>OY728142.1:579649044-582149044 GCA_963277665.1 Viscum album
AAGATAAAAAAATATATCAAAGTAATAGGAAAAACATTTTAGTATTTTAGAATATTTTATCATGAACCTCAAAATAAAAAAAAAGAACTATAAAATTTCATTTTGAGTGGATATTATCTGAAATAAGTATAAATCATATGGAATTAAAATTTATTATCCTTATTGATAAAATAAATCATATATTGTAAGAAATAACATGTACATCAAGGGGTAAATTATTCAACATAAATAAGGTAAATTATTATTTACTACATCATAAAAAATTATTCAAATAAAAAAACATGATGTGACAATGTAATTACCCATTATAGAAAAAGAATATAAAATTCATAAAAGATAATGGAATAATATATCAATTAATGTAGAACTTGGAAAAATAATAAATATTATGACTAAAGGAAAAGTTATTGAGTTAACGAAATCCCTTTTAAATATTGTGTTTCTGAATTATAAATCTTTTAAGGGAGGAAAATATACCCTCAATTTATTGTAAATTAAAGTAACAAATTCATTTCAATATATTTTATTTGAATAAAATAACAAATACTTGAAAAATAGATCTTAAATACCATTAAATGCAATTTCAATGTCAAGGATAGTGTACATATCATTTTTTAAACCGTGTTTTTTCTTTTGTATAACTGATGCTTGTGAATGAGATTCTAAGGTATACCTTGATAGTCGTCTAATTATTTTTTTATAATAATTGAAATAATTGTCTTCCTTTTTCTTGATTTTAATAAAATACTTATCCATCAAGATATAGAATATTATAAAATATACCTATATGATTTCTTTCCATTTTTATGATCATAGTACCATCCTTTAGTTGTATATTTAACTCATTTTATATCTCACATTACAAATTTTGAATATAAAATATATATTTTTCACACCCAAAGAAAGAAAATCAATTATTAATGGATCATGTGATATACCAAGATATATTGTTCCGTTTGATATAGGGTATTTTTTATAACATGTTATTCTTCCTGTTTCTCACGAATTACAAAAAAAAATAGCTAGCATGAGTAAAGATAATACCTAGTGAAATATGAATAAAACATCACATTAAGAAGTAATAAATTAATATCTAAAACATTAATATAATAATAGCATCCTATTTTTTAACATAATTCATTCAATAAATGACTAAACCCTATAACTTTTTTAGAAAGGCTTTTCCAAATTCCAAACCCAAATATCATAAATAGTTGATCATGTATTCTTCCAAAATAAACATAAAATTTGTCTTTAAATAACATCAATCACTTATAGTCACATAACAAACACATAAATACCCTAATCAAACATTCTCCAAAAATATAGTAATTTTTTAAATAAATATATTAACCCATTTTCCAAATTAAACGGTTTACCAAAAAATCATACCAACCCAAAGGATTATCAAAAACTCAATTATATATCAAAATCCAATAAATATCTCCCCAAATATAATTAATAATCTATAAATATTACCTATAAAAGAAAATATATACCTTTTAAAATACTATAAACCATAAACATATCAACCCATAATGGAATCCAAAAATCTTAAAATATCCTCATTAGATAACATCCAAATCTCTAATAATTTTTTTCCTTGGTTAGATACCCACAATAATAACCTAGATCCATACACACAAATTTGATTCTCACAACAAATTATTTTCATAATATAATTTACACCATTAAAAGTGACCCAATTTTAAACATTATAATAATAATGATAATCATTAAGTCACATACATTTAAAATATATTTTATATTTTCCGTTTTATAGAAAATGAAAAAAAACTAAACTAACCAAAACCCATACTTTTCTCAATAAATGGACATTTTTACATTATATCAAGAATTTATTATTACACAATAAGTCTTAAACATCTTAGACATTATTCTCCCCAAAATACATCCTTATTGATAAATTATAAATAATACACTTCTTCATAACCTATGAAAATGGAAATATAAGAAAGTTGAGCTCCAAATCTCGGTAAGGGTAAACATCAATGTTATCAATTAAAAATAATAATTAAGAATAAGATAAATATGTGGGTATGTGATCATAATTAATCTAAATGAACACATCATTAGGAAATATTACCTGATAAAACATGGGTCAAAAATCATGATTCATAGCATGAATCTTGGAATATAAGAAGAATAAAAGAAGTGTGAGATCATGATTCAATTACCATGATCCATGAAATCATAACATATATATATTTCAACTTATTAGCATAATAATTTTTTAGAAAATTATGGTAATAAAGTATAAAATAAAATTTATTATCATCATGGTCAATTGGGACATCATATTCATATCACTTATTCAAGAACCCTTACAATCACCCTTACAATGGAATAACCTACCAAGTTAATTCTAATATATTTTCAACATAGAATAAATAATTACACAATGAACTAATGAGAAATATCAGGGGATAACCTATCATTATATATAATATTAAATAACCATCACATTAGTAAAACACATATGTGTTTTCAATTACATTATAAAACTCATAAAAACATTCATCATTCCTTTATTGATTAATTAACATGTGGAAAATAAATAGGTTTTCATGATAATTTTAGTAAAAACTAATCACAATATATCTAGAGAAATAATGTGGATTATATAATTAGATAATATCCCCAATTAGTCATAATAATAATTAAATGATGTTGATAAAGATGAAAATAATTACTATAAAATCATTAGAAAAATTCTTTCAAAAAATAAAATAAATATCATTCTCTCAGGAAACTATTTAAAATAAAAAATTCATAGAACAATAATATTTAAATTTATATTAAAAACCATTTAAAAATACAATGTAATATTAAAATATAATAATGGGAATGTTGATATAAAAAAATAACCAACTATTAAGCATTAAGAAACATTCTTTTAAAACTATTACAAATAAGGTAATAAATTGATCATAGGAAAAATGATAAAAGATTTATTTTTAAACATTTGTAAAAATTCAATGATAATTGATAATGACATTAATAAATCAGTGTAGTTTAAATAAAAAAACTCATCAAACAATATAAATAATATGTATATGGATGGAATATAGTTATTAAAAAGAATTTAAAACCTTTAAGGAAAAGATTTTAAGAAAATATTTTATAGATTTCTAAATCAAAATCCATTGAATCAAAGAAATGGAAAAGTAATTTTAAATATCTCTAATAAAAGGAAAATTATCTAATATATCAATGTTAAATTATATACATTATATAAATAAAATAAGTTTCATAATATGAAATTTATCTCAATGAAATAAAATTGAGACAAATTACATTGAATATCTTGGTAAAGTTTGAATCAAAACACCTTGAAGGATACAAATTTAAATAAAACATTAATTTACATGAATTAAGATATAATAATTATATAAATGTCAAATATTTATTAGATAAACTATATAAAATAGTTTTTCTGCATATAGAAAAACATATCTCAAATAACAAAATTTGGATATGAGAAACACTTAAGGAATTTATAACTCCTAAAAAAAATACATTTAAGAGAAATAAATTGATTTAGATTGGTAAATACCATGAATTAAATTAAAAAATATATAAGTAATTCATGGGGTAGTTAATAAAAAAACCATATAAAAGTAAACATACAATATAAAATGAATCATGTCATAAGGAATTAAAATTGAGATCTAGAAACCCTTATCGCCATGGTAACTTAAAAATCAATAACCATTAAAAAAATTATATGGATTTTAAAATTAAATGAAATTTATGGAATTAATTATAAAATATTTTCATGGGATGTAAAAAAGATCACATAATAGAAAAAAGTTTTAAAAATGTAGAAAATATCATTCAAGGGAAATAAATCGAAGAAACACTTACAAGGATCATAACATTTGAAGTAAGAATAAATCAATGAATTTTCTATGTGAAAAAAATTTAAATCCATATAAAATATATTTTAAATTCAACATTAAAAAATCATAGGTCTTAAAATACATAATTTTTTCATATTATAGTCAACAGATAAGTGATGTAACCCAATGAAAGGAAATTGAGTTAAGAATCCTCTTAACATAGACTTTTGTTTAATTTAATGCTCTATATCATCAATTTATAATAAAAATATGGTTATTATTCATAATAATAAGAAAATTATTCAGATTAATTTACTTCATACCTTCTATTTATCTTTCATTATAACCAATATATTAATTTTTTATTGTTAGAATTAATATTTGGTTGTTAACCATTCTGTTTCCCTTACATGATTCAGTTTTGGAGTTCTAATCCTTTAGTATTGTTCACGGGTTCATAAAATTTGGAAAGTTAATGATATTTTAATTCATGTTTTTTATATATTTCTTGAGTCACATATTCATTTCATGGAAAAACATCATTTTAAAAAAAATGTTCTTGAGTCACATATTTTTATTAAAACATTTTATATTCATAATTTTTTCATATTTTTAACATCATTTATGATTTATTAGTCATTCAAGATATAAACATTATAAAAATGTTCTTGTAGGAGATAAAAATGACAAAAATAAGAACAAAATATAATGGTATAATGAGTAATAACATGTTATTTTATAATGATAATTAAAATTTTATAAAATTTTAAGGGTTTAAAAACATTTTTTAAAATTTATGAATCAAATCCAAGAAGTGATATATGAATAATATAAAAGAAAGTTAAATTTAAGAAGTCGTTACTTATAAAGTATCCTTATATTATACATTTTAGCGGTTGAATTTTATGATAAAAATTTATTGTAAATACTATAAAGATAATTGAAAATGTATATTTCAAAAACCATAATAATTTTATAAACATAATATTTATTCATTAAATCATTCTGTAAAACTATTTCTGTAATATAGTGGTGAAAATTGAAATAGATCACTAATGGAGGTGGTAGTTTTCACATAACATGAGTGACATTTTCATTTTCCAATGGATATATGGAAGGTAGATAATGGTTTTTACATCAATATAATTATGATATCATAGACCTAATATTCTCATTATTATATGACATAAAGAACATCATTCATTATAGTACATTACCATGACCTTTTAGGTTTAAAATTTTAGAGAAATAGAAACATAAAATAACTAAAAAACTAATTCCCATTTATGTAATGGAAATTTTTTATACCATTGGGGAAAATTATTAATCCATAAGACGTTTTCAATATATAAAAAAAATTATCCAAATAATTATCTCTTCTAGATATTTTATACATTTATTATCTTCATAAAATGGTGGAATGGAACCATAAGAATGGTGTGAGGTTAGATTCTTAGTAAGGGTAAACCTGAGTGATAGAAATCAAAGATAATTAGTTTTAATAATATGAGAATATGGGTATTATAACATACCTAACTAAATCAATAGATTCAATCTATAATGGCATATGACCATAGGTGTGCATCCACATTTTCTAGAGGATTCTAACAAGGATTTATGGTTACGAGTGGAACTATGGGGAGAATAAACCCTTAATAAAAGTGCATAATAACATTTAAACAAGAAAACATATAAAATTATAAAATCATATTACATAGATACTAACCACATACCCGCATTATGAATGTATACAGAAACAATGGACCCAATAATTAAACAAATATTTAATAGTTGATCACTCACTAAGATGAACACATATAAAAATAATAAAGGTATAAATGTATAAAGAGGATCTATAACTCTAAGCCTCACATCATTTGAGTCTCTAACATCATAGTGATCTAACCCATTAGATGACAAAAAATGCACCTCAACCCAACCTATACCTGTAATATGTGAGGGATATATTTGTACACAAGTTCCATGTCCAACCAATTTGGGTGTGAGTAAATTAATCAGGACACCACCAATATGGTCTAGTACCCAACAAGTAAAATGTATTCAACATTCATGTGATAATCCTATAAATAAGTAAACAGACAATACATAACTACATATTAAAATCATATAACCGCTAATGATCATACAAAAATCACAATGTGTCTATTTTTCTTGTTATTACCAAGACACTACTAACCCCAACCATACCTATTTTTATTGCATGTCAGAAGGATAGTCATAAAGGATTTCAATGAAATAAATATTTATCCATAATGATGGTCCACTAGGTAATAAGAAAACATGTCACTCAGGATACATAATCATCAAGGAAACATGTCTCTTATAATCCACTTGGAAAAAATTGTGAGTTTGGGCCACGTGGTTGACTGTTGAGTATGTACTCAATATCCAAAACGCATGAAGAATCAACATACTACTCATAATATCGAAGGAATAAAATATTGGCATACTAATTAAAATCCACAAGCCATAGAGCATTGACATACTGCTCAGAATTCATAAGGAATCATGTTTTGGAATGCTACATAGAATCCCTAAGGCATAGAGTATCGACATGTTACATAGAATCCATAGGGAATAGATTTATATTCAGGGACACATTATAGTAATGATACTTCCATATAATTAGGTACTTGGTCATCAATGTCACATGACATTCATAATTACCTCCATGGGACAACCATACCACAACATTCCACCTATTATGGATATCGAATCATTACCTCCAAATATATATCCAACACACATAATAAGGTAGATTACAAAAGATAAGCATAAAATTTCATGTCATCATCATGAAACAGTGGAAACAATAATATCATGTGATCATAAAAAACATTGTTTTATAAGATATTAAGATCGTAATGGAATCAAGAATCATTAAGGGAGCCCACAAATATGAAAACACCCTTCTTCTCCCACAATTGGTCATTGTCAAAAAGTTATTCCCAAACATATATCAAATAATGGTAACAAGAGTGAACAAATAAATAGAGTGTGGCATATCATCATGAATCATTGAAATTACAAATTTGATCAAAATAAAACATGTTCTATCGAGATATCAAGTATACTGGTGGAATAAATCAATACACATGGTCTCATAGGTGACACCCACACACAATGCACCTCAAATTTCCCATGTAAATAAAGGCACTCTCTTGGGATCAAGCCTCGTCCATCAATGTTCAGCATCAATCCAATGCACAAGGGTCCATAGTGACCCTTGGAACTACACTGGAAGTGGAAACCCTCATATATAATTTCAATAAATGTGTATAAATCATACATTAGAGTACACAGGATAACCTACATCAAACAAGGAAAACTCCAATCCATGAAAATCCAAGCATCATTATGTGAATCTCCAAAGTATGTTCATCCTCCATAAATCACCAAAGGTTCTATCTCATTCCCAATAATTGAAAAATTAATTAATAATAACTAATTAATAATTAAATAATTAATTAATTATAAGTAACCATATATTTAAAAGTAAATGGAATACATTCTAAATTACTTACAAGGAATTTTTACCTAGTTTGAACTGCAACCAACCATCCATAGAAGGTCCACAACATGCTTCCAATTTCATTCCAAGAAAAAACCCTATCCAAGAGAAATAACATATAAAAAAATTAAAATATTTACATTTGAAAATATAGAATTTTTCAACTAGAAATATACCTTTTTTGAAATTCCTATTAATGGTATGCATTCATCACCTTAATAAATCCCATTTCCATGTTGATCAATAGCCTCATCATCCTCAAAAATTTCCTTTAATATCCCATGGAATTTATATCCAATTTTCTTAATTGGAGTAAACTCACAATCAAGAATAATTTAAATATAAATGATACATTAAGATATCTCCTTGGCTAATAATTTCCAAGAGGAATCCATCGAAATAGACAGCACTTCAATTGGTGAAGAAAAGAGATTAAAAGTGATTGTTAATGATAAAATAGTTCATTCCCATCAAAAATTTCATTATGGATTTAGTGTAATTGACAATGAGGGTTAAAAATAAATTCCTATCACTTTAAATCACCCATAATACTTCCCAATAGTAGTTTATGGTGTGAAATAATGTTTCATATCATGGTAATTAGGGATAGAAGCACTAAGGGAGGATGTCCATTATGGTTCACAACATCACACTTAGTGATAAACCATGAATCCTTACTACAAAACCTAGTTTCTATAGTAAACCCTTAATATTAATCTAACGTCACCCCTGAACAACCCAACATCTCTAAAAAAAGTTTAATGTATCCCTTAAAGGCATTCAAACCCTCTTATTATATACTTAAGCTCTAGATCTTCAAAAGAACCTCTCACCAATCCGAAGAACATAATTTTCCCCTTGATATTTCAACCCATAAAAATACATGACATTACAATCTCCCCATCATAGAACCTGCCATCCTCATGAACTTTTGGTATCAAGTGAACCATATCACTCGATCTTCCATCAAATCTATCTATATTGAGTTCTCTATGTTCAAACCCCCAAACTCCATGCACCACCTTAAGGTTGTCCTCATTCCAGAAATAATATCATTATATTTCTACACAAATCCAAGGATGACCAATAGAGGTTGATCCAAAATCTCACTAAAATTCACATGGACACTAACTTGGTTCTCTTCACACACATATATTCCGATATTCATGGTGTTAACTACCAAACTTTCAAAAATTATATTATTTCACCACTGTAAGTTTCTACATTAAAATTCATATTCCCAAACCATGGTGCTCCCCAACATAAGAATCCCCTACCAAAGATACCAAAATAGAGGTCTACTAACCCACTAACCAAAATCTACAATATTTTCCCAACACAAATAACCTCTACCATGACAAAAATCAAGAATAAATGCCATATGGACATCCTCTATCCAACATCCTAGAAATTATTGATCAGACCACCAACTAAACCTCAAAAGAAACACTTGGTTTCAACCTAAAAATTCCATTAATTACCCCAAACATAGGTTTATTATTATTTCATGCACCACAACTCTTTTTTATAAATTCTTTCAATAATTATTTCCTCTAAATGAACCTTCATAAATTTTCATCACATGGTTTCCCCCTAAAAAAAGAAATTAAATTGGGTTTTACACCCTAAAACATTTCATGAAATATTTAATCACATGATTCTCCACCTACACCATGCTATGAAACTGGTATTCACCCCCAAAAACATGTCAGTATAAACATGGGTTTAAATTTGATGCCCACACCTCATTCCTGATTCCAAACCAATGAAATGAGTCCCACCCACCTATATAACCAAAATAAAGTTGACATTTACTGAATGGCCCCAATAAATTTTAACCACCACATTCATTATTGAAATATTGATCTTGATGTGGTTCTAACTCACTGCACCTAGGTTCAGGAGAAACACTAGTTGGTACATTTATAGTCATCTACCAATGATTGTTCCTAGCCTAAGAAACTGACACCCATGAATCCACGGATAATGATGACTTAAGCTTAAGAGGCATCACTAAATATGTCCAACAACCATACTTAAGTCCAAACTAATTTCAATGGAATTTATTTTTTTGTTCATAAACCACATGAATGAGACACAAGTATCTCAACTAGGAATCAATGAGCCAATGATCTAACACCATTTTAGTACAATCTGATTTTTTCCAATGCAGAATCCCACATCTAGTCTCCTTACTGTACTATGAATGAATCAAACTTTAGAAATTCAACATAGAACTAGATACTCTATTGTCCATTACATATTGGTCTCCCATATTTTTATGATCATCCAATTATCATTATTTCATAAGACTCAAACATTTCTTATTAGGGAGGTGATTCTTTAGTAACCAAGTCGGTGATTCCCACCATAAGAGTATCTTTATTATCACCTTCAACAAAATCATTGGTCTACCTAGTCCATGAATATTATTTATCAAACATGATGACAAAGTGTGACTATCCATTCAACCGGTTACTAACCAAAGCACCACACACTATGTATACCAGGATTTCATAGAATGCATACCACTACATCCCAAAATTCATTATTGATTGTTATAACATTATCTAGAATACTAATCATAGGTTATGATCTCTATTCATATGGTTTTTATCCCTTAATGAAATATATTACACTGAACCACAACATTTTCCACAATAGACAATCTTGGTTTGACTGAAAAATGATACCCCAATCCATTGTCAATATCATCTTGCACCATACAAAAAAGACCATAGGAATTAATCACTATTAGGGAAACTTTGAGAGTTTCAAACCAAACAAATGGATTCCAGCACCAATGGTGACATTGAACTAAAAACAATGGTGACTTATCACCACTACCTACTCTACTTTTATCCATAAAACCAATGATATCCACAATGGTTCTCTCACTACCCTTCTCTCAACGGTTCAATGGACCTATATGGAACCACCTCATTAATTCTTATGAATAAAGTATTTCAAATAAATCCATAGAAACAAAAATATTACTACAAAGGATACTGATTATTTAATGATTCATAAACCTCCAAGATAGACTCACCTTCCTTTATAATTATTGACATACCATAAGGACCTAGCTCCACTAAACCTAATAAATCATAGTGCTCTATTCTAGAAAAGGAGAAACCTTGTTGTACCAAGCACCACCAATCACACAGTTTTCATCTCAATATCTTGCACATCCACCACAATATAAAACTCACCCTTATATAATGAATACTATAACTCCAAGTGATTAAAACCCCAGGTATAAAATAAAACATAAAATACCTTCTCTTAATCCTTCTGAAGGTTACTCACATGCATAAATTACTTCTTCCAAGAAAAAATACCACTTGACATTAACCATCACATATCCTCCACAAGGAATATCTCCACTCAATTTACTTCCAAAAAATACGAGGTACCATATTACTAATAACTATAATTAAATTTATGGTCACAAGTTATTATTGAAAAAAACATCATAAGGATTGACTAGGGGTTACAACCCTCAAATCATCATCAAAGTACATATCCAAATACATTCCATGATGGCTTCACCCTTAGGCAAACCAAATTGAGGGTCTTAAATTTCTAGTTTGGTTAAATAGTATTTCACAGGGTTCTAGATAAATCCATTCATGTAGAATATGTTTTTTACCTAATCAATCAGACCAATCAACTAGATACACATACAAGGTTCTTACTAAGGAATTTAATGTCTGAAAATGACCTAACACGAGGATTGTACTATCTATGCATAGAAAAACAACATCATCATCCCTATAATTAGTGAAATAATAATCCTCACTCAAGTGATTCACATCATAGTATCATAGGTCCTTATATAATAAGTTTACTTTCATAGAAGACAATAAAGTCACACATGCGAATCATATGTTATGTAAAACTGACTTTCAAAATATGATGTATTCAAATACTATATCTGATATGTCCATGTGTCAAATCCATATGAAATAAAAACCTAAAAATACATGTTCATCATTTGAGATGAAAACATATGATACCAAAACAAACCATGATTATTGATCCCATCACATGTAAACCTGGAATTCCCTTAAAAACTGTGTTTGCGACAAACCAACCCATGTTTCATCATAAGATATCACACATTCCAATTTGTCCTATATACTAGCTCCCCAAAAGGGAATAAAATGATACTTTTCCTCTGATACCATTTTGTAACAATCTATCACAAAGCATCGGGTCAGAACCAAAATTCCATATGACCTCAAGCACACCTCCCAATATGCCAGAGGTTGCGACTAGCACTAATGTTCTCAAGAATATATGTGGGGAAACTATACACTCAATAAAAGTGAAAAATAATAAACACAAAACCAAATGTATAATAATATAAAATCATAGTACACATATACTAATAACATACTAATTTTATAAATTAATTCAAAAAATAGACTCAAAATTCAAACAAAGATACAATTGTCAATCTCCCACTAGGATAATCACATATAAATATAATAAAGGTAAAAAAGGAAAATGATTCCATACAAATATAAGAATCACCTATCAAAATCATAAAAATATATCCATATAGATGATAAAACCTAAGCCTCAACCCAAAATGTACCCTCAAGAAGTGAGGGATGCTCGAGAACACAAGTGACAAGGATTTCCAAACAGGGTGTGAGTACAACTTAGTATGATACTACCAATGCTTTAAAGTAGCCAAATAATAATATGAAATGTACATTCATATGATAAGATCTGTTGGATGTAAACATAAAACACATTACTACACATGTAAATCATATATTCACCATGTCACATACAAGAAAATATCCACCACACTTCAATAGGTCATCTTCTTATCAAGCCACCAAAAACCCTAGTTGTACATATTTTATCTATAGGAAAGAAGGATACTCATTAAGGATATCAGAGTAAGAAATATTGAGACATAAATATGGTTCTATTAGTAATACAATAATTGTTTTTTCTTTATCCTTGATTAATTACAGAAACACGTCTCTAGGAATATATTGGGAAATGAGTCTAAGGTCAGGCCACAAATATGCTAGTGAGATTGTACTTGGTATATCCATGTCATAAAGTATCGACATGATACACTATATTCAAAAGGTCTTGAGTATTGATATGCTACATGGAATCCATAATTCATCGAGTATCATCATGCTACCTGGAATCCACAAGTCATAGATTATCAGTATACTACTCATAATCTACAAGGAAACAATTATCGATACATTAACTAGAATCTACAGGGCATAAATTTTTGTTTCAAGACATAAGGCTATCACACTCATAATCTATAATAAGGTTCTTTTTCATCAATGTTACAATTCATGTGTACTTACCCTGAGGGGACAACCATACCAAAATATTCCACCTATTCTTGGTATAAAAGTAATACCTCCAAAGGTAATAACAACATAAAAATAGGTTCAAGTTAAAAAGACCTATATAGGATATCATTTCATCACTTGGATGTAGTAGAAATAAAATGAACATTTTATCGTCAATCATAAATGTTATTATAACATACATAATCACACTCATGTAAAAATGCATCATAAAAGAGGATTATGACTAGGCATGTGCCCACATTCTATCACAATTGAATGTGGTCAAGAAATTATGAAAAAACAAGTATCACATCAAATAAACAAGAGTGAAGATATAAATAGAGCATGTAATGTCGTCATAAGTCATAGATGTTAAGCATGTGATCAAAATAAAACATAGAATATCAGGATATCAAGAATACTCAGGTCATAAATCAACACACATGGACTTATGGGCTACACGTGCACACACAACACACCTTAATGTGTCTATGAATATAAATGAACTCTCTGGTGATCAATAATCATACATTAGTGGTAAGTATCAATCTAGTGCACAATGTTATAACAGGGCCCTTGTCACTTTTTTATTACATTAGGCATATTAAGTTAATAAATTAAGACTTAAGAATCATTATTTAATTATAAATTTCTATTTATTCATATCTCATTATGGATTTTAGGGTTATTTTCCTAAAGTGGAGAACCACATATCTCATTCTTATAAATTTTCTTAAACCATAGGTAATAGTACATGGGACCAACAACCTCAAACAAAGGCTACTCCATGCTAAGAAAATCCCAATATCTTTTTATGATTTTCTCCAATAAATTCATCCTTTATTGATCACAAAAGGTTAAAACTCATTCCTAATCATTACAAAATTAAATAATTGTAATTAATTTATAATTCACTAATTCATTTCAAGGAACCTCATATTAAAAATTGAAATGAATACATACCAAATGACATACCATAAAACCTCTCATACTCAGAATAATAACCATCCATCAATGTTAGGACTGTAACATTCTTTCGACTTCATTCTAGGAAAAATATCTATTATGCGATAATAAGACATAAAATAATTTAATATAATTAAATTTTAAAATTAATAATATTTTACTCAGTCACATGCATTCACTAAAACACATTTCAATGTTACATGTTCATTACCACATGATATCTTATTTCCATGCCGATTAATAGATCTATCATCCTCTGAAGATTACTTCAAGATCTAGTGTAATTTACATCTAATTCATCTAACTGAAAAAATCCACAATAAATACTACTTTTAATAGGAATTTCACATGAATTTATTTCATGTTATAATACTTACCAAGAGGAATCTGTCACAATAGATGATGCATTGATTGGGGAAGAAATGTGATAAGAGGAGATCCTAGGGGAAGCCTCCATTCACATTCAAACTGTTGTAATATATTCATATAAATGGGAAATGAGGGTTCCAAAAAATTATATTCACTTTAAAACATCAAATATTATTCCCAATATTAGATCAATATGTGAAGTAAGGGTCCACATCATGAGAATTTGAGAATTAAATACATGGGAGGTTATCCATGATGGTTCACCACACGATATATAGTGCCACACCTTGAATCCTTCCCACATCACCCATTTTCTATACAAACCCCTCAAGATTCACATGAAATAACCTTCAAAAAACTAAAAATCTCTAGCCTTACTTTAAAATATATCTATAGGCATTCATCGCCTCAAATTGAAAACTCGATATCTATTTATCAAAAAAGAACCATCATACAAACAGAAAAACATAATTTTCCCTAAGAGATTTCATTCAATAATGTTATAGGCCATTACAAGTGTAATTACGATATATGAGAAAATTATACCCCACCAAAACATAGATAGAAAAAAAATGTGTCCATAATCATAGAAGATAGTATTATAAAAAAATGAGAAAACATTATCTTTGAATAAGAAAGAAAACCATGTATCATAAATCATGATCTATGGATCAAAGTAAATAAAGAGGCACAATCCTAAACATAGGATTTATGATCTTTCTGAGCATGGCTACCCACAAACATGTTCATACATAAAAATTCCATTACAAAGAACCACCATCACACTAATACTTTGTGATTATAGCTTCTCACTAACATGTTAACATAACATTAATATCTCATTAGATACAAGCATTTACTAATTTCATTGTAGGGACATATAGGTCTAACCCATATCATAATTCATAAATTTTTATGCCACAAGAAATTAATAACCATATAATAATATACTACATTGAAATATATTGGGTTTCATGATATTTCTAAATCACCATATAACTAACCCATGGAAAGAGAATGGGTTTTAGGTCCATTTTAAATGGATTGACATAACAGAAGCGTTCTAATTTCCATCAATAATCATGATGAACCCATAGAAAATAAATGGGAATATAATGAAATAAAAAAAACTTTCAGGGTAAGTGACCTTAAAATAATATAATACATTTTATTTACACTATATAGATAAAGGTTTATAGGTGTTTGTCAATAATTTTCCCAATAAACTGATGCATATGTAACTAGGGGAACACCCATTAAATAAAAGAACCAATAATATGGTATTTACATTAGGAAGGTATTAGAAGAATAATTAGCTTTATAAACCTTAAATATCTAGTAAATAAAAGCATAGAGACCCATGATAAACTTATCTTAAAGGATATATTAATCTCATGATTTAAATAACACATCTCATAAATAGTCACAGAACCTAAAGACTAAAAGGATTAGTTTTGGGGTTGTTATCTATTGAAATATCTTATTATAAAACACTTGAAAAAAATCTATAATTTTACACCTCTAAAAACTTTCTTATAAATCTAAAATTATATAATAATATCTATTACTTGGGGAAAATAAATATAATAATAGGGTGAGATTAATCACATATTATAGGAAATGAAATTTCAGAATGGATTAGATTATAAACAGGAATAATAATACAAGGAAGTCATAAATATCATCAAAAATATAATAATATCATGTTTGATAATCCCAAGATCCAAAAATTTCATTGATGATTCATAAAATATATCATATATCTAAAAACACATATCAATAATTATAAAACATATTATCTTGATATAAAAATGTGAAATAATTTAAAAATAATACATAATCTTGAAAACATGGAATTTCAAGGAAATGAAATAAATAATGAAACTATATAATACTTTGGGGGAAAATGGAATTTTTTAACAACTATAATCAAAGGAAAACAAATTTGATAATCACCATTATGTTCATACCTATGTGAAAAAAAATTATATAAATGCCGGAAAATGTGTGGAAACCCATCATGACCTTTCTTATGTAAACAAACTCATTATATCCAGGACATAATATATCATGATATATAAACATAAAATATTTAATTTGATGGTAATATAGGACCCTACCCCAACCATCATCATCCATATATAATTTATCGACATAAAATCCTTCATCATAATAACTTAAATTACCCATGAGAAGTAAGAATGGGTTTCCTAAACTAATCACATAACATGAATGTAATATGTAATAGGTTATAAAAATAACATTTAAAAAGAGATTGATAACATAATATCATATATAGGATTATTAAAACCTCACTTTATGGGAGATAAACCTTTGAGTAAAATTTGAAGTGAAAATGAAAACATTTTAATAAAATGTTCTTAAAATTTGTTATAAAAGATGAAGTGTAAATTACATTAAAAATAAAAAATTTCATAAGTGAAAGAGAATAATTTTTTAAAATTTTATTTTAAATATTTCAAAATTATTGATCCTTGATGATATGTAATTTTTCAAAAAGGATAATTTAAAATACATTGAAAACATTACTTTTTAAAAAATAATTAATAATGAATACGTGAAAAGTAATAAAATTTTCAAAAAGTGAAAGGGAAAGTAATTTGAAAACAATTAATTTTAAAAATAATATTAAATAATTTTAACATATAAAAACACATAAATTTTATGAAAATAAATTGTGGATTGGCTGATAATACCTTTTATTTTAAAAGGATAGAAAAACATTTTGAACAACTTGAAATAAATTTATTGAAAAACCACATCACTAAAAAGATAATGAGATAATTTTTTTAAATGAATAAATGGAATAAAATATATCATGGTATATTAAAAAAACATGAGTATCCAATAAGGAAAGTAAAATATTGGTGGGATGTAAAAACCTGGATATAACAGAAAAAATCATTAAAATAAGTGGGAATTATTCTTAATAAAAATGCACTTAAATTAAATCATAGAATCAAAAATACAAAAAACTTTAGTATAATACAATATTTGACTAGAAAAATAATCATTAAATAAATCATAAAATATTCTTATGTAATAATATATCAATATTAAATTATTATATAAAAATAATAGTGATTATGACCCAATGAAATGATTTGAGTCATGAAAACCCCTTAAAGCATTTATAACATTTGAATCAAAACATCGTGAGTGGTATAAATATAAAAAATATTAATTATCATTAAATATAATATAATTTTTATACTTTTTAAAATTTGGTAAAACTTTACACCATTTGAAAAGAAACATGGTGTATAGCTTAAACATGGCTCAAGGGATTCAAATTTTATACAAGAAAACTCATACATTATTTTCCCTGCATATTCGAATGTGATATAGACCCAGATAAATAAATCCTGAATATCTTAATATAATATTTCATTACTACATTAATACTTAAAACTATTTATAATTTCCCATTATAATCATTTTCTCCATGTATAATAGGTATTTTTGTCTATTTTCCAAAATCATGTATTTATAGTTTTTTCTTTTTTTATAAGTTTCATAGAAGAAACCTCAGTATTTATTATTCAAAATATCATAATTCAAAATTCATTAATTTTAATCTAATGTATTACTTATAATTATTTATGAATTATAAATTTCCTTTCAAGAGTACTTTATTTTTTATCCTATAAAGTGAAATTGATAACGAATGTTTTTATGTGATTTCTAACCTATAAAGTGTGTTTCCTTAATTAATGAGTAATATATTTTTATATAATTTCTGAAACAAAAAAAATATTTACATATTTATATCTTATTATGAATTTTAATTTGTTTTCACAATCATCCCAAGAAAAATTCCAAGCATTGTTCAAGTAGGTGGTCAAATAGACCCAAACATGAACATACCATGATTATTGATGATTATGAAGTTATTTTGTTGTAAAAAATTACACTTGTATGACAATGATATATATTTTTGATTACTAGTGTGATATCTCATTATTATAGAAGAATAATAAGAATAAGTAATTTTTATGAGAATATTACATCATTTTAATTAAATATTTTCCTCTTCTTAAGCTTTTTTTAACAATTGAATTTAAAAAAGTAATTTATTAACCAAATCATTAATATGATCTCAAATTTTTCATATGATATGATGAATGAAATCCTAAAAAAAATTATAATTTAAAACATTTCTCTTTAAAATTATTTTAAAGTGAAAATGAAATGAAAAATGGAAATCAAACATCCCTTGGAGGCGGTAGTCCATACGTATACATGGTTGATGATTTCATTTTAAATAGAAGGATTAAAAGGTGTAATATGTTTTATAATATAAGATTTTAAATTATCTCATTAATATCACAATTTTATGTTAAATTCCTTATTAGGTCTATCTTTCAAGGAAGTTAAGAAAAATGGAAAAAACATTATGTCGTGGAGGTGGTAGTCCGTAAAACACACAATTCACTCTGTTGCTTTTATTGATGGAAAAAATAGAGGGTGTTTAATTCTTATAACATCATTATAATAACACAAAAATAAAATAATTATACTTATTTTATTTTTTTATGACTATTAAATTAAATTTTCTTAATAATAAAATCATATTAAGAAACAGATCAACAAAGAGATTTTTAGGAACATATACCTCACTTCTTGGATTTGGTCCTTTACGAAGGGGATTAAACCTTTGAGGGATGTTTTTTTAGAATAAAAACCACATTATTATGTATATTAGTGTATAAATTTTTTTGGAAAGATTTAGTTAAGATTGTTTTGGTTTTTTGTGATCAGAAGTGATTAGAGGTGTTCCCCTTTTATAAGTTAAATGGCGTGGTTTTTTGTAAATACCCAAAACTATTAAATAATGGGATGTAAACCTCAAGAAAAGTTCCCAAAAAATTGATAAATAATATATTTATGGAAATATAAGGTTGATTCACTCCTCCAAAATTATAAAAAAGACATGTTTTAAAAATGTTATTCCCTTTACCTATAAGGTTAATCACTTTTACCGTTTAAGTTTTCACCAAGGAAACTAGTTTGTACCTAAGTAATTTATCCCTTAAGAATAAATATAAAATGATATATATTAAAAAATTTGTCCCAATAATTCCAAATATGGAATAAATTTTTTCACCTAAAAATTCTGTGTATGGAAACTAAATTTTAATACCAACACATGTAATGAGAATTAAACCTTTTTTAAATTCTATTTTTAAAAAATCAAATCATCATGATTATAGTACAGTTATAAAATCTATTGAATAAAATGAATTTCACATCATAATTATCATTGAAATGTAATTTATTTAAAATTAAAATTAATCAAAAATTATATTTCATCATATAATAATTAATTAAACAAAATAGTCAAAAATATATTTTTAAAATGATAAATAAATTTTCAAACTATTGAGCATGGTTTTATAAATCTAGTATCAAATTTGAAAATTAGATAATTATAAATTATTTCATAGGAAACACATTTAAAAAAATTCAATATATTTATATATAAAAATAATTTCATAAAATTGATGGCATTAATAAAATTGGTATTTTCACTATTCACATGAAAAATTAATCACTTGTAATAAATAAAAAAAATATTTAGATAATATGAATATGATAAATACAAAAAATTTTGTTAATTTTTTAAAATTACCATCCAAAAATTTATAAAATTATTTTTTTATTTGAAACATAATTTGCAATGAAAACCTGTTTTCATAGAAATTTTTTTATATAATAATTAATTTTTTAAAAAATACTGATTAATATATTGTTAATATATATAATTATTATAAAAATAAATTACAAATATTTCATATGAATAAAATTACATTTTTAAAAAAAAATTGTTAGTATAAAGTAAATTTAGAAAAAAATGAATTTTCATGGAGTATAAAAATTCATGATATATCAATATAAATATTATATTATATTCTGATATAATCCTAATTAAAACTTACATGAACACTTATGATCTCTATACAATACCCAAGCATCATATATGATCTAGTTATAGTTTTGAGTGGCAGTTAACCTTGCATGGACCTTGTGAAAATCTCCCAGAGCCTGAATTTCTCTCGTATATTGTTTTTTTCAAACCATAATTACACATGTTTGTCTTGGGATTAGTTAAGTTAAAACACTAGTGCAGATATATACATTCCAATTTTAAGTAAATTAACTTCATAAAGAATACTTTTATTTACATATTTCATTTTTTTAATTTATTAATTTATTTTTGTGATATGATTACTACAATTTATATTGTCTAGTTTTTAATGGAAATATATAATATTCAAAATATATAAAGGGGTTTGGTTTGGTTTTTCATGTGAAACACTCTATTAAAAAAATATTTATTTAAGGTTAACATATATTGAAATATTGTGGTGTTAAATCTTCCCTAAATGAATTACATCCTCATAATTTAATTATCATTTACTTTCAAAAATAATTAAAGGTGGAAAAAATATTAATTTGCCTCAAGATATTATAACTAATAAGATATGATCCTCAATATAATTGGGAAGACATCAAAATACTTATTTTTTCCTAACTATTTTTTGGAAATGTATCTCATAACTAGGTATTAAGGCCCATGTGATGGATTTATTTTTATTCATATATGTCCATGTACTAATACAGAGTCACAATTGATTTAGAATGCATTTTACCCTATTATATAAATTAATGTGGATTCAAAGTGAATATTTTCAATCTATTTTGAAAATAAAATATTTTTGTAGGGTATTATGGTTTCAAAAAGTTTATTCCCATAAGAATAATAATCATACCACTAAATTTTATCATTAAAATAAAAATAATTATGGCATGTGACTTGATATTTTTAGAAAATATCCAATAAACAATAGGTTTTATAGAACAAGAATGCATCCACTAGTTCTTGGTGTAGATTAAATGCATCCTAATTACCATTATATTCTTTACTAATAGTATTTGCATAGGTTTTTACTCAATACCTCGTTCTAAGAGGTTTTGGATTATTGTTATCCTTAGAAATCCTTGGATTAGGTAATTGGCATGGAAAATTCCAGAGTTCTCTATATATAAGACATTGAATTAATAGTGTTTCCCTTAGATGAGTTCTATATTCTTTCCTTATATCAACTAAAAATTTAATTTTACCTTGAACAACTGATGCTTGATGGCCTCCTTTACCACAAATAAATCATCTTAAAATCCCCTTGAGGTAATTCCATGAGTTCTTATTTCCATGTTTTTGACATATAAATATTTTATAATTTTTTCCTTCAACGTCTTCATCACATGATATTTCATAATATACTCTTAATATATTCATTAGTGAGTTTTTAACTTTGAATATGTTCACATTATTTATCATATTTCATGTTATCTAGTAGTGAATAATCATAAGTCTTATCATTCTATCTCCCATTCTGATGGGTTGTTCATTGAGATAATCTTAGCATTGTTTGTCACAACCATGGTTCCTTTTAGTCACAACTATTACTGAAACCAAAAGGGTAGAAAAGTGTGACAAAACATTAATAATACAAAGAAAGTTTCATTATCAAAAAATAAATTAAACCTTAAAACATATTTTTCTCTTACATTATCTTATTACCCGATAAATCCTTTAGTTAAATCTATAAAAAATTATTTTGAGTTGGGATAATTTAAGTTAAGTTATGTTAAAAACCTCAACATAACCCTTTAAAGTCTTTATGAAACCAATCCTTTATAGTGGTTTTGAAAGACCATGTGATCAATAAAATAATATTCCCTAAGGAGTATCAAACCTGGTGTTTAGTTAAACCTCATTTTCATTAACTATGTGAAGATTAATTTAATACAAAATTATCTCTTTTCGATTTCATTATCCCTAGGTACATCTTCCCCAGATACTATATTAACATGTATTATCAAAATTGGAATTTATTGGTATGTAAAACTATTATTTCAATAGTTCAACAATATTCAAGGATATCATCCTATTTATAGACTCATCTCTATAGATCTTACATATGTTCTCTAACCCTAATATTAAAGGCAACTCAACTAGTCTCCAAAATAACTGAACTAATAATCCAAATAATTAAACCCTTCTCTGATACCAATTATAGAAACCCATGCTAAACTAATATAAGTGATACATTAATATCATGATTCATATAATATTTCTCACAAATATTATCAAAACTGAAGGACCTAAAGGCTTATTGTCTTGGATATTAGAAACATAAACATCTTATTTTATAACACGTTCAAACATTTTTATAGAATTATGATCCTTTAGACCCATTTCTAGAAATATAACATGATATAATCATCATCATAACCTATTTAATTGAAACAAAATAAAGGGGTGAACTCAAGTTCTCAGTAAGGAAAAAAGGAATACTATAACATATTAGATCATAACTATGATGGAGAAAATGAGAAAGACATAAATATCTCAATAAAAAATCATAATACCATTTATTATAATCATAAGTTCATAAAACGATTTTAAGAAAGCATGAAAATATGAATTTTCATAGAAAAACATATCAATAACCATAAAACATGTGAAAGTGATAAAAACGTGGAATAATTTAAAAAAAGGAATCTTCAAAACATATAATTTCATGGAAATGAAATGTATCATGGAAATTTATCATAACATAGTAAAAAAATAGAAGTGTGACATGAATATAATAATAGTAAATATTGTTTGATCAAACCCATTATTCCCACACCTATGTGAACTAACTCATTATGTCCACTACTATAAATGTGAGCAAACCCATCCAGACCACTCATATATTAAGAAACTAATTATGGACATGCTAAAAACTATCAGGATTTATGAACTTATACCAATGAATTGTAAATTCATATAGTACCCAACCCATAATCATCTATACATATGTGTGCCACTTAAAATCAATCATCATGGTAACCTAAAAACTCATTGAAAAATAATGGGTTTCCTAAACATATCACATTAAATTAACTTAAAAAATTATATGATATAAAATTATAATTTCCCAAAAGTATTCATATCATAATATCAAATAGAGGATGATTAAAATGTCACTTCATGGGAGAGAAACCTTGGATGAAAATTTTATATGAAAATACAACATTTTTTCACAAAACATTTTTAAAAATTATTATAAAAATTGACGTGTAAATTAAATAAAAAAGCATATTTTTTGGAAGTGAAAGAGAATAATTTTTGAAAATATTATTATAGATATTTCCATATAAATTATCCTTGAAGAGAAATAATATTTCAAAAGGGATAAGTGAAAATTCTTTAAAATCACTACTTTATAAAGAAACTTTTAAAATAATGATGTAAAAAATATATAAATCCTTCAAAATAGGAAAGTGAAAATATTTTCATAACATTTGATTTGAACAATTATTTTTAATATTTAACAATTTTAAAAATTTAAAAATATTATCAAAGTAAAATGAGCAGTAGATGATGAAACCTTTTATTTTGAAAGGATAGAAAAACCTTTTGATCATTTTGAAAAAACTTTTTTGAAAACCCACATCGTTAAATCGGTGAATAAAATATTATTATAATTAAAAATGGAATAAAAGGGATCATTAGAGATAAAAACAATTTTAGTATCCACTAAGGAAAGGTGAACATCGGTTGGAAGTAAAAAACATTAATATAAAAGAAAAATCTATTAAAAATAAGTAGAAATTAATCTTAAAAATTTGAATTTTAATGGAATAATGAAGTCATAAAGGTAGAATAATTTAGGTCGAAACATTATTTACACATAAAATAATGTTTAAATAAAATATAAAATATGTATAGGTCATAATAGATCAATCATGAAATATTATAGTCAAAGAAGTGTGATTGTGGCCAAAGGAAAGGATCTGAGTCACGAAAACCCCATACAGCCTTTGGAACATTTGAATAAAAGAACCATGAGTGTTAAAGAATTAAAAATAACATTTAATACCAAAAAATATAATAAAATATTGATAAAAATGACATTAGGGAAATATTTTTCACCATTTAAAATTAAATATAGTGTACAACATAAACATTTTTCAAGGAATTCCAATTTGATATAATGAAATCCTTACTTTATTTCACTGTGTAGTAGGATACCCTCTAGCCACATGAAAAAACATAACTATATTAATATAATATTTCATAACTATATTCATTCCAAAAAAGATTTATATTTTCACGTTATAATCATTTTTAATGTTTATATTAGTTAGTTTTGTTTATTTTTGCACATCGGGTGTTTATAGTTTGTTCCTTTTATAGAAGTTTCATAGGAGAGGCATTAGTATTTATAATTCTAAAAAATTCTATATTTAAAAGTTAAATTATTTTATATTAATATATTACCTATAATAATTTATGATGTATGAATTTACTTCATGGGAACATTAGTCATTATCCAAGAAAGTGAAATTGATAATGATTTTTTTTCGGTGATTTTGTACCTATGAAGAGTTTTTTTAAAATTATTGAGTTAAATATTGATGTATAATTTTCCAAAAAATAATTAATTATATTTTTATATCATATTATATGAAAATTATTTTTTTCATAATCATCCATGATAAAATTTTATAACATTGTATAACAGGTGGTCAAACAAATCCAAACATGAATACAATGAATATTATGAGGTGATTTGGTTGTGAAATAATTAAACCAGTATCCTAATGATATCATATATTTTTTATTATTTCAATATATAATAATTAGAAATTAAAAATAATAATAATTCATGTATAATAAAACATTACATGTGTTTAATTAAATATTTTCCTCTTAATACACTTGTTTTAAATGATTGAATTTACGATAGTCATTTATTGATTATATCATTAATTGGATATTTAATTTTTCATAACAGATCTATAATTATATAATAAAAAATATTTATCCTTTAAAACAATACTCATTACCATCCCGGTAAAGTGGGGATGAAATGAAAAGTGGAGGTCAATTGTCTCATAAAGGCAGTAGTTCACACGTACACATGGTTGATGATTTTAGTTTTCATAGAACATAGAAAAGGAGTATTATGATTTATCATTTAAGAATATAAAATATCTCATTAATATCATAATTATATTTTAAAATCCACATTATTACCATCCTTGTATTGTGTTTAAGGAACATGAAAAAAAATGTTGTGACGTGGAGGTGGTAGTCCGCACAACACACAATTCACACGTCCATTTTTCATAATGGAAAAAATGGATGGTGATTAAAGCTTGTATCATCATTATAATAACATGATAGAATAATAATTATACTATTTTTATCATTTTAAGATGGATAAATGTTATTTTAGAAATAATAAAAGTGTAAAAATAAATAGAAATAGAAATATAGGATTAGAAACTTATACCTCAATTCTTACATAATCACATCTTTAAAGGGGATTAAACCTTTGGATGGTGTTATTTTCAGAAGACCATAAAATCCTTAATATGTATGGGAGTGTATATAATAGTTTTGGGTATAATTTTAGGTGAAGGTTTTGGGTTTTTGTGTGAGGGTAAGTAAAGAAATGATTCTCTCTTTAAAAAGTGAAAAGGAGTGACATTTTTTTAAATACCCAAAACTATTCAATAATGGAAATTCACTCTCAATAAAAGTGCATCAAAAATTGATAAATAATAGATTAAGTGTAATAAAAGGACAATACACACCTCCTTAATTAAAAATATAACATTTTTTAAACATGTTCCACCCTTTACCTCTAAGTTTACTCACTTCTACTAGTTTAGTTTTTACCTAGGTAATTTATCCTTTCAGCCTAAATAAAAAATTGGTATTTTTAGATAATTTTTTCCAAATTAATAAAAATCTTACATCCACTTTTTGAATTTATATTTATATTTTTATATAAAATAAATTTTAACCCAAATTCATGTAACTCGCAAAAACCTGTTTTTTCAAAATGTTTATTTTAAGTAAAAAGATTTGTAATTAGGGTAGAATTATAAATTCCAATAATTTAAATTAATTTAAAAATAATTATTATCAATAAAATAATATTTATTTAAAAATAAAATTATTCAAAAACTTTATTTCATCATGTTGTAATTAATTAAACAAAACAGTGGAAAGTATTTTTCATTAAAACGATTCATAAATTTTTGAAATGTTAAGCATGGGTTTATAAATTCAAAATTGTTTTTTAAAATAATTTATTATATATAATTTTATAGGAAAAAGTTTATATAAAATTTCAATGTATTTATATAATAAAATAATTTCATAAAAGCAATTCCATTAAAAAATTATTTTTACTATTCACCTAAAAACCAATAACCTCTAAAAAATACCCAAAAAATATCTTAATATAATATTAATTTTATGAATAAATCTTGAGATTATTTTTTTGAAATTCACAACCTAAAATTTAATAATTTTATTTTTAGTTAAAGCCATAAAATTTAGTGAAACCCCATTTTTTATAGAAAAAATATTTTTTGTATAATAACCGAATTTTAAAAAAAAAAGTTAATTTAGTGATAATATATCATATAATTATTCAATCAAAATAAACTTAGTTCCTTGAAATAAAATTATTTTTTTAAAATACTTTTTAGGAATAATGTGAATTTAGAAAAAATTACTTTTCATAAAGTATATAAATTCAGGATATATATAAAGATAAATTATTATATTTTGATATAATCCTAATTTTTATTTATATAACCCCTTATAATCTTTGTGCAAGACCTAAGAATCAGATAAACTCTCGTTGCAGTTTTTTTAGCATTTCAGTTATCACGGATCCTTTTAGAAATCTCTATGATCATAAACTTCTCCGGTGTACGATTTTTCTAAAACCCTTATTACTTAAATTCATCTTGGAATTTTTCAGGGGAAAAATATATCAAGGCTACAACTATTTTTTGTCTAGATAAATGGTCTTTATAAGGAAGAATTATTCTTATGGATGTCATTACATCTTACTTTCTTAATTGTTTTTGTGATATAGTTAATTGAATTTATATAATAAAATATTTAACTTTTAAATTTAATATTCAAAACATAACATAATAATTGGTTTTATTTTTCATGTGAAAAACACTATTAAAAATTATTAATTTATGGTTAACATATAGTGAAATTTTAGGTCATCACACAAAGGCAGTGAGGTAACATTTCCATGCGAGAAAATTAAATTTCTTATGTCATTCTTAGAAATAAGGTTGATGGTATATTTTGAGGAATTTCCTCAATAAAACATAATATATATCACAGGTAAATTAATTAGATAAAAACATTTTTATATGTTTTAAAAAATAAACTTTGGAAATAAGAAATATTGTCGATATTTTGGAAAAAAATTAAAAGAAACATTTTATTAGGAAAATATAAAAATAATTTATTTGGAAAATTGTAAAATGTATAGAGAATACATAATATAAATTTTAAAGGGTGGAGGAACTAAATTTTCTCACATAAAAATTAAAAAGAGAAGGATTTCAAAATTTAAAAAATAAAAAATAAAAAAAAACATTAAAAAAATTAAAAAAAAATTAAATAATGTAATATTGTATAAAATTTTCTCAAAAAAATTTTGAGTCAAATATAAGGACATTTTATAAATCATCCAATTAATTAGGATGCAGAAAATGGTAGATTCTTGACTGAAATGAAAATATCGAGTTGGTTCCAGTTACAATAAATACTTTAATTAAAATATGAGTCAATGGAAAATAAAATATAAAACCCCATGAATATAAACTATAAATGATGAGAGGATTTATAAATAATACAAATTCTTCTGTTGGATTATCTTTCAAAAACAATATTTATTTAAAAATAAGAATGGAAATGAAACTGTAATGGTTTGAGTAATATTTTGATTAAAAACATTCAAGTTGGGTAACTTTTTAATGGATATACATCTAAAAAGTTACATGATATGAATCTTCAAACTCCATGAATATGGTAAAAAATCATTAGTTCATAATTCGTCCATATTAAAGGTATCATGGTGAACATTAAGTAATAAGTCTTAATAAAATAAATTTTAGATAATGAACCCCTTACGTTAATGCCTATCTTAATCAAATGCACTATGTGATCTTATTTAACAAACATAAATATATTATTCACCTATTTCATTATTTTTTAATATACATAAACTTTTATAAACATAATTTATAATTTTTATCTATGTTAGTTAAATTTATTTATAACCTATTTTTAATGTCGGTTGTGGATAATCTTGAACTTTTGAAACTAGTTTCATAAAAGAAGTTTAGGTGTTAATTCTCCTCACAAATTCCATCATTATATTTGCATAAAAGTAACTTTAAGGGGTGAATTATAATGATTTAATATGCATAAATTTTGTTTCAAGAGTAATTTAGTCTCTATCTTAGAAGATGAAATTGATATTGAATATTTTTGGGAAACTTTAAACCTACAAAAGGTGTTTTTTTAATTAATGAGTTAAATGTTGATGCGTATTTTCCAGAAGCAAAAAAAATAATTATATAAATATTTATATAATAAAATATCAATAATTCATTTTTCATTATCATCTTTGATATAATTTCATATCATTTCTCAAGATGGTGTTCAAACAAAACAAAAAATTAATATTTCATGATTGTCGATGATTATGAGCTCATTTAGTAGAAATATCATTATAAAAATAGCATAATGTTATTTTTTTTAAAGGTTGGGGTTGAAGCCTCATTTTTATTATTAAAGAAAATACCTTATTTTCTCTTGGTAGATAGAGACCCATTACATATCCTAAAGGCCTAGGGCCAAGTGGCCTTAATACAAGGCTTGAAAGCCCATTTTTTTTACCAAAGGGCCCTTTGTTGAATAGTACTGCTATAGTACTCAGGCTGCTATAGTACTATTGCCGCTACAGTTCCTAATATAGTGCCTCTACTGTTATAGTGACACCACTGCAATAGTTCTTCCACGGCTACAGTATTGATATAGTCTCCCTGCTACAGTGCCCTAGAAATTCATCCCTACCCAAATTTGATCCTGGGTCTATTGGATGCCAAGTAGGAGCCTTTAGCACTTGGGTATAAGCTTGTTGGCAAGTATAATAATAATATAATTTAATATTAATTAGGGTTTTATATCATAATTATATATTATTTAGAAGAATAATTAATGTATATAAAAATATTACATAATTTGAATTAAATATTTTATTCTCAATAATATTTTTTTTAAAAATTGAAATAATGATAATAATTTGGTAATCATTTCGTCAATAGGTTATATAATTTATCATAAAAGAACAATAATGATATCATAAACATATGTTTTATTTATTAATTCAATTATCTTTACCATCCATGTATGGAGGTGATGAAAAGAAAAATGAAAATCAATCGGTCCATGGAGGCATTAGTCCACACATACGTAAGGTTAATGATTTTATTTTTTATAGAACATGATAAATAAATCATATGTACTATAATTTAATTATATAAAATATTTTATAAATGTCATAATTATTTATTGAACTTAACATTTGGACCATCTTTTGAATGTGGTTAAGGAACATAAAACAAGACATTGTGTAGAGGCACTAGTGAGCGTACACTCAAATATTGTTTTCACTTTTCTTAGGAAAAAAAGTGAAAAAGTGATTAGTCATTATTCACATAGAATAATAACATTATGTATATAACCAATACTATTTTCATTAAATATTTATTTTAAAATATTAATTTTTCAACAAAAATAGAAAAGAAATATGTTAACTAAAAATGATTACTCACATAGAGAACTTTTAAATTTCCACGCGACATCCCTTGGAAATGGATGGCATGGGATAATATAATGTGTCCATAAGATCAAATATATTGAAATAATATTCTTGGGTAATTAAGAAAAAGTAATTTTCTCATGATAAAATCAAATTTTTAGTAGTTTCTTGAGGGGGTAGTGAGGACCCTTTTATAAGTGGTGAGAATATAAATTTTGAAAATATAAAAACATTATATAAAGGGGTCACATATTCAACATGTCATATGGAACCAAAAAGGAATAATAATTGAATGGGGGTGATATAAGGCTAATTATATATCAACCAATCAATTTGAAACTTGTTTTTAACTAGTTTCAATCAATTTTTCCCTTGAATTATTACTTTTATCATTCTACCGTGGAAACTAATTTTTAACTAAGGTGACATATTATTTATGCCTAAAAATAAAGTAGTAAATATTAGATAATTAATACTTAATTGTCACAAATTTTAAATACATTTTTTATTCAATTCCTAAAGGTATAAAAAATTAATTTCAGTAAAATAAAGGTATAATGTATTAAAATAATTTTTCTTAAAAAATATTACTTGAGTACTAAAATATACATCATAGGTTTGTAAACTATAATCTGTGATTTCAAATATATATTTTAAATTATAAAATATTTATATTTACAAGAAAAGAGTTTTATAAATTTTTATTTCAAACTTATATACTAGTAATTGAAAAATCACAACATTAGGACAACTGTATATGACACTATTCACCTAAAAATCAAATACATCAAAAAAATTATAATTTTCGACTTAGGGCCATTTTGGAGTTTGAAAATAAATTTTTTTTTATTCTATCTAATTTAAATTTAAATATATATAAATATATATACATTTTTTCACCCCAAGAATTTAAAAATAAATTTAATATTGAATGCATGAAACAATGAGTCTCTATGAAACAACAATTTATTACAACCTAGACAATAATATAATTTTGCCACTTCTGATATTTGAATTTTCAAAAACCGACATACACGATTGCGATCAGTAATATATTTGGAGTCTAATAGAATCAACTTACATTTTTTAGTGAATAGAAACTTACCCTTATGAATAGTAGAATACCCTTATGAATATTAATGTAACCTTATAAATAGTAACCTCACGCATGTAAGTATAAATAAAATTTAGGCAGAATCTAAATGATAGTGAATATATTGAAGATTAATAATAAAGTATTAGTATTTTAGTGGGTAATAAATATTTAATTACAATTTTAAATTAAAATTTTAACAACATTAATTTTCATTAAATTTATTCCTAAATAAATATTTTATTTTCCTATGATTTTAAAACAATTTTATGATACCTTATTTTATTTTTAAAATTATTTTAAAATCGGTTTTAAATTTAAAATCTGTATTTTTCAAGTAAATAATGATTTTATTTAAAAATAAATAAATTTATATCATTTAGAAAATTATTTTGATAAAATTTAATTAATATATTAATTTTAAACATCGAAAAATTGTTAGGGTGTTTTTTGGTATTTTTCTGAAATACTGGAATTTTTTGTGAATAGAGAAATTCGATAATTTGTGAACTATGATAAATTAATGAATTTATGCATCATGTTTGAGTCATGGATGATGTAAATGTAAATTGGTTCTAAATCACATAAAATTTTTACTATTTTTTCATAGTAATAAACACTATTCAATTTCTTGATCCAAAATAATAAAATAATGATTAATATAATGGAAATCCCCTCCTCTCCTCCACTATAAAAACTACCCCTTACTCCCTCTTCTATTAACTCCTCTAAGACTTTAAGCTTCTCAATTTTCTTCCCAAATACTCTTTCCTAATACCTCCCCATGATAAATATCCCTTGGTCTTTCCAAAATACCTAAACACTTTCCCTTAATGAGGTTCTCAAGGAGGTTATTTCAAGAGGTAAATCCTTTTACTTTTAAATTTAATTTCATTTCAATTTATCTTCTTTTCTTATTCAATCCTACCCTTATCTTTGAACTTTATCAAGAAAACTATAGTATCATCTATACACTATAATTATATCTTATTAATTTAATAACCATTATTAATCTCCTTACTCTCCCTCTTTTATTTTAAAGATGAAATCATCATTTGAGAGGTGCCAGTTTACAACCTTCGTGGAAGATGAAGTTTTGTTTCTTCAAATTATTCTTAAAATCAATTAATGAAACCATTTTAATGGTTGAGATTCATTTCAAATTCTATTTTATAATCATTTTTATTTTCGGTATGTAACATATTTATATAATACTAAACGATAAAGCAAAATGAGTTTGTTAAGATCAATAACCACCGTAATAATATAAACGGATATCACTAAATGACATATCAAACGATTCAACCTCATACCATGTAACAAAATGATTTATATAACCATTTACACTCATTTATTTTAATTAATAATATATAAATTCAATTATTTACATTATATCCATTCCACATGAACTTTTATACTCATATACAAGTATGTCAATCGTGAAAACCAAGAAAACAACCCCCCCAATGATAAATTTGTTTCTTATAACTCATACAAAAGGTCACAAAAGAACTTAATAAAATTATAATAAATAAAATACATATATATATATGGTTTTTAATTAATTAATTAATTAATGGATTTAATTTTATTATCCATGATGTTAAGGTCAAGTGGAGAACACGTTCGGACATAAGGTAAGGGGTTTCTCATCTCACTTTTATTTTCGTGAGATTTCTGTTATTCACCAATTATTTCTTGTATGTGGTGTATGTATAATTAAATTTGATATATAATATCTCTAATCTATTTATATTCATGTTCTTAAATGATTCATTTGATTATTGTTAATTTTTGGACATACGATTCAATTAATTACAAAGTTGTAAGGGTTTCCTCATCTCACTACCATTTTTTGAGATATTCCTTATTCACCATTATTTCTTGTGTATGGTGCATGTATATTTCCCATTGATGCATCATATCATGAGTCTATTTATTTTCATGGTATTCAATGTATCATTTTATTATTATTAATTTTGGGGCATATGATTCGATTGATTACAAAGTGGTAAGGGATTCCACCCGAACCTTCATTTTTTCATTCGAGTTATTCCTTCACTATCCATACGCAAATTTAATGATTATTTATTTTTTTGTACATATTATATATTTTTTATGTTCCAAAATCATATATTCATATCATTTCTTCTTATTTTATGTTTATTATATGTTTTAAAAAAGTTCCATTCTTAATTCTTCCTAATAAACAAGCTCGATTCAAGGTAACTTCTCAAATTCATACCCATTTTAAAGTGAACTATATATTCTATTTTAAGACATAATTATTTTTTAAAATAACAAATATTACCATAAAAACTATCTTGGTTAAATTATGGATTTATGAAAACAAACATTCACTTCTGTTTTAAAATCTCTTTACTATTTTCATTAAATCTTACTAAAATGTTTTATTTCTAAAGCTTCCTTAAAACCACTTTTTACATGATTTAACTTAAGTGGGACAAAATTTATGCATAAAATATAATTTCAATGTCCTTGAATTTTTTTTGGGATATAAAAGTTTACAATCCGGTTACATGATAAATACAAAATATTTTTCCAAATAACTCTTCTTTCCAAATAAAAAAAAGATTTTTCTCATCTCACATTAACTTTTATGATATATATGCCTTGTTCACTACTTATTCTTTGCATGTGGTTTATATACTACCCTTTAGTATATCATATCAATAGTACCTTATTCAAAAGATATTATAAGGTATTATTATTTTAATATTTCAATGTGTTGTGGGACACTTTGTAATTTTTAAGGATTATTTACTCAAGAATTTTTCAATGGTATAATTTAAAAGTATCTTCATCTATGTCAACATACTTTGTTTAATATTTTACTTCATTGAGGTTTATCTCTTATGATATCATATAAAATATGTTTTTGAAGGGTTTATGATTAGTTTGACTAGGGATGTGCTATCTTGATACCATTCACCATATTACTCTGAATGGTTAGTGTTTGTGTTTAATGATTGGAGAAAGTTATTTACATTTCATATGTTAGTTTCAATATGATTGTATATATTTATTATGTTCACTCCTTTAATTTTTTGAATTCATTGGACATAGTAAGTGATGGGTGAGGCCCTCTATATCCCCTTGATGCATTGGTAATTATCATGAGACAAACTAGTTTGGGTTCTTACCCATTTATGTATGTTCTTGGAACGAGTCCTTGATAGAATGATTATGTTGTCCAAGATTATGAATTACCTCATTATGAAACTAGTAATTCATAGTACATGTGCTTATTAGACTAGTAGAGTACTCATGTTTATTTTTAATTATGGAATTATTTATTCAAATCTTATTACTTCCATGTTATACTCATGTTTATTTTTTAATGGAATGTATTTTTTGGTATTCACCGTGCATAATGTTTATGTTTACGATATCTCTCACTATATTGATTACCCTTACTCAGAATATGATATCACCCCTATCTTATGTTTTACTATTCCTATGATGCGAGTAAGTATATTTTGAATGAATTTTTGGGATAATCTATGAGTTTTGGATTTTTATAGTGGAATTTATATAATGTATTTTATTTCATGTAGTCATGTTGAACCTTTTTATGTATATGGTTTTCCAAAAACTACAAAACTAATTGGTCCTTAAGGATTTTATTCCCTGTAATCATTCAAATGTAATGAAATAATGCACCTTATCTGAGCAACTGATGTCGGGTAATTAGAGTTTGTATTAGAGGAAGTTTAGTAGAATCCTTGGAAAGTAAATTTAGAAAATAAAGATTAGTGAAAAAAAACCTAAGATAAAATTTGAGGATAAGCATAAAAGAACATCCTATAATTTTGGTAAGGAAGATATTATGTGGATATTCCTGGAAAGTACATCCCTATCTAGATATTATCAGTGGTTGTTGTTTTGGAGAAGATGCACCTAGGAGTAACAACTCTGAAAATGTGTTATGTGATGGACATAGGGTAACCTGGTACATTACAATGGTAATTACTACACACCGAGATTGAAAATCCCAGGGGATATTCTTAGTAAAATTCATATTCAATTTATCCACCATTATAAAGGATGTATGTCCCCCCAAAGTAACCAAAGTATATGGTTCTTTGATTTACGATGCATAAATTAATGTTATGTGTTATACCATCTTTAGAGTTATAGAAAGTTAATAATTTTATTAGTTAATATAGTGTATTGAATTTATTATAAATGGAACCTATAATAAAAAATGAAAACATTACCAATGCACATGATGAAAAGAGTAAGAAGAATCATATCTCCCATAGACTTAATCCATTATTTAGAAGGAAGATAGTCTCCCAAGTATCCTCTTTATATGAGGAAATAGTATCATGTGTTAACAATATGTGTATTGAATTCTTTGAGTCCTATAGATTTGAAAGTAATCAAGAGAATGAGAGGATGGTATAGAAAATATGGATAATAATAAGAAGGGAAATAAGTTTTTCCCCACATATGATAACTGTGGAAAGAATAACGGTGTAAATAATTGTAGGTAATAAGATTTTGTTATAATTTTGGATAAAAAGGACATCAAGTTCGTGATTGAAAGGGTAAAAAAAAGGTTTCCAATGTACAATGCTTCAAATACAAGGATATGGGACACTGTGAATCAATGTCCTAAGTGTCAAAGTAATATATCCCAAATGATGTCACTAGATAATGACCAAGTTATGATAATACCACAGATAAAGTGGAATGTCTAATAAGAAAATTCAAGAGTCGTGTCATTTGAATATTTTATCATCAATGTACTAGTTATAAGAATTATGGAATATATGTGCATTATATTGTCGTACTTTTTTATTAATAATTTGAGACCAGAAGTGGAATGGTACAATTGAATGATATTATGTTAAAAGATAAACTATTTGTAAAAGGCATGATTGAGGGGAATACAACCCTAAATATATTCCTAGTGTTGAGATAATGATGAAGAAATGATTGATTTGGATAAGTTTTGACTACCTTAGAACTGATTAATGACTTGTTGAAAATTGGTTTAAGATATCATAAAAGAGAGTTATTGGATGATTCCCATAGTTCAAATTTCTCTATAAACCATGGTTGAACTAATATGTATTGATTTTAATGGAATATTTTTGGTGGGACAAAAAGAAATGGGAAATTGCTGAAAATGTATCAAGATGCTTAGTATGTCAACAATTGAAGGTTGAAAGACAACATCCCAGAGGATCCATTCAACCTCTATCCATTCTTACATGGAAATGGAAGGACATAACTATGGATTTCATCACAAGATTACCAAAAAAATACAAGGAATAATTATACAATATGGGTTATTGTTGATCGACTTACCATATCTGCTCATTTTCTCACTGTAAAGAAAACTTTTACACAATAGTTCATTTCTCAGATCTATATTAATGAAGTATTAAAACATCAAGGGGAACCTCTCTCAATTGTGTTTGGTCATGATCCACGTTTTACATTGAATTTCTAGAAAAGAGTTCAAAAATTATTGGATACCTCTCTTCGATTGGGTACTTCTTATCACCCTCAAACGGATCGGAAATCAATAAAGATGATCCAAACATTAGGGAACTTGTCCAGATCATGTTTATTTGACTTTTAGGGTATGTGTCATCATTATTTATCCTTGGTGGAGTTTTCCTACAACAATAGTTTCCATTATAGTATTAAAATGGCACCATATGAATCATTGTACAGAAACATATGTAGTACACCAACATATTGGGATTAATTTGGTGAAAGTAAGCTTATGGGACTAGATCTCATGGAGGAAAAAATAAAAGGTAAAGACTATTCAAATCCATATCAAAGCAGATCAAATTAGGCAAAAGATTTGTGTTAATAATCAAAGGAAGTGTTTTCAATTTCAAGAGGGATAACATGTTTTCTTTAAAGTATCTCCATGGAAGGGTGTTATAAGATTTGGGAAGAAAGGGAAATGGAACCCCAAGTACATTGGATCATTATAAATTTTGGAGAGAATTAGAGATGTGGATTATCATTTTTCAAATCCTCCTAGCCTTCCTAAAGTACAAAATGTGTTCCATGTCTCATTGTTGAGAAAGTACATGCTAGATTGAGACCATTTCCTCCATTCTAAAGGTATAGAATTGGAACCTGACTTATCTTATTGTGAGGAGACTATCAAGAATCTAGACACTAAAGAGCAACTGTTGAGGAATCAGATTACTCAAATGGAAAAGTTACATTGGAAAAATCATAAAATTTAAAAAGTAATATGGGAGCCACAGGAACATATGATGAATAAATACCCATATAATTTTATAAGGTAACATCCTGGTAATTCTGAGGATGAAATTTTTGTAAGGGGGGAAAATATTTCACCCCAATAATTTACAAATAAATTTAATATTAAATGCATGAAACACTGAGTCTATATAATACAACATTTTGTTTTAACCTATGCAATGAAAATAATTTTTATACTTCAGTGATTTTAATTTCGAAAAACAGATATACACGATTGTGATGAGTAATATATTTAGAGTCTGCTAAGATCAACTTACAATTTTGGTGAATAGTAACTCGCCCTTATGAATAGTAACATACCCTTTTGAAGAGTAATGTACCCTTATGAATATTAACCTCACCAATGTAAGTATAAATATAATTTAGGCACCAAATAAATGAGGGTGAATAATTTAAAAATTAAAAATTAAGTGTTTTTATTTTGTGGGTAAAAAATATTTAATTGAAATTTTAAATTAAATAAGTAATAAAATTAATTTTCATAAAATGAATTCATAAATAAATATTTTCTTGTCCTATTATTTTAGGATAATTTTATGAGGCCTCATTTAATTATTAAAAGTATTATAAAATCAGTTCTAAATTTAGAATCTGTATTTTTCTTGTAAATAATGATTTTATTTAAAAATTACATTCCTCTAATTTAGAAAAATATTTTGATAAAATGGATTTCATCTTTGAATTATACACATAAAAAAAATTTAGGGTGATTTTTTGGTATTTTTATGAAATACTTGAATTTTTTTGTGAATAGTGAAATTTGATAATTTACGAAATATGCAAAATAAATGAATTTCTGCATCATTCTTGAGTTGTGGATGATGTAAATGGACATTGGTTGGAAATCACAAGCCCCTATTACTATTTTTTTATAGTAATCAAGACTATTCATAGTCTTGAACCAAAATAAAAAAATAATGATTAACATAATGGAAAACCCCTCCTCTCCTTCACTATAAAAACCACTCCTCGCTTCCTCTTCTCTTCACTCATATAAAACTGAAGCTTCTCAAAGTTATAACCTAATAATATTACCTAGTCCCTCCCCAAGACAATTATCCATTGGTCTTTCCAAAATACCAAAACCCTTTCCCTTAAGGAATTTCTCAAGGAGGTAATTTCAAAAGGTAAATACTCTTCCTTTTTCATTTAATTTCATTTCAATTTATCTTCTTTTCTTATTCTCTACTAACCTCATTTTTACAATTTAATATGATAAATCTAGTATAATCTATGTAGTTTAATTATATCATGTCAATGTAATAATTATTGTCAATCTCTTTACTCTCCCTCTTTTATTTTATAAATGAAATCATCATCTGGGAGGTGTCGATCCGCAGCCTTCGTGGACGATGAAGTTTCATTTTTAAAATTATTCTTCAAATATGTTCATGAATACATTATAATGGTTCAAAAATATTTTATAATGTATAATATAACCCTTTTTATGTTCTATATGTAACATATTTACATAATAATAAATGATAAAACAAAATGACTTCGTTATGATCAATAATTTCCATAATAATCTAAATGATTATAACTGAATGAATTATCAAAAGATTAATCCTTGTAAAATATAAAAAAATGATATAGATAACCATTTTGAATTATTTATTTTCATTATTAATATATAAATTAAATTCTATACTACTATATCTATTTCATAAGAACTTCTATACACATATACAAGTATGTCGATCATGAAAACCAAGGAAACAAGTTCTCTCGCATGATAAATTTGTATCTTATAACTCATTCAAAAGGCCATAAATTAACATAATAAAATTGAAATATATCATATACATGTATATAAGGATATTAATTAATTAATTAATTTTTATTTTCCAGGACGTTAAGGTCAAGTGCAGAACACGTTCAGACATAAGGTAAGAGGTTTCTCATCTCACTTTTATTTCCATGAGATTTCTGCTATTTGCCACTTATTTATTGTATGGGGTTTATGTATACTGAAATTTGATATATAATATCATTAATATATTTATCTTCATGGTGTTAAATTTTTCATTGTATGACTTTTAATTTTTATACATATGATTCAATTGATTAAAAAGTAATAAGGGTTTCTTCATCTCACTGCCATTTTTTGAGATATTTCTTATTCACCATTATTTATTGTGTATGGTGTATGGTGTATTTATAATAACCATTGATATATAATATAATTAATCTATTTATTTTCATGGTATTTAATGTATGGTTTTATTTTTATTAATTTTGGGGCATATGATTCGATTGATTACAAAGTGGTGACGGATTCCACCCAAACCTTCATTTTTCCTTCGTGTTATTCCTTCACTATCCTTACCCAAATTTAATGATTATTTATTTTTGTTTAAATATTATATATTCGATTTATATGTTCCAAAATTATATATTCATATTATTTCATCTTTCTTTTATGATTATTATATGTTTTAAAACAGTTCCCTTCTTAATTCTTCCCAGTAAACAAGCCCGATTGAAGGGAACTTCTTGAATTCATACCCATTTTCAAGTGAACCATATATTATATTTTAAGCCATATTTACTTTTTTAAAATCGCACATTTTATCATGAAAAACAATATTAGTTTATTTCTAGTTTTATGAAAACAAACATTCCCTTCCACTTTAAAATCTCTTTACTATTTTCCTTAAACTGCACTAAAATGTTTTATTTATAAAAGCTTCATTAGAAACTCTTTTTGCATGATTTCACTTTAGTGGGACAACATTTATGCCTAAAATATATTTTCAATGTGCTTAACTTTTATTTTCTGGGATATATGAGTTTTCAATCTGATTTCATTACAAATATAAATGATTTTCCAAAAGAACTCTTCTTTCCTAAGTAAAAAAGGATTTTTATCATCTCACTTTTAATTTTATGAGATATATGCCTTGTTCACAACTTATTCAATGAATGTGGTGTATGTAATATTTTTGTTATATAATATCAAGAGTCTCCTTATTCACGTGATATTCTAATGCTTTATGATTTGAATGTTTCAAGGTGGTGTGGGGAACTTTAGAATGTTTAAGGTTTATTTCCTCCATAATTTTTTAATGGTCTCATTTAAAAATATCTTCGTTTATGTCAACATCCATTATTTAATATTGTAATTCATTGAGGTTTATATCTTATTATGTCATAGAGAATATTTTTTTAATGATTAATGATTAGTTTTACTCTAGATGTTCTATCTTGATACCATTCACCATATTACTTCGAATGGTTAGTGTTTACGTTTAATGATTGGATAAATTTATTTACATTTCATATGTTAGTTTCAATATAAAATTATATATTTATTATTTTCACCCATTTCCTATAATTAATGTATTGGACTTAGTAAGTTATGGGTGGGGACCACTATATCCCCTCTATGCGTCGGTACGCCTCATGAGACAAACTAGTTCGAGATTTTACATGTTTATGTATGGTCTTAGCATGATGCCTTTACTAAATGATTATGATGTCTGACATTATGCATTACCACATTATAAAGCTATAAATTGATAGACCATATGGTTATTATACTATTATAATACTCATTATTATGTTTTATTACGGAATTGTTTATTCAGATCTTCTTCCTTCCATGTTATACTCAGGTTTATGTTTTAAATGCATGTGTTTTTTGTTATTCACTATGCCTAATGTTTATGTTTATGATATCTTCTGCTATATTGATTACCCTTACTGATCATATGAGTTCACCCCTTTCTCTTTTTTTTCAAGATTCTAGGAAGTATATTATGAATGAATTTTAGGAATAATATATCAGTTTTGGATATTTCTATTGTAATTTATATAACTTATTTCATTTCAAGTAGTAATGTTGAACTTATATATATATATCTAGTTTTCAGAATCTACTAATATACCCAATCCTTCGGGATTTGATTCCTTCTAATCATTCCAAAGTAATTAATTAAGTTACCAACTCCGGGAAATTGGGGTTGGGGCATTAAACATTTATTTTTAAAGTGAAAATACAATATATAAATAAAAAAACTTTTATTGAAAAAAATGACATTTTTAGACAATACATTTTATTAAGATTATTTCATATTAATTTATAATTTAGATATTTTAATATGTTAGTTCATTTGTAATATTCTAAATTTGTTCCATTTAATATATTAGGATAAAATTCAAAATACTTAAAAAATGATTCTTTTAAAAAATTAATATTACTTTTATACTCAATATGCTTAATCAAATACCATTAAAATTAATATTATTTTATTCTAAAATTTAATTTTAATAATATTTTGACATTAAAATATTTATGCTAATTATATATATATATGATCATATTTTAATAGTATTATTATAAATATTATTATTATTAATGTCTCATGAAACCTGGGGCATTACATTCTCTCCCCTTAAATAAATTACATTCCCATAATTTTAATTACTCCTAACTAATGAAAGTAAGTGAGTGTATTCTAAAAATATTCATAATTATGGTTAAAACATATAATATGAAATATATCTTACATTTTTAGGATATAACATGTGAAATATATTTTTTCATGCAACATTTATCATTCTTATAATCATATACCCTAGCATATATTCTCTATAAAATATGTCTCCAAAAACCATTTGAATATCTAAGACATTAAACCATAGTGAATTAACATATTCCTATAAACATTAATTTTATATTTTACCTTGAAATGTTATTAACCAATAGTTCATAAAGTTACACACTTGTTAATATATATCACAATCCCAAAAATGAGATAAACATCACCAAAAATATCATGGATCACTTTTTCATTAATTCCATAACCAATTCCAATAATATCTTACCCATATTTCAAATTTAATAAACCAATTATTACCTCAACATCAAGTATATATAAATCTTAATATTTATCTATACCTCAATCTTTTTTTCATAAAAATTTATACCCAAAAATATAACCATTCCATAAAATAACATTACCTGTATATTGATTCCATTTAAAATATGTTTCAAAACATTTGAATTATAAGTACTAAAGAAAATTCATATATATTTCTTATATACCACATAAATTTTGGAATATACTTAAATACCATCAATAAATATCACTCACTAATGAAAATAGAAATAATTATCAAAAATTAATTTCAATTATGGTATCAAACTCACTACGTTAGGTAGAAATATGACCTCACTATTCTATCATAATAGGAATATACTATGCTTCACAACCATTTAAGTATTCTCCTTTATTCAGTTGTAAGAAATAATGGTTTTTGATACATAACTTTCTCAGTGCTATCCTCATGTTTCTGTTTCAACCAAAGACTAAATCCAAAATGGTTATGATGACATCTACAATAAAAAGGTCAAGTGAATAAGAAAACATAGTCCTATGATTTCTTCACTAGTGATACATTCATTTAAACATATGATACTTTCATTTAAACCATGCCACACTTGGTTAATCCTATAAATATCTTAGTACTACATAAGTTACATAAAGTTATATTCTATCATACTTATTAACCTAATCCCTTAAAGTTATATGGAAATATATCCTTAATAGTGGATCATAAATAGAATATTATCAACCAATCAATATCACCCAAGTTTGCAGTTAATCCTCCTTTTCATGTACTAGGTCACAGTTGACTTAATACCCAACAGTCCCTCTTCAGAGTTATTTCCCCTAGGTACAACTATGGAAGATCCTACATCCACATTCCAGAATCCATACACATTTGTATTTGTAAGGAAAACCAAAAAATCATTACTTTACCCAAATTTTAGGATGTTATTCTATACTTAAACTTGTCGCTTAGAATTATTCCTTGGGTTTTCACAAAGCGTCTCTTATCCAAATTCCTATAATATTACCTCAATTGTAATATATTATTTTTTATACCATTGAAATTAGGATGAATCATAACTTATCAAAATTTTATGAAATCTAAAACTCTTAAATTATCATCAACTTATTACATCCTAAACTTTAATGTAATCTAAACCCTACTCAGATACCAACTTTTATATCCCAGACCTAATCATATGGTAATTACGTGACATAAAGAGAATATTTCATTATAATACATTCCCAAGACATTTTAGGTTTATAGTTTTAGAGATATTGGAAAAAACACTTACTTACAAAAAACATTCCCTTTTATGTAATAGATAGTTTTCCCATAATGATAGAAACTTGTTAATCCATAATTAGTTTTCAATATCTCCTATAATTTACTTATATAAGAAACTATTCTAGATATTATATAATTTTATTATCATTATAACCTAGAGCAATGGAACCATAATAAAGGGGTGATCTATGATGTTTAGTAAGGTTAAACATAAGAAATATGAATCAAAGATCATAAGTGTTCATAAGATGATAAAATGGTTATAATCAAGATATATGAGAAAATCATACCCCAACACAACATGGGTCCATAACCATAAAATATAAACATATAACATTAAGTGATAAAACCATTACCATAGAATTAGAAAACAAAACATGTTTCATAAATCATGACCCATGGATCATAGAAAAGAAAGTGGCACAATCATAAACATAAGATATCGTATCTTTATAAACCTGGATACCTGCTAACATGTTCACACGTAAAATTGTGAGTAGAGATGATTTCATACACACTCACACTTTATGAACCTAGATGTTCAAAGAAAAAATCACATAACATTTCTTTCTCATGATATATAAGCCTTTACTCAATGTATTAGAACTATGTCAAACAAAGCATATTGTGGTTGTTTACCATTTCATGATGATTTTTGGAAACCACTACTAAATCAAGTATCTATAATCATTTTTCAAAAGTTTTTAAAACCATTGTGGAATTGTTAAAATTAAGAGAAACATTTAATGGTTGTTCAAACAACTATTAAATTTCTTCAAAGTGGTTTAATTTTTATATTTTTGGTTTTTTTAATGCTTATTTTTGTTTATTTATTTTATTTATTTTATTTATTTATTTTATTTGCTTATTTTATTTTATTTGTTTGTTTGTTTTATTTGTTTATTATTTATTTAATATTTATTTAATATTTATTTAATATTTATTTATTCTCTAATTACTATTTATTTATTGTATTTTTATTAATTTATCATTTATTATTTAATTATTATTTTTTATATTTTTGAAAGGTCGAGTATGAAACCCTGAAACAAGGATCCTTCCCCTTTTATTAAAATGAAAAAGAGTGTACAACACATGGAGGATGGGTATTTACATTCCAATTATCATGTATCAAAAATAAAACAAATTGAAAATATATCCACAACCAATAACCATCTAAACATATGAAAAAACCTATATCAATCATTATCAGTCATAAAAAAAAGATTCTAGTGCCACCATCTATATAAATTAGGGGTTTAGAATGCATCACAACTAACTTTTTGGTAGTAAACATCAAAGGGTGTTATAACTAGCATGAAAAAAGGGTGATTAATGACCTTAAAATTAGTGTTTAATCCTGGGATGAACCTTCAAGTCACATGCAAAATGTAAACATTCTAATTATCCTTTCCATTATAATGTAGCAACTAGGGTTCAAGGCTTGAAATTCTAGTGATACATTGGAAAACATTGCTATAAACATCCAATAAATAATCAACTTCTGAAAAATATCATCAGGAAAACTACATGACTGGAGAAACCAATAACTATTATAAGCCTGCTAAAAAACACACACTCAAAACCCATATATCAATGATAATCTGAAAAAAGATTAAATGTTAATCAAATATATTAGTACAGTCACCAATACACAAATAGTGAATAACCACATTCAGAAGATAATAATTATGTAATTTATGCCTAATGAATCCACCCTAAAATTGAGTCTACGATTGAAGGTTCATGTTGTGATAGAACATGTGACCTCCCCAACCATGAAGGAATCAACCACTCTTTGATTTTTTAGAATGTTTCCATTGATACTCATCCTCATAGTTATATTCCTGAGATACAACTTCAATTTTGTAAGTCAACGCCGCCTAGATAGTAGACTTGAAACAATTTCAAAATTCCAAAATATTACATCAAGTATTATATTCTAGATCAAGTTAGGAAAATGAGTTATGAGTAGATAGATCAAAAATCACTTTCCGTTTGAAAGGTTGGATAGTTTTACTTATTCCTTTAGAAAGGACCTGAATTGAGGGAGGATCTTTTCCTATATATCTTATCATGGTAGAAGATAAGTTAGGACTGTTCTGTTGTACAAAAATTCAGGATACTTGACAGAGTGGAAATACATGTGACCTATTGAGGATTGATTTCTTTTATTCTGATATTATCAGATCCTATCTTGGAATCATACCTTCCATAGATCATCATGTCTATTTCATCCCGAAAATAGAGATATGGTACCACCCATATGATAGGAATGAAATGGTCTGATAAGAATCAGGCAGTCTTTCCATTTTTGTCTTGGGAATAAGATTTCATGGTTAAGTGACTTGACATTGAGTTCACAATTTTTGATTCCTGACACATCTGTAATGGTAATTTTCCCGATTCTTGATTTTGAAGGGGGTTGAATGTTCTTCACAATCCTTCACATCAATATTATCATATATGTCTTTTTTGGAAGCTCCCAATGGTTCCCACATATATAATTGTGTATAGACCTACTTTTAAAATTAGGTGGTCAATTTAAGTTTCATAACTGAGGGCACTTCTGAACTCATGTTGTCTTATAGGATGGTAGTTTGGGCTCATCCCACTGTTTGGAGTGGATTTGTTTCCTACTATGGGACTCTCTTATATATTTAAGACATGGTTGGGTATATTTTTCTATTCAAAATACATGACCTATTACCCTCATAAAACAATAATGTTTTGAATCCCTTTATGTGAAATGGTATGTTTATTAATGAAAAAATTTGTATGTATATGAGGTACTCCATTCATTTCCCCTTAATAGTTAGCTTCTTATATATTCAATCCATACAACCAGATGATCTGGAATTTATTTTCATCCAGGGAGGTGATTAATATTTGACTAATAGGATTGACCCATTGTGATTCATCCTATATATCCTACTTATAACAACAATAAATATTGACATAGTTCAACAAACCCAAATTGTTTAACATAATACATAAAAGAAATATATGAGGGAACTTAGGCACTGGTTATCGTGCTCGATCCTCTGGGATACATCCTACTTATCCTACTTATTATAGGAATCAGATTCATCATAGTTTGATCATGCCCCTATAACTTACCCTAAGGTTGATTCCCTTGTATGGGGGTGTGATATCATGTTACTTATCGGGAATTACACACTAACATTTTGCTAAATAGTGGATATTCATGAAATGAATTATTTGATCATTTTAACTCCCTAATCCTACATGATCCATGATTGATGTGACAAACAATGGATAGAAAGTAATCAGACTCACTTCATATTGATGTTGACTTTGTGTAATGAGACATCCCATTGAGTGTTTATCAAGGAGTTGGGCCTTGGGAATGCATCCTGTGTGTCATAGTGGTAGGAATTAGAGTCATCGTAGTTTATGTTTCTCCTCATATTCTTGATGGATAAGGGGTAATGGCTATCCTTGGGGATATATTAGGTCCTGATGGTTAGAATGTTGGAGACAAGGGGTAAAGTGACACCAAAGAGGATCCCATTTGATCTCGGACCATAGAAAGCCATCATATGTATCCTGGTTATTGCAGAAATCAGATTTATCATTTTTTGGTAGATTATGGATTACACACTAAGGTTTCCCTAATATGTGGGTAGTAATATCATTCCACTAGTCAAGGCTTATACATTTAGTCTTCTGTAATTTATGGGTAGTCATTTCATTACACTAATTTAAGGCTATCAGAATATGTGGGTAGTCATGTCATTCCATTGATCAAGGTTTACACACTGAGGTTTCCCGAATATCTGGTAATTCATATCATGCCACTAATCGGGGAAAATATATTGAGGCTACTCTAATAAGTACACTGTAAAAGGCTATCATGTGTTGGGACACCAAATTGACATGACTAGGTTGTCTACACGACCTTCTTGAAATTCTTCCTGACATGTCCTGATTTTCCTCCTGGCATGTAGAAGGATTTTTAAGCATGTATGGTTGTATATCATACATTTAAAAAGGCAATTGTGTGATCTAATTGACTTATCTATATGAATTTTCATAATCTTAATGGCATGTATGGATGCCATCGCTTGATCAGGGATGACTTGTCTAGAGGACATCGCAAGACCTGAATGTCTTGTCCTAGTCACCATCCAAACAAGTCTAATAATGGTTTTACATGTATTAATACAATCTCATGATCCATGTTAACATGTATATGGGACATCTCATGATCAAGGGTAAAATTTCTAGAGGATTTATTATGATGTGAAAAACTTTTCTTGTTGCCACTGTGAGACCTAGATGACATGTATAGAGGTTGTTGAAATATCTGACTGGTAACCCTAGGGAACTTCACAAGACCTAGTTGACATTCTTTAAGGTCTAGATGGCGAGCCCATAGGGCTTTACAAAACTATGGTGGTATGCTCAGAGGGTGTCGTATGACTTGTTTTACATGTTCAGAAGAAATCGTATGATCCAAATGGAATGTTGAGGGAATGTAAAATGACTTGGTTGACATGTCTTAGTGTTGTTGTATGATTTGGATGAGTCATGCGACGTGCATGAAGATTAGTGAATCTTTCTTTACATTAGTCACCCATATTTTATTCTTTATTCATGTTTTTTATTTCATACATGCATTTCATTTTTCTAGAATTATATTTTTTAGGTTTCACGTGATCTATTTGATATGAGGGAACTCATTCAAATAACATGGATATCACACCATAAGTCCTTCAAGTTATCTCGCAAAGTTCCAATGCATATCATGTGATCCCTTAGGTCATTCCATAGGTTTTACAATGTGTAAGACCTTGGTGATCATGTGACTGTCAACACTGATAAGTCTTCACATGTGCACCAATGTGAAATTAATCAATCAGTGAGTGTGTTCATAGATTCATTTTTTGTACTAAGTTGGTGGGATTTTTTGTCATGGACACGCCGATTATACACCACCTTATTCAGAACGTATCATGATAATTCATCTTAGATAGAGTGTAGGGCATTGGAATTATGTTCTTCACATGATTCTATCATGGGTCATTTGTGGGGCATCGCATGATGATCCATGACTATAGGAATGTTCCAAATTTCCCACTTTTATAGGACCTAGGCTAGTCAAAGGGATTTAATATGACTATATTTACATGCCAATGGGATCTTACAATGTCATGCCAATATTTATAGCAGTCTTTACGGGATCAATATTCATGTTGAAAGGCTTTATTCTGATATGAGATTCATTGGCTGGGATCTTCAGTGATACAAATGTGGATTTTCTGAGACCTTCGTGAGATCAAGATTACATGCCAAGGCATATTGTGGGACCATATTGGCTTGTCGAGGGGGGAATCGCATGATCAATAGTGATTTCTTGGGGCCTATAACCTCATTAGTGTGAAGGAAAATAAATCTTAACTCCACAAGAACCTTCCATCATTTCCCTTTTTATTTCCTTGTTTATTTGAAAAGGTCTAATGATCTCACAGAGTTGTGTGAGTACTGTCAAATACAAACACTTTTTTCATTTGTGATGCATCGTGTGTCCAATAAAGGGTCCTTTGGTGATGTGCGATAATTTTAATTTACATCCCTTTTATTTGTATTTTTAGGTAGTAGTGGAAACACATAGTCAAGTGTACATGTCTGAGACCCTTCATATGATGAAGGTGGCATGACAGTAGGCTCTTACATGACAAGGTAAACATGTCTCCACAGCTTCTATAGTGTCTTGAAAACTTCATTAGTGCATCACATGGAGATAAAATTCCACATATGTACTCAGTATTCTATATATCTTTACCATTTACTTTTCAAGGGTTTTGTATGATTTTCAGGTGTCTGCTGATTGGTGTGTTGTCTGACATGAGGGATTTCACTTGGGAATCGTCACATGATCATCAAATGACTTTGATTCCTTTGCAATAAAAATAGTCTTATCCTAGGGGATTCATGTGATCTGAAGTAGTTCATTCACAATGCATGACTAATTCCCATTACCATCCAAAGGTCATACAATTGTGTTTCCACATGAATATAATGCAATCAACAAGACTTTGGCCTCTTTATATTCCTTTATTTTTTGGTAAAAATAATACCCATATTTCAAGTATTTCATCCCTTGTATATTTTCTGATGATCATCTGGTAGGAATCAACAAATTCCCCCACATTAGTGATGTATGTGATGACCATAGTTTAGTAATGAGGAATGTCAATGCCCTCATGATTCTTTTGGTTGTCACCAATCAGTGTATTGGTAGATGTTTGTCCTCTTATGTGACCATTGGTATTATGTAGAGTTCCCTATAAATATGGTAATAGTGGTAAGCTCATTCACTGGCTACTCAAACTCTCTAGAGATCTTATGATCTAATTCCATCATGTGAACACTTCATAATACCTTCCATGATAATCGATCGTGAGACCCATCCACAAGATTATTGTATGAGAGCTTCTTCACAGGATCTATATGTGATAATTGATTTACCTTAGAACTTATTTGAATAAACCCTAAATATATCTTCAATAATCACTTGAACCTTTTCCATGTGCCTATATCACAGGTTTCACATGATCCAATGACTCGATCACATGATCGCTTGACTCTATGAAGTTCATGTGACCTTGTCAAGGTTAAGGAATCATGAATTTTATGTTGTTTTGTGCAGTTATGAGATGTCCCATTGGTTATGTGGTCCAAAAGTTCTTCATGGGTCATGTAGTTTTTGAGACCTATATTAAGCCATGTGATAAATAATACCCTTATGGGTCATGTGCTTCACATGATGATGCTATGATTATACATCTCTTTTGATTAGATTTTGTTTTCATTTGTCTGAGATATTCAACTTATATTTTTTTACATAGATTCCATCTCCCGTGCATCTTCTACTGTGTATAGAGAGGGGTCCATGATTACTGAGAACTATAAAAGTTTCCCTCAATATCATGTGCATTCTAACAATAATCCTTTGAAGATGATTATCTTTTCCAAACTTCAATGCTATCTTTTATCATACTAGCTTCCCCCGTATGGATTTTTCCTACCGAATGACGTTTTCATTCCTTCTCCTAAATACAATCCTCTATTTTTGGGTTTCAAATTCCCTTTATTTTATTTTAATTATGTTTTATGAGGATGGAAAACAAGTTAATGTACAGTCCCAGGGTATTTTCTATATGCTAGAAAACTCCCCTGGAAATATTTTGTGAATAAGAATAGTGTCTTTTCCAAATCTTTCATGAATTGGGGGAAAGAATCTTTAACCACTAGTAATTATATTAAATCATGTGAACTATCATCAAAACATGGAAATATTTGGGTAATAGAGAGAGGATATTATGCTATTTTTATGTGAAACCCCTGGATGTACTAACTAGGGAAGCTTTCTAGGTGTTGGAATAGAGCCATCAAATCATATTTCAGTTTCACTCCTAAATGGATGCCTTGACTGCCCAGATAGAGTGATAATAAGAGATCATAGAGCACTCAATGTGTAACATTTTAGCTTCATCATCCTCATTAAAAAATACCCAGAAAAGAATTTAGGAGTTGTCTCCTCTTATCAAGACTCTTCACCCTCTGGTTGTAGTAGAAGAAGCAGGGAGAGAGACACTTTAGTGGTCCATCGACACTTCTTGTCAAACTAATACTGATTCATCTAGCTCATCCAATTAAATCTTATTATAGTTTGATCATCAATGTATTTTTTTTGTTGAATCCTCAAAGACAGTCAAAATTATAAATATCCCTCCTGTTACATGCTATTAATGAATAGATCATCCAAAATTTCAGTGTCTTTTTTCACTTTTAATTTCATTCATGATGTACATGATATTTCATTGATTTTATGTTTCATATATCATCAATGATTCCATTAATTTTTATATTATCATGTAAACTAGAATTCATGGATTTGAATGCTTAAATAAAAATATATTTTTCTTGAAGATTGATCATGAATTTGCCCCAATATGAGATACTTTATTGTTGCATATAATCCATTTAACATGAGATTACCTGATTCAAAAAAGGATAATTTTGGTAGAATATATTTCATGGAGAGAGGATGCTCAATATTTTAATATATTCAATAGACCTATCATGCATAGCTTGATTTTTGATAAGGCTATATAGTGGATCCCACAAGTTCTGTATCTCTACATTTTATATTTCCATAATTTTTCATAAGTTTCATATAAGGGAATACTTAATGGGAATGGGCTTGGATTTTTTTTCATTCAACCCTCATATGGGATTTTAACCTGATAGGTTATCTACCTTTTCTGGTTATTAAAAATAAATCACCATTATATTGTAGTTTAGGTCCATCTAGCTCGAACCTTCTATTTCTATAGTTTATGGTATTTTAGCTCTAATAATCTATTTATGTATTTTATGTTCTTCTAGATCATACCATCTATCATTTTTTTAGGTTCTTTTATCTTGGACATTATACCATTGGTAATATACCATTTTTGATGTTTCATTCTCTGTGTTGTTTAATGTCATGTGGCCAGGAAATTTTATATTCATTTTAAATTCATGTTGTAAGGACCTAAATATGATGTGAGGTTTAAATTGTTTCTTTAATATCAAATAATATTATATTTAATGTCTTGGTTCCATGAAATTTTTTATGAATATGGAATATGGGGAACACAATTCATCAATGACCCAAAACACTTTTTCTGTTCTTAGTTCCACTTTGGTTTTTTTAGGGGCACACAAATACTAGGGTTCCTTTCCTGGAAAGAGGATAAACATCTAATTGGTATGTAAAATCACTTATGAATCAATAGAATTGTTAAATAGAGGTGCATCAACTCTTTTCCATATACCATAGAATATTTATGGGGGTAAAATTGGTAGAGGGTGAAATACTGAGGAATTGGAGTCCATTTGGATAGTTATAATTTGGGTGATGTTATTCATAATCCAAAAGCATGAGTCATTGAATATGGAATGTTGAAGACATGTCAGAAATTACCCATAACACCCTAAGGTGTCAGGTTCCTCCATGGTGTTACCAAGTCTCACAAGGACTGGAGTTCCTTTACTACAAGGAGAAGATACCTATGATTGGTATCCCAAATTAATTATGTTTTCATAGTATGTTCAAACAAAGGTTACCCCACTTATTTCTGAGGATCGTGAAAAATTTACGAATACTTGAATGTATGTATAATGAAGCTTGATATGGTGTGAAAGCTATTCAAGAAGGATTCTAGAAACCTAGGGTGATTTAACTCTTAATTTTTGTAGCTTGAGCACTATTCCCTATGGTTTCAAGTCATTGGGTATGGGCCTTTAAAATGTTTGGGAATGGAGTGTCACATTCCTTCTTTGAGAAGGAGTACAAAACACGGTGATGTAACATTGATAATACTTAATCCCCTTGAATATATTGATTAAAAGGGTTGTAAATCATGGGTAAATGTTCTTAGTTTTTTAGGATAGTATTAGAAAATAGTTCCAGGAATGGCCTAGAAAACACTCAGGTGCTGGGTTCATTTGTGGTGATGGTTGGCTCATAAGAATCAGAAATCCCTTTATATAGGACCATGATGTCTCTAGTTGGTAGTTATAAAACTATATTCATTGATATCATGGTCAAATAGATAGATAATGTTTCCTTTCCAAGGTCCATGAAAGGTTTTTGGTGACCCAAGGTTCTCACATAATGAATTCTAATTTAGGGAAAACATAATATTTAAGAAGGTTTTGTGAACCCTAACATTTGTTTCATCAACTAGTGAACATGTTATCATGGTGAGGATATGTGAAAAAACATTACTCTCAAGTTTCCTTATATCAGGGGGTCTAGAGAGCATAGATTTTTTTTATTCGGCTATAAAGAATGCCCTATGAGCTTTATGCCTCATTTATTTGCACCCTAATTTTTTCCCAATCTATGGAGATGACGTGTTTAGAGAGTAAAGACATGAATTTTTCTCAAGTATCCCTTTTCAGGTTTTCAAAATAAAAAGTTTTGTGTCTCAATTTCTTGTTGTTTAATATATTTTCATTTGGACCATGAAAGGCTAGAGTTTATGTTCATATAGCTTTGACCAAAGTGCATTTCCTTTAAGGTTGTGACACACATGGACCTAAAATGATGGGAATGATATAAAATAACCTAATTAGAATACATAGGGTAAAGAGTACTATAAATTCCTTCTATAATGGAAATGAAAATATTGTAAATCATGTTCCAAAGTTCTCGGGTCCTCAGTAATAATATATGAAAATCAGGCTAGGAATAGACTAGAACCCTCTATGGTGCTGAGTTTTTCCACAGTGACATCAGTCTCACAAGGATCATAATGACCTTGTTACAGAGCCAATATGCTCCTAGTTGGTAGTTCTAATACCTTATGAAATGATAACATTGTCTAGTAGAGAGATCTATTTTCCTTTCCATAGGCCATGAATGTTTTTCAGAAACATGTGGTGATCAAGACCTAAAGTGTGATTCATGGGTTTAAGGGATTAAAGGATTGAAGAAGCATCCCATACTATGGTTGAATGAGGTCATGTTCTGGGGGAACATTGATAAGGAATGATGAATGGTGATGGCCTTTACATTTTAACATCATGTAGTGGGGACTTATTTTTCAAGCAATTTTAATGTCAGGTGATGAGGAAATTTTCCTTGTAGTTTAACATCATGTGGTAAGGATATGGGAACCAGTATGTAAAATCATGCAAGATGCCCTTTATGTAACTTTTCACTTGTCAGGGAATTTAAATGCAGGGAGAATATTATATCTATTCACCAGCTTATTGGTGGATTTCTATATATTGGATCCCTTATTGTAAAAATTTATCATGTGTGCAAGAAATATGTATGTATATCTAACTCATGAATTGGAAAATTGTGCTTTATATGACTCTTTACCTTTTTGAAAAGAGGTATATTCTGTTTTTTTCATGAAATTTATTGTATTTTATCTAGGACATTCACAGCATAGGTCCAGACCATATGTTGTTAGAGGTGTATTTTTAGTATTCCAAATGTTGTGTATGAACCTAGGATTGAAAATCTATGCATCTCTACATATGCTATGATGAATGGAATCAATCCAGTCATAGTTATTTTATATAATTTCCATGTTCCATTCTATCCCATACATAGTGATGGTGGAAATTTTTATTTTACCATGGATGGACCCAATAATCAGATATTTTGTCATCAAAACGTATCTTATGATGGCATGGATCAAGACACACATGTTTCATGAATAGAAAATATTCCACAAAGTTCTGACCCATACACCAAGGGGGCATTATTCCTTTTGATTGTTTTAACTAGACATGGGATTGGATATTTGGATGTAACTACATATCATATGATAATTTGAATTAAAAAAACATAGTTCTTGAGAAACCATGTTGTTTGACCTCATGAGGAAAGGATGTAGGATCCCGTGAAAAGGGGAATACTAGGATTATTCCCAAGAATGGAGGTCTAGGAATCACTACATATCCTATAAGGACAGGAATCGTGAAACATAATGGTCTTTACTGTGAAACTCTCTACTCGGTTTGAACCCATACACGGAGTGGGGCATGGATTCCATTGATTGGTGTGGCTAGAAAAATGATTGGAGATATGGGCATCACTACATATCTTGTGATGATAGGAATAAAGACACACATATATATTGAATGAAGGTGTGTTGGAAAATAAAAAACAAGTTTATTTGTCCTCTCAGGTGAGGTCCATTGTAATGTGTGGATTTATGTCATGAAAGAGACATCAACCATGTAGTTTAACATCGTTCATGAAGGACTTATGGTGTGACTTTTATGTTTTTGTATCCAGGACCATGATAACCCTATCCTGAACTAATATATCTCAGACATGTGGGAAAGTCCTTACCAAAATTCCTAACCGTACATGATATATTCTTAGTGTTGAAAACAAGTAATGGATAAGGTTCCTCTCACATCATGGAGTCAATTAGAGAATAAATAGTGGAATTTTGTATCATGCAGTGGATGTGCCAAGATAGAGGATTTAGGTGTCCCTATATATCTCATTGGGATGTGAATAAATTCATATATAGGTCAAGAAACTCATTTATTTTATTGTCATGCAGAAAGGACATCAGCCTTACAACTTAACATTATGTTGTAAGGACAATGGTGACACGACATTGAAGAAAAGAAATATCGGGGGTCTCTATGGTTTACCATCATGCGGTGAGGATATTTTCCATGAGGTTGAACATCATGGAGTAAGGAAATGATCCAATTAGTTTAATTTCATGTGGTCAGGATGAGAGATTTTGTGTAGTATAATGTCTTTCTTCAAGTATGATTGATTCTTTGTAGTTTAAATTATTTCTTAATGGAATTATTCCATATATTTTATGGTCATGTGATTAGGATGAATTATGTTGGGTAGTTTATCATCTTGCTTCCAGGATGAGATCTATATATATTAATTCCTTATGGTTAGGATGAATGATGTTGTTCATTTTATCATCTTTATCCTAGGATTTTATCTATATTTTTTAACATTGTGTGGTTAGGATGAATGATGATATGTAGTTTATCATCTTTCTACCAAGATAAACATCGTACAGTTTAACATCCTTTAGTTAGGTTGAATGATGTTTTTCAGTTTATCGTATTGATACCAAGATGTTCTATGTACTATTTAACATCATGTGGTAAGGATGAATGATGTTGTATAGTTTATCGTCTTACTGACAAGACGAGATCTATATAGTTTAACATGATTTGTTTAGGATGATTGAGGTTGTTCATTTTATCATCTTTTTTCCAGGATGGGATTCTTATAGTTTAACGTCATGTGGTTGGAATGAGTGATGTAATATTTTACCTATGAAATGTATTTCTAAAGAAACCTCACATTGGTGTGTGGTGTGACATGTTCCCCATCCATAATGGCTAGTGAGTATTCTCCATTATAATAGACTATATGTATGATATAAGGTCCTTCAAATTTTGGATCCATATTATGTGGCTTATTTCCTAGTATTAATGGGGTTCTGATATTCAATACCAGTTTTATTTTAATGAAAAAATGTAAAAGAACCATTTTATTTATGGATCGCATGATCGGATTCTGATGGACTTCGAGGTTGTGTAATGTATGCAACCTGTTCTTATCAATAAACTACAACTCATCCAACCACCTCTTCGATTTATCATCATCTGAGAGTATTCCACAAATGGATATTCAATGTAAGGATCATTGGAGTCTAATGAGTAACATTTCCTCAGCCTTGTACATCAATGAGTAAGAAGTTTCTTGTGTACCATTATGTGTGGTGGTACGTTAGGACCATAAATCATGGAGGATCTTGTCCAACCATGAATTCTTATCATTATTCACCATCTTCTAGAGTATATTTGATAGTGACTTATTGAAGGACTCTATTTTTTTCATTTTACACTTCATGATAGTGTGAAGAATGATTAGATTTGATGTAGTACTCCTAATACAATTTATTCAACTTTATAGAGAAAAATTGGTGTTGTTATCCATCATTATTATGTGAGGTACTCCTATCTAGTGATGATGTGGGATGCTAAATTTTTTTTGATGTTCTGAATCCCACATTCCCTGAGGGGTATTTTCTTTTTCCCATTTTGGAAAATAATTTAGTAGTTGTAATGATGTACTTGAACTACTTAGCTATGAGTATAGGATATAGCCCCACAACATCCATTAACCATATTGAAAATTGCCAGGTGTATTTAGATTTATGTATCAATTCATGGGTTTAATTGATGAAGCTTGCATGAATTTTCCTCGGAAATTATACATAGTCATGCATCATGGTTTGCCAATAGTAACCCATTCTTTGGATTTGGCCAGAGAGCCTGGTCCCAGACAGATGATCCCCATAAGAGCCTATGTGGACTTCTTCCATAATGGTGACAATCACTATTTCTACTATTCATTTGTAAAGGATTCCATTGAATCCTTTATTTTTTTGGGATCTTTTCCATTTTTTCCAAAACCATAGGGTAATGTTCATTGATCCATGATAAATCCATTCCCTTTTTCCATGATCTGCTAAGAGGATCTCATTTTTGAGATAATAAATTATGGGGTCCATCCATCTAGGGGTGGATAATGGTTGACAAAACATTGGGGTGATGTTGACCTGATTTATTTCTTCTATTTCAGAGACAATGATCAATGAGATAATTATTTAGTGAATGATTCATAAGATTACATCCTTCAGATTAGGATCATCAATGATTGTGTCTACATTATACAATTCATTGAAACAAGAATTTTATGATCAGGGAACATGATGTAATGTGGGCTCAAAAGGTAACTCTTTCATTAGTCCCCTAATTTAGCTAGTTATAGGGGCCATTTCTTCCATTTTTATGAAATATTCTCTAATAATATACATTATCAGAATATTTGAATTCCCTTTGATATTCGGGTAGGCTATTTTCCACTGTAGAACTAGCTCCAAGCTAGAAATGAGGGCTTCTTTTCATGCCTTATTATTCATGTAGCCCTCAGATAGTGAGAAAGAATATGGAAAATTTTATTTGTTCATGTGAATAAATAAAATCCCTAAGACAATATGTTTTATGCTCGGATTATCCAATATCTTACTGATTTGACTTTAGGAGGCACTATAAAAATATGGCTCCCATATTTAGGGAGTTTCATCGGCATATAAAACCTCCTCACCCAGAAGCTCTGTGTCCACTAGTGTACATTCTGGTGCGAGATGTGTAGTGAAGAAATCATCTAGGGCCTACCCCTTTATTGACTTTTTTGAAATAAACATGATGTCATATTATTTTAGAATGACCACATGTCGGTCCAAACACCCAGTCAGTATGGAATGAAAAAATGGTGTACTTAAGAGGATCAGTACGAGATACCAAGTGTGATTTATGGTAATGAAAGTAATTACTGAGCTTCTACAGTAAAAATATGAGTGTGAGGAAGTTATTCTCGACATATGAGTATTATTTCTCAGTACCTAACATCATTCAGTTGAGGTAGTAGATACTTTTCTCATTCCCTGCATCATTCTTTCTATTTTAGGAGAGCACCATGTGATTGTTCTATGGAGGCCACTTATAATATGAGTGGATTTCCTTCCTCAGGTGACATCATGACTGGTGGGTGTATAGGATACTACTTGAGACACTCAAATGATTCTTGGATGTCCTCATCTAATTTATTATAGTTTCCCTTACTCATTATCTTGGTGAAAGGGAGATATTTTCTGGCCTTGTTAGCTAAAAAACATCAAATTTGGGTGAGGTGCCCTTGGAACCCCCTGATTTATTTGAGATTTTGAAGGGTGAAATTTCCAAGATTGTGTTGGTATTATCTGGGTAAACCTCAATGATGTTATGGAATACCACAAACACAAGTAACTTCATAGATGTTAACCTAAAATTACATTTCAGCATATTCATCTTCAAACTGTGCTGCCACAACTAGTCGAAGACTGTTTGAAGATCCATGAAGTGATAACACTACTGTTGATATTTGACCACTAGGTTGCTGAAATAAATTTTCTTCATCCTAATATTCTCTTAAATATATGATTTATGTCGCATTGATAAGTAGAAAAAACATTCTTTAACACAATGGGAATGACCTGATAGCATAAAATCCCCAAGTTTCTCTGAAGGTAGTGGATTCTCTATCATCAGGGTCCATCTTTGTCTGATTTTACCCTGAGTATCCATCCAATAAGGAAATTTATTATAAGAAAATAGTTCCATTGATCAATTGTTTTATGATCGATAATGGGAATTCATCCTTTCGGTAATATCAATTTAGGACTTTTAAATTGATGAAGACCCCAATCTGCCCATTCTTTTTATTGAAAGGGGAAATTCTGGCTAGACATATTGGGTATTTCACTTCTCAGATAAATTTGGATTTGATTAATTTGTAAACATCCACCTTAAATTAGTATGATGAAAGTTTTTTATCCTCCTAGATTCCTAGTTGAAGCCTTGACAGTTATCGGGAAAGTCGAGATGGTGTGTAGAAAAATATAGATTCAGTATCGTAATTTCTATATAGTTCCAAGAAAACACATATCAATCTTTATTTATAAATTCAATGAACATATCTTTCTCCCTGATAGGCATGCCAATGCTAATTAGTGTAGGCCAATATACATCTTTTATTCTCATATTTACCTGCCTAATATCATTAATGGTGGTGGAGATTCCTTCCTCAAATTTGGGAGGGGAGTTCCTAAGTTCATCCTCTAATTCTTCCACCTATGAATCTATGGAGTAATATTTGGATGAGGTAGGTAATTTGAGGTCATATATATCACCATTTGGGTGAGAGAGTCCATGAGGAAAGAAATTAGCATCCCATATTTCCCAATTTGTTATAGAGAGATTCTGGAGCTGATTAACTTTTACACTATCACTGGGAACAAAAGGGGATTGGATATCTGGGATCAATTCTATTACTTCAACTAAATTTATGGGTCACAAAAAATCACTATTGATCATACCAAAGGGATTTAAAAAGGCGGTTCCCAAGCTATTGGTATATAGAACTTCTATATTTTCACCCACAATTATATGTTTTACTTCCATTTTATAGAAACATTCCTTGGTATATTTGGCTTCACAAGTATCTAAAGTGGAACTATCAACATGTAGTATGCCTACCTTTACATCTATGGGGTACTTCACACACTGATGGAATGTTGAAGGTACCACCACATGGTTGTGGAGCTAGGTCCTTCCATACTGTAAATTGTATGCAATGCCTTTCTAGATAACCATAAAGTCATCATTACATGTGATATCCCCAAATAGTGCTTTGAGATTGATCATATAAAGAGGTATTTTCTCACTCTTATTATACCCTTGAATGGTTATATTTGTGGGATATAGATCTTATTTTCTATATATAAAATTTCATAGGTTCTGAATCATGATGACATTGATCCTAGAACCATTTTCAATCAGATCCCTTTGGATATTGACATTATTGATTCAACCTAAAACATATAGGGTTATGGTGTATCTCTGAATGATCACTTCTTAGACCTTATCTGGGAATAAAATGGAAATATGAAATTTTGATGGCATGGTTTTCACTCGATAATCCTTGGATGCAATTAATTATATCTCAAACTCTTCTGGGCTCTAGAGGGTTACAATGTCTTCCACTATGATTGCCTTTTGAATGATAGAGTGCATCCTAGATTGACATCTTTAATGGGACATCCGTAAGATATTTCATAATTTCGTGATTTTGTTTTAGAGTTCGGTGCTTTCCATGGTGTGGTTTCTCCAAATTATATGTGTCAAAATTTGTGGCATTTAAGAAAGACAGGCCTAGTGATTTTGAATAAGTAGAGGGAGTGTCTGCTATTAGAAGAAAAGATTGAGTCGAACTTCCCTATTTTTTGGTATAATCATATAATTTCACCCATGTTAGTAGATCATGCAATATTATTGGGAGAAGATGACTATTGGAGGATTCTAGGATACCTTTATGCCACTTATGGGCTTTCTGGAGTTCTTTTCCCTGGGTTTCAACTGCATATAAGTACTCTATGGGGACATGATTTAAATATTGGGTCTGCCCACACCCATGTTGTCCTATATATTATTGGATCCTATGCTTGTGGCCTTCAGAACCTTTTTTAGTTATGGAGAACTCATACTTAGAGGCATATTCATCATCAGAGAGGGATACTTCCTAGATTATCATGTTAAAATAACCAAAAATGAGAATTTATTCTGAGTACAGTCCAATTTGGTTGGATGGGTCCCTACTTTGTATGTTCTAGGAAAGAATTCTATAAAAGCCAGAGCTTGTATAGGATCATAATATGACTCTTCAACTTCAGTCTCATATTATGTCCACCGATCATGTTCACCTCTATGAGGTAAATTTTATGTCACCTCTCTATGAGAAAGAACCATTATGGGTATACAAATATATTCTCTTTGGATGGAATAAGATTGCTCAATTATATTTCAAGTCATCCAGTTATTGAACTTCCTCCCATACCTTGATGGAAACATTTTCCAGTCACTTTTTTCTTCTCACTAAGAAATGATTATATTGGATAGCTATGTCAGGTAGTTATCTAACATCATCTTTTTGGTATCAACCATTCATTCGAAGAATTATTTGAATAAAAATATATCCTATTTATTGTGACCCAACCTTCTATGGAATGGGTAATAGTTAGGAAGATAAGTGAGGATGACCTCATTGGGATTCCTGGGTGATGGAATCTTAAGTAGGATACTGTACAAAGTTTTAAGGAAATAAATGAGGAAAATATTATTTCAAAAGTATATTTTTTATTCATTCATTCCTTTATATCCCATGTTACTATGATCCCTCTTTACTTCTATCCAAGGGAGTTTTTTTGTTGTCTCTCTATAGGAGGCACTGGGTGGTTTGGGACCTTCATAGGTGCTTTAATGGGTGTTTCTAACAACTTGAGTGTAAAGATATAAATTTTTACCTTACTTATGGTTTTACCCTATGCCCAGGTCATGATTCGAGACTTAGATCAGTTCCACTGAATGTATTATTCCAAATATTGTGCATTTCATAAAACTCGTGGAATCCACCTAGATATTTCATTATGATTAGAGGCAAATCCAACTCATCTTGAAGATTTTATGTATATAGATCTAGAAGTTTATCCTATGAGAGAGGGATAATAAGTGAATAGGTTAAACCATTCCATGTGTTTATAAAATTAGACACCCTCTCTTTTTCATTTTTGTAAGTTCTTCAGGTCAATAATTTTCATTTTCTTTAGTGTGGGGATGAATTGTCAAAGTAATTGATGATAAATGTCTTTATATCCTACAACTGATCCTACTGGATGAATGATTTACCAAAAAAATTATAAACCTATCAGAGTCTATACAAAACAACTCATCTTGGTCACCTCATATTGATTTTTAAGGGCTCATCATCAAACATCATTAGGATATGAAGTGCATGATATATTGTTCTTGGTCTCCCACATCATCAAAGGTGGAGAAGGTAAGATTTCCAAAATTTAGTGGAGGCAATGAGTCATCCACCGATTCAAAAAATATATTTTTATGATGCTACACATGTGTGCATCATCCTTCCCTGGATTCCATTCTAGTGGCTAGGGTCCCAGGGGCATTATTCAATTTTGGAGGTAATGATTCTTGAGGCACCTCCTATCTAAAAGTATCATTTGGGGTTTGATGTGGTGCCTTGTTTTCATTTCTCAATTATTCTAATTTTTTTATAATACTGAATGATCACCCTAGTGAGGGAGATTTTGGAACTATAATGGAGGTGAGTTGTGATAATTTTTTAATTTCTCATGTATGTAGTTTAGAAACATAGATTAGGGGCTAGTTTAACAATCACATTCCACACTTATTGTAAGATTGTATCTTTCTAGATATATGGGAGGAGGGATATTAATCTGTTTGAGGAGAATACCCAGTGGGAATGTTTCCCCTGAATAGATCCTCATTCAGTTGTTTGAGAATTTGTATCACATTCTCATATTGATCCATTTGTTCCTCCTAAGAATGAGTTTCAGTTATTCTAGGTGATTAGTGGGATATGGCCACTTTATTACCTTTATCTTTGGTATTGTACCGTCATATAGGTGGAAGATAGATATTTTAAGGTTCTAGGTTTTTTATCTTCCTTTGGTTCTGTGTCACGAACCAGCCCGATTCGACCCTGGATCGGTCACCCTAGCCAGTCCACAGAAAGTCCCTAGGGGCGTTCTTGATCCCCCTCGGGATGAAAACTAGTGTTGAGCATCAATACATACATGTGGTAATGATTTAAGCCAAAAAATAATGGCTAGGATCATAAAAATAAATTGTACCAAACATTCCAAAATATTTAACAACTGAACACAAATAAATAGAGTATTGGAGCACATATATAAAACATTAAACTGGCATAAACAAAATACAATACTGAAAATGAACTCATGCTTCCTCGACCGCAATATGACCTATTGGTCACCTCCCACCATGGAACTCTACCATCACCAAGGTGACCATACCAAGACAATAACCTACAAAAAACTAAAAAAAATAAGAAACATTATAGTCATGAGTATTAAAACTCAGTAGGTAGGCCGAACTAATTCTATCCCCAGTGCACATCCCTTAAATAAGGAAAACATCGATTAGCAGGTTTGAACTAAAATATATTAATATAGTGTTTTCCACACTATATATTTTAAAAATAAAGAAAAATAATCCATTACCCTGTTAATTTGAAATAATTCTCAAAGAGAGGAGAAAAAAGAAATCCAAAAGGTTAAAGACTTATTTTTCTAAAGTAAAGAGAAAGAAGGAAGCCTTTTCTTTCTGAAACTATTTCTTTTTTCTTGAATATAATTTAACATAAATACAAGTTCAAAATTTACCAAAAAGGGATACCAAAACCAAGCATGAGATCATGGTTCTACACAGTGAGGGAAATGGAACTAAGGGTAATTGTATCAGAGGAACACAGAAATACATATGAACTCAAAGGAAGACCAGAAGGTACTATACATGTGACTCATTCTGAAGGTGTGCCCTACTCAATGACATAATAATTCCCTAATTCCTGACCATCTGCCCACCTATACTGATCTAGGGGTCCAATCCCATATCAATAATAAAAAAAACATCCCCCCTGCTATGGGTCACTAGCCACTGTGTAATCTAAACTAGTGTCGCAATCATTCTCAGTAAGCCTCTTTGTTGTCCTGGGTTCCCATGTAAGTTTCATAAATGGGTATTCCATAACAGTCAAACAAAAAGTCACATAAATATACCAACACACACCATAATGACTGACACCACCCTGACCACCTCAATGTTAGTCCCCTACCCTAAGATAATTACCTATAGGGGAGGTCACATACAAAGGACCCTCCCATCTCACAATCAACAGCTAGGCAGGGTACCTAATTCAAGAGGGGTTTCCAAATAGTTATTTTAAGATTCCAAATGGGCCTTTACCTTTATGAAATTAAAAAAGTTACTAAAATCACTTAAAATAAATTCCAAAACATTACAAAACATCAAATGTTTACTTAAATGTCCAAACGACCATACAACATTTTTCAAAAAAGCAGTTCATTTAGTAAGTAATGGCACACATTCCACCTTCGCAACCAGACGTACATTTCAAAACCCATTTCATCACTCACACACACCATTTAAATTATAAACACACTTGAAACAGCCAAATGGACATATACCATTACGTACTTAAAACACCGAGTGCGTCGAACCCATTTTAATACTTAAAACACCACACAATAAAATTCTATTTTAGAATCATACACACCCCGATTAATCCTCCAAACATGTTTTTCACTTTATTTTATAGTTTAAAAAACCATTAAAATGGTTTTATAAAACATTCCCAATAAACAACCCAAATTCATCTTTAAAATAAAACAAACGCACACCAAAGCCTTTTATAAGAAAAATTTAAACCACCTTTACAATCCAATAAATATTTTATGTGATTTATAAAATCATTTCAAGAACACCATAAGGGTTTGTTTCTGATGCTTTTTTTGGTGTGTGTGCATCCATCTATCGAGGGCACACAACTGTTTCCCCTCATTTTCGCTTTCCAAAGGCGGGCGACATCTGTCGCTTATTGAGGGACATTTTCTCCTTGATCGAAATGGGATGATGGGATGTCGGTTCTTCCATCCATGGATTCCTCCTCAGAACTCGTCACCTAGTCTAGGTCTCCCATATAGATTAAGACATTGTTCTTGAAACTCTTCCCAGTTCCATTTCTTCATGGATGTCAGTTAATTACACTACTTCTATCAGGACATTCCAAGGGGTCTAGTCAGGGCGACAACCTTCGGTCAAGGGAGTAGTCATGTTGGACATCACTATCATGTCTGGATGCTGAAATACTAGCACGTTTGGATTTATTCCCCTTATTATAGAGCTTCTCGAGGGTGTGGAAGCTCAAGGCATCCCATGTCGAATAAGGGGAATTATTTGACATAGGCATATATCTGAGTTTTTTCTCAACATCTCATGTTTAACACAGGGTATTCCATGAGTTTAACGTCTAGAGGAGACAGATCGAACTAATCAGAACACTGACTAGAGTGTATCAGATGTGTGAAACCCCTAGAGGGAACACTAATGTCGGGGCTAAAGTGTGGTTAGTTACCTGGTTACCGCTAGGGGAAGTGAAGAGTTTAATTTTCATGATCTCAATGGGATGTGGTGGCCTAGGTAAGAATCAAGATGGATAATTGATGGTTAAATGAATTGGATGGATAATGAGATGGAGTCGACTCATGGGTGATGGTGATGTTGAGATTGAGACTTGAAGAGACCTCCTATGTATCCCTATGGTAGGGAATCAAAGTCCACATAGTTTAGGATGGGGAGTATAGAATCGGGGTGTGCGTAGAGGACATCAACTCAATCATATACTGAGGATTATGTGTGGTTTTCAGCTTGAGGTTGGTCTTACTCCACTGGGATGGACCGGTGATATAGGTACCAATAGTAGGGAAGACATCGTCTTACCGCTGGGTTTGGGTTGATAACGGCTTACTATTGAATAGGGTTCATAATGACTTACTGTTGGATGGAGTCATAATGTCTTATCGCTGGATAAAGGCACAATGGCTTACTATTGGATAGGGTCACAATGGATTACCACTGGATAGGGTCACAAAATATTACCGTTGGATAGGGTTGAACCTCATGGAGGCTTCCTATGTACCTTCCCTAGGAGATAAAGATTAAATCCCATGTATTTTGTGATGGTGGATGCAGTTTAACATCATACAGGATGAAAAGGGGGCATGCAGTTTAACGTCATGAGGGATGAAGGTGGTCTGACGTGATGGGGGTTAGAACTAATGGTGGTTAGTCTTGAACCTCAGGGAGGCTTCCTACATACCTTTCCTTGGAAAGTATCAAAGTCCACATAGTTCATAATTGAGTGGGAATCGACATGAAGGTGGTCGGGACCAATGGTTGTTGGGCTTGAACCTCAAGGAGGCTTCCTACGTACCTTGCCTTGGCAAGAATCAAAGTCCATGTAGTTCAGAATGTGGTGGGAACCGACGTGAATTTGGTCAGGACTAATGGTTGTAGGGCTTGAACCTCAGGGAGTCTTCCTACGTACCTTGATTTGGAGAGGATCAAAGTCCACATAGTTTAAAATGGGGTGGGAACCGACGTGAAGGTGGTCAGGACCAATGGTTGTTGGGCTTGAACCCAGGGAGTTTTCCTACGTACCTTTCCTTGGTAAGGATCAAAGTCCACATAGTTCAGAATGGGGTGTGGGACTTACACTCTAGGCTGCCTAGAGAGGATTTCATGGATGATGCTTACTCTAAGCCTGTGTGAGTCATGCTCAGTGTGAGAAACAAGAGGTATTAAAGGCCTGACAATCATGTCGTGGAAGGTGAATTCGTGCGAAGTGGAACAGGGGGCTTACACGTGGTTAACGTCCCAAAATGGAAATAGGGGCTTATGTGTGATCTGCGGCCCCGGGAGATAGAGACTGCGACTTACTCTAGGGTGGAGGCCCGGTGGTGAAAAAGTCCAAAGGGAGCGGGATTTGGCACCCTGGAATAGATGAGGAGTAGGGATTCTACCTCCTTCAAGAAAATCTAGGGGCTTACACTATGGTGGTTTCCCTTTCCCCATGAATAGACGTCGCTCCAATAAAGAGGATCTCATTCCATGTGAGGAATTATTTCAATCCCGTGGTGACCAGTGGGTGTGCAGAATGTCCAAGGTGGGGAACCTCACATACAGTTCATGGGGCGAGGTCATAGTTTAACATCATGTGCTAAGGACGCCAATTCTTGGTAGTTTATCATTCTACAGCTCGGACGAGGTGGGTTCACTCTTCACCCCTTAGGACTTACATAACGGATACCTCCCGCCCCTTGGGGAAGGGAATGCATCAGCAATGTCATGGTGAATGGGTGTTATAGAGTGATCCATTGAGGGGTCCACATTAGTTTGGCTATGAAAATAAGAAATAGTTGTTAACGTGACTATACAAAGAAGCATGAGGCGAAGCAATGCAATGGGAAGTACCACACAAGGGATTTTGAAATCACTTCGTGCAAACCTGGAGGGTTACACAGGAAAAGGAGTTGCAGATAAAAGGGGTTCATAGGTAGAATCCTAGTGAATCTCTGGTGCTCCATGTAGTGGAGGAGCTTGGTGAAGGGGTTTTCTTCGCAAAGTAAAGTGGACTAGCCTAGGCATAGGGAATAGGTGCATATGGAAGTTTCTTCGCGAAGTGGAAATTCATTCACAGAGTAGTTCATCACAAAGCAAGGGGGCCTTGCGAAGAGGAGCACTGTGATGAAATATGCTTCTCGAAGCACAGAGACTCTACCTTGGAATGTGGGTCACATTTGCATGGAGGGTACTTCACAAAGAATAAGTGATCTGCAAAGACCTGAGTCCCCTTGGGAATCCCCTTCCTTCGTGGAGGCTTGTGGGCTCTGCGAAGGGCATCCATCTTTGAAGAGGGGCTAAATTCATTCAAAGGGGGAGGCACTTCATGATGAAAAAGTACCTAGAAAAGATCATGGTTCACAGAGTAGAGATTGATTCAAGATTTGGGAGCTAAAAAGTTGAAAGGTCGGAGGATCCATTCTATGGGCTCTAGGGTAGCTTGGTATTTATAGGCAAGGCGTTCTATGAATCAGAGTCCCCTCGGCATGAAGACAGATCTTGCTCCGCGATGGGTTCACGAATGTCAAATCAGTTTTCAAACATCAAACCGGTTTGCGGGGCATCCCACCTCCTTACATTGTGGTGGCTTCATGATGGGGAAGTTGGTCACTGGATGTGGGGTCACAGAGGCTCTTTGAATGGGTTTTGTGAGGCATCCCCTAATTATTTCTGTTGGTTGTTGTTCTTCCAAAATTTTGGCACCAAAAAATTCCCCCCTTCAGACTAGGAGCCTAGGTGAAAGTGTGGATCAAAGTCTGAGGGTCAATCACCAAAATCCCTTAGTCAATCGTAAAGCTGACTCATGAAGGAGGTTCGTGAAGCAGAGCGATGATGTGCGGGCTGAGCACGCCGTGAAGCTCGTTGTGAAGCGCCAGGCGTCCTCACCTATAAATAGGGGATCTGAACTCTCTTTTGTTCTTTTTATTCTCTATGTTTTTTGCCTTTAGCGCTCTCGATTCTCAAACCTCCATGTATTCTATGATTTCTCTCCATGAATTGGGCCTTCTACTTCATGGTGCACAGCAAGTCTTTGACTTCACATCGGTGTGCTCTATGACTTGCATTTGAAGGTTTGGGATGGACTATGTGAACTGTCTTTACGACCAAGCTCCGAGAATGTGCTCTACAAAAGAGCTTCGCAATCCAGAACAAAGAATGTCCAAATCTTGAAAACTAATTGGCTCATCAAGAGGCTACCAGGGGGTCCTTTCGGATGGTGCCCAGAGGGAGGAGATAGTGAATAGATCAGGTATAGGGGAGTTTGTGCGGAGCCGCTCTGACCATAATTCGCTGGTGGTGCTACTATCGGAAAGACAAAATAACTATTTTTTGTGAAAGAGGTTGCCTCTATATAGATTTGGACTGATGGATGAAGTCTTCATCCCTAAAGAGAGCAGGGATGAACTAGGTTACTGGTTCTAGAGCACGTTGTGTCATCGCCAGTGGTTCGGGGTGGCTGGAAGCCATGCTTGGGATGAATTCACACCCATCAATGCTGATTTTCTGTACAACCATTTGAATGAAGTTAATGGGAACAGACTACAGCCAGAGACATATCCCCTGTTGTACCAGACTATCTTGAAGGTAGCTCTGAGGAACTTGGGGAAGGGGTGGTCCGATGAATGGGATCTGCGCTAGGGTGGCAACTTCACTGATGACTGGACCTAGGCCTACTGGGTAGGTGGTTCGTGTGAATAATTTTTGGAAGAGTTGAGGTGAGTGGGCCTAAAAGAGGTGTTTTGGGCCTCCCAATTCCATTTTTATTAACCGAAGCAGTCGATGCCAAAGATGCTGAGTAGATGGTCATAGAGGACCAATACCTTCCACTTGCACCATGGAGAGGTTGGAATTAGTTTATGGGATTTTCATTAGATCTCGGGGGTCCCAATATTTGGGGAAATATATGATGAGTTCCTCCTCGTTATGAGTGTGTGGGACCACCCAGAGTAGACACCACCACTAGTGATGGAGTTAATGAACCTAGTGTTAGGAGAAGACAAGTAAGAAATGAGGGATGTCCATTTCAGGCGATGGTTCAAGCAGTTCTTGAACTTCTCGGAAGATAGGCAGTTTCTAGTGAGGCCTCAAACTTTCCCAATGGGGGATCAATGAGGCAAGGAGCACTCGTATTGGTGGATATTATAGGATATCCAGCGGAAGACATGGGGATTCAGCGTTAGTACTGAGATGCAACCAGTAGTCAGGTTGGCTACTTTTATTGTGGCATTCATCTGCGGCTGGATTCTACCAGTAAGGGACACAAACATGAGTGTGAAACCAAGCACGTTTATCATGGCTTCCATGCTGGTGACAAGAGAGATGGTCAACCTCGGGATCCCGATGCTCATCAAACTCTACAAGATGTTGTGGCATATTAGTGAGGGGAAGAATACATAGAGAATATGCTGGTAATTCCACCTCCTTTATGGGTGGATAAAGATGCACATCAGGGGGGGTCTAAGAATATTTGAACCCCATCTCCCCTATAGGATCGAACTTCCTCCCAACCATTATGAATGCCACATGAAGCTTTCTGACCAATCTGACCGTGCAGTCGGTACTGAACCTGGTCTGGAAGGTGGAGGAGTTCAACTTTCACCCGTTCCCATTGCCAATAGGTGTATTCACTAATTATGGCTAGGGAATAGAAGAGCATCGGTCCTACCTCCTAGCCTTCTAAGGTGGAGTTCTGGTGGCATGAGTGGACCGTGAACCCCTCTGTGAGCCGTACACCCCACACCGATTTTCGAGGTAATTTCTGTGCATGCAGCGATTGACCCCACAGGTCTATTTAGGGGTGTGCCACAAGGACCACCTGTGCGTGATGAGAAAAATGTGTCTCATGTTCACATGGGAAGGTGGGAAGACACAGAATGAGCTACCTCCTATCATTCCAGTCTTTGGGTTGGTGAAGGAGTATGCCAAAAGGTGGGAGGCGGCCTACCCAGGGGAGATGATGAAGTAGCCAACTATTCGGGCTAGTGATGGTGTGCCTCTCCAACCTCAAGGCTAGGGTAAGAAGGCATTGAAGACATCTCATGGTGGCGGGGCTGTCATGGTGGCGAGGCCCGTACTGGTTGAGGGGGAGGCAGTGGAAGTAGATCCAGCAGTGGCAGCGGACCCGATGGTCCCAGAAGAACAGAGTTATCTGGAGGGGAGGCCACCAAAAGGATTTCTTAGGATATCCACTCAGTATTTGGGGAATAGACTACGCCATATAGACATGTCGGATAATGCTTCCTTCCCAGAGGCGGGGACATATGGGATGTCAACAAGAAATTCCTCATCCCATCCGAGATGTGGGAACACTTGAACTGCCTTGGGATAGATTTTTCAGGAATCAGTCTCATCGGGGCCAACTTTGCAGTATCCTGGGCAGAGGCGGAGCAATACCTGGCCGCGTTGGAGGACTTCGTGCACTCCCTGGGTGCCCCACGTCCAATGACAGACCGGGTGAAGGTGTTGATGGATATAACAGCCCCTCCTTAATTGTCTGATATATAATTGAGGGATCACTTCCCTTTTTTGGCAGAATCAGATGAGTCCTCTTGGGGGGGAGGCCGGTAGAGGGATCCCTCTGGAGGAGGGAGAAGTTGGTGACCAAGGCTCAGATATTGAAGAATTTGCAGATGCCCTTGAGGTAACATCCCAATCCCCTTCTTCATGGTCTGCTTCCAGGTCATTTTGAATTCTTTACGAATATTTGAACTATGTAGGAGGACCTCATACACAGAACCCATTCCCGCCCTACAGAAGACATAGATGTAGGGCCTTTTTGATCTGCGCCCACTACTATGGCGATTAATGCATCCAGTGGGGCTAGGACATCTAAGGTGGATTCTACAAAGTTTTAAGACCTTCCGATGATATACAGAGGGCCATGCCTTGGGGTCCCGATGGAAACAACCCAGGAATGAGACCAAGCGTTTGATCTCCGTAAGTCTCCTCTACAAAATTCATGGCTGCCACACATCAATTAGGTTAACTGACATCCATGTACATCTTGGTATGAACAGTTTTGAAAATTGTGTGGGATTCCTTGGTGAGGTTTGTTGGTACTTCCAGCAGTGCTTTTCCTAGGTGAATCCCAATGGTTATAGAGGTGGATATCCAGACTAACCTAGCTTCGGCGCTCCCGATCATAGGAGAGAACGTTATCCGGGATTTACCTGATATTATTGAAGTAGGTTCCGATGATAAAGATCGATCGAACAGCCCGGGTCCTACCATACCTAATCAGACACCAAATGTGGACCCTATTGATGAGTTCTTGGGGGAATTCCCTGCGTATGATCCTACCAACCTCACAGACTGGGAAAAAATAGCCTCTAATGAAGAGGACAACAAGATAGTTTGTCACCAATCATGGAAGTTGATCAAGTGTTTTATCAATGACACCCCTCAAGCACAATGGATAGACCAGATGGAGAGACTTCATTCACAACTGTGTGAACTTTGTGATGTGGGTGAATGCCCAATGTCCCCATATGCTTGTTTGAGATCTCAGGACATAGAAGATTCTGGAGTATGACCGTGGGCTTGGCATGGGCTGGCAGTGGAGAAAGGCAGTGAACATCAAGAGGCTCTAGGAGGCTGAAAAAGAGATCCATCAGCTACACATCTAGGCAGATTAACATTATGATTCCCTCAACGCATAGTCGGAGATTATATTGTAGCTGAAGGCCCAGCTAGAAGAGTCCAAAGAGTGCATGAGGCAAACCTCCAAGAAGATGACCTTTATCTGAACCATTGAAATGTGGTCCCGAATCGCAGCTGACGAACTGCGCACCCTTACTACCAAGGAGGAGTGAGAACTGAATAGGTGGCAACAGATCCTGGATGCCACGAGCTAGAGGGTGGTGGAGATGCAAGGGATGACCACTTTATCCGTCCCTAAGCTCACATGGATCGGGTACAATGCGAGAAACAAGGGATTACCACTTTATCATTCCTCCCGAATATAAGAGTGCAAACCATGTTCCGGGCATCTGGGGTTTGAGAAACCAATCTAGATTTTTGGGGACAAAGGGCGAGGCCCAGATAGAGGATGAGGACCTCAGAATAGTCAGATCATCGCTTTCCCAATTGGCTCTAGTGCACGAGCGGAGTAACGCCAGGGGTGTTGGAATTAATCATAACATAAGGGAGTGGAAGGTGTGAATCAGGATATCCAAAATTCATAACACTGTAGAGATGGAGTGACAATGAAGAATAACTTTTAACTGTGTTCGAAACACAGTATCCTTATTACGTTATCCTGAAATGGAGGTAACAGACGAGGGCCGACCATTGACCATGTCCGAAACACGGGGCCTGACTCAAATTCAACCCATTAGTCTCTCAGAACGTTGGCCCGGGACAGTAGGTGATCCATAGTCCATGAATCATACTATTATGGGGTTATTTTAGATGTAAAAGAGGGCGAGGGTTCGAATAAAGGGAACACCATGCATGGAGTGTAGAGTTTTGGGTTGTTCGAATGGATTCCAACACTCTTGAAATCATGCCACCGTGGTTGAAACACATTAGGTGGTCGTATCTTTCGATCAGGGATCAAACATATTTCCAAGTATGACCTCTTTGGAAAGGGATCTGGTGCATCCCATGATGAACATGGGGTATCCTAAACTTGTTTAGGGTAGAACCATAGTTTAGTGTCATGCGTTGAGGATATATGTACTCGTGTAGTTTAAATCCATATGATAGGACGAGGAGTGAAAGAATAGATCCCAGGAAGGGAGTATGTAGTGCAGTATTTATAAACCCGACATGAACAAGGAAATAAGGAGTCTGCACAATGACGCACGCCTGTCACAGGGTGTGTAAAAAAACAATTATATTTTTCCCAGTGCAACACAGTGGCTGTCCAGGGTCATCTCTCTTGAGGAGCCTTTTAGTTTGGTTCACTTACTTTATTCTAATTCACCTAAACTATCCCTTTTTGTGGTTTTTTAATTATTTAAAACAATGAAATGCAATGTAATAATTTTAAATTTATACTTAGATGCAAGTCTAAACATAATGAAGTTAGTAATAAAGGACTTGGTTTGGGGGTTCAGTTAGGGATTCAATCATTATTCTCTTTTATATGTTTGATTCTAGTTTTGATAACTCAAGCATGAAATCTCATGTTTGAATCACTATTCTCTTCCAGAATAGAAATAGCTTGAGTTTCATGACAATGGGGACCATCACCTAATTAGGGAAATTCGCCTCGCCCAAGAATACTACTCAAGTCTATCATAAATTTAGAATATATTTTAAGGGAAATTCAAGAAAACCTTGACCTCCCCCCGGGCAAAGCCTCGGGGTTAGCCTCTCATTTCTGAGAGTAAGAGATCACAATGGTGGATGGATTAGAGAGAGAGAGAGGATAGGAATAGAGGAAGAATAAATAATTTATAATGATTGTTAAAATAATAATAATAATATTATTATTATTAAGAAAATATTTTTTGAAAACAGAGAGAGAGAAAATATAATAGCTTTAAAATAAGAATTTGATAATTATAATAATTATAGTTAAAATAATATTAATATTAATAATATTATCATTATTAACGTTAATCCCAATAATAATGATAATAATACATATTATTAAAATAAGAAAATTAAGAAAAAGAATTGTGGGATGGATAGTGAAACACAAATGCATGGATTAATAATAAAATAAAATATAAATTACAATGGAAAATATAACTAAAATAAAATTAAATAAAAATAAAATAAAAGGAATAAATGAGGGGGAATATAGGAGAATCAGTGGCCCGTGCGCCGGTGGGATCCCTCATTGGCTTTGGGTGTCGAGCTAATGATTTGAGAAGGAGGTGAGGGCCTCCTTTTACAGGCAGCATTTTGTACTCTAATTTTTTTTGCATTGTTGGACAATTAAATGGCCAATTCACGAATGGATACCTTCTTCAATGATGTTCTTAAATGTGTTTTCCATTTACACTCCAAATTTTAGCGTATTTGGACTCTGGATGAAGGGGTTATGGATTTTTCATTGGAGGTTTATGTTTCTGGATGAAGCTTCCAGGAAGGTTCCTCCAAAAGTATGTCGTTCAATGGCTGCCTTAATGACTTCAAAACTCCCAAAAATTTGTTTAAGATCCGTCCCTATCTATCCTCATTCTATACCAGGTAGAAAAACATCATTTGGATGTGTTTAGGCTGAGTGTGGGTTCTGTTACGGTGGTGGGGTCAATGCTGTCCGCCTGGAAAAAAATTCCAACTTCAATGAATTTTTAGGCCATTTAGATGGCTGAATCAGCACCTAGTCCAGAAGATAAAATTGGAGAAAATAAAATCCGTATTCTAAAAAAATTTAATCACAACGTTTGTACATATAATTTATGAAAAATGTAAAAAATACCCTTGTGGTCAAAATCTGTCCAAAATTCAGAATTATGCACTTTTCTCAATTATGCTCATTTTCTTATAACATTCAAATTACATATTATTTTAACAAAACAAGTAAATGCATGGGGTTTATAATTGAAAAATAGTAAAAAAAATTACTCATTATTTGATCAAAAATATGCACGTAAATTTGCTCTGTCAAATACCCCCACACATAAACCATGTTTGTCTTCAAGCATAAAATCTCAACCTGGAAATCAGAGGAAACCAATATTACCAAAATTCAAATTCCAATGCAATAAAATCAAACAATTTTCAATGTAAAGTCAAAATTTTAAAAATCTGAATAAAATATCAATTTAATTTCCCATTTATCAAAGTAACAAATAATTCAAACATTTTACTTTCCCCCTTTGAAAATTGATGGAAATTATCCTTTCATTCATTCAAGCTCCTTGATTCATTTTTATTAAACATGCCATGTCATGATTTACCTCACTTTTGATTCTTTTCTCTCATCACTCATGATATAATTCAAGTAGAGTTATGCTTATATCATGAGGACATGCTTCTTATCCATATTATTGTAAATGAACTACTTTATCCACTTTGTAATGACAAAGACACATAAAATCATGAGGACTTTCAATAAAGGGTCAAATGACTCTGAGGCTTAAGGTTGGTAGGATTTTATGATTTAAAAAAATTAAGGCTTAAGGAGGAGGCTAATATCTTTAGTACAATGCATGATATCAAAAGTAAAAGTGTAATGAAATTCTCCCCTTAAAAGTAGCAACACCCACTTCCAAAAACTCAAAGTAAGGTCATGATCAAATTATGCATAATGAATGATTTGTCCACCCTCTTGAATATTTTTTATTTTGTACTTTTTTTTGTTTTTCGAAAGTTATGATTAGATCAAACCTCACATCCATCACCTAACCAAATATGATCATAAGATCGTTGGTTTGAAAAATGGTGATTTTTGGTTCTCCCAATTCAAAACCTATTTTTCTATTTTTTTGGATCCTTTTGTCATTTATTCATTTTTTTTAATTCAAGAGGGGAAAATAATTGAGTATAATGAATTATTCCACAACCTTTTACAATTTACACAGTAAAACCCCCACACTTCTTCCTTACAATGTGTATCATCCCATCCCCCATGATTCCTTTTACCCCCACATTTCAACATTAAAATATCATGCAAATACAAAGAGTAGAGTAGGAATGGATAAAAATGTCTTGAAACATGGCTCATCCCTATAAAGGTCATTCATGGAATCTATGGGATAAAATAAGGATTGATTTAAAGGTAGAATTTTAAGGAAAACTAGTTTTTCAAAGGATGCCTCAATCATTTTAAATGTGTTTTTTCACATTTATAGCTTTGACAAGTTTCAATACAAGTTCTGGTCGGTTACATGTACCAAGATCACTCAAGAAATATGCTCAAGAATAAATAGGAAGTACTTGGTCTATAAATCCTCTTGGGATTGAGAAATATAACATTGGAAAATCACTCATGGCATGACTAATAATAATAAATCAATTCACATAAATTTCATAAATTCAAAGCATAAAATATGGTAGGGAAATTTCATTTACATGAATTAATTAATTTCTTCAAATCATAAGTCATCATTTCAATATCTATAATTCATATTTTAAAAATTCAATTCTACATTTCAATCATTTAATCATATAAACATTAAAATCTAAAACATGGAATCACTTGGTTCTTAAGAAACTCATGTCACCTAGATAAGTCGAGTAAAACATGAATTCAAGTGTGGGCATGCAATTTCATCTTTAAATCTCAAAACATGTTATGGAAAAAATGTAGAGAGTTTAAAAGGTAAAACACTAAAAGTGAACTACCTTTTTCCATGAAATTTAGTCCTTCCCCTTCACTGTCTAGGGTTGTCTTCCACCATTATGAACCTATAAAAGAAAAAAACTCAATTAAGCATAAGTATCATGCCATTTAAGCTCCAAAAGGATAGAGGGAGTGGGCTGCATGCTGCACTACACCTAAGAAAAGAAATTGACATCTAATTTCCTTGAAAGTAGGTACAGATAAATCTTGGTATGATCCCCCATGTGGGCCCTGAATTTTTACTGCTTCCAGAGGGTAGTACCAGCTGTTATCCAAAGTCCGATGGAGGATGAAGCTTCTTTGATTGTAACCACCACATGTGGCTTTTCCCAGCTTGTGCTTCATCCTTGTTCTTGAGGGATGATCCATGGATAGATTACACCATATCCCCTCTTCAAAATGTGGTATATCTTGCATGGTGGGGGTAGAATGATGTATGAATCATCCTCCTTCTTGGTTGCTACTTGTGCAACCTCTTCTTCTCTGTCCAGTGTTTTCTCAAGGTATGATGCATCAAAAGAATATTCAATGGGAAATTAATAGTGTAATTCTATTTGAATAAAATTAAAAAATGAAGTATCAAGATAAAATTCTTCCCCATCAAAGTAAGTAGCTTTTGTCATGGTTTTCTTAGAAAAATCCGTCGACATCTCCTCATGAGCTTCCTTCAACAAAAATTCAACATGTTCAGGGACCTCTATATGTTCCTCAACAGGTTCACATCTAGGTTCTTTGTCATCCTCCAAGGCATAGCTGAGATTGTGTGATACTATATAATCAAAACCACAATGAGTGATGTAGAATTAAGATTCAATGAAATTAGAAAATATATATTCAAAAAATGGTTCAACTTCTTGCATTGGTTCAGCTTCAATCTATGACTCAGTGGTAAGTTACTCTTGGAGTAGGCTCTTAGAAGATGGAGGTAGGCAGGCAAGCTCCTCCATCTTGACTTCAAATTCCACCACTTGGGTGGTTTCTCCCTTCAGTGATCATAGCTCTTATTCTTTGTATTGTATGGGGAGATCAGGTAATTCCTCACAATTAATCAGGAATCCATCTTATCTTTTTTGATCTCCTACTTGTGGATCAGCAGGAAAGTCATCATCCTTTTCCACCTCATGTTCTTGATACTGCTCACGTTTGGGTTGCTCCATTAATTCACTAACAAATTCAAATGCTCTTTCGGATTTTATCATCAGTTGTTCAATGTTTTCTCTAAGTTCTTACACCTGATCCCTTCTAAAATATTCTTCCTCTTGTTATTGTTGTTGAACCAATGAGTAATTGTCAGTCCATGCAGAATAATAATTAGTTAAATTCTTCATGGAAAGATTTTTTTTGTTTTTTTATTTTATAAAAAAATGAAATCTTTCTAAGATGTGAAAATAGAAAAAGTAAATAGAAACTGATTGGATCTCCGACAACGGTACCAGTTTTGACACACGCCTACACGGGGCATGAAAAAAACAATTATATTTTTCCTAGTGTAGCACAGTGGTTGACCAAGGTCATCTCTCATGAGCAGTCATTCAGTTTGGTTCACTTGCTTTATTCTAATTCACATAATATCTCTCTTTTTGTGGTTTTTAATTATTTAAAATAATGAAATGCAAAGTAAGAATTATAAATTTATACTTAGATTCAAGTCTAAACAGAATGAATTTAGGAATAAAGGACTTGGTTTTGGGGATTAGTTAGGGATTCGATCATTATTCTCCTTTATATGTTTGGTTCTAGTTTTATAACGCAAACATGAAATCTCACATTTGAATCACTATTCTTTTCCAGAATATAAATAGCTTGAGTTGCATGAAAATAGTGACCGTCACCCAATCAGGGAAATTTTCCTCGCCCAATCCTATTACTCAAGTCTATCACAAATTTAGAATAAATTTTAAGGGAAATTTAAGAACACCTTGACCTCCCACCTGGCCAATCCTTAGGGTTAGCCTCTCAGTTCTGAGAGTAAGAGATCACAATGGTGAATGGATTGGAGAGAGATAGAGAGAGGGTAGAGGGATAGAGGAATAATAAATAACTTATAATGATTGTTAAAATAATAATGATATTAATAATTAATTATTATTATTATTATTATTATTAAGAAAATGGTTTTTGAAAAATGGAGAGGGAGAAAATAAAATATCTTTAAAATAAGAATGTGATAATTATAATAATGATAGTTAAAGTAATATTAATAATATTATTATTATTATTATTATTATTATTAATAACGATAATAATACTAATTGTTAAAATAATAAAATTAAGAAAAAGAATTGTGGGATGGATAGTGAAACACAAATGCATGGACTAATAAAAAATAAAATATAAATTACAATTGAAAATAAAACTAAAATAAAACTAAAATAAAAATAAAATAAAAATAAAAAATGAGGGGGGAATAGAGTAATAGAAGAGTCCCATTCCCTGATGGGATCCCACCTTATCTTTGGGTGTCAAGTTGAGGATTTGAGGAGGTGAGGGCCTCCTTTTATAGGCAGCATTCTGTACTAAACAAATTTGCGCATTTTTGGACCATTAAATAGATGATTCACATGTTGACCCCTTCTTCAATGTTGTTCATAAATGTGTTTTCCATTCACCCTCTAATGTTTGGTACATTTGATCCTCGGATGAAGGAGTTATGAATTTGTCATTGGAGGTATATGTTTCTGGACGAAGATTCCAGGAATGTTCCTCCAAAAATATGTCATTCAATGGCCGCCTTAAAGACTTCAAAACTCTCCCAAATTTGTTGTAGAGCTTACCATATTTATGCTCGTGCTATCCTAGGTAGAAACACATAATTTGGATGAGTTTAGGCCGAGTCTAGGTTCTGTTACTGTGGTGGGGTCCACACTGTCCCCTCGAAAAAATTTCCAAATTCAATGAATTTTTAGGCCCTATATATGGCCGAATCAGCTCCTAGTCCAGTAAACAAAATTAGAGGAAATAAAATTAGGATTCTAAAAAAATTATTCACAGAGTTTGGAATTAAATTTTATGAGAAATGAAAAAATACCCTTGTGGTAAAAATCTGTCCAAAATCCAGAATTATGCACTTTTCTCAATTATGCTCATTTTCATTATAAAATTCAAATTACCCATTATTTTTTAAAAAATATAAATACAAGGGGTTTATCATTGAAAATAAGTAAAAAATACTCATTATTTGGTCAAAAATATGCACGTAAATTTGCACTGTCACACCACACCACGTACCCCTAGAGGAAGTTCTTTTGGTCAAGGGACCAAAAGTAAAAGTTAGATTCGGACCGAAACAAAACATGTGGGTGTTCCTATGTACCTCACAATGATGAGGATCAAGCCACACATAGTTCTTGCCATGAAGTGGTCAGAGACCAACATTGGTAGATAGAATCCTCTCTGGAGAGAAAACTGATGCATCCCATAATTAGCATGAGGCATCCTGAACTTATTCAGGGTAGGGGTCACAGTTTAAAGTCATGTGTTGAGGATGTGGTTACTCATAATGGAAATGTGGGGTGTTGCGCATATCCTAATGTGAATAAGGACATAAAGATCCCACACCACACCACACGCTCTCAGGAGAATCCCTAGGTTGAGGGACTGAATGTGAAAACTAGGCTGGGCCCAATACAAGTTGTATGGGTGTTCTTATGCATCCCATGTGGATGGGAATCAAGCCATACATAATTTTGAGAGTGTAGTTTAATGTCAAGAGATATGATGAAAGGAAAGTATGGTATGGTTGCGCAAGTACACGTCCTACCAGAACTACTAAGCCCACGTGAGTCGTGCTCGATGTGGGAAATAGGGAGTACTGATGGGACTTTCCTAGAACAGGAATGCACCCGTTAGGGGTGATGGGATGCTAGGTGAATGACGTCCCAATAATGTTGGCCCGCCTACATGACACACCCAGATGCGCGAAGCAGTAAAGCTGAGTATGTTGGAATTCTACATGGACATAAGAAGCGAAAATGTGTGAATCATGATTCTCAAGATCTGGACCACAATAACGGTGGCATGACTACAGGGGATAACTTTTGACCATGGTTGAAAACACAATATCTATTTCACGTTATCCTAAAATGGGACATGCAAATGAGGGTCGATCGTTGACCATGTTTGAAACACGGGACCTGTCACAAATGTCGTCTGAGGTCCTCAGGTACATTATCCCAAGATGGTAGGTAATCCAATATGGCATGAGACCAGGCCAAAAAGGGGATCCCTTTAGAGGTAGAATAGGATGAGGATCTAATTGACGATATCACGAAGCGTGGACATGCAATGATGGAATTTCCCTGTGAAAATTACACACTTCGGGCACTTCCACAACACATCTGAGTATGAAAGCAAGATGTATCAGTTTGGGGGAGTCGATTCCCCCTCCAAGGACAAGGGTTATGGGGTTGCACGCTTCCAACATAATGGTCATAGGATGGGCCATTAAGGGGTGCTTAATTTAATGGATTGTGCACAAGGTGGTGTAGTGGCCAAACATGATGCACATTTCCTATAGGGAGATCTTTTTTTAGGGTCATAGAACTGAAAATAGATTGGGAAACAACAAGGGAGGAACATGGTGTGGATGTTGTAAAACCCAAAGTGAATGAGGACCCATGAGGTACTCGCCACACCACATGTTCCAAAAAGGATTCATGCCTAGGGGATGAAAGAGAGAGGACATGATTTTATATTCCTAGGCTGGACCCGGAGACTATGTCTGGGTGAACCTATATATCCAATGAGGATGGGAATCAAGCCGTACGTGGTTCTGGAAGATGTCATTCAGTTTAATGTCTTTCGGTAAGGATGTAGAGTGTTCTTAGTTTATGGTCATGGATCTTGGACCATAGATGGTAGGGAATGCAGGAGACACATGGTGAGGTAATTATAAAACCCAGTTTGAATGAGGACCTAGAGTCCAGATCACCATGTGTACTTTGGAGAGGTTTCAGGTCGAGGGACTGAAAATGAAAGTTAGGCCGGGCCTAAAGAAAAGTGATTGTACATTCCTATGTACCCCATGAGGATGGTAATCAATCCATATGTAGTTATAGAATGTGGCATGGTAAGGTACTAGTGCCATAGATAATAAGGTCATGCGGGTCTAGCCCTTTCACCAAAAGAAGCATCATTTGATGGATCTGTCATGTCCTTTAGGACGAGTGAATGTGTTTTTTTTTGTGAAGAGATGGACCTATTATAAAAATTCCAGGCATCGCCACAAGAATCAAGCCATGTGCAGGCATTTACAAATGGTATGGTGGGTAACTGATACCAAGCATGAAGTCCCCTCGAGTGTGGACATCACAGTGAAGTGTAGTTTTTTGTCATGCGTATAGGACGACAATGTCACGGTTTAGGGTCATGTGATGGGACCAACCATGCACTTTAATGTCGTGCAGTATAGAAGTAACAGTTTAAAGTCATGTGGAACTAGGAAGCATAGTTTAAATTCAGATGTCTCAGACATACACATGAAAGATGAGGTTAAAAAGGAAATGTGCATGTCATGATAAAGCATACCTGATATGAATGAGGACAAGGTCCACATCACACTACGCATGATTCCAAGAAATAAAACTCGGGCCAAGGGGGAAGAAAATGTTAGAGTATATGGGGAAGGATAGACTAGATCTTAGTTGAGCTGGACCTAAAGACGAGATGTCTGGGCATTCCAACATTTCCCATGAAGATGGGAATCAAGAAATATGTAGTTCTAAAGGTGCAATTTAACGTCATGCAGGGCAAGGGACAAGAGGTTAGAGGGAATAACTCCTCGAAGGGGATTACATGATGTGGTAATTTTGAACCTGGCGTGAATGAAGGCATAATCCCATATATGCCACATCATGTGGTCCTATAAGAGTTGCGGCATAAAATAAGAACAGAGGAGATAAATTAGGGGAACTCAAGCTGGACCCAAAGATAAGATGTCTGGGCATTCCTACATATCCCATGAGAATAGGAATCATGTTGTACATAGTTCTAGAAGATGAGGTATAAGTGGATCTTAGTTTAACTTCTTAGAGTTCGGACGAGGTTGGGAAAGTGAAACTCTTCAAAGCGTGCGCAGACCTCGATCCAGTCCCTAACCCCATGTGTGTCAAACTCAATATGGGAAACAAGGGTGGAAGAGGTTTCTGCAATACATGGAATACATGCCAAAGGGAAGTTGGTGTGGATCCCCGAATGATGCCTTATAGCGGCTTCATCCTCTTAACGTGAAAATGTGCACTAAGGGATATTACTAGGAGTGTTGAAATTCAACTTGGACACAATGGGGTGGAAAACGATGTGAATCATGTAACCGACATTTAAGTCTTAAAGGGGTTGGTGTGATGATGGAGGATAATTTTTGACTGTGTTCGAAACATAGTATCCATATCGTGTGACCTAAAATGGGAACAAAAAAGGAGCATCGAACACTGACCATATTCGTAATGCGGGACTTGTATCAATTTTTTGTCTGAAACCCTCAAGGATATTGGCCTGTAATGGTAGGAGAGCCCTTAGTCCTATAATCCATGCCATTTGGGGGTCCCTTTAGATGTGAGAGATAATATAATCTCAAATTTAGGGGAACACGAAGCCTGAAAAATGGGTGAAATCATGTCCAGGAAGAATCCAACACTCCAGGCTCTAAACAAGAGTACTCCTGGGCACATTAGAGAAACACTGAAGAGGGTCGAGGGACCCGACTTAAGAGCAACCGACTCAAATAGATGAGAGTCGGGAAAGGGAACGAAGGCCTCTCAGGAGAGAGAGGGGTATGTGGCATGGTTGTTATATACCCAACGTGAATAAGGACGTAATTCCACACAACATTGTATACCCCTCTCCTGGAAGAACGCAGGCCGAGGGGACAAAATGATAGGTATATTTCTAAGATATGGGGTTGTACATGAAGTATAGACATTCCGGAAATCCTACGTATCCCATGAGGATGGGAATCAAGTTGTACATAGTTTTGGTAGAAGGATTAAATGCAGTTTATCGTCAGGCAGCAATGACACAAATAAGGGAAAGATACCCCAACGAGGGACATGTATGGCACGACGAGTAACCCAACATAGCCCCATACCACACCGTACAACACTAAGTGATAACTTGTTCTAGGGGCCCGAAAAGGCCAAGGGACCTGAGGCTGGGCCATGGACAGAATGTCATGTCCATCTTGCAGTTTACCGTCTTGCAGTGAGGACGATGGTGATCTTAGTTTAAGGCAATATAGCTCAGACTGCATATTCCTAGTTTAATGTCATATGCATGGGATAGAGAGGGAAAATCATCATGCATATGTAAGACCACAAAGTTTCAACGATGATAGAGGACAACTATTTACTAGGTTTGCAACACAGTATTCACCCTTATGTGACCGGAATTCAGGGAAAACAATTAATTGTCAACCATTGACCATATTCGCAACACAGAACTAGTATCAATTTTTTGCTCACAATCCTAAAGTATGTTATCCCATAATGTTAGGATATCCCTTAGACTAAGAATCCATTCCATCTGGGGATCCTTTTGGATAAAGAATGTGATGGAAGCCCAAATGATGGGGCTCGCGAAGTATGGAAGGGTCGGTGCTCGGGAGACAGACGATAAATGAAGGGAGGTATGTCTCATGGGGATATGTGTGGTGTGGAAAAATATCCCCACGTGAATAAGGAGTGAGTCTATACCACATCACACAATCCCAAATGTGACCTCGGGCTAGGGGGTGAAGTTGTCGAAGGACCTGAGGCTGAGTGCCCTGGACAACTATAGACATATGACCGATCATGCAGGAATTGCCTCATCATAGATCCTAATCCCACATGAGAAATTCATGGTGTGGGAAACAATGAGTAGGACTAGTCTCTCCCCATCACATAAGGGTCCGACAGCTGTAATTACACTCATGATCGAGGAATATCGAGGTTTGGAGAGACTCCAGGGCAGAATGAACCACTACACTCCATGTTTGGGACATATGGGGGTGGTGACAACAACAAAGGACAGTTGTTGACCAAGTTTGAAACACATCATTCACATCATGTAACATGGTATGGTCATGATGAACTCAACATGAATGAGGGAAAAATCCTTCACCACACCATGTGTTTCATCCCAATGGGTCCCGAAGTTTGGGGCTGGGCCTATAGACGAAATGTCTCAGCAATCCTATGTATCCCATGAGAATAAGAATCAAGCAATATGTAATTCTAAAAGGGTCTTCCAATTTAACATCATATAGTAAGAATGTAGGAGGATCAGAAGAACAAAAAGGGGAACATTGCATGACCTTCGTAATCTTTCCACAAGTGGGGCCAAAGAAGCTTGGACTACATCACATGAGATCCCCCAAGGGATCTACACCCAGGAGGGGTACCCAAACAAGAAGCGCATGGGGATGGACTCGGGATGAGGTGTCTGAGCATTCTTATTTATCCCATGAGAATAGGAATCAAGCCATACATTGTACTTAAGATACAATTTAACATCTTGCAGTACGAATATGCAGTTTGGGGTCATGCAGGACCGTACAGTTTAAGGTCATGTAGGACCATAAGAGGGAACTCAAGAAAATTATTTCTTGATGAAATTAGCATTGGTGGGAGGAGTTATACGCTCACCATCCATAGTAACCAGTGAGTATGCTCTATTGGAGTAAACCTTGTGAATGATGTAAGGTCCTTACCATTTGGGCTCTAACATTGGTGGTTTCCTACCAGGTATCATTTGTTCCCTCAAATTCAATACCAAGTCACCTTGCAAGATGGAGTAGTGGCGAACTTTCTAGTTGACAGCTCTATCTATATTATTCTGATGCCTTTCCAAATTGTGAAGGGCACAAATCCTGTTCTCTTTGATCGCTTCCAACTGAGCCAGATGGATTTTAGCTACTTTATCTAGTGCTTGTTGATCATAGAAAACTGTGTGTAGTGAGGGGAATTGAATCTTGATGGGAAGGACGTCCTCTGTTCCGTACACCATGGAATATGGGGTCAACTGAGTGGAATTATAAGTCATCATCTGATAATCCCAGAGGGCATTGGGGATCTTGTCTAACCAACTCTTCTTATTCTAACCAACCATTTTCTGTAGAATTTTAGAGAGGGTTTTGTTGAATGCCTCGATCTATCCATTTTCTCTCCCATGATATCGGGATGTATGGATAGAACAGATGTTGTACTTAGCGTAAAATTTCTTCAGCTCAACTACTTATAAGTTCATATCATTATCAGTGAGGACAGCGTGAGGGACTCCAAATCGGTGGATGATGTTAGGGCTCACAAAGTCAACGATGGAACGAGCCTTGACCTCTTTGAGTGGAACTGCCTCTTCCCACTTGGAGAAGAAATCTATAGCAGTCCGGATGAATCTGCACTAGAGAGCTGTTTCTAGTGGATATAGTCCCATGACATCGATTCCACATACCACAAATGGCCAGGAGTACTTGGTGGAGGGGAGAGGCTCTGGCAGACGATGCATGAAGTTATCATGAATTTGGAACGCATGGAACCTTTTGGTGAACTCGATGCAGTCATGGATCATGGAGGGCCAATAATACTCCAGTCTCTAGATCTGGTGAGATAGCTTTGGCTCAGTCTGATGAGCCCCGCAAGAACCAGCATGAACCTCGTGAATGACCTAGGAAATCTCAGCTCTGTGAATGCAATGGAGGAGGACCCCATCAAACCCTCACTTGTAGAGGATCTGCTTATGACCAAGGTCATCTTGGAGGGTGAACTGTAACGCACAATATTGGATTCACTTGCGCTCGGCTCAATCTATCGGGAGATTACTATTTTTTTGGTGCTCGACAAAGGAGGTTCTCCAATCATGATCCACTTCAATCACTGCATCCAGGGGACTAGGGGGATGTGGCGGTGCTGGTGGAAGGTGGATTACCTGAAGGTTGTCATCATCACCTAGAGTGACAAGAGAAATGAATCTTCAGTGTTCCACATGGATAATTAGATCATCCTAATCGGGGTCTATAAGTGATGCATCTAAGCTGGCTAGGGCATCAGCTTGACCGTTATGAGATCGAGGGACAAGAGTAACTTATGGATAAGATGGGAATTGGTCCATTAGCTGGAGAGTGTGTTCTAACAATGGCATGAGATCTAGCTTTCTGATGACATAGTCACCATTAATCTACTGGATGACTAGTTCGGAGTCCCCTTTCACCTTCAAATGGGGAATGTCTATGTTGAGTTCCAGCTCAAGTCCAGTAATGATAGCCTGATACTCTACCTCATTGTTGGTACAACCTTCTAACAATAGGAATGAGTAAGGAAGAATAGCTTGTGCTGGGGTAATGAAGATGATACCCAGGCCTACTCTGTTGAGCATGGGGTCATTGAGCCTTCTGTTGGTGGGGCTCTGAGAAGCACCATCGTAGTGAATTTTCCAACACGAGATAGCTTGGTATATCAAATGGATTGCCTCATCAGAAAAATCAAGGTCCAGGGACTGGTCTGTAGGAGCTGGATGGGCAGTAAGGATGTCTTCCAATGCTTTCCTCTTAATAGCCTTCTGAGGTACAATCCTAATATCAAACTACTGGAGAATCACTGCCCACAGATCTAGATGGTCTTTCAACATGGGGTTGTTCAGGATGTACTTCAAAGAATCTACTTGGGACACCAGCTATACCTCATGGTGCTGCAAGTAATGTCACTACTTCTGTACTGTGGATACGAGTGCAAGGCATCTCTTCTTGATAACGGAGTATCTGGTCTCCATATCAAGGAGCATGCGACTAAGGTAGTAGAGGCTATTCTTTGTTCCCTCGTTATTCTTTTAGGCGAGAAGGGCACCAATAGATCGCTCCAGGGTGATCACATAAAAGACCAGTGGCTTTCCAAAGATGGGTGGAATTAAGACCGTAGGATGGAGTAGATACTTCTTGATTTCCTTGAAAGAAGTCTGGAACCCTTCATCCCACTCTTATATGGTGCCTCCCTTCATGAGCCAAGAAAAGTGCTTCCACTTGTTGGACAAATTCATGATGAATCGGAGTGTGTAGATTATGTGGCCTTGGAAGCCTCAAAGTTCCTAAATGTTACTCGGAGGAGACATCTGGGTAATGGCATTGATCTTCTCTGGGTCGATCTCAATGCCCCTATATCTGAAAATGAATCCAAGAAATTTTCCATAGGTGACCCCGAAGGCACACTTCAATGGGTTCATCTTCAGGTGACAGGAATGGAGGAATCCAAACAATTTCTCAAGGTCTCTTAGATGGTCCCAACGCTGGTGAGATTTGACCACCAAGTCATCTATGTAACATTCCCCCAACATTCTGAGGATTAGCTTAAATATGAGATGCATATCCCGCTGATAGGTGGCACCATCATTTTTCAAACTGAATGGCATGACTTAGTAACATAAAGTACCATTTGGTTCCCTAAAGGCCATAGACTCCTCATCCTCAAGGGACATTTAGATCTGGTTATACACTGAGTACCCATCCATGAAGGAGAGGTCTTGGAACCTAGTTGTATCATTGATCAACAGTTCTATCATAGGAAGGGGAAAATCATCCTTCGGACAGTGATGGTTGAGATCCCGGAAGTCGATGCAAATTTTGATCTGTTCGTTCTTCTTTCTTACTAGAACAATGTTGTCCATCCAATTGGGGTACTGGACCTCCTTAATGAAATTTTCTCTGATAACCTTATCAACTTTTTCCTCAACCATGGCACCGTGAGAAGGGTGCATCTTTCTTGGAGGCTGCTTGAACCCATGATGATTTACTGGGAGACCAAGGTGGTGGATGCTACCTGAGGATATAGTCCTGGAATCTTGTCATAAATCTAAGAGAATACATCACAGTGTTGTTTAAGGAAGTCTATTTACTACTGTTTCTCTTCAAAAGGCATGGAGGCACTGATAAATGTGGGTTTCGGGTCAGCCTCGCTACCGAGGTTCACCTGTACCAACTTTTCAACCATGGTGGAGATTCCCTCTTCAAAGGTGAGGTAGAATCCTCTAAATCCTCTTTTTCACTTATGGTGGGGGGATCCTCGGTGGGAGGAGCTTCCTCTGAGTCAGCATCTCTTGATTGGAGGTTGGTACTAGCCTGAGCGGCAGTGGACAGTGCATCGGGGAACTCTTGTGTTGTCGCAACCATAGCGATGAAGGTTGTTGATCCAATCCCATTTGGTCTTTGGCCTAAGGGGACACTCTTGATAATATTGAAGCAATAGTGGTGCATCGTCTTGAACCGATTAATTCTGGCCGGGTGAAATAATCAAGTATGACGTATTTCCATTTCCATGGGGCAGACATCCCGATACCTTATGGGAGTATGAGGCTCCAAGATCAACTTATCTTGGTTTTTGTAGGAGTATGAGGTGATCTTCCGGGGACGCTTAGACTTGGGAATGTCCTCCCCCCTTTTTCTAGAAACAACAAAGCATTTCCCCATGTCCAGAGTTGTAGCCGCCAATTGATGGACTAGAAAAACGTATGCATCATCCAGATCTGCCCATGGGTCGGTCGCAACCATGGCATGCTCGACCTCGTTAGTCTAAATCTTCTTGTCCTAATTCTTGTAGTAGTCGACATCTAGATAGTGGGATTCACAATAGGAAAAGGTGGATGCGTGACCTTGAAGTACACCCACTTGACCATTAAGGGATTAATTAAGGAACTGATGATATGATGATGGAACTGTCACATGCAGGTGGAGCCACGGACTACCCATCAATGCATTATAGGTGGTGTCCTGGGAGACAACCATAAACTCGGTGCTTGCAATTAGACCACTGAACTGGGTCTTCAAATAGATCTTATTGACTGGTTTCTACTCCATCCTATCATAACGTTGGATTCATAGGTCAGAGGGACTCAGATCATCCTCAGACAATCCCAGTTTTCACAGTGTCCAAATCTGGATTAGGTTGATTCCAGAGCCTGTGTTGAAAAGACAGTGATGAACCTCCCCACCATTGAACTGGACGGTGATGTACAGTGGGAAAATATGCCCCTTTATTGGAGAGCCTTCATCTTCTCTAGAGAATGAGATGAGGGCCTAACATTCATCATTCTCGACCGCCTTAGCATGAATGGATTCTACGGCAGCTACATCCATCTCAAACTGTAGGGGGCTTCTTAAAGCCTCGGCAAGGGCCTCACACATATCTGATGATTTTCGAAGGGCCTCGAGGATGGAGATCTTTTTTGGAATGCTGGATGATAACATCATACTTTCATTCTTGGTGTGAACTTCTTCTTACAGGAGTTCACTCTATGATAGGAGGTATGGTGGGCCCTAACGGCTGGGCCGACGGATTACTGGTGCTAGGAATATCCAAATGCTCACTAGTCGAAGACTATGGAGTGACTACCATATGAGGGCCAGATGACTGAGACCAGCATGTGGAAAATCGTGGATATTCATGGCATGGTCTAGGTGACTCTTCCTGATCCAACAGCATGAATGGAGGCAAAGGCGGGCCTGATGTCACCGGATGAGAAGGTTGCGTATGCTGATCTCTGTTCTGCTCCTGCTACCTAGTTTTGGTCATGTGCATAGCCTGGCTGGATGTATTGATCGAGGAACTCTGATGGCCCATATTTTCGCAGCTCTGTTGACGTTAACGATGACTGGGGACATTGGGAGGATCCGCCTGGCACTCCTCATCGTCAGGAATCATGTAGGGATTTACCATCTCTATGGTATTAACTAAGGCATACCCTTGACTTTCACTTGAATAGTCATCCACTAATTAAGGAATTCTAAGAGGTATCTTCATCTCCATGGTCATGACGCCACCGAGAGTATTGGATGATGATGGCATCGGCGAGGGACTTTGCTTGCCCTTACGCCGCCGGTGTTTTCTCTTCTGGGAAGAGGACTGTTGAGACAACGATGCAGAAGTAGTTGTTGCAGCTTTTGAAGGCTTTGTCCAATTCAGGCATGCACGTATAATAGCATGGGCATGGGTGATTGTTTTACAAGCCATCTAGTCTTCATACTTCAGGGACCCACATCTAGAAACTTGATGCCACTCGCCTTCATTGTCACTGCTACTGTCTGGCCTCATGAAGATGCATGCCACCTATGCCAGTGCTGGGCCTAATCGTACTATGTTGTTATCCACCTGGTCTTGAAGACATTCTTAAAACACATAACACTATTTGAGAGTGTTCCCCAGGATCCAATGGTAGGGGAATTAATTAGGTTGATCAGCGAGTTTCGCCTCTTCTGGCCTCCTGCACTTAGGAAAACTTACAATCCCCTGCTCTAGGGCACTTTGAAAATAACCTGTAACTTGTGCCTCATTGAATTATTATGTCCGGTTCCTCCTGTCTGGGAATGGGGCCCTTGGATCCGGACCCTAACGTGGGGCTAGAGGGGCCTGTCAAGAAGGTGGAGCTTGTTTATCCCGCCTAGGTGTTGGTGGCGCATTACGCGGGGGAACATGACGATTCTTAGGTGGGAACTGCTGGGCTGGATGCTGCACCTGAGGTGGAGTGCCACTGTGAGTCTGTAGAGGCGGCTCCACTGGTAACAACTCTAGTTTCCTGGGTGCCTCTTTTTGAGCCCCTGCAGCGAGCATGGCCCTAGAGGACCTTCTCACGGGGATTGCAGGAGGCAACGAGTGTGCCTTCTTAGTATGCTGTAAAGATTCCTCTAGGTGTTGGGCCATATCAGAGAATTCGTGGAATCCCTCGGGGTAGTTCTAGGTGATCAAAGAGGGGACCAGTTCCATATTGACATTCCCTACGCACATCATTATAAATTTCTCCTGAGTCAACGGCATGTCAAGAGAGTATGTGAGTATTTCACACATAGTGAAAAAGTCAGCAATGTGCTCATCAGGCCTCTGCTTTCCCTTAAAGAGGTCTGTGATACTCGTGTTCCGAGTGGTGGAACTTAACTGGTAGAGGAATTGCCTACAGAGGTCCTCCCAGCCGGCCACTGACCCGCTGGGAAGCTGGCTATACCTGAAAAATGTCGGCCCTTCCAATGTCTCTATGAAACACCAGAGTTTGGTGGCTTCCTACTACACTGGAGTTCCCAACATGGGGCCACACCTTGAGATAAATTGGGACAAGTGCTGTGGCAGGTCCCATGTCCCGTTAAAGTTGGAAAATTTGGGATCCTTGAAACCCGGTGGTGCTGGAATATCATCCACCCATGCCGAGTATGGATTTCCATCAGACAGGATTTCCACCTATCGAGTCTCTAAGGCTTCGAGGTGGGTGATGAGTGCCTCCATTGGATCATCTAGGCTGGAATTCTTGTCTTAATGGGGATCCTTGACCACCAGTGCATTGGAGGGTTCTTCAACACGATATAAAGGCCCAGCGGATCATGGAGCGGCTGGTGGTATGACCTGTGGAGCAGTTGGGGGAATCAGGGGTGGGTCTCAAGGATTGTCACACCGTTCAAGAGGATTTGGCGACACAAACCATGCCCTCTTGCTGTAAGTTCCGGCCTCAACCCAGTCTACATGGGTAAGATGGTTAGGGTCACTTGGGGGCATTTTGCTAAGGGGATTTTGTACTTTCCCCTGCTGCCCTGGCTGAGGATCAACGTAGTCTGGTCATCGCTTCACAGCACGTCCAGTAAGAAGTTCATCAACCACCTTCTTCTGTTCGGCGAGTTCCTGATGCAACATGTCTTTTTCAGGTTCCTCTTCCACCTTCTTCACTAATCCAGATGGGTTGGAGGGTTTGACAGCTTCGAGGAGTTCCTTACCCTTGTTGGGATTCCGGCTGAGGACTAGTGCCTCTATGGGCATGGGAAGACCCAGTAGATTTCTCTGCTAGCAAGTGACCCTTCCCAATGGATCCAATAGTTGTGGAACTCCCTCAAGGGGTAATTCCACATCAAGGATCTCCAGCTCATTCTCTCCCTCTAATAGGTCATCCATGTTAACCACGGCCCTGCCTGGAGGCATATCCTCTATGTCGCCTGGAAAATCGGGTTGGCGTCAAATGGTACTGAAATGGAGGGCCACGTACTACCCCCAACCATGAATTTGAACATGGGGAGAATCCTCCTTGATTATCCTGCATAGCACATTAAATCTTTGGATGCATCGTTGTTGGAGGGTATTATGGTGGCCTGGTAATTCAGAGCGTTGGGCCATAAGGAGTGCGGCCAAATAAACCAAACAGATTTGTTAGAAGATATCTTCGAAGTGTGTCTGAATCTTGGGGTAGGTCACTCATCGATGTCGAAGGCAGAAACGTGTCACCCAGAGAGTCTTGTGAAAGCATCCAACCTCTTCCTAGGTGAGCACTTTTGGTACCCCAAAATTTGGTGCTGTAACTAGCCAGAACATCTATGGGAAATGGTCCGTTGTGAGAATATCCCACAAGCTCCTTGGTCTAGATTCATGGTATATCCCTTCATTTCCCCACTCATCTACTAAAGGTGTCTAGGGAATTGGTAGTGGTACTGATATAGATCCCTGAGATCGTAGAACGGCCGGTGGAGAATATGGCGAGCAAGCCGACAAGCCACCATATCTTGGGAAATTCTTTGAAGGGTGTAGTGACTTGGCCACCATATAGCGGTAAGATGGGATGACCACCATAGTTTCTGACATAGGGACTACAACTATTGGCGATGGGTTATGCTGCTGATGTGTGGAGGGGACCTCTGCGGGAAATGCTGGAGTAGGTAGGACCTCTGCTGGAGCTGATAGGAGCATGAGTAGGACCTCCATTCTTACTTCCCTGGTAGCGTCCGTGCGAGGAGGGTCCTCATACTGTTCAAGTTGAACACGGGTAGGACCTCCATGCTGGGTGCTGGTGAAGTGAAGCTGACCTTCACTCCTCTGATTTCTAAGGCAAGGAGGATCTTCACCAGCTACTGCAAGGATATGGGGAATACCCCCATACTAGATATTGGACGGATGCATAACATATTCATATCAACAGTCTGTGGTAGGAGAAATGACCCCATACCCAATTTAATGAGTTTGGGAGAGGCTTTCATACTGAGTGTCACTGCCATGGGGAGGACCGCAGTGGGTGCTCCCTGCACCAGCAACCGAGAGAGTCGACCCAGCCTACCTATGGGGATGTTGGGGCCTCGATCCGAGCCAGTTATATATGTGCCCCTACTCAGTGTGCACAAGAGGCTGATGATACATGTTGGTGGTGGATCAGTCCATAGTAGTTGCTGATGTCAATGCCCCTTGGCGGGTGTCCTCCCGGGCCTACGCCCGACACTAGCATTGGGTCAGCCGGAACAGGGCCGGTGGTGCAGGTACATAGCTTACCTTCTCTTCAGCCCATGGGACTAGGTGGTTGCACTGGTGTGGCCGAGTGGGGGCCCTCATTGGGGTCCCCTGGAACAGGATCCCGATTGGGCTGGCCCAGACATCCCCAACCTCGTCGGTATAGGGGAGGGAGTCATTGTGAAGTTCTAGGGAGAGGTTCCCGAAACGATTGGATGTTGGTATGGGGAGTGGTGGCTCCCTGTGTGGCCCTTGGGGGAGGTAGTGGCAATGAGGCACATACACCTCTAAATTCTGGTGGCCCATATTCCACCCAAGTTGAGATAATCCCCTCCTCCTTGTATCGGCGTACGAGCTCACTTATCACCCTTCATTATACGAGTTCCTAAGGGGAGATGGGGCATGGTAACCCAGCAACTATGGGTGTGGAATCCATAATAGAAGCGATTAAGCTATGTGGTATTTTCGTGTTAGCATTTCCCCTACCCCTACGTCGGTTGGTGGGTGGTGATTAAGTTCCTAGTGCAGTAGTTTGGTTCCTGAAAAGCAAGGAGATTAAGTCATTAGTGCTAAAAAAAATAAATTGACGTCTAGTTCCCTAGCTCCATTCTGTCTCCCATGGCTGGTAAGAAATATCCACGCTGAAAATGACATAGACTGGGATGTCCAATGTTTTGACTGCCCCAACTTCAAGTGAGTTTCATGCCAGGCCCACTATTTTCCTGAAAGGACCCAATGCCGGATAACTGGATCCAGTGACATGCTAATCCACTGATGTCTCGAACTCTACTAATATCCACATTGAGGAGAAGAACTTCATGTCGAGTACACCTTTTTTATTTCCAACACTTTCTCCAGGGTGAGTGCATCTGTCTATGGAGGACGCGCATTTGTTTCCCTGCATTCCCTCTTTCCAAACGTGGGTGGCATCCATCGCTTATTTGGGAATGTTTTCTCCTTGATCTAAATAGGATGATGGGATTCTGGTACTTCATTTCGTGGATTCCTCCTCGTAACTCGTCGCCTAGTCTGGGTCTCCCTTATAGATTAAGATGTTGTTCGTGAAACTCTTCCCAGTTCCATTTCTTCATGGACGCCAATTAATTACACTACTTCTTTCAGGACATTCCAAGGGGTCTAGTCTGAGAAGCAACCTTCTATTGGGAGAGTAGTCGTGTTGGACACCACTGGAATGTCTGGATGCTGGAACACTAGTGTGTCTGGATTTCTTCCCCTTATTGTAGGGTGTCTAGAGGGAATAGAATCCCGATGAATCCCACATCGAACGTGGGGAATTATATTCCATAGGCAATATCTGAGGGTTTCCTCATCTTCCCATGTTTAACATAGGGTATTCCACGAGTTTAATATCTAGTAGAGATGGATCAGACTAATTAAAAAACTGACTAGAGTGGATCAGATGGTTGAAACCCCTGGAGGGAATATTGATATCGGGGCTAACATGTGGTTAGTTACCCGATTACTGCTAGGGGTAGTGAAGAGGTGAATTGGAATGATCTCACCGGGATGTGGTGGCCTAGGTAAAAATCAAGATGGATAATGGATGGTTAATTAAAGTGGATGGAGAATGAGATGGAGTCAACTCATGGGTGATGGTGATGTTGGGATTCAGTCTCGAAGAGACCTCCTATGTATCCCTGTGGCAGGAAATCAAAGTCCACGTAGTTCAGGATGGGGAGTATAGAATCAGGGTGTGCACAGAAGACAGCGACCCGATGATATAATAGGGCTTATGCGTGGTTAGCAGCCCGAGGTTGGTCTTACTCCACTGGGACAGACCAGCAATATAGGCCCCAACAACAGGGATGATATTGGCTTACCACTAGGTTTGGGTTGACAAAGGCTTACTGCTGAATGGGGCTCACAACAGCTTACTGTTGGATGGAGGCCCAATGGCTTACCACTAGATGGGGTCACAAGGACTTACCAATGGATGGGGTCACAACGGCTTATCACTGGATGGGGTCACAGCGGTTTACCGCTGGAAAGGGTTGAACCTCGTGGAGGCTTCCTACGTACCTTGTCTAGGAGACAAGGATCAAAGCCCATGTAGTTCGGGATGGTGGATCATGTTTAATGTCGTGTAGGATGAAAAGGGGGCATGTGGTTTAACGTCATGCAGGACGAAGGTGGTCCAACGTGAAGGGGGTTGGAACCAATGGTGGTTGGGCTTGAAACACAGGGTGGATTACTAGGTACCTTGCCTTGGAAAGGATCAAAGTCCACGCAGTTCAGAATGGAGTGGGAATCGATTTGAAGGTGGTCGAGACCAATGGTTGTTGGGATTGAACCACAGGAATGCTTCCTACATACCATGCCTTGGCAAGGATCAAAGTCCACATAGTTTAGAATGGGGTGGGAACCAACGTGAAGGTGGTCGGGACCAATGGTTGTTGGGCTTGAACCTCATGGAGACTTCCTATATACCATTCCTTGGAAAGGATCAAAGTCTACGTAGTTCATAATAAGGTGGGAACCGACATGAAGGTGGTCGGGACCAATGGTTGTTGGGCTTGAACCTCAGGGTGGCTTCCTACGTACCATGCCTTGGCAAGGTCAAAGACCATGTAGTTCAGAATGGGTTGTGAGTCTTACAATCTAGGATTCCCATAGAGGATGTCATGGATGATGCTTACTCTAAACCCACATGATTCATGCTAGGTTTGAGAAAAAAGAGGCAGCAAAGAGCTGACGATCATGTCGCGGAAGGTGCGTCCGTGGGAAGTAGAATGGGGGGCTTACACGTGGTTAGCGGCCCAAAATGGAAACATGGTCTTAAGCATGATCTGCGGCCTAGGGAGATGGAGACTGGGACTTGCTCCATGGTGGAGGCCTGGTGGAGACAAATCCCAAAGGGAGAGGTATTTGGCACCGAGGAAGAGAGGAGGAGTAGTGATGATACATCCTGTAAGAAAATAAAGGGGCTTACACCAAGGTGGTTTCCCTTTCCCTGCGGACAGATGCTGCTCCAATAAAGAGGATCTCATTCCATGTGAGGAATGATTTCACTCTCACGGAGACCAATGGGAATGCATAATGTCCAAAGTGGGGAACCCCGTATATGGCACATGAGGCGAGGTCATAGTTTAACATCATGTGCTGAGGACGACGGCGCTTGGCAGTTTAATGTCCTACAACTTGGATGAGGTGGGTTCACTCTACACCCCTTAGGAATTACATAACTGATACCTCCTACCCCTTGGGGAAGGGAAGGCATCAGCAATGCCATGGAGAAGGGGTGTTATGGAGTGATCCAATGAGGGGTCCACATTTGCATGGCTATGCGAAGAAGTAATAGTTGTTATCATGTCTATGCGAAGAAGAATGAGTTGAAGCAATGTAATGAGAAGTACCGCCCAAGGGAATTTTAAATCACTTTGTGAAAACCTAGATGGTTACATGGTAAAAGGAGTTGCGAAGTAAAGTGGTTCATTGGTAGAAGCCTCCTGAAGCTCTAATGCTCCATTTCGTGGAGGAGCTTCACAAAGGGGTGTGCTTTGTGAAGTGAAGTGTATTATCCTAGTCGTAGGGTATAGGTGTATATGGAAGGTTCTTCGTGAAGTGGAAAGGCACTCGTGAAGCAGTGCATCGTGAAGCAAGGGTGCCTTGTGAAGTAATGTGCTTTGCGAAGCACATCGACCCTACCATAGCATGTGGGTCACATGTGCATGGAGGGTACTTCGCGAAGCATAAGTGGTCCGTGAAGACATGAGTACCCTTGGGGATCCCCTTCTTTGTGGAGGCCCGTGGGCTTCGCGAAGGGCATCCCTCTTTGAGGAGGGGAGGAATTCATGCAAAGGGGGAGGCACTTTGTGATGCAAAAGTACCTTGAAAAGCTCATAGTTCACAGAGAAGAGATTGCTTTGTGATTTGGAAGCTAAGAAGGTGAAAGGTCGACAGATCTGTCTTTTGGGATTGAGGGGAGCATGGTATTTATAGGCAAGGGGTGCCACAAAGCAGATCCCCCTCAGTGCGAAGACAGATCTTGCTCCGTGGTGGGTTTGGGAACATCAAATTAGTTCGCTAACGTCAAATCAGTTCGTGGAGTATCCCACCTTTTTACTCTGTGGTGGCTTCATGACAGGGAAGTTGGGCACCGACCATGGGGCCAAATGGGCTCTATGAACGGGCTTCACAAGGTAGCCCCTAATGCTTTCTGTTTGTTCTTGTTCTTCCCAAATTTTTGCACCAACAGGGTTTACACACCAAATCCACCCAATTTTGTATAAAAATTCCAATTTGGAACCAACACACATTCAACTTCAACCTAGACCTTTTCCGCACTGTTTACAAAATATCAAAGAACAAGGAGATTCAATTAAACAAGAAATTAATTTTAGCATACAAATATTACCCCCAAAACTACCTAATTTATCCCAAACCAATTATTCAAAAAATAAAATAAAATAACAAATTAATATACAAAGAGTGTGAAAAAAATACAAGAAATAAATATAAGCATAAATTTAAAGGAGAGATGTAGTAGGATCATACCTCAAAGGATAAACCAAGTCTAATACTAGGTGATTGGAACTTTTATTGAAAACCACCCAAAAATGCACTGTAGGGTTTAATGCACTACACAATAATCGATATAAACCTTAAAACACCCATCAGACACAAATTGATAAGTGTGAAACCAAACATAAGGTATAATTCTATACCTTGGAAGTCGATAATGAACAAAAATGGAGTCAATTCGCTTCGCCTTTGGAAATGGATGTCAAAACATGCAAGAAAAAGACTCGAAGAAGTCTTTGCCTACTCAGTTGTGAGTTGTGCGCCGAAACAAGCTGCAGGCGGTGAAGGAGGGTGGCTGGAAAGGGGAAATATTGGGAGGTCGGGTCACCTAGAGTAGGGTTTTGGTCAAGGGGTAGCCGGACATGGTCGGACGACGACTGGAGGTGGGCTGGTCATGACTGTTGGCACAAGGAGGCAGGATGAAAGTGGTTTTCAGTGAGGTGGATGGGGTCTTGGGATGGCGGATAAAGAGCGGGCATGGGATGGTGTTGAGAGGATAGGTATAGGATGACGACTAAATGGTGCTTTGGAGTTAGAGCCACGATGGTTGGACGATACAAGGAGGAGGAGCAGACCGACAATGGTCGGACGACGTAGGGAGGAGTCATGGTGGGCAGCAGTGCAGGGAGGAGGAGTAGGCTGGCAGTGGGCTTTGCACGGGGAGGAGGAGGCTGGGGGGGCCTCGCACAGCTGCAATGCACAGTGGGGGGGGGGGGGGTTGTACCACCCCCTTAGGGTTTCTCTTTTTTTTCATTATCATATAATAATAATAACAACAACAATAATAATAATATGATTATAATTCTAATAATAATTTTATTATTTTAAATAATAATAGTATTAACTATTTAAAAAAAAGATATCAATGTTAATAACATTAGAAACAATTTAATAATAATATACTTCTTAAATTTAATAACAATAACATTATTAAAAAATTTAATAATAGTAATAATAATATCATATTTGAAATAATAAAAATATTACTATGGTATAAGTATTAGACTTATTTTTTTTACATAAAATTTTATTTATTTTAGATATCAGACCACCACATGTGTCACGTTTCATCAAGTGTGTGGTTGAATGAACTGTGCTCAACCCATGCCACCTGGCAGTGACCGCTTACGAGGATAAGTTGTGTGCTTGTTGGGAGATGTCTATAAACTATGTGAACTTTTTTTCCATGACTCGGACCCACTTGGGCATCCGCACAGGAACTGTATAGTTACCCTTAATGGTGCAGGTTGACCGCACAATGGTGAAAAAGGGCCAGAAATAAAAAATAATAATAAAAATAATTTAATGAGATTAACTAGCAAGGTCAGGGTGTGACAATTCTTCCCACCACAAACACATTCTACCCACATAAAGTCACCATGTTCAAAGATATCCAAGAATTGAGTCCATGCCTAAACACAACCAAAATAAATTGAGAGGCTTGGGGTGACTATTACCAACAATCATCACTCCCAACCAACGCAAGAACAATCACTGCCTATGGTTGAGCGGATAACACGGGAAGGTTCTCCCCACCAAAAAAATTTACTAACATGGAAAACTTGAAACCTGAACACACCACCCTCCGTAGGGGTAATGTGGGAACATCCCAAACCGAACTCACCCCACCTTCTCAATGCTAACGGAACAAATCCACCACTAGGATTAAAACTATTATAGTGAAAATGAATACACTCGAACACTATGATAGAGGAAGCCCCTAAAAAACTAAAACACACTGGAGGAAAAACCAGAGAGGTGCCCGAACTAAGAAAATGCCCAAAGACAGCACCCATTGATTTGACCCAACATCTTTCTAACAAATACAAATGAGACCCAACTCAAAATCAGAACAGTTCTTTTCATTCATGGTCCCAATAGCCCTTCAAAGAATCTGAGTGACTCAGAAACCACGGTATGAAAAGATACGGCTTCTTGGATTACAGTAGAACAATCTCATCACGCCACCCTAACGAGGATGAGAATACGACGACAATAAAAATATAATAAGGAAACATTGGATATTTCTCTCCTAAAAGCTGGAAATATGATCCGAACCAAAGTTCCACACACCCTCAGAAACTACTAACTGTGTGCAAGATTCACACTGAGACCTTTGTATGGGACCCTGATGACTGAAGCATCTCCTACATCACAGACATGCATTTGCATCCTCCAGTCCCTAATTCCTTCGTCCTTATAATGATTCAAATGACCATAGTGGTGGTACGTTTTAAAATTGATGTAACATGATGACTTAGAATGCCCAAACTAACCATACTTGTGTCACACAAGAGAACAACCCAACAAACTAGAAGAGGTACCGACAAAGATAGATTCTTGGAGATAGGTTCCTCCGGGATGCACTCCTTGCCAGACAGGGAACCTTCACGAGATCCGACCACCATTAACCACATCAACAGCTCTAATGACAATGAGACATCCCCTTCTTTACTAGTCCAGAACTGAACGCTCAAGTAACTATGGTATGGTGCGAACTTTAACACCCTTGGGAGTTCCCAACAACCTGAAGACCCACTCTAACTTTGATAACCACACAACTGCCTCTAAATGGGATTGATTACCTAGATAGATAGAAAACACACAATAATAAATGAAAAATGGGTATGACTCATTGGCAACCATAGCGACCATTCTGGGCAGCATACTCAGAAAAACATGTCAAATACAACTGCGATTGGCATCATGTTAAAGCTCAATAAAAGAAACATACCAAGCTAAGGGAAACATGCACACAATCCAAAGATAAACAAACACAAGTAAAATTTTCTTTTCTAGAAACTTCCATTTATTTTAAAAAATAATTTAAAACCCACCTATGGTACCTTATGTACCATCACATGTGTGTTCATTCAATACCACTTACATCATCTACGAACAAGTTCCCCCCCCCCCCCACACACTCTTCGCACATACCCACACACATGTGACCCTCCATAAAGAATGCTAAGGTTCAAACATCTCTTTCCCTTATCAAATACAAACACACAAAAAAAAATTTCCAAATCAAAACACTTTCCCTTTACAACCCCACTTCACCAACTTCAAAACAATTTACAAGAAACATTATTCCATTTAAAAATCAATATCACTTTTAACACACACTCACATAAAATGAGATTAAAATAAAACACAACCAATAACAACCCACTAGAATGAGGAACAAGTGAATATGCCTAACCTGGTGACATGGTGGTGATCCATGCCCTATGTAAGGCATAACACTAAGAGGACCTTAAACTGGGCACTTGGACTTAACATGGGTCACCACCCCATGTGAGGCTGCAACGTGAACTGATTCACCTCTATTGTCATCCCTCAATCCAAAACAACCCAAGAAAAAATATTCAAAAACCAATAATACCCCTGGTAACTGAGGTCTCATCACGAGCAGTGTTAATAAGGAACCGACCTGTAACCTACCTCCTAATCCCCGACAATCCTAATCTCCATCTACTAAACATAACAAATATCAAGGTCCAGATCTGATACCATTTTGTCACGAACCAGCTTGAGTTGACCCTAGATTGGTCACCCGAGCCGGTCTACAGCAAGTCTCGATGAGCGTTCCCAATCCCCCAGGGATGGAAACCAGTATTGGGCATCAAAACATACATGTGGGAATGATTTAAGCCCAAAAATAATGACCAAGATAATATAAATAAATTAAACCAAACAGAACACAATATTTAACAATTGAACACAAATAAATAGACAGTTGGAGCACATATATAAAACACTGAACAAACTGAATCAAAATACAAAACTAAAAATGAACCTAAGCTACCTCGACCACCATGTGACCTCTTGGTCATCTCTAACCACAAAACTGAACCATCTCCCAGACGACTATATGAAGACAATAACCTACCACAAAAACTAAAAAAAACATGAAACACTATAGATATGAGTATTAAAACTAAGTAGGTAGGTCCGACTAATTCTATTCCCAATGCACATCCCTTAAATAATGAAAACATTGATTAGAAGGTTTGAACTACAATATATGAATATAGTGTTTTCCAAACTTTATATTTTAAAAACAAACATGCATAATCCATTAACCTATTAATTTGAAATAAGTCTGAATGAGAGGAACAAAAAAATCCAAAAAGGTTAAAGACTTATTTTGCTAAAGCTATGAGAAATAAAGATGCTTTTTCTTTCTGATTTTTTTTCTTGAATGTAATTTAACATGAACACAAGTTCACAATTTACCAAAAATGGATACCAAAACCAAGAATGAGATCACGGTACTATACAGGGATGGAAATGGCACTAAGGGTACTAGTATTGGAGGAAAACGGGAACACCTAGAAACTCATAGGAAGACTAGAACGTACTATATATGTGACTTATCCTAAAGGCATTCCCTACTCAATGATCTCATAACTCCATAACGCCCGACCATTTCCTTACCTGGCATGGTTGAGGGGCCCAATCCCATATCAATAATAACAAAAACATCCCCCTGTTATGGGCCACTATCCAATGCATAGTTTAAACTAGTGCAACAATCATTCTCAGAAAACCACATTATTATGTTAGGTTCCCATGTATGTTTCAAAACGGTGTGAGCAATAAAATTCAAACAACAAGTCACATACATATACCCACACACACCGTAACTACCAACACCACCCCAACCACCTTAAGGTTAGTCCACTACCCGGAGATAATTATATACAAGGGAGGTCATATACAGAGGACTGTCCCATATCACAATCAACGACTAGGCAAGGGGCCTAATTCGAGAGGGGTTTTCCAAATAATTATTTTATTATGCCCAATGGTCCTTTAGCTTTAATAAAATTTACCATTTACTAAAAAGACATAGAAATCATTTCCAAATCATTTCAAAACATCAACTTTTTTACTTACATGACCAAATGGCCTTACAACATTTTTCACAAAATCAGTTCATTTAGTATGTAACGGCACACAACTCACCTTTACAACTAGAACTATGTTTCAAAACTCATTTCATCACTCAAACACACCATTTAAATTAGAAAGACACTTAAAACATCCAAATGGGTGTGGCTGGATAGCGATTGGAGGAAGGCTGGGTGTGGCTTCTGGCGTAAGAAGGCAAGTCGGATGTGGCTGCCGGTAAGGTTGATGGGGTGATGGGATGGCGGTCTGAGAGAGGTCGCAAGATGGCGCGGGGAGGACTAGTGTGTTACGGAAGCAGAACGGTGCTTCGGAAGCGGAGCCATGACGGTCGTATGATGCAGGGAGGAGGATAAGGCTAGTGGTGGTTGGATGGCACAGAGAGGAACCGCGGCGGGCGGTGGTGTAGGGAGGAGGAGAAAGTTGACGATAGTCAGACAACGTAGGGAGGAGCCACGGAAGGCAGAGGCGTAGTGAGGAGGAGCAGGGGCAGCAGGCTTCACACGGGGAGGAGGAGGCATTGGGCCTCACGAGGCTGCAATGCGTAAAGAGGGGGGGGGGGTGTCTCCCCCTTAGGGTTTCAATTTTTTTTATTTTTTTATTTTTGTTATTTTTCATTTTCATATCTTAATAATAATAATAATAATAATAATATGATTATAATTCTAATAATAATTTTCCTCTTTTAAATAATAATAGTATTAACTATTTAAAAAATATATTTCAATTTTAATAACATTAACAACTATTTAATAATAATATCATTATTAACTTTAATAACAACGGCATTATTAACAAATTTAATAATAGTAATGATAATATCATATTTGCAATAACAATACTACTACTATGGTATAAGTATTAGACTTATTTTATTTACATAAAATTTTATTTATTTTAGACATCAAACAACTACATGGGTCATGGGTCATCAAGCACATGGTTGAGCGAACTGCTCTCAAATCGTGCCACCCGGCACTGACTTCTTATGAGGTTAAGATGCACGCTTGTCACGCGGTGCCTATAAACCATGTAAAATTTGTGTTCTATGACTCAGACCCACTTAGGTATCCATGAGGGCACCGTACAATTACCCTTAAAGGTGTGGGATAACCGTGCAATGGTGAAAAAGGACTTGAAACACAAAATAATAATTAAAATAATTTAAAAATATTAACTAACAGGGTCAGGGTGTGACATTCTGGGTATTTGAAGCCTTAGTGGGTATATCATGATCATCCTCTCAAGGTAATTTTTTCATATTGTATCACTATGCATATATTTCATGAACTAAATTATATGTTTTATTGATATTGATGATACTCACATAGGTATATCGATCAATGGTAGTTATTCCATTACTTTCAACATAATAGAATGACCCTACACATCTTGTATTTGGCTCATTTCTCGAACCCTTGATTACCTTCAACGGTAGTTATCTAATTACTTTCAATATAATAGAATGAGCTTGGACTGCTTTCATTAGGTTCATTTTTCATATTGGACATTTTTTCACATGACCCTAGTGGGGTTTGATTGCCTTTTCTATATGCTCCTCCCATCTCAGCCTGTGAGTAGTGACCATGAGGAAGTTTCCAATCATGATTGTTGAACAGGCCCCAAAAAGCATAGGTTTATCTTATGTTAGGAGGAACATATGGGATGTTAAATATTGATATTTAACTCCCAACCTGAATAAGTTTAATTCCCTCTATGGTGATAATAATGATGAAATTACACCCATCCCATGGGTTGGGGCCTATCTAGGACCACAATCAGCATTGGTTATTCCTATTATTGAGGATTCAATGATTCTAGTCGAGGATTTTATGATTCCAATTAGAAAATGGATATATAAATTCTATCATCCTAGTGGTCTGGGGTTGATCTAGAACTTTCATTTATTTCAATAGGACCCTCTTGAGGGATGATGAACCCAGTGATAGCAATTCATATATTAATTGCCCTAGGATAGTGGGTTGGGGTTTATTTTTAGATACTATAAATATATTCTGAATCCCCATAAGAATTGAATATCTATGGTATGGAGGTGGTGATAGATATTCCAATAACCAAATGGGATGGGTATACTCTTGGATAGATTTTATGGAAGCTATTATGAAAAACTATTTGATATGGCATAGCTATGCTTGTGTATGAGATGGGTGAAATGGAATCCCTTGATTGGAGTCATTCTTTATAGTAAGTTATCTATGTTAAGTCTAAAGTCTTCTTTTGAATTTTATGTCTTGTTTTGTAAATCACAGATATTTTCAAATTATGTTTATTGTATTGAGTATGCTTATCATCCTGAACATGTCACTCATACTGACTCTGTCAATCGTACTGACTCTGTCAATCATACTGAATCTGTCAATCATACTGACTCTGTCACTCCTACTGACTCTATCAACCGTACTGACTCTGTCTAGCGTATTGACTCTGTCAATCATAGCGACTCTGTCAATCGTACTGACTTTTTCAATCGTATTGACTCTGTCAATTGTACTCACTCAGTCAATCGTACTGACTATTGTGCATCATACTCACCTTACATTATATCAATACATTGCACTAAGTAATACTAATAGTACTCATATTTTACTTTTATCATGCATTTATTTCTCCTTTATCAAAACACATGTTTATATCAATCGTACTCATGATTATCATTTTCATATATCTTTTGTTTTAACTAAAACAATGTTGTGGAGTTAGTTATAAACTAATCAAAATGATTTCGTGTTTTCTGTTTCAATATGACCATCATAATGTCAGGTGTCCAAGCCCCTCCTAGTTTTCCAGAGAAATATGACCGTTGGAGGAAATATGACCGTTGGAACCTGAGGCCTATAAATAGGAGGTCATTTGAAGCTGAGAATACAATAGAGAGACTTTGATCATTCTTTGCTTCTATCAATTTCTAGAGAGAGATTATGTGACTTCTCTCTTACTTTGTGCGAAAGCCTTGAAATTACAAAATGTGAATGGCTCGTTCATAGTTTTTGTATTTCAATAAGTTCTTTGTTTTGCTTTCTGTGACCAATCAGGTGATAACGATCAAGGGCTACTGAGGATAGGTAGATGGTGCTACCAATCTTCGTAATCAAGGGCTTTCAAGTGTTTTAAGGAAAAATGTTCTGATTACCTTCAATATTGAGGGCTTCCAGGGATAGCAAGATAGATGTATCGATCATCGTATTGAGGGCTTACCAAGGTGGAGGTAAGACAGACCTCTTATACTAGGTGAAAGGATACCCTTCTCTTTGGGATAAAAGAATTGTAATACTTTTACATTTTCGTTTCCATTTGTATTAGAAATGGAATTGTATTGTTTCCTTTCTTCATTTCATATTCAATTGTAATTGTTTCAATTATGATTATTCTATTACATATTGTATTAATAGATTCTATAAGCTGTATGGTAGAATCTATCACTTTTGTATTAATTTGATTATTGTATTCATCTTTAATACAATTATTCTACTTTACTTATAGTATTACATCGTATCATACCTTTTATATCCAAGAAAATTGTGGTTAATTGTATTTGTTGTGAATTTTATTAGTTTAAGATCATTTAAACTAATTTCTTAAGTTATTAAACACAAATTTTTTAAACCTACAATTCACCCCCCTCTTGTATTGTTCCATCTAATATTCATATACATATTTATATCAATCTAACAATTGGTGTTAGAGTAGGTTTCCACTGATTTGTATTACTTGATCTATTTATTTTAAAAATAATAGTGTCTTTATTTCAAATTTCTGTTTATAACTACTTACTGCACTAACGTGAGGAGTGGAAAAGATTTTTTTATTAGATGGAAGGAATAAATATTGGATCAATTGACAATCTAAATCCAACTAGACCACCTATCTTTGATGAGAATGATTTTGAGTACTAGAGAGATCGAATGAAGACATTTGTTATTAATACTGGTGTAGAAAATTTTATTATTCTTACTAGAGGATACAAAATCCCTGACAAAGAAGTCAGTACTTTCACTAATCAAGAAAAGCAAGAATATCAACTAAATTACAAGGTATGCAATACTTTGCTATGTTCTATGACTAGGAATATATACAGCTAGATATCATCTTGTGAAGTAGACAACTGTATTTAGAGGAAATTGGAAGTCACGCATTTTGGTAGATCTAAGGTTATAGAAACAAGAAGAACAATGCTTCGAGAAGAGTATCATGGATTTTTTTCCTTATGGAGAACTAGTATGTAAGGTGCAACAAAGATTTATGACAATTGTCAACAGTTTAAAATCTATGGGAGAAAAAGTTCTTGATGATTAATCTCTTATAGACAAGATTATTGATATAATTCCAAAAGAATGGGAATAAAAAAGTATAGCTATTGATGAAAACAAAAAAGTTTCTTAGATTACTCTTGATGAACTTTTTGGAACTCTTATATAGCATTATACAAGAATGAAACGAGATGCTGATTTCAATAAGAAGAAAAATGGAAATGGAAGTGTAGCCTTTACTATAATGTCTAAAGCTAAAACACCTAAAAGGATAACAAGATCCAAAGCTAAGAAAGTTGTTATGTCAAAATCAAGTGATAGTGATCACTCAAATAATGAGTTAGCCAATCTTGCTCAAAGGATGAACAAGATTGTGGGAAAGAAATACTTTCAATACAAATTCAAAAAGAAAGATAGGAAGGATAAAAAAGATTCATAAGTAACTTGTTATGAATGCAAGAAAGTAGGTCATATAAGACCCGATTTTCCTTTATTGAAAAGAAAATATAGAAAGGAGAGACATTCTGAAATAAATAATAAAAATTATTACAATACAAATACAAAGAAAGTATTTAAGGCAAATGATACATGGAGTGCAAGTGGTGGCGATTCATCAGATGATTCTTCAGAATATGAATCTTCAGGACAAATGAATATTGGACTTATAGCCAGACTGCCAATTGAAGATCATTGTCTCATGGATAAGGTACACAATGCTGAAGCTATTACAAATGTTTCCCTGAATGAAAAGTATACTGATAATAAATATTATAAATCTTCAAATGATGATTCTTCATCATCAGAAGATAATACATTACCTTTTTATGAAGAAGTGTGTAGGTTTTCTAAACTACTTGAGGATAAAAATTCTAAACTCAAGAAAAATCTTGATAAATTAAATTCCAGAATTTTTATTTTAACTAAAGAAGTTTTAGATCATTCTAATGATCTTGATATAAAAACTTATGATTTTGAATGTATTTTAAAAACCCCTAAGAAAGTCAAATCTGATAAGGATAAACTTTCTAAGGATATTGAAAATTTAATTTCTAAGAAAAATATTTTAGAAACTAACTATAGTTCCAAAAATAATGTTTTCAAGGATAAAAACATAGTTTCAAAGATAATGTTAGAAATATTTTCCTCGAAGAAGTGTTTGTCAAACATTACTTATGGCAAGGAAAACTTTGATAAAATGTATTCTCAAATTCGACCTTTAAAGAATCATTCTGGTTTTGGTTATACTCATTCTAAACCGGTTTTTAGTAATAACTATTTTGTTCCTCAAATTACCCCATTTTGTACTAAGTGTCAATGTGGTCGACACTGGGAAAGAAATTTTTCTCTTAATAGAACCCAATCTTTAGGATTTCATAAAGCTCATTTCACAAAACAAATTTGGATTCCTAAAATTCTTTTATCTAACCCTTCCAGATCCAATGAAGTTTTGATTCTGAAAAACTAATTGTTTCTTTTACAGGAAAATAAGAAGTATACCAACAACAATAATATTTGGTACATGGATAGTGGTTTTTCTCGACACATGACCAGAAACAAAGATTTCTTGGAAAAGATTATAAAAAAAGGTGGAAAAGTTAATTTTGGAGATTATTCTCAAGGAAATATTGTTGGGATAGGTAATATTGTTTTTCTTGGAAAAATTACAATTTCAAATGTTTTTTTGTCAAAGGTATTAAGCACAATCTCATCAGCATAAGTCAATTATGTGATTAAGGAAACCTTTTGAATTTTAGAAATGATAAATTCTTAGTTCAAAATTCCAAGGATGAATTCATTTTATCTACCCATGGGAAAGAGAATGTATACACTATTAACTTAGAAGACCTTAGGAGCCAAAAATTGTCTTTCTTAAGTGAAATAGAAGACCAATTTTGGATATGGAATAGAATACCAGGACATTGCAACCTAAGAAACCTTTTTAAACTTTCAAAGAAAAGACTTATAAAAGATCTACCAGATATTAGATATGATTCTTTAAATGTCTGTGATCCTTTTCAATTTGACAAGCAACATAAAACTAGCTTTAAATCAATCAATGAAGTTTCAACTTCCAATGAATTACAGCTAGTGTACATGGATCTTTTTGGTCCTTCACAAACCGGAAGCATTGGAGGAAAATACTATTTATTTGTTTTAGTTGATGACTTTACTATATTTAAATGGGTCTATTTTATAACAAAGAAATCTGAAGCCTTTTTTTATTTCAAAATTTTTAGAGCTCAAGTTGAAAATGAGAAAAATTTACCATTTATAACTATCCATAGTGATCATGGTGGTGAATTTTAAAATTCAGATTTTGAAAAAAAAATTAATAAGAAAGGTATTACTCACAACTTCTCAACTCCAAGAACTCCTCAAAAAAAGGGTGTTGTTGATAGAGGAAATCATAGTCTTCAAGAAATGACAATAACTATGTTGAGTGAATACTCAATTGCTAAGAACTTTTTGGATGAAGCTGTTAGTACTTTTTGTTATACTATAAATCGTGTTTTAACTGGACCTTTTCTAAATAAAACACCTTATGAATTATGGACTGGCCGAAAACCTAAAGTTACATACTTCAAAGTTTTTGAATGCAAAGTATTCATTCTAAATACTAAATATAATATACACAAATCCACAACAAAATCCGATGAAGGAATATTTCTAGGCTATTCTATAAATTCTAAGGCTTATAAAGTTTTCAACAAAAACTCATGTACTGTTGAAGAAATAGTGCATGTTAAATTTGATGAAACTAATCCCTTTGTTTTCAAAAAACCTCAACCTACATCCTAGGATGTGTTTTCAAAAACAGATTATCCACCCATGATAGAAAATATTTCTGAAAATGAAAATGTTCAAGAAAGTATTTTTGAAACTTTTACCCCAGAAGATTTTCTAACATATGTTAATGAATAGGTCTTACAAAACCCAAATTAATTGTTTCTTAGGAATCATCCTAGTGATAATATCATTGGTGATGTAAATAAACCTACAAGAACCAGAAATTCCTTGAGAAATGAAATAGAAAACCTTTCCTTTATTTCATAATTCAAACCTAAAAGTCCAAGTGAGACCTTAGGTGGTGAAGATTGGATTAAAGCAATGCAAGATAAACTAAATGAATTTGACAAGAATCAAGTCTGGACTTTAGTTGAAAGACCTAAAGAGACAATTGCAATTGGTGTAAAATGGGTCTTTAGAAATAAATGTGATAAAAATGGAATCATTGTAAGAAATAAATAATGACTTGTTGCTAAGGGATATAATCAACAAGATGGAATAGATTATGAAGAAACATATGCTCTGGTAGCTAGACTTGAATCTATTCATATTCTATTAGCCTTTGCAGCATACTTTAATTTTAAATTATTTCAAATGGATGTTAAATGTGCTTTTCTAAATGGTTCTGTTCAAGAAGAAGTTTGTGTTGAACAACAACCTAGTTTTGTAGATTCAAAATATCCTAATCATGTTTTTAAAACTTACCAAAGCTTTATACTGCCTTAAACAATCCCCTAGAGCATGGTACGATATACTTACAAGATTTCTTTTACAAAACAATTATGAAAAAGGTAAAACGGATCCAAAACTTTTTATAAAAATGGAAAATAAAAATGTTTTAATTGTTCAAATTTATGTTGATGACATCATATTTGGGTCAAATCAGCAATCTCTAACTGATTCTTTTGTGAATCTAATGAAATCTGAGTTTGAAATGAGCATGTTGGGTGAATTAACATTCTTTTTAGGATTTAAAATTTCACCAAAACCAAAAGGAACCTATATATCTCAATATAAGTATATCAATGATTTACTCAAAATGTATGGATACAACAATACTAAAAGTATTAGCACTCAAATTTGTACCTCAAATACACTTGATCTTGATGAAACTGTGAAACCAGTAGATCAAACAACTTTTAGAGGTATGATAGGCAGTTTTTTATACTTGATAGCTAGTCGAAAAGACTTAATGTTTTTTGTATGCTTATCTTCAAGATACCAATAAAATCTAAAAGAGTCTCATTTAAAAGATGTGAAAATAATCTTTCGGTATTTAAAAGGGACTTTGGATTTAGGCCTTTTCAATTCTTCTATAAATGATTTTGTTTTAAAAAGTTTTTCATATGATGACTTTAGTGGTTGTAGAATGGATAGAAAGAGTACATCTGGAACATGTCATTTCTTAGAATATTCCTTAGTTTCTTGGTCATTCAAGAAACAACACTCAGTATCACTTTCCACTAGTAAAGCTGAATATATAGCAGGTGGAAGTTGTTGTGGACCAGTGTTGTGGATGCAACACACACTCACTGATTATGGATTGATCTTTTCCAAAACTCTAATTCTATGTGATAATACTAGTTCCATAGCCCTTAGTCAAAACCCAACACATCAATCTCATACAAAACATAAAGATATTAGGCATCACTTTCTTAGGGACCACACAATAAAAGGAGATATTTTTTTACAATTCATCGGAACGCAAGAACAACTTGCTGACATTTTTATAAAACCATTATCTTCCGATAGATTTGAGTTCATAAAACAGAAGCTAGAAATGATTACACTAAGATAATCATTCATATCTACATCTTATTTTACCTCTCTCCTTATATTAAACAAATCCTCTTAAAAGGGGGAGAAAATTATATTTTGTTCCTCTTGATTTTTTTATTAACATTATTTTTATGATTTTTTTATCTATTAACTTACAATTCTATCTTTTTTATTTTTGTCTTGACAATTCAGTTATTGTTTTATCTTTTTTTATCATCATGTCTTCCTGGTTTCCTTATTAATTTTTTGTCCATCGACACTTCAATCTATAGTAACAACTTTGTTTTCCATCAGCATGACATCCTATGATAATGAATTTGTTTTCCATCAGCATGAAAACCTATGGTAATTAAGTTATTTTCCATCTTCATGACAACCTATCGTAATGAATTTGTTTTCCATCAACACGACAACCTATGGTAATGAATTTTTTTCCCATCGGCATGACAACCTATGGTAATGAATTTGTTTTCCATCGGTATGAAAACCTATGGTAAAAAAATTGTTTCCCATCGGCATGACAACCTATGGTAATGAATTCGTTTTCCATCGACATGACAACCTATGGTAATGAATTTTTTTTTCCATCAGCGTGACAAGCTATGGTAATGAATTTGTTTTCCATCAGCATGACAACCTATGGTAATTAATTTGTTTTTCATCTGCACGACAACCTATGCTAATGAATTTGTTTTCCATCAGCATGAAATCCTATGGTAATGAATTTGTTTTCCATCAGCATGACAACCTATGGTAATTAATTTTTTTTCCATCGGCATGAAAACCAATGGTAACAAATTTGTTTTCCATCGGCTTGACAACCTATGGTAATGACTCTATTTTCCATCAGTCTCACAACTGATCATGTTATTTTTCCTTTCCATGTACATTTGTATTTTATTTTTTCTATTGTATTATTCTATGTTAATACTATTAAACCATAAATTTTCTTAGAATCTCTCATAGGTACATTCTTTATTTACTTTGTATTTTTTTCTTACTTTATATTGTTTCTCATTTTTTTTTAAAATTCCTTTAAACCCCCACCATTGATTTTTTAATATTCTAATCTCAAACGTAGAAGATCAATGGTCATCTTTCTTCACCTATAAATAGATCCCCACTCCCCAAACCCACACCGGATTTTCAGATTTCTTAGTGAAGCTCTACCTCTTTGTTCTAAGACTCCGTACGATCTTCTCTTTATCTCACCTTTATATCTCAGTCCTCTGCCAACACTCCTACAAAAATGTCTTCAAATACGTTTTCAGAGAAATATTTCTTCAGAGAAAGGTTAGTTTATCGGGATTTCTTTGACACATATGATTCAACAATCAAGAGGATTATTTTGTTTCAAGGCTGGGAACATCTTTGTGTTGAGGAACCTATATCTCAAGATCCAATTATCGTTGAATAAGTTAGTCAATTCTACAAAATGGTTTCTTTTGAAAAAAATATGATGATCAAATTTTCTGTGTGTGATAGAAAATTTTCAATGTCTATGAAACAAGCAGCTCTCTTTATCAATGTCTCAACAAGTGGTGATTCTTTTTGTCCATCTCATAAACTACTAGAGGAATTTGGTACATTTAATAGAGAAAGATATGAAAATTTCTATTCCTTATAAATGAAGAGAATAGAAAAGTATCCCATTTATCTCTAAATAATAGGTTTGTTGTGCTTTAGATGCAAGGCTTTCTTATCCCAAGGAAAGGGGATAGATAAACCCTTAAATTTTCCAATATCATTATGCTAGACTATCTTGTAAACATGGGAAAGGTAAATCTCATGGGGTACATCTTTGAAATAATCAAGAATGTCAAGTCAGGAACGATTATGTCTCATTTGATTATGTATCCATCTATTCTTACAAAGTTCATTCTTGAGAGCCTGGAGTTTTGTAATATTCCTCTGAAAGGGAAGTTGAAAGAACTAAAGCATTCTTGGATAAGTAATAATATGCTGAAGAAGTTATTTGTTTGTTTTGATACAAATTCAAAACTTTTTGTTAAAGATGTGGAAGTTGAGTCGGCACCAAATCAATCGGCACCTCTGCCAATTGAATCTTTTCCAAATGTTGCTCCTCAAAAGTCAGATCTGCAAACCATTACTAAGCCAAAGAAGAAAACAAAATACAGCAAGGAGGTTGTGTCCAAGTGGAGGAAAGATAGAGAACAAATAAGAGAAGGTGATGATAAGTTTGGTCTTGATCCAGCTAAAGCTTTAGCTGAGAGGATAAGGGTAGAGGATACTCTTCAGGTAGAGAAAAAAAGAAGACTCTTTTAAAAAGGAAAGATCAAGATTTTGATGTTACTAAAATCATGAAAATGGTTGAGGTGGCTAGTGCTCAACTAACGAAAGAAGTACAACAAGAACCAATAATACAGAGTCTTACAAAAAAAGAAAAATGGGAAAAAATATTGAAGGAAGTTCAGTAAGTTGAAGAAGAGGAAGAAGATTTTCTTTTGGGATTTCTTCAAAGTTCAAAAAAGAGTAAAGAAGAATCTTTTTAATAGAAAAGTGAAGGTATTCAACAAATTTTGCAAGCCGATCAAGCACCAGTTGAATCTCTTGAAACTCTATCAAATAGATTTCCTTCTCAAGAAAAGAAAGGTCCCCATTCATCTCATACTAAAAAAGTAATTGTTATTAGTGACAAAGTGGAAGAACAAAAGAAGAAAAAAAGAAAAAGCAAAAGAAAAATAGCCAATTGAAGACTCAAGACGATCAAATGACCTAGATTCATACGATGAGGATACTGATTCAGAATGCACAACTTCTCTCAAGAAAAGTGATTACATTGTTCATGTATTGAGGAGAATTGAGGAGACTATTCCTTATTTTCCAAGAATTGAAGGGAAAATTGATTTCATCATAGAAAATAAGAGGAAGAAGTTTGGTTTTATAAGGAAAATTAGAAAGAGAGTATTGTCAATAGAAGCTGATTTAAAATTACTGTCTGAAAGTTCGGCTTCCCATAAGAAGGATTCCAATAAGATGACTAAGTGGCTATCAAAACAGAAATATCGGTGAATGATCATGAGGTTTTAATTGAAGACTTAATAATGCTTTCAAATGATCGTGCTATTTATTTCAATAATCTTGACAAAGAAACTATTTAAAGGGTGAATCATATGTCAAAAACTCATGGAGCCGATACACCTTCAATAAAAGAGTTACAAGATAGGATGAATGCTTTCCAGTCAAAGTTTTCGAAGGTTTCATCTTTAAAAGATGAAATAGTTTTTTTGAAGAAGAAAAATTTTGTGTTTTATTAAGACAATAAGAATTTTCAAGATAGAATTGATACTCTTGAAGAAGTAATCAGAGTTCAAGAAGAGACTATCAAGAATCAGGATTAGCTTTTTGCCAAAAAAACAAGACCTTCTCAAATACTATGGTGATTTTATCTCTGAATACAAGAAATAAATCAAGAAGATGAAAGCTGTTCTTTATGAGATGATCAAGAAATAAAAAGAAAGAGAAAACAAATGAATGTTTTGTTATATCTTTCTTTCCTTATTCACTTTCCGAATTCTATAGAATTTTTTATCTCAATAAGGTTTATGTTCTCTTTCCCATTGCCTTGCTGTTTTTTCTCTCTAACCTTTTAAGGCAACTCAAGATTACCCTGTTATTTTTTTAAATCACACAGGGGGAGAATGTTTTATAAAGGGAAGAATGTTTTAATCAAATACTTCTAAATAAAGGAAAATATATGAATACAATCCTTAGGAAAGTATATACCTAAGGTGGAGTTAGTTGTATTCAATTTCATATTTAGAAGTGTTTTCATAACTCAGTGGGAGATAAGTATTTATTTTTAGTTTTACTTTATGTTTTGTGCTTTCCAAAATGGGGGAGATTGTTAAGTCAAAAGTCATATTTTTAATTTTATGTCTTGTTTTGGAAATCACAAATATTTTCTAATTATGTTTATCATGTTGACTGTACTTATCGTACTGAACCTACTAATCGTACTGACTCTATCAATCATACCGACTCTATCAATCGTACTGACTCTATCAATCGTACTGACTCTGTCAATCGTACTGACTCTGTCAATCGTACTGACTGTGTCAATCGTACTAACTCTATCAATCATACTGACTCTGTCAATCGTACTGACTCTGTCAATCATACTGACTATCAATATTATTGACTCTATCAATCATACTGACTCTATCAATCATACTGACTCTGTCAATTGTACTCACCCAGTCAATCATACTGAATATGTCAACTATACTGACTATTTTGCATCATACTCACCTTAAATCGTATCAATACATTGCACTAAGTAATACTAATAGTACACATATTTTAATTTCATCATTCATGTATTTATCCTTTATCAAAAAACATGTTTATATAAATCATAATCATGATTATAATTTTCATATATCTTTTGTTTTAACCAAAATGATGTCATGGAGTTAGTTATAAACTAATCAAAATGATGTCATGTTTTCTGTTTCAATATGACCGTTATAATTCCAGGTGTCCAAGCCCCTCTGAGTTTTCCAAAGAAATATGACCATTGTAGGAAATATGAGCATTGGAACCTAAGGCCTATAAATAGGAGGTCATTTGAAGATGAGAATACAACATAGAGACTTTGATCATTCTTTTCTTCTATAAAGTTCTAGAGAGAGACGCTGTGACTTCTCTCTTACTTCGTGTGAAAGCCTTGAAATTAAAAAATGGGAATGGATCGTTCTTAGTTATTGTATTTCAATAAGTGATTTGTTTTGCTTTGTGCAACCGATCAGGTGATAACGATCAACGGCTGCTGAGGATAGGCAGACGGTGCTACTGATCTCCGTAATCGAGGGCTTTCAAGTGTTTGAAAGACATAGGCTCTGATTACCTACAAAATCGAGGTCTTTCGGGGATAGCAAGATAGACGTACCAATCATCGTATCGAGGGCTTACCAAGGTGGTGGTAATACAGACCTCTTATCCTAGGTGAAAGGATACCATTATCTTTGGGATAAATGAATTGTAATACTTTTACATTTCTGATGCTATTTGTATTAGAAAGGGAATTGTATTGTTTCCTTTCTTAATTTCATATTCAATTGTAATTGTTTCAATTACGATTATTATGTTACATATTGTATTAATATATTATATATTCTTTATGGTAGAATCTATCACTTTTTTATTACTCTAATTATTGTATTCATCTTGAATAAAATTGTTTTACTTTACTTATAATATTAAATCTTATCATACCTTTTATATCCATGAAAATTGTGGTTAATTGTATTTTTTGTGAATTGTATTAGTTTAAGATCATTTAAACTAATTTATTAAGTGATTAAACAAAATGTTCTTAAACCTACAATTCACCCCCACCCTCTTGTATTGTTCTATCTAATATTCATATACATCTTTATATCCATCCAATAATCTGGTCGATTAAAACTTTAGTTTTTATGTTGGAGATGTGTCCTTGTTGCTTCGAGTGGCCTAGTTCAAAGATATTTTTGTTATCCTCTTCCTCCATTCTTGATGTCTCGACACCATTGAAGTTGGGAAATTTCCTTGTAGTGACCAACTAGCTTGCGTTTTACCCAGTCCCCATATGTCACTAAAGGCTATGAAATTATAAGACACTATATCTGGGGTGTTCTTCTATTATATTGGTGCAATAATGTGTAATTATCCATATTATCCCCATCCAAAAATATGGATGAATGATATGTGTTAGGATATCGATTTCCAAATAGTTGGGATGCAATGGCGGAAAACATGTTGTAGATTTGCGATGTGATTTCCCGATTTTGGGTCCCTGGGCTAGGGAAATAGTATCCAGATCTATCTGAAAATAGAGTATCTTGATGCTCTAAAGGTGACCCTCATATCTGGGATATTTAAGGTGTCTAAAATTCAACTGTTTATGAGTTTCTCATATATTTTGGCATATCTAAGGCATTCAATCGTTCTATAGATCATTTGGGATCTTATAGTCAAAAGTGTTGAGGGACCAGAACATTGTGGGGAGGTTTCTTCTACATAACTCTCTCTATATATAAATTTAAACATCCTCTTAATAGAACTTATATTCCTCTATATGGTCAGACCACATAAGGAGATTATCGGGGTCTCCTACTGACTGTAATGGTGTAACGCCCCGACCCCAGTTACCCAGAGTCGGTGCATTATTACATAACATTGGCATGATCACAAGAAAGATCATGTCTCGAAATACTGATTAGTTTAGTAGCCTTGTAATAACTAGATACATTAATAAAGTTTACATTACATCATAAAATGAAAACTAAAACATTATAATCTCCATAGTCCACACTCTTATCCCCTCATACTATCCATGCAGATCATTCATAAATTACTTTTTCACATCCTGGGAAAAATAAAACATAGAAAAGTGGTGAGCTAAAATGACCAGTAAGGATAACAATATAGCAGAAACTTTCTAAAATAAGAATAAACATTTAAGGCAATGTATAGCTAAAACAAAATCCTTTTAAACATGAACTTCATCATAATATGGAAAAGATAAAATGAAATAATTCCATTTACTTATTCACATAGATATTCTACTAGTCGAATAATCACATGAAATATCAATAACCACTTTCATAATGATGGAATGCATAATGTCAGACAATCATAACCACATAGCCAAGGCCTCATGCCAAGACTACAAATAAGATTTTCCCAAGGCCTTGTGCCAAGACACTAGTTTGTCACATGAGACCTACCGATGCATCGAGGATCTATAGCGGGCTCCACCCATCACTTACTAAGTCCAATGCATTCCTCATATGAACATGTTTAAACATAACATAAACATTCATATTAAAACTAGCATACGAAATGTCAATACTTTACCACAAACCATGAATGGTATAAAAATAGCACATCCACAGTAAAACATAACTCATTCGATACAATAAAGAAGATTGTATTGTATCATATTAAGCTCAATCGATAATAATGAATGATATTAACATAGATGAAAATAACCATCAAAACTATTTGAGAGAAATATCCCCCTTTTCTAGAAAACATTTAAAAGTCACACTATTTGTCAAGAAGTTGTTTAAAAATATATTTTTGAATCAAAGTGTCCCATACCACTTTGAAACTTTTAAAAGGAGTTTTAATTTTAAAACTTTAATGTCCATATAAATAAATCCTTAAAATCATTTTTTAAACTTGGACATTAATGAGAAAGATTTAGAATAATAAATCTTTAAAACATTTAAAATTGATATTTTTGTTAGAGTTTCTAACCAAAAGAGATACAATTGAATACAAATAATTGAGTTAATCAAAACTTTGCAATATCATGAGAATAAAGGGATTCATGATATACTATGTCAAAGTACATTATATACACCACATAAAAGTTATTTGGTGTATAACAACAAAGAAGTCTCAATGGGATGTAAATTAAGATTAAGTCTCTTATAAAGACCGCATCCTTAAGTTAAGAATAAATCAAGGACATAATTATTTGTGAAAAAAATATAAATACACTCAATATTATTGGATATTCAGTGTAAATCAATCAGTTTACCTTCACACATATTCTTGTAAAAACAACAACAATGAATTGGATGTTTGACTCAATAAATGGAGATTGAGTTAAAATTACTCTTATCAAGTTCATATCAACGACTTGAGAATTTATCAATGGAGTGATTATGTGTATTAAAATTATATCCACAGAAAGGGGAGTGGAAATTATGACATAATCAAATTAATAGTTATTCCACACATTATCTTGGTGTAAAATAATCAATGAAGTTTGCGTAAAGCCGAATGAGTGGAAATTGAAATATCAAATTCCCTTATTGATTAGGTAACTTAAGAAACATACAACCATGAAAGAAGGATCATAAAATTATGATTTAAATACCCATAAATTAAATAATATTACACAATGAATACAATCATGGGCAATATACATACACCACATGCAATAAATAAGTGGTGAACAATGGAATTATCACAAAATTAAGAGTGAGATAAGAAACCCCTTACTTTGTAATTTTTCTTTGGTCGACGGTAGGTTAACCTCCTGTATAATGGTGAAATAATTGTTATTTAATTATAAAAGAATAATTTACATTAATATGATATCATATATGATCTTTTAACATTTATTTGTTAATAATATCTTTGTATTATCGTCATTTTGGGTGTTAACTTACTCATTTTCCTTTATATTCTTTGTTACGTAAGCCGTGTTTGTTATTGATAGGTTGTATCTTATTCATATCCAGAATTATATCAAGTCCTTAAACATTATTTTTAAATCATAAAATGATAATTATACTTGAATGGATACGACGGATAATGAATCTCATCGCTTTCATGGAGACGGTAGTCTGTACGTACGCACGAGCGACAATATCATTCTTTTGATGTTAAAATAATATATAATTGGATGGTATATCAAATAGACAGAATAATTATCATTTTATATTCTTTATTTACATGAATTACACATCATTATTATACCCATCCAAATAATAATTTATTGAATGGCAACTACACCACGACGTGGAGACGGTAAGCCGTACGTACACACGTATGGTGACATGCCATTCAAAGGATTGATAGAATACTGAATATGGTTGTACCATATTTATAATAACATCATAGTGTATAGAAGATACTAGATTTATTATTTTATAATAGAAATAATAATGGAAGAAGAAGTGGTAGAAGAAAGGAACTTGAAAAAGGGTGGTGAAATCATTTCCTCTTCTTCGGGTTCTTCCTTTTGATTTGATCAAAAGGGCTCCTTAAGTTGGCTTTAAGACTAAATTAATGCCTCTATGATGAAGTGAGGGAAGTTGAGAGAGTATTTGGTCAGGGTTTTTCCGAAGCAAAAGGCTTTTAAGGTGTGAGTTAATGAGAAGGAGGAGTGCCCTTTTATAAGAGGGGTGAGGGGCACCTTTGGAAAACATAGAAATATTATTTTATAATAAATTCATATTCGGTTTATAATGGCTCCAAAGTGGATTATTTAAGGGTTAATATGGGGATAGGTAGAAAAACACTCAACCAATAGGATTTATACAGGTTTTAGTTACTATATTAACCTTATCTTTAAGTATTAACTCTTAGTTAATTAGTTTGACACTTAGCATGTCACTTTGTATTTTTATATTATATAGTTAATAAACATACTATATACATCCAATAGACCCCCAATTTGTCCATTAATGATACAAATATCATGATATAAGTCTCTTGGACTAACCTTAGATTTTTTTTAAATTTAATATCAATTAATAATATAATATTTGTTTTAAAAACTATTTTATGTCAATTTTGACATTATTCAATAGTTGATTTTTGTAAATATCATAAACGAATGATTACTTCTAAAAAAGTTAATTAAATCAATCATAACATGTCATATTAACCTATTAAATTATTTTAATTCATAAAAAGTCTCAAATTATATTTATTTGGGTATTTATAATATCAATTATTTTAATTTTTCACTATTATGGTAACTACTGCATCATCATTGTGTCATAAATAAATTAAATTATTTAGTGTCTAAAAATTATAAATAAACTATCATTATTTAGTAAATCGTTTTATATTTCTAATTAATATTTATAGTAGAAAATCCAACATATATAACCCTATGTAAAAATTGTGTTTCTAAAAGATATATGCTTGTGTCATTTTTGTATTCATTTTAACTTAATTAAAATAAAGTGTCCCTATCACATACAAGTGGCTCCATGGATTCCCAAAATCGACCCAAAGATGCCCATGGTCGGACATGTATCAAACAATAAGGTTAGGACACGTTTTAGGGTAATTTTTATTATTATAATATTATTTTTTAACCCTTATTTACCGGATTTACCCTTTAACCATGGTAAATAAAATATTTACCGAAGTAATTATTCAAAATGTCTAAAAATAAAAGTTACCTATTTACACAATTTGAACATCCTGATTCCAAATACGGAACCCATTTTTTCAAATTCAAAACACAGAAGTGGTATAAATTAATTTAAAATTAATTCCCGTTGTTAAAATAAAAAGCGTGTTTTTAAGAGATAATAACTATCAAAAGATTGGCACTTGTTTATGTTTGGTTTAATTGTGAAATTATGTCCAGTGATCAACATTGTATTAACTGGTAAAAATATATTATAAATATACTTTAAAACCACTCAAATTCATAATTTATCAATATTAATTATTTCGATTAAAAAAAGTTTTTTTAATTAAAATTTAGTAATTTTCACTATTCATCAAAATATGAAAGTTATCCGAAAAGTTCCAAAATTTCACCCTTGGCTAATTTCGATATTCTGAATCCAAAAATGAAGTCCATTTTGAGATATAAAATTTATAAAATTTCAAAAAGTGGGTATTACTATTCATAACGGCTACTTTGATTTGTCGAGGTGTGTTAGAACTCGAAGTTGCGTACAACACACACTACTATATTAATCAAAGAGAAGCGTACCATGGAAGCTCGGGGTGTTACATTCTCCCCTCCTTCAATAAATTGCGTCCTCAAAATTTTTAAAATTGGGCATTGGAATATAATTGAAAGTCCCACATCGGAAAAGGATTCAATAAAACTATCAATTTAGAAGAAAGAAAGAGAAGTACAAAGGTCACCCGGGATAACCTATACTAGGATTCCATGTATAAAAACATGGATATGGAGGATAAAATAAGTGTCAAGTTCTGATGGATAGGGATAGAAAACATGATCATGATAAAGTAAATAATAAGAAAACCACAAACTTGTGATGGGACAAATGGTCATTAGTTTCCCAGTAGGAAAAGTGAATGGACAACATTTTTATAATTTTTTTTAAGATACATTACATAATGATGAAGAATTCATTTCTGAGATTGACTAAGAACATAAAGAGACATACTTTTTTTTGTAAAGTTTCATTCTTTAATAAATTCCTACTACTAAATCATTTTTAAATGATGAGTATTCAAGAAGACTTGGTCACACTGGAAGAGATAGAATAAACTTCTTATAGAATCACATGATCCACGAAGGATAAACTATATATTTACCTTGTATTTAGAGATTAATCAAAACCAAAATGGTTACTGTAAGATCTGATGATCCCCCAAAAGGATATTCCATTAGAGAAAGAAACACTAATCTTAATTTAAACCAACAATACCTGAACGTTAAATAAATAGCTTTGAATAAAGAATTGTCCTTAAAATATTTTAATAAAATCCAAAATAATATTGAAACACAAAACATAGAAGAATTTGGTTATGTAGTCTTCCACGTTAAATGGTATCTCCAAATGACATCAATTACTCTTAAAGTCACATACTTAAAAGTAATTAACCTAATCACATATTCTCTATTATAGGTTAATAATTTCCATAAATAACCTAAATCACTATAAATCCACAATAAAAACATAGATAAAAACCCACCATTACTCCTCAAATGAAATCCCATAGTATTCTATTTTTCTTGGGCATATAGTGTCCCCAATAAAGAAACCATCTTCCAAAATAACATTTATCACTTAATCACTAAATCATTTTCCTATACTAAGGGTATTCACTTGATAAGAAATAAGATCCCAAATCAAATTATTATTGATCAATAAAATAATTTAACTAAAAATAATAGTCACATTAACCAAGGACTTCACGTAGTCCAGTGGTAGGCGATAAATCCCAATCGCACTTTGGTTGTGAGTTTGATTCCCACAGCTTTGTCCGACGCGACAGGTTGTCACACAGTCTGCGTGTTGTCCTTTTTCAAAAACTATATTTTACAACATTACCAAAATGAGATAAATTCCTCAAAATAACCATAACATAATTTAACTACAAATTTTATCTCATACCTTGCATTTTCATCCCAAATTATAATAACTTGTAATTTCCTCAAACCCAATGATCATATAAAAACAAATGGTTATTTATAACTATATCCACAAGAGAAAAGATAATTCTTCATAAAATATCATTCTCACATGGCAAACTGTAGGGTTACAAATACAAGAGAAAATTATTCCAAAGTAAACCCATCAACAAGGTACACTAATAATTTTTAAACATTTCTCCAACCATTTATTTCCACATAACTTTTTCTTTGTCCAAGAAAATATCCTATAGAATAGGGAATTCATTCTGCTAATGGCCAGGTCCCCTACATTTATGGAAAATGACTGTAAATGGATTCTTGGGACAATTTTTATCTTCTTCCATAGTACTCTTCATTTTTCTTCAGCAATTCATCACTTTATCTCCTTCCTTCCCGCACGTAAAACATTTCTTTGTCCTATTGAGACACTTTACTGGGTGTCTCCTTTCACAATTCCAACATGATGGAAATTGAGGATTTCTTTCTCCATGGTCTCCACTACTGGAGCTCTTGTCATTCATCACCTTTCTCTTCTTTGTTGAGTATGAGAATTGGTTAATATATATATTGTTGATAATATTTTTGGAAAATTGATTTGGCATAAAGCTGATATCTTTTACGCCTATCAAAATTCCATTTTGTTGCTCATTGCCACCACCATTCCCACCTTGTACATCATTCTCAAAGTCACTATGAATTCCTTGTAATCTAGCCATTGACTAGAACCAGAAAGTATTGTGTGAGTAACAATAGTCATAAAATCATTTAGAGATTAACATGTCACCATATTCTCAATTTGAAACACATTAGGATTAACCAATGTCATTTACTCCAATATTATATATTTAATACTTCAAATCGGTTAGTAAAGAAAATGTAAATTATCCTAAGCATATCCCCTGGGAGTGTCGTAACCAAGAGTGCAACAAGGCCCGTTGTCGTGCACCAGTTCCCGTTCGAGTCTAGCTCAAAGCGGTGTTTTCAGGTTTTACCCCTAGGTACATCTGTGCCAGAGCCGCCTCTACCTGCTCGTATCTAGACAGGGATGTATTACTCGGAAAACTCACAAAATCTCTACAATACCAAAATTCTAGGAAGTTCTTCTATACTAATCCTCAAATTTCATCTTAGGTCTACGTGCTCTAATCGGATTTTATCTAAATCTATCTTCCAAGGTTTGTACTAAACATCCTCTGATACCAACTGTAACGCCCTGACCCCAGTTACCCAGATTCAGTGCATTATTACATAACATTGGCATGATCACAAGAAAGATCAAGTCTCGAAAGACCGATTAGTTTAGTAGCCTTGGAATAACTAGATACATTAATAAAGTTTACATTACATCATAAAATGAAAACTACAACATTATAATCTTCATAGTCCACACTCTTATCCCCTCATACTATCCCTGCAGATCATTCATAAATTACTTTTTCACATCCTGGAAAAAATAAAACATAGAAAAGGGGTGAGATCAAATGCCCAATAAGGATAACAATATAGCAGAAACTTTCATAAATAAGAATAAACATTTTAGGCAATGTATAGATAAAACAAAGGCCTTTTAAACTTGAACTTCATCATAATATGGCAAAGATAAAATGAAATAATGCCATTTACTTATTCACATGAATATTCTACTAGTCGAATAATCACATGCAATATCAATAACCACTTTCATAATGATGGAATGAAAAATGCTAGACTATCATAACCACATAGACAAGGCCTCGTGCCAAGACTACAAATAAGATTTTTCCAAGGCCTTGTGCCAAGACACTAGTTTTTCTCATGAGACCTACCGATGCATCGAGGAGCTATAGCAGGCTCCACCCGTCACTTACTAAGTCCAATGAATTCCTCATATGAACATGTTTAAACATGTAAAGACCTGGAAATTTCAAGGAATTTTTTTTTCTTAATTTTCTTTAGAATTTTACAAGAATGCAGTTTCTGACAGCGCCTGATTCCGAGGCCCGGTGTGCCCAGAATCAATTTCCGAAGTTTAGGCTCGGTTACATTCAGTGAACGAACGACCAGGTTTTTCTAACTTTTGAACCGGTGCTCGGAATCGAATTCCGAGGGCACCGATGGAATCGCAACGCCGATATTTGCTTAGAAACGCCTTTTCCGAAGTTGCGTTTCCTCGGGTGTGGTTTTTAATTTTTGGGGTTAAGTTAAGAAATAAAATAAAAGTGGTGCGACACTTTATATTATTTTCCTTAAAGCTGGCTTAACCTAAGTTAAGCAGTTTATATGGGACCCACAATACCCTACCCACTTGGTAGGATATTTTGTGAGGTGAGACCCACATGAGCCCCACCATTTCTTTCCTTCTAAGTAACGCACCCGCACCCCCCTTTTTAATGAAGTCAAACCTTACATTTTTCTGGTTAAGAAACGCCTCATTAAATTGGGCGGTTAAATCGTTACAATTAATTCATTGAATTAATTGTTCGTTTCATTTCTTTTGAAATTCAAACATGTCATGTGTGTTAATAAAATAAGATAACTCTTATTTTATTTCTGTTGGAACTTGTGGTGTGGAGAGGATTTGGAGGAAAGTGTTCTTCTTCAACGAAGAACAAAATGAACGCGAAGAACGCGAAGAATGCACCGATATCCGACGAAGAACGCCAAACCCTCGGAGATTGACGATGCGACACCATGTACCACGACATCAACGACGCTTCTTCCATGACGCTTCTTCTGTGACGCCCCTTCCTCAACGCGACGAACTTGCGTTCGACGACAACGTTGAGGTAGGGAATTATGTTTGAGAATGATTTTATTCCCTTGATTTCTTCCTTTCTAAAGAAAATAAAGAACACAGATAAACTTATTACCTAGTTGATCCGTGAACATTTTCCTTGCGGGTTGGGAATAATCTGTTTCGGGGGAAAAAACTGTTTGGGTTGATTCTCTTTTGTTCGTGAAAATTTCTTGTTGTTCTTCATCTTTTGGGCCACTTGTTACCAACTTAACGGGAGGAGGTCAGACCGTACGAACACGGTTGAATCTCCTCCCCCTTTTTTGTTTTGATTCTTTGCGGTACAAACAAAGGCAGCACAGTGCAACGGCATCGTGCGGACACAAGAAAGAACGCGGCGAAGAAGCGCGGCGCCGTCGCGCCGCGCCATTGGGGCCGAACGAAACCGCGACCAAAGTCGGGGCCGAGAAGGCGATTTGAAGACCCCGCTTCTTGTTGTCGAAGTGCGGATCGACAGACGATGGTGAGGTCGGCCGCGAAGGTGTTTTGAAGGCTTTGTAGTGAAGGTCAGGTCCCGGGATGATCACTGGCGAAGACCGCAGGCGAATCGGACCACCGGAGCGCGTCCAGTGGTCCGCGGAAGCCCCCGTCGGCGCGCCACGCCGGCGCGGCGGCGCCAGGAGTGCCGCTGGAATAATCCGCCGTCACTGAAGCCGCGACGGCGAGTGAGAATCCCGCGGCCGCGCGAGACCGGGGAACGCGGGACGCGGCAGCGCGCAGCGTCCAGTGACACGAAGCGGCCCCCAGCGCGAGGGGACCGCAGCTCCTTGGGCACGACCGCTTGGCCAGTTCCGAGCTGCCCAGGCCGGGCAGGGCCACTCAGGCCGGGCCGGGCCGCGCTGGCCGGGCCGGGTCAGCCCGGGCCCAGACCCCCCGTTTTCGGACCCCTCACGGTCTTTCACCCATATCTTGAGATGTAGACCTCCGATTGATGCATCGTTAGCGGCAATTCGACCCTTGGATTGATACAGTCGTTTTGGTATATTATACTCAAGGTTTCGGAGAAGTTTGGGTTCGACCGGGTTGGTTCGAACACGAAACCAACCGGGCCCTCGGAGTGGAAACGCTTATATCTTGAGCTCTGGACGTCCGATTGACGTGCCATCAACTTGGTTGGATTCCTCTTGATGAGACAGAACTTTTTTCTTACTCTACTCAAGTTTTGGATGCCATCAGAGTGCGGTCGGGTTGGTTCGCTCATGAAACCAACCGGGCCCCTGAAACGAAAAAGCCAATAACTCACAGACCGGTCATCTGATTGATGTGTCGTCTGTATCGTTGATTTCCTCTTGATGAGACAGAAATTTTGGCATACTTCGCCCGAGTTTTGGTTGCTGTTGGATAGTGGCCAGGTTGGATTGTACCCGAAATCCAACCGGGCCCCTAGAATGGAAAAACTGGTATCTTTCAGACCAGACATCTGTTTGATGAACCGTCAGCAGCGTTGGGGTTCACGTTGAGAAACTGTCCCTTTGAGTATACCCTATGAGAGTTTGGGGTATAGTTGAGATACGGCCGGGTTGGTTCGCACATGAAACCAACCGGGCCCCAGGGACGAAAATGCTAGTAACTCACAGACCGGGCATCTGATTGACGCGTCGTCTGTTCGTTGAGACCCCTATAACGAGGCGGTCCTTGGAGATACATCTTCGTGGAACTTTGAGATACTTGGAGTATAGACTAGTAGCTCGGGGAGAAGACCCTCCCGGAGACGAGCGTGCGGAGTATGGAGACCGTGTAGCCGGCTGAGACCTGATGACTGCTTGACCGATCGACTCAGTGTGTTCGGATAGCCCAGTGGGGAGCGCTTGGTTGTAGCGGAAGACCCACAGCGGAGGAGCGCTTGGTTGTAGCGGTAGACCCACGGTACTCAATAGAAGGAGTACCTCTGGAGGCTATGAGGGGGAGAGCTTGGTTTTAACGGCAGACCCATGGCGGAGGAGCGCTTGGTTGTAGCGGAAGACCCGCGGTACTCAACAGAAGGAGTACCTCTTGAGGCTATGAGGGGGAGCGCTTGGTTGTAGCGGCAGACCCATGGTGGGAAGTGCTTGGTTATAGCAGCAGGCCCACAGTACTCGACAGGAGGGGTACCTCCGCAGTCTTAGGTTAGTGAGCAGTACCTCGGAGTCATGACAGGACCATTGTACACTCCAGAGACGGGGCTCTTCAGCAGTTACGGTTTCAATAATGAAAATCCTGGTTTGAGCTGAGACTTTTGACTCTTGTGTTTACCTCATGATTGAGATGGGTCACTTGATAACTTATGTATATGTATGGGCATATACCTGGGTAGTGGTTATCCGTTGATTTCATGATCTTTGTGTTTCCTCATGATTGAGATGGGTTATTTGATAACTTAGGTATATGTATGGGCATACACCTAAGTAGAGGTTATCTGTTGAGATCTTCTTTGTGGTTATCCATGTTGGTTTTTGTGATACCTTGAGGGTCTCGGGGTCCCTACTAAGTATCATTATACTCACACCTGCACGGGATATGCCCGCACCTCATTGTGTTGGTTGCAGATGATGGGCAGCGCTGACGGAGGCCGAGTGTTCGAGGACTGGACGGTACCCGGAGGTGGACCACACGACGAGTCAGTATCCAGAGGTGGACTTCATGGCGAGACGACACACGGAGGAGGTTGACGGGCGAGAGCATTGAGGAGATGCGCTATCTGTACCTACCCTTCAGGTAGGATCCGAGGAGGACGACCCAGGAGCCGCTTCCGTTCTTCTAGTTGTTGTCTTTTTCTGATGTACTTTTGTTCAGTTGTAGCTATATTTTCAGTTGGGTTTGTATTTTGGCCCATTTACTTTTCAGCACTTTCTTTTGTACTTAGTGTTTTACTTCCGCTTGTACTCTGTGGTGTTTGTTTGCTTTTATAAAGGCAATGCCTTCCCAGTTATCCGGATTCATGCCTTTGGTGCTAGTCGCCAGCCCCTGGCCTATGGAAGGCGGGCTTGGGGTAGTCACGACACGGGCCCCGAGGACGGGTCATGACAAAACATAACATAAACATTCGTATTAAAACTAGCATACGAAATGTCAATACTTTAACCACAAACCATGAATGGTATAAAAATAGCACATCCACAGTCAAACATAACTCATTCGATACAATAAGGAAGATTCTATTGTATCATATTAACCTCAATCGATAATAATGAATGATATTTACATAGATGAAAATAACCATCAAAACTATTTGAGAGAAATATCCCCCTTTTCTTGAAAACATTTAAAAGTAACACTATTTGTCAAGAAGGAGTTTAAAAATAGATTTTTGAATCAAAGTGTCCCATATCACTTTGAAACTTTTAAAAGGAGTTTTAGTTTTAAAACTTTAATATCCATATAAATAAATCCTTAAAACCATTTTTAAAACATGGACATTAATGAGAAATATTTAGAATAATAAATCTTTAAAACATTTAAAAATGATATTTTAGTTAGAGTTTCTAACCAAAAGAGAGACACTTGAATACAAATAATTGAGGTAATCAAAACTTTGTAATATCATGAGAATAAAGGGATTCATGATATACTATGTCAAAGTACATTATATACACCTCATAAAAGTGATTTGGTGTATAAAAACAAAGAAGTCTCAATGAGATGTAAATTGAGATTAAGTTTCTTATAAAGACCGTATCATTAAGTTAAGGATAAATCAAGGACATAATTATGTGTGAAAAAATATAAATACACTCAATATGATTGGATATTCAGTGTAAATCAATCATAGGACCTTCAAACATATTCTTGTAAAAACAACAACAATGAATTGAATGTTTAACTCAATAAATGGAGATTGAGTTAAAATTACTCTTATCAAGTTCATATCGACGACTTGAGAATTTATCAATGGAGATATTATGTGTATCAAAATTATATCCACATAAAGGGGAGTGTAAATTACGACATAAGAAAATTAATAGTGATTCCACACATAATCTTGGTGTAAAATAATCAATGAAGTTTGCGTAAAGCCGAATGAGTGGAAATTGAAATTTCAAATTCCCTTATCAATTAGGTAACTTAAGAAACATACAACCATGAAAAAAGGATCCTAAAATGATGATTTAAATACCCATAAATTAAAGTATATTACACAATTAATACAATCATGGGTAATACCTATACACCACATGGAATAAATAAGTGGTGAACAATGGAATTCTCACGAAATTAAGAGTGAGATAAGAAACCCCTTACTTTGTACTTTCTCCTTGGTCAAAGGTAGGTTAACCTCCTATATAATGGTGATATAATTTTTATTGAATTATACAAGAATAATTTACATTAATATGATATCATATATGATCTTTTAACATTGATTTGTTAATAATATCTTAGTATTATTGCCATTTCGGGTGTTAACTTACTCATTTTCATTTATATTATTTGTTACGTAAGACGTGTTTGTTATGGATAAGCTATATCTTATTCATATCCAGAATTATATCAAGTCCTTAAAAATTATTTTTAAATCATCAAATGATAATTATACTTGAATGGATACGATGGGGAATGAATCTCATCGCTTTCGTGAAGACGGTAGTCCGTACGTACGCACGAGCGACAATATCATTCTTTTGATGTTAAAATAATATATAATTGGATGGTATATCATATAGAAAGAATAATTATCATGTTATATTTATTATTTAAATGAATTAAACATCATTATTATACCCATCCAAATAATAATTTATTGAATGACAATTACACCACGACGTGGAGACGGTAAGCCGTACGTACGCACGTATAGTGACATGCCATTCAAAGGATGGATAGAATACTGAATATGGTTGTACCATATTTATAATAACATCAAATTATATAGAAGATACTAGATTTATTATTTTAGAATATAAATAACAATGAAAGAATAAGTGGAAGAAGAAAGGATCTTGAAAAAGGGTGGTGAAATCATTACCTCTTCTTCGGGTTCTTCCTTTTGATTTGATCAAAAGGGATCCTTAAGTTGGATTTCTGACTAAAGGAAGGCCTCTAGGATGAATTGATGGAGGTTGAGAGAGTATTTGGGTGGGGTTTGGCCGAACCAAAAGGCTTTGAAGGTGTGAGTTAATGAGAAGGATGAGTACCCTTTTATAAGATGGGTGAGGGGCACCTTTGGAAAAGCTAGAAATATTATTTTATAATAAATTCATATTCAGTTTATAATCGCTTCAAAGTGGATTATTTAAAGGTTAAGATGGGGATAGGTCGAAAACCACTAATACAATAGGATTTATACAGGTTTTGGTTACTATATTAACCTTAGATTTAAGTATTAACTCTTAGTTAATTAGTTTGACACTTACCATGTCACTTTGTATTTTTATATTATATAGTTAATAAACATACTATATACATCCAATATACCCCCCAAGTGGTACATTAATGATACACCTATCATGATATAAGTCTCTTGGCTGAACCTTAGATTTTTAGGAATTTAATATCAATTAATAATATAATATTTGTTTTACAAACTCTTTTATGTCAATTTTGACACTATTCAATAGTTGATTTTTGTAAAAATCATAACAGAATTATTACTTCTACAAAAGTTAATTAAATAAATACTAACATGTCATATTAACCTAGAAAAGTAGTGTAATTCATAAATAATCTCAAATTATATTTATTTGGGTATTTATAATATCAATTATTTTAGTTTTTCACTATTATGGTAATTACTGCATCATCATTGTGTCATAAATAAATTAAATCATTTAATGTTTAAAAATTATAAATAAAATATCATTATGTCGGAAATATTTTTATATTTCTAATTAATATTTATAGTCAAAAATACAACATATATAACCCTATGTAAAAATTGTTTTTCTAAAAGATATATGCTTGTGTTTTTTTTGTATTCGTTTTAACTTAATTAAAATAAAGTGTCCCTATCACTTACAGGTGGCTCCATGGGGTCCCAAAATTGACCCAAAGATGCCCATGGTCATACATGTATCAAACAATAACGTTAGGACACGTTTTAGGGTAATTTTTTATTATTATAATATTATTTTTAACCCTTATTTACCGGATTTACCCTTTAACCATGGTAAATAAAATATTTACCGAAGTAATTATTCAAAATGTCTAAAAATAAAAGTTACCTATTTACACAATTTGAAAATACTAATTCCAAATATGGAATCCATTTTTCGAAATTCAAAACACAGAAGTGAAAGAAAATAATTTAAAATTAATTCCCGTTGTTAAAACACAAAGCGTGTTTTTAAGAGATAGTAACTATCTAAAGATTGACACTTGTTTATGTCTGGTTTAATTGTGAAATTATGTCCAATGAAAAAAATTGTATTAAATGGTAAAAATATATTCTAAATATACTTTAAAACCACTCAAATTCATAATTTATCAATATTAATTATTTCGATTAAAAAAAGTTGTTTTTAATTAAAATTTAGTATTTTTCACTATTCATCAAAATATGAAAGTTATCCGAAAAGTACCAAAATTTCACCCTAGGCTAATTTAGATATTCCGAATCCAAAAATGAAGTCCATTTTTAGAGATAGAATTTATAAAATTTCAAAAAGTGGGTATTACTATTCATGACGGCTACTTTGATTGGTCGAGGTGTATTAGAACTCGAAGTTGCATACAACACATGCTACTGTATTAATCAAAGAGAAGCATACCGTGGAAGCTTGGGGTGTTAAAAATGGACTGTTACTGGTAATTGATGAGGAAATATATATGGTTTACATCAATGTTTCAAGAACCTCTCTATATGAATGTGTCTATATTTTGAGAATGTATCTATATGGGAGTTTCTAGGAAGGGGGGGATTTCCTAGTCCTTAGAAGATTTCATAGTGGGGAGGTTGACCAATGTATATGTTATGATTAGTGTCTCTAAGATCCATCTTCATGCTACCATGAGTAGGACTATCATGGTAATGATCATATTATGCTTCGGTTGAAGAGTCAGCAGACCCATGGGGGTTAAGAATGTGTCTCAAAAACCCTCTAGGACACTATCATTGAGAAAATTAGGTATATGATCCTTCTTATGGAACATGGTCAGAATATAGTGACCTTCCTTTTGGGATTACATAGGGATATGATCTATTATATGATGGATTTTAAAATATATTGATAATTGTATAGTTTCAAGGGATTATGATCCCACTACTATGATGATGCTTGAATATTTCAATGAGATTCTTCATTATTGGAAAGAATATTATCCATCCCTAAGGCATGTTCCACTCTCACATTGAGAACCTCTGTCAGAACTATGATATTATATCAATCATAAGCCTTTGGAGTATGCTGCTGAAATTTTCTGATAGGAATATGTTCTTATGTTGAGGCTTGTACTGCTACCACTTGGTGATCCCCAATTGGAATGGGAATATGAGCCCAGTCTGAATATTCATTCCCCATCAGAATATACCGATGGACCTTTGGAATGGGAGAAGGAATATGAGCCTCCTCCTGTATAGCCTCAAAAGTATGTTGGTGCAGTTGTTCACATGTAGAATAAGGGATATGATACTAGATTCTATGATCTACTGAAATATGCCATGTAGATTCACTGATAGGAATATGAGCATGTACCAAGGCATATTCCACTCTCACTTGGTGAGCCTTGGTCAGAACCAGGATATGATCCCGATATTGAGACATTTATAATATATAACTTGTCTTTTTCAATAAGAACATTATTATGTCCCAAAGTTCATTCCACTCTCACTTGGAGGACCTCAGATATAACGGGGATATGATCATGATCATGGGACTTCGAAATATGTCATAGGTATTTTACGAGCGGAATAAGATCATGTCCTGAGGAATCTAATTCTCTTAATTTTTGATCCCTGAGGGGAATAGAAATATGTTCCTAGTTCAATGTCTCACCCTTTATTTGAATATGCCAATAATATAATTAGAAGGATCTAAGAATATTCACTTTCTCTAGACAAACCAGTTGTTAATACTGATAAATTTTTTTATTGTTACCAAGTTATAGGTAAAGGAATATTCCCCTATCCCTATATGTGTACAAGTTCCAAATTATGTTGTAGAAGTTATTCAGCTATTACCGATATGTAATGGAACTTTAGAAAAATATTCGTAGGGATGTAATCCTGCACATTTTCTATCTCCACTTTGTACTGGAAGATATCTTAGATTGAATTGGGGATATGATCCCACTTTTCCCTCCTGATTCCATCATAATATTTTGATGGTCTTCATGCATGGGGGTAAGTATATGCACCTCCCCCATGCTCGCTCCAAGAATTTTTCCACATACCTTCTCCAATTAAGAAGGGATATGAGCCTTCTCTCTTCCTATCACTGAAATATGTTGGTAGGGTTCATCAGTGGGAGTGGGGATATGACCCCCCTCCCAGATATCCAAATATTTCTATTCTGGATTTTCCCTCCTTGTTTCCTATTCATGGGTATCAAATATGGAAGTGGATAAGGTGGTACCCTTAGAAGGCGACTGAAGGGAACTGGTGGGATAGTGCTAGGGATGCTGGTTATCAAGATCCCTCCACAACAACTCCTAAAATAGAAGGGAGATGTTGTTGACTCCTTGGTCTACTATCATCAGATACTAATGGTGGTGATAATCACACTCGAGGGATAAGCTTATAAATTGGTCAGAGGTGGTAAGGAGTTCCACTAGTTTTACTACAGATATACTTGGATAATGTATAATCATTAGTTTTGGAATTTGGAGATCCTCATGGGAATCCCCAAGTGTCAGAATTATACCATGTTGATTGTTTTCTTGGAAAATATTATTCGTCACCTAACAATGAAGATGTTGGTTGTGTGAGGTCATTCTAAAACCCATAGGGGTTTCATCAATATTTGATTTTCCAAAATGGTCACTAGATGAGGGAATTATCTCTAATCCGGGTGTTGTTTGTGAGAATAGTATCTATAGTCATGAAGAAAAAAAGGAATAAGTTCACCAATTAGTGAATCATCATAGGCATGATATGTGCTCAATTATATTTCCATGGGTAACACAATTATCCATTCTTATTCCCAATCAGTCCATTCTACTCGCGTGGACTTTTCAAAGTGTGGATGGACTTATTTCTTGAGAACCCCAGATATATAGGATCATATGAACATATTCATCACTTGAAAAATTCATATTAGTTGTAACGCTCCGACCCTAGTTACCCAAAGTCGGTGCATTATTACATAACATTGGCATGATGACAATGAAATCATGTCTCGAAAGACCGATCAGTTTAGTATTATTGGAAACAAGATTCATACATAAGTTCAACTTTACAACCTGAAAAGAAATACAACACGGATTTATTCCATTAGAAACATACAAGTCTCCTAGATTATGCCTGCAAGTCACTCATAACTAACTTCTTCATATCATGGGAAAATGAAACTTTACAAATGGGTGAGCTCAAATGCTCAGTTAGGGTAAGAAATACAACGGAAGATAACATAAAAATTAAGCATGGTGAATAATTGAAACCATATGCCTTTGCCAATAATAAACATGAATACTTTTACAGAAGGAATATGAGCTGAGTAAATAATTCCATAATAAAACATAATCATGGGTATTCTACTAGTCGAATTACAACATTAACCATCAATATTATTTTCATAATGAGGGAATGTATAATGTCAGACATTCTGAAAAATTTTATCAAGGTCTCGGCCAAGATGTCTAAAAATGATTAAGGCCTTGGCCAAAACCATATATCAAATTGGGAAAGGCCTCACCCAATTCCATGTCTAGTTTTCTCATGAGACCTACCGATGTATCAAGGAGCTATAGTGGGCTCTACCCGTCACTTACTAAGTCTAATACATACCTCATATGAAAAGGTTGAAATATAACATAAGCATTCGTATTAAAACTAGCATAAAAAATGTCAATACTTTAACCATAAACCAAGAATGGTATAAAAATAGAACATCCACAGTCAAACATATCACAAAACCTTCAATACAATATGGAAGTTTTGTATCATAATAAATCAACTTCAAATAAACTTAAAATTCATCAAAGTATGTTGACATAGAAGAAATCAAAACTGTTTGAGAGAAATATCTATTTCTATTTTGAAATAATTTAAGAGTTACATAATTATAATGAAAATATTTATTTTGAAAATATTCTTATATGTTTTTAAGGGAAGCTTCGATGATGTTTTAAAGGTGGAAAATAGTCACACCCGTTGTATAAGTTAAAAAATACATTCTTACCTTAATTTTTTCAAAAGGTTATAAAGTACCTTATTTGGAAGACGATGGAAAGATCCCTTTCAAAACATATAAGGTTAAATAAGGTTATAAATTCATTTACCCCTTTATCTAGTAAAAAATGTTTTGAAATACATTTTTAAGAAACATGGATGTGGATGATAAAGAGGTCCTCATAGATACTTACGTAAAAACAACCTCGGATAATAAAGAGATTGTAGAATAAACTCTTACCTTGTAATTTTCCTTGGTAAAGGTTAGTTTATCCTCCTGTATAATGGTGAAATAATTTTTATTAAATTTTAAAATAATCATATACATTAATATTATATCATTGATGATCTTTTAATATTGCTTTGTTAATAATATCTTAGTATTATTTCCATTTCGGGTGTTAACTGATTCATTTTCCTTTACATGCTTTGTTAGGTAAGTAATGTTTTTTATGGATAGGATGTATCTTATTCATATTCAGAATTATATTAAGTATTTAAAAATTATTTTTAACCATCTAATGAAAATTATTCTTGAATGGATACGATGGGGAACAAATCTCATCGCGTTCATGGAGACGGTAATTCGTACGTACGCACGAGTGACAATATCATTATTTTGATATTAAAATAATATTTAATTCGATGGTATATCATATATAAAGAATCATTATCATGTTATATTTATTATTTACATCAATTACACATCATTATTATACCCATCCAAATAATAATGTACTGAATAACAATTACACCACGACGTGAAGACGGCAAGTCGTACGTATGCACGTATGGTGACATGTAATTCGAAGGATGGATAGAATAATGAATATGGTTGTACCATATTTATAATAACATCACAGTATATAGAAGATACTAGATTTATTATTTTATAATAGAAACAACAAAGAAAGAGGAAGTGGAAGAAGAAAGGAACTTGAAAGAGGTGATGAAATATTTACTTCTTCTTCGGGTTCTTTCTTTTGATTTGATTAAAAGGGCTCATTTGGTTGGATTTTTTACTAAAGGAAGGCCTCTATGATTAATCTAGGATAGTTTATAGGGTATTTGGGTAGGGGTGGGCCGAGAAAAATGGATTTGAATGTGTGAATTAGAGAGAAGGGGGAGTTCCCTTTTATAAGAGGGGTGAGGGGCACCTTAGGAAAAGCTAGAAATATTATTTTATAATAAAATCATTTTCGGTTTCTAATGGATCCAAAATGGGTTATTTAAAGGATAAGGTAGGGATGGGTCTAAAAACACTCAACCAATAGGTTTTAGACAGGTTTGGGTCACTATATTAACTTTATCTTTTTGATTTAACTCTTAGTTAAATAGTTTGACATTTACCATGTCTCTTTGTATTTTTATATTATATTGTTAATAAAATTACTATATAATTCCAAGAGAACCCCAACTGGTTCATTAATGATACACCTATCATTATATAAGTCTTTTTTCCTAACCTTAAATTTTTAAGAATAGAATATCAATAAATAATATAATATTTGTTTTAAAAACTCTTTTATGTCAATTTTGACACTATTTGGAATTTTGTTTTTTTAAATTTATAACAACATTATTACTTAGAAAAAAATTCATCTAACCAAACCTAACATGTCATATTAACCTAGAAAAGTATTAGAATTTATAAAAAGTCTTTAATTACATTTATTTAGATATTTATAATGTCAATTATTTTAATCTTTCATTAATTAGGTAATTATTGCATCATTATTTTGTCATAAATAAATTATATAATTTAATGTATAATAAATATAAATAAAATACCATTATGTGGGAAATATTTTTATATTTCTAATGAATATTTGTAGTCGAATTTATCTTATGTGTAACCCTATATTAAAAATGTTTTAGTTATTAAACATTGATTTTAACTCTTTTAACTTTTCTTTGAATTAAATAATAATAAATGTCCTAATCTAAACCAAGTAGACCAAAGAGGTTCATATTTTATTCCTAAGGTTGTTTTTGGTCGAATTATACTTATCAAATATAATTAGGACATGTGTTAGGATAATAATAATATCATTTTTACCCTTAATTATGCTATTTACTTTTAACCGTGGTAAATAAAAGTAAAAAGTTAATATTCACCAAAAATTATTTTCGTCTTATTGAACCACATTTTACTTACTCATATCAACCATGTCTCTCAGATTTTTGAAATTCAACTCACAGAAGCAGTAAAATTAAGTTTTAAGTAAATTTTCAAATGCTCCTAGGAGGTGGGTAAAAGATGGTAAAAAGTTCAATAACATTTTTATATATCTAAAATTATTATAAACTGACTCCAATGAATTAAATTGAAATTATATAGGTATTATGTGTCTATTTTTACCTAAAATAAGTTTAAATAAAATAAATAATTATTTAAATAAAAATTCGGTTTTAAACTATAACTCAGTGTTTTTCACTATTCGTCAAGAATTGAAAGTTTTCAAAAAATACCAAAAATTCACCCTAAGCTAATTTCGACATTCTGAATCCAAAAATGAAGTCCATTTTGAAAGTTAAAATTTAAAAAAATTAAAAAAATGGGTATTAATATTCATAATGTTTATTTTTATTGGTTGTGGTGTGTTAGAACTCGAAGTTTCGTACAACACACGCTATTGTATTATTCAAATAGCAGCGTATCGTGGAAGATTGGGGTGTTACATTCTCCCTTCCTTCAAATAATTTATTCCTTGACTTTTCTAGAGTATTACTGCGTAAAAAGACTAGGGTGGTTCTTCATCATAAGTTCCTCGGGTTTCCACGTTTCCTCTTCCATCTTATGGTTTCTCCATTGAAATTTTTCCAGATGAGTCGTCTGGTTTCTCAGCACTTGTTCTCTTGTATCAATAACCTTGACAGGATCTTTGCAATAAGATAGATCAAGTTCCAGCTCTAATTACTCATAGGTGAGTACATCCGTTGGTTCAGGCATGTATTTTCTCAACAGTGATACTTGGAACACATCGTGAACTTTGGAGAGACTTCGAGGCATTGCCAACTGGTAAGCTACATTCCCAATTCGTTCTACAATTTTGAAAGGTCCAATGTACCTGGGACATAATTTTCTCTTTTTACAGAAATGTATAGAACCCTTCCATGGAGATACCTTCAAGAAAACATTGTCTCCTACCTGAAATTACAAATCCTTCATTTGGTTATCGGCATAGCTCTTATGCCTACTTTGAGCTGCTTTGATGTGGGTTTAGATTACCTTCACCTTTTCCATCGTTTCCACCACATGTTCTGGGCCTATGAGTTTTCTTTCACTAACATCGTCCCAATAGGTTGGTGTGCGACATCTCTTTCCGTATAACGCTTCATATGGTGCCATCTGAATACTTGAATGGAAGCTATTGTTATATGAAAATTCTACCAGAGGTAAATATTGATCCCAAATAACTTGAAAGTCAAGTGAGCATGATCTCAACATGTCTTCTAAGGTATGAATAGTCTGTTCTAATTGTACATCAGTTTGGGGGTGGTAGGCAGTGCTCAAACGAAGTTCAGTATCTAGGTCTTTCTGAAGACTTTTCCATAATCTTGATGTAAAATAGGGATCATGATCAGAAACAATCGATAGTGGTACTCCATGAAGTCTTACAGATTCATTAATATATGGTCTTGCTAATCGTTCAAGTGGAAAATCTTCTCTTATATCAAGAAAATGTGTTGACTTGGTAAGATGATCAACAATGAACCATATTCCATCATCCCTTCTATGAGTCTTTGGTAGTCCCTTGACAAATTCCAACAAAATATTATCCCATTTCCACTCAGGTATGGGAATAGGTTGCAAGACTCCTCCATGTTGTTGCCTTCCAGCTTTCACATGTTTACAAACCATACATCTTGACACAAAATCAGCAATATTCCTCTTCATGTTGTCCCACCAAAAATGATCCTTCAAATATCAATACATTTTGGTGCTCCCATGGTGTATAGATAAATTGGTGCTATGAGAATCATCCCACAATTCTCTTTTTAGATCAGGTATATCGAGAACATAAAGTCTCTTCCCAAATTTCAAAATTCCATCTTCATACACAAAGTCACTCAATCTCCATTCATTCACAGCTTTAATATCCTTTTAAAACTCTTCATCATTGGTCTAAGAAATCTTTATCCTTTCTAGAAAATATGGTTTGGCAAACATTTGAAAAAGTATTGATGTTTCGCCTTCCATGGTGATTCCCATATCCATATTTACTAGATCCATGTATATAGGATTCTTTTCAAGTATCATCTTGTTCAAAACTCCATGATCCTTTCTGCTCAAAGCATCTTCCACCTTATTTTCCTTCCCAAGGTGGTAGTGTATCATGTAATAATAATCCTTGAGTAGTTCAAGCCATTTCCTTTGCCTCATGTTGAGTTATTTCTGTGATAAAATATACTTCAAACTCTTGTGATCAGAATAAATCTCACATTTTTCACCATAGAGATAGTATCTCCAAATCTTAAAAGCAAATATTACAGCTGCAAACTCAATATCATGAGTAGGATAGTTTTTCTCATGAATTTTTAGTTGTCGTGATGTAATGGAAATAACTCTATCATTTTTCATAAGGACACGACCAAGTCCTTTCTTTGATGCATCATTATAAATAATAAACCCATCATTTCCCAATAGTAGATTCAAGATAGAAGCATAGACTAATATTCTATTAAATTCTTCAAAACATTCTTCACAATATTTTTTCCAAAAACATTTAACCCCTTTTCGTGTGAGCTTTGTTAATGGGTTAGCCAACTAGGTAAAATTCTGTATGAAACGTCGATAATAACCTGCTAAACTAATAAAATTGTGTACCTCAGTTATACTCGTCGATGCTGGAAATTCTTGGATTTCCTTGGTCTTAGAAATATCAAGAGAGATTCCATCCTTGGGGACAATATGGCCAAGAAAAGAAATCTCTTGGAGCCATAATTCACACTTGCTAAACTTCCCATATAATTCAAGTCTTCTCAGAGTCTTTAGGATAATGCACAAGTGATTTTCATGATCTTCATATCTTTTGGAGTATACCAAGAAATCATCAATAAATACTACTACAAATTTATCAAGATATTCCGTGAAAACTCTATTCATTAGATCCATGAAGAAAGATGGTGCATTAGTCAATCCAAAAGGCATTACTGTAAACTCGTAATGCCCGTACCTGATTCAAAATGCTATTTTTGACATGTCTTCCTTCTTCACACACAACTGATGATATCCAGATCAAAGGTCAACCTTTGAAAAGTATTGAGATCCATGAAGTTGGTTAAATAAATCATCAATGCGAGGTAGTAGATACTTGTTCTTTATTGTTATATCATTGATCTCCCTGTAGTCAATGTACAACCTCATAGATCTATCATTCTTCTTAACAGAATGGACACAGGCTCCCCATGGAGAAACACTAGGGCCAATAAATCCCTCATAACTAAATTCATCTAGTTGTTTCTTTAGTTCCACTAATTCCACTGTGTCCATTCCATAAGGGGTTTTTGATATGGGCCTTGAACCATGAATTAAATCAATGTAAAACTCAATTTCTCATTCTGGAGGATGTCCAGGTAAATCCTCTAGAAATACATCAACATTTTCTTGCACAATAGTTACATCCTCTATTTGAACATTATTTTCCTCACCCATAGTTGTTTCATTCTCTTCCACCCCAATAATTGAATTTAGTTGAGCTACTAAGGGTGGATATAAATAAGAATTTGGTGGTGACGATTCTACTCTAAAGATAAGGTGTTCTTTATCATCATCATCAAAAATAACAACCTCCTTCTTCTTACAATAAATTTTTGCATTATGATCTAAAAGAAAATCCATTCTGAGGATTATACCAAATTTAGTCATGGGTATGACAATGAGATCAGCAGATAAAGAACATTTATATGCCCTAATTGGAACTGATTCACAAAACTTTGTAGCAATGATACTTCCCTTAGGAGTTTTTTCTGACAACTCCCTTGTTAAATCAAATTGGAAATATCTAATTTTCTTAGAAAAATAGGGATATATGAAACAATGTGATGATCCAAAATCAAATAAAGCATTGGCTAAACTTGAGGAACCATTAAATTACCTACCAACATGTCTTTTTGGGGTTTAACCTCAAAAGTAGTGATCACATAAGCTTGTCATTGATCCCTTGGAATTTTCTGAGGTAATTTTCCCTGATGCTTAGGAAATTCATTTGCATAATGTCCCATATCCCTACAATTGTACCATTGAACATTGGTAGCATATTTCTTTCCCTTACAATCACCAACAAGATGTCTTTTCTGACCACATTTGTAGCATACTCCTTTTCCTTTTAGCCAGGCACCAGGGTGCTTCCTTCCAAAATTATCATAGGGTGGAAATTCAATTATTCCCTTATTTCCTATTTCCTTATTTCCTTTTCCAGAGTGTTCAACAGATCTCTTTTTCTCTTGCTTTACTTTAAAGTCATAAGACTTAGAGAATTCCTTTATAGTCTTGATAGTACACGAGATAATATCTTCATATGATGAGAAGGATTGTGATACTAATGTTCAATGGAGAAATGGTTTTAACAAATAAAATAAATGGTCAATATTACTTCTTGGGTTATGTATGTAATCTGAATCATGCCTCACTAACTGTGTAAAGTTATCTTTATACTTTGCGACATTATCATCCTCCTTTTTCCTCAGACTCAGAAATTGTCTTTCCATATCCGCTTGATGGTCATGAAGAAAGTATTTTTATAAGAAAGTTTCTTTAAACTCACTCCATTCCATATTTGATACTTCATCATCTTCCTTTGTGTTTTGAATCAATGACCACCATTGATCAACATCTCTAGTGAGGCGGTAAACTGCCATGAAAAATTTTCCCCTTTCGCTACTCCCCAAGGTGTGGAATATTTTCTATGAGGAATTTATCCATTTCTCAGCTACTAATGGATTTTTACCCCCATTTAATGTTGCTGGTTATTGCCTCATGAAGTGTTCTAACACCAATCCTCTGTGTTGTGGATTAGGGTGCTCCATATGGGTAAGGTTATTATTCATAACATGTGTGAGTTGTCCCAGTATAGTGATAAGTTGATCAGCACTAGTTGTATCACCAGATCCACTATAATTATCTTGTGCAGGAGGTAAATCCCTACATGGAGTCTGTGCATTGATACAGTTTCTATTCCTTCCACTAGGCACCATTTCTAAACAATGGCATACAATAGATTAGTTTATGAATCGCAATACATATATCCAAATTTGTAAAACACTTAACATAAATTAAACAGTTTATGGATATAATCCATAATCATAAAAATGTTTTCTTTGAGGAAGTATATACTCATAAACCCTTTATAATGGTTTTTAATGAAAATGAGAATTATCTTAAGCATATCCCCTGAGAGTGTCATGACTAAGAGTGCAGCAAGACCCGTTGTTGTGCACCAGTTCCCATTCAAGTCTACCTCAAAGCATTTTTTCAGGTTTTACCTCTAGGTTCATCTCTTCCAGAGCCACTTCTACCTGATTGTATCCAAACAGGGATGTATTTCTTGGAAAACTCACAAAATCTCAACATTACCAAAATTATAGTAAGTTCTTCTATATTAATTCTCAAAGTCTATCTTAGGGTAATGTGATATAATCAGAATTTATCTAAATATAGTTTCAAAGGTTTGTACTAAACATCCTCTGATACCAACTATAATGCCCCAACCCTCGTTACCCAGAGTTGGTAAATTATTACATAACATTGTCATGATCACAAGGAAATCATGTCTCGAAAGACCAATCAGTTTAGTATTATTGGAAACAATATTCATACATAAGTTCAACTTTACAACTTGAAAAGAAATACATCATGAATTTATTCCATTAGAAACATCCAAGCCTACAAGATTATGCCTACAAGTCACTCATAACTAACTTCTTAAAATCCAGGGAAAATGAAACATAAGAAAGGGGTGAGCTTAAACGCTCAGTAAGGGTAAGCATTACAATGGAAGATAACATAAATATTAAGCAAGGTGAATAATTGAAACCACATACCTTTACCAATAATAAACATGAATACTTTTATGGAAGTAATACGAGATGAGTAAATAATGCCATAATAAAACATAATCATGGGTATTCTACTAGTAGAATGACCACATGAACCAATAATATTATTTTCATAATGAGGGAATGTATAATGTCGGACATTTTGAAACATTTTGTCAAGGCCTCAGCCAAGACATCTAAAAAAGATTAAGGCCTCAGCCAAAGCCATATATAAAATTGGGAAAGGCATCGACCAATTCTATTTCTAGTTGTCTAATGAGGCCTACCGATGCATCGAGGAGCTATATCGAGCTCCACTCATCACTTACTAAGTCCAATACATACCTCATATGAAAAGGTTGAAATATAACATAAACATTCGTATTAAAATTAGCATACAAAATGTCAATAATTTAACCATAAACCATGAATGGTATAAAAATATCACACCCATAGTCAAAGATATCAAAAAAACTTCAATACAATATGGACGTTTTTTATCATAATAAATCAACATCAAATAAACTTAAAATCTATCAAAGGATGTTGACATAGAAGAAATCAAAACTATTCGAGAGAAATATCTCTTTCTATTTTAAAATCATTTAAGAGTTACATAATTATAAATAAAACATTTATTTTGAAAATATTCTTATAATATTTTAAGGTAAGCTTCGATGATGTTATAAAGGTGGAAAATAGTCGCACCCACCGTATAAGTTAAAAAAGACATTCTTACCTTAATTTTGTCAAAAAGGTTATAAAGTACCTTATTTGGAAAACGATGGAAAGATCCATTTCAAAAAAATATAAGGTTAAATAAGGTTATAAATTCTTTTACCCCTTTATCTAGTAAAAAAAATTTTAAATACATTTTTATGAAACATGGATGTGGATGATAAAGAGGTCCCAGTAGATACTTATGTAGAAATAACCTCAGATAATAAAGAGATTGTAGAATTATCCCTTACCTTGTAATTTTCATTGGTCGAGGGTAGGTTAACCTATTATATAATGGTGAAATAATTTTTATTGAATTATACAAGAATCATATACATTAATATGATATCAAATACGATATTTTAATATTGATTTGTTAATAATATCTTAAAATTATTGTAATTTTGGGTGTTAACTGATTCGTTTTCCTTTATATGATTTGTTACATAAGTAATGTTTGTTATGGATAGGATGTATCTTATTCGTATTCATAATTATATTAAGTCTTTAAACATTATTTTTAATCATCTAATGAAAATTATTCTTGAATGGATACGATGGGGAACAAATCTCATTGTGTTCGTGGAGACGGTAATCAGTACGTACGCACGAGCGACAATATCATTCTTTTGATATTAAAATAATATATAATTGGATGGTATATCATATATACAGAATAATTATCATTTTATATTTATTATTTACATCAATTACATATCACTATTATACCCATCAAAATAATAGTGTATCGAATAACAATTACACCACGACGTGGATATGGTAAGCCGTACGTACGCACGTATGGTGACATGTCATTCAAAGAATAGATAGAATAATGAATATGGTTGTAAAATATTTATAATAACATAATATTATATAGAAGATACTGGATTTATTATTTTATAATGGAAACAACAAAGAAATAGGAAGTGGAATAAGATAGGAACTTGAAAGAGGTGATGAAATATTTACCTCTTCTTCGGGTTCTTCCTTTTGATTTGATCAAAATGAATCCTTAGGATTGCTTTATGACTAAATTAATGCCTCTATGATGAAGGTAGGATAGTTGGGAGGTTATTTGGTCCGGGTTTGGCCAAGAAAAAAGGCTTTGAATGTGTGAATTAGAGAGAATGGGGAGTGCCCTTTTATAAGAGGGGTGAGGGGAACCTTAGGAAAAGCTAGAAATATTATTTTATAATAAAATAATTTTCGGTTTCAAATGGTTCCAAAATGGATTATTTAAAGGGTAAAGTGTGTATGGGTATAAAACCACTCAACCAATAGGTTTTATACAGGTTTGGGTCACTATATTTATTTTATCATTTTGATTTAACTCTTAGTAAAATAGTTTGACATTTACCATGTCTCTTTGTATTTTTATATTATATGGTTAATAAACTTACTATATACTTACAAGAGAACCCCAAGTGTTTAATTAATGATAAAACTATCATTATATAAGCCTTTTTGCCTATCCTTATATTTTTAGGAATAGAATATCAATTAATAAGATAAAATTTGTTTTAAAAACTCTTTTATGTCAATTTTGACACTATTTGGTATTTTGTTTTTTCTAAATTCATAACAGTGTTATTACTTCGAAAAACTTTTATATAACAAACCCTAATATGTCATAATAACCTATAAAATTAGTTTAATTCATAAAAACTCTCAAATTACATTTATTTGGAGATTTATAATGTCAATTATTTTAATCTTTCATTAATTAGGTAATTACTGCATCATCATTTTGTCATAAATAAATTATATTATTTAATGTCTCAAAAATATAAATAAAATACCATTATGTATGAAATATTTTTATCTTTATAATTAACAATTATAGTCGAATTTATCTTATGTGTTACCCTATATTAAAAATGTTGTAGTTATTAAACATTGATTTTAACTCTTTTAACTCTTCTTTGAATTAAATAATTATAAAAGTCCTAATCTAAACCAAGTGGACCAAAGAAGTTTATATTTTATTACTATGTTGTTTTTGGTCGAATTATACTTATCAAATATAATTAGTACATGTTTTAGGGTAATAATAATATCATTTTTACCCTTAATTACCCTATTTACTTTTAACTGTGGTAAATAAAAGTAAAAAGTTAATATTCACCAAAAAATATTTTGATCTTATTGAACCAAATTATAATTACTGATATCAACCATGTCTCTGGGATTTTTGAAATTCAACTCATAGAAGTGGTAAAATTAAGTTTTATATAAATTTGTAAATGCTCCTAGGAGGTGGGTAAAAGACGGTAAAAAGTTCAATAAAATTTTTATATATCTAAAATTATTATAAACTAAATCCAATGAATTACATTGAACTTATATAGGTATTATGTATCTATTTTGACCTAAAATATATTTAAATAAAACAAATAATTATTTAAATAAAAATTAGGTTTTATACTATAACTCAATGTTTTTCACTATTCATCAAGGATGGAAGGTTTTTAGAAAAATACCAAAATTTCACACTAATCTAATTTCGACATTCCGAATCCAAAAATGAAGTCCATTTTGAAAGATAAAATTTATAAAATTTTAAAAAGTGGGTATTACTATTCATAACAACTAGTTTGATTGGTTGTGGTGTGTTAGAACTTGAAGTTGCGTACAACACACTCTATTGTACTATTCAAAGAGAAGCATATCGTAGAATATTAGGGTGTTACATTAGGTTTTACATGTCTGTTTATATAGGATATGTAAAAAATGGTCTGATTTATGTAAATAAATCATTTTTATATTTTATAGATTCACATCATGTTCACCATTTTTGTTTCTTTAGGAAAAGAGAGTTATGGGACCACCCATATGACATGAACAAAATGGTATGATCAGAACTAGGTAGTATATAAATTTTTATCTTTTGAAGGATATTTCATGGTTAAATGACTTCATGTCAAGTTCTACATTTTTATTCCGTAAAAATTTGGAATGAAAATTTCTTAGTGCTTGGTTGTGAGGCGGGTCAAATGTGTTGCACAATATTTCACATCATGTTTAATATATTTTTCTTTAATGGAAACTCCCAACCATTCCCACATCTATAATTGGGTATAGACCTACTTTCCAAAGGCAGGTGGTTAGTTGCTATTTCAGACCCAATGGGACTAAGGAACTCACATTGGTTGAGAGAATGGGAGGCCAAGCTTATCCCACCCTATTAGAGGTATTTATTACCTAATGCAAGTCTCTATTAAAGATTTAATATATTTTTGAGAAGATATTCCTAATACCAATATGGTACCAGTAACCCGAACACAACCATCATATTTTGAATCCATCCATGTGTAATGGGAGGTCTATTAACTTAACCATATTTATGTTTCTAATGATCTTCATTCATTTCCCCTTAATGGGTATCTTCTTATATATTGAATCCACAAAACTGGAAACTCCAACGTTTATTATCATCCAATGAGAAGATTAATATTTTTGAGGATGTGATTGAGCTATTATGAGCAGTCCAATGTATCCTTCTTATAACATGAATCTAAAACTATGTAGTTTGATAAACTCATGTAGTTTAACATCATAAGGAAGGGACATGTATGAGGGAACATAGTCATGAGGAATCAAGATCATAACTCAGGGAGGAATCCTATGTATCTTTGTTATTACATCAACCAAATTCATTATAGTTCTATCACACCCTTGGGACTTACCTAGAGGTGGATTCCCTTGTTTGGAGAAAATCATATCATGCTAATGATTGAGGAAGACAAATAGAGTTTTCCCTAGATGGTGGAGATTCATGATGTGAATGATATGATCATTGAAACTCTCTAACCCTACATGATTCAAGCTCACTATAACAAATAAGGGATAACATGTAATCAGTCTCACTGAATATGGATGTGAGCCTTAAATACTGAGACATCCCTTCGAGTGTTTATCATGGATCTCGGTCCTTGGGAAGGTGTCTTGTGTTTCTTGGTGGAGGGAATCAGTGTCATCGTTATTCATTTGTCTTCTCAGTTTACTGATGGATGTGGGAGAATGACCATCCCATTGGAGTTATTGGGTCTTAATGGTTGAAATTTTGATGACATGGTGGAATCTTACACCGAATTGGATGACCGTTTGACCTCATGAATTAGAAACACATCCTATGTATCCTAGTTATAGCATGAATCATAGTTCACATAGTTTAGTACATCGAGTAATACACACTTATGTTTCCCTAATATGTGGTTAGTCATATCATGCCACTGGTCAGGGATTATAAAAATAGGATTCCCTAAAGTGTGGGTTGTTATATCATGCCACTGATCAGGGCATAGACAATGATGCTACCCTAATAAGTAGGCAGTCATATCGTTCAATTGATCTAGAATTACACACTAAAGTTTCCATAATATATATACTATCATATCATGCCACTGATCGGGTATTATATTCTATTTCTACCCTAATATGTATACTAGATAAGGTTGTCATGTTCTGAGATTCCTGCTTGACATGGCATGGTTGTCTGCCTGACCTACTTGATTGTCCACCTTATATGTCCTAGTTGTCTTCTTGACATACCAGCAGATGTCTGGACATGTATGATTGTATAATAGACATTTAAGAAGGTATTAATTTGATCTATTTGACTTGTCTAAAGTATTTTTTATAATATTAATGGAACTTTGGGAGGTCATTGTATGATCAAGCTTAAATTTTATGGAGAACATTGAGAGACTTGGTTGTCTTGTCCTTGTCATCTTCATGACATGTCCTAGGATGTATTTAAATGTATTAAGATAATTTTATGGTATAGGATGAAATTTTTGGAGGATGTCACATGATCGTGGGTAACATTTTAGGAGGGTGTCACATGATGTGTCCAACTTGTCAGGGTTTTATTGAGATACTTAGATGACATGTCTGGAAGGTGTCACTAGATCCACCTAGTAATCTCAAAGAAATTCATGGGTACTAGTTGTAGTGCTCTGGTGTACATTCATAATTTGGGTGACATGCCTAGAGGACATCACAAAATCTATATGGAAAGCCTATGGGACATCTCAAGACTAGGGTGGTATGACTATAGGGCATCATGCGTCTTGTTTGACATGTCCGACAGACATCGTATGATCAAAATGGCATGTATAGGGGACGTCACCTGACTTGGGAAACAAATCCTAATATTGTTGAATGATCTGGATGAATCGTGTGAAGTACATTAAGATCAGTGAATCTATATTCACAATATTCTTCTGTATTTTATTCTTTATTCAAACTTTTTATTTCATATTTTCCTTATATTTTTCCAGTGTTAGATTGTTTTGGTTTTGCGTGCCCTAGCTGATATGTGGGGCTTTATTCTCATAACCTAGATAACACACCATAATTCTATTGTGTGATAAAAAAAATTATCATGAATAGTGCCTATTCATGCAACATGATCCCTTAGGTTCTTCCCCACGTTTTACTTAGTGGAAGACATTAGCGATCGCGTGATTGGGCACTCCGAGAATTATTCTTCTCTGCTCCCATTTGTGATTAGTATATTAATGAATGGATATGTAGCTACATTTTTTGTTAAGTAGGAGGAATTTATATGCCCCTCCACCTCAGTTATATACTTCCTTGTGTAGTATGTATCTCACAGATTCAGACTGGATTCAGTGGTGGGATTTGGTGTTATGTGCTTCACATGATCCTGCCTTGGGTCATCTGGGTGTCATCATATAATGATCAACATCCAAGGTAATGTTTTTATTTTTCAAATTTTATGGGACCATAACTGATAAAATGTATTTTTATTGAACCTATTTACATGCCAAGGGGATTTTACCAGGTTATTAAAAAAATTCTAGGAGTCTTCACGCAATTAGGACTCCTGTTGAAAGTATTTCGCGTGATCTCATATTCCTTTTCAGAGATATTATGTGAGAAAAATGTGTCCTATTAGGGGCCCTTCCTTAGATCAATATGACATTACAACGGGTCTCACATGCAACAAACCAAGATTTTGTGATATATATATTTTAATTAATTTAATCTTTTTTGTACTTTTCAATTAATGCAAAAGTAAGTATATCTTGTGTTATATGAAAGCACCAAGTTATTCTTTCATTGTACACAACACCGAGTCAATACTTCACAACATAAAACACTTATATTATCTTGTGATACATGCATCACTATTTCTTTCTTTTTTATCTACAATGTTGAGTTCCTTTGATAATATTCATGACAAGAAAGACCTAGTTTTACCAAATTACATTTTACAATTAATAATAATATTAAAATATTATTATATTTTTCACCATGCCATTGGAATGGAGGTTATGAATAAAATTAATTATATTAAGAAAATATTGTTTACACATTTATATAATAAGAATTATTTTTTAACCAATTAAATAGAAATGAAAACGTTACACTTTGGAAAATATGGGAAATCTTTTGCTAGAAAACTATATTTAGGAAATCAAACACATTTTACCCCAATAAATTAATTAAACCAATTTTGATAAATTATTTTAATTATATATATATATATTATATTTATTAAACTAATTATCATTCAACTTAATTGTTTTTTATACATGACATTAGAATGAAACCAATTTTACGCATAAATATATATAAATATATATTTCTAAAAGGCAATTTTACCAACTTTTATTGATGCTCTTATTATAAATCTCAATTTTTTAAATTTTATATATTATATATCATAAAATAAATTTCCTTTATTGACGAGGAACATCAAAATTAGCATACGGTGATTTTTTTGTTTTTTTCTGACAAGTTTCATTTTTTGTTGAATAATGAAAAATACTGAATTTTAATTTAAAACTACCCTTTCATCTAATTTATTTTTATGGTAAAATTTTAATTTAAAATGGATTAAAAGTATAATTATATAAATTATAAATCAATTAATAAAATTTATTTCATTAGAATAAATTTCACATTGAAATTGGATATAAAAACATTTCAATCTTTTGAACATTTTTACTTTAAAAACTCATTGTCTCATCCCATCTATGAGATTAATTTTAAAATAATTTATACCACTTATATAATAATAATTTAGAAAAATGGATTATATATTTTTAATCAGAATAATTTATAATTTATAGTATATTTAACTTATTTTTTGACCAAAAATATTAGTGATTGTAATTGAAATAAATTAGAGCAATTAAGGTAAAAACATGTTTACATGGTGGTAAAACATTAACTTAAGGGTCCAAAAAACCTAAAAAAAGTTCAAAAGAAATTTTATGGCCATATTTCAACTATATAGTAACTTTTATATAAAAGTTGCCCTTAAAAGAGGAACATTATGTTAGGGATATCTCTCAATAGTATTTACCTTTTTATATTTACAAGAATGTCACTATTACACCACTATAAAAGGAACCCCCCCACTTATTCAAACATATATATAAATTTTTCTCATCCAAAAAATATCAAAATAATCTCAAAAATTCATTCCTCTCATCCTATAAGGATCAATTTTTGAATAATGCAGACCATGTTATTATTTTGGTGCAAACCAAAAGGAATTATCCAAAGAATATGTAACATCATAGAACAAGAACTTTTTTTATTTCATTCTTCACCCCATCAATTATTATTATTCGACCATTATATAATAACATACATATAATTAATATAATGTTATTTTTTATGTTTTGTTTTTAAACTACACTCACACACACTTCCATCAAATGGGATACACACTCATTGTTCATGTGTATGGCAGACTACCGCATCATGAATAGATGTTGTTCGTTCTTCCATTACCACCTTTAAAGGTTGGTAATAATAATTTAATTACTATTTTTATTTTATATATATTATAATTATTATTTATATATTCTTATTTAATTAATATATATAAAATACCTTCATTATTTCCATTTTGTGGGAATATGATAACTTCATTTGTGGATGTGTGGATTACCACCTCCTCAAAGCGATGTGATTCATTTAAACTTTATATGGAATATATTAAGGATGGGTTTTCAGAACAGATATATGATATATATATATATGACATAATAATTATAATTAAATTATAATATATATATATATATATATTTATATATATATTCATTTTATTTATTTCTTTAAATGTGAAAAGAAAACAGAAACATCATTCATGCGTACATACAGCCTACCGTCTCCATGAACTATATACTCCATTTCAAATTTATATATATTTATATATTATTAGACATATTTATATAATGAATATATATATATATATATGATATTTTCCATTATTTATTATATCATGGTAATATTTAAATCATGATCTATGTAAGAGGATCAATAATAACAAGTCAAAATATATACAAAAAAATAATAGTTATAAGATGGAACATAAATTTAACATGAAATTGTAAATAAATGGGTAATATAAAGTCATTATAAAATAATATATGGTAGGTAATATAGTAACATGGTTATTTGGTATATTTATAATAAACAAATACTTATCACACATTAGTTTTTAACGTGTACGGATAATGTCATCACAAAACGTAAGACTTTTCTCATCTCACATTCACTTTCGTGAGATATATGCAATATTCACCACTTACTCTTTTTGTTTGGTGTATATAATTCTTTATGACAAGTTATATTATTAATTTACTTTATTTAATGATATTAAAAGTTTCAATTTATGTTTTTCTTTCACGAATCTCATGATTCAAATGTTACTCAAGTAGTAAGGGTATTTCTAATCTCACTTTCATATCTGCGAGACTTATGCTTCATTGGACACTCATTCCTTTTTTGTGGTGAATATAATTCCAATGAATTTATTCTATTATTATTATACTTAAATTTATGGGTATTTACATATCCATTTTATGAAATCTATTTCATGGTGTTTACAGTTCAAAAGTTACCAAATCATAAAGTTATTATTGTCTCATTTTTTCTTCTTTGAGACACATACACTACTACAAATACCCCTTTTATCAGTGCTAAAAATAGCCTTTAACAGCGCTATAAATGCGTTGTTAAAGCCAACGAAGATAAAGGAGGGTCCCCTTTATCAGTGCTCCAAAAAGCGCTGATAAAGACCCCTTTTATCAGCGATAAAAAAACGCTGATAAAAGGGGTCTTTTATCAGCGCTGATAAAAGATTCCTTTATCAGCGCTTTCTTTTTAGCACTAATAAAAGACTCCTTTTATCAGCACTTTTTTTTAGCGCTGATAAAAGTAAAAAAAATAAAAAAATTTAAAAAATTTTAAAAAATAAAAAAAATAAAAAAGTCCTGCCAATCGGGGAGCTTTTATAGCACTTGAGCCCCCTTTTAACAGTGCTTTCCAGCCCCTCCAGTGCCCGCACACACCCCCTCCACCCTTTATCAGTGCTGTCCCCCCAAATCCACCCCCATGTGCGTGCCCCTACCTCCACCAGGTTTTGAACTTGAGACCTCCCCCCTGTGCGCCTAAACCCTTACCACTCCTCTATTTTGATTTGTTTTCCATTTCATGATATCTCCATTTATATATATATATAGTTATATTAATATATATATATATATATATATTTATTTTAATATATATATTTATAGTGATATTAATATATATACTTATAGTTATATGAATATATATATATATGTATTTATATTTATATATATATATAGTTAGATTAATATATAGGTATATAAATATTCATATATTTGTATTTTAAATAAAATGTATATTATTTATTATTTAGATAAAGCTAATATATTTTATATGTAAATATATTTTATTATTTATATTTATAATTAAATTCTTATGTGTGAATATATAAAAAATATGTATATATTATTATATATTTGATTATAAATAGTAGTGCGTTATAAAAAACAATAAAATTTCAAAGACTTAATATCTATATGAATGTAATACCTTGGAATAAATTCAGGCCCCACAAAAAAATCCAATAATATCCCCTTAAATGAGGCTGAAAATCCACAAAATTTGAAAAAATCAGGGTATACCGACTAAAAACTCAGTTTTGAGGCCTTCTGAGCATTTTTTGGCCTTGAAAAATGTGACAGAGGCTTTTATTAGGTCACTAGAGAGTAGAGCTCGTCGCAGGATTCGATTTTACATGCTGTTCACCCCAAACAGACATCTGGATCAAAAGTTATGGTTGTTTGAAGTTCGAGTTGTGTTTTCAACATATTTTGGATCTTTTATTTCTTTAGTCTTCAAATTATTTGTAAATGACTATTATTCCATAATAATTAGCAAATTATTTATTAAAAATATTTTTTTAATTTTTTTATAAGCCATTTTCACTAAATATTTTATATAATAAGTGTAACTGTGTATTTATACTTATCTACAATATATTTATAATTATATTTAAAAAATATATATTATATTTATATCAATATAACTATATCTATGTATTTAAATATTAATATATCTTTTTTAATAATTTTTTTTGGAAGTAGACCCTTTATCAGTGCTTAAAAAAACACTGATAATGACCCCCTTATCAATGCTACTAAAAAAGCGCAGATAAAAGGGTACCCTTTAAGGGTGCTAAAAAAGCGTTGTTAAAGGGGTACCTTTATCGGTGCTAAAAAAAGTGTTGATAAAGGGGTTCTTTTATCAGCACTTTTTTTAGCGCTGATAAAGGTACCCCCCTTTATCAGTGCTTTTTCATTAGCGCTGATATTGGATGGCGCAGGCCTTGCCCAATTTTATGGTAGTGATATTATGTTATGCACCCCATTATTTTACAAGGTGTGTATAATGACCTTTGAAATTTTTTACCATGAATATCCTTATTTCATGATATTTTAATCTTCATGATATTTTATTCTCTCATATTGATTATTTGTAACTATTACCAAAGTGGTAATATATTATTGTTACAATCTCACCATTTATCAATATTGTTTATGTATTATGCTTCCATTGATGGAATAATATGATCCATCTCTCAAGAACACTCTTGAATTTTTTTATCCACTATTTATTCATGATATATTCATGTTTTGGAACCCTTTTTACACACTTTGGTACATAAGATAATTAATAAAGTGTTTTTAGGAAAATATGACTTCATTTATCTCATCGACCATAAATATATTTTACTTAAAAATCATATTTTATACAAATGTTTTTGAAAAAATTATATATATAATCTTATGATTTTTAACAGACATTTTTACCCATATTTTACCTTTTTAAATGTGATTTTAAAAGGTATCTTCTTGTTGTTTTCTGATCAAGGCACTTTTCTAAAAATTTTATAGTGAAAAAGGAATGATCGGAATGAACGGATTTACCCGTCATCATGATAATCATTTCCTTGAAACTTACTTTTAATGTTAACATGGTTATTTTTAAATAAAATTGTTTTCATAATATTATGGAAATTCATTATTTTTAAAGTGGTTTTCAAGGAAAAAATGTTTTCAAATTTTTTTCAGGATTCCTTTATAACCATTCAAAGTATTATCAAAGAAAAGGGTTTTCAAAATGTTTTCAAGAGTTCTTTATAAGTTTTCAAATATATTTTAAAAATATTTTTAAACATTTTCAAGATTCCTCTGTGATTTTTCAAATTATTTTTGAATAAAAATGTTTTCAAAGTGCTTTCAAGATTCTTTTATATGCTTTCAAAAAAAAAATTAAAAAATACTAATTTTTTTCAATATTACTTTATTATTTTTATGAGATATTATTAAAGAAATGGTTTTAAAAATGTTTTCAAGATTCATTTATATATTCTTTAGGTTATTTTCAAAAAAAAATTAAATAAGTTTTATGTTTCAAAAAAATTAAAAGATAAATTGATATTTTCCACAATAAATTATTTAAATGATTTTTTAAGATTACTTCATAAGTTTGAGAAGTGGGTTTCAAAGAAAAAGATTTTGAAAATGTTTTGTGTTATGAAAAAAATTATTTTCAATGAAAGTTTATTTTCCATAAGAAATTATCCAAGTGATTTTCAAAATCCTTCTCCATAAAATATTTCCTCCTTTGATATATTTTTTCTTTACTGGGGGTGTGATCCAGGGACTATAACATCCCAGGTAAATAAAGAATAATACATATTTCATAATTATTGATATTTTTTAATTAAATATTAATTTTACTTTAAAAGGGTTGCTATGTTCGATAACATACCCGATACGCAACAACAGGTTTCTTTGAAATCTTACGTTGCACACTAATAATATATTATTATTATTTTAAATGGTAGTCAAAGCCTAGCCATTGTATTGGATGGAATGAAAATAACATAATATAATACGATTATACAAGTTCGTTAAATGTATTTACATTTATCCAATAAAAGTTAGAGGCTTAAAATGTGAATGAATCTAATTTTAAGCATAATTTACATTAAAAGGCCGATTTATCGCCTTTTAATGGAGAACCCTTTTTAAATATAGGTTTGTTCACTTTAATACATTCTATATGAACAAATAAAATCCTTCTTTAGAATGGGGACATCAAAATTTACTTTGTGTAATTTGTTGGAATTTTTCCGACAAAGTTCATTTTTTAATGAATAGTGAAAAGTATTGTATTTTAATTCAAAAGTGCCTTTTAATCTAATTTATTTATATGGTTAAATTATCTTTTTAATTGGTTTTAAAGTGAAATTAAAATATATTTTTACCATTTAATCCAATTTGGGTCAATGGAATTAATTTTACTTTGAAATTGGACATAAACAACTATTTATCTTTTGATAGTTATTGTTTTTTAAAAACACGTTATTTATTTTGATAACATGAATTAATTTTAAATTTAATTAATTCCACTTCTATGTTTTTAATTTGGAATAATAGAGATCATTTTTTAATTCGGAATATCAAATATATCTTAGGCTGAATTTTTGGTATTTTTCTGAAAAACTTCATTTTTTGATGAATAGTGAAACCACTTAGTGGTAGTTAAAACAACTTAATTTTTCATTTAAATGAAATTTTACCACTTCTGTGAATTGAATTTCAAAAATCCGACATACATGGTTGTCATCAAGAAGTAAAATGTGGTTCATTAAGATGAAAATAAATTTTGGTGAATAGTAACTTTTGACTTTTATTTACCACGGTTAAAGGTAAATAGGGTAATTCAAGTTTAAAAGAATATTATAATAATTCAAAATTACCTTAACACTTATCCAAACCTTGTTGGTTGAGTCATTAACGACCATTGGAATCTTTGAGTCAATTTTGGGACCCCATTTAGCAACTTGGGAGTGATAATGACAATTTATATTAATTAATAAAATGTAAAGACAAAATTGACATTAACAAAAATCTTTTAGTAATTAATTTTTATATGGTGTTATATAAGTCATATATTAGACTATAAATATTCATTGGAAAGATAAAAATATTTCCTAGATCATGGTATTTGTTTTATAATTTTTATACATCAAATAAATTAAATTATTTATGACACAATAATGATGCAGTATTTACCTCATTAATAAATAATTTAAATAAATAAGATTATAATGATTAAAATATCATCCAAAACATGTCCAATTCTGATTGGATGATTTTATTTCGACCATGAGTCATATTATCTTTATCTTTAATGATTTTTGGACCTTTTGAAACAGAATATCATTATATAATAAAATAATATTTTCACACTTTCCTAAAGAGCCCCTCCTCTCCCTTATAAAAGGAGACCATTTATATCCAATTCCTCACACCTATAAAGACATTTGGCTCATCCAAACTCTACCCAATTAATCTCCCTACATCTCTCCACTCTCATTAGAAGCCTTACCTTAGGAAGAAGGCACTTTAACAAGTCATTTGGTTCAAACCTAAGGGAGACTATTGAAAAAACGACCTATACCCACGGTTCAAAACCGTGGGTATAGCCCCCAAAACCATGGGTATAACCTATACCCACGATTTTAGGAATCGTGGGCTGGAATGACATCGGTATAGGGGTCTCAGCCTATACCCATGGTTTGGAGAAACATGGGTATAGGGGATTCAAATGTGGCACACGCTGAAACAGCGTGACACACAACACACCCCACGGTTTTCAAACCGTGGGGTTTTTATTTTTTTCAGAAAATAGGGCTGGGGAGGTTTCGAACCCGCACCATGGACTTATCCTTGCGGCAGCGCCCCACCCATGGACCAACTGACCTGTAATTTTTACTTTTTATATATAAATATGTCTACGTATATATATAAACATGGTTTATTTAAATTCAAAAAAGCGCATCGCGGGATTCGAAACTGTGTCTCACGCTAAGAATCGCTGCTGCGCTCTACCAATGAACCAACCAAGCTGTTATTCATATTCATAATCAGTGAATAAATTTTCATATTTATATTAATATTATCCACGCGGGGTAATTAAATTAAAAAAACTCCGCCAGAGTGATTTGAACCGGTGACCTACAACATCCGTGGAGAATTGTTTACCAACCGAGCTACCAAATTCTAGAAATTATATATTTATATTTACCTAAATATATTAATCTATACCATGAAGAAATGCCTCACCGCCAAATTTTTTCCGTGTCCCGCCTAATTTTTTTCCCCCGCCATAACGCGGGAAATCTATACCCACGATTCTATAGAACCGTGTGTGTAGGTCTCCAAATAAAAAACCGTAATACCTACGGTTTTCAAGAACCGTCGGTATAGGTCTTTAAAAAATACCCTATATCCACAGTTTTCTCCAAAACCATGGGTATAGGTCTTAAAATAAAACTATAGCCACAGTTTTTGGCACAATTGTGGGTATAGGTGGCCTATACCCAAGGTTTTGGAAAAATGTGGGTATAGGTTCACATACTATCCCTATACCCACGGTTTTAGAAAACCGTGGGTATAGACCTATTTTCCAGTAGTGATACCCAAATTAAAGGTAACAGTTTCTCTTAAATTGTCTTCTTTTATTTTACTTCTCCAACCTGAAAACTCTCTTTATTCCTTTCTTTTGTAACAACACCAGTATCCTCAATATAATAGGATATTTTTATGAGAAGTATTCAAACTACACTTACACACACCTCCATCTAATGGATGATGAACATAATGTTTCTGTGGATGGCAAGCTAACGCCTCACGAAATGATGATTGTTCAAATATCTCCAACCGCCTCTCATAGAGGCCATTACAATGGCACTGTATTTATATATGATATATATTATGTTTATGTTTTCTTTATTCTTTTGTATTTTCCATTTATATCACGACTTTATGGTTTCCATAGTGGGTAAATATGATAATCTCATTTGAGGAAGTGCGGACTACCGCCCCCTCAAAGTGATGTGACTCGTTAATGCCTTATGTGGGATGTATAAAGGATAGAGTTAATGATATTATATATGATATTATACTGTAATTATAATATACCTATGTATCATTATGTTTTAATTCCATTAAAATAAGAAATAGAAATGAAAGTAGCGTCCATGTGTACGTACGACTTACCGTCTCCATGAACAGTGCATTTTATTTCTTACCTCTAAATGTTATGTACTATTACAAATAAATGTATATACTGGATATATATTATATATATGATATCTAAATCATGAATATAATTCTTGATATAATAAACCTTTGACCACATGAACAACATGTAATTATAAGAAGTCCATTTTGGACTCAAGTACCAAATACCGACAAAACAAACATTATTAACTTAAATGATTACCTAATGTTTATAACATGGTAATAATAGATATAAAAGGAATAATAAACTTAAAAAAGGTTCTTAATCAAGTATAAATTAGCTTTAGTTTATTATTCAGGAGATTAAAGAACGATCGAGTCAAGTCGGACACAAGGTAAGGGATCCGACCTCTCTATTTCTTTTCAAGTACTCTCTTTTATGCCATTTCTTTTATGCTCCATGTTCTTATGTTGGAGGATGTTATTTTATATTAACAAAACTCTAATTTGTATTTTCATATGATTAGAGTCCCCCTTTTACTCTCATCAATTCATTTTATGAATTTTTAAGTGGCGTCGTTAGGCTGCCAAATTTTTGTAAGGGATTTTCTTATCTCACTTTTAATTCCATGAGATTTCCATTGTTCGCCACTTATTCATTGAATATGGTGTATTGTGTACTGCCATTTGATATATATTATCATTATTCTTATTATATTCATGGTATTATGTGATTGATTTGGTGGTTATTAACTTTTGGTCATACGACTCAGTTGATTACAATGTGGTAAAGGGTTTCATCTCACTTTTTATTCCTGTGAGATTCATGCTATATTTTCCACTATTTCCTTTTGTGTGGTGTATGTACTACCCATCATTGTACTATTTATGTAATATAATTTCATTTATGAGTATTTACATCTTCATTGTATGATCCTTATTTAATGTGGCGTATGTTTTGTATGTTACCAAATCGGTAAGGGAACTATTCACCCTTCTCTTTATAAAAGACTTATTTTTGTTATGTATTTTAATTTACATATTATTATGTTGGGATATGTTCTTTTATATCCTTATTGATGTAAAATTTATATCCAAGTGATGATATTCCCCTTTTTATCTCATCAACTCATTTTCTGAATTTTAAAGTGACGCCATTAGGCTGTCGAATTTTTACAAGGGAACCTCTTAACCCAATTTCAACTCTTTGGGTTCAACTTGTTCTTCTTGAACATGTCATCCTATGAATATGTTTGAATTAACTATGATTGTTTTACACTTAATATACACCTATATTAGGTGTATTTATATTTCTCACACATAATTATGTGATTGATTTATCCTTAATTTAAGGATACCATCATTATAAAGGATTTCATCTCAATTTACATTTCCATTGAGACTTCATTGTTGTTATGCACCAATTCACTATTATATGGTGTATATACTGTACTTTGACATATTATATCATGAATAAATTTATTCTCATGATATTATAAAGTTCTGATTAAATGTTATTCCTCAATTATTTGTATTCAAGTGTCTCTCTTTTTGTTAAAAAACTCTTTAACTAAAATATCGTTTTAAATGTTTTAAAGATTTATTATTATAAATATTTCTCATTAATGTCCATGTTTTAAAAATGTGTTTTAGGATTTATTTATATGGACATTATTGTTTTCAAATGATAATTTATTTAAAATCTTCAAAGTGGTATGAGACACTTTGATTCAAAAATCTATTTTTAAATGGTTTTGAAAATGATTTGATAAAACATTGTTTATTTAAATATCTTGATTTGATATATTGGAATGTGGAAATTTTATATTTCCTTTAAATATGTGTTATATGTTGTGATTATGTATGGTTATTGGGCATTGTTTATGTATACGAGTGGTTCCGTGATAAACCAAGGGCGGGTGATCCCGAGATAGCTCTCCAATGCATTGGGTAACATGACGGAGATAAACGTGATGTTTCTCCTAAGAGATTTAGGGAATATAACATGATGGGTATTCCATGTGTAACTCCCTATGTAGCTGTGATAGATACAATGTAAGTTTGATATGGATTCCATAAGTAACCATTATGATTTATGATTTGTGTGTGTTATTCATAAATCTCATGATTTCATAAGGTATGTTATGATTGAAAAGTATGGTTTCATTGATTTGTATTTATTGTTGGTATAATGTTTTCCTTCCTTATTTTATAACCCTTACTGAGCTTTTTATGCTCATCCCACGTTTTTGAAATGTTTTCCACAGGACATAAAGATGAATAGGGTCAATGATGGGATCAAGGAAAAGTCATTCTATCTAAAACATGGAACTAGACATGTTTCTTTTTAAGAGTTTTTTATTTTATCAAAAAAATGGATACTGAGTAGTAGTGTCTACCTGTAGTATTCAAGTTGTAATGTAATAGATATGACCTAATTTTCTAAAAATCTAAACCTAAAAAGATCCTCAATGTGAATTATTCATTTAATTCAATATTACGTAATTTTTCAAACCGGTTCCTTATAGTTGGTATCAGAGGTCGGTTTAGATAACTTTAGAGGTTAGGGTACAATTTAAGCATAAGTGACATTACCATAATGGTTAGGATTTTATAAAGATTCATAGTTATTTTTATAAAGTGAATGATTTTAATATAACATGAATAAGTATATCTTAGTGTTTACCCTCCTCATAAGATATTATATGATGATTTTACTGATATACTAACTCTGACCTTTTTGGTTATAGTAAATAGCTGGATCTAGCAGGAACCAAAGTAATAGTGGATGTGAAGAAAACTATGAAAGTTTTCTGAATGATCAGCTGAATGATATGGGAGCTGCAATGATAACTCCTTTGGTTATTCTCAACCAACTACCTGGAGTCATGATTGACCACCTGAACCTTAGTGATTTTTATAATACATCATATATGCAAGAAAAAAGTCCCTACGGATGTTCAGGTAATAATCATACAGGTATGTATGTTCAAAAACCTATGTGTCAAAGATGTGGAAAGAAACACATAGGAAGATGTTTCAAAGGGAAAGAAAGATTCTATAGATGTGGAAATGAAGGTCATAAAGCAAGAAACTGCCATGGAAAAAGGAAGCATCTAGTTGAATCTAGGAAAGGGAAAGAAGTTCTTTTTTAAGGATCAATTGAATGTTTTAAATGTGGTGGGCATGGTCATTATGAAAACACATGTCCTATGAAGAAGTTTTGGGAATGGGATCACCAGGATCGTACAAATATTCGTTTACCAATACCTAATTCCATTCTGATTGAGGATGAAGAAACTGACAATGGCCAATGAAATTTATGGATTATTTCTTAACATATGTTTTCCTATTATTGAAATATTTGGATACGATTCATGATTTTTTTGTAGGAATGAAGTATTTTAGAATAAGTTGGTAAAGAATGGTTAATGTATCATGAAGAATGTTTAATGATTAAGAGGTCAACATATAAGAGATTCAAGAGTTATGTTAGATTTCAGGATAGTGAAATTCTTAAAAGTATTAAGGCTCATTTGATGATGAGATTACATTAAAAGACTCTTTATAGTATGTGTAACCCTGAAGTTTGATATATGAAAATTTTATTCAAGGAATAATTATCTTTTTTGTGTATTTATAGTTATAAAGAACCATTTGGGTTTATATGATCCTTGAATTTGAGGCAATTACCGGTTAATACATTTTGGGATGCAAAATGAAAGTTATTAGATATCCTTTGTGGTTAAAATATGTTATGGTTATTTTTGATGAATTTATCTCTTTTGGTAATGTAATAAAATTATGTAGTTTTTGAAAAGGTACAACACGCAAACCGTGTGACAACCCATCGCGTCAGACGAAGCTGTGGGAATCGAACCCACAACCAAAGTGCGGCTGGTATTTATCACCTACCACTGGACTATGTGAAGTCCTTGGTTAGTATGACTAATTCTTTTTAGTTAGATGATCTTAAGAATCAGGAATAAGTTAATTTTGGGTTATCTATGGAAATGATTAACCTATCATGGAGGATATGTAATTAGGTTAATTACTTTTCAGTATGATACTTTAAGAGTAACTGATGTTATTTGGAGATAAATGTTAAGATTTACCTTGGAAGACTATGTGATTAAATCCTTCATAGATTTGGGTTTAAATCTTAGTTTGGATTAATTTGAATAATTTTAAGTATAAATATTTATTTAATGGTCTTTCTTGAACTTTGGGTTCTTTTTGTTGAATTTTGGAGATTAAGAGTAGTATTTCTTTTTAAAAAGGATTATCCTTTTGGTGATTATCTGATCATATACTAAACATTTTGGTTTTAGTTAATATCTAAAGACATGGGAAATATATAGTTCATCTTTTTTGGATTATGTGATTCTATCGAGGTTGATTATAGCACTCTTAATGTGAAAAAAAGTCATCCTGAATATTCATCGTTTGGAGAAAATATGAGTTTGTGTTAGAAATCTAGTAAAAGATGAATGTATACATGACAAGTAAGTATATTTCCTTATGGTTTTAGTTAATCTCATAAATAAATTTCTCAAAGAAAAGTAACTTTAAACAAAAACCTTGTCCATTAACTTTTCCTATTGGGGAATCAAATACTGTTTAACCCATCACAAGTTTGTGATTTTCTAGTGGTTAACTTTCTCCTAAACTTGTTTCCTAACACTCTCCATCAGAACTTGAACTTTTCTTTCTCCTACCTATCCATGTTTTCATGGAATCTTAGTATGGGTTAACTCAGGTGACCTTTTTGCTTCTCTTTCATTCTTTTAAACTGATAGTTTTACTGACTCTTTTTCTGATGTGGGACTTTCAATGAAGTTTCCGAGCCCATTTTTTTTTAAATTGCGAGGACGCAATTCCCAAAAGGGGGGAAAGGATGTAAAATCCCAGGTAAATAAATAATAAGTCATATTTCGTAATTATTAATATTTTTGAATTAAATATTAATTTTACATTAAAAGGGTTTCTATGTTTGATAGCGTACCCGATACGCAACAACAGGTTTCTTTGAAATCTTATGTTGCACACGAATAATATAATATTATTATTTTAAATGGTAGTAAACTCCAAGCCGTTGTATTGGAAGGAATGAAAAAAACTAAATACAATATGATTATACATGTTTTTTAAATGTATTTACATTTATCCAATAAAATTTAGAGGCTTAAAATGTGAATGAATCTAATTTTAAGCATAATTTACATTAAAAGGCTGATTTTCCCCCTTTTAATGGAGAACCATTTTTAAATATAGTTTTGGTCACTTTAATACATTCTATATGACCAAATAAAATCCTTATTTAGAATGGGGACATCAAAATTTACTTTGTGTAAATTTTTGGAAATTTTCCGGAAAAGTTCATTTTTAAATGAAGAGTGAAAAATATTGTATTTTAATTCAAAAGTGCCTTTTAATCTAATTTATTTATATGGTTAGATTATATTTTTAATTTTTTTTAATGTGAAATTAAAATATTTTTTTTCCATTTAATCCAATGTGGGTCATTGGAATTAATTTCACTTTGAAATTGGACATAAACAAGTATCAATCTTTTGATAGTTATTGTTTCTTAAAAACACGCTATTTGTTTTGATAACAGAAATTAATTTTAAAGTTAATTAATTCCACTTATATGTTTTGAATTTGGAATAATATATATCATTTTTTAATTCGTAATATCAAATATATCTTAGGCTGAATTTTTGATATTTTTCTGAAAAACATCAATTTTTGATGAATAGTGAAACCACTTTGTGGTAGTTAAAAAAACTGACTTTTTCATTTAAATGAAATTTTACCACTTCTGTTAATTCAATTTAAAAAATCCAAAATACATGGTTGTCATCAAGAAGTAAAATGTGGTTCATTAAGATGAAAATATTTTTTGGTGAATAGTAACTTTTGACTTTTATTTACCGCGGTTAAAGGTAAATATGGTAATTCAAGGTTAAAAGAATATTATAATAATTCAAACATACCATAAAACTTTTCCAAACCCTATTGGTTGAGTCATTGAAGACCATGGACATCTTTGGGTCAATTTTAGGACCTCATTGAGCCACTTGGGAGTGGTAATGACAATATAGATTAATTAATATAATGTAAAGACAAAAATGACATTAACAAAAATCTTTTAGTAATTAATTTTTATATGGTGTTATATAAGTCATATTTTAAACTATAAATATTCATTGGAAATATAAAAATATTTCCTACATCATGGAATTTTTTATAATTTTTAGACATCAAATAAATTAAATTAGTTATGACACAATAATGATGTAGTATTTACCTCAATAATAAATCATTTAAATAAATAAGATTACAATGAGTACAATATTATTCAAAACATGTACCATTCTGATTGGATGATTTTATTTCGACCAGGAGTCATCTTATCTTCATCTTAAATGATTTTTTGACCTTTTGAAACCGAATATCATTATATAATAAAATAATATTTTCACACTTTCTTAAAGAGCCCCTCCTCTCCCTTATAAAAGGAGACCATTTCTATATAATTACTCACACATTTAAAGCCATTTGTCTTGTTCAAAATCTACCCAATTAAGCTCCCTACATTCCTCTCCTCCCCTTATAAGCCTTACCTTAGGCAGAATACACTTGAATAAGTCCTTTGGTTCAAACCAAAGAGAGTTACCCAAATTAAAGGTAACAATTTCTCTTAATTTTTATTTTATTTTATTTATACAACCCATAAAATCTTTTTATTCCTTTCTTTTGAAACAACACCAGTATCCTAAATATACTAGGATGTTTTTATGAGAAGGATTCGAACTACACATACACACACCTTCATCTAATGGATGAAGAACATAATGTTTCTGTGGATGGAAAACTAACGCATCACAAAATGATGATTGTTCAAATATGTCCAACCACCTATAATGGTGGCCATTATGATGGAACTATATTTATATATGATATATATTATGTTTATGTTTTCTTTATTATTCTATATTTTCCATTTATAGCACAACTTTATGATTTCCATAGTGGGTAAATATGATAATCTCATTTGAGGAAGCGCGGACTACCACCCCCTCAAAGTGATGTGACTTGTTAATGCCTTATGTGGGATGTATAAAGGATAGAGTTAATGATATTTTATATGATATTATACTGGAATTATAATATACCTATGTATCATTATGTTTTAATTCTATTAAAATAAGAAATAGAAATGAAAGTAGCATTCATGCGTACGTACGACTTACCGTCTCCATGAACGGTGCATTTCATATCTTACCTCTAAATGTTATGTACTATTATATATACATGTATATACTGGATATATATGATATATATGATATCTAAATCATGAATATCATTCTGGATATAATGAACCTTGGACCACATGAACAACATGTAATTATAAGAAGTCCATTTTTGACTCAAGTACTAAATATTGACAAAACGAACATTATTAACTTAAATGATTACATAATGTTTATAACATGGTAATAAGTGATATAAAATGAATAATAAACTTTAAAAAGGTTCTTAAGCAATTAAAAATGAACTTTAGTTTATTATTCAGGAGATTAAAGAACGATCGAGTCAAGTCGGACACGAGGTAAGGGATCTGACCTCTCTCTTTCTTTTCAAGTACTCTCTTTTATGTCATTTCTTTTATGCTCCATGTTATTATGTTGGAGGATGTTATTTTATATTCACCATACTGTAATTTTTATTTTCATATGATGAGAGAACCCCTCTTACTCTCATCAATTCATTTTAAGAAATTTTATGTGGCGTATTTAGGCTGCCGAATTTTCGTAAGGGATTTTCTTATCTCACTTTTAATTCCATGAGATTTCCATTGTTCGCCACTTATTCATTGCATGTGGTTTATTATGTACTACCGTTTGATATATATTATCACTATTCTTATTATATTAATGGTATTATATGACTCATTTGTTGGTTATTAACTTTTGGTCATACGACTCAGTTGATTACAACGTGGTAAAGGGTTTCGTCTCACTTTTTATTCCAGTGAGATTCATGCTATATTTGCCACTATTTTCTTTTTTTGGTGTATGTACTGCCCATTATTGTACTCTTTATTTAATATAAATTAATTTATGAGTATTTTAATCTTCATTGTATGATTCTTATTTCATGTGGCATATGTTTTGTAAGTTACCAAATCGGTAAGGGAACTATTCACCCTCCTCTTTATAAAATACTTTCTTTTGTTATCTCTTTTAATTTACATCTTATTATGTTGGTATATGTTATTATATATCCTTATTGATGTAAACATTATATAAAAGTTATTATATTCCCTTTTTTATCTCACCAACTCATTTTCTGAATTTTAAAGTGACGTCGTTAGGCTGTAGAATTTTTACAAGGGAACCTCTTAACCCAATTTCAATTCTTTGGGTTCAACTTGTACTTCTTGAACATGTCATCCTATGAATATGTGTGAATGAACTCTGATTTTTTTACACTTAATATACAATTATATTGGGTGTATTTATATTTCTCACAAATAATTATCTGATTGATTTATCCTTAATTTAAGGATACCATCTTTATAAGGGATTTCATCTCAATTTACATTTCCATTGAGACTTCATGGTTTTTATGAACCAATTAACTCTTACATGGTGTATATACTGTACATTGACATATTATATCATGAATACCTTTACTCTCATGATATTATGAAGTTATTATTAATTGTTATTCTTCAATTATTTGTATTCAAGTGTCTCCCTTTTTGTTAAAAAACTCTTTAACTAAAATATCATTTTAAATGTTTTAAATATTTATTCTTATAAATATTTCTCATTAATTTCCATGTTTTCAAAATGTGTTTTAGGATTTATTTATATGGACATTAATTTTTTCAGATGATAATTCATTTAAAAGCTTCAAAGTGGTATGAGAAACTTTGATTCAAAAATCTCTTTTTAAATGGTTTTGAAAATGATTTGATAAAACATTGTTTATTTCAATATCTTGATTTGATATATTAGAATGTGGAAATGTTATATTTCGTTTATAATGTGTTATATGTTATGATTATGTATGGTTATTGGGCATTGTTTATGTATATGGGTGGTTCCGTGATAAACCTAGGGCGGGTGAGCCTAAGATAGCTCTCCAATGCATTGGGTAAGGTGACGGAGGTAAACATGATGTTTCTCCTAAGAGATTTTGGGAATATACCATGATGGGTATTCAAAGTGTAACTCCCTATATAGCTGTGGTAGATATAATGTAAGTTTAATATGGATTCCATAAGTAACCTTTATGATTTATGATTTGTGTGTGTTATTCATAAATCTCATGATTTCATAATGTATGCTATGATTGAAAAGTATGGTTTCATTGATTTGTATTTATTGATGTGCTAATGTTTTCCTTCCTTATTTTATTACCCTTACTGATCCTTTTATGCTCATCCCAAGTTTTTGAAATGTTTTCCACAGGACTTAAAGATGAATAGGGTCAAGGATGGGATCAAGGAAAATTCATGCTATCTAAAACATGAAACTAGACATGTTTCTTTTTAAGAGTTTTTTATTTTATGAAAAAAATAGATACTGAGTAGTAGTGTCTACTTGTAATATTCAAGTTGTAATGTAATAGTTATGGCCTAATTCTCTAAAACTCTAAACTTGAAAAGATCCTCAATGTGAATTATTCATTTAATTCAATATTATGTAATGTTTAAGGTCGGGTCCTTATAGGGACACCATTCTTATTCTTTACATTAAGGTATTATGTTTATATTGAAAAGTCTTCTATGAAGCCCATTTATTATACATGGATAATACCATGATAAAATTCTTTTGAAGCCCACTTCCTTTCATGATTTATTATATGATTAAATTATTATGAAATTTCAATATTTCCCACATGTTTTTATAGGATAAAATTTTTATGATACCCATTTAATTTCATCAGTTATGATATGATGTTTATGAAACCCATCCCTTTTTATGGGTCATGATATGATGATTGTTTTATTAACATATGCCACATTTATATATGATTTCATTATATGATTGGTGGGACCAATATCTCTCTCCAATTTATTGGTAAAATATTAATATCTCATGAGATAAAAAGGCTATAATAGGGAGTGAACCCAGTTTAGTAAGGGACTTTATCTGCTAAGATGGTCTTAGGAGTGAACCTTGAATACTTAAATGGTATTGGAAGTCAACCTTGGCAACTAAGATGGTCTTTAGATTGAACCATTACTACTAATATAGTATTTTGAGTCAACCTTGACTGCTAATATGGGAAATAATTCGACAGGCTTTACCCACTATAGTAAGAATTTGTGACTTTGTCAACTATAAGGAAAGGGATGTGACTACAGATTGTGGTTTGTCCCACCCTGTAGGTTCATCCCACATGAAGTGAATTGATATGTTTTTTCAATGATCATTGACTTATAGGGAATTATTTTTTATTCTTACACGTATGGAACAAGTCTATTTATTATTCAAATGATATGCTCTCGCAACTCATGCTATTTGATTTCCTTATTATTCATGTCTTATGAACTATCAATATTTATTCCATGAATCATGACTATTATTTTTGATATGTTAGGTATGATCTTCAAATGGTATTCTCATGTTATCATACCCCTATGTTCATGTTATGATTTCATATCTCCTTTATTTTTACCCTTATAGAGCATCTGTGATCACCATTTCATATGTTTCCTTCCAAAAAATTATGAAGAATTGTTTTAAGTAGTAGTAATAAAGGGGAATTAATTTATGGGATATGTTGAAGATATTTCACCAATATAGAAGATTATGTTTCCAATTTTTAAAATACACTAAACTATTACAATCATCGGGTATGTAATTTTGTATTGTTTTGAATATTTATCTAAAATGATGTAATATCCATGTATGTTAAGTATGGGTCACTATATCAGAGGACAATGATCGATTTTCAATGGACGAATTGCATGATAAATTGTGATTACCTGGGTTTTATAACCTCATTCACATAAAGGACAACATATCTTTTCCTTTTAATAATTTTCTGTCATTTCCCATTTTATTTCCCTATTTATTTTAAAAGGTATGGTGATCTCACAACGTTGTGCGAGTGTTGTCAAAGAAAAAATCTTTCCTCTTCTGTGATGTATTGTGTGGCTAATAAATGGTCCTTTGTAATGCATAACAATTTTAATATAAAACCTTTATGTTTGTATTTGGTGTTGGTAGTGGCAACGTAGAGTTGAATGGACATGTCCAAGACCCTTCATATGATGAAGGTGAAATGAAAGCATGCTCTTATTTTATGAGTAAGAAATTTCACAAGGGCTTTTGTGATGTCTTATAAACTTCATGTGCATTTCATATGAAGATAAATGATAGGATAATTCCTTCTTCTTCATCATATTTTTGACCCTTTATTTTTTGGGGGTTTTGGAAGATTGTTAGGTGCCCACCAATTGACAAGTCTCATGATATGGTGGAGTTTATTTTGTAGCTACCTCTTGATCGGTGAATGTATTAGACACATTTAAAAGGATAATAGGATTGTATAAGGGGATTCATGTGATCTAAAGTAGTTCATGAAATTCACATGACCCATTCGCATGACCTTTCGAAGGTCATGAAATCATTTGTCCTTTGTAATATCATGCGATCCACATTATTTTTTCCACATTCTCTTACTTTATTTTTTAGGGAAAATAACCCCCACATTTCAGGTATTTATTCCCATAAATATTTTTCAGTGCTCATTTAGTTGGGGTTAAAAATGTCATCTTTTAATTTTAAAGCCACGTCATTATGAGATGGTGGAGTTGTCGAACCAATCCCATCAACCATGGATGGGATGCTTTTAGAGGCAGGGCTTATAACTTGTTGGCTTCTGAGCAATTCAATTTCCACACCCTCTATCTTGGGCATTATCTTATCCAAAATCTTCCTAGATGATGATTTCTCATTGGATTGAACAAAATATAAGTCCCATTAACATTGAGTACCGAGCTTATACTCCATATTACCCTATTTCATATCAAAAAGGCTTGTAGCCGGATCAAGTCCAGCTTTAAGGATTTTTCCTTGAAGTGGTTTGTAACCATATTATAATTCCCTTTACCTTTAATAATGTTCATTTTGTGTTCCTATGACAACTCATTACCCACATCAATTTGTGAAATATATTCTTTTTTAGTTTGACCATCTTAGGAGGTGTTATTAGGAAACTCCCCCTCAATACCCTTTTTGAGAGGATCCTTGAAATATATTCCTACAAGGAACATCTATTTAATACTAGAGAGACATATCTCAATCTGTTCATGAGATGAGACACTTATAAAACCCTCAAAAATAGTATTACCAATAGTATCATAATTATAAAAAATGAGAATAATATTTTTAATCATAATATCTGATTTATGTTCAGGATTCTTACTATTAACCTTTCCTCCATCGATCAACTCCTTGTTGGTTTCTCTACCATCAAGCACAGGAGTAGAAAAAACTATTAAATTCTACCTAAAATTCTTAAAATATGGATTATTTTTCTTCCTACAATCGACATGATCATGACCAACTATATTACAAAATTAACAACTAACATTGGACCTCCTGTAGTTCTCAGAGTCATGACCAATTATATTACAATTAGATAAAGAGATTCAAATATTTTTATACACAACCTTAATGTTAATGTTATCATCACCTATTGACATCACAAATTTGTCAATAAAATATTTAGTGACATAAACCTCCACCAAAATTCAATCAAAGCATCTGAACCTACAAAGAAGTCTCACTTTATCTATATGAATTGGAGAATCAATTCCAAAATCAATATCATTAAAAATACTAGGATTCTTATAAATCCAATTTAATCTAAGAATCACTCATATGTTTATTCATAAGAGTTCTTGAATTCACAAGAGTTATAGTGAGGATCCCATTATAGGAATCAAAGAAGCCTCGTCTTGATCGATAGAGAACAAAATATCCAAGCCTGAAATTTACGGAGATTAGTAGGAAAGATCACATGAAGGAAAATCACGACCAATCAACATAAGTTACCAATTTAAAAACCCTAAAATGTATTAAATCTATTTTAGAAGTTAATAAAGTTTCTAAGGGTTTTCCTCCTTCATCAAAGAAATTAAAGTAATGTTTGAAAACATAAAGAGTTCGCACCTCTCGATCACTACTTCCATGTTAGTAGTATGATGCACTGGGTTTTCATTTCTAATAATCCTTTTGATGGAATCTTCTATAATAGAAAAAAAAGGAGAATTAAGAACCTTTGATCTCATAAGTCATACCAGATGGTGATTCTCCCTATTTATGTAAGCGATTATAGAAAGAAAAAAGATCCTTTATCCTGAGCCTAGAAACAATGTCTTTCTTCAAAGTAACCTAATTAGGGTTCCCCCAATGACCTCCATTAAGATATCCTCCCCTGGGCGCCTTCATTTATTATTTACTTATCATTTATTTATTTTTTGTTTATATATTATTATTTATCATTTGTTATTTATTATTTATTATTTATTATTTATTATTTGTTACGATGAATATGCCATGCGAGCATATGTCATACATGTAATTTAGAAATTCAGCATATATATGTGTTGGGTGATATTTGAAACACTTACCTCTTGGATATTTTGTAAAAACCTTACCACTCCAGCAAGCTCTTCATGTGATGAGTAAATATAATTTAATATACTTATATATATATACAATGAAAAAAAATTATATGTAGTAAAAAACATTTAATATATACCAAATTAAAAGAAAATTAATAATTAATAATTAATAAATAATAAATAATAGTCAAATGATTAAAAAATAATAAATAAATAAATAGTATGGTAATAAAAAGTAAATCATAAATAATAAATACTAATTAATAATTAATAAGTAATAAATAAATATTAAATGAATATTAAATAAGAAATAAATAGATAATGATAAAATAATGAATAAATAGTAAATAATAAATCAATAAATGATAAATAAATAATAAATAAATATATAATACATAATACATAATAAATAATTTAAAATATATAATATATAATATATAATATATAATATATAATAAATAATGAATATATAATGAATATATAATAAATAAATAATACACTAATATACTAATAAAATTTTAATAATAAATTAATAATAATTATAGAGATACTTAATAAATAATAATCAGAAAATAAATAATTAATGAGAAATTAAATAATTAATAATGAAAAATAAATTGTTATAAAATAAATAATTAGTGAAAAAATAATAAATTAATATAGAAAATAAAATTAATAAGTAGTAAATAAATAGTAAATAATATATAATATATAATAAATATATAATAAATAAATAATTAATAATAAATAATAAATGATAAATTAATACCAAATAATATATAAAATGTAATACTATATTTTAAAAATTATATAAATATTAAATAATTACTTTATATTAACTTAATAATAGATAATAACTAAATATAATTGAAAATTTTGGGGTTAAAGCCCCTTTTATTAAAGGAAACGGAAAAGGGAAATGTGATAGACAAAGAGCAAGAGGATGAAGGGGGCCAGACAATACATTCTGGCCCTTAGACTAAAATCAAAGACCAACAAAAGCTATAATAAATACCAACACTAGAAAATCATAATCATCATTATAATCAAGACTATATTCATACTAGTCATAATAATCACTCAAATGGAAGAACATATCAGACTACTCCAAATTCTTTATTTCCAAAGGATTGTTCTTGGTGATCATCGTTAGCCTGAGATTGGAGTAGCCTTTTCTAGTCATACTCCTTTTTTCAGGAGTTTGGGATGCTCCTTTTTAATCCATCCTCATTCCATGGATCATTATATATTTATAAGAAATCTCCCTCCCTTGATTATTATCATCATTATCTGAGTCAATATCTCCCCATTTGCCTATAATTTACGAGGAATTTTAAACCTCTTGGATGGCCTACTGGAAATCAATTTTGATGCAGCTCTTGCACAAGAGTGAAATCAAATCCAATGGGCTCAACATTGGAGATTACTTTCTACCTTGTATCACCCTTTGAATTAACCTCACTATGATTTTGAGAGTAAATAACCATAGGTAGGTAAACTACCTTAACGTCCATCATTTTAGGCCCTTGTTGAAGGACATCCAAACTAGAAACTATAGGTACAACCAAAGCTAGAGCCTACTCCACCGATTAACCTTCTGAATGGTTAGAATACCACTTCTAAAGGGGTAGTATCAGAAAATGTTTGTTTACATACATGATATGAGGACTCAATTTTTCATCACTAGTCAGACCATCTAGAATAGAACATCCCTCTGGTGCATCATTCTATGAACACTAAGCCTAATCTGGCATCTTCTTTGAATAAGAGGCCTTCCCTTTGAGATAATATATTGAACCAAGCAGTCCTTTCTAATGTAAAGATCCATGAGAAAAATAATCAACTAAATAATAAGGATTCTTACCTCATTCCTTTATCATTCATATCATTGGAATAGAAATTAAAAACATTCCTATTGTGACAAGGCTCAGTAGTAAAATCATAATTTTTGTTTGGGTTATAAAATCATTTCTAACACATAGAGGAATCATGACCAGTGTTAACACAGGTTGAGTCGGTTAAGGCTTTACTACATGAACTCCTTGTACAACCAATTTTACTACAAGCAATGTAAAATAGAGGGAGGTTATCATAAACAAAATATATTCTCAAGTCATCATTCTTTGTGAAAAAACAAATTTACTGGTTAGAATTGATCTCAAATAATATTCCACTAAGGCCTTATAAAAGTATCAAATTCTAGCCTGCTCAGTCTTCCTATCCCAGTGGGGTGAGGATTATTTCACATGTTGCTTCCAAATTCTGAACTGATGAAGAGGGAATATGTATTTGGTTCAATCTCTCTGAATCTAGGTTCTCTGAATAAGTATTAAATAAATAAATAAATAATGATAAATATTAAATAATAAATTAATATAAATATATTTAAATAAATATATAATAACTAGTTTTACATAAATATATGTAAAAAAAACATTTATGTTACATAAATATATATTAACACACCCAATAGATAATTTTATATTAATATAAATATATAAGTAATCATAAGTAAATATAAATGTATATTTAATTATGATCAACTAATATATATTATGATATAAACAAAAATATGTATAAATATTTACAAATTTATTAAAATATTTAAAAATGTATATAAATATAGATAAATGTATATAAATATAAACAAATGTATATAAATATATAAAAATATTTATAAATACATCTAAATATCCATTCTTAGATATAATTATATAAAACTAGTACTCAACCCATGCATTTTCATGGAATAATAATTCAATTACCCATAAAAGTACTCTTAGCTCTAATTTTTTTATATAAATTGCAAAACCTATTTTTGAAAAAGTGAAATCTATATAGATATATCATTATCACTCGTTAGTAGTTGTACTTGGTATCTATGAGAATATATATTGAATTTATGAAAAATATAAATTTAGGTCAAATATATAATAAATTGATATATTTACAATGAACCATTTCCTTAAAATTATTTTTGATATTGAGAAATAATTAATGTGAAAATATATGGATTCTGAAAATATTTTTATGATCAATAGATTTTTATACCGATGAATACATATTAGTTATGTATATTACAAATTATTTATAAACTAAATCTCATATATATAATATTAGTTCAGAACTAATATGTTACTGTATTTTTATATAGGAATAATAATATTAGTTCTCATACATAGATTGATAACAATATCTGTATTGAATAAAATGTATTTTTTTGATTTGAATCTATAAAGAAAATTTTATACATGGGAACTCTATGTGGTATGACTTTTTATGAAGACCACTGTTTTGTTTTTAAAGAGTGGCTTCCTTTTTTCTGACACAGTGGGATCTTCTACCTTAGTTTTGAGCTTTAATCTCTTACCCACCATTTTTTTGTAGATTCTGACCTACCATGTCATTATGAAGTCTTAAAAGGCCCAATTATTCTTCTGGCATGAGTGTTTTTGATCAGAGCATACTCACCATTATGCAGCTTAAGAGGAAGAATATTCACCAAAAATTGGTTTTCAAGGTTAATGAGAAGGAGGAAGTGGTGGTTGAGATGATAGGTTACCCTGCCAAGAGCTATGATTATCTTACTACATCATTTCAATAAAATCACTACCACTATGAAATCTTCGATTTTGATTTTTTTACATTAGAGAATTGTCAGAAGATAAAAAAAATTCATTTCATGGTCCACTTACGTTTTTGAAATCAATTAAAAAATTCTCTATTCCACTTCTATGGATTGGTTCATAAGGGATATGTACATCATGAAATATGAAATTCAGGAAACTAAAATGACTAAAATTGATCTCTTTATGCTCAAGGAGCATGCACACTGACCAGTTTCCACATTTCAAAACATTCCTTTAAGGCACTGAGGACTGAAAATCCCTTTACTTTCATCATTTTTGTGTAAAACTATATCTATTATTTATAGAATTTAGTGTAAAACTTGAATAAAAATATTATATGTTGAACTCTATGTTTTATCCAATGTGAACCATCCGTAGAATCCACACACAATCAAAGAACATACCCAAAATTAATAAAAAATACCAACATAAATTGAATCCAAAATAGAAAAAATTATAGTATTAAAAAATAGTCTAAATAGAATGAGAATTTTTTACCCTAATAACCTCTAATTTTAGAAATAATCCACTAAAAGGTAAATGTATACCTAAAAAAATAAACAAATATTAATTAATTTATATAAATAATATAAATTAGCTAGTTATTCATTAAAAAATGTCATTGTGGTAAATGAAATCATATCATTATGTTTTGATAGAACTCATATTGTGATCAATACATATAGTTCACTCACATCAATTCATATTTGTCTTGAATAATACTTATTAGTTCAGAAATAAAACATACATAAATAATTAATATTAAATTAGAACTAATATGAAATTGTATTTTTTATATATAAAATGATATATTTTTATGATATATATACATATTCATTGTACAAAAATTTCCTATCAAGTTTTTTAGATCACAATTGTAGTTCAAAACTTAATTGTATTCATCAAAATACATAAATGACATCTTTTCTAGAATGTATCGAGTAAAATAAATATATGTCCTGAATCTATATTAGTTCTAAAGCAGATGTTTTCATAAAAAAACATATATGTCTGAATAAACTACACATATTACATAAAAATAGAGAAAATATATTTATGTTAGTTCTCATGTTGCTTGTGAGATCAATCCAATTATTAAATACTGTTGAGACACTTAATAGGTTTGAACCAAAAACTAAACATTATTAGAATAGGGATATAAATGATATTAAAAAATAATTATTAATGATTTTTTTAGAATAACAAAAGAAACAATTCTAATATATTTGGAGTAATGTATTTCAATTTTAATGAATGTTCTATGGAAATTGTATATTTGCAATATAAATATTACATATAGCAATGTATACATATATAAAACAATGCATTTTGGATAACTTGAAATTGATGTAAACTAAGAAGACAATATAATAGACTAAAAGTGAATCAAAATAAGATTTAATATGATTGAAAGTATAATAAAAAAGTAGGGTAGGGTGTGAAGAATACATAATAAGAAAATTCAATTTGGTAAATGTTTGTAGAGCCTGTTTAACAATATAAATAATGGAAATGGAAGGAACATCATGAAAATGAAAGAAAATTAATTAAATATGAAGCTACTTTGAACAAAATATTTTTAATATAATAATTTCCTAAGGAAATGAAAAATGTATTCTCTTTTAAAACAACTTAGTATTTGAATATAGTTAACATGGATTATGTTTAATGCATAAAAAATAGTAAAATAGTCTAATGTATTTAACTATAGTTATAATTGAAAAATTAATTATATATTAGAGTCATGTTAATTATAAAGTTAATTATTTGATATTTTTATCCATAATAATGAGTTTTAATTGAAGACATGTTATTTTTTTGATGCTTTTCAAAACTATAATTGATTAGATTATGAAGTGTTACATAATATAAATAGGTAAAAAAATAAAAATAAAATGAAAAATTGATGGAGTGAATAAAATTTGAAGATATAATGGATTTTTTTATCCTGTATAAGTAATATTAACATGGAGTGCATTAATAAAATAACACAGTTTTATAAATTGAATAGATTTAATCAAATAAGAATAAATGATTACAATATTGATACCTGATATATTGAAATTGTGTTTAAAATTTAACAACTTCAGATCGTGAATTGAAGTCAATGGGGATTGGACATCTGACAACATAGTGGGACCAAAAGATACCACCATGAACATCACGAGACCAAAATATACCAAAATGAACATCAAAAACTTTAAGGGTTCTAGAAAACACCAATAGTTTTAGCGATGTGGATATAAAATCTATTACAATAGTCCCTTAAAATAAAGATATACATTCTATAATAGCGGGAGTAAGAACTTGACATCCTATGATCCTTAATTTCATTGAATGTACCTACAAAAATAAATAAATGAGTTCTTTAAGGAAAATAACTTATCTAAATATAATATAACACAAGTTACAACTGCATAATTGATCCTACATAGATACAAATTCTATGGATTTAAGCATAGTGATAGGATATCTAGAAAATAAGAAGGGGGTTCAAATAGAATTTATCTCCAAAAAAATGTTTAAAAAATCACATGCACAAATAGTGAAAACATGAAGACATATAAAATATAAAAAACATGAGATAATGATAAGAAATAGAATTGAAAAAATTGGACACCCCCAAATGTAAAATGAAATGAAGCTCTAGAGAACTCACATGGAATGGAATGGAAAATTAATTCCTAGAAATATAAGACTAAAGTAAAATATAAAATAAATGTAAGTTTATTATTAGTAAAAATATAGTATAATGATGTCGGCTGGAAATTTGAATGCAAACCTAAATATATAGAACATAATTCATTAATTTTATCAAGTTTACAAATTCACTATGTAACTACACCAAAATAATCTCAACATAATATTTTTCATTAATTAAATTTATCATAGTAAATTAAAAGAAAAAATAAAATCCAACCATGCAAAAAACATCAATAATTTATATTCAAATTATAAAATATATCATGGTAGAGTTGACTGTTACAAAAAAGAGAACTATGGGGATATGGATAACCTTCCAAAATAAGTAACAATGCTATTAAGAATCCAAAATTCAATATTAATGGTTTCATAATATCAAAAAATTAAAAGAAAATATCTGAAGAAGACATAATATGAATAGTCAATTCAATAAAAGTTTGGAGTTTATATTTTACATAAGAAACAATTTAAATAAAAAGAACGTCATTAATATTAAATAAAAATTAATAAAATATGAAGTTTTTTTGGAAAACCATGATTCTTTATTATAATAATTTCCTAAGGAAATGAAAAATTGTATTCTATTGTAACACAACCTGATAAATGAAGACAACTATGATGAATTATGTTTATAAAAAATTAGTAAAAATAATCCATTGCATTTAACTATAGTTATAATTGAAAAATTGATTATATATTAGAGTGATGTTAATTATACAGTCAATTATATGATATTTTGATCCAAAATAATGAGTTATAGTTGAAGAAACATTATTTTTAGTATGCTAGTAAAAACCATAGTTGATTTGAATATGAAGTGTATATAATGTAAGCAGGTAAAAATTCAAAATAAATTGAACAATTGATGAAATGAATAAAATTTAAATATATACAAAGATGTAATTTATATTTTACAAAAATGTGTATATAATATTATCATGGAGTGTATTAATAAAATAATATAGCTTTATAAATTGAATATATTGAATCAAAGAAGAATAAATGATTACAATATTAATAGATGAGAGATTGAAACTGAGTTTAAAATTTAACGAATGTGGATCATCAATTGAATTCGATAAGGATTTGATGTTCGATAAAAGAGATGGTCCCAATGCTACCACCATGAACATAAAAACCATGATGAGTTCTGGGGCTTTATCAATAAGGTCCTCTTAGGTATGGGTTTCACTTCCTGGGTGTTTGATCTTTTCTTCCGCTACTTCAGTTCTTCTTGGTTGGTTGTTCATTTTATGGGTAAATCCCATGGTTTTTTCAATTCAACCTGGGGTCTAAGGCAGGGGGCCCTATCTCTCTGAGTCTTTTTATTCTTTCACAAGATATTCTCATCCTCTTTATCCTCAAATGTATATTTGTTGGCAAGATCCTACCCTATAGATGGAAGGTAAGACTCCCCTCAATTTCTCATCTCACATATGTCGATGATACTCTTATCTTCTTGAATGATTATAAGTGATCAATTTGTGGGCTTATCCATGTTTTGTAGGAGTATTGTTGTTGGAGTGGGAAATTTATCAACAAAAAAAGAGTAACTTATTCATCTTAAGGGAATGTACCCCCTCTCGGGTAGTCTCTATTTGTAACCTTCTAGAGATTCACTAGGGAAACTGACCAATGATGTACTTGGGTGCTCCTTTGTCCCCAGGTCGGATTAGAATTCAGTACTTTGATTATACTGTTTTCAGGATCTCATAGAGAGATCACAACTGAAAAAACAGATTCTTGTCCTTTGGGGGACGGATTGCCTTGGTTAACAGTGTTCTTCATAGTACTCATGTTCATGCACTTTCTAGTGATAAAGCTCCTAAAGGAGTTATTTAAAAGATTGATAAGGTCTTTTCTAACTTTATTTGGGATTCCCGGGCAGAGGGAAAGTGTGTTTGGGTGTCTTGGGGAGAAATGGTAAGGCCCATTCTGGAAGTAGGGATCAATGTTCGCAACCTTGCTGATACGCTCATTTTCTTACATGCCAAACTGGCCTGGGAGCTTCATGAATGCAGAACGTTGTGGGGCAAGACCATGGGCAGCTCCTGGATGGATGGTGCATTAATGGAGGGAATACCAGTGTATCCTTTTTTGTCCATGATTCTTCCCATTTATTCTGTCATCCATCCCCATGTTCGGTGGGTCATCGAGGAAGGGAAAATCTTCTTCTGGCATGACAACTGGGCAGGTGATATCCTTAGATTTCCATGATTCCCTAATTAAAATATATCTTACAAGGAGGCTAGTAGATTTATGACCTTTATGGCGGCTATTCTGAACAAGGAACAACTGGATACTCAACACCTCATTGATATCATGAAGGAACCTGATAAATTTATTTTTCCCCATCAAGCTCGGGCAGTTTATCCCCTAAAAACTTTAGTCACCCCATGATGCCTCGATCACAAGATAATCAGTTGAATTACCTCCTTTGGTCTAAGGGGATTCAATTGAAGTATAACTCCCTCACCTGGAGGATCATACACACTAAAGTTTCTACGGATTAGAACGTAAAGAAATGTGGAATTGTGTTGGCTTTATGTTTCATGTGTTGTGTCAAGAACATGTAAGAAATAATCGAACATCTGTTCCTTGTAGGAGAGTGGGCTCGTGCGGTCTGTTCGGCCTTTGGTGGATTTACTACTACTTCCCAGCCTTCTGTTGATACATCCTTCTTTGTTGGATGGTTTCACGGATCAGGGGATAGGTGAGTGGAAAGAACAGAAAGGTTTATTATGTTTAATGTTGGGGCGTGGTGTATCTAGAAAGCTAGGAACAAAGCTTGATTCAAGGGAATCGGTTCGTCTGGGAAAACCATTGTTGTGTGTACTTTTATCCTACTACTCAACCTGACCAGGCGTTTGGAAAATAGGAGTGAGGTGCCCTCTCTCCAGGTTCTATGTTCAGTTGTTCAGACTAGCCCTACTAACAGTATCCCTCTCAACCATTGGGTCTTCTGGAAACCTCCTCCCTCGGGTTTGAAACTGAACACAGACGGTTCTTGTAATGCGGGCATTATAAGGGGAGGAGGACTGGTTTGAAATATCTGGGTCTCTTTTGTGTTTGCTTTCACTATCTACTTGGAAAGAGGTTCTTCTTTATAGGAAGAAGCTCTCACTTTTCTTTCAGGACTTTCCCTTTGTAGGCATGGGGGAATTTGCATCACAGAAGCGGAAACAGACTCTCTTGTCCTTCTCAAATCACTGCTCGACACTGGTAATTTCCCCTGGTCAATTTCATACTCCATCAGGAAGTGTAGAGCTATCATCCCTAACAATGTTCGATTGATACACACTTGGCGCGAGGGTAACAAGGTGGTTGATCATCTGGCGAAGCTTGCATCTCATGGATCAGATATGACATGTTTCTACAACCCAAACCAGTTGACACCTAAGAGAGTTAATATGGTTAGTGGGGATACCCTTGGCCTTCATTATTTTAGGCCCCCCTTAGATCTTTTCTTTCATTTTTATCATTTTTCCCTCCTTTTTAAATAAATAACGATGATGATGAATATAGTATCCATATGGAAGCTCCATTGTTTTATATATTATGTAATGTAGTATTAGATAATAAATTCTCTATTTTTTTTAATTTTTTAAGAGCAGTAAAATCAATAATTCTATTTTCTATCAATTCTTCTAATGGGATTTAACTTGAAAACCATTCAATGTTAATAATAAAATACATAGGAGTAGTGAAATTAATATTGGAAAACTTGTTATTATAAAATAATTAGGTTTACATAGTAAATAAACCTGATAGGGGTATAATAATTCATTAATAGCAATTTATAACAGAATATTATGCTATAATATAGTACTATTAGTAATTTTATGGAATTAAAAAATAAATAAGAACATACCTATAATAGTTTATTTTTATTTATACATATGTAAATTCTGATAAATTATTTCCTTCTTCACAACTACAGTTTGTTTAGTAGTGAAAGTATACACCAAAGTAATATTTCCTTGTGTGAATCTAAAATGATTCCCATATTCATTTTTTAAGGGGTGAATAAGTCCCAATGCTCTTGAATTTATAGTGTTACATGTCATAAGGAAAAAAATATATTACTAAAATTTATCCATGATACAACTAAATTAAAATAAGCAATTTGAAAATAAAAACATCATAATAAGAAACCATTTAGTGTAACTTATGATAAAAGGATAGAAAAAATAATTATCTTATTTTATTAAAAACCCTAGTCATAGGATTTAAATGTGATACATACTATATTTTGGTGACATAATTAGTGAACTGCATGTAATTTTGGAACCTAAAATAAAGTATAAATTCCCATTTAAAATATTGAAATTCAAAAATATTTTTATTAAATGTCGAATCTTTGAAATAATTTAATGATAAAAGGAAAGAGTTATAAAAAAATTTAAAATATTTTTGTCTTTTTTTCTCATTATTGAAATTTGTTACTACCAAGCTTTAATACAACATGTTTTTTTTTATTTTCATACTTTTGTGAAAAAAATTTCGTGGTATTCCATGAATATTTGTCAAACATCTCAATTAATGAGATATAATTTCTAAAAAATTGAATGCATATGTGTGTATATAAAAGAAGACCAGGTGAAAATAGTAATCTAGTGCAGGCTATGAAGTAAATAAACATGTAAAAAAATTATTTCATATGTAAATATGAATAATCTGTAAACATATAACATGTAAAATGCATATAGTCTTGTATAACTATTTTATTCTATAATTTGGGTAAAACATATTTAATCATAGGTCATAGTTTTGTAAAGTAAATTAAAAGATAAAGTAAATAATAGAACCATATACAGTCATGATGACCAATATTTAAAATCTTATTAGAAGATATATCTGATGTCTTATATTTAGATTCTTGTTGTGGACCTTGAAAAAGTAGAAATCAAGAAAACATCAACTAATGTATAATGTGTGGTGATAATAAATAGAAAGTCAATGGAGAATTTATTTATTACTTAAATATTTTTAATAAATAATTAAAATAAAAAATCATACCTTAAATGGTTTTGAATATATGTATCCATCTTTATTAGCTCACACTACTGAATGTATGGAAATATAAGTTCTAATTTTTCAAATGTATTTTTAATAAATAATTAAATTTAAAAAACCATACCTTTAACGGTAGTAAATATAAGTATCCATCCTTATTATCTCCCACTACTGAATGTACAGAAACAAAAGTTATGATTTTTCTGGTAGAAGGTAGGGTTCAACTATATTTATTTAATATGTAAATATAAATAATCTGTAAGTATATAACATTTAAAATACATGTAGTTTTTTTCCATCCTTGTTTTTATGATCACAAAATCATTATTCTAATGATATTAAAGCATTTTATGAGTATTTATAATTTGAGATATGTGATGAAATCTTCCTATGCATAAGTCACAATTGAGGTTAAGACACCACTGAGGATGAGACACCATCAAGCTATCACACTGCCATGATTGACACACCTTTAGTATAAAAACTATAAATTTCCTGAAATGTGTCACCATCAAATATGACATTGTTGTATACAAGACAACACCAATACAAACTTTGAAAAATCCCAATACACCACTAGAAGAGTTACATCATCGTCAATGAGACACCACCCACATTAAAATTCTGGATAATTACCAAATTGATAGACTTCGAGGACAAGACATTGCTAGCTTTGTGTCACCATTATATAAAGACACCACTAGACTCTGAGGCACCATTAGATCGAGTCACCTCTAGAATGACACCTCCAATGAATCACCACAAGACTAAGACACCACCACTATTTCTAACTTACATAATTTGAATTAAATTATTCTAACATCTATATTATGGATTTTATTGCCAAAAATATTTTAATGATTGTCTCTTAAACAATTGACATGGTGCATTGAAGAACATGTCAGACATGCTGTATGTGGAAGTAGGATATTTAGACATATGTGGATATTTTTCATGAATGTTACTGATAAAAATATAAGAATACTCCCTCGTGCAATAAATAAGGAATAAACTTATTAACTGAATGGATTTACCCATACATGATAGAGATTAATATCATTTCAAGAACACGAAGTACTTAAACTCAACTGGGAAAAAAATCACATCATTACATCAAGAGCCTTCCTACAGTCAATAACAAGACTCTACAACACTACGTTATACTAATGTATTCAAGGTAACCTAACTAGAGCTGCATTTCAAAATAATTTCATGGATTCATGAACTGCACTTTATACAGATTGAGCACTTTTATTCCCTTACACTTTAGTTTCTATTTTCTATTTACATTATTTTACATTTTTAGAAGTATGTATGAATACTCTATTTTATCACATGCACACTATCTCTTACTATAAACTGGAAGATACTTGATATCTTCTTAAATATATTTTATATTTTCCCCCACAAAAACTATGGTAGAGGTTTTATGTGAAATGTTATTTTTGTTCTCCCAAAGATAATAGTGGAAGAGGCCTTGTGTAGTCTGGAAAAATTTATACTATTGTAAAACATGATCTAGGTTGTGGAGAAAACTATTTATTTTATATAATCTTTTGGGTGGAATTTTTCACCAAGTAGAGAGGACTAATTATTTGCTTGATATTGAGCCTCTTATACTCAAAAATTCTTATATGTGTTTTTTTACATTGAACTTATTCTTTAAAAATTAAATTTGATTTAAAATTTAAACAAAATATATACTTTGATAGTTAACCTGGATTAGTGTTTTTAAATGTTTTTAATTGAGTAAATTGATTTAAAAAGACTAAGAAATATTGTATATTACTTACCTGAGAACTAATAAATCTTTTAAAAATCTTTTGAAAATTTTGATCTTATAACGATATTCTATTTTGGTCAATTGGTATATTTTTAATTATTGGGGGAATATTTTTAAATCCATTTTGAATATAAATTTTTATTGGGTACTCAATTCATCCCCCTCCTGAGTTACTCACTCTGACCAGCATTTGGTATCATAGGTGTATTTTCTTTGTTATTAAAGTTTTCAAATATTTTTGACAATGTTTTTTTGTACATTATAGATATTAAATTTTGGTTATTTCTAAATATTGTTCTTGAAATAGAATCTTTAAAATAATGTTCTGCTACTAATATACCACCCTTTTTAAGTGGTAAAAAATTATGCTCCATAGAAAATCGATATGGAAAAGTACATTGAGAGTATGTGATTTGAAATTTGGACTACAATAGAAGATAAATATGAACTCCCTAAGAAAGTTATAAGCATTTGGGGGTGATTATACTAAGTTATCTTATAATAATAATTTTAAATAAATTAATTCCTTATACTATAACCTAAGATATTAATAGTTTAATAGAATTTATGCATGTAAAACTACTTATGAGATTTGGGATGCTTCTTCTTTTTCTCATGAGGTAACTTCTAATGTCAAGAATATGAGATAAAATAAATATATTATTAAGTATGATAACTTTAATATGAATACTTCTAAACTTATTTATAACATTTATATTAGGTTTAATTAAAATTTTAACATAATGATCTTTTTTTAGAATCCTGTATCTGACAAGGATCAGATCATGAGACTACTTAATTTCTTGCCTAAAAGATATAGAGGCACATCTATGTAAATTAGAGAGTCATGTGATATCATCAAGCTGCCTATAAAGGATATTATTTATAAGCTTATGATATATGATGAAGATTTAAAAGTAAATTTATAATATATTGAATAAACTAAGAGGAAATCAGATGCATTTAGGACTAATGCATCTAGATAAAAAAGATAAATACAAATACAAATAGAAATTCCAAGATCTAAGTTCAAGTGATAGTGAATCTTCATCAGATAGTGATGAGGATATGACTCATCTATCTAGAATATTCATGAAATTTTAATTGAAATTTTGTTTTTGAAAGACCAATTATAAAGGGAAATATGATATGAAAGGAAATTGGAAGAAATAATGGAAGAGAGATGATGATTTAGGAGAGATCACTTGTTATTATTGTAAAAGTAAAGGACATGTCAAATCTTCACTGCATACAGTCTAATCACTTCTATTCCCTTACACTCATAGTTGCACTATTATATTTACATTCTTTTAAATTTCTTGTAGTGTGTGTGTGTATAATCTATTTTATCACATGCACACTATATTCTATTGAAAACAAGAAGATACAAGATATCTTTTCAAATCACTTTTCTCTGTTTTCCCACAAAAACTATTCTAGAGGTTATGTGTGACCTTTTCTTTTTGTTTTCCCATGGATAACAGTGGAAGAGACCCTATGTGGTATAGATAGTTGTATAATATTGTAAAACCTAATCCAAGTATTGAATCAAACTATTTATTTTATATAAACTACATTGTGGTTGGTGATCACCATGTGGAGAATACTAAGTCTCATCTTGAGACCAAACGTCTTGTATTAAAAAAAATTGTGAGTTTGATTTTGATTTAATTTGAATTTATTCTTTACAACTGAAATTTTTTAATCTTTAAAAAATATATATACTTCGATAGTTAACCTTAATTTGTGTTTTTATAAGTTTTTAATTTATAAAATTAATTTCAAAGTACTAAGTAATATTGTATATTACATACCCATGAACTAGTCAATAATTAATAAATATTTTGAAAAGTTGGATCTTATAGAAATCTTCTATTTTGGTTAACTAGTAAATTTTTTTATTAATTGGGGGAATATTTTTAAATAATTTTTGAATAGAAATTTTTATAGGCTAATGACCCCCCCCCCCTCTTTAGTTACTCACTCTAACCAATATTTGGTATAAGAGGTGTATTTTTTGGTATTAAAGTTTTAAAATATTTTTAGCTTTGATTTCAGTTATAGATTAATGATATTCAATTTATATTATTTATAAATATAGTTCTTTAAATGGATTCTAGACAAGAAGGTTCTTCTACTAACAGAACTCCATTTATCAGTGGTAATAATTATGCTTAATGGAAAACCAATATGAAAATGCACATTGAGAGTATGGGATTTGAAATCTGGACTAAAATAGAAGATAAATATTAACTACCTAAGGAAGATAGAAGTAATCGGGATGATTCTACTAATTTAGATTATAATAATTGTTATAAAGGAATGAATTATTTATATTATTCCCCAGAAGATAAAGAGTTTAATATAATTTCAACATGAAAAATTACTTATGAGATTTGGGATACTTTGTATATTTCTCATAGGGGAACTTCTAATGTCAAGTAGATGATATTAACTACCTATACTATTAATAATGATAACTTTAATATGAATCCCGATGAACCTATTTCTGACATGTATCTGTGGTTTAATGAAATTTTCAGTGAAATTTGATTTCTTGGGAATCATTTATCTAATAAGGATCAGATCTTGAAACTTCATAGATTCTTTCCTAAAAGATGGAGAGGCGCATCTATGTCAAGTAGAGGGTCTTATAATATTATAAAGCCACATGTCAAGGAGCTGATTGGTATGATTATGATGTATGAGGAATAATATAAAGTAAACCTAGAATATAATGAAGAACTTATGAAAAAATCAATAGTGTTTAATATTATTGCATCTAGAAAAAAAGGGAAAGGAAATGAATAAAAGAGAGAGTCCAAAATGTAAGTTCAAGTGATAGTGAATATCTATCATATAATGATGTGGAGATGGCTCACCTATCGAGAAAATTCAGTGAATTTTATATGAAAAAGATGTTTTTTTTTATAAATCCTAATTATAAAGGGAAATATGATACTAAAATAAATTGGAAGAAATAACCTGTTATTAGTGTAAAAGGAAAGGGCATGTAAAAGTTGATAGTAAAAAGTTAAAGTACAAAAAAAAATATTATTACAAGAACTGAATGTCACATACATAGCTTATTTTAAATTTATTTTTATTTTAAATTCCATTAATGCTTTGTTTTGGGGGTTTCCAATGGTTTATGGAGAATAGATGAGTTTTCGTGAATTGGGCCAAACCGTGAGCCGAATTCCAGATTTAAAAATAAATTTTGATTCTTTTATAACTTATTCATTTTTTAATATTTTTCACTCATTACAACTCCTAAATGACCTCCCCTGATATATTAACACTAAAATTAAAATATGGTGCCTTTGGAAATACATAACCATGGTTTAGTTGGGTTTTTAGTTAGGGAATTAGGACTGCCCGAAAGCCCATTTTCTGCATTAAAAATAAATTTTAATTCTTTAATATCTCTTTCAATATTTGCGTTTTTTCGGTGATTCCAAGCCTCATATGCGGACATTACACCCAGTCGCTCCCCCAGCCTCTTTACCCCCCTCTTTGGAGCTCTTAGGATCGCGAGTTAGGGACGAACATCTTAGGGTTTCTAAAATCGGGCAGATTTGATGAGGTATGTTCATTCAATCATAAATCTCTAAATTCATACTCTTTTACCTCCATTACAATTCTTAAATTACCTAATAATTCTTTTGAGAACATCCCCTGAGTTTTGGCCATTTTCAATTTCAGATACTGGTGTTTTGGGGAGATTCATTCTAGATTTCTCAAGTAAGTTTGTCCTTTTCTTTTCCCCTTTCAAATTGATTAGGGTTTCATTCTATTTTTTTAGGGTTTCCTCCCTTTTTATTGAAGTGAACAATGACCAGTGGATAGGGGTTCGAACCTAAGGTTTAACCTTGGGTTTTATTGGTCCAATTTTCTATTTTTAGGTTTGATCTACCCTTCTTGAGGTGCGGCGGTGGTGCGTTTGTGTTTTCGCACAAAGGATTCAATGGTTTCATTTGATTTGGTAGGTGATTCCAATGTTGATGCAATCTTTGTGTATTATCATGCTGTATTTATCATATTTTCAGATTTATATAATTTTATTATTGCTACAAATATTGGTTCTAATGATGTTTCCATTGCAATTGAATTTAAAATGCCAATTTAGTGTGAAATTGGGGGTTTTCCAAAGAAGTGTTTTGTTTGTTTATTTGGGGATGCCCTATAAATACTTAGTTGTTTTTATTGATCTGTAATAAGGCATAAAATACTGTTTATAATGTTTATACCCTCTGGTAATTGCTGCAAAAAATGGGTTTTAATTTTGTTTGTAAAGAAAGTGATGTTTTGGTTCCACTTATGTGTGAAAATGAAGGTTTTACAAAGATAACACTTCTTGTTTAACATGAGGATGCCCAAAAATTGATTTGTTGTTTTAATTGATATTTATTGGGCTGCCTTTACTGTTTTGGTAACTTACAATTGTGAACATCGTGTACAAGTGGGTTTCTTAAGGGGTTTTGTGTGCAAAACTACACGAGATTTTGTGAAATTGATTTATTCAAATTCAAAGAGTGTGTTGTGTCTTTTAAGTGGTATAAAATGAGATAGCTACCGTATTTGTTGTATGTGACCAGTAGTGGTGTTTTACATTAAAATGGATGTGTGTTAAATCCTGAAATTGTTTGAGCACAAAGGGGGAAGCCCAGGTACCTCGGTGGGGTGGATTTGTACTAGTACGGCTAGTGGACCGGATGGGTTTTGTCCCTGTTTCACTTAGCATTTGGATAACGACAACTCTAACTAAACTATGTGTATGATGATTGGGGACCATTAGGTTATTGGTATATTCCCTACTAGTGTCTCGTGCATGATAAAGGATTTTACTATGGTTACATTACACTGAGGTACGAGGTACATGGGGCCTGAGACTATCTAGTGCCTAGGGGTGTTCCCGGTTTTGTTGCTCAGTGGATTTGTGGTATTTGCCCATGTTTTTGGGTGTCTTTGGAATTATAATGCAGTATCTAATATTCCTATTTAAATGTGTTAACATTCTGAATGTTTTATCTTGAAAGATGTTTTCAATTTAATGTTTCATTTCGTGGAATTTATCACCACTTTTAATTGCATATTAAAATTGCTTGCTTTTTCACCTTGTATTGCATGCACCTTGGAATCATAGGGTGTTATCCTATTGGGCTTAGGCTCACACCCTACTTACACCCCTTGGGTGTAAGTAGACCTTTTTTTTACACAGATAAAGGAAAGGCTAAGGGTGATGGCGGTTCAGGGTGTTAGTCCTCATCCTTGGGGCGGAGTAGTGGAGACGACTTGGGGGTGATGACCCCTTGTCATGTGGAGTCCATGGGGCTGTTTTGTTTCTGTTCCATTGTGTCTTTGGAAATTTTGTATTGACTCTAAACCTATGTATTCAGTTCTGGTTTTTGTTTAAACATCGTTTGGTATAAATTTTTCAGATTCAGTTTATTGATTGTTTTTAATGGTCTATGCCTTCATATTCGGGTAAATCGTTCCCAAACCTAAATAAATGATACCCGGGCACTTGTGCCAGCCCGTGGGGATAGGGAACTCCCTTAGGGTCATGTCACGGGCTGGGTTTGGTGCCGGTTTTGGTGGTGACCAGATTCGGTTCATGACAAAATGGTATCAGAGGCAGGTTCATGTTAACTCTTTAGGTCATGTTATTTCAGGAAGAGTCCGGATATCATGGAGTTAGGATTGTAGGGACTTGGTATTATAGTTATGGGTAGTGTGCCTGATCACCACACCTCATGAAAGGATTCAAGTTTCCTAGGGAAGTCAGGATTTATCTAAGTCCTTTGGTTTTCTTGTTTTAATGATGGTTAGGGGAAATGAAAAGAGAGTTGGGTTAATGGTCTCCGTAAGCTCGTAGGGCCTGGCAAGCCATGTGGAGCTGGGGATATACCCTAGGACACTCTCTGTGATAGTGAAGTGATTGGAATATGGCCGCCAACCATATGTCCAAGTCACCCACTGAAAGTAGTTTCCTCTCACATTGTCTTGTGTTCCTTAGTTTTGAAATCTTGGAACATTGGTTTTAAACTGACTTGGTTTTAAGAATTGTAAAGTTTTTGTGAAATGAGTTTCAAATAAATATGGAATGTTTTGATTTATGAAATGGTGGAAATGAATTTTCAGAATTGTTTTGAAATGGAAAATAGTATGCTTACACCTCTTTTGAAAGCCGAAACCATATTGAAGTTGGTTTTAAAAAGTGTTTCCACTACAGTTTTCTAAACGATTAAAGGGGTTTTAATGGGATGAGATGTTTTGAAATTGATGTGAATAACTTTAAAGTGAGTTCTTTTTTTAAATGTTTGTGTCCTTATAAAGAGTTATGTAAGATGTGAATTGGTATTTTGATCTCATTGTTAGCAGTTTTGAGAAAAAGGTTGGGTTGGTTGAGCATTTTGTTTTTGAAAAGTGGAAGGAATTTTTGTTTTACCCTTTGGTATTTCCATGAGTGACCACATGCATGGGGTTATATGGGATGATGCATGGTTGATGGCGTGACTGGATGAGTGCTGGGATGGTTATGAGGAGGGTGCCCGGTGTGACACAAAAACATGCATGTGTGAGGCCCATGGGGTACCATTGGTGGATACGCTTACTGCGAAACCGTTTGTTTTCAAAGAAATAGTTTTAAAGAAAAACATGATGTATTGATGAATAGTTTGGTATAGTTTTTATTATGGGTTTTTGATAATGTTGATGTTGTGGGATGTTTTGAGTCCAAGAAACCCTCCTATTTGAACTGTGTTTTGGGTTTGTGTTTGGTCGGTGAGCTGTGTTGTAGGGACGATTAGTGGTCTCTTTTGAAAAAAAAATGGGATGCCTTTATGGTGGTTCCCTTCATGTATTTGGGTTTGGTTTGAGGCATGTTTTGACTAATGGACCAGCTTGGTTGGGTCCTTGGGTTCTTTCATTGGATAAGGTATGCCCCCATTAAGGGTTAATGCACAGCTGAAGTGCAATCCATATTGTTTCGCCATTGGAAAATCCTCCAGTTGGTCAATATAAGGAATATTTTATCGATCATTGTGGATTGAGTCTACACCCATTCATTTCGTTGATTTTTGGATCCTCTTGTAGTGGTAATGTTATTGTGGAAGGTTGAAAGAAACCTTAGTTTCTAAAGTTTCATGATTCGTCGAAGGTGGAAGTGTTCTTTGGTTGTAAGTGTGGATGAGTGTCTCGATGGTGTCTAAGAGGACCTTTGGGTTCTTCAAAGTTTCTTTGAAGCATTAATTCATGTTAAACCATCGGTGTGGGAAATATGGTCACGATAGGATATTGTGGCCACTTTCTATAATTGTGTGTTGTCTGGGTATGTTGTATAAGGTCCCTCTCCATGAATTGTTTATATCAGTCGCAATGGTCATGTTCGGTGATGCCTTATGATGTCATGTGCTCGATTGACCATAGAGGTGAATGTCATGAAATCCTATGAGAGTCCCTATTATGTTGTGAGAATGTCGCCCTTGGAAAAACTTCAAAATCTTCCATTTTAGACGAAGGTGAGTGTTGGTGTTCTTTACTTCTATTGTTTCTCACCTAAAGAAACAAGGTGTGATGTGTGTGTATCTTCTTATCCCTTGTTTCAGTGAAATATCGGGATAGGTTAAAGTAAGTTTGGAATGTGTTATGTCTGGAAAACTTATCTGGGATTGTTTTGTAGTTGTTGGTTTCATTGAAAGAAGAATTATCGTTCATGGGGTTTCCAAAGCCTAACCGCGAGGCCGAAGATGCTTCAATCATTTGAGCTCCATCCATAGGTCTCGGAGAGAAGCTGGCACGTAGTCAGGGGAAACTCCAGTGTCATTTAAACCCTTGTACAAAGTCCAATCCGTAGTATGAAAGATAGGAAGAGTTTAAACCTATGGTGTCATCATATTTCTTCTATTGTTCCCATTCGGTGGAAATAGATGGAGGGTCTTGTACCCATGTCATCACAAAATGTTATTCCCTCCCCCTTTTGGTTTCCACTGAGTCTTTAGATAAAGGTTTGAAGTTTGTCTACACTGTTTGTGAACACAGTTTTCACTTGGATAATAGTGACCATGCCCCATAAAACCATGCGGAAAGAAGGATCCCAACTATTAGTGTATGGCTTCCCAAACCGTGCAAACTAACCATGTTGTCACCCCAACTCTTTAAATTTTGGGGTCTTTCTTTTCCGGCCAGTGATGGTTGGTTAAGATGGTTGGTTCTTATGGTGGGGAGACCCACTATGAGTCTTATATAATTTCTTTTGTAAATTTTTGATGGACGTATATCCTTTGTACCGGTGAGTCCATTTAGGCCTCCCCATGTTAGTCTATTGATTATGTCTCAAAAAAAAATATTGGTTGTCTCTTATGGTGGGGAGCGTATTTGTGTCCCCCCGTACCAGTAACTTGGATTTTTCTATGGTCTTGGCTTGGTGTAGATAGTCTCGTTCAGATCTATCTAGCTACCAACATCATTCTTGAGTAAACATTGGTACTGGAGAGAACCCAATGGTTTAGTTAAAGCAAGGTAAGTGTACCCTTGTTCAAAGTTGTTGTTCGTTTGGATGAATTGCTTGAGTATTGTTCAGATTGTGTTTGAGGAGTTTTTAATTGGGATAAAGCCTGAATGTTCTTGATGGTTTTAGGAAAGTGGTGTAAGTTTGATTTTTGAGAGTATTCCTTCCTTCATTGATCACTGGAGGTGTTTTGGCCTTTGGGGAAGAAACCTGGCAAGGGAGTACTTCTTGGTTTCTCAGTTGGGTTTGGTTGTTGATTTGGTCTTGCTGTGACTTTCCGGGGTGGAAAGTTTTTATGGTGGGGAGAATTATCACATACATAGCTTATTTTAAATTTATTTTTATTTTAATTTCCATTAATGCTTTGTTTTGGGGGTTTCCAATGGTTTTATGGAGAATAGGTGAGTTTTCGTGAATTGGGCCAAACCGTGAGCCCAATTCCAGATTTCAAAATAAATTTTGATTCTTTTATAAATTATTCATTTTTTATTATTTTTCACTCATTACAACTCCTAAATGACCTACCCTGATATATTAACACTAAAATTAAAATATGGTGCCTTTGGAAATACATAACCATGGTTTAGTTGGGTTTTTAGTTAGGGAATTAGGACTGCCCGAAAGCCCATTTTCTGAATTAAAAATAAATTTTAATTCTTTAATATCTCTTTCAATATTTGCGTTTTTTCGGTGATTCCAAGCCTCATATGCGTCCATTACACCCAACCGCTCCCTCAGCCTCTTTACCCCCCTCTTTGGAGCTCTTAGGATCGCGAGTTAGGGACGAACATCTTAGGGTTTCTAAAATCGGGCAGATTTGATGAGGTATGTTCATTCAATCATAAATCTCTCAATTCATACTCTTTTCCCTCCATTACAATTCCTAAATTACCTAATAATTCTTTTGAGAACATCCCCAGAGTTTTGGCCGTTTTCAATTTTAGATACTGGTGTTTTGGGGAGATTCATTCTAGATTTCTCAAGTAAGTTTGTCCTTTTCTTTTCCCCTTTCAAATTGATTAGGGTTTAATTCTATTTTTTTAGGGTTTCCTCCCTTTTTATTGAAGTGAACAATGACCAGTGGGTAGGAGTTCGAACCTAAGGTTTAACCTTGGGTTTTATTGGTCCAATTTTCTATTTTTAGGTTTGATCTACCCTTCTTGAGGTGCGGCGGTGGTGCGTTTGTGTTTTCGCACAAAGGATTCAATGGTTTCATTTGATTTGGTAGGTGATTCCAATGTTGATGCAATCTTTGTGTATTAGCATGCTGTATTTATCATATTTTCAGATTTATATAATTTTATTATTGCTACAAATATTGGTTCTAATGATGTTTCCATTGCAATTGAATTTAAAATGCCAATTTGGTGTGAAATTGGGGGTTTTCCAAAGAAGTGTTTTGTTTGTTTATTTGGGGATGCCCTATAAATACTTAGTTGTTTTTATTGATATGTAATAAGGCATAAAATACTGTTTATAATGTTTATACCCTCTGGTAATTGCTGCAAAAAATGGGTTTTAATTGTGTTTGTAAAGAAAGTGATGTTTTGGTTCCACTTATGTGTGAAAATGAAGGTTTTACAAAGATAACACTTCTTGTTTAACATGAGGATGCCCAAAAATTGATTTGTTGTTTTAATTGATATTTATTGGGCTGCCTTTACTGTTTTGGTAACTTACAATTGTGAACATTGTGTACAAGTGGGTTTCTTAAGGGGTTTTGTGTGCAAAACTACACGAGATTTTGTGAAATTGATTTATTCAAATTCAAAGAGTTTGTTGTGTCTTTTAAGTGGTATAAAATGAGATAGCTACTGTATTTGGTGTATGTGACCAGTAGTGGTGTTTTAAATTAAAATGGATGTGTGTTAAATCCTGAAATTGTTTGAGCACAAAGGGGGAAGCCCGGGTACCTAGGTGGGGCGGATTTGTACTAGTACGGCTAGTGGACCGGATGAGTTTTGTCCCTGTTTCACTTAGCATTTGGATAACGACAACTCTAACTAAACTATGTGGATGATGATTGGGGACCACTAGGTTATGGGTATGTTCCCTACTAGTGGCTCGTGCATGAGAAAGGATTTTACTATGGTTACATTACACTGAGGTACGAGGTACATGGGGCCTGAGACTATCTAGTGCCTAGGGGTGTTCCCGGTTTTGTTGCTCAGTGGATTTGTGGTATTTGCCCATTTTTTTGGGTGTCTTTGGAATTATAATGCAGTATCTAATATTCCTATTTAAATGTGTTAACATTCTGAAAGTTTTATCTTGAAAAGTTTTTTCAATTTAAAGTTTCATTTTGTGGAATTTGTCACCGCTTTTAATTGCATATTAAAATTGCATGCTTTTTCACCTTGTATTGCATGCACCTTGGAATCATAGGGTGGTATCCTATTGGGATTAGGCTCACACCCTACTTACACCCCTTGGGTGTAAGTAGACCTTTTTTTTGACCCAGGTAAAGGAAAGGCTAAGGGTGATGGCAGTTCAGGGTGTTAGTCCTCATCCTTGGGGCGGAGTAGTGGAGACGACTTGGGGGTGATGACCCCTTGTCATGTGGAGTCCATGGGGCTGTTTTGTTTCTATTCCATTGTGTCTTTGGACATTTTGTATTGACTCTAAACCTATGTATTCAGTTCTGGTTTTTGTTTAAACATTGTTTGGTATAAATTTTTCAGATTCAGTTTATTGATTGTTTTTAATGGTCTATGCCTTCATATTCGGGTAAATCGTTCCCAAAACTAAATAAATGATACCCGGGAACTTGTGCCAGCCCGTGGGGATAGGGAATGCCCTTCGGGTCATGTCACGGGCTGGGTTTGGTGCCAGTTTTGGCGGTGACTAGATTCGGTTCGTGACACTGAAGCTATAAGACAACCATGAAATCTACATGGAGTGCTACTGAATATAGCTTCATTGATTATGATACATCACGTGAGGAGAAATCAGAGAGAGAAAACATGTATTTTATGACCAACATTTCAAAGGTATCTATTGTAACTATTTTACTTACATTCTCTCTTACCTTACATGTGCATAATTATCATATTTTTGATAATTCTCAGAATGAACAATTTGATGATTATATGACTAGAAAATATGTGTTTTAAAATTTTAGTATAATGGATGATACATTTAATTAACTAATGGAAAAATATAAAGTTCTTAAAAGACAACATATATTATCTGTATACATTAAATCTGATATTTTTTTTGAAATTTAAAAGAATACCCAATTATTGAAAGATAATACTGAACAAAAACTTTCAAATGAGAAGTTAACAAAGGAATTAAAAAAATTTACAAATTTTATAGACACTCACATATATTTTGGGTAAGAAATTTGCTCCAAAATATGTTATTGTAATAGGATACCATCCTGGATAGAGGAGAGTAACAAAAAGATCTTTCTTCCTAATTCAAAACCCAAAAAATTTCATCTTCCAATTGTTATTATGGAACACATAAAAAATATTTTATTTAAACAATTCTTCAATTTGTTTATAGGAAACCCATTAAGAAAATGTGGGTTCCTAAAGCATTATTTGTTGACATATATGAACCAAAAACATTATGTGTACCAATGTCATTTCTTGAAAAAAAAATTTGGTATGAAAGATGTATAAAGACTTCCTATAAGAGTCTATGGTACTTAGACAATGGATTTTTAAGAAATATTAAAGTATATTATTCATGATTTATGGGACTTATTAATATTTCTAGTGGTTATGTCACCTTTGGTGACAATTCTAAAGGGAAAATCATCATCCTAGGCCAAATTAGTATCAACAATTCAGTTTTAAATTCTAAAGTATTATTTGTTGATGTTTTGAAATATAAACTGCTTAGTATCTCACAATTATGTGATGATGGATTTTATGTTAAAATTGGAAATGATGCCTAAAATTTTTATGATCCTAAAAATTATTTAATTTCACTACTTTAAGGAATGATAATGTTTATACAGTTTCTTTAAATTCTGTAATTTCTCAAAATGTTTCCTCCTTAAGTGATTTTCACATACAATCTTGGCTTTGGAATATGAGAATAGGCCACTACTATATTCACTCACATATAAAGCTTACTAGGGATGTTTTTGTTAGGATTATGCCTAATTATGAGTTTTCAATTGACAAATTATATAACCCCTATCAGAAAGGAAATCCACACAAAGTTTATTTTAAAATAATGAATGATGTTTCAACTTCTCAACCTCTTGAGTTAGTTCATATGATTTTATTTGGGCCATACATATTTTTTCAGTGTAAATGGGAAGCACTATGTCTATGTATTTGTTGATGATTCCTATAGGTATACTTTTGTATTCTTTCTAGATCACAAAATTGAGTCTTGTTATTACGTTAAAAGTATTATACATCTATAAAAAACATAACTGGACTTAAAATTAAGACCCTATGATGTGACCCTAGTCATGAGTTTTAAAATCATGATTTTGATTTTTTCCCCCATAAAATGGATATACTCAAAATTTCTCTAATCCTAGGACTCCATAAGAAATGTATTTTTTGATAGAAGATATTGAAATCTTCAAGATATAACCTACACCATGTAAACTGGGTATGAACTACCAGTTTATTTTTAGGTAGGGTTTTTTTGCTAAAAAGTATTTATTATTAATAATAAGGAAAATTTGGAAAAAATTTCCTCTACAAGTGATAATGTAAAATTTTCAAGGTTATTCAATTTCTAGTAAATTCTATGGAGTTTTCAGTAAAAGGAATAACACTGTGGAAGAATTTGTTCATGTTAAATTTCATGAAACAGATCCACGTGAACCTAATATGAAACAACCCAAAATTTTATCAATGGAAGTTCCCTTCTTATAATTATTTTAATTGGTATAGTCACATAAAATCACATTAATAATATAATACAAGCATTATAAATGACGAATGAATGAAATAAGAGGTATTTATAGAAGTTAAGGAACCTATACTGAGGAAATAGTATCTTAACCTTTGATATAGTAATATGAACCTTATAAATAGTAAACCAGCCAATAGAATAGTAACCTCATCAATAAAAGTATAAATAAAATTCAGGAATCGTATAAATGAAAGTATGATATAATTATATCATAGTATAAGTAAATAAATGTTTTAAAATTTATCAATTAATTTTTGGTGATTTTGTATGCAATAAATATTTAATTAAAATTTTATAATTAATATAATGATTTTAAAGAAAATTAATTTCTATAAAATGGATTCATAAATTAATATTTTTATGTCTTATTATTATAAGATAATTTTATCAAACCTTAATTATTTTGTCAACGTTTTAGGAAATTAATTTTAATTTTAAAATTCGTATTTTCCAAGTAAATGATGATTTCAATTATAAATTAAATTTATAATATTTAGAAAATAATTTTCATAAAATTATGTCCATTTTTTAATTAAAAACATCACAAAATGGTTAGGGTGAATTTTTGGGTTTTTCAAAAATAATTGAATTCTTGGTGAATAGTAAAATTTGATAATTTATGACAAATGCTAAATAGATGAATTTTCAATACAGTTTTGATGTAAGTATGAGGTAAGAACCATTATTTATTACTCAAATGCACTATTTACTTTATTTAATCGTATTAATCAGCAATATTTCATGCCTTGATCCAAAACAATAAACTAATGATTAAAAAAATGCCAAAACACCCCTCTCCTCCACAATAAATACCACCCCTCGCCACTTCTTCTCCCAAACCATCCATGAATTGAGATATAACGCCCCATAATTTACATATATATATATATTTATTCAACATTAAAGAATATTTATTACATAATATAACAAAACCATTCCAGGACCGTATAGGTTTAGTGTCTTTAGAAACTGGGAAATATAAGCAACTGGTTCGTAAAACATCCACATTGTCTCCTGCTTACTTATTCATAACTAGAATCCATTTTGACATGTCTTAATTAATACTCTTATTCATTACATGGTAAACACATATAAAATGGTGATCTCAAATTCTCATTAAGGGTAAACAAGAGAAATATCAATCATAAACATCACATTTGAAAATATTATCTTGCATATAAAAGATCATTATATAATGTCATGGGATAAATCATAAATGTGAAATGTAATCCCAATAGTCATAAATTAAGTCATGATATTTCATGTCATGAACACATAATCATATAAAATCATTTCATATTAGTCAAGGATCACTGTCGTGACCATCGTAGTGGACAAAATCCATTACTAAGCTGAAATCACTCCTCATTCCAGCCATATATTACTGAATCAGATTTAGTTGATGTTCCAGTCATGTCTCTCTCATGAGATAAAAATCATTACCCAATTAATTTTAGGGAGATATAGGTCCCACCCATCTCATAATGAAACCATTTTTCTTATTCCACAAAAACATAAAAACATTCACCATAGCATAGTCTATTAAATAAAATGGGTTTCTTAAACATCATTCCATCATAATTGCTATAAAAAAATGCATTTCCTAAATAACATTCCATCATGAAAACAATAAATCCATAGTAATAATAGGGATATAAATATAACCCTATTTAAAGAGTTTCATCTTATATGGAATGTAATTTTGAGAAAACACTTGAAATTAATTCCTGGGGAAAATATCCTTTCTTCTTCAAAAATTATTTCCTTCTCAAAATGTAACAAAATTTTAGAATAAATAATATTATGTGAAAATAACCTTGTAATATTGTTGGGGAAGCTTCAAGGAAATAAGGAATTATGAAATCATAAAAATATGTTCTTGCCATACAAGTTAAAAAATATTCTACTCGTACTTTTTCTAGAAAAGTCAAAAAGTACCTCAAATCGAATAACGAAGAAAGATTCCTTTCATACTATTTAATAAAAATTAACCAAAGGATAAAATTAAATTTAAAAAAATGTTTAATAATAGAAATAATATTACATAATTATGAAACATGTATGTGGATGATAAATATACCCTGGTAAATACTTACATATAAACAATCTAAGATAAAAATAAGATTGCAAAATTATCCCTTACCTTAGGTCTGATATACTACATATGTATAAAAACCTCCAGTATAATGATTTAAATAGTGAGACTAATTTATTATAGGATAATAATCATTTTTAGGATAAAATTAATGATCATATTTTCATCTGTTAGTAACATTTTATTGTTACTCTTTATTCGGGTATTAACTTCTTTATGTTCCAATGCATGTTTTGTTAGTTAAGTTTCTATTCATATTTTTAGGTTATAGTTATATCATTTAAAACATTCTATTAGTATAATATATATCATATTTATTCATTAAATTCACTTATATAATCATCCTTTAATGAAAATTATGTAGAATGAATCACATCGCATCGTGGAGACGTTAAGTCGTACGTACACACGAGCCACGCTATCATTCCCATAATTGTTAAATGGTATTGAAGTGGATGGTTCATCATATATAAGAATAAAAATCATTTTATATTAATCATATATATATATATATATTAATTCCATCATTATACCCATCCATGTAAGGTGGTGGTGAAAAATGGATTACACCACGGCGTGGAAACGGTAAGCCGTAGGTACACACACGTGGTGATTTCATTTTTTATAGGATGGGTAGAAGGTGGAATGTGGTTGATTCATGTTTATATTAAAATATCATTATTATAGTGATATTTATGTTGTTACTTTATAATGAAACAACTAATGAATAGGAATTAGAAGAAGAAAGAAGTTTGAAAGAATCTATCAAAGATATTACCTCTTCTTCGATGTGCCTCATCTAAATCTCTTCTTGGAGAACTAGAGTTGGTCTTTAAATTAGACCATAATATCTATAATTAAAATAGGGATGCTGATGAGGAAAAGGGGTAGGGGTGGTAGATCGTGAAGGCTCAAAATGAAGTTAAGAGGTGAAGGATACTTCTGGAAACTCCGTAAATAATAATTTTTAATAAAATAAAAATCTACCACAAAACTATAAAATACCCCAACATTTAAGATGAGATGATATAGGGTTGTGATCTTATAAACCAATAAATTCTGGACAAGTTATTTTTTTAATTTAAACCATATAATTTTAATTGACACTTAGTTACTCTATTTAATTTTAATTGTGGTAATAACATTCTAAATATTTAATGGTTATAAATATATACTTATATAGTGTTAATTGACCCTAAATAGATATTTTAGGACATTTTATATCTTATAAGTATAAATTTGTAATTTTAAAATATTTTTATTATTTTTAAATAATTTAATAAAATGTTATTTTTATAAAATATCAATATTGTCAATTTTGACACTATTTATTTATTTGACTTTAAATAAAATAAAAACATAAGATAAATTCAAACCAAAATATTTAATACACTCTTAACATTTCATAGTCACCTATAAAATTTGCATGGAACATTAATTAGTTTATATGTTATTTATTTTAATATTTTTAAAACCATTTATTTGATATTTCTGTTAATAAAATAATTTTACATAACTATTATGTCATTATTAATGGTAATTATTTAATCTCTAAAAATTATAAAAAAAATTATGATGTAGCTAATTCTGTTATATTTCTATATACTATGTATAGTTGATATTATCTCATATTTATACATATAATAAATTAATATACTTATATAAAATGATATTGTGACGTTTTGTCTCGTTCTTTAGTTTTTATTACATTTCTGTAATATTCATAGCTAAGTGGCCATAAAGTGATTAAATTTTGCAAAATATATGATAAGGGTCTAATTTAATCATCAAATTGTATTTTTAAAGTTGTTAAGGTAATTTTATAATATTATTTGTACCCTTAATTACATGATTTACCTTTAGCCATAGTAATAAAAATAATTACCAAAGTTACTATTCATAATGTCCACAAATAAAAGTATCCTATTAAAGTAATTTTTAAATACTGATTCTAAATATGAAATCTATTTTTTAAAATTAAAAACAAATAATTTACAGGAATTAATTTAAAATTAAACCCGTTTTTGAAATGAGAAATCGAGTTTTAAAAGTTAAAACATTGAAAAAGATTGAAATGTTTCTACCTAGGAATTCAATGTAAAATTAATGATAATAACATAAATTATATTTAATGATGAAAATATATTCTATTTAATCTAAAACCATTCAATATTATAATTTAACAATATAAATTACCACTATGAAAAAAGTTTTTTTTATTTAAAATTTAGCCTAATTTTACAATTCATCAAAACATGAACGTTATCAAAAAAAATATCATAAATCCATCAAAAGTAAATTTTTATATCCCTATTCAAAATAAAATGTTTATTTTGTCATATAAAAAACTTTAATGTGTCAAATTACTAATTTAAAAGGGGTTCTCCATTCAATGGTGTAAAATCATTCTTTTTTAAAAAAAATAGGTTTTTATACATAAAATAGGGTTTTATTCATACCCTATGGCTAAAATATCCATTGGATGAATATAAAAAATATTTTATTAAGTATATAACACATATATATCTCATTAATTTCCTTACCAAAAGTAATTCAATCAAAATAAAAACATCTAATTGATTTATATTTTTCATTAATAATTAAAAGCCAATGAATTCATAATGTATTTTCATATGTTAGTTATAATTATTACCACTAACCTAACAGGTATGATATAATGGTAATTTTATATTAAGGGAATATCATGGTTATATTAATCTTCTAATTTCATGCAAAGAAATCTACTGAAGAATAAAAATAATTTAAAGAAAATATTTCATAAAAACATCCGGGTGTTACATTTTACCCCCCTTAAACTGAATTTCACCCTTGAAATATGTCACTTGGAAACAAACAGATGAGGATACCTATCCCTCATTATATTTTCAAGTTCCCATGTTGATTCTAAAAATTGTTGGTTCCTCCATAAAACATTAACCAAATGAGTGGTCTTGTTTCATAGAAAATTTTCTCTACGATCCAGAATCTCTATCCATTGTTTTTCATAAGAAATATCTTTCCCTAGTGGTATGAATTTGGAGATTAGTACATGTGATGTATAAGGTATATAATTTATCATAAGAGATAAATTGAATACATCATGACTTGATAAAGATTTTGTGAAAGTGCCAATCGGTAAGCTACCTTCCCAATAGGATCCCAAATTTCAAAAGGACTGATATACCTAGGGCTCAACATGCCCTTATTTCAAAATATCATTAGTCTCTTCCAGGGAGATATTCGTAAGAATACCTTATCACCCATTTCAAACTCTAGGTCTTTTATTAGGTTGTTATCATAAAGTTTTTGTCAACTCTAAGATGCACTTATGTGTTGTTAAATAGATCTGACCTTTTCTACCATTTCATCAACAAGATCAGGTTCTAATAGCTTTCTTTCCACAACTTCATCCCAATAAGTTAGAGTTCGGCACTTATTTCCATATAGATATTCATAAAGATCCATTTGAATATTGGAGTGAAAGCTATTATTGTGATAAAATTCCACCAATGATAGGTATAGATCTAAACTACCTTTGAAATCCATATAGAAAGCTCTCAACATGTCTTCCATAGTACGAATTTTACTCTCAGACTAACCGTATGTCCAAGGATGATAAGTAGTGCTGAAACAAGACTTTGTATGCAATGCATGTTTAATACTTTTTCAGAACTTATAGGTAAACCACATATCCCAATCGGATATATTGGAATTTGGTACTCCATGCAATCTTACCACTTCCTTTACATATATATAGGAAAGCATATCAAGTGACAAATCATCTCTAATAGCAATGAAGTCTTCTGACTTCATAATGCTATCAACTATAACATAGATAGAATTATTAACTTTGTATGTTTTTGGATATCTAATGATAAATTCAATAGTGATGTTTTCCCATTTCCATTCTGGTATGGGTAATGGGTATAACATCCCCTTAGACTTCTATCTCTCAGCCTTAACTTGCTGATAAACCAAGCATCGAGAGACATATTCAGCAACTTCTCTTTTCATGTCATCCCACAAAAAGTTATCTTTACAGTCCCTAAAAATCTTTGTACTTACCTAGTGAATATAGAATTAAGAATCATGAGCCTCATCCAATAGATCCTTCTTTAATTCTGGTATAGGTTTAGTGTTTTTAGAAACTGGGAAACATAAACTAGTTTGTAAGACATCCACATTGTCTCCCACTTATTTCTTAATAACTAGACTCCCTTTTGACATGTCATACTTAATACACTTCTTTATGATCTGGGTAAAAACATATTAAAGGGTTAGCTCAAATGCTCAGTAAGGGTAAATGAGAAAAATATCAATCATAAACATATCATTTGAAAATATTATCCTCCATATAAAAGATCATAATATCATGTCATGAGATAATACATAAAAGTGAAATGTAATCCCAATAGTCATAATATAAGACATGAAATTTCGTGGTATACACATATAAGCAAAGAAAATAATTTCATATCAGTCAAGGCTCATTTACGATACCGTCATAGTGGACAAATTCCATTACTGAACCGAGTTCACTCCTCCTTCCAGCCCTGTATTACTAAACTAGATTTACTTTCTCTTCTAGTCATGGCTACCTCATGATATATAAATCTTTACCAAATTAATTTTAGTTATATATAGTTACCACCCATCTCATAATTAAACCAATCTTACGTGTTCCACAAAAACATAAAAACATTCCCCATAGCATAGCCCATGAAATAAAATGGGTTTCTTAAACATCATTCCATCATAATTGATATAAAACAAATGGATTTCCTAAATAATATTCCATAATAAACACAATAAAAACATATAAATAATTTTTATAGAAATATAACCAAATTTAAATAGAATAATCTTAGATGGAATATAATTTTAAGAAAACACTTGAAATTAATTCCTGAGGAAAATATCCTTTCTTCTTCAAAAATGTTTTCCTCCCTCAAAATGCCACAAAATTTTAGAAGAAATAAATTTATGTGAAAATAACCTCGTAATATTGTAGGGTAATATTAAAGTAAATAAGGAATTATGAAAGTGTAAAAATTCATTCATGCAGTACAAGTTAAAAAATATATTTTTTAGGTGCTTTTGCCGGAAAAGTCAAAAAGTACCTCGAATCGAATAACAAAAAAAGATTTCTTTCATAACATTTAACAAAAATTCACCAATGGATAAAATTATCTTTAAAAAATTTTATAATAATAGAAATAATATTACATAATTATGAAATGTGGATGTGGATGAGAAATATATCCTACTACATACTTACATATAAAATATCTCGAATAAAAATGAGATTTAAAAATTATCCCTTACCTTAGATCTGAAAAGCTTCATATGTATCCAAAGCTCTTGTATAATTATTTAAGTAATGTTACTAATTTATTTTAGGATGATAATAATTTTTAGGATAGCATTTATGATCATATTTTCATCTTTTTGTTAGTAACATTTCGTTGTTACTTGTTATTTGGGTATTAACTACTTTATGTTCTTATGCATGTTTTGAAAGATAAGTTCTTATTCCTCTTTTTAGGTTATAGTTATATAATTTACATCATGGTATTAGTATAATATATATAATATTTATTCATTTAATTAATTTATATAATCATTCTTTAATGAAGATTATGTAGCATGAATCACATCACACTGGGGAGATGGTAAGACATGCGTACACATGAGCGATGATATCATTCCCATAATTGTTAAATGGAATTGAAGTGGAAGGTTTATAGTTTATCAGATTCAAAATAATTTTATATCAATAATATATATATTTACTAATTCCATCATTATACTCATCCATGTAAGGTGGTGGTGAAAAAAAGATTACACCACAGCGTGGAGACGGTAAGTTGTATATACGCACGCGTGATGATTTCATTTTTCATAGGATGGGTAGAAGGTGGAATATGGTTGTTTCATATTTATAAGAACATATCAGTATATGAGTTATAATGATTCAATTACTTTATAATGAAACAAATATTTAATGGGGAGTAGAAGAAGAAATAGGTTTGAAATAATTTGTAAATGATATTATCTCTTCTTCGATGTTCCTTACCTAAATCTCCTCTTAGAGCACTAGAGTTGGTCTTTAAAGATGACAATAACATCTAGAATTAAAATAGGGAAGTTAAGAATAAAATAGGGCATGGGATGGCCAAGACTTAAGGATCAAAATGAAGTAAATAGGTGAAGAAGGATGTGCCATTTTAAAATTGAGGTGAGGGGCACTTGGAATCTCCATAAATAATAATTTATAATAAAATCAAACCCTACCCAAAAACCACAAAAATGTCCCAAATTTAAAGATGAGATGATATAGGGTTATAATATCATCAAAAAATAAATTTTGGACAAGTTATTTTTTCAATTTAAACAATATCTTTTTAATTGACACTTAGTTATTCTATTAAATTTTAATTATGTTAAAAAATAATAAATATTTAATGGTTATAAATACTTACATATATGGTGTTAATTGACCATAAATGTATACTTTATGACATTTTGGATATTATAATTATCACTTTGTAAATTTAAAATATTTTTATGATTTTAAAATAATTTAATAAAATGTTATTTTTATAAAATATTAATAGTGTCAATTTTGACACTATTAATTTATTTGATTTTAAATAAAATCCAAACAGAAGATAAATTAGACCAAAATATTAAATACACTCCTAACATGTCATATTTAACTAAAATATTTGTGGATAACATTAATTAGTTTATATGATATTTTTAAAATTATTTTTTTGATATTTATAATAATAAAATAATTTTCACATCACTATTGTGTCATATTTAATGGTAATTATTTAATTTCTAAAAATTATAAATGAATTTTTATGATGTTGCCAATTTTTTTATCTTTTCAAAGATTATATATATTTGATATTATCTTTTAGCTATCTATATATTAAAATTAATATACTTATATAAAATTCGATTGTGAGATTTTGTCACATTCATCAGTTTTTATTACATTCATGTCATATTCATAGGTAAGTGGCCATAAAGTGATTCTATTTCAAAAAATAGATGATAAGGGTCTAATTTAGTAATCCAATAGTGTTTTTATAGGTGTTAAGGTAATTTTATAATATTATTTTTACCCTTAATTACCCAATTTACCTTTAACCATGGTAATGAAAACAATTACCGACGTTACTATTCATAATACCGAAAAAGAAAAGTAGCTTATTTATAAGAACTCAGCCTTAAAAATTAAATAGTATTGGAATTTTCACCAGTCTTGGTTCTGAATAATTATATACAACCTTACAAATTATCAGAGTTTCAACAAAATAAATGAACGAATAAAAACACGGCATGTACTAGCTCCGTAAGTGAAGTGAACGCCTTAGGAAAACTCTGTTGGTCCTATGAGAAATCATTTAAAACAAATGGGTGTCAATTAAATATGCCCAATAAGGGGTTTTATAAAACAAATGATAAAACCACTTTTTGTATTCATATGAAAATTTTATAAACATAGAAAAAAAATCCCAAACACTTGATTACATATATATACCAAATTAGTATTCTGCAAAATTACTAACGTTGAAAATCCATTAAGGATTTTCCCAAAAAAATATTACTTTTTTTGGTACATTAACTATACTTTACATTCCATGTCTAAAAAAATTGCATAAGGCCACAGGCCTTAACTTAGATTTATGGGTTCACTCCCCGTAACATCTCTTATACCACCAGTGCCACATTTTTCAAAAACATTTTCACATAGTACTGCCTTTCTCATATTTTTACCAAAAAATTTCTAAAATACATAAATATTATTATTTCCTTTAAAATAAAATAATCATTTTTATCACATGTTGTCAAAAATTTCACAAGAGTTTCTAAAATCCAATTTTTGGAGAATCCCTTTTTTTAATTAAGATATTTATTTTTGAATCATAAATAAAATGGTAAATGAAATAATTCATGTTTTGTATAAAAAAACATCCAATAATATTCATGAAATTTTTATTATTTTTGGAAGTAAACCATAAAAGTTAAATTTCAACCATGTATTTATTATAGATACAGTGCGTGTTCATGTCATGCACAACGCATGGCCATGTATATGTGAAAACACAGTTCCTATAATTTTGATAAAACGCGATGGCATGTTATGTGAATTTTTTGAGAAACATAAAGATGAATTGACAATAAAATTATAAACATGATAATAACCACATCATTAATATATATGTGTGTGTTTTTGTGTGTGTGTATTGGCATTGAATTTACAATTATCATCATCGCGTATTGAATACATGGTTGAGAAAAACAACGATAAATGAAAATATCCATTTAGAGAATTAGTTATGAAATTAAATTAAATCATAGATTAAAAACATATACACCCATAAATTAATTTTTCAGAAAATAATTATAATTACTTTGATAAAAATATTTATAGTTTTATATACTCCCCATAAAATAAAAACAAATTATATGACTTGATAACTACATAATTCATACTAAGTCCCTTACATAAATTTTTTTCGAAAAAAAATGATAGATAAGAAAATAGGTGTATATATACATATGAATATATACATATTTAAAAGCATGTTTCACCATGAAAAGTAACATAATTTGAACAATAAGAATAAAATCATAATGTTAAAATAACATTTTCACCCTTACAAAATTCAGTAGAATAAATCACCAAAACCAGAGAATAAAATTAACATATAGATTTATATAAGTTTGGAAAGAAAAGAAATACCTTACATTTTTTGGAACCAAACAAGAGGTACTGCAAACTCCCATTCTCTGGACTCAACATAAGGGGTTTCCAAATATCGCATTTTCATGTTAGTTTAAGTATTTTTATAACTAAAAACCCCACTGTGTAAATAGTTGCACAACACAAGCTTGTCGTGCAAGCTCAAACGCACATCCAACCAACAAAAGGAGAGAACAAAAATTAAAATTGACAGAAATGGACAAAAATAAAATGAAAAGAAACATTTTTCAAAAGAACCACAATGATATTAGTAATTAAAACATAAACAGTTGATACATAACCAAAACAGAGGGAAAAAATCAAAATACAGACAGAATATTTTCATATATAAATATGTGGAAGAAGAAAAAAATATTACATCAAGATTAGACATAAGTAAGTCATGATCAAAGGATAAAACCATAGAAAAATGATTAACATTGCAGTGAAAGAAATTGAGAAACCTAGGGATCAAAGATGACAAGAACATACTGCAATGTAAACCTAAAAAACCCAAGACGAAACCCTATCTGCGAGAAACCAATCGTCGTCAACCGGACATGGTCCTCCTCATCCGTGGTCAAACACATCACACCAGTCTTAACACCCTCAATAAACCCGACCCCCACCATAACTCGAGATCCATGATGAAGACCTCGACTCCTACAAAGATGATCAGTTACGGCCTTGGCTTCTCCTTGCCTGTGCAAGACCTCTGGCCTTAGCATGCGATTCTCATGTGACATGAATGCTTCGCCCTTAAAGAAACCCTCACAATGGTGCTCCCTAGATGACGACTGAGACCTTCACCTCCCCTTTCACATAATACCCAAAACGCAGACCCCCTCTTTCCCAGTTAAAAGAGGTCTTTGCTTTTCTTTATTAATAAAAATGAGGTTTCAGGCCCAACCTTTAAAAAATATATATATCATATTTTCGAAAATATATATGACCCTTATAATTATTCATATTAAATATTTGTTTTTATAAATTATAATAGTTCATTTTTTACAAAAATAATGTCATTAATGTATTTGATATTATTATTACAGCATATGATATTTTAAAATGATAATTTTAAATGACATGTTTATTATCATTATCTAATAAAAATAAAATTATAACTTTATAATAGTATTGGTTTTATATTATATTAATAATTTTATATAATTCAAAACTAATATACATATACATATTATATTTGGAAAATCAAAAACAAATTAACTATATTTATATATAATTATAATTTAAAATATTCTATTAAATATAATTTTTGATAAAATTAAATTCTATTTAATAAAATTAGTTATTCTAAAATATTATTTTAAAAAAATAAACTAGCATTTACTTTCATAATAAATTAAAAAAATATATTAGTAATAAAACAATTAATTTCAATTATTATTCTAAAGAAAACCGTCTTTAAAATGTTTAAATTAAAAATAAATCAATTTGATGAAATATTTTATAATAAAACTAGGTTTAGATGTTTTGTGCTATTACATTATTCCCCCCTTAAAAGAATTGCATCCTCGCAATTTGTTTTTCAAACTAAAAGCAATTATAAATTTCCATCTTCGGAATTTAGAAAACTAGGACAACTTAACTTCCACACACTACTGTTAGACGGAAACATTTAATCTCCAAATTTGTCTAGATCGTTCCTCTGATACCAATCGTAAGGACCCATCCTGAAAAATTACATAGTAGAGGACCTTTCACCGGTCTAGGTTCTAGAGAATTAGATACAATCTTACAAATTAATATAGTTGCAACAAAATTAATAAACGAACAAAATCACAGTGCACGCTAGCTCCGTTTATAAGGAGAACACCTTCGAAAAACTATTTTGGTCCTATGAAAAATCATTTAAAACAAAGTTGTGAGCATTAAATATGCCATGTAAGATATTTTATAAAACAAACAATAAAAACTGTTTTTGTATTCTTTTGAAAATTTTATAAACACACAAAAATAGATTATCCCATACACTTGAATGCATATATATACAAAAACAATATTCTATAAAATTATTATACTTGAAAATCCATTGGGGATTTTCCCAAAAAAATATTTTTTGTGGGACATTAATGATACTTTACAGTCCATGTCTAAAAACTATTACATAAGGACACAAATCTTAATGTAGATATATGGGTTCATTCCCCATAACATCACTTATACCACCAGTGCCAAATTTTTGAAAACATTTTCTCATAGTACTTCATTTCTCATATTTGTACCAAAACATTTTTAAAATACATACATAATATTATTTCATTTAAAATAGAATAATCATTTTTATCACATGTTGTCAAATATTTCTCAAGAGTTTATGAAATCCAATTTTTAGAATTTCCCATTTTTTTAAATTAAGATCTTTATTTGTGAATCCTAAATAAAATGGTAAATGAAATAATTCATTTTTGATATAAAAACACTTCTAATAATTTTCATGTACTTATTATTATTTTTGTAATTAAAACATAAAATTTAAATTGAAACCATGTATTTATTATAGATGCAGAAGGTGCTGATGTCATGCACAATGCATGGCCATGTATACGTGAAAACACAATTACCAAAAATTTGATAAAATGTGATGACATGTTATGTGTATTTTTTGAAAACATGAAGATTAATTGAAAATAAAATTATAAACATGTTAATAACCATTTTATACACACACACACACATAGATATATATATATATATATATATATTTATATATCTGTGTGTATTGGAATTGAATTTACAACACTCATCATCACGTATCTAATAAATGGTTGAGAAAAATGTTGCTAAATGAAAATATCCATTAGCAGAATTAGTTATGAAATAAAAATAAATCATAGATTAAATACATATACACCTAAAAATTAATTTTTCTGAAAATATTTATACTTATTGGATAAATATACTTATATGTGTATATACTCCCCTTAAAATAAAACACAAATTGTATCACTTGAAAACTACATAATTTATACTAAGTCTCTTACATTAAAATTTTCTTAAAAAAATAGATAGATAAGAAAACATGTTTATATATAAATATGAAAATATACATATATACACAAATGTGTCACCTTGTAAAGTAACATAATTTGAACAATATTAATAAAATAATAATGTTAAAATAAAATTTTCACCCTTCTAGAATTTAGTAGAATAAATAACCAAAACTCGACAATAACATTAACATATAGCTTTCTATAAGTTATGAAAGAAAATAAATCCCTTAAATTTTTTGAACCAATCAAGAGGTGTTGTGAACTCCCATTATCTGGACCCAACAAAAGGGGGTTTGCAAAGTTCACATTTGCATGTTTGTTTAAGGTTTTTTATAACTAAAAACCCCATTATGCAAACAGTGGCACAACACAAGCTTGTCTTGAAAGATCAAATGCATAGATAGCCAACAAAAGGATTTAAACAAATTAAAATTTAAATAAACAAACCAACAGAAAATTCAAACCATCATTTTTCAAAAGTACCATAGTTAGAATAATAATTAAACCTTAAACATTAGAGACAAAACCAAAACATAGTAAAAAAATCAAGATATTGTCAAAATATTTTAAAGCATCAATATGTGGAAGAAGAAAAAAATATTACAGAAAGACTCAACATAATAAGTTCATGATCAAGGGAGAAAATAAAACCAAAATGACTAACAATGTAGTCAAAGAAATTCAGACACCTAGGGATCAATGAACACAAGCACCTACCTCAACGGAGACCTGGAAAACCCAAGACAAACCCTATCTACAACAAACCACTCATCGTAAACCAGACATGGTCTTCATCATCTGTAGTCAGATTCCTCACATCGGTCTCGACACCCACGATGAACCCAACCCATGCCATGGCTCGAGATTCACGACGAAAACCTTGACTCTTACGAAGACGACCAATCGCAGTCTCTGTTTCTCCCTGCCTGAGCGACACCTCCTGTTCTGGAGTGCAATTCTCATGCAACACGAAATTGTTGTAGTCAATGAAACCCTTGAAACTGTGCTCTCTAGATAACGAACGAGACATGTGCCTTGCCTTTCGTGTGATACCCAAAATGTGAACCCCCCTCATTCCCCATTTTCTTTATCCCCTTTTTCTTTTTATTATTTTTACTATATTTCTATTATTATTGTATCATTATTATTTTATTAATTGTTAGAATATTTGTATATTGTATAATAAATTTAAATTTAATATTAAAATAGTTATTATAATTTTTTTAATCATAAAGAACAATTCTATAAAAGTTAATTAAATCATAATTTATCATTTAAATATAAAATTATTACTTTATATATATATATATCATATTTTTAAAAATATATAAAACCCATATAATTATTCATATTTAATATTTGTTTAGATAAATTAGACTAGTACATTTTTTTACAAAAATAATGTCATTAAAATATGTGATATTATTATTACAACATGTGATATTTTAACATTATAATTTTAAATGACATCTGTAATCTAATTATCTAATTAAAATAAAATTATAACTTTATAATAGTATCAGTTTTATATTATATTAAAAAAATTTATAATTCAAAACTAATATATATTTATATATATTATTATATTTTTAAAATAAAAAAAATTAACTATATTCATATATAATTATCATTTAAAATATTCTATTAAATAACAATATTGATATAAAGTAAATTATATTTAATAAAAGTAGTAATTATAAAATATTCATTGAACAAAGTAAAATAATATTTTCTTTTAGAAAAAATTTAAAAACTATACTTTTAAGAGAACAATTAATTTCAATTATTATTTTAAATAAAACTGTCTTAAAAATGCTTAAATTAAAAATAAATCCATTTGATAAAATATTTTTATAATAAAACTAGGTTTAGATTTTTGAGGCTGTTACACTATTAACATAATTTTGACCTACTAATTCTAAATACAGAATACATTTTTCAAAATTTAAAACACGGAATTTTTATTAATTAATTTAAAATTAATCTCGTTGTTGAAATGAGAAAACATGTTTTAAAAGTTAAAACATTGCAAAAGATTGAAATGTATTTGTAACAACCCAAACATTCATTAATGAAAATTCCTCTTGATCTAATTAAATGTCTTATTATGGTTACATAACATGTGAAATTCATAGGTTTTATGTTTCTAGATTTTAAAATACTGTTAAGAATTGTGACCATTGCTAATATAGTCGTTGAACAGTGATCACATGATTAGTATAAATATAGGGCTTTAACAAATCCAATTTACTCAGAAAAAGGAAGTGATGACCTCATCCAGTAGACTTTCCCCATACTAATCCCAATTTTTGGAGATCATAAAGTAGGTGGCTTCATTGGGCTTCACTCTTGACCAAGCCCAAGCCAAGCTTGAACACGTTTAGCTTGAGCGGAACCAACTACAGGAGAAGTGGAAGTTAATAGAGATTTCCACCTGAGCGATGTTATCCGAGCCACCCCAATAGTCTGTCACCATCACACACCTTACCCTTTGGTCTTATGTGGGTGTTATAAGGGTTTATGTAATAATACCTTAGAACTACGACTATGTACATTATTTTTGTATAATGAATGTGCATTCATTTTATTATTGTTACTTTGTAAATAGATTCTAAAGAACAAATAGTATTTTTAGTTAATATTCAACTAAGAAATATATTTTTATGAATTAATGTATTTTTGAATTAAATAATATTTAAAATAATATTATTAATAATTTAATTTTTATTAAATGTAAATGATCGTACAATTTTTATGAATACAATTGTAATTTTTATTAATGTTCGAAAGTTGTTTTTTTCAAAACCCATGAATTTTTGATAAACACCGGTTTTTATCTTAAAAGAAAAAATTCACATTTTTATAAAATTATTTATATAAAATAATTATTATTTTTTGAATCAGGACGTCAAAATTATCTAACCGTTAATTTTTCATAATTTTCTGAGACAGTCAAATTTTTGGGTAAAAATTAAATACAATCTAAATATATAATGTCTTTTATGACATCATAATGACCCAATAGTGATGTAATAAAATATTATAAACATTATGTTCAGAAAAAAAAATGTATTAACATTAAAAAAATGATAGTTTAGATTTGTTTGATTTATTTTACAAAGCATTAGTGGACCCTTCAAGACTTATAAAACATTTTGTCTTTTTAAATTATTTTCTTTGAGAGTGTGACTCACCACCACATAAGTAACCCTATTATTTTAAGAGGTTCGTCAATTGGAATTATAAAATATTGTTTTAAACTCCCCTTTTTCAAAAACCATGGGAAAAAACCATGGGTAGGTTTGTCGTTTTGATTAGTTTAATGTGTGGTATCCCAAACCAAAATAATAAAGAATTCCACCACCTTTCCTATATAAACCCACCCAAGCTCACACTTCCTCTTCACTAAAAACCTTTGTAGTTCGTCCAACCTCTTCCCTCCTCTCTCTATAATCCTCCCAAGGTTCCCAAAGCTCTCAATAAGCCTCTCTCAAGCCTCTCCCAAGCCTTTGGGATCACACTTCTAAGTAAGGGATTCCTACCTTTATATTTTTATCCAAGTTTCTTAATATAGTTATTCCATTTTATTTTCAATTATAAATGTTGGGGTATGATTTTTAACCTCTACAATACTTCCCTATTTATGTTTTTATGATGATATACCCCATTATATCTCATTAAATTCCTCCCATGTACACCCGTTACTATGCTGAAATTCCAAAAGGAATTTTTCTCTCCTCATTTACATTCAAGCAATTATTTTGTATCATGAATCTAGATTCCATTAAAATTGTTGGGAAATATATCTATATGACCCCCTTACTGTCAATTTCATGTAAATATGATGAGACACCCCTTTATCTCTCATCAACCACTTTTATGAATTCTTATGTCACGCCATTATGTTGTCAAAATTGCACAATATTTTTTCAAGACAAAGTCAAGTGGTAGTGAATTCCATGCCCATTTCTCTATAAAAAGTATTCACCTTTATGAACATTTACTTATTGATTATATATTTTTATTTATTAATTCCACATTCCTTTACCGTGGAATAAATGATGACTTTTAATGAATCCATGTTTTATGATCCATGTGGCGCACTTATGCATGAAATAAAATGTTTAAGAAAGGTGTGTGCTAATAGCACTCCAATGCATTGGGTAAAGTATAGTATCATGATACGTCATGTGTAATGAGTTTTGACTCATTCTAATTCAAGCGAAACTAGGGTTTACTCGTGCTTCATGTGCAATGAGGGTTTACTCATGCTCCATGTTCAATGAGCCTTGGATCATGCTAATTCCATGTTAAGTGTTGTTTCCATATTTGCATGTTATGATTATCATGCTTTATCATGAATTTATGTTCATGTTTCTCTTGTGCTTCATTGATATGTCTATTTCCTAACATTAATTTTAATCTTCATGTTATTCCTTGTTTACTCCCTTACTGGGCATTATAGCTCATCCTTTTCTTATGCATATCCTTAGGTTATCCCATGTAATGCTACGTACAAGGGAATGTAGTGGTCATGTAAAGGAAATTTTCAATAAGATGTTGCATTATATGTTTTAAGTTATTATGTAATACTTCTAATCCCTAAAGACACTAGACCTCTTGATCTTCTATGTTGTATCAAGTGAATTTTTTATCTAATAAAACATGTTTAAGTGTTTAATATAGAGTTGGGTTGTTATAGTTGGTATTAGAGGATAAATTTAGTTATTTTTTGGGATTAGAATTCGAAAAACCTAGTAAACCCTTAGGGATAAGACTAAGTATAATAAAAACATCCCTGTGTTTTGGTGGGTATTTAGTAAGTGTTTTATCAAGAAAATACATCCATGTCTGGATACGAGCAGGTAGATGTGGCTCTCACACAGATGTACCTAGGGGTGAAAACCCCAACAAGGAGTTTCGGGCTTGAACCGGGGTATCCCAGTACACGACAATGGGACTTGCTTCATTCTTGGTTATGGAAATCCTGGGGGACATGCATTGGTAAATTCAAAAGCTTAGTATAAACCATTATTAAGTGAATTAAAAAAATTCCCCTAAAAAGTTATGTTAGAATGTAGATCATGGATAACATATATTGAAGCCTATAGATTCATATGTTAAGTAAATAAATGCTATTTATAAGTCATATGTTTTGTCCTTGTATTACCCTTTATGTGTTACCCCAAAATTTCCTTTTATTCCAGCCAATGGATGGTAATATGAGGACTCAGGCTAACAACCTATGTGAAGTCCAATGTGATGACTGTTCTAATGAGATGCCAAATCCGATGGGAGCAGGAATCGTGAAATTTTTCATGATTCACTCTCAGTTAAATCAAGTTTTGAATATAAAAATGAGTCATGAGGAATGTTCAAGCCCCCCTCCCAAGAAAGAATAAGTCTCTATCAAGAGTTTCATGAGATAAAGGCCTCCTGCTTTTAATGGATCATTAGATCCCTCAATCGTCGAACAATGGATCAACTCCATTGAAAAGATCTACTCCATCCTTCAATGTTCCAAACAAGAGAAGGTTCTTTTGTTTGCTTATTGTATTGAGGGTGAAGCCAATTAGTGGTTTACATTGATCAAAAATATGAAGCTTGAGGAGGAGATCGAGGCATTAGAGTGGAAGGATTTTCAGAAGATGTTTTTTGATAATTATTTTCCATGCACCCTTCGACTTAAGATGGAAAGTGAATTCCTTTCCCTCAAGAAAAAAGATGATGAATCTTTCTGAGAATACGAATCAAAATTCCCAAGTCTTGCATGATATGCTTTCGGCTTTGTCGTTGCCCATGAATGCATGATTGATTGCTTCTTTTTTGGGATGAAACTTAGAATTCGGAAATCCCTAGTGCTCCATGACTTAGACAACTATGATGAAATTGTCTGATATTCCCTCAAGGTTGAAATGGAGATCAAAGAACCTCAGGGGTATCATGGGGATAATAAGATTAAGGTGAACTTCAATTATAAAGGTCTGATGGATAAATCCAATATTGATAAGAAAATATAGCACCTCACTTTCCAAAGGTGTGGAAACAAGCACCCCATAAATTTCCTGAAGGGGACGAGGAAATGATTTAGGTGTGGAAGATAAGGGAACCTAACCATTAACAACTGACAAGAAAAACCTATGGTTGTGATAGTGGAGAGGAATGATCTGATCGAATCTCAACGTGTTTTCCATTTCTTCAACTACAAATAATTGGGGAATATTGAAAATCAGTTCCCTAAGCCAAGGGTTTTTAGAGGCAACCAACAACCTCCAAGGTAGCAAGGCAGAGCTTTTTCCATCACTACTACCAAAGTGAACCCTGAAAATGAAGTGGTGATAGGTATGCTAGTTATTCATTCAATAATAGTGAACATACATTTTGGTTCGGGTTCTATGAATTATTTTATATCCCAAAAGTTCAGTAGAACAATCCCAACAACAACAAAAATCATGGAAGTAATGATGTTGGTGATTACAGAAAATGGGGAAATCATCGCATCCCATGAATATAACTCCTCCCCTATCTTAATCGGTGGAATGAACTTATCGGAAAACCTCATCAAACTCTCTTTGGGGGAATTTTATGTAATTCTTGGCATGGATTGGATTTCCTTATATAGAGCCAATATAAATTTCTGTGAGAGGGAAATCACTCTCCATGTGGAGAATCGACCCCCGATTATGTACAAGTGCAAGGAGAAAGATGAATCTTATTTAGCTCTATCATCTCAAGCATGGATATTACTACCCTATGATCACGTGTATCTAGCTCAGATGATTGAGTCTTAAGAGGCATCTATCCTTGAAGACATGACTATTTTTAGGTAATTTGCTAAAGTGTTTCCTGAGGAATTTATTGGTCTTCCTCCTAGAAGAGATGTTGAATTCTCAATTGATCTTATACCTGGGGAATTTCCAATATCGAAGACTCCATATAAAATGGCTATTGTGAAGCTTAAGGAGCTAAAGAAACAACTACATGAGAATATGGATAAAGGGTTTATACGCCCGAGTACTTCACCATGGGGTGCAACAGTCCTCTTCATCAAGAAGAAGGATGGGTCAACGCTCCTTCGCATTGGTTATCTTGAGCTAAACAAAATCATGATAAAGAACAAGTATCCTCTCCCATGAATTTATGACTTGTTTGATCAGTTGTATGGAGAACAGTACTTCTCCAAGGTAGATTTGCGGTTAGGATATTATCAAGTAAGGGTGTAGAAGGAAGATATCTCCAAGACCGTTTTTCGTACATGATATGGGATCTATGAATTCATAGTAATTCCTTTAGGACTCACTAATTCTCCAGTAATCATCATGGACTTGATGAATAGAGTCTTTAGAGATTACCTTGAAATTTTTTTGTTAGTCTTTATAGATGATATTATGATATACTCCAAAACAAATGAGGATCATGTGGAGAATCTAAGAATTGTACAACAGACCTTGCGAAAGGATAAGCTCTATGGAAAGTATAGAAAGTGTGAATTTTGGTTGAAGGATGTCTCATTATTGAGCCATATCATCACAAGAAATGGGATATTTAAGGATCCTTCCAAGACAGATTCAATAGAGGGATGGCCTAGGCTAACATCTGTAATAGATATCTGTAGCTTTTTGGGGATAGCTGGATATTATTGACGATTTGTGAGAAATTTCTCATGATAGTCCAACACTATTACCAAGCTAACTCATAAGGGAGTAAAGTTTTCTTAGAGTGATTAATGTGAAGAAATCTTCAAGGAGTTGAAAAAGGAGGCTTATCACTGTGTCCATGATCAAAATACTCAAAATTGAATAAATTTTTGTGGTATTCAGTGATGCATCAAAGAAGGGCATGGGTTGTGTGATGATGCAAAATGAAAAATTCATTGCCTATGCTTCAAGGCAATTGAAATTTCATGATCATAATTATCCACTACATTATCTGGAGTTGGGTGCGGTGATCTTTGCTTTAAAAATTTGGCAGCATTATCTCTTTGGAGAGAAATGTGAAATATATACGGACCACAAAAGTCTAAAGCATATATTCACACAAAAAGAGTTGAACATGCACCAATTAAGATGGTTAGAGCTAATCCAAGACTATGACTGCTCAATCCATGACCACCCTGGGAAAGGGAAGAAGGTGGCATATGCTCTAAGTAGAAAGGACCCAATTATTCAATCATTAATTAGAATTAAAAAAGATCCAATCTTATTAGATTTGATGAAGATGGACATGGGAATCATAAAGAAGGAAACATCATTAATCCTTTCACAAATGATTGCTTAACCATCTCTTTTGGAAAATTTAAATGATTCTTAAAATGATGATGTGGGAATTCAGAAGAAAGTGGAAGCTATTAGAAAAGGGAAATCCTCAGAGTTCGATGTTAATGAAAAATGAATTGTGAGATTTGAGAAAATACTATGTATTCCATCAAGTCTGAATCTGAAGAAGGAACTTTTGGATGATGCACATAGTTTGAATTTGTCTATTCACCCAAGAAAAACAAAGATGTATCGAGATCTCCAAGAGCATTATTGGTGGGATAATATTAAGAAGGAGATCACTGAGTATACATCAAAGTTCCTGGTGTTTCAGCAAGTGAAGGCAGAGAGGAAGAAGTTTAAGGGGATGATTCAACCATTGCCCATACCAGTATAAAAATAGGAGAACATCACCATGTAATTTGTCACTGGACTTCCAAATACATCCAAAGGAAATAATGCAATCTGGGTTGTTGGGGATCGTCTTACAAAGTTTTCACACTTCATTACAATTTGGGAGGATTTCTCATTGGATTAACTAGCACGAATATATATCAGAGAAGTGGTAAGCCTTCATGGAGTACCATTATATATTGTATCCAATCGAGATCCAAGATTCACCTATATGTTTTGGAAGGGTCTTCAACATACTCTGGATACTAAACTGAAATTTAGTACGGCCTATCATCCTCAAACTGATGTCCAATATAATCAAACTATTCAAACACTGGAGGATATGTTAGGATCATGTTCTATGGACTTCAAAGGAGGGTGGGATCACCATCTTCCACTGGTTGAATTCTTCTACAATAATAGTTTCCACTCGAGCATCCAAATGGCACCATATGAAGCCCTTTATAGGAAGAGGTGCATAACACCGACATGTTGGGATGAATTCAGTGAGGATAAGATGTTAGGACCAAAAATGGTTGAAGAAATGGTGGAGAAAGTGAAAACCATTTAGCAGAAAATCAAGGAAACCCGGAGTTGGCAGAAGAATTATGCATATAGCCTTCGATGAGACCTTGAGTTTAAATTTGAAGACATGGTATTTCTACACAGATCTTCATGGAAGAAGGACATGAGGTTTGGAAAGAAAGGAAAGTTAAGTCCTAGGTACATCAACCCCTCCAAGATTCCAGATCGTGTCGGGGATGTGGCCTATCGACTAGCACTTCCACATATCATGGCCAAAGTACATGATGTCTTTCATTTATCCCTCTTAAGTAAGTACACATCAGAACCTTCACATATACTATCTTTAGAGGAGGTACATTTAGAGGATGATCTTTCTTATGAGGAGAAACCAGTGAAGATCTTATATCATAGAGAAAAAGTGCTAAGAAATAACATAATGCCACTCATCACGGTGTTGTGGGGAAGCCACAAGTTTGAAGAAGTGACATGGGAATTGGAGGAAGTGATGAAGCAAAGTTACCCACATTTATTTTAGTGTGGGAAAAGAAAATTTTGAGGGAGAAATTTCTTAAGGGGAGAAGATTGTAACAACACAAACTTTCATTAATGAAAATTCCACTTGATCTAATCAAATGTATTATTATGGTTATATAAAATGTGAACTTCATTGGTTTTAGGTTTCGGGATTTTAAAATACTATTAAGAATTATTAATGTTTCTAATATAGTCGTTGAATAGTTATCACATGATTAGTATAAATATAGGGCTCTAACAAATCCAATTTACTCAGAAAAAGAAAGTGATGGCCTCATCCAGTAGACTTTCCCCATATGAAGCCCATTTGTCGGAGTTCAGAAAGGAGGTGACATCATTGGGCTTCACTCTTGACTAATCCCAAGCTGAGCTTGAACATGTTATGGTTGAGCGGAACCGACTACGGGAGAAGTGGAAGTTAATAAAGATTACCACCCGAGCAATGTTATCCGAGCCACCTCAAGAGTCTGTCACCATCACACACCTTACCCTTAGGTCTTATGCGGGTGTTATAATGGGTTATGTAACAAGACCCTAGCACTATGACTATGTACATTTTTTTGTATAATGAATGTGCATTCATTTTATTATTGTTACTTTGTAAATAGTTTCTAAAGAAAAAATAGTATTTTTAGTTAATATTAAACTAAAAAATCTATTTTGATGAATTAATGGATATTTGAATTAAATAATATTTTAATAAAATATTATTAATAAATTACTTTTTAATAAATATAAATGATTGTACAATTTTTATGAATTCAATTGTAAATTTTAATAAGGTTTGAAAGGTGTTTTTGTCAAAACCCATGAATTTTTTATAAATGTCAATTTTTATTTAAAAGTAAAAATTCACATATTTATAAAATTATTTAGATAAAATGATAAATATTTTTGGAATCAGGACATCAAATTATCAAATAGTTAATTTTTCATAATTTTCTGAGACAGTCAATTTTTTGGGTAAAAATTAAATACCGTTTAAATATATAATCTGTTTTATGACATCAAAATGACCCAATAGTGATGTAATAAAATAATATAAACATTATGTTCGGCCAATATATGTTTTACCATTAAAATAATGTGATATTATACATGTTTGATTTATTTTACAAAGCTTTATTGGACCCTTCAAGACTTATAAAACATTTTGTCTTTTTAAATTGTTTTCCTTGAGAGTGTGACTCACCTCCACAAACGAAACCCTTTTATTTTAATAGTTTAGTCCATTGGACTTATAAAATATTTTTTTCTACTCCCCTTTTTCAAAAACCATTACCAAAAACCATGGTCTGGTTTTTGGTTTTGATTAGTTTAATATGTGGTGTCCCAAACCAAAATAATAAAGAATTCCACCTCCTTTCCTATATAAACCCACCCAATCTCCCACTTATTCTTCACTAAAAACATTTGGAGTTAGTATAACCTATTCCCTCATCTCTCTAGAATTCTCCCAAGGCACCCCAAGCTCCCAAGAAGCCTCTCTCAAGCCTTTGGGATCACACTTCCAAGTAAGGGATTCCTACCTTTCTCTTTTTATCCAAGTTTCTTAATATAGTCATGCCCTTTTATTTTCAATTATAAATGTTGGGGTATGATTTAACACCTCTCCCATAATGCACTATTTATGATCAAATGATGATATACCCCTTTCTCTCTCATTAAATTCCTCCCATGTACACCCGTTACTATGCCAAAATTCCGAAAGGAATTTCTCTCTCTTCATTTACATTCAAGAAATTATTTTGTATCATGAATCTAAATTCCATTAAATTTTTTGGGAAATGTATATATATTACCAATTACTATAAATTTCATGTAAATATGATGAGACACACCTTTCTCTCTCATCATCCACTTTTATGAATTCTTATGTCACGTCGTTATGATGTCGAAATTGAACAACGTTTTTCCAAGCCAAAGTCATTGTGTAGTGAATACCATACCCATTTGTATATCAAGTGTATTCACCATTATGAATATTTACTTATTGATTATAGATTTTAATTTATGAATTCCACTTTCCATTATTTTTTAATAAATGATTATTTTTAATGATTCCATGTTTTATGATCCATGTGGCATGCTTATGCATTAAATGAACTGTTTAAGAAGGGTGTGTCCTAATAGCACTCTAATACATTGGGTAAAGTACGGTATCATGATACATCATGGGAAATGATTTTTGACTCATGATAATTCGAGTGAAATGATGGTTTAATTATTCTTCATGTGCAATGAGGCTTTACTCATGCTCCATGTGCAATGAGCCTTGGCTCATGCTAATTCATGTTAACTGTTGTTGCTACATTTCCATGTTATGATTATTATAATTTATCATGACTTTATGTTCATATTTATATTTTTCTCCAATGATATTCCTATTGACTAACATGTATTTTAATATTCATTTTATTCCTTGTTTACTCCCTTACTGAGCTTTATATCTCACCCTTTTCTTATGCATGTCCTCTGGTTATCCCATGCAATGCTAAGTAAAAGGGAATATAGTGGTCATGTAAAGGAAGTTTTCAATAAGATTGTGCATTCTATGTTTTATGTTGTTATGTAATGTTCTTAATCCCTAAATACACTATACCTCTCTATCTTCTATGTTGTATCAAGTGAAGGTTTTATGTAATAAATCATGTTTATGTGTGTAATAAAGAGCAGGGTTGTTATAGTTTTTACCTATGAATTCAATGTAAAATTAATTCTAACGACATACATTATATGGAATGATAAAAATATATTCTATTTATACATTAAAATCATTCAATATTATAATTTAATCATATAAATTATCTCGATGAAAAATGTTGTTTTTAATTAAAATTTAGCGTATTTTTACTATTCATAAAAACATGAAAGTTATAAAAAATATCAAAAATTCATACAAAGTAAATTTTTATATCCTGATTCAAAATAACATGTTTATGTTGTCATATAAAAATTATTAATGTTTCAAATTCTTAATTTAAAAAGGTTTCTCCATTCAAATGTGTAAAATTAATTTTCTTTTTTTAAAAATAGTTTTTATACATCAAATAGGGTTTTATTCATACCCTATGACTAAAATATCCATTGTATGAATATAAAAAATATTTTATTCAGTATATAACACATATATATCTCATTAATTTCATTACCAAAAGTAATTCACTCAAAATAAAAATATCTAATTGCTTTATATTTTTCATAAATAATTGATATCCAATGAATTCATAATGAATTTTCATAAGTTAGTTGTAATTATTCCTGATAACCTAACGAATAGGATATAATAGTAATTTTATATTCAGGGCATCTCACAGTTCATTTAAACTCACAATTGCGTGCAAAATATCCTACTAAAGTATAAAAATAATTTAAAGAAAATATTTCATAAAAAAAATCCAGGTGTTAGATGAGCCCTATCCAAATTCTTCCCAATACTCTTCCCAATACCATCCCCTATATCTATAATCTCTTTTTATCATCAAAAGACAAAAACCTTTTCCCTATGGAGGTTTTCAAAGAGGATAAATTCAAGAGGTAAAATCAACTGTCCTTTTCTTTTTAATTTCGTTTCAAAATCATTTCCTATTATATCCTCACCTACCCTCATACAAATGGTCTGATAACTCCATTACCTCACATATACTAAAATTTATTAATATAATAGAATAATCTACCATTAAACTCATCTCCTTTCCCTTTTATCCTAAAAAATGAAAATGTTGTTCGTGAGGTGTTAATGTGTCACCTTCAAGGACAAAAAATTGTCATTTTCCATTAACGTCGTAAATGCTGGTCATAAATCCATTTTTATGGTTACAAAAATTATAATATATGTATTACAAACTATGTAATGTTCTAGAAACATTATATACACATAATGTTATATAATAAAACATAACAAGTTTGTTGTGAGTGAAAACCGACCAAAATAATCCAAGTAATTTTCACTAACATCTTATCTAATGATTCATCCTCACCCAAAATAACCAAATGAATTATATAACCATTTTACCTATCTATTTTCATTAATAACTTATATATATAATTATTTATTTCTATTTCCATTTTACTTTTACTTCAACACTCTTATACAAGAGAACCGATTACGAAAACTGAGAAAACAGGCACTCTCAAACAATGAAATTGAACACTACAACTCATAAAAAGGGAATAAAATAACTTAATAAAATAATTATAAATTAATTTCATGTATAAAACGTTCTAAATTAATTAATTAATGTATTTAATTTGATTATCTAGTATATTAAGATCGATTACTTAACTATTTTGGATATAAGTTAAGGGATTCTACCCTAACCTCCATTTTTTCCTTCGGGTTACTCTTTCTCCCTCTTTACCCTAGTGTAATACTTATTGTTTTGTGTATTTCTTCTTAATTCATTTTATATGTTCAAAAATCATCAATCTGAATCATATCATACTTTTTTATGGGGAAATAAAATTTTTATAAGGGTTCCCTTCTCAAATCCTCTTGATAAGTAAGCTTGTTTACAAGGAACTTCTTGATTTATCACCCAATTTCAAGTACACTCTATAATATATTTTAATCAACAATTATTTTTCTAAAACCAACAATTTTATCATTGTTGGTTAGAGTAGATTAATCAAGAGTGGAGGGGTGAATTGAGTAACTATAAAAATTTCTGTAAAAATTATTTCTAAAATGGTTTCCCCAATGATTAAATACATCCCAGTTAATCAAGGTTATACTGTTACAAGAGTTTGACTATTTAAGTAACTTCTTAGAAGATTGATTAATTCTCAGTAATCTTAATTTGGGTTATTAATATTACTTTTGAAGTTATTCTACTAAGATAATCTAGTTAAAGCTTCTTTCCAATACTAACTATCAAAGTGAAATTAGTGATTTCTGGATTATACAGTAAAGTAATAAAATAGAGAAAACTAAATTTAGCAGCATAGTGGATATAAAAAAAGTAGTTCAATCTCAAGCCGAGACATAATCCACTCTACTTGGTGATCATTTGCCACCAAGAATTTTATATAAATAAACTTTGATCCACACCCTGGATTGGGGTTAAAAACAGTACACAGACTGTCCAGGTCACACAGGTACCTCTTCTATAGTTTTTTGGGGAAAAAATACCAGGCCACAAAGGGACCTCTTCCACACCTATTCATGGGTATACAAAAGAGTAAGATAATGGTTGAGTAAGGACATCTTATATCCTTCAGTTTAATGCAGGAGAGAAAGTGTGTTGTTCTACAAGTACACACTCTGCTCGAAAGGTAATAAATAGATAGACAACAGAGCAAAAATATGGAGATGGGTTTATAAGTGATCTAATTGTTTGTCTTTGCATCTTTGGACTTCTAAGATAAAGCAGATGAAGAGTTCGAGTCTTTGTCTATAAAGCAGAGTGTCGTGATTCAACTTGTGTTCTTTGTATGGTTCAACAGAGTGAAGATTCTCTCTAAGCTTCAAATATGCTTCGGGTGTTCTTCAGTAGTGTCGAGTTTCATACAGTGGGCCTTCCCTTTGAAAATTGCTCTAATTATGTTCTTTGTTATCATTCTCACGACTTTGTTTTTTGTTTGTGTATTTCACTTTTTGATTATTTTCTACAGTTTGCTTTTATCTTGGAATTCATGTGTTGGAGCCGATATATTGCATGTATTCTGCACCTCGTACCTCATACTATCGAATGATATTTCTACAAAGAAACATTAATTATGTCAGTGAATTAAAATCATCAAAAAGGACCACTAGAAATTAAATTATAAGATGACCAAATAGTTTAAGAAACAGAGTCACAGTAAGTCATCGAAACAGTGTCTCCTTCACATGTTGTCTAGACTGATCACAGTGTCTGAGTGTCATGGTGTCTCATGGTTATGGTGTCTCATGGTCATGGTGTCTTGTTTCATGATGTCTTGTTCACGGTGTCTGCTTCACGGGGTCTTGCTTCATGGTGTCTTGCTTCACGGTGTCTGCTTCACGGTGTCTTTCTTCATAGTGTCTTGCATCATGTTGTCTGCTTCACGGTGTCTGTTTCACGGTGTCTTGCTTCACGATGTCTGCTTCATGGTGTCTGCTTCACGGTGTCTTAGACTTTTCAAAGTAACTGTATTCATACTTAAACAATGATGATAATAGAATGGATTAGACTTAAGCATTTGTCAAGGAAGGTATTATGAGAGTAAATCAAATATAGTATAATGCAAGTAATCTGAATTTAGAGCAATTAAGATCTTGAATGGCTCTTCTTAAAGCATGAGAATACTTTAAACATTAATACATATGGTTTGATATAATTTATAGGATTTAACTAGTTTGAATAAGATTTGTGATCATTAAAACATGATTAATACATGAGGAGTCCAACAATCTCCCCCTTTTTTATGATCAAAAATCATGTAAAGTTAAGGTGTATATTGGATTCAACTATAGAGATAAATGGCTAACATATAGAAATTTCTCCCCCTTTTGGGATTATCAAAAAGATGGAATAAGAGAATTCAAAAATTCACATTCCATTAATAGAAAATAAGTTTTAGTACAAAACAAAAGAGTAATACAAAAGAAATATCATTCCTATCAAAAATAAGTAATCATTGTTATTCTTCATGGGATGGCCTTATCATTTTCTTTAGCTGTAGTGGCAGAAGAGGAAGCCATAGGGGCAGAGGTCGTGGTAGAAGAAGGCAGTGAGGTGGTTGATAAAGAGGGTAATGGAAGGCCTTAAAATACTAATAGATCCAAAGTAGGAGTAGTATAAGATCTAGGTAGTTGTTTATCGAGAATCACAAGCCTGATCTGACTGAGTGCTTGGCTGACAGACATAGTGGTTGAGGCTAGAGAAGAAGTGAAGGTAGGCAGCCCAGGTCTGAGAGGTGCAGCCACTAGAGCAACAATGGATGTACTCTGGACATGAAGATAGGGTCTTAGGAGTTTGATGAAATTTGTAATGATCTCTCCACTATACTGCATGGTTTTCTCAGAATCATCCATGTTCTCCATAAACTTGTCCTACAATCTAGTAAACTTTGTGAGCTTCTGGACTTGGGTCTTTAAAGCATGAGTCACAGGAGGAATCCACATATTTTATACAAGATAATTGAAATGGTTTGTCATATCGGTCTTGGAGAATATTCTGTTGAAGTATAAATCCACTTTCTTAGCAATCTCTAGGTGAGAATAATTAGAAATTTTGGAGTGGATTTGAACTAGGTCAAGAACTCTATCACTGTTCTTGAAAACATCAGATAGAGAAGTCATATTAAAACCATTAAGTAGATTCTAAAGTTCTTATTTGACTAAATTTCTTAGAAGATCACTACCCAAGGAGAATTTAGAGGATTGAATAGATGCTTTAGAGGCATTGACAGCTGTGGTCAGAGATTTTAGTTGATTTAGCACCTTCTGAATACACCTTGTATACTAATCAGTGAGTTAATTATGATTGGAAACATGCTCTCTCATTTCCTTCACAATTTGTTTGTTCTTTTCAGTTATCTTTTCATCTAAGGAAGCTAGATAAGGTTTAATCTGAGACACAACAACCTGTGGAATTTGAAGAGAAAAAGGTTTTACAGGAGGAGCAACAGGCTCAGATCTCGAATGCATCTCTCTCTGCATGTCTTAAACCAAACTTTGTAGGGTCTTCACTTCATTACTGAGCAACTTATTTTCAAATATTACTTCTTGAATATCATTAAGGATCTTAAGTTGTATTTTCCAAATAATTTTCTCCAATAATAGTGAGGCATATCTCTCACTTAAATTGGTCATAGGAATAGGTTGGGTATTCATGAGTTTCTCAACTCCAGATAAGAGGGTAGCACTAAATTCTTTCAGATCATCCTTACTCACAAAATATGGTTGTACAGATAAAGGTTCAGAAGTAGGGACTAGTACGTGCTCAGGTTCCTTCTCAGGTGAAATATTGGAGACTAATTTCAACTGGAATATAGAGGAAAGATCAATTCTGGTTGTTATAACCTTCTAAGAGTCATCCACAACATAGAAACTAGGAAACTTATACTGAGTGTCTACAGGACTTGACTCGGTTGGATATGAAGCTTCAATAGACTTATGATTTGGGGTTTTCTCCCCCTAAACAAGTGCCTCCTTCTCAGGACTGAGAGGATTAAGATCTTGGTCTAATTCCATAGACTCAGCTCTAAGTTCCTCATTCATTTCCTGTCTAGCTAGATAAAAAGATAGCTCCATCCATTCTTTAGATGAAGGGATGATTTCAATAACATATTGTTCCACTAGGAGTTCCTCAAGATTGGTTTCTTGCATAACCAGTTTCTCTTTCACTATAGGCTCTTCTACTATAGCCTCTTCCATTACATTCTTCTCAGATTCTTTAGAAACTGATTCTGTTACATCTTCGGGTTGAGTTTCCAAATTAACAACTTCTTTAGAAGCAGGAAATTCTTATTCAAGAACTACATAAGGAATATTAGTCCTTTCTTCCTCAACAGCTTTCCTAGGTGGCACTACAGCCTCTTCCTCCTCTTCTTCAGGATACTCAACAATCTCATCTGGTTATAAACCAGGATCAAAAATATTTCTCGGTCTTGAGGGATAATCCATCGTATTTAATTTCTCATAAATTCTATCATTATCTTCCACCCATTCCTTTTTTCAAGGATTCCAATTTATCTTCATTCTTTTGATCTTATTCCCATTTTTCATTGGGTGAATCAAAAACACATCTTGATATTTTAAAATAGCCAAACCAACTTTTCTGGGACTAACCAAATTCTGTATAAACTTGAACAGAAGCCTTGATTATCCATCTAATTTAGCAGCAATGGCTCTCCTATGGGGTGCCATTTCTAGTTAAGGTTTTCAGAGCATCTTCTATATCAAAAAGTTCAGTTGAAGGTGGAGGTTCTCTCTGATAGTCCTCATAGATGCCTTCATGAGGTATCCTAAGGCATGCAGCCCATAACCTCGAAGAGAATGAGCATCTATGGCCATTTACAAAGCTTCTTACAACATAACTATCACCAGAATAAAAAAGAACTGTATGAACTAGTAAAACTGAGCCACTAACTTAGGGTAAATGGGTCTATCCTCCTTCGAGAACCATTCTAACTAGCATTGTTGTTCTAATACTTTCAATACCAGAGACTTTCTTGACAGAATCCATTTGGGGAAAATCTATTTCTCAGATACAATAATCCAGTTTACCAGATTTAGATTTAAAGGTCTTTCGGGTGTCAGCTTAGGTGCAATCTTCTTCTTCTTCGAGCTACGCTTATCATGTGTCGACGATGAAGGACATTTCATTGTTGGCATTCACTGAAGGTTCGAGCGAGAGAATGCTTTCAAGGATGAATAAGGGTTCAAAATGAGTAAGTATAAGAAACCTCAAGTGAATAATTGAGTGATAATTTATTTATTTTATCATTTAGGAATACCAAACGTCGCAAAAATAAAAACACGGGAAAATAAGGAAGGGAAAATAATAATTACCGCGATACGGGTTTTCACAAAAAAATATATAAATAATTTTTATGGTGAGACCATGTCTGGTCATTACGGTGTGATAGTACATGAATTTTATGGTGAGACAGTGAACAAACTTCACAGTGAGCGTTACAGTGAGACAATAACTATCAGACAGTAATCACAGAATACTGAATGTGAGACCGAAAACATGAACTTTACAGGGAGACAGTAAACATGAGAGATAGTAAATCAGTATTACGGTGATATAGTAAACATGAGCAACTGTAATCATGAAATAGTAAAGTATAAAATAGAAAGATATCAAAGAGTAAGACCTGAAATAGTAACAAGTAAGGTATCTATTTGAGATTTATCATGCCTAGTTCATGTATGATGTAGTCTATTCTCTCAGAATTTAATGGTTTGGTGAATATATCAGCAAGTTGATATTCAGTACTAATGAATTCCAAATTGATATCTCCTTTTTTGATAATGATCTCTCAAAAAGTGATTTCTTACATCAACGTGCTTTTTCCTAGAATGTGAAACAAGATTTTTTGAGTTATTAATAGCACTTGTGTTGTCACAGTTTATAGGTACATGTCTGAATTGATATCCATAATCTAGTAATGTGTGTTTCATCCACAAAATTTGTGTACAACAACTGCCAGCAGCTATGTATTCAACTTTTGCAGTGGATAATGCAACAAAATTTTGTTTCTTACTACACCATGATACTAGTGACTTTCCCAAAAGGTGACATGTTCCAGTGGTGCTTTTTATATCTGACTTACAACCACCAAAGTTAGAATCATAATTACTAACTAATTCAAATGATTGTCCTTTAGGATAAAAAATTCCTAGATTGGGTGTATGCTTGAGGTATTTAAAAATTATCTTTACAGTATTTAAATGAGATTCCTTAGGGTTTTCTTGAAAATGAGCATACATACACACACCAAACATTATTCCAGGATGACTAGTAGTTAAGTAGAGTAAACTTCCAATCATTCCTCTATAAGTAGTTTGATCAACAAATTTTCCATCTTCATCATGATCCAACTTACAAGTGGTACTCATGGGAGATTCACTAATTTTAGTTCTATCCAATCCAAAACACTTTAGAAGATCTCTAGTATATTTACTTTGGGTCAAAACAATTCCATCCTTATTTTGGAAGATTTGAAATCCATGAAAGAATTTTAGTTCACCCATTAAACTCATTTCAAATTCGTTTTGCATCATTTTAGAAAAATCAACACATAAATAATTCTTTGAAGATCCAAAAATAATGATATCCACGTAGAATTAAACAACTAAAAAATCATTTGAGATTAGTTTTATAAAAAAGGGTAGGATCAGCAATTCCTTTTGAAAAACCTTTGGAAATAAGAAAAGTACTCAATCTATCCTATCAAGATCTTGGAGCTTGGTTTAAACCATATAAAGCTTTTGATAGTTTAAAAATATGATTTGGAAAATGGGGGTTTGAAAATATAGGGGGTTTTTTAACAAAAACATCCTCAGCTATATACCCATTTAAGAATGCACTATTAACATCCATTTGATATAGTTTGAAATTCAAATATGCGGCATAGGCAAGAAGGATACTGATGGCTTCAAGTCTAGATACAGGTGCAAAGGTCTCCTCATAGTCAATTCCTTCTTCTTGACTATAGCCTTGTGCAACTAATCTTGCCTTGTTTCTAACTATGTTACCAGCTTTATCTACCTTATTTCTAAAAACCCATTTAGTGCCTATGGTGAATGTGTCATTGGGTCTTTCAACAAGTTTCCAAACTTTTTTCCTTTCAAACTGATTAAGTTCTTCTTACATATCCATCACCAAAAATTCATCATTTATAGCATCATTAATTTTTTTAGGTTCACATTTTGACAAGAAGATTTGATGTTCAACCTGATTTCTAAGAGAAGCTCAAGTTTTAGTTCCTTTGTCTAAGTCTCCTACAACAACATCTAAGGGGTGGTTCTTAAGGGTTCTAATAGTTCTAGAAAAAGATGGACTAGTAATTTCAGGTTCATCAATAGGTTCAGGTTCATTCTGAATTGATTCTAAGGGATTTTCATAGCTGGAAGTTTTCAAAGATTCTTTCACAGAAGAATTTGAGGATTTTGAATAATTGTTCAGATTTGATACATAATCCTCCAGATTCTCTAGGATGGTTTTAGGCGCATGTAGATCTGTTTCATCAAATGTGACATGAACAAATTCTTCCACACATTTAGTTCTTTAATTTAACACTCTATAGGCTTTACTAGACATGGAATATCCTAAAAAGATACCTTCATCACTTTTGGATGTAAATTTTTCAAGATTGTCTTTGGTATTAAGAATATAGACTTTGAAACCAAAAACCGTGAAGTATCTAACCTTGGATTTTCTGTTGTTCCATAATTCGTACAGATTCCTCTTAAGAATAGGTCTAATCAACACTCTATTTATTATGTAGCAAGCTATATTGACAGCTTCAGCCCAAAAATAAATAGTTAGGTCATATTCACTAAGCATTGTTCTAGAAATCTCTTACAGGGTTCTATTTATTCTCTCTATAACTCCATTCTGCTGAGGTGTTCTAGGGGAAGAGAAATTTGGACTATAACCATTTTTTGAGCAAAAGGATTCAAACTCTTGATTTTCAAACTCACGGCCATGATCACTTCTTAAAGATTTAATTCTAAGTCCACTAAGATTTTCTATAGTCTTGGCATATTTGGTAAAGTAAGATAAGACTTCACTTTTGTGTGCCATAAAGAAGGTCCAAGTATATCTAGAAAATTCATATACAAGAACATAATCATAGTGCTTCTCATTTAAGCTATAAACTCTAGATGTTCCAAACAAATCCATGTGAACCAGTTTGAGAGGTTGAGAAGTTGACACTTCTTTCTTTGGTTTGAAAGAGACTTTGTGTTGTTTTCCCTTTTTACAGGGATTATGCACTTTGTCATTTGGAAACTCCAGTTTGGATAAGTCTTTAACTAGTATTTTTCTAGATAGATTTCTAAGGGAGTGAACATTATAGTGTCCTAGTCTCCTATCCAGAGCCATGATTCTTTATGAAATACACTTAAGAATGAATCATTTTGAGAAGATAAAGAATCTAAATTAACAAAATAAAAATTTTCATTTCTTAATGCAGAAAATACTAATTCATATTTATAATTAAAGACATTACAAGCATCATTTTCCAATATAACATGAAATTCATCATCACATAATTGTGAGATACTAAGAAGATTGTATTTTAATCCATCAACAAATAGTACTTTAGAAATTAAAACTGAGTTAGAGTTACTGATTTGGCCTAGGCTAATAATCTTTCCCTTGGTATTGTCACCAAATGTGACATGTCCTCCATCTAATTTTAATAGGTTATTGAAGCATGAGTAGTCTCCTGTCATGTGCCTTCAACATCCATTGTCCATGTACCATATACTTCTGTAGGAGCTCTTTAAGTATCTTTCCTTCAAAAAGATTAAGAAAAAACAGATTTTTCTACCCATACTTGTTTTGGTCCAGTAATATTAGATTTAAGTGATTTAGGAACCCATATTTTCCTCATAGGTTTCCTATAATCATTGTGTAAAGTATTTGAAAAATAAACTGTATTTGGTCTACAAAAACTTGAAACGATAGAATATTTATCGTGAATTGAATTAGTTGATTTAAGTCTAGAACTAGGAGTAAAACTGTATGTCCTGGATTTTAAAACAAAATTTGTTCTACTAAGGTTTCTTTTACTAGGTTGAAAACCAATGCTAGTGTTGTATTTATGGGAAATTTGTTTTCCTAGAATTTGGGTAAGGGAATTTCTCCCATTAGTAAACTTTTCTAAGTCACTCTTTAATTGCTCATTAAAAATTTTTAATTCATTTTTTCTTTGAGCAGTTGAGCATTTTTCTCCTTTTCAGTTGTGAGTTCTGGTTTAACAGTTACGATAAGAGCATGTTGTTTCTTTAATGATTTATATTTGTCTTTTATTTCATAGTATGTTTCCTCAAGCATGTTATAGTATTCAAATATTTCTTCATTAGTCATATTTTCAGAGTCACTTTCATCTTCATAATAATATGAGTTATGTATAGAAAAGTCCAGTGTTACCTCAGATGTGTTTGTCATAAAACACATATTTTTTTTGTTAGCATGTTCATCATGTGATGACTCTGAGTCACTTGAAATATCCTCAGAAGAACTCCAGGTTTCTTTCATTTCCTTTTTGTACCTCATGTCATTGTAATCATATTTCTTTTTGTACTTGAGATTTGGAAAGTCATCCTTTATATGTCTTTTGTGCTTACAATCCTAGGAGACAATTTCATCAGTTCTGTCACTTCTTTTCCAATCCTTCTTCTAGTTTCCTTTTTGGTTATATTTTCCCTTGAAGTTAGGCTTTCAGAAAAAGTTATTCTTTTTGCAGAATCATTAGAATCTTCTGTCTAGTTGAGCCATCTCCTCATCACTATCAGGTGATGATTGTTCACAAGTGGATCTTTCTATAGAAGCATCCAGTTTCCCTTTATCTTTGTTCTTATAGGTGGTGGTCTTAAATGAAATATATTTCCTATTTGGTTCATCTTACTCTTTATTAACTTTCAGATCTTCCTCATACATCATCAGTTTCCCAATGATTTCTTTTACAGGTATTTTTCTGATGTCACACAATTTTCTAATAGAGACAGAGGTTCCCCTCCATCATTTAAGTAGACATCTAAGGATTCTCATGATCTATTCCTTGGCACTGACTTCTCTTCCAAGAGAAATCATTATGTTGACAATATCGTTGAACCTAAGATACGTGTCAGAAATAGGCTCATCATGTTTCATTTTAAAATTATCATATTTGATGGTATAAGTATTAATTCTCGTTTATTTTACATTAGATGTTCCTTCATGTGAGACAAAATGGGTATCCCAAATTTCATGGGCAATCTTACAAGCAAAAATTCTATTAAACACTTCATCTCCTAAGGAGCAGTATAAAGCATTAATAGCTTTGAAATTGTTGTTTTAGGAAGTTTTGGTAGGTTCATCCCATGAGATTCTATCAGTAGTAGGAATTTTGTATTCATCTATAATGGATGACCAAATTTCAAAAATCATACTCTCTAAATGAATTTTCATTTTAATTTTCCATTGAGCATAATTGGTTCTATTAAATAATGGTGGTATGTTAGTTGCAACACCTTCCAATCTGTTATCTATAATAAAGTATGACTTTAAAATATCTAGAAATTTAGAATTAATAGAAATTTACAGATCTTTAGAGTAAAAATACAATCATAGTTGAATAAGATTAAACAGAGTCCTAATAAACAACCTCTGATACCAAATTTTAGTCTAAGTAGATTACTCAATAGGGGAGGGGTGAATTGAGTAACTATAAATTCTTTTGTAAAAAGTATTTCTAAAAAGGTTTCCCCAAAGATTAAATACAACCCAGTTAATCAATGTTGTACTCTTATAATAGTTTTACTGTTTAAGTAACTTCCTAGAAGATTGATTAATTCTTAGTAATCTTAATTTGTTTTATTAATATTACTTTTGAAGTTAGTCTAATAAGACAATCCAGTTATAACTTCCTTCCAAGACTAACTATCAAAGTGAAATTAGTGATTTCTGGATTATATAGTAAAGTAATAAAATAGAGAAAACTAAATTTAGCAGCACAACAGATATGAATCAAGTGGTTTAGTCTCAAGCCGCGGCCTAGTCCACTCCACTTGGTGATCACCTTCTACCAAGTAGTTTATATAAATAAACATTTATCCACACCCTGGATTGGGGTTAACAACAATACATAGACTATCCAGGTCACACATGCACCTCTTCCATAGTTTTTGTGGGGACAAAATACCAGGCCACACAAGGACCTCTTCCACACCAATTTGTGGGTATACACAAGAGTAAGAGAATGGTTGAGTAAGGATATCTTATATCCTTTAGTTTAATACAGGAGACAAAGTGTGTTGTTCTACAGGTACACACTCTTCTCAAAAGGTAATAAAGAGATACACAATAGAGCAGAAATATGGAGATGGGTTTAAAAGTGCTCTGAGTGTTTTCCATTGCAGCTTTGGACTTCTGAGATGAAGCTGTTGTAGAGTTCGAGTCCTTGTTTTTAAAATAGAGTGTTGCGATTCATATTTTATTCTCCGTAAGGTTTAACAGAGCTAAGATTCCCTCTAATATTCAAATATGCTTTGTGTGTTCTTCAGCAGTGTCATGTTGCATGAAGTGGGCATTTCCTTTGAAGCTTGCTCTAAGTATGTTCTTAATTATCATGCTCACGACCTTGCTTTTTGTTTTTGTATCGCGCTTTTTGATTCTTGGACACACTTTGCTTTTATCTTGGAATGCATGTGTTGGAGCCTACAGGTTGCATGTATTCTGCACCTCGTACCTCGTATTGTCTGATGATATGTCTATAAAGAAACATTAATTATGTCAGTGCATTAAAATCATCAAATATGGCCGTTAGAAATTAAATTGAAAGAAAACAAAATAGTTTAAGAAACAGTGTCACAGTATGTCATGGAAATAGTGTCTCCTTCACACGGTGTTTAGATTGATCATGGTGTCTGAGTGTCACAGTGTCTCATGGTCACGGTGTCTCATGGTCACGGTGTCTCGTGGTCACGGTGTCTTGTTTCATGGTGTCTTGTTCAAGGTGTATGCTTCAAGGTTTCTTGCTTCACGATGTCTTGCTTCACGGTGTCTACTTCACAATGTCTTGGTTCACAGTGTCTTGCTTCATGGTGTCTGCTTCACGGTGTCTGCTTCACGGTGTCTTGCTTCATGATGTCTGTTTCACGGTGTCTACTTCACGGTGTCTTAGACTTTTCAAAGTAATTGTGTTCAGACTTAAACAATAATGATAATAGAATGGATTAGACTTAATCATTTGTCAAGGAAGTTATTATGAGATTAAATCAAAGATAGTATAATGTAAGTAAACTTAATGTAGAAAAATTAAGATCTTGAATGGATCTTCTTAAATCATGAGAATAATTTAAACATTAATACACATGATTTGATATAATTTACAGGAGTTAACTGGGTTGAATAATATTTGTGAGCATTAAAACAATATTAATAAATGAGGAGTCCAACAATCATGAAAAAAAATCTTGGTTCATTTATAGTTTTATGCAAACAAGTAGTCCTTTTTCGTTTTAAAGAATCATTAATATTTTCCTTAAACCACACTAAATGTTTTATTTATAATGTTTCTTAAACACTCTTTTAAATGTTTTCAATCAATTTTGATCTCAATTATCTTGATCTATGCATATTTTCCATTATTAATTTTTGTTGTGATTTAAATTGATTATTTAATGGACACCATTATGATATTCGCTTTTGTTATGCCTTATGACATGATTATGATAAAAAATTCCTTATATGGTAACCCTTATGCTTGATTCTTCATGTGGCACACATTTTCATGAACATTTTATGATGGGTGAACCCAGATAGTGCTCCAATGCATTGGGTAATTTTTATTCTCATGAGACGTCATGGTGGGATAAGGAGTGAACCTGATTCCATTATGGGACTTTGTCCACCATGTCTTAACAGTTAGCCTTGACTCATGTTTATGTCAAGTTATTTGTTTTTCCACATTCCCATGATTCCATGATTAAATGTTCCCATGTTATAAATTATATTACTTATTAATTTTATTCATGTTCTATTTCTTTTATTCCATCATGTCATGCCTTCTAACCCATGTACTACAATTAATTCTTATGATTATATCCTTACTGGATTTTTAGATCATCCCTTTTTTTCATGTATTCCCTAGGTTATCCTATATAGATGTATGAGTTAAATGGAAGTTAGGATCTCATTATGGATTTTAAATAAAATAAAATATAATTTTTGTTTCATGATGTTTAATTATGTACTTAATCTTCTAAATATACAATACTTTATGATCCTTGGCTAGTAAATTGATGGTTAATTATGTTTAAAATCATGCAATGATATGTGTAAAAATCTAGGGATTACATACAGGGCCTCCCTAGAAAACCTTGACGAATATTTTTCATCTTTGAAGTTAAATTCTAAACCATTAGATTATGTTTTTAAACTGCTAGAAAAATCATCCTGTTCGGAATACTTTCTAGAACATTCTAAACCAAAACCTATAGAAAATCCTAAAGTGATCATCCCTACTTTTGTTACCTTTTTTAGAACCCTTAAGTATCATCCTTTAGATGTTGTTATATGAGACCTAGATATAGGTACACATAAAATTTCTTCTCTCAAGAATCAGTTCGAACTTCAACCATTCTTGTCTCATCAAGAACCTAATAACATAAATGAAACTATTAATGATGAATTATGGGTGATAGAAATGCAGGAAGAATTGAATTAATTTGAATGAAAAAAAAAGTGTGGGAACTTGTTGATATACCCAAGGAAACCTTGACTATAGGCACTGAATGGGTGTTTAGGAACAGGTTATATGAGTAAGGAACTATATTTAGAAACAAGGAAACACTTATTGAACTAGTTTATTATCAAGAAGAAGGGATATACTATAAAGAAAACTTTGAAACTATAGCCCAACAATAATACATAATAATCCTTCTTGCCTATGTACCACATATCAATTTCAAAATTTATCAAATGGATGTCAACAGTGAATTTATGAATGGTTTTATAGTTGTGTATTCTTTTATTGAACAACCCCCTAGTTTTTAAAATCCTAGTTTTCTAAATCATGTTTTTATGTTAACAATAGATTTATACGGTTTAAAAAAAATCTCCTACAACATAGTATGATAGGATCAACAATATTCTAATTTCTAAAGGATTTTAAAAATGATTATATGGTCCAACCCTTTTCATTAAATTAATTTAAAAATATATTTTAGTTGTAAAAATCTATATTGATGATATTATTTTTGGATGTTTACGAAATTCTCATTGCACTGATTTTTCTAAAATAACAAAAAATGAATTTGAGATGAGTTTGATGGGTGAACTTACATATTTTATTGGATTACAATTTTTTCAATAAAAATATGTAATTATTTTAAAGAAAAGTAAAAATACAAAATATTTTTTAACATGTTTTAATTTGGATAGCACTAAGAGTAGTGATACTCATATGAGTACCACCACTAAATTTGATCTTGATAAAGCTGTGAAGCAAGTTGATCAAACCAGTTATGGAGGTATGATTGGAATCCTTCTCTACCAGACTACTAGCTAACCAGATATAATATTCATTGTGTGTATGTGTGATCATTTTTAAGCTAATCCAAAATAGTCGCACTTAAATGTCGTTAAAATAATTTTCAAATAACTCAAGTATACAACCATTTTGGAATGGTTTTACCCTAGAGGAAAACCATTCGATCTAGTTAGTTATTTTGAGATGATTTTGGTGGATTTAATTTAGATAGAAAAAGAACATTTGTAACATGTCACTTTTTGGGAAGGAATCTAGTTTCATGATGTAAGAAGAAAAAAATTGTTGCATTGTCTACTCCTTAAGCTGAATGTATACCTACCTGTAGTTATTATGCACAAATTTTGTGGATGAAACACACATTACAAGACTATGGGTATCAATTCTGAAATGTACCCATAAACTATGAAAACACAAGTGAAATTAATATATCTAATAATCCTATTTCATATTCTGTAAAAAATCATATTGATATATGACATACCATTTTTATATATCATTTTCAAAAGGGTTATATCACTCTTGAGTTCATTAGTATAGAACATCTGTTAGTCGATATTTTTACTATGCCCTTAAATTCAAATAGGATGAATTATATCAAAAATTATATAGGTATGATTAATTTTGATTATGTTTAATTTTTGGGTTTTACATTCCATTATGGATGACACACCACTGTGGTTGACACGCCGTTGTGGTTGAAACACTGTTGTAGTTTCCACACCCTTGTAGTTGACACATCAATGCCATTGACACACCGTTGTGGTTGACATGTTGTTGTGGTTGAGACAACATTGTGGTTGACACACCATTTTAGTTGAAATACTACTTTGGTTGACACTCCATCATGTTTTCCTCATTATTGGGTAGTCACACTGTCAGTTTTTATGGAGATTAGTATGAAGATGAATGTTGATACCAACTGAAGGATAAATGTGGGATTATATGGAAGTAGATCCAAATGGAAGATGATTTTTTGGTAGGGTGTATCGAGGGTTGATTTTCAGTTTGCTGAAAGCTCAAATTATTTAAATATAAATAGGTATAGGATAAGAGCGTTCATGATAGGGTTTCTCAAGGTGAGGTCATTTGAAGCATATATGGTTGGATGGAATTGAGTATTTTTTAGTAGTAAGTTAAAATATAGATATGCCAGTAGCACCACAAACATGAATAATCTAATAAAGCACCCAGATTTTTAGAAACATGTATACCTTCTATTACAGTAGTCATTTAAAATAGATATATATTTTTTATAGTAGGGAATGCATGAACCTACCACCATGATGGACAAAAAGGAATAATTGTTTTCCTATAATACAGTTACAACACAAAAATCTATGTGATAATTTATCTAGTAGGGTGTAAACTAAAAGAAAATATTTAATTTTAACTAATTTACAATAGTTGTGGTATATTAAAAAATTTAATTATAGGAACTTAATAAAATAAAATGAATTGATCAAATTAAAAAACATAAAGGGTACTGGTACCTAGAATATGGAATCAAAAGATTCATGTAAATCTTTCTATGAAATAATTAAAACACCATCAAATTGTAAAATTGGAATTGGCTGATTCGTGTAAAAATTTCTAAAAGTTGATTAGGTTGACTTCAAGAAATAATATGGTGCAATAGGATCTAGACTCACATATCGTTCGTAGAAGGAATCACTTACAAGGGGTGCATTATATTTCATGTTCTAGAAACGGCCCTAGAATTGAATAAGAATAATTATAATATTAAAATATTTGATATAAAGGGAAATTTAGTGGAAAATTTGTAGATAGGATTTTAATATTCAAAAAATATACATATAGGTAACAAACGAGATTAAATATTTAATCATAAACTTAAATAGATTCAATATGATAAAAAAAATTAAATGAACAAATACATATGTGAAATATGATAAACTATACATGTAAAGACTATTTAATGAATAATAATGAATGTAACACCTCAAGCTTCCACTTTACACTTCTATTTTAATAATACAATAGCTTGCATTGTACGCAACTTCGAGTTCTAACACACCATGACCAACCAAACTAGCTGTTATGAATAGTAATACCCACTTTTTGAAATTTTATAAATTTTATTTTTCAAAATGGAATTCAGTTTGGCATTTTGAATATCAAAATTATCTTAGGTTGAATATTTGGTATTTTTCAGAAAACTTTCAATTTTTTATGAATAGTGAAAAACACTGCGTTGTTGTTTAAACCCGACTTTTTTATTTAAATAATTAATTATTTTATTTAAATTAATTTTAGGTAAAATTAGATATATAATACCTATATAAGTTCAATGTAATTTATCAGAGTCATTTTATTATAATATTATGTATATAAAAATTTATTGAACTTTTTACCGTCTTTTACCCACCTTCTAGGCACGTTAGCAAATTTGCATAAAACGTAATTTTACCGCTTTGGTGAATTTAATTTCAAAAAACCAAGATACATGGTTGATATCAGTATGTAAAATGTAGTTCAATAAGATGCAAATAATATTTGGTGAATAGTAACTTTTGACTTTTATTTACCATGGTTAAAAGTAAATATGGTAATTAAAGGTAAAAATGACATTATACTTACCCCAACACATGTCCTAATTCTATTGGATAAGTTTATTTCAACCAAAATCAACCTTAGGAATAAAATATGATCCTCTTTTGTCCACTTAGATTAGATTAAGAAATTTATTATATTTTATTTAAAGAAGAGTTAAAAGTGTTAAATTCAAAGTTTAATAACTAAACCGTTTTTAATATAGGTTTATACATAAGATAAATTCGACTATAAATATTCATTAGAAAGATAAAAATATTTCTTGCATAATGGTATTCTATTTCTAATTTTTAGACATTAAATAATTTAATTTATTTATGAAACAAAAATTTCTAGGTTAATATGACATGTCAGGGTTGATTCGATGAATTGTTTTTGAATTAATCATGTTGTTAATACTTTAACAAAAACAAAATACCAAATAGTGTCAAAATTGACATAAATGAGTTTTTAAAACAAATAATATATTATTAAATGATATAATAGTCCTAGAAATCTAAGATTTATCCATAGGACTTATATAATAATAGATATGTCATTAATTAACCACTTGGGATTCTCTTGGAATTTTAAAGTAAGTTTATTTACCATATAATATAAAAATACAAGGAGATATGGTAAATGTTAAACTATTTAACCAAGAGTTAAATATAAAAGATAAGGTTAATATGGTGACCTAAACCTATCTAAAACCTATTGGTTGAGATTTTTTCGACCCATACCCACGTTATACTCAAAATAAATAATTTTGGGGCCATTATAAACCAAATATAATTGTATAATAAAATAATATTTCAAGCTTTTCCTAAAGTGACCATCACCTCTCTTATAAAAAGGTACTTCCCCTTCTCTCAAAATCACACCTCCAAATCCATTTGTCTGGGCCAACCCCTACCCAAATATCCTCTTAAATACCCTCACTTTGACCTATTGACCTTAATTTGATCAGAAATCCAACCTAAGGAGCCATTTTGATCAAATCAAAAGGAAACATCCAAAGAAGAGGTAATAATTTCACCACATCTTTCAAAGTTCTTTTCTTCTTCTACTTCTTATTTCTTTGTTATTCCCATACCAAAATAATAAATCCATTACCTTATACATACTGTGATGTTATTATAAATATGGTACAACTATATTCATTATTCTATCCATCATATGAATGACAAGTCATCATACGTGTGTACATACATCTTAACATCTCCACATCGTGGTGTAGTTTGTTATTCAAACACTTCATTATTTGGATGGGTATAATAATGAGTATAACTAATTTAAATAATAAATATAACATGTTAAGGATTATGTATATATGATATACCATCCAATTAATTATGATTTCACCATCAATAGAATGATATTGTTTCTTGTGCATACATACAGATTACCGTCTCCACGAATGTGATGAGATTCATTCCCCATCATAACCATTAAAGAATAAATTTTATTTTATGATTAAAAAATAATGTTTAAGAAGTTAATATAATTATGTATATGAGCCAAATACATCTTATCCATAACATACATATCTTACGTAACCAAGCATGTAAAGGAAAATGAATTAGTTAACACCCGAAACAATGATACTACTGAAATATTATTAACAAAGCAATATTAAAAAATCATATTTGATATCATATTTATGTATTTGGTTATTTTATAATTTAATAACAAGTATTTAACTATTATAAATGAGGTTAACATACCCTCTATCAAGGAAAAGTACAAGGTAAGGGTTAATTTTAAAATCTCTTCATTATTCGAGGTTGTTTATATGTGAGTATCTACTGGGACCTCTTTATCATCCACATTTATATTTCGTAAAAATGTATTTCAATACATTTTTAATATTTTTTAGATTATGGTTTAAATTCATTTATACCCTTGTTTTACATTTTATAAAATATTTATAAAGTAATCTTTACGTCGTTTTCCAAACAAGGTCATTTATGACCATTTCGACAAAATTAAGGAAAAACTGTTTTTTTATTTATATGAAGGGTGCGGCTATTTTTTGTCATTATAACTCCTTTGAATATTCCCTTACAAGATTATAAGAATATTTTCAAAATAAATATTTTCTTTTAGAATTACATTACTTTTAAATTATTTCAAAATAGAAAGATATATTTCTCTCAAATGGTTTTGATTTCATCTATGTCAACATCCTTTGATAGATTTTACACTTATTTGAAGTTGATTTATTATGATACAATCTTCCATATTGTATTGAAGGTTTTGTGATATGTTTTACTTTAGATGTTTTATTTTTATACCATTCATGGTTTATGGTTAAAGTGTTAACATTTTTTATGCTAGTTTTAATATGAATTTTTATGTTATGTTTTAACCTTTTCATATGAGGAATGAATTGGACTTAGTATGTGACGGGTGGAGCCTGCTATAGCTCCTTGATGCATCAGTATGTCTCATTATATAAACTAGTGTCTTGGCATAAGGCCTTGAAAAAATCTTATTTTTAGTCTTGGCACGAGGCCTTGACAATTGGTTATGATGTTTGGAATTATGCATTCCATCATTATGAAATTGGCTATTGATATTGCATGTGATTATTCTAATAGTAGAATATCTATGCGAATAAGTAAATAGAACTATTTTATTTATATTTTTCATATTATTCTGAAGTTTTATTTTAAAAGGATTATGTTTTAGTCTTATACATTGCCTTAAATTTTTATGCTTATTTATGAAATTTTCTACTGGATTGTTATCCTTACTGAGCATCTGAGATCACCCCTTTATATATTTTATTTTTTCAAATATGGGAAGAAGTATTTTATGGTTGACTTGTAAGGATAGGCTAGGGGATATAAGTGTGTTCAAAGGGTACAAAATGTTGTTGTTGTTTTTATCTCATGATGTAATGTAAATCTTAGGTTTTTATCTAGTACTTCCAAGGCTACCAAACTGATCGGTCTTTTGGGACTTGATCCCTTGTGATCATGCCAATGTTATGTAATAATGCTCCGAATTTTGGTAACTAGGATCAAAGATTTATAATGAAATACACATGGAGTCCATATTTAGATAATTTATAATACAATGAAATGTAAAAAAAATAAAAATATCGAATTTTAGTTTCCTACAATATGATAATTGACAAGACCATTCAATTTTTGTATAAAGGGAAGGTATTACATGGCCATGAAATGCAACAGATCTAAATGGAGGATGAAACTGTGATATTGAATAGATCAGGTTGTTTGAATGAAAGAAAATACCAAAAGTAATATGGACTAAAAATTATAATTACCAAGGATGTATATGGAAGCAGATCTGGAAGAAGTATGAACTATTTCTAGGATTTGGCGATGTGGACGCTACTATTTAAGAGGACCGATGGATACAATGGAATAAAATTAAAAGTTGAATAAAGGATTCTTATAATCACATCATGATTTTCCAAGTATGGAATGTTCACCACCTAGGGATAGGTTTATTGAATTGGAAGAGCGGAGGAAGGGTATCATCTCGAGGAAGGGTGTCGTGTGAAGGGAGAGTGGGATTGAGGCACATGATGAATTCGTAGATACTGAGGTGGGGGAAGATACCAAAGATAACTAGGAGGATAACTGGGATGAGATGAAGGTGGAGGATATGAAGGGAGGTAATATTGGGGAGGTCATGTCGAGATTCATCTGGGAGGGGGAGACTCGGGGTGGGGGAGTCATGGTTGAGTGGTTAAGGTTGGGGAAGAATTTAGTGGGGAAAGAGAGGGGAATCATCAAAGAGATGGATATGTATGTGAGGGATGATGTGGAGATGAAATGTTTAGTGATAGGAACATCCTATAGTTTATATAATAGATATAAAATAAAAAAAACATTTCCAATAGACACATCCCACTTTGAAGTATTGATATATCCAATTGAAATCACATAACACAGTAAGAAAATACATTCATCTAATGTATATATAATGTAATAAACTATATGGAAGTTAAATTAATTATTAATAATAAAATTAAACCAAATAAATTTTGATGTTCCCGAAATGAAACTCAAAATACAAGTAAATTTATAAAATATAAAACCTACTATTTTTACAGGAATACCAACATTGAAGAAGTTAGAAAATGAAAAAAGAGATAAAAAATTAAAATAAGTTATTATCTATGTGTTTACACATACCTCTCTTGAAATTAAGATAAACTCGAGAGAACATAGAAGTCCCACAAATTCCCCTTTGCTGAAATCCAATAGAGGATAAATAGAGAGTCCAAAGGAACAACTTGATTCAAATGGATTCATATTCAAAACTATTATGAAAAACATATAAGTGTACAAAATCACTAATTAATAGATAAAACCTAAAAAATAAATTGGTGTCACACAAAAAGGATTCCATTTTGAAACAACTAACATGCATTCAAAACCATAAAAAATAAAACAAAGCATGTAAAATATAATAATAATTAATGAAAAAAATAATAGCCATGTATGAACTAATCAATCTTGTGTGGGATTAAATAAAGTCCTATACTCTCATATGACACCTTATAAAATGGTTATTACTTTATTGATAAAGGAATAATTTGGACAAAAAAATAAAAATAATGGAATATTACTCATGTAACGCATCTATAGAATCTATCCAAATTGGATTCACTTCAAGGTTTGAGATCACAAGGGTTGTATTCATAATTTTAGCACCCACAGATGCATCAAAAATATACATACAAACTTAAATAAAATAAACACTTTGGGATAATTTTAAATATTATTAAATTTTCAATGTACATGGACAACATATATAGATAACATTTAATATTTTGGACATATATCATGAAACCATACTAAGTGAACGAAACATTAACCTAGAAGATTTCTCAAATATGAAAATCAGATAAATGAGATTGATCAACTGCATTGAATGAAAGCATATAGATAATTAAATCAGAAAAAAAATATGATTAAATTATAGTATATATATAGAAACTAATAGCATAATATAGAGGAATCATGTTATAAAAATTATACAACAAAAGTCGACTGAAATAAAAAATGAACAAAGACTAGTTATAAACTATAGAACACATAATGGTTGTTGGTACCTAGAATATAGAATATATTTGTGTAAAAAATATTCTATAATAATTAAAACACAAACAAAACATAAACCTAGAGTCATATGATTTGTGTAAAGCTGCGTGTAAGTCAATTAGGTCCACATTAAGAAATTTTATGGTCTAGTTGGTAGTCTAACTCACCTATATTATTTGTAGAAGGAATTTCTACCAGGTAAAGACATAGATAAGAGGATATTAGAAATCATAGAAATTGTATCTATGGAGAAAAACTTGGAAATTTTGATGGAATAAATCATGTTTCAATAAAATTATTTTTAATCATAATGATTAAAATCATAGTTAATAAAGAAACCATGAATGTAGAAATTAGAGGTAAGAAAGATCGATACTCAGTAAGGATATACACATATAAATAATTTCTGGAATAAAAATTAAGTGAAATAAAATGCATAAAAAATAAATATAAGTTTTAAGATCACAATAAAACTATATAAAGATGATGAAAATATGGCGGCATAAGGAAAAAATCATCAGTAAGGGAGAGTTTTATTTTTTACATTCAAGAGCATGATGGAGTAGATTTAAAATATGAATAAGATAATGTAGCGTGTTACTATTATTTTGAGTGTGAAATGTTATTAATAAAATAAGAGGTCAATGGATAGATTTGAAATAAATTAAACCCTACCTATAATGAGAAATTGGATGTCGATTCGGAGGAGGATTAGAAGGTGGAAACCATGGAGGAGGAGACATAGACTGAGGTGGAGATGGTATTAGTAGAAGGGGGTCATAGTCATAGGAGAAGGAGGTAGATATTGAGTTATAGTGGGAGTCATAGTTGGAGTTTGATATTGTGGTGGGGGTCTATGTGGTGGAGGAGTAGGTTTTGGGGAGAGAAAAGGTACATGGAGACTGAAGAAGATGATAACATGGGGGCGGAGGAGACGGATGAGAAATAGAAGGTGGAGGCAAGAGGGGAAGGTAGAGGAAAGATAGAGGCGAGATGGATGATGGGGTGAGTAGAAGGAAGCGAGAGGGATGGATAAGAGGAATAACTAGGGATGGGGTGTAGAGATGGGAATTAAGGGTGGAGAGTTGGGAGTGGGGGGAGGAAGTCATGAGGAGATTCGGGGTGTGGGGGAGAAGAATTTAATGGGAGGGAGACAAGTAAGGGATAATTCATGTAGAGGTGACATGTAGAAGGAATAATATGATCATTATTATAGATAATGTATTTTAAATAAATATTAAAAAATATATGTTAATATTCAATAAATATAGAAACATTATAGAAATACATCCAAATGTATATATATATAACAAATAATAAATAACTAAAGAGGGAAAACCACAACAATTAAAATAGAAAAAAAATCAATAGGAATGTAAATCCATGAAATAAAATAATAAAAAACCTAATAAGAATTTTAAGTCACTCTTAAAATAGCTGAAATCTCATTGAATTCTCAAAAATCATATAATTCGATTTTCAAAAGATATAGTCATTTGAAGTTGACGTTTGATTTTCAACTTCTCTAAAAACTATAATAAATTTTATTTTATTAATTAATAAGAAATTATTATCTAATTTAATTGTAGCACATTGTATATTATTGAATTTGGCTGATCGTGAATATAAAATGGACACTGGAACTAAAATTTATGGTCATTTGATGATAAAGTCTTATTTTCAACAAATCAAAAAATAATTTAATCTTGAAATAATTACTAAATAATTATTATTAATGATTAATAATTGACACATTATAAATAATTATAATTTTAAATAATAATAAATAAATTATTATAAATAGAAAATTATTATTATTGTTGTTAAATAATAATCAAAATTTTAAAATTTAATATTTTCCATTAATTTAGGAGTGGTTTTTGAAAAAATGATGCTAATTTGTAATGGTTTCTATAAACATACACTAAAATTAAATAAAAAATTAGTGTTCATTTTTCAAAATCCACCTCAAAATATAAATAAATTAATTACAAAACACATTTAGCATCATTTTTTAAAACCCTCAAAACTATTTTTATGAAATATTTAGCGTCAGTTTTGAAAACCAGTGTGAAATTTTTTTCCCTAGTGGTGTGGGAGTAAATATAGTTCCCACCCATCTCATAATCCATACATTTCTATTTCACTCTAAAATAATCAATATATCATAAAATAACCCATATAAGAAGAATAGATTTCAGGACATTTCCAAAAAAATAGATAAAGATCCCAAAGAAAGATAATGGGTTTCATGTACCTTTACAAATGGATTTACATAAGGTAAAGGTTCAAAGTTACATCAATAATAATTATATAACCATGAAAAATAAATGGGTATCCAATGAAGTCTATAATCATTATATGTAATTACCGTTCAAATAATATAATAAATGATTTTTTACATCATATATATAAAGGGATATACGGTTTAGAGAAAATTTTACCCAATCAATTTATGTATATGTAACTAGGTTAAGTCTAAATTAAAAGAATCATGAATAGGGTATTCACATACAGAATGTAATTGAAGAAAAAATTGGTTTTTAAACTATCAGTGTATAGGTAAGAAAAATGTACTGATATAAAATTTCCATAATAGAAAAGAACATTTCTTAAGCCATCATGAGAAATAATGTGGATGGTATTAATTGAATTATATCCTTGATCAAGGATAATATTTATCTAACGATAATAAATTTAATGAAAATTATTTTTTTATGTTTTAAAAAAACCACTTTGGAAATGAGAAATATTTTTTATACTTTGAAAACATTTTAAAAGAAATATTTTAAAAGGTTATGAGAAAAATAATTTCATCAGTTACCAATAAAATTTATATATAATTATTTATAAAAAGTGACAAATATGGTGTAATTACATGTTCACGTGCAAACATTAAAAAGAGAAGTTTTTTACATTTTGATGAAAATGACCCATATAGATAAAGTTAAAATTTATATAAAAATATTTAAAGAAGGTAATTTAGTAAAAAAAAGCCTCATTCAACAATTGAGATATATATAATTAATTTTTCAAAATCATTTTATGAATTATGAAATATAAAAAGGGAGGTTCCTTGCCAAAAAGAAGAGATGGGGTCAGTTCAACTTACAAGAAACAATTTTGGGTAAAATATGAGTCAATGGGAAATGAAATTTAAAACCAAATTAATATAAAATATAAATGATGATTGTTTTTATATATATTAATAATTTTCTATATGTATTATCTTTCAAAAACAATCTATATTTGAAAATTATTTTGGAAATTAAATCCTACTTTTTGAGTAACATTTTGATCAAAATAACTTTCGAGTTGGTTATCATTTGAATTGATGGAAATCTAAAGAAAAAAATGATATGTGATTAAATAAATTTTAATATGGTAAAATAAATTCATTTGTAATTAATAATATCATATTAAATGTATCGCGGTGAACAATAGGAAATAAGTCTCATGAAATTAAATTTAAGACAAAGAACCCCTTACTTTGTTTCTCTACTTAGTCAAATGTACTCTAAGATCCTATATAACATACATAAACATCATAATAACCTATTTCATAACCATTTAATATACATAAAATTTTATAAGCTTAATTTATAATTATTCTATACATTTATGTTATTTATTTACTACTAACTTTCAATGTCGAGTGTGGGTAATCCTGGTCGTTTTGAACTAGTTTTTTAAGAGCGGTGTCAATATTAATTATTCTTCCAATGTTCATAATTTTAAGTTCATTAAAGATTATAAAATGGATTAATTATAATTATTTATGAATTTTAAATTTACATTCATGATTTCTTCAATATTTATCTTAGAAGAATAAAACGACAACGAACATTTTTTGGTGATTCTTAACATATGTAGTGTGTTTTCTTAATTATTTAGTTAAATATTGATGTAACATTTCAAGAATAAAAAAAATAAATATATACATATTTATATAATATAATACTAGAAATTTAATTTTCATAATAAAAAATTATATAATTTAATATCATTGTTAAATTAGGTGGTCAAACCGACACAAACATGAACATTCAATTATTATAGATGATTATAATGTGATTTATTTTCAACATAATTACCCCAGTGGAATAATGATATCATTTTTTTATCAGTGTGATATATCATAATTGCAAATGATTTAGAATACTAAGTAATTTTTATAAAAATATTACATAATTTTAATTCAATACTTTCCTCTTAGTACACTTATTTAAAATGATTGAATTAATGATAATCATTTTTTTATCATATCATTAATCGTTTCTCCAATTTTTCATACCAGAATCGTGATGATATTATAAAAATCACATTTATCCATTAAAATAATTCTCATGACCATCAATCTAAGTATTTTACGAAATGAAAAAATGGTAATCAATCATTCCATAGAGGCGATAGTCCACATGTATGTGTAGTTAACGATTTCATTTTCTATAAAACTATAGAAATAAATGTTATGTTTTATTATTTCAAATTATAAAATATGCTAAAAATATCATAATTATTTATTAAATTAAAATTCAGTACCATTATAGTAAGTCTATTAAGTAAAAAATACATGATATTTTGTTGATGAGGTAGTCCACGCACACAAAAATGAGTGTGTGTACTGCTTTAACGGTGGTATATAATTTTTTTTAAAAGCACACAAATTTAGTTTTCTCTTTTCTTATGGAAAAAAGGAAAAAATAGATTAATGAATATTAAAATATAATAATAAAATTCAATATATACCCAAAAAATAGTTTAATTAAACAGTAATTTGAAAATTATAACTATACAAGAAAAATACAAAGGAAAGAGGTTATGTAAAAATGATTTCTCATGTTGAGAACTTTGAGTTTTCCTTGTAAGATACCTATAATGGAAGGCATATTCTAATATCTTGTGAAAAAGATCAAGGGATTGAAATTGAATTATAGGTGATACAAAAGGGTATGGTTTTAGGAGGAAACCTAATTTTTAAGATTGTTTTAAATGGGTGATGAAAGGTCTCTTTTATAAGTGGTGAGAATGAAATTTTTTTAAATACAACCACTTTATATAAAGGAATCACATGTTAAACGTATCGAATGGATAAAAAAATTAAAAATAAATTATCTCAAGTTAGGATAAGGTCTATAATATTTCAAAAAATTAGTAGATAAAAAATTAACATGTTCCAAGCCCTTTTCCAATTGAATTATTACCTTTTTTATTTAATATTTTACCATGGTAATTATTTTTTACTTATGGTAACATAATATACATTCCTAAAAATAAGGTGGTCTTTATTAGATAACTTGGAACTAATTATTATAAATTTTAAATACATTTTTTGATTCAATTTATAAATATGTTAAAAATTAATTTTCATGTAATAAATGTATATTTTATTAAAATAATTTATGAAAAATATGACTTGAGTTCTAAAATATCAGTCATAGTATCATAAACTATAATACAAAATTTAAAATGTATAATGTAAATTAGAAATACATATTTTTTCAAAAAAGAATCAAATATTTTTGATTTATACTTACATACTAATAATGACATAAAATCTGTAGCATTAAAAGAAATGGTATATTGAACTATTTACCTAAAAATCATTTATTTTAGAAAAATACCAAAATTTCATTCAAGGATAATTTTTATGTTATAACTTCAAAAATGATGTTAATTTTATCTAATTGAAATTATGATATATATAAATTCAATTTTTATGTGAAAATTCATTATATAATGAAAACCCACTTTTGTTGAAAAATGATATTTTTTAACATTAATAGTTATTAATATTATTTCATATCAATTTCTAATATAAAAATGTTGATATTTTAGTCCATGTATAATTCTTTAAAAGTGCACAATTTAATTTATTAATACAAAATATAAAATACTTAATAAAAAAATTCTTTAGCAAATGAATTTTATCCTTTTTTACTAAATAATATGTAACGAATACCATTAAAATTAATTATTTATATTTTAAAATTTAATTTTTCCACTCCATTAATATTAAAATATTCATTTGAATTTTATATATACATTATTCTTATTTTCATAATAATAATAATAATGACTCCAAAAACCTAGGGTGTTATAAAAAATAATTTAAAATAAACAAATTGTATTGATTTCATTCTATTAGGATCATTATATAATATTCGTGGAGGTGGAAGAAAAAACAAACATGAAAGAACTTAGTTAAAACAGTTACAATTTCCTTGGACATCCTCCTTTGGAAATCTCCTTATACTTTTTGAGATTGGTTTTCTGGGACGGCCAAAACCTCTATTATATTGTAAGGAGGTATGGGTAATTTTTTTCTTGGTCAATATATGGTGCTCAATGTTTTTGGGAAATGAGATGGTGAAGGTCTCCTCTTGTAAGTGATATGACTGGCACTCTTACAAATACAAGTTTTCATAATATATAATAATTGTTATAATTAAGTCAATAGGCTCAAAATTAGTCCAATTTTGATGATAGGATGAAGGAGGTCATGAATACACACATCCTATTAAATTGAGACTTTTTTTTGATATTATTTTCCTCATCCCTTTGTTTTACACCCATTTAATCCTTTAAGCATTTACTGTGGCGAAAACATTTTACAGTGGAAACATATTTTTATGACCAAAAATGAAATTTACCTTATTAAAACAATTAAAAATTATGATTCCAAATTTAATAACTATTTTGTTATTCTAAATTTATATGGATGGTAAAAATTAATTTTATTTTAACTACTCTTAATTCAATAACATCATTTTTAGAAAATTTCATTTTTGAAGCATAAAAATTAATCTACTCCAAAATCATGTTGAGTATTGTTTCCCATGAAATTTAATGATTTATAGATAAAAATATCAGTGTTATGTTATTATAAAAGAAATAAAAAACTGAATAGTACCTTGTAAAAACATAATTTATGGAAAAGATCCCAAATTTTTTTTATTAAAAACAAATATAACTTTAGTTCCAAAATTTCAAGCATAGGTTTTTAAATTTAATCTTTTATTTTAAAATGGATTATTTTAATCCTTAAATACTCTTTTTTCCCATTAAAAGGGTTAATAAATTTTTAATTCATGATTATATCATGATGAGGTTATAAAAGATACGAATTTGTGTAAAAACTACATTTCTTCATTGTTCACCAAAATTCCACCTTTCTGAAAAATCAAAAAACTCACCCTTTGATAATTTTGATATCAAAAATAAAAAGATAAAACTAATTTTATAAAATTAATATTATAATATTTTAAAATTTAACTTTTAAATAAATCTATATAATACATGGTAAAAAAATTATTTAGAATCCAAATGATTTATTTTTCAGATAAAAAAACAAATTCATAACTCATAAAAATATACAGTTATTTATAAGATTATTATAGTAATAAATATTAATATTAATTTATATAATTAACATAGACATCCATTTATAAAATATCAAATAATAAATCATTTTATTAAAATGTATTTAGCCTTTAATAAAATGTATTTTCTAACATAAAATAAACTTATTGATTTTAAATTTATAATTGGTATCAAATTGATTATATAATATCTTCTGATCCATGATATAAACATAGATAAATTTTCAAAGAATATATATAAATTCATAATCATGAATATTAATAAACCATAAAAGTGATATATTATTTAAAATACATGGGTTTTCACACTAAAAGTCATACATTCCCTTCTCAATGTTTTCAACACTCTATGACTTGAGGTTTGCATATAAATTCTTACAGAGTAATACTTAAGAAATTTTCCTATCATAGCCCAAAAATTCTATATTTCTTCAAGTAAGCTTAGAATATTATAAATTTAATTCATCCCATGTTCTATAATATCAAAACACTTATAAAATTTATGAAACTTAGTCAAGCCACTTAAGAATCATTCCTAATGACTCGGAGTATATGAAGCACTATATTTATAGTATTTCCAATAATTTCACCACCGTATAACTCTAAACATCAATAATATTTTGAAAATAATAATCCAAAATATCTTAATTACACAAAATCATATCAAAAATACTCAATAACACATAGGTGGTTTATACAACACCTTGGTTACTCAAACTCTGTAATAAGCTATGTTTTAAGACACTTTAATGAATAAAATCTCTAAATGTTTTACATATAATCCATATCCATCACTTATAACACCTTTTTCAGAAAATTTCTCATTCTTCCATCAGCACAAGTCACATAATTCTATGATAATCACTTCTATCAATCATCTTATGTAATGGGTTTCTAACCAATTAGTCTCGCCATATTCATTTATTATTGGAATGCATGTGAAACACATTTAGGTTGTATTCAGCGGTTAGATACTAACTTTATCACCCATTACTTCATATTCATTTATTATATACATATTTACATAATTCATTGACAATAAATACAACCGCACACCCAAAGAAACTTCAAATATTATTACTATAAAAATTAGTAATTATTTTACTAGTAAAATTATTTAAACCATCTATATAAAATACACATAGTAAATAAAAAAATAATATTTATAAAATATTCTAAATCTACTATCAAAGGATATACTTTAGGAGAAATGATATTACTTTAATAGCACATGAAAATCCCTAAAAGTTCTTATTTTAACACTTATATGGGGTGAATAATTAATTCATGATTTTTTAAAATTTCATTAAATTAATATCATTTTACTAGTTAGACAAAAAATGATCCAATTAAAAAATTAGTCAATCCCCCACTAATTTAAAGAAAAATTAAGAGTGGAAAAAACAAAAATAACATAAAACGTTAATCCACAATGAGGATGATAAATTATTTATATTGATTAGTGTCATATTCAATGTATATTAATCAAATGACATGCTAAAAGTATTATAAAAAAATTCTAGAAGGTATCATAGTTTACCAACTATAAGGATATTTCACAATTTTCATCAATTCTCTGACCTGAATACAAAGTTTTGATCAAAAAATTAAGAATATAACTAGAAAACAATTATGATTTGACATTGATCAATAATATAATACTATTATAGTTATTAAAAAAATCCTTAAATTACCTTCAAAGAGTATAACACACTCCTGGTCAAAAAAATCCATCACTGCATACCAAAACTTAGAAGAAAAATTCATTTGTATTCTTGAATGAACATCATCTATCATGTGTCATCAGATATAAACATACTTCTATATTTTTTTTGGGTTCACCATTAATAAAATATATAAATATATATTGAATAGTATCATAATAAAAACATATTATCCATTGTTTATTCCTTTATATATTTCACATATTCAATTCAAATATATATATATTTGGTCATATATGTAATCATGATTAAGATCTATAAGATTAGATGTTTCAGATCTTAGTTTTTTAAATGGATCATAATTTTACTTATTTATTAAACCAATAATAATCATTAAATATATATGAATCAATCTCTTGCTTATTATTTATTTTTATTATCAATATCTCATATATTTATTTGCATGAGGTAAATTACACTCAAAAACATTTTTTAGTAGATACATCTTCTGTTATTTTGTGGAATAGAGTTAATGTAATATATGATATATACATTGAGTATATATTTTTTATAATAAAAATAACAGCATATTCATTTTTGTTCCCTAAAACTCTTATGAATTTATTAACATAATTTTCAATCAGTAACCTTATTCCATATAAATAATTAATATAAATCATTGATCGTTGAAAATAATGTGTGTTTTTGGGTGACACTCCATCATTTTTCATGAAGTGGATTAAAAATATGGGAAAACTAAATAAATATCATTATTTACTGTTAGATCCTATCTATGATCTTTGGATAGAATATATGGATACTTTTGAGATATTTATAATGATGTTTATTCATTTATTAATTCATTTTTATTGTAGAAATGATCAAATTGAAGCTCGGATTAGTGATGAGAAAATTTATTATTAAAATTATTTATAGTGGATTGGGGTCTCTTCTTATTCATTTTTTCTCTTGCAAATTTCCATTTTGGGGAATTTATCACGGTTTTCTGTATCATGGGTGAAGATTTATATATTTAGGGGATGAGGTTGACTAACATTCATCAAAAGGATCAAACTTAAATGTAGTAGTTTATTTTAAATTCACTTTTATGCATGTTTAGTGGATTTATATAGTTTGATTGATGTGTTTATGGGTAAAATGATATGTAATACATGTAATTAATAATAAATAAATTCAATTAATAGTATATCTATTAATTTAAAAATTTATTCAACATGGAATAAATAAATAATTGAAAATATGGTGGTTATGGTAATCAAAGTGAGGGAAATTATCCTAATAAATTGTGAGAATGAGAAGAAAGGAAAGGAGTAATATATTATGTGGAAGCATTATAAATTGAATACATTTTAGTATTCATTATTTATTATTGATATGTGAATAATTCTCTTTTATGTTTTTGTATTACTTTTAACCTTAATAAATATTTTTTTGTAAATTACTAGAAACCCTGGCATGGGAAGGGTCTATATTATTATGATGGAGTGGTATAATATATAACTCACCAATTAAAATCACATCTATAATACCCTTTTCTGAGTTCCACATGACCTCAGGTGCACCTCCCCATAATTCAACGGTTTCTAAATAGAGGAAGGATTTTATAATTATCATTAGGTTAGTATCGTCACACAAATTAACATGAAAATAACTGAATCAAAATAAACATAATATTAAGAACAAAAATTTTAAGTGAATAGAAAACGATCAATAGTGTCATATATCAATATTCAATAAAAGACTTATATCCATGATAAACATACAATCATACCCCGAAAGGATTTATCACCAGAAAGACCAAATAAAAAAGATATAAACTAAAGAAGAATATAGGGGAGGATTGAATATAAAAAAACTTCTGGTCCCTCCATAGACTAGTATCCCACACCTTCATATATCTACTCTAACAAAAACTATGGTGAAACATGTCCCTTAAAAGTGAAATAAGAAAAAAAACACTTGTATCTAGGTGCCTGTATTTGATGTGGGAAATAGATCATAGTAGGGAACCACTAATGGGGTTCCTTAGATATACCACAATATGAAATTTTAATATGAATGGAAAATAAATAAATATCTCACAAGAATATTCATTGGATCATCATGTGTTAACCAGGACACCAGGATTTGAAGACTTATATATTTTTTCTATATCTAGTGGAAGAAGTCATCTCGTGACATAGCTCGTCCCAAGACCCATCACTAAGGGAATTGACCACTATCATGCCATGTTCACTTCCCTCATACTCTTGGTAGGGTCCCTTATCATTCCCTAAGTATCGAAACATATACCACCACACTATCTTTAAGGGTGAGGTCCCATGAAGTCCCTCTTATCATCTCTTATGCCACACCCTCTAACTCATGGTGATGTTTCATACCTAATCACATATTATGTCTCGTACCACATCTAATACCACCACCAACTTACTTAGGTTGAGATATCATCACCACATCAAGTATCAACACTCTCTCACTTAGTGTAACATGTTCCCACACCCTCTCACATAACGTTTCACCTCATAACCACTCCTGGTCTAATACCCTCTCACTTAAAGTGAACCATTCAAGCACCCCCCTACTCAAAGTGAGGAATCACACCAAGTCTCATACCTAACTATATGAAAAAAGTCAGGGAATACACATACAATAATAATCATTACACATAGCCTCATCCCAACCCCCTGACTAGCCCCTAATCTACATCTAGCGCACTAATAGAGGACACTACACAACATGTATCATCATCAACCTCTCTAAACTATATCAATATACTCTACCTTCCCAACATAGCCAACGGTTACACAATATCCCATTATGATTACTAGGCCTCATGGTCAGAATATATCTATAGTAAAGATCGTTTATCATATATAACTATGATCATGCAAAACAGCCCTCTTAGTCACTACTTGGCCCCTAAGGCCACAATGAACCCACATCAATATTCTCCTTTACACTAATAACACTCACAACATCACCCTAAGGATTGAAAAACCCCCCAATCCATATTTATTACCACTCATGCACTAAGATCATAAAGAATCATAAGGTTTTTCACACACTAACTACTTAATAGTGTCACTTTTAAAGGCTATTTGAGCCAATCCATGAACCCTCTTTACCCTAGGCATAATAAATCCCTTTCATATCTATCATATAAACGCAAAAAAGGTCCATACCAATTTTGTTTCTATTTATTAAACCAATATTTTAATAATTAGTGGAAGATATTAATAACCACAATACCCAAGATCAGTATATATTAACACTGAAATTGTGTATATAATTAATGATGATTGCATACCTTTCACAGATGACAATCTAGTACTATATTCATTTATATACTTGATATATATCCCTTATAATCAACCATTGTGTTTTTTCATATATGGTTTACCAATGGATCAAATGATTCACACTATTCTTTATTTGGACCCTCTCGATATATCAATATGCTAGTACCTGAAGTGGTAAAGTGAGGAGAAATAAAGAGAATCATCAAAAAAAAGTGAATTGGCCAAAGGATTTCTTAAGGATCAAACACACACACATTCTCATATATATATATATATAAATATATATTCTTTATATAGGCATTCAAACACTCCTGATCCTTCTATAGAATTTACTTGTTTAATATTAAAGTATGATTAAATTCCTTAACCATTCATGGATTTTTCATAAAAGTTCATAATTGATCATCTCATAAATTTCATCCCATCTTAAATTTAAATATTTATTAAAAATTTGAAGGTTTTAAATGTAAAATTATGGGGGTGGAAGTAGTGAATCTCGAGCGAATCCCCCCCACATAATAGCCACATTTTGATCAATAAGGATCTGAATTTCCACTATTTTATTCCCATCCATCCAAGTGATGAAGATACCCACCTTCTGATTAATTAGAATATTAAATTCATGTATTAGGTGGACAATAGTCTATTTTATAAGATTGATCCTAGATAAAAAAAACACACCACTATAGTAGAATCATACTCCACCATTGATAATGAGTTACTATACTCTTTGTAGAAGGCGAGTAGCTATATCATATATACGCATGAATAATCATATAGTAACTTATTATAAGATATCAATTGAACTTGGGGTATAGAGTATGTTGATACAATATAGCCTCCTCATTCATTCTTGATTCATCTATTATTGACTAACCAGGTCAATCACATGTCAATCATCTTAGTGGATGAGCACATCACATGCACCTAACCATAATAAAAAATAAAATCACATGTACCTTATCATGGTATATATATATACTCCCTATTAAATCTCAATTAAGGGACCAAATCTCATAATCGTAATATGATTGGAAAAATATCTTCTTGGCTGAGCACTAACCTATGACATGATCAGTAACATACCCATCCACCATTTTTTAGCTAAGCCTTAAGGATTTTGTGAAAAAAGTTAAAAAATTATAAATGTTATCATGTTATTTATCTCTTAAACCTTTTGTATAAATATTTAAATATAAAACATGAACCCCCAACATACCAAAGGCTAATGTATGAAACTCCATGTGATATAAATTGTGTGTCATCTAGTGCGCAATACTTGTATGGTGCCCTATAATCATATTTTGTATCTTGATACAAGAATCCTACTCAAAATAATGATTTTTTTTCAAAATTAAAAAAAAATCCATGATGAAAATTGATTTTGGATAACTCAAAGTTGTACTTTGAGATATCAATTATCACTTCACATCACACAATTTATGCATTCAATGTGAACATGTGATAATGTGTAGAATAAATTTTGTAAAACTTGATACATTTTATATTTTTAAACACTTATAAATATTAATAAATTGTACATAATCTATCATCTAATCACATTATATATGATAGAATACTAGAGATTTTATATTTTTATTATACATTTCATATTGTATTAAACTCATAACATCTTTATGCAATTACTTCAACATTTCTATTTGATCATTTTATAACATTACCTCGCTAATACTTTAAGTGGGAAACAACTATGAATAAATACAGTATGAATATTTTTTATATTTAGGAATAATATTTCAATGTTAAACTCTTTAAACATAGTATCCAAACTTGTGGACTTAAAAAAAACAAATTTTATGATGTTAATAACTTTTTTTGTCTACACATAACTCATTCTGTGTTCATCATCATCGTCATTCCTATAAACATTTCCATATAATTATTCATTGATATCATTTTGGTAACAATATGTAACTATTTAAATTTTTGTTTTCAAATATATCATAAACTCATTTAAGATATCAAGTGAAATCTAATTTTAATTTTAACTTGAATAATATTATATTAATTATACTTTCAACATCTCTAAGTATAAATATACACCTACTACTCTCATAGAATCTATGTTCTCTTTAGAGTATCATAATAAGATACAAAAACACATTTTTTCTGAGAAATAACACTAATTTACTTATATGTTAATATTTTAAAAAACTATTAGTATTAATTTCATATATAGTATTCTATGAATTTGGAGAATATTCTAAAAATAAGGCGTCATTCCTTAAAATATTCCATTGATGGGTGGTGTGACCTCAATTCCTCATATTTTAATAAATATATATGATAAAATATTTAACATGGATAAAAACCATTTCTTTTTATCCTAATTTCAGTCATGTTATAGAATATAATGAATCAACAATAATTAGTATCATCTACTTCATTTATAAAAAAAATTTATTTATAAAAAAATCTCTTAAAATATAAGATAAATGAGATAATTATTCACATATTTTATTCAGATCCCACAAGTCTTGAAATATTCCTTATTATTAAAATTTATGATTCAGTAACCTTTTTCATCATAATTTTAATATAAGATTAAAGAATTATAAATTATTATCTATATTTTTAACCATTATATATTTACAACATTTTAAAGGTATACATTTGTTAGCATATGCCCTTCAAAATTTAATAATTGATTTTAAAACCTTAATACTTGACATGGAATATACATAGAGTTTCATATAATCCTTCATATATTTCATAAAATTTCATCCTATGGAACCATTTACCTTTCTTTATGACACGATATTTTGGTTTCAATGAACAAGGATAAATATTGGATAAATCATATCATATTTTTTATTAAACATTTACCTTAATGTACTGTGAACATAGAATAAGAGCATGAACATCACATTGTACAATTCATCAATCCTCAACATGTTGAGGAAATTGGGTGAACTTTTATTAAACTCATTTATATTGTAAAAACATTTCCAATAGTGACTAAAAAATCAATTACATACCTTTATCAATTTTAATGTAAATATCCAGCCTCTCTAATTAATTATTACACTCAATCACATTGAGTATGTGTGTAGAGACTAAATCTCCTTTGTTTGTCTTGCATCTAATTCTTTTGAAACATCTTTTTAATCCATTCATTCTTCTCAAAAACGTTTAGATACACTTGTTAAAAACTTCAAAATTGGGTTACTTGGGAAGGTAGTATTCTAACACATATAGTTTTTTTATCTTTCTTAAGAACTAATCTTGTGTCTTGGTATGGGACAAGAATATTATTTTATTAAGATTCCCCTTTTCAAAGTAAAATCTCAATGATAAATTTGATTATGATGATTTAATTTATCCACAACTTAATATTCTATCAAATTAGTATCATGTTTTATAATTATTTAAAACCAAATCTTATTAAATTTTTTCCCAATAAAATGATAACCCCTTTTGACTCATTACATCCATTTGGGGGACAAGATCTATATTTTACTTATCAATAACTATATTTTATCATTCCTCTATGAACATTTTTATTTAGGTAGAATATCATTTCAATCATATAATATTTGACTCTTAGATTTTTTATCTCTCAACTCTTTTCTTAATCCATCATATGTATAAACTAAACACTATTCTTCTGGTATACAAAATATTAGGATTTTTCAACTTAGTTCAATCCAAATAAAACACTAAAAACATGGAACCTAACTCCTACAGATAACTTATTACTTTCATTTTTGACATAAAATACATCAGTGGAACCTTTATAAAGTTTAACATACTAGGTTGGATGATCTAAGTATTGAAAAAATTAGACAAAATATAACACTTTTTATTTTTTAAGGGAATTTAATCTGACCATCTTTTATCATTTTATTCTTTTTTGATGTATGAATTAATATAATGATTTATTTTAAAATATCTATATTTTTACAAAAAAATCAATATGTTCATTCTATATTGATGTGTAAACATTTACACAACTCATATACTATGTTACTAAATTATATTAAAAGAAAAATATATTTATACACTACTATATGCATTACGTGAATAAGGCATGTGAAACCCTTAAATTTAAAGACATAGAATAAAATGATATATGAAATCCCAATAACAGTAATCTTAGAGATACAATCAGTCAAACCTCACTTTTCTAGACAAGGAAAATGCATCTAGGGTACTGAGCATTCCGACACTAATTCCAACTACCCAAAGTTACTTTACCCAAGAGAAACCTCAATTTCATCATAATTCTAACACTTAATGGGGATAAATTATAATTAACGTATTATTTCAAGTTTAAACCCCAATATAAGAAAAAGAAAAGTTAGTAGGAAAATAAATCAATTATCATACCTAGTAAGTAACTCCTTAAATGTATGTATTCTAATTTATAGATTTAATTGTACTTTTAAAACTAAAATAATACCCATATTCATAATATTAAAATCATATTTATCAATAGATCATATTTAAACAAAATAAGATGAATAATTCATATATTTAAACATGAGATAAAAAATTAAAAAATCATGAAATTAAAAAAAACTTTACCTTTTAACCATTAAGTATAGACCTTCCATAATTAAAATAAATCTTAACAATTTAAATTTATCTCTAATATAAACTCCTTCAAGTTATTATTTTATATGGAAAATTATTTAATATAAGGTACCTTGAATATTATTATTCAATATATAAATTATCATATGGTATGTAAATATTCATAATATCAAAAATTTAATATTATTTAAACGTTGATAATATCAATTATCAAAACTTCTTTTGATAAGGTTAAAATAATACATCAAATAAGGCCTTTATTTTCAATAATTATAACAAAAAAATTATAAACAATTCGTAATTATAAATACAATATTTTCTATATTTTTTTATTTTTTAATTTATAAAAATTTTATAAATCACCCATATAATTTCAATAGAAACACTTTATATCTAAATTTGAATTAAATTAAATGAAAATAAAAAAAGGCATTTAATATTCTACTTATTTATTTATTAAATTTTTCATATACATTCAGTAATAAATTATAAACACATTATAATTAATTAATTTCGGAAAAAATTTATAAATTAAGTAAATATCCCAAAATACCTTTTTTATAGTTTACAATCATTTTATAAGTTATACAATTTAATCCATTACTAAGCATTTAGAAAAATAAACGTTTTCTTAATATTTTATTTAACAGTATACCTTATATCGTAATATATGGATTTCAACTATTATCTATCATATTTTATGATAGGTGATCTCAAATATGATATAACATTTGGCACATGGTATGTAATATGTTATGATATCTAGTATATTATATATGAAAAAAATATAATTTACTTTTCATATGTTGTTCAGAGTTATTATCCCATAAAAAACCCCCCTATAGTATGCTACGATATGTGAAAAAACAAAGTAATTTAAATACATCACCACCTATGCTATCACAAGTTGTATGGAATAGGAATATCACAACATACAATATCCCTATTTTATTTCCATCCATAGAGCAAAATTTTAATCATTTTTAACAATATAAAAAAAGATATATAAAATATATATTTAATTCATTTTTCAAACAAGATTTTATTAATCTAGATTCATTAAAAATACTTGTCCCCACTATTATATTTCGATGGAACAAAGTAACTCTTATTATAAGTAGTGTAAGACATTAAAAATGATATTTCCCAATATCACAATTTATTAAATCTAAAACTACATATATACAAAATGAAGAATATGTGAATTTCATCGATTAGACTATATTATTATCTTCATTAATATACCTGATGAAGATCCCTTAGAATTAACTATCAGGTTCCTTGCTCCTTGGTTTATCCATGGATCAACAGAATCACCTGATGCTCAAGTAAGACCCTCCCAACAAAAATGCTATACTAGTACCTTGGGTGGAAAAATGAGGAGAAGGAGAGAACTATAAAGACCTGTAAAATTCAAGGAATTTTTTTTTCTTAATTTTCTTTGAAATTTTACAAGAACACAGTTTCTAACAGCACCTGATTCTGAGGGTCGGTGTGCCCGGAATCATTTTTCGAAGTTTGGCTCGGGTACGTTCAGTGAACGAACGAGCGGGGTTTTCTAACTTTTGAACCAGTGCTCTGAATCGAATTCCTAGGGCACCGATGGAATCTCATTGCCGGTATTTGCTTAGAAACGCCTTTTCCAGAGTTGTGTTTGCTCGGGTGTGGTTTTTAATTTTTGGGGTTAAGTTAAGAAATAAAAGAAAAGTGGTGCGACACTTTATTTTATTTCAATTAAAGCCACTTAAAGCAATTTAATCCAGGTTAAGTGGATAAGGTGGGACCCACGATATCCTACCAACTTGGTAGAATATTTTTGAGGTGGGGCCCGCATGAGCCCCACCATTTCTTCCCCTCCAAGTAACGCACCCGCGAAAACCTCTTCTAAATAAAGTCAATCGGTGCCTTTACATAAATTCTAAACGCCCCTATTAATTGGGCAGTTAAGTCGTTACAATTAATTCATCGAATTAATTGTTCGTTTCTTAACATTGAATTTCTAATTGTTGGCATGGGAATAAAATAATACCAACACTTGTTTTACTGGAGGGTGACTTGTTGAGAGGATTTGGAGAAACTCTAAAACTTGAAGATAATCATCCTCCTTCGCGAAGAACGTGAAGAACGCATCGTCACCGACGAAGAACGCCGGCCTCCGATGAAGGGCGACGAAGAGCGCCGAACCCTCGGAGATCGACGACGCGACGCCGTGTACTGTGACATCGACGATCCTCCTTCCGCGATGCTTCTTACGTGATGTTCGTTCCTCGCGAAAATCTTCGATCAACAACCGATTGAGGTAGGGGGTTGCTGTTCTTTTAATTCTTTGTTAATTATATCCTCAACATGGGTTTAAATGGTGAAAATAAATCTGTGTGATTTTTAATCCTCAGAGTTTGTCTACGCAACGCCGTGTACCGCGACGACAACGATGCCCCTTTCGTGACACGACGATCCTGTTCTTCTGCGACGGTTAATTTCGTGATGAACTCACGTTCGACGACAGTGTTGAGGTAGGGGTTTTTGTTCATTTTAATCTATGTGATTATATTCCTGGTTTGTTTAAATATTTTTCATAAGACTTTTTAAAACCGCTAACACGGTGGGTGCGGACCAACGAACAAGTCCGAACCCACCGTCTCTTCGTTCTTAGTGAGCGGATTGGCGGGCGATGACAAATCAGGCCACACGGGCAATGTGAGGTCCTCGCAGCGAAGGACGGGCCCCGAGAGGGCCATTGGTGAAGACGACACACAATTCCGATCACCGGAACTCGTCCGGTGGTCCGCGGAGCGACCCGCCGGTGGCAGGAGGCGGCGACGCCCGGCGTGCCGCGGAGAGGAGCTGTCGCGGCTTTAGCCGCGGCGGAAGGACGCGGTCCCATGACCGCGCGGGACCCGAGGAATGGGACACGGCAGCCGGCCGCGTTCGCTGGCAAGGGAAACCCCATGTGGGGTCGCGGTCTCTCCACGTGGGGGCAGCGCGCCCGCCGCTTCGCTCGGCCATAACGGCCGAGCCGACCCGCTGGCCACCTGGCCAGCGCCAGCCGGGTCACTCCTAGGCCGGGCCGGGCCATGCCGCGCCGGCCGGTCCGGGTCGCGCCTAGTCGGGTCGACCCGGTTCGGGCCGACCCAGGGGGGTTGGGCCTGGTCGGTCCGGGCCCAGACCCCCCATTTTCATACCTCTTTCGGTCTTTTGCCAATATCTTGGGCTACGGACCTTTGATCGATGCACCATCAGCAGAGATGCAATCCTTGGATCGAGATGGTCATTTCAAAATATTACACTCAAGGTTTTTGAATACTTTGGGTTCATCCGGGTTGGTTCGTACACGAAACCAACCGGGCCCTCGGAGCGGAAACGCTTATAACTTAAGCTCCGGACGTCCGATTGACGTGTCGTCGACTTTGATGGATTCCTATAAGTGAGAATGATCTTTTGGCTTACTCCACTCGAGGTTTGGATGCAATTGGAGTACGGTCAGGTTGGTTTTGACTTAAAAACCAACCAGGCCCCTAGAACGAAAAAGCCAATAACTCTCAGACCGGGCGTCTGATTGACGCGCCGTCTGTGACATTGAGTTCCTGTTGACGATACAGAACTTTTGGATACATCAAATCTAGACTATGTGTCATTTGATGTATTAGCCTCTCAGCTCATGAGCGGACCCTCTCAAACGAGCTTGTTGTGTGCGGGAACCCTAGAGCTGGATGCGACTGCAACGACGACGATGACTGTACAGAGATCCTCAGTGGACTCGACGATGACGACTATGGCACTCAGCGATCCTACGTAGATCAGTACCACAAATCATGTGTGGGTCCGATCCTGTGTGGGTCTTTTCAGGGGTTAGTTACCTTTCGATCATGTGTGGGTCAGATCCTTTGTGGGTCATTGCGGGGGTTAGATACCTATCGATCCTTTGTGGGTTAGAGCCTTTGTGGGTCATTGCGGGGGTTAGTACCTATCAATATTTTGTGGGTCCGACATCTTAGATGAATCAGTGGAAATATCTGATCATCTCTATCTTCTTACGAAGAAGTATACCAATGTGAGATGAATCCTATTTTGCTTTCCTATGTGGATTATGTTGTTCTATGCTGTGTGGATTTACGTTTTTCTTTCCTGTGTGGACTGGTTTGTACATGGGCTCAGAAGTTGGAGCGTACTGGAATTGATGACTTAGGAATATGTATGGGCATATACCTAAGTAGTGTTGAATGTTACTTTTTGATTGTATGTTTCCTTTGTGGATTATACTTTGTGTATTATGGGAGACCTTCGGGGGTCTCGGGGTCCCTACTGAGTAGCTTATACTCACCCCTGCACGGGCTATGCCCGCACTACGTTGTGTTGGTTGCAGACGACGGACATCGCTGATCGTGGTTGAGGCTAGCGAAGCAGGACGGTACCTGGAGGTGGACCACTGGGCGGAACGTACTCGGAGCGGATGGCTAGACCTGAGGAGATGTGGAGGATATATGTACTCACCCTTCAGGTGGGACTTCCAGTGGGCGGATCGATGTTGCGGCTTTACTTTCAGTTGCTGTTTTTTTTTCAGTTGTACTTTACTTTCAGTTTGGGTTTGTATTCTAGCCCACTTACTTTTCCACACTTAATGTTGTACTCAGTTTTTACTTAGTGTTTACTTCTACTGCTTGCTTTCTTTGTGGTGTTTGTTTACTTTACAAAGGAAATAACTTCCCTTTTCACTAGGATTTACGCCTTGGTGCTAGTCGCTAGCCCCTGGCCTATGGAAGGCGGGCTTGGGGTAGTCACGGCCCGGGCCCCGAGGACAGGTCGTGACAAATTGGTGTCAGAGGAGTTCGGATCTACCACATAACTCTGGACTCTGATCTTTTTCTATGTTAAGCAATAGTGTTAAGCGTATTGGGTGTGGTTATCAGTCCAGGGAGTCCAGGGTTGATGTGGTGGCCGACGTATCCGTACACCAGGACCCTGACTTCTGATTTCCGACTTAATACATGAAAACATTGATTGTGTCTGTGTGTTTAATGTTTTCTTTGTGATTACCTTGTGTCTGCTCACTAGGTATACTGTTCTAACCGTGGCGCACCTGTTTCTTTTCAGGATTCCCCCATGACGGCAGCCAGCTAGGGTTCCGAGAGTTGTGCATGACGACAGCCCACCGAGCGACGAGGCCTCGGTACAGGGCCCTTTTACAGCAGAGGCACTAGTGGTACCACTACCCACCGAGCCACCGATGCTACCAGCCCCGGCCGCTGACGATGCACGTCGCCTTAGTGCACTGCACGAGTTTCAGTGCCAGCGACCGCCCAGGATCCATGGGGAGACGGACCCCCAGGCAGCTGAGGACTGGCTGGAGGTAGTCGTACGTGTTTTCAGGTTAGTGAGGACACCAGCAGACCTCATGGTGATCCTCGCAGCGAGCCTACTGCACGCGGCAGTGGGCCGATGGTGGAGCTTGATGCTCCAGGTGCACAATGAGGCATCTCTTCTCTGGACAGACTTTGAGAGCCTCTTCCACTCAGAGTTTTTTCCAACCACCCTCCGTGCGGTGCGCTTCCAGGAGCTTCTTCAGCTGCGATAGGGCAGCTTGACAGTCGCCCAGTACTCAACGAGATTTACCGATCTCTCATGCTACTCGACAGACATGGTACGTGACCCATTCTTCCGGGCCCAAACCTTTGAGCAGGGATTGAGTCATGAGATCAGGGCATCGCTGATCTCCCTCAGCATTCCGACCCAGGCAGGAGTACTGGAGCGAGCCCTTCTGATTGAGAGCTTTCTTGCTGAGTCTACATCAGCAGCAAGACCTACCGTGGGGTGGCATATAGCAGAGTCTTCTCTAGCAGGCAGTCGACAGATGACTCATGAGTCCAAGTAGACCAGACCCTCAGGCAGACGACCTTAGGACACTGGCTCAGTAGTGCAGGGCACACAGCATAGAGTTAGTCTTTCGAGAGGCAGACAATGCTACACATGCAGCGGGAAGGGCCACATGGCTCGTGACTGCCCGACCCACCGTGCCGAGGAGCAGTAGACGGTTGAGGGGCCACCCAGGCAGAGCCAGAGGGTCGACCGTGGCGGTCCTCAGGGAGCAGGCGGACGAGGCAGAGGAGTTGGCCGAGCAGTAGGTGGTGGGAGACGCTTTGAGGCTCTACCACCACCACCACCAGGAGGTCCACCCCGACCACAGGGAGCTGGCGAGCAGAGACAGGCATAGCTCCAGGCAGCAGAGGCCTATGACCACGGCGCACCCGAGATGATTCGAGGTACTATCTATGTCTATTACACACTTGTTTCAGTTCTTATAGACACAAGACCGAGTCACTCTTTTATAGTCGCTACCCTTGTTCGGATCTCGGAGATTCCGATAGAGCCGTTGGCTCGATCCTTACGGCTAGAGACTCCTACGGGAGCAGACTCGACGATTACGCACTGGTGCCGCCAGTGTGAGATAACTCTAGGAGGCGAGAGCTTCGGCTAGGATCTTCTTGTAGTGGCGTCGAGGCCTTATGATGTCATCTTGGTCATGGATTGGTTATCTACAGTCTATGCATATATTGACTGTATTTGGCGCAAGATGCGATGCGTATGCACCGACGGGAGCAGGTTCACCTTCACCGGCGAGAAGGGAGCCTTCGTAGCACAGGATGGACTCTCGTAGAGGATAGGACAGCCCATCACTCATCAGTTGGCTAGCCTCATCCTAGGAGAAGTTGACGTGCAGAGTCCTAGTTTTCCTGCAGTGGTGGATCAGTATGCGGACGTCTTTCCCGACGACGTTCCAGGACTAACTCCTCACAGAGAGGTAGACTTTTATATTGATCAATATCCCAAGAAAGCCCCGATTTCCACTCCAGCATATCAGATGTCCCTCTCTGAGCTTCAAGAGCTACGGGTACAGTTGGAGAACTTGCAGGGTAAGGGATTCATCTGACCCAGTGTTTCACCTTGGGCTTCCCCGATATTGTTCGCCAAGAAGGCAGACGGGAGCTTGAAACTTTGTGTCGACTATCATCGCCTGAACGAGGTAATAGTGAGGAACAAGTATCCGCTACCGAGGATTGATGACCTCTTCGATCAGCTCAAGGGAACATGGTGGTTCTCAAAGATAGACCTCAGGTCATGCTATCATCAGCTCAGAGTTCGGGATGAGGACGTGTAGAAGACGACCTTTAGATGTTGGTATGTCCACTATGAGTTCTTGGTTATGCCTTTCAGTGTGACCAACGCTCCGGCAGTGTTCATGGGCCTCATGAATAGGATCTTTCAGCCATACCTCGATCGATTTGTAGTGGTCATCATCGACGACATTTTGATATACTCGACGATTGAGGAGGAGCATGCCTACCACTTGTAGGTTGTACTGGACACACTCCGAGAGCACCAGATTTATGGAAAGCTCTTGAAGTGTCCATTATAGATATGTGAGGTCCACTTCTTGGGGCATGTCATCTCTGAGGCGGGAGTTTCAGTGGATCCTGCGAAGATCGAGGCAGTGCTAGCTTGGGAGCCACCCAGGAGCGTAACGGATGTGCAGAGCTTCTTGGGACTAGCTGGATACTACCGAAGATTTGTGCCAGACTTCTCCAGAGTTGCGGAACCACTATCAGCTTTGACGAAGAAGGGGAACCCTTTGTGTGGTCAGACAGATGTCAGCAGAGCTTCCAGGAGCTGAGACAGAGATTGACCAGCGCCTCTATCTTGAGGATTCCGAAGGAGGGAGTAGGGTACGTATTCTACTGCGATGCATCAGGGACCAGACTTGGGTGTGTCATGATGCAGGAGTGGGCATTGATCGCCTATGGATCACGTCAGTTGCATGAGTAGAACTATGCTACCCATGACCTGGAGTTAGTAGTAGTGGTCTTCGCTCTACAGACATGGCAACACTATCTGATGGGCGAGCGCTTTACAGTCTATTCTGACCATCAGAGTCTCAGGTACATCTTCTCTCAGAAAGACATGAACCTGAGATAGCGGCGATGGCTCGAGTTCCTCCAGGACTGTGACTTTGAGATAGTCTATACTCCTGGGAAGGGGAACGTAGTAGTCGATGCTCTTAGCAGGAGGACGAGCATTCAGCTACTTGAGTAGGCGACAGAGCAGCTAGCCGCTTTGCAGATGTCCTTCATGGATAGAGATGGAGTAGCCTTCCTTCAGTCACTCACAGTCACTCCTCCACTACTGCAGCGGGTCAGAGAGGCACAGTGTGGGGACGCCGACTGTGAGACGCGGCGTGCACAGATATCCTCAGGACAGACACCTAATGGTTTCTCTTTTGGAGCAGAGCATGACGTCCTTTTCAGAGGACGTACCCTGGTACTAGTTGCTTTATGGGAGGAGGTACCGAGAGAGTTTCACACTTCCCCTTTGGTGGTACATCCTGGAGTGGTGAATATGTACCAGGATATCAGACGACAACACTGGTGGCCGGGCATGAAGAAGGTTGTGGCAGAGTTCATTTCTCGATGCCTCACCTGCCAGCAGGTGAAGGCAGAGCATCAGGTACCAGCAGGCTTGGTACAACCCTTGGAGGTCTCGGAGTGGAAGTGGGAAGGGATATCCATGGACTTCATGGCTGGACTTCCATGCACTTCCAGAGGTCACGACTCCATTTGGGTGATTATTGACCGACTCACCATGTCGGCTCACTTCTTACCCATCACGGATCAGGGCTCAGTGGAGAGCATGGGGCGTCTCTACGTTCAGGAGATTGTACGACTTCACGGTGTGCCATCATCTATCGTCTCTGATTGAGATGCTCGCTTTACTTCCCATCTTTGGAAGGGGTTGCAGGAGGCGTTCGGGACGCAGCTACGTCTGAGCACCGCCTTTCACCCTCAGACAGATGTTCAGACGGAGAGGACCATAAAGACTCTCGAGGACATGCTCCGCGCATGTTTCCTCAACTTTGGTCGCAGCTGGGAGGACCACCTACCCTTGGTGGAGTTCGCGTACAACAACAGCTACCACTCCACCATCGGGATGGCACCATACAAGGTGTTGTATGACCGAACTTGCAGATCTCCTTTGTGCTGGACAGACCATGGGCAATCCGCACTTGTGGGACTGGAGATGGTCCAGGCCATGACAGAGAAGGTCCAGATCATCCAGGAGTGGATGAGGACAGCTCAGAGCCGGCAGAAGTCCTATACTGATAGGAGGTGGAGGCCACTAGAGTTAGAGGATGGAGACCACGTCTTCTTGCGTGTCTCACCTCGACGTGGATTACAGATATTTGGCCGAGGCGGCAAGTTGTCTCCACGCTTCATCAGACCGTTCCAGGTCCTTAGTAGGAGTGGCGATGTGGCCTATCGCCTGGCTCTACCACCTCAATTGCTCCGGGTGCACTACGTCTTCCACGTATCTCAGCTGAGGAGATACGTGCATGACCCGACGCATATCACTGATCATGGGGAGCTGGACGTTGATGATGGGGCGACTTTTGCAGAGGTCTCGGTGGAGATCGAGGATCGACAGGAGCGGGTCCTATGTGGACAGTCGATTCCTCTAGTGTGCATCAGATGGAAGCACGGGAACCTCCAGGAGAGCACTTGGGAGAGGGAGGCTCAGATGCATTCTCAGTACCCACTTATGTTTCCCTAGTTTATGATGTATCATTACGGGGACGTAAAGCCCTGAGGTGGGAGTGATTTAAAGACCTGTAAAATTCAAGGAAATTTTTTTTCTTAATTTTATTTGGAATTTTACAAGGACATATTTTCTGACGGCATCTGATTCCGAGGCCCGGTGTGCCCGGAATCATTTTCCGAAGTTTGGTTCAGGTACGTTCAGTGAACAAACGAGTGGGGTTTTCTAACTTTTGAACCAGTGCTCAGAATCAAATTCTGAGGGCACCGATGGAATCGCAGCACCAGTATTTGCTTATAAATGCCTTTTCCGGAGTTGCGTTTGCTCAGGTGTGGTTTTTAAGTTTTGGGGTTAAGTTAAGAAATAAAATAAAAGTGGTGCGACACTTTATTTTATTTCACTTAAAGCCACTTAAATCCACTTAAGCTAGGTTAAGAGGATAAGGTGGGACCCACGATATCCTACCCACTTGGTAGAATATTTGTAAGGTGGGACCCACACGAGCCCCACCGTTTCTTCCCATCTATGTAACGCACCCGTGAAAACCTCTTTTAAATAAAGTCAACTGATGTGTTTACTTAAATTCTAAACGCCCCTATTAATTGGGCAGTTAAGTCGTTAAAATTAATTCATCGAATTAATTTTTTGTTTCTCAACTTTGAATTTCTAATTGTTGGCATGGGGATAAAATAAGTCCAACACTGGTTTTACTAGAGGGTGGCTTGTTGAGAGGATTTGGAGAAACTCTAAAGCTTGAAGATGTTCATCATCCTTCGCGAAGAACGCGAACCACGCGAAGAACGCATTGTCGCCGATGAAGAACGCCGGCCTCCGACGAAGGGCGACGAATAGCGTCGAACCCTCGGAGATCAACGATGTGACGCTGTGTAATGCGACGCCGATGATCCTCCTTCCGCAATGCTTCTTCCGCGATGTTCCTTCCCCGCGACAATCTTCGATCAACAACCGATTGAGGTAGGGGGTTGCGGTTCTTTTAATTCTTTGTGAATTATATCCTCAACATGGGTTTAAATGGTGCAATTAAATTTGTGTGATTTTTAATCCTCAGAGTTTGTCTACGCAACGCCATGTACTGTGACGACAGCAACGTCCCTTCCGCGACGCGATGATCCTCTTCTTTCGCGACAGTTAATTCCGCGATGAACTCACGTTTGAAGACAATGTTGATGTAGGGGTTTTTGTTCATTTTATTCTATGTGATTATATTCGTGGTTTGTTTAAATATTTGTCAGAAGACTTTTTAAAATCGATAACATGGAGGGTGCGGACCAACAAACAAGTTCGAACCCACCGTCTCTTCCTTCTTGGTGAGCGGATTGGTGGGCGACGACAAAGCAGGCTGCACGAGCGATGTGAGGTCCTCGCAGTGAAGGACGGGCCCCAGGAGGGCCATTGGCGAAGACGACATGCAATTACGATTACCGGAACTCGTCCGGGGGTCCGCGGAGCGGCCCACCGGCGCGCCTCACCGGCTCAGTGGCGCCGACTGCAGGGGGCGGCGGCGGTAGGCCGCGGTCCCGCGACTGCATGTGACCAAAAGGAACGGGACGTGGCGGCTGGCCGTGTCCGCTGGAAAGGGCGGCCCCACGCGGGGCCGCGGTCTCTCCACGCGGGGGTAGCGCGCCCCCCGCTTCGCTCGGCCATAACGGTCGAGCCGACCCGCTGGCCACCCGACCAGCGCCAGCCGGGTCGTGCCCAGGCCAGGCCGGGCCGCGCCGGCCGGGCCGAGTCGCGCCCAGCCGGGTCGGACCCAGACCCGGGTCAGGTCGACCCAGTTCGGGTGACCCAGGGGGGGTTGGGCCGGGTCGTTCCGGGCCCAGACCCCCCCCCCCCCCGTTTTGGAATCTCTTTCGGTATTTTGCCCGTATCTTGGGCTACGGACCTCCGATTGACACACCATCAGCGGCGATGCGATCCTTGGATCGAGGCGGTCGTTTAGACATATTACACTGAAGGTTTCAGAATACATTGGGTTTGGCCAGGTTGGTACGTACATGAAAAGAACCGGGCCCTCAGAGCGGAAACACTTATAACTTAAGCTCCGGACGTCCGATTGACATGCCGTCGACTTTGATGGATTCCTCTAAGTGAGACTGATATTTTGGCTTACTCCACTCAAGGTTTGGACGCAGTTGGAGTACAGTCGGGTTGGTTTTGACTTAAAAACCAACCGGGTCCCTGGAACGAAAAAGCCAATAACTCTCAGACCGGGTGTCTGATTGATGCGCCGTCTGCGACATTGAGTTCCTATTGACGATACGGAACTTTTGGATACATAAAATCCGGACTATGTGTCAGTTGATGTATCAGCCTCTCGGATCGTGGACCGGACCCTCCCGAACGAGCTTGCTGTGTGCGGGAACCCTAGAGCTGGATGCGACTGCGATGGCAACGCCGACTGTATAGAGATCCTCAGTGGACTCGACGACGACGACTACAAAACTCAGCGATCCTACGTGGATCAGTGCCACAGATCCTGTGTGGGTCAGCGCTCAGCGGTCCTGTGTGGGCCAGCGCCTACAGATCCTGTGTGGGTCCGATCCTGTGTGGGTCATTGCAGTGGTTAGTTACCTTTCGATCCTGTGTGGGTCAGATCCTTTGTGGGTCATTGCGGGGGTTAGTTACCTATCGATCCTTTGTGGGTCAGATCCTTTGTGGTTCATTGCGGGGGTTAGTACCTATCGATCCTTTGTGAGTCCGATGTCTTAGATGAATCAGTGGCAATACTTGATCATCTCTATCATCTTACGAAAAAGTATACCTGTGTGAGATGAATCCTGTTTTTCTTTCCTATGTGGATTGTGTTGTGCTATCCTGTGTGGATTTACGTTTTTCTTTCCTGTGTGGACCGGGTTATACATGGGCTCGAAAGATGGATCATACTGGAATTAATGACTTAGGTATATGTATGGGCATATACCTAAGCAGTGTCGAATGTTACTTCATGATTGTATCTTTCCTTTGTGGATTATCCTTTGTGGATTCTGGGAGACCTTTGGGGGTCTCGGGGTCCCTACTGAGTAGCTTATACTCACCCCTGCACGGGCTATGCCCGCACTACGTTGTGTTGGTTGCAGACGACGGACAGCGCTGATCGTGGTTGAGGCTAGCGGAGCAGGACGGTACCTGGAGGTGGACCACTGGGTGGAACGTACTCAGAGCGTACGACTGGACCCGAGGAGCTATGGAGGCTATCTGTACTCACCCATCAGGTGGGATTTCCAGTGGGAAGCTCGACGTTGCGGCTTTACTTTCAATTGTTGTTTTCCTTTCCAGTTGTACTTTACTTTCAGTTTGGGTTTGTATTCTGGACCACTTACTTTTCCGCACTTACTGTTGTACTCAGTTTTTACTTAGTGTTTACTTCTACTGCTTACATGCTCTGTGGTGTTTGTTTACTTTAAAAAGGCAATGCCTTAACTTTTTACCGGGATTTACGCCTTGGTGCTAGTCGCCATCCCCTGGCCTATGGAAGGCGGGCTTGGGGTAGTCACGGCACGGGCCCTGAGGACGGGTCGTGACAAGAACTTCTATAATAAGAATGTTAATTGGACAGAGTACTTCTTAATGATCACATAATAAAACTTTCATATGGTTGATAATTTACAATTTATTTCCCAAGAAATTATTAATTCTTTTGTATAATTTAAATACACATTATGAAACATTAAATTAAATTCCTCATACATTCCTAAATTTTACATATAAATTCATTGTAACACCATGATCTTAACAATCCCATAATTAAAATATTTATAGAAAATCATTCGTAATTACATGACCATGACCTTTTATATTTAGAGTTTTAGGAAATTAAGAAAATCCCTTACAAAACCAAACCCATGATTTTTATAAAATGGATATTTTTTCTACTAAACCAAAATCTCTAAATGATACACCTACATAAATAAAGGATAAAATATTATTTCTCCAAGTTTATCCTTGATTCATTCATTATACAATTCTTGGATCCTTGGATAAAAAAGAAAAAAATAAATGGGCGAGATCAGTTTCTCAATAAGGGGTAGCATACATCGAAAGCAATAATATAAGAAAAATGAATGAAAAATATGGCCAGAGTGATATATCAACCTAAACCAAAAAGTATGATCCCAAAGGTCACATGACCACATGCACACCTCACCATACATAAGATATTTCTGACGATGAGTGAGGGTTTGAGTCTATCAGAAGGGAGACTATACCCTTAGTATCACTTCATAGCATCAATAATAAATTATAAAAAATATAATTAATAATTAGAGTGAACATTCAAAAACTAAATAAATGGAATACATATCATATAAATAAAATATCTCCAAATGTGGAAAGATTTTCCAATGTTATAAAAAGCAGGAAGTAAATAAATAAACAATAATGTGAGTTCCTATGGAGTCTATCCTCATCTTTCACTTTCTATGTTCTCCTCTGCTCATCTGTCCACTATATGGCCCTTTCCCTTAGCTGTATCCCTCATTAAATCCACAAGCGCACTAAAATACTCATCTATGGTTTGAGTTAAAGACATAGTAGGAAACTACTAATGTTTTATTGACCTTATGTGGTCATTCATAACAAGTGTATTCCATAGTGATAATAAAAGTGTAATGAGCATAAACATACAATGTAAAACTGAGTAGTTATGCTCTAAGCAAGCTGCCATAGACCCCCCATTTTTACCTGCTTCGGCTCAGTACAGGATGGAATGTTATGGCATGTCATAAAAATAATGGAATATTACTAATATTTAATTACACCTCTATAAAATCATAAGTAATCAAGTTAGATTAGTCACCAAGCTCATTGTATCATGAATCTATCACTGGTCATCCCCCAAAGGCCTATATTCCCCTCAGGTATAGCCCCCAAGTCTTCATACCACTAACACGCTACCTTGGGTTAGGTCTTAAGGCCTTAATTCCCTATACCATGTCTTCAATTCCATTATCATAATCATCACAAGCCACAAACACTCCCCCTCCAAGGTATTTACATTAAATGATGGTCCACCTATCTTAAGTACCAAACACAACATCCAAGGTAATCGTATCACACATATTAAGGTATGCATACAAATAAAGGATAATATATCATAATTAGAAATAAATTAGAAATATATAAAAACATGTGATCAAAATCAAACATGGAAATAAAATACTCTACAAATACTCATGGAATATAGTAGGTCTCACAGTTTACACACACACTGACATGTGATCAATATCAAGCCTGGTCATCATCATTACCAACACACTAATCATATAATGGAAACCTGTGTAAACAGTAGACCAAGAGAGTAAAAAACTTCATATCTAAAATTCATCGATTTCAATATCAAGAATAAATCACCATATGTGGTTCAAAAGCAAGATCATAAACCTCAACAATGAATAACACATCCTCACATGTCTAATTATCATAGTTTCTGACACATCACCTATCATGGTTTGTCAAAGGATCCTAAAACCAAAACTAACTATTTTATTTAAATAAGAACTAGAATATTACTTGCATTGATACTATTTCTCTCTAAGATAATTTCAAAATTATCGTTTTAGTTCAATGCATGAATTCTCAATATTTTCTTCAGAACAATTATCCAACAACATTCAACAACATTAATCTCTCTTTAGACTAGTCTAAAATCATACCAAGTTATTCCTTATAATAATTATTTAATAAAACCAAATAATTATACAAGACAAAATTAATAATTATCCTATTATAATTTGATATCTTTCTCAATTTATAATTTACTTATAATTATCCTTATATAATATGAATAATTGTATTCTAATAATTTTTATTACAAATTATACTTCAAAATTCAATAATTATCCTTTGTTAATATTTTTTAAATTAACCTTTAATAATTTAGTGAAATTATATTTTGATAATTATTGATAAAAATATATAGGATAATTCGAGCAATTATCCTTTTACAATTATCTTTGGATAATTTGATGAAATTATCATTTTATAATTCTTATAATTATTTTCTTTTTTATAATTTCCCAAATATTATCTCTAGACACTTTTTATAGATAATCAATGATAATTTGAAAGAATTATCTCATGATAATTATTTTTGGGGTTTTATTATTATTATTTTCATTAAAATCAACTATTTTCCAGAATTTGAGATGTGGGAAGAATATAATTAAAATATGAAATAAAAAAAATTAAAAAATAAAAACAAAACATGTAAACCCAGGTGTCATGCATAGGGGAGGAAGAATAGGGGTCACTCTCATGCCTAGAATAGGAAGAAGGATATCAAACTAGGCCATCAGAGCTTCACCAAAAAAACATAAGGGAGTTTTGGTATTTTCCAAACTTAATAAAAACAACCCCTGGTGAAAACTGAATGAATCAGGCATATCAAAACCAAACATGTGTACACATTTTAGGTAAATATAAAACATCCCTTTAATTTACTGATTCAACCAAAAAATTATATTGATGTGTTTAATTCTTCACCACTACCACATTTAAAACTGAAAATGGTAAAAATGGGGTTGATTCAGTAGTTTTTGAAATCAACCCCAAGATGAAATGGAGTTCTAGTGGTGTGGGTGAAGAATAAATATGAATTATTAATTAAAAAATATAATATATTAATAAATGGGTAAAATAAATTACCCTCACTTGCGATGTTACCAAAGAACTGACACAAATAAAAATTTATATCAAGTAAAGGCTAAACCACACATTCAAAAAATAATATTTGTCTCGTATTTATAATAGGAGATAATTTTTAGAAGATATTATATTATTTTATAAAAATTATGCCCATGTAATAAAATATATATACCCTAATGTGAGATCTAACCAAATGTCTGATGCACACAATAGTTATATATTACCTAGGGAAAATATGGTGTTCTAGATTTAATGGAAGTCTTATTTTTCCCATTCAAGGCACCATTACAGAGATATTATATTATTTCATAAAAACAATGCATGGGTGATATAATATATTTAATAATTTTTTATATCAATATAAAGGCTCTACAGACCTCATAATCTCACACAAATATAGCACATAACTCCAAAAACAATCTCTAGAATATTCCAAAGTTTTATTTAGGATTTCTCCATTATGTAAAGACTTTAAATTATTTATTTTGTTATTTTTGTTGAATAATTGCATTTTCACCTAAAAATACTTTAAATTGTTAGTAAACTGGGTTTTATCAACATTGAAGTTTGAGGATATTATAGTTCTCATGCTCTAACAACATTTCATCCTTGAAAAGTAACTACAGCAGTCTTTCTCATACAATGCATACCATTGAGCTCAAACATGAGATTCACACTCTCACATCTCCTTCTAGATCTATCCAAGCTTCCACATAATCTAAAAAAGTGGTATCGTGATCCCTCAGAGGACCTTCTTTATCTGGCTTATAATTTACGCTGAATGTCAATCATGAGATTTGTTAGGATCCAACTGAAGTTCCTCACAGTTGATCATATAATCAAGATCGGGTACATATCTCTAGAGGTAATACACATGAAACATGTCTTTAACACATTGATGATGTGAATTAGTTTTCAAATGGTATTCCACTATCCTAATCTATTTGGTGATCATGAAATCTCTAACAGAACATGGTGAGATCCTTCCTTTCTCCTTAGATGTTGGTGGTCCAACCATGGAGTCACACTTAAGAAAAACTGATCGCCCATAGTGAACTCCAAATATATCATCATGTGATAAAAATATGATATTTTACTTATTTTATGATTGATCTATATAAAATGAATCATATGAACTCTCTTTTAGGTCTCCTAAACAAAACTGGTTTTCATTAATGTTATCTCACCTACCTCAGGCCAAAAAAATTGGTGATTAACATGGTCTCCTATAAAGTTCCTCGTAAGGTGCTATATGAATAAAAGTCTGGTAATTGTTTTTTATATTCAAACTCAAAAAATACTATATGATCATTACATGATCCATAAAAGTCTAAAATATAAGCTAAAATCATATCCTCTCATATGTGTATCGTCTGCTCAGACTGTCTGCATGTCTGAGGATGGTACACAATGTTGAACCTCAGCTGAGTCCCTAGGGCCTTCTACAAGCCCTAAAAAAATTTTGATGTAAAACATGTGTATATTTATGAAATAATGACCTATGGAAATCCATTTAATCATATTATTTCATGGATATAGATATTTCTGAATTCCTCTACTAAGTGAGTCTCTCTAATTTCTAAGAAGTGACCAGAATTCGTTAAACGATCGAAAATCACCCAGACTGCAACAAAAAATATTCAAGGTCCTCAGTAACCCAATCAAAAATCCCATCATGGTATCAATCGTATTACAAATTGGTACTGGAAGTGGAAGGATAAAACCACTAAGTCACTGGTGCTCGACGTTTATCCTATGAGATATAAGGCATTGGGACACGAAACCATTAATGCCTCCCTTCATCCTTGGCCACCAGACCTGATGTATGAAGTCATAATACATCTTTGTCTCACTAGTATGTATTATCCACATATTTTTATGTTAATTTCTCATTATCTCCTCTCTTATGGAATCATGGACACTTAATCTCCCGTGTACCATGATAACATCATCATCACTAAAAGACCACCTAGGTATTAGATCACATCTAGTTAGTTATTCCCTCATCACATAACACTCTAGGTATGAATCCTAATGAGTAATCACCTTATTCAAAAATGAGGATGTCATCACAAAAGAATTAAAAGTTATAGAACCCTGATTCTTTGAAGTACCCCACCTCTAATCACCCAAAAATATCATCAAGTTTCACTACTCCTCTGAAGGCGGCTCACCAACCTCCTTCTCAACCTACATATTATAGCCAAGATAATCCTTAAAAAAGTAACCCTTACAAGGAAAATACACCATATTAATGTTGATAATCTATAAATACAAAAACTAGTGCCTCTATCATAGTTTTATACCCCTCTATTTGAAGTTATAGTGAACGATCATTTGGTCTATGTAAAAAAATATCTCGATGAAGAGATAGTTTCACCAATACTTCTAAGCCTGGATCATAGCTACAAGATCCAAACCATGTGTATACTAGTTACACTTGTGGGTTCATAGCTGATGGGACCCATAGGCTAATTACATCTCTATTTTCATTTTTATGACTCATAAACCAATGTTAGATGCATAAAATTACCAAAAATAACCAATCTCAGGCTAGAAGTGTGTTAGTACTAGAGTTGTTAGTAGCCTTCTCTTAATCTCATGGAAAGATTATTAACATGTGAATGAACACTATAATTTCACTCCCTTATTCATCATATTTTCCATGGGTGTTGATAGTTATAAAAAATACTAGATAAACTATCGGTAATATCCTGTTAGTCCAAAGAAGCTTGTGATCTCAAATAAATTTCAGGGACATGTCCAAGACATAATTTCCTATAATTTCTTTGGGTTTATGGATATTCTTGTCTTGGATAAAACATGCCCCAAGAATATAACTTCTCATATAAATAAGTCACACTTTGAAAACATAGTGAAAGTAGATGCACTCAAATTATACTCCATACTATCTCAAGGATTCCATCATATTTCTCCAGTGTTGGTGAGTAGATGAAGATGTAATCAATGAAAACCATGACAAACAAGTCTACATATGGTTGGAAGATATTGTTCATGAGGTACATGAACACTATTGGCATGTTTGTTAGTCCAAACATCATCACCAAGTACTCGTATAGCCCATACCTTCTCTAGAACATTTCCTTCATAATATCCTCCTCTCTTACTCACAACTAGCGATATCCCAATAAAAAATAAATCTTGGAGAACCACTGAACTCCCCAAAACAAATCAAAAAGTTAATCAATCCTATGAAAGGGATATCTATTCTTCACTTTCACATTTTTCATATTTAGGTAATCAATGATGGTTTGAAGACTATTATCCACATTCTTAGAAAACAACATTGGTGAACCCCATAGTTAAGTAATCATCTTGATAAAGCCCTTCCAGTGAAAATTATCAAGTTGTGGCTTGATCTCCCCCAGCTCAATTCGCACCAGACGACACAAGGGTATAAAAATGGATTGTGCACCTCGTGTGATATCAATCTCAACTTAACTTTAAAATCATTAAAAGTCTATAATAGGTAAAATACTCCCACAAAGATTTCAAACAATTATTTTTCATCCTGAGGCCCTACGGTTCCCTAGAAGGGTGAATAATAAAAGAGTTTAAGTAAGGGAATATCTTACCATAATGTTGAAATCCTATGCCTAAGACAGACACTAAGAGTGAATTATGGATGAAGTTCCCTTGGTATCTAAAAAATTGATCATGTACATGATCATTCCCAACTATATTATCCTACTCATCTACAGATAATTCAAAAAACTATCTCCCTTGTAGAATTTTTCTAGCATGGTTCCCATATAGTACCATGAGTCTATGTTGATGTGTAATTTTTTTAAAAAAATGATGGAAATGCTTCATAAAAGAAACTGAGAATTTAAGATAACCCCTTGTTAGTCTAGGGATCACAAAAGGTTCCCCAAAGGGTCTAGCCTTAACCCATGGTATACCCTCCTAGCACTAACCATGGTCCTCATCCATTAAAGTTAGTCATTATTATCATATACATACACTAACACAATAGCATGATAAGTTCAACTACTTAATTCAAATAGAGATATATCATAACAACATGGAAACACAAATATATCACATAAATAGAAACTATCCTAAAAAATAGCACAAATCAAGGCATTTAATTAAAGAACAATTATGTAGCACAATAATATATGTGTGTATGTGTGTGTGTGTGTGTGTGTGACATGTGAACTTATGTACCTAAAAGCAATGTCACGACCCGACCCTACCCAGCTCGAGCCGCAACTACCCCAAGCCTGCCTCTATAGGCCAGGGGCTGGCGACAAGCGCCGAAGGCTAAAAAACTCGGGGAGGCCTTTGCCTAAGTACCTATACACACACACGCAGCCCACTCAATGCAGAAGTGCAGAGTAAAAAAGAAAGAAAAGAAAAGTAAAGTGCCAACTGCTATAAACAGACCATAAAAAGTGCATCGACCTCTAAACAGTACAAAGTAAGAGCTGAAGGTAAACGGAAAATAAAAGGGGAAAAATACGCACCCAACTAGAAAAGTGCAACAACCTGGAAACAGGTAAACAAAAGTCAACAGCTGGTAGAGTCCCACTCCTGGAACCTGACAACGACCACCATACACAGTCCATGCTCCCGAACTCCTAAGCTCCGCTGATGTCATGACCAACCTGTCTGTCGTCTTCAAGGGAACACCAAGTACGGGCAATGCCCAAGCAGGGGTGAGTATAAAAATACTAAGTTGGATTCCCCGAAGTCTCGAAGGAGCAACAAAGGAGGTATTGAAGAGGTGAGCAGTAGATTGAACAGGGAAAAGTAAAGGAGTATAACCGAGAGTACAGTAAAGAGTACAGATCAACCCAACAAGAGGAAGGAAGTAGAGTCATCCAAAAACAAGGATCTAGAAGTGATGAGAAGATAAAATTCTCGTCGAGTCTTCTCTACCTATAGCTGGAGAGTAGACTCGTCCAACCACGAGAAGCTAGACAATGAAAGTACATGGCATACATTGCGCGTCTTTGCATCTCTTGGAAGGAGAGTAACCAAAACCAAGAAGTGGCTACTGGAACAAGGTATATACATATCCATATTCCCAATCAAGAAACATGAACAAGATCATAAGGGGATCTCCATCCCATACCTCAGCCCAAGAAAATGAATAGCCAACAACCCCAGAAGTAAACACCATCGATGCCCAACATCCTGCATGTCTGCCACGAACTTCAAGACAAGGGGCTCAAATCACCACACCTTGACACTATCTTCTTGGGGAAGCACTGAATCGCCCCCATGGTTTTAGGTCAGGTCTCAAGGACGCGTATTGGCGAGAAAAGCGCCCCTCATACTTGAGAGTTCTGGGGAATTTCAAACCACACCTTGTCACTATCACACAGTTGAGAGGTCTTCTCAAAGTCAAAGTTATTACATCACTAATCCATACAACCAAGGGTCCCACTCCGGTAGTCACGGAGAAAAGCCACATACTATCCTAATAGAAAGGACTGAGTCTGAAAGAAGTCGTCAGGTAACCCACTACCCAGACCCGCTGGAGGGTAAACCCCAAGAGGTCATCGTGTAACCCACTACCCAGTCTTTACCGGAGGGTAAACCCTAAGAGGTCGTCGGGTAACCCGCTGCCCAGTCTCTACTAGAGGGTAAACCATAAGAGGTCGTCAGGTAACCCACTACCCAGTCTCTGATGGAGGGTAAACCCTAAGGGGTCATCGGGTAACCCACTGCCCAGTCTCTGCTGGAGGGTAAACCTTAAGGGGTCGTTGGGTAACTCACTGTACAGTCTCTGCTGGAGGGTAAACCCTAAGGGGTCGTCGAGTAACCCACTACCCAGTCTCTACTGGAGGGTAAACCCTACGGGGTCATCGGGTAACCCACTGCCCAGTCTCTACTGGACGGTAAACCCTACGGGGTCGTCGGGTAACCCACTGCCCAGTCTTTGCTGGAGGGTAAACCCTAAGGGTTTATCGGGTAACCCACTGCCCAGTCTCTACTGGAGGGTAAACCCTAAGGGGTCAATGAGAAACCCACTACCTAGCCCGACTGGAGGGTAAACCCAAAGAAGTTGATGATCAACCCAGTACCCAGCCCCACTGGAAGGTAATCCCAAAACTTCTCTGGCCATCCCTACAGGATGTTACCTCACAGAAAACACACCACTGAAGCCAACAAATGCTGCCTCAACTAGGCGGCATGCCTAGAAAATCTTGCACCATAACTTGAAATCCACTACGGAGGGCATCATCATCTACTACCTAGTAAAACACTCAGGATAGGCTGCTCGCATGCCAAAATCTGAGTTCAGAAGAAAGAGTTGAGAGAGGTTGAAGGTACGTAAAGTGGAACACAACGTGCATGGGGCACACACAACGTTTGTACCTATCTCATATCTAGGCCATTAACACTCTCATTCTTAGGTACAAACTATAATATGTACCCCCATACATTCCCGTATACTTCCAGAGTATACCACACCTCTAGCTCAAAGGCTATCGAGCACACGACACCCAAAGTTATTTTGAAGGGTAAAAACGTCAATTATCAAAATCGCCTCCTCAACAACCCTAGAATATCCAAACGGATCATACTATTGTAATCCTTGCGCAAAAACATGCGAAATAGACTATTTACTTGCCCCAAATAGATATCCGACGGAAAAGTTACCCAACACCGCTTTACGCCCGAATGATGTCTCGTGGGCCCATGTCTCGGTCCAGAAAATAGTCGGGCGCATTGAACCATTGAGATCCCCTTATAAAAACATGTCAAATTGACTGCTCGCTCATTTGGAATAGATACCCAGTGAAGAAGATACATTTCGCCGCACCGCACACGGGCGGTGCTATGTGGGAGCCACGTCACGATCCCAAAGCGCTACAAATGGATCACACGATTGTGATCCTCTTGGAAAAGCACACAAGATTGTATATTCTCTTTTCCTAAATGCACACCCAGTGAAGTAGCTGAAATTCACTATCAACGCCCAAAACGGCCCTTGTGGGGTCCACACCACCGTGCTGAATTAAAGCGGGCTAGTTGCGCCATCACAACGCCCTTGGAAAAACTCCCCGATCGACTACCCATTTTCCCCGAATGGACGTCCAATGAAAAAGTTATAAAAAGTAACAACCTGCTCGAACGATGGCCCATGGGGCCCACGCCTCGGCGTGGAATCAAGTATCCGATATTGGACTCAAAAAGACTATCTAAAGGTCAGGATCACGCGGCCGCAAACGACGTGTCAAATGGATGCCTCAGTTAAAATATATAACTGATAAGATAATTTTCCAAAAAAAACAATAATAATATTTTATATTATTATTTTAATCATAAAGACATCAAAATAAGGTGGGTCACTCCTCCCCCCTTCCCACATGCGCCTAAAGCTACAAAGGTTGGTCACGCCCCACTATTTCCTTCTCCCTTTCTTTTCTATTTTTTTATTCTTTTTTTATTCTTACACTCTCACCAATATCCCTTCTCTTTTCCCTTATATTATTATCTACTCTCACGAAACCAACTCCCCATGCTCCAAGGCCTCGTCTCAAACAAAAGTTGATTTTTATTATTAGAATATATATATATATATATGATAATCAAAGACCTCAAGTCATCCAAGGTCTTCAAGAATCATGCCTCTTTAATTCCTTTTATTTTAAATTGATAAAAATTTATTATCATTTATAATAATATAAAAAATCCTTCTCATTAGTCATCTCCTACCTCAAATCACCTCCAACCATGCTGCAACCCTACAGGCATCCCCTCACATAGTTAGGGCTTCATCTGAAGATCACCCGACTACCACCGCAAAACACGCTATCAACACTCGTGTTGTGCACTGCTCCTACGACGACAACCAAAGTGACCTCGACCATCTATCTCATGTCGACCATTCGATCCGTCAATGGTTGTCAGATCCTAACCACTTGATCAGCTCAATAATCACCATCCAAGCATCACACTTCTTCTTTGCTAGACTGCGCACGAAACCCTTGATTCGGTCTTCGATCTGTTTTCAAACTCCCGGCAAACCATATTGCACCTCACTTGTGCTCTCAAACCCAAATATATGTTCACATAAAAGGTTCATTTCATCAAATATTGATTCCGAAAATTTTTATTATCTGGTATTTTACCGATCTACCGGTCAAAATAACAGTCGGTGATGAGCATACGAAGGACGAAGAATCAAATCACAATTGACAATTTTGTGGAACGACCACCGGTTCATCAACGTTAAAATGATGAACTAAGATTAATGGTTATAACAATAATTAATTAGCTATGGGATTGTGTGAAGAACAATAATTGCAGATCAAAGGAAGATAAAAATCAATGATCAATCTTTTAAATCAAAGGGACGAAAACCACAAATTGACGAATCCTACCTAGATTTGGATCGATCATCGTTGACGAAGAATGCGCTCGCCAAGATTCAAAGTTCCTTCATCCTCCGCAAAAGGGAGGAGGATGAGATAAAGAAGGAAGAGAGCATGGGAGGAGGGGAGTTGCTTGGGAGAGAAATGGGAAGGGTTTCTCCAGGGAGAGGGTTGGGGAGAAGGAGAGATTAAATAAAGAAAATTAATTAAACCTTTAATTAATTAAAAACTCAACCCAATTTAAATCCACATCTGAAACCCCAAATGCAATAAAAGTTAGGTCGTGCCTAGGGTAAACACCAACTTCCGAGCACAACGGTGGTCTTAGAATTTTAATCTGAGACTCCGTTTGAAATATATAAAATCTAACGTCCAAGACCGCTTAATTATGAAAATGACCCTCGTGGCGTTTCCAATAGAGGGCCCGCGCCCGCGAAAGTTGCACCCCTACTAGGGTAAATGGAACGTTACAGAATCAACGGTGCCCTCAGTTTTATAATACGATCTACCGTTTAGGATTTATTCCATTTATTTGGCATGCCCAGTGTGAATGCACTTAAAATTTAATTCCAGCCATAGCGGGGCTCGGAATCGTACGCCGTCTGAAGGTGCTGCACTGGAATAACATCAAGAAAATTCCAAAGTCTTTTATAGAAAAAACTAGGTTCTGACACAATACATGAATGCACCTGAAATATAATAAATCACATATCAACGTCTTTTACATCACCCAATGTGATTTTAATTAACTGTAATAACAAAACACAATTTCCCCTACTTTTTAGAAACTTGGATGTCCACTATACTATGCTAGACAGACATTGTCACGGTTCCCCTACCTGAGTACCAACTAACCAATCTCATTTATATCCTATCCCAAATCAAGACAAGATAAGAAACAAGTTATTGATTATATTCTTCTAAAATCATTTTATAATATCTCTATCCAAACCACAAGGTCTAATCTGGAAGGTCGCATGACATCATGGACATATACTTGTATGCAAGAGGCTACCGACTAACAACGAGTGTCAGATTCCATCAGGGGGAGGCTATACTATCCTTATCAAGTCATAGGATAAATAATAAACAATAAAAAATATAATAAATGGTCATAATAAATAGGTGGAAAACAAATAAATAGAACACATATCATACAAATAAAACATCTTATAATGTGGAAAGCATGTCTAGTGTAATATGCAACAGGTTATAAACAAATAAATAGCACTAAGGGGGTCCTCAGGAGTCTATTTAGGTGTTCCACTTTCTCTGTAATCCTATTTTCAGCCATCCACCACAGGGACCTTTCTCTTATCTGGATCCCTCATGAAATCTACAATCACACTGAAATGTTTGAGTATGGTGTGAGTACCAGATTCAATAGGATAGCACCAATGTGTCCTTAACCTGATGTGATCAAGTATACCAAGTGTATTCCATAATAATAATCAAAGTGTAAGGAGAATAAACATATAGTCCAAAACTGAGTGGTTGGGTACTAAACAAGATACCATTGACCCCCGGGTGTGACTTTAGTGGAAATATGACGGGATGGTAGAAATTGTATATCATAAAAATAAATCCTCCATATGATTCGGTCATACCCCTTAGGTTATTCCTCGACAATCATACTCCTAATGTACTACCTCAGGTTAGGACCCATGGCCTTCAATACCTATACCCTTTTCTCAGGTCTATCATCATTATCATTACAATCTACACACACTCCTCCTATAATGGATGAACATCACATGATGGTCCACCTATCTCAAGTACCAAAAAAATCTCTATGGAAATGGTATCAAAAATCATAGGGTATGCATTAAAGGTAGGAATAATATATAATCATGATAAATAAATTATCAATACATAACATCTAATCATAGTCAAACATGAAAACAAGATACTATAGAAATATTCATGGAATATAGTAGGTATCACGATTTACACACACACCTACATGGGATCACACTCAATAATAGCCATGAGATATGCTAACATAATAATAATATAATGTAAATAGTTGTAAATGAGTGACCAAGAGATTAAGGAACTCCCAACCTCAAATTCATTGATGTCAACGACAAGAATAAACCACCTGGTGTGGTTTGAAAGATGGAGTGGAAAGATGAATAGTAAAGAACACCTCATTATGGGACTTATTGTCATAATTTCTTACACATAAACTCTCATGGTTTGTTGAAGGCTCTTAAAACCAAAACTGGCTATTTTTTGCAAGAATAAATAATGTATTTCAAGTTTTGATACTTTCTCTCTCCTAGATAATTTACAAATTGTCATTTTTTACCAATACATGTACTTGTATTTTTTTTATGATAATATTTTTAAAACCACATTCAATAACATTAACCAATATTTTGACTAGTCACAGTTCATACATGGTCATTCCCAATAATTATTCTTTAACAAAATAATTAATCTTTACAATTTTCATTATTATCTCCTAATAATTTGATATATTTATGACTTGATAAATTTCTTATAATTATGATTGGATAATTTTTATAATTATATTATAATTATTTTTCTTATAAATTATCCATCATAATTCATTAATTATTTTTTTATAATTTTATTTATATATTATTCCTTGAAAATTTATTAAAATTATCCTTTAATATTTCTTGATAAAAATTTCCTATGAGAGTTCATGCAATCAACATTTTATAATCATAGTCAGAGAATCCAATGAAATTATCCTTTTATAATTCTTGTAATTATTTTCTTTTTATAATTTCCAAATATTATCTCTTGATAATTTTTATAGATTATACATGATAGTTCTGAAGGAATTATCAAATGATAATTATTTTTTGGGTTTTATTATTATCTTTGTTTATTAAAATAAACTCTTTTTACATAATTTGTGATGTGTGAAAAATATAAAAAAACAATAAAATATAATAATTTTTTTTAAGAAACTACAAACCTAGGCTCCATGCCCAGTGGAGGTAGAAGAGGGTCTATCATCACACCTGGAATAGAAGAAGGAGATCAAAATAGGTCTTCAGAGCTTTATTAAACATGCACAAGGGAGTTTTAATATTTCCCTGACTCAATTGGAACAACCCCGATAAAAACAAAGTAAATCAAGTATCTCAAACCAAACTCACGTACACATTCAACAAAAATATAAAACACTGGTTTAATTAAGTGATTCAACAAAAAACTTTAAGTCAGAGTGTTAAATTTCTACCCATTGGGACATTGAAAATTGAAATGGGTCAAAATAGTATTGAATCTATGGTTTTTGAAATCGAATATGTGATGTAATGGATGTTCTAAAGTGTATGTGAAGAATAAAGACATATTATTAACTAAAAATAAGAAGAAAATTAGAAAAATGGTATAAATAAATTACCCTCGTGTGTGATGAAACTAAAGACCTGAAATGGAAAAAAATTATTTTTTGCCAAGGGAAAACCAACATTCTGGACCTAACAGAGGCCTTATATTTCGAATATGAGATATCATTCAAAATATATTCTATTATTTTGGTAAAATCACATGCATACAATATAATATGTTTACCCTCATGTAAAATCTAACCAAACACTCGATGCACACAAAGGTTATATCATGCCTTGGGTAAATCCCACCTACCAGATTTAGTGGAAGTCTTAGATTTTCTGTATAAGACACCATTATAGAGATATTATTCTATTTCATAAAAACCCTTTTTTATGTGATATAATATATTTAATATTTTTATATATCAATATAAAATCCCTACGGTCTCATAATCTGGCACCAACTCATCTCCTAGCTCTAAAAACATTCCCTAGAATATTACAATGTGTTAAATAGGATTTTACCCTCACGTAAAGACTTTAAATTATTTATTAAGTGATTAATATTGAAAAATAATATTTTCACAGAAAAATACATATAAGTTATTAATATATGATTTCTATCATCATTAGAATTTTGGATATTATTGTAAAAATAACTAATAATCAAATAATTATATGTAACAAATAATATGGGTGTGAAATATATCATTGGATAACATAACAATTTAAATAATCACAAAGACAGTAATAAATGATATCTAGTGATGGAATTCAAAATGTTCAACATCGAAATCAAATCATCACAGACCAATTCCATACATTATAAATAAATGGGTAGACATACACCAAATACCCAGACCAGTTTTTCTCATGATATATATCAATGTGTCGGGGGCCTATATAATCCTAGGCCCCACCCATCACTAAATAAGTCTAATACATTTATCAAATTAAATAAATGAATAGAAAATACATTATAAAATCAGTATTCCTTGGTAATAAATAATCATTCATACTAAAATAACAAGTAAATGTAATATCAATATTTTCCCAGTTAATAAATGGAATAAATTTCTTCTTAAGAACACTTAAAACTGATTTATTTAGTATAGTTCATTCTCTCCATATATAGTATAGGAAGTATCATTAAATAAATATTAAAATACACAATATTCTAAATAGTTAAAATTATATAGAAAATATATATGAGAAAAATTAATTTAGTCACTAAGTAGAATAATAATGTCATGATAGATATAAATTGTAAAAGAGAACATAATCATAAGAAAGAGAATAAACCAAAAAAACCCTTAAGAACATAGTACAATGTGAAAAATAATTTTTTATGAGAGAAAAATAAGACAATAATTCCCTTACAAATAAAATAAAATTATAAGGTAAATTTTCAATAAATTAAAATTGAGTTATAAAAGTGAAAATATGATTATAAGAATAATGCATGAAATTAATTCAGACTTGGAAAGAAACCCCTTACTTAGAGACTAGAATAGTCTCATACATCCTTTAACATCTTGGATAATAAAATTATATTAATTAATAAATTTCTTCAATACAAATTTCATGTTAAACTCTTTGATATTATTCCTTTTTATATATTTGTAATCATGTTTCATTCATTTACTATATTTTTATTTTTTGCATAGATCATTTTGTGGTAGTTTAATTCAAAATCTCCAAAACTAATGTAGTATAACTATAATGGTAAAAGGAAATTTTGAAAGGGTTATATAAGATAAATAAGTTTTAAGATATTATTTTCCTGAATTTTTTAATCAAGGTACTTCTATAGGTTATGAAATACTTACCATTCATATAATCTTCTTTGATAAGTTTGTTTTTTTTATTGTTAAAAATTATTATGATTGTTTACTTTAAATTTCATTATTATAATGAATATTTTATCGTTAAAATTTAAATATAATAAAATTACTATAATATTATTTTTATATGAAATCAAGAAATAAATTTTTATTAATTTCAATGAAATATATGTATTTAAGGAAACATCATCATTCAGTTAGGTTCCTTAAACCCACCATGGTGTGTGATGTTTTTCAGACAAGTATAAAAGAATGTAAAACCAGTAAATATATAAGTTTTAACAAAATTATTATAATTTAATAAATATTTTATGGTTTCTTTTAAATATTAAGTTTGATATTCCAAATATTAATAGAATAATAGGAATGTAAAGTCATGGTTTTTAAACTCATATTTCAATTTAGTAACAACTTATGTAAATGGGTTCAGTGAGAGGTAATGGGTGTTATATAATCATTTATGGATCAAGAGGATGTAAATACCATATTAATGGAATCATGGAAGAAAAATAAGTATATGTTTAAAATATATGTATGACAAAGAATCACAAATAATAAAGGAGAAAAAGGCCTGGAAACCCTTACATTTCTCTTTGAATTACCTCCTTCAGATAGAGTATTAAACCTTAAAATAAAGGGATTTTAGTTAGAGAATATACTTATAAATATGGAAAGGAATTTTTATAGAGTTATTTTAATATAATAAAGAGATAAAACAATTTTTTTATGTGTTATGGAAAGGTTAGAATGAATCCCATTTTATAGAAAAATTTAGACATGAAAATATTCATTTTTTGATGGTCGAGAATGTTAATTTAAAATGTAAAGTTGATAATAAATGAAAAATATATGATATTATAGACCATCAAAAATCCTATATTCACTCAATATAAACTTTTTTGATTTTTTATTAATTTAAAAATCATTTTAACCTTGAATATCCTTTAATGTCATTTTCAGGTATATTTTGTATATTGAGATTAAAAATATCTAAACAACTATGGAATTTAAATTTAGAAAATTAAAAATTTATTAACTATAATTTTAATCCCTAAATATAATTAAAATCATTAATTAATCCCAAATGTGCCATTTTAAATATTTTAATACCACCATGATAGAATTTTCTCATGTTTTGACAATCACTTGGTCGATACTACATAAGAATTTTTTGATGATTATTATATTATTTACATTTAATAATAATTAAATAACATAAATATAATTCATTATTCATCACTATTTTCATCTTGGAATATCATTGATATATTTTTATTCTTGTACTTATCATGACAACATATCAAAGATTTTAATTTGACATTTGTCACCTTGTACATGCACTAGGTAAGAATTTGGATAATTAACTTGTTATATAATTCTAAAATTCAGAAATATACATCAAAATATTTTATTATTAATAATATATAGATCTAAAATTAATTTAAAGACTTGTTATTTCCAAATATTCCAACTAATCAATCAATCTTGACTTATCTTGTGTTGCTTAAGCATTGTGTGAGCACCAATAAATATTTTTATATTTATCTGGATATAAACAATTATTTATATCAATTTTATAATAATTATATTAAATTTATCATATAATATCAATTAATATATTTTACATAATTTTAATAAATTTTTATGTCATATTTATATTAATATTATGTCATAAAAATACAGTATTCATAGAAACTATATTTTTTATCTATTCAATAAAAATAAAATTATTCAGAAAAATCTAAAAAATTCAAACTAAGCTAATTTATATGTGGTAATACCAAAAATAAATAAATTTTTGAGAACTTAAAATTATAAAATTTATAATTTAAAATTTTAAATAAAATCATACAATAAATGGAAGAACAATTTGTTTAAAATAAGAACCATTCTTTTATCAAATGAAAAACTTAATTCTTATTCCATAGGATGATAAAATTTTTTATAATATTAAAATAATAAATATAAATATAAATTTATAGAACTAACATGATTATAAATTTATAATATATAAAATAATTAAATTATTCCTTGAATATATCAAAATAATAAATTACTTAATATAATTTTTCAAACTATTAAAAAGGAAATTCCTTATGAGATAAAAAATTTAGATGTTTAATAATAACTAATTATTCCTTTATAATCTATGAAATATTAACATATTCAATTTAAAATAAATATTTATTGATTAAATAAAAATTCATAACTTGAATATTAATTGAAAATAAAAGGTAGTATATTATTTTAAATACTTGGGTTGTCACAGCCCCCGAAATAAATTTTATCCTCGCAATTTTAATTTTTTTTCTCACCAAGATGGTTGAATCTTAACAAAGGGATAATATTAGCTATATATTTTATATATAACACAAAATTTCTCAGTTAAGACTTGGGAAATGATCATTTCTAAAATAATTTTTTAAAACGTGGTGTAGACCTTTATAAGATTTATACTTATGAATGAATTTCCAAAGGCAGGCCTTGATTTTCAAGTGATGTTTTCCACATAATCCTTAATAGATATATATTTATTTTTCTTAAGTTTGAGTAATTATTCTACAAAAAATATAAATTGTATGAGAAAATATACTTAATTTATTTTTATTCATTATATAAGGGAAATTTCATCCTTCAATTTTGTATATTGATAATATTCTACCACCGATACACTTCATATTCCAAATAGTGAGTTCCAATGTTGAATTTTTCATGCTTGAAGAATAAAAATAAATTTTTATTGGATCATGAGATACAATAAATGATAATGTTATTTATGGTTTGATGAAAGTTTGGATATGTTATTTCTTATATTTAAAGTGATTTTGTAAACTCCAAAATGGTTAGTACGTGTAAAGGGAATATATAAAAGAATTCTATAATAATTTATCCTTAAAATTTTCATTATAAATAATACCACTAGTTTAGCCTACTTTATTTTATATTTTATTTACTAATTCCCCATTGAATAGTCCCTACAAATAATTTAACGAAGAAATCATGAAAACCTAGATAACATGTTCCCCAATAATCAACTTAACCATTATCCCAAAAATAATTGAACTTCAAATATCAACAAATTTCTTCCTTAATATTTTATATACCCAAAATATATAATTATTTTCCCAAAATAACATGAACCACTGTGACATATAACCATAATAATTTTACACGTTATTTTGAAAATTAACATAATAATTGTCTGTCAAGTAATATCAATCCCATGGACATAAAATCACATACAAGCTAGTAATTTTATAGAAATATCTTAATAATATAATGTTCAAAAAAATACATCAATTTTTTTTCCTAAAATAACTTTATTCACATTATCACCAAATTATTTTTCAATCCCAAAGGTCATCTATACTACTCATCTTATATTCACAAATTCAAATACGCCTTTGTCTTACATAACCATAATTACCTCAACATAAAATAATATACCAACCCAAAAGGTTATCTCTACCTAAATAATTTTGTTTTTCCTAAAAACCCAATTAAAGATCTCCAAAATATCATTAATCACCATAAAATACAATCACATATGACCAAAAAAGGATATTTATGACTTTGAATATATTATCACCCTAAAAAAAATTAACGCATTAGGGTTTTTTTGACTCATAAATTATTTGAAATTGATAACATCCTAACCTATAATGTTATCTAATCCATGAACATATACCAAATTTAAATCTTTTAAATTAACCATCCCTTAATTACACTATTTATAGAAAATATTTCAAAACATACATACCCACAACCTTTTTGGTTTTGAGTTTTATCTAATTAGTAAAAATATATTGAAAAATAAAAACTATACATTCAGTAAAATATAAATTCTTTCTAATAAAAAACAATAAAAATGATACACTCACTTTATTCAAGGATAAAATATTATTCCTCGTAGTATATCCTTAAATAATTTATAGTAATCTCCATTATTACCGGGGGAAAAGGAAAATAAATAAAAGTGGGAGATCATATTCTCATTAAGGGGTAATGTATATCAAAATATATCATATAATAAATAAGTAATGAATAATATGAAATAATGGATAATAATAAAATAATTCCACATAATTAATTATATGAGTGTATAATATATTAATAGGCTAGATAAAGATATAAAAAATCATGTAGAAAATAATAAATGAAATCATATTTATGGAATTCATATTGTCATATATCTAAATTTACCCATACCAACCTCATCTAATAAATTATAAATAAATAATAAATTATACACTAAATACTTAAACAAGTTTGTCTCTTAAGACCTACTGATGCATCGAGGGGATATATATTTTCATGCTCCATCCATTACTAAATTATTATAATGCATTCATCACATTAATGAAATGAAAAAATAAAAAAATACATAATCAGTATTCTTTAGTAATAAAAAATAATCAATTTTTATTTACAATTATAAATAATTTCAATATTTACCTAGTCAACAAATAGAATAACTTTCTTGGTAATCACCCTTCAAACTAATTTATATAGTATAGAGAAATCACACATTATATAATAATGGATATGTAGTTAAATAAATATTATAATACACAATATAGAAATAGTGGAAATGATGAACATGGATATTAAGGAGAGAAATAAAGTCAAGTGATATATGAATATTGATAATGATCATAATCACAAGAATGATAATGAACTAGAAATAACCCTTATGAAGAAAGTAAGGTGTGAATTATAAATATATATAGAATAAAATTATAGATTAAATTAATCATAAATTAAATGAAAATATAATGGTATACTTTTAAGAACTTAAATTCGAGCCATAGAAGATAAATTATGAAATATAAGAATAATGCTTGAAAATAATGGAGACTTAGAAAGAAAACCCTTATCTCAAGACTCGACCCACCTCATATGACCACTAACCTCCTAAATAATAAAATAATATTAATTATTTACTTTATTAAAAAAACTCTTTCATGTTATGTTCTTTACTATTATTCCTTTTAATACATTTATTATCATGTTTCATCAATTTACTATATTGGGGTTTTTTATGTCGTTCATTTTGAGTTTGTTCTGTATATAATCTTTCTAACTATTATGTTATAATGATAATGGTAAAAGTTATGTGATAAATGGTACTATAATTTGTGAACATGTCAAGTAATTTTTCCATATCATTCCATAATCAAGGTACTTTAATAAGCTATAAAGTACTTATCATTCAAAGAATATTTCACGATAAGCTTATTTTTTATGGTTAAAATGGCTATTATTGTTTACTTTTAATTTCATTATGGTGATTGATATTTTAAAATTACAGAATAATAATAAGGAAATAAAATATATATTAATAATATATTTAATCATTAAGTCATTTTTAAAGAATTTCCATGAATGAAGTTTGTTTAAGAAAAAATTATCTTTCACTTAGGTAGTGTAAGAACATATCTTTGAGTGATGTTTTCCAAAATAGTATATAATAATGAGAAATTAATAAATATATGAGTATTATAAAAAAATTATATTGAAATTAAACTAGTTTTTTGGGCTATTTTAAATATTACTTATGATGTTTAGAAACCCTAACCTTACTCATTGAATCGCCTCCTTCAGATTGAGTCTTAAGCCTTTAAAGAAGGGTATTTGGGCCAAACCAAAGCATTATTAATGTGGAAAGTAATATTTAGAGAGTGATTTTTCTTGAATAGTTAGAGTAAAAAAAACATTATATGTTTTTTTAATATTAGAATGTGTCCTCTTTAACAGGAAAAAGTTGATAGTTTATTTGAAAATATTCAATCTTTATAAGTGACGTATGTAAATTTAAAATTTTAAGTGCCCCATAAATAGAATATATATAGTATTCTAAGTTATCCCCATCCCAAATTGACTTAATATTGTTTTCATATGGAGTTACAAAATGACTCAAGATGGGGTCAATGAGTTATTAAATAAGTTAACCTTAATTAAATTCAACCCTCAATTTTTTTTAATATTTTATAATAAAATAAGTAGAAATAAAAATATAGAAGAAAATATTATAAGACAAAATATTAATAGTGGTTCAGGGAACAAATTTCCCCTATTCCACTCCCCTAATGCCCTCACTTTATGTTTGGTGATTTTCACTATGCATGTTCTTTTCCAAGGGATCGTAGCATTTAAGTACAAAAAATTTGAAACATATTACAAAAGGTTCCAAGATATTTTAATAGAGATATGAATTTTTAAATGAAATCCCCTTGTCATTTACACACTCAGAACAATTATTGTAAACTTTATAGAAAAAAAGAAGTATAATGATTATGGATTTGACACACAGTTGTAAGAATAAAATGACAGTTGAAGAAGAAAACATTAAAAAATGAATAAACATGTTTGGGTAGCTATGAAATATCATAGTTGTTTTAGATAGAACTAAAAAACACAAAAAAAATATAAGAATTTTTATTCTTATTTTTATAGTAAGAGTATATTTAAAAACATAGTATATGAGTGCTTTTTATCCATCGACTAACCAACTGGAAAACAATACATGTCGGACACATATTCCTTTTTGAATTCAAACACCTCACTATGATTCAAATTATTATAAGTAAATAATATAATAACCATGAATTATATATAGTATCATTTTAATCTGAAAATTTCCAAAAAACATTATCATGCTGGTAAAACATACATCTTTCTTGAAACTTTACTCTTCTAGAAACTTATTGCTTTAATTACAATAGCCCTTCCTAATTTAGGCATTACAACTTCTAATAAAACGTATCATAGTAGTAATATTCTCTTGATATACTACAATTGGAATAAATCACCATGAAATAGTAATAAAATATCATAAACCTATATAATGATATCCATCATTATGTGTCTTTAGTATTATTAGAACTTAAATCATATGGATTCACATAATCATAAGACTTTACGGTGAATGTAATGGATTAGTTATAATATAATAATATAGTATATATATCCATCATGATACTTCCTTTTAGTCATATGTATTTAATTTATTATAGGTCTTGAATATAATGATTTTACTGGTCATAATACTTTAGCGTAAATCTTGGTCTAATCTCAAGACTTGTAAACATATAAAAAATTCTGAAAATAAGAATTTCTCTTGGATTTTTTCTTATACATGAGAATAAAGATTTAATACTTTAAAAGGTATTCAAATTGAAGGTTAATATCATATGGGAAAAAATTAGAACATTTTAAGGATTGAAATTCTCATTTTAAGAAAAATCATTAGAAAAAAGAGGTTTTTACAATCATTAAAACATAGGATAAAATGGGACATGTTAGAACAACATTACTTTGTCCAACAATATCCTCCTTTTTTATGGTCATAAAACTCATAAAGTTTTAAAATTTAAATTTTATATATTTTTATAACAAAAATATTTCTAATTAGATTATCTCCAAAAGTACTAATCGGAATGGTTAGAATATAATATGTGAGTAAAATTTTTTGTTTATTCCAATAGATTATCCCCATTTTCTGAGAACAAAAATAATATTAAAAGAATAGATATAACACATTCAATTTAGAAAAATTAATTATAGTACAATAATAATATATAACTAAAACAAATTATAAATTCTCATTGATTGGTAAAACATATAATAACCTAATAGAAAAAATATGATATTGATAATTAGAAAACTTACAGAGATGTAATAAAGAGAGTAATCCTATAAAATTAATTAACAAAGAATAGGATTATAAAGAGATAAAATATACAGAATTCACAAAATAAATACACACTATTATATTGTATTAGGACAGGTCTATGAGAAAGATTCACATTGGAAGAATAATTGGTTTGGATCCTAGGATCAAGAGGTACTTTTTTTAATACACTGGTACTATGATTGATAAGGATTATTTCTAAATCAACAGCTCTAATACTAGTTTTAACTCCACTACACAGAGTGTTGATAAATAAAATATAATCCAAAACTATTTTGAGATTTTATTCATCAACCTCATAATCATTAGAGTAAATAAACATAGAAGGAGGAGGTGATAATCTAGATATTTGAGACAGTTGGATTTAGGTAAAATTATCAACATGGGATTCAGAATCATGGTATAAATCAAGATCTCTAGAATTAACATCCAATATTCTTATGGAATAAGGATATCTGTTGGGTGGAACCTCATCCATAGATCATTAAAATATTAATTCAAAGAACTATTTTTTAACGATATAAAGATACCGTTAAAGTTATCCTTAGAGTAATCAAGTTGCTATGTGTACCCCTTCTTCTTTTTAGAGGTATAAATTTTATAATTTATTAAAATATATGTTTTGTGGGTTCAAAAATGTTTAAATTTTTACTATTTTGAATTATCAAATAAATCAATATCTTAAATAAGGGAAGAATTTATTTTAAAACAAGTTATTGAGTAAAAATAGAGGTATATTCTATTTGGATAGGAGATACATATATAGAAACAGAATAGATAGCCTCTAAATATGTTCTTAGACAAATTTCAACATCTCTACTAGTTAACTATTTCTACAAGATCTTTTTATATAGAAATCAGTTATCAGGAATTAGTGGATCAAGGGATCTATCATACTTAATATCAATAATGGTTTCAACAAGTCCCGACAAACTTTTTACTATCTCATAGTCAAAGTAATTGAATATAATTAGAAATTCATTTCTCATAGAATCCTGAATTACTATGTGGAATTAATAAAAACACTCTGATGTTTTCTTATTCATTACATATAGCTATGATTCTATCAGAATAGTTAGAGAGATAGAGGGTTTTTCCTTAGAAACTACCAACTCACATCCCTAAGAAGAATCTTTTTTCATATCATAGCTCTCTTGAAGGGTCTAATAAATAATGTGTCAAACTATAGGAATCACTAGAGTTTATAAATACAATATGATCTCTAATATAGTTAAACCAAAAAATAAAAAAACATTTAAAGTTAATTCTCATCCTCTCAACAATATGAAAATATTTATATTCTCAAGAAACTATTCTTTAATATAAAAAATAATATCTATTGAATTTTTTTTCTATGAAATATATAGATATAGAAACATCTTTGAGGTATTGAAGACTTTACTTTACCATGAGTATATTTGATAAAACCATATTCAACTCAGCCCATAGATTTCCAGATTCTTATAAGAATAAATTGGAATAACACAATGGAATATGTGGCACTAATTAGAGAAATAAAGACTAAACTTTCACAAATCTATTATACTAATAAAAATTATACATATAGATTATATTTTCCATAGAGGATGAAATAAATTCAATAAATTCAAATTGAAAAATCATGGTGTTCTTTTGTGAATGTAAATTTATTATGAAAATAAAAACCCTAGCATACAACTCATATCATCTTTCAATTCATAAAATTATTACCTGTAATGACCCGAAATTTTGAATAAATCTTGTTTCCTAATTTTATGTGTTATTTTATTTTGTTTTTTATACTCAAAAAAAATGTTTCATTTGATAACATGAGTATAATTAAAATGAGACCATTGGGTTTTGACTGTTATATGACCATTGGTCAATATAACCCCTGGAAACTAAACGTTTTGATTATTATCTCTAAATACAAGTAATCTTGGTTAATTATTATAGAAAGAAGATTTGATGGCCTCACCCAGTAGTCTTGGACCGATCAAAGCCCATCTAACAGAACTTGGGAAGGAGGTAGCACCACTGGTCTTTTCTCTGGACCAACCCCAAGCCGAACTTCATCGTGTGAAGCTAGAACGGAATCGCCTTTGCAAGAAGTTCAAACTGATAGAAATTACTACTCATGCGATGTTAGCCGAGCCTCCCTCAGATTCTCTCACCTTAGCACACCTTACACATAGGTCCTATGCTGGTGTGATAAGGGGCTATGTAAGGAGACCGTAACTACCTTGTGTAATCCTTTGTTTTAAATAAAAATTGGGATTTCTTATTATGATGAAGTTTATGAATTTTCAAATGACCGGATAAATATAGTATGCATATTTTTGATGAATTTTAGAGAAAGGATATTTTAAAAATGTTTATGTAAACCTTAAATAATTAAAAATGTGTAACGATATTTAAAAAATGGTCTTCTACAATTATGCTCGGTATGAAATTTAGAGTCTAATAAGATCAACTTAATTTTTGATGAATAGTAAATTATGAATAGTGATTTTATGATTAGGATTAGTAATATGTCTAAATGTATTAGTAATCTCACTTAAAGAAAGTATTAATATAATCTAGGCACCTTGATTAAGTAATGTGATTCAATAAAATGGTTAAATAACGATTTCATAAATTATTATTCAAGTGTTAGTTTTTTCGAGTGAATAGTGTTTTTTAATTAAAAATTATATTAAAAATATTTAAAAAAATATTTTTATAAAATGTATTTCATTTTTGAACTTAGAGCACCGATATTATGTTTTTGGTAATTTTTGGGGTTTTTTTTGAAAAAAATGAATTTTCAGTGAATAGTGTTTTTATTTAAAAAATAAATTAAAATTATTTAGAAAATTATTTTTATGAAATGGAGTTCATTTTTGAAATCAGAGCATTGATATATGGTTAAGGTGAAATTTTGGGATTATTTTGAGAAAGTTGAATTTTCGATGAATAGTGAAAATACAGTTTTTAAGTTACGGGTGTTTAATGACATCATTAAATGATGTATTAAGTATGTAATCACTATGGTAGATTTATGAATAGTAAGATAAGGTATTAGGTGTCCCAAGTGGCAAATACCATGGGCAAATACCATGGGAAATCCCATGGTTTTTCCAAAACCACTAATGAGGTGTCCATTGGCCATTAATGCCTTGTCCCCTCACTTTCCCTATAAATACCAAGCCATCCTCTCATCCATTCGAATCCCCACTCTTCCCCAACGAATTTCTGGTCTCATTACCTCCCAAGGAGTCCTCCCAAGGTTCCCCCAAGCCCTCAAGGTCCCAACCTTTGAGTTTTAAGAGTTTCATTTTAAGGTAAGGGATCTAATCTCTCTCTTTCTTTTCAAGAAATCTCTTTTTTGTAATTTCTTTTATACTCCATGTTCTTATGTTAAAGGGTGTTATTTTATACTCATCTTACTGTCCTTTTCATGTTAAAATAATGAGAGATCCCCTCTTACTCTCATTATTTCTTTTTATGAAGTTTTATGTGGCGCCGTTAGGCTGCCGAAATTTTTGTAACACATTCTTTCTCCCTTCTCATTTTTCAAGATCTATTTTCATGTAAAGTATTTCAAGTTCCTTTTTATTATGTTGGGGTATGATCTCTAAATTTATCATACTGATCTTTTATGATCATATGATGATAGACCCCATTTTATCTCTTCAATTCAGTATTTTGAAGTTTTAAGTGGTGCCGTTAGGCTGCCGAATTTTTAAGTGGTTCTTCACCCTTCTCGTTTTGAAGTTCTACTTTCATGTCAATTCTTTCAAGTTCATTTTTGTTATGTTGGGGTATGATATCTATATCTATCATACTGATATTTTTTATCATATTATTAGAGACCCCATTTGATCTCTTCAATTTAGTATTTTGAAGTTTTAAGTGGCGCCGTTAGGCTGCCGAATTTTTAAGTGGTTCTTCACCCTTCTCGTTTTGAAGTTCTACTTTCATGTCAATTCTTTCAAGTTATTTTTTGTTATGTTGGGGTATGATATATATATCTATCATAATGATCTTTTATGACCATATTATGAGAGACCCCATTTGTCTCTTCAATTCAGTATTTTGAAGTTTAAGTGGCGTCGTTAGGCTGCTGATATTTTTAGTGGTCCTTGCACCTTTCTCCCTTTTCAAAGTTCTAATTCCATGTCAAGTCTTGAAAGTTACTTTTTATTATGTTGGGGTATGATATCTAAATATATGATACTGATCTTTTATTTTCATATGATGAGAGACCCTATTTGATCTCATCAATTCATTTTTGTTGATGTTTAAGTGACGTCGTTAGGCTGCTGAATTTCTAAGGGGTTCTTTCACCCTTCTCATTTTCAAGATCTATTTTCATGTAAAGTCTTTCAAGTTCCTTATTATTATGTTGGGGCATGATCTCTATATCTATCATACTGATCATTTATGTTCATATGATGAGATACCCTATTTGATATCGTCAATCCATTTTTGGAAGTTTTAAGTGATGCCGTTAGGCTGCCGAGTTCTCATAAGAGAAATCTTATTTTTGTCTTCCTTTCAAGTTCTTTGTTTCATATGGTATATCATTAAAATTTCATTACCATGTTATTAAATACTTTATATTATGTTCCCATACTGTTTTATGTCTCATTTTTTAGTGGGTGACCCATGTCCCCTCACTTTTCAAGGTTTTCTAAATCCATGTATCATAGCCATTATGCTGCATAATTTTCGTCTCAAAATACCTCCCTCTTTATCTCAAAATTATTTTATGTTATTAAGTGAATACTCAAAGCTCTTATTTATACAGGGTTATTTAAATATATATCAAAATGTTATATTTTAAATTCTGGGATTTACATAAATGAAACCCATTTTCCCTTTCAGTGGGTTTAAAGTGACATAAAGCTCATGTCTTTAAAGCAGTTTTTAAAACATTATGATTATAAAATGAAACCCATTTATTTTATGCTATATGGGTTGTTTATTAAATGATTGATGATGATATATGTGGCTCACTTGATAATAAATACATGTCAAGGGTGCGCCCAGATAGCTCTCCAATGCATTGGGTAAAGACGTAATCTCTAGAGATGACTTTTTAGACTGATACCTTGGTGAATAACCTTGGTAATTTTTAATGACACCTTGGGGATGGACCTTGGTGAAATGAAATGATTGTAAATATTAAATGTTGTAGCCACATCTTCAAGTTATGAAAAATGTTATTTTTACTATGATATGCCTCATGATTTCTTTCTCATGGCTTAATGTTCTTTTCATGACCTTATTGATGTATCTCAAGTTCATATGTAAAATGTTTCGCTTGTTTCCCTTACTGGGCCTTCTGCTCACCCTTTCTTTTGATGTATGTCCCTAGGTTATGAGATGCAGTAATGAAACTAGGATGAACTTAAGGAGAAGCCTTTCAAGTGTTTAAGAAGAATGTTATATGTTGTTTTCATGTATTATGTTCCTGGTTTCCAAGACACTAAACCTTAAAGATCCTCAGTTTTGTGTAATGTATTGAAAGTTTATGTTATAAAAAGGCGGGATACAATAATTGGTATCAAAGGATGGTTTAGTTATTTGTGGAAATTATGATATGAAAACTCTAGGAAAAACCCTATAGAAAAGTTTAAATATAGGAAATCTTCCTGGTATTTTGGTGAGTATTGGGTAAGGGGTTGCCAAGAAAATACATCTCTGTCTGGATACGAGCAGGTAGAGGTGGCTCTGGCACAGATGTATATAGGGGTAAAACCCGAAAACACCGCTATAAGATAGACTCAAACGGGAACTGGTACACGAAAACGGGCCTTGCTGCACTCTTGGTTATGACACTCCCGGGAGATATGTTTTGGTAAATTCATAAGCTTAGTATGAACCATTGTTAAAGGAACAATGATAAAATAAAATAAAGATTCACATAAGAATATATGATCATGGATAACCTAGATGGGAACCTAGGGGATCTAAAGTTAGTGTATACTTTTCTTCTATAAGTTATCCTTATATGCTTTCAGTTCCTTTTCATGATTATTGGCTAAGTACTTAAGCCCCTAAATATGATTTCTCTTCTTAGTTAATGGTGGGAAATGGAAGAACATGTCCCAACAACCAATGTGATAGGAAATGCGACGATTGTCGTATTAATATGACAGGGATGATTAGGGGATTAAAATATGATTATTATTTTGTAAGACGTTCACTATTTTGGGGACCCTATATGATCGAGGTAAAGATATTACTACGGTATTTTCATTGAGGAGTAAGGTTGAATTATATTTTGAAGAATCGATATATTTAAGGTGGACTTATAGTAATTTAGGTTACTTATGGGAATGATTAACCTATCTTGGATAAAATATGTTTAGGTTAGATAATTTTGTTATAAGATGTTAGGAGTAGTTGATGTTGTTTGGAGATGATCAATGAAGTTTATTTTGGAAGACTATGTTATCAAGTCCTTCTTGTATTTGGGTTTCAATCTTAGTTTGGGTTATTTTGAGGAATCTTAAGGACCGCTATTTATGGAATGGACTATGATGAACTTTGGGTAGTACCATGGAACTTTGAAGATTTAAAAGTAGTTTCCATTCCTATGGGATTATTTCTTTTTGAAGAGTTGTTTTACCCTACCCTTTCTGTTTTTGGGATAATGTTTAAAGATAGAAGAAATAGATAGTTAATCTTTTGTGGATTATGTGATTCTCTATAAGATGATTCTTGTGTTTTGATGAGACCAAGTAGTTTTGAATGCTCATAGTTTGGAGAAAAGATTAGTTTTGGGTAGAAACTTATTAAAGGATGAAACTACAAATGAAGATAGGTATATTTTCTTGTGTTTTTGTTTTATGTTGTAAATGAATTCCTCAAAATTATGAAAAGGAACGTAAAACAAAAGCGTTGTTGGTTTAGGTTTCCTACTTGGTAATCAAATACCGTTTACACACATCGTAAGGTTGGGATTTTTTTATGGTTAACTTTCTCCTAATCATGTTTTCTATCACTCTTCCTCGGAACTTGACCCTTTGTTTTCTCCTCCATGTCCATGTTTTCGTACATGGAATCCTAGTGTGGGCTAACTCGGGTGACCTTTGTACATAACTTTTTTTTAAAGCAACAGTTTTAATGACTCCTTTTCCGATGTGGGACATTCAATGAAATTTCAAAACCCAATTTTAAAAATTATGAGGATGCAATTTCTTAAGGGGGGAAGATTGTAACAACCCGAAATTTTGAATAAATCATGTTTCCTAATTTTATGTGTTATTTTATTTTGTTTTTTATACTCAACAAAAATGTTTCATTTGATAACATGAGTATAATTAAAATGATACCATTGGGTTTTGACTGTTATATGACCATTGGTCAATATAACCCCTGGAAACTAAACATTTTGATTATTGTCTCTAAATACAAGTAATCTTGGTTAATTATTATAGAAAGAAGATTAAATGGCCTCACCCAGTAGTCTTGGACCGATCGAAGCCCATATAACAGAACTTGGGAAGGAGGTAGCACCACTGGGCTTTGCTCTGGACCAAACCCAAGCCGAACTTCATCATGTGAAGCTAGAACGGAATCGCCTTTGCTTGAAGTTCAAACTGATAGAAATTACTACTCGTGCGATGTTAGCCGAGCCTCCCTCAGATTCTCTCACCATAGCACACCTTACACTTAGGTCTTATGCTGGTGTGATAAGGGGCTATGTAAGGAGACCGTAACTGCCTTGTGTAATCCTTTGTTTTAAATAAAAAATGGGATTTCTTCTTATGATGAAGTTTATGAATTTTCAAATGACCGGATAAATATAGTATGCATATTTTTGATGAATTTTAGAAAAGGGATATTTTAAAAATGTTTATGTAAACCTTAAATAATTAAAAATTTGTAATGATATTCAAAAAATGTTCTTCTAAAATTATGCTCAGTACGAAATTTAGAGTCTAATAAGATTAACTTAATTTTTGATGAATAGTAAATTATGAATAGTGATTTTATGATTAGGATTAGTAATGTGTCCAAATGGATTAGTAATCTCACTTAAAGAAAGTATTAATATAATCTAGGCACCTTGATTAAGTAATGTGATTCAATAAAATGGTTAAATAACGATTTCATAAATTATTATTCAAGTATTAGCTTTTTCGAGTGAATAGTGTTTTTTAATTAAAAATTAAATTAAAAATATTTAAAAAATTATTTTTATAAAATGGATTTCATTTTTGAACTCAGAGCACCGATATTATGTTATGGTAATTTTTGGGGTTTTTTTTTGAAAAAAATGAATTTTCAGTGAATAGTGTATTTATTTAAAAAATAAATTAAAAATATTTAGAAAATTATTTTTATGAAATGGAGTTCATTTTTAAAATCAGAGCATTGATATTTGGTTAAGGTGAAATTTTGGGATTATTCTGAGAAAGTTGAATTTTCGATGAATAGTGAAAATACAGTTTTTAAGTTACGAGTGTTTAATGACATCATTAAATGATGTATTAAGTATGTAATCACTATGGCCGACTTATTAATAGTAATATAAGGTATGAGGTGTCCCAAGTGGAAAATACCATGGGAAAATACCATGGGAAAGCCCATGGTTTTTCCAAAACCACTAATGAGGTGTCCCTTGGCCATTAATGCCTTGTCCCCTCACTTTCCCTATAAATACCAAGCCATCCTCTCATCCATTCGACTCCCCAATCTTCCCCAACGAAGTTCTGGTCTTATTACCTCCCAATGAGTCCTCCCAAGGTGACCCCAAGCCCTCAAGGTCCCAACCTTTAAGTTTTAAGAGTTACGTTTTAAGGTAAGGGATCCGATCTCTCTCTTTCTTTTCAAGAAATCTTTTTATGTAATTTCTTTCATGCTCAATGTTCATATGTTAAAGGGTGTCCTTTTATACTCATCTTACTTCCCTTTTCATGTTCAAATAATGAGAGATCCCCTCTTGCTCTCATTACTTCTATTTATGATGTTTTAAGTGGCGCCGTTAGGCTGCCGAAATTTTTGTAACGGATTCTTTCTCCCTTCTCATTTTTCAAGATCTATTTTCATGTAAAGTATTTCAAGTTCCTTTTTATTATGTTGGGTTATGATATCAAAATTTATCATACTGATCTTTTATTATCATATGATGAGAGACCCCATTTGATCTCTTCAATTCAGTATTTTGAAGTTTTAAGTGGCGCTGTTAGGCTGCCGAATTTTTAAGTGGTTCTTCACCCTTCTCGTTTTGAAGTTCTATTTTCATGTCAATTATTTCAAGTTCATTTTTGTTATGTTGGGGTATGATCTCTATATATATCATACTGATATTTTTTATCATATTATGAGAGACCCCATTTGATCTCTTCAATTCAGTATTTTGAAGTTCTAAGTGGCGCCGTTAGGCTGCTGAATTCTTAAGTGGTTCTTCACCCTTCTCGTTTTGAGGTTCTACTTTCATGTCGATTCTTTCAAGTTCTTTTTTGTTATGTTGTGGTATGATATCTATATCTATAATACTGATCTTTTATGACCATATGATGATATACCCTATTTGATCTCTTCAATTCAGTATTTTGAAGTTTAAGTGGCGTCGTTAGGCTGCTGAAATTTTTAGTGGTCCCTGCACCTTTCTCCCTTTTCAAAGTTCTAATTCCATGTCAAGTCTTGCAAGTTCCTTTTTATTATTTTGGGGTATGATCACTAAATATATCATACTGATATTTTATTTTCATATGATGAGAGCCCCTATTTGATCTCATCAATTCATTTTTGTTGATGTTTAAGTGACGTCGTTAGGCTGCTGAATTTCCAAGGGGTTCTTTCACCCTTCTCATTTTCAAGATCTATTTTCATGTAAAGTCTTTCATGTTACTTCTTATTATGTTGGGGTATGATCTCTATATCTATCATACTGATCATTTATTTTCATATGATGAGAGACCCTATTTGATATCATCAATCCATTTCTGGAAGTTTTAAGTGACGTCGTTAGGCTGCCGAATTCTCATAAGAGAAATCTTATTTTTGTCTTCCTTTCAAGTTCTTCCTTTCATATGGTATATCATTAAAATTTCATTACCATGTTCTTAAATACTTTATATTCTGTTCTCATACTGTTTTATGTCTCATTTTAGAGTGGGTGACCCATGTCCCCTCACTTTTCAATGTTTTCTAAATCCATGTATCATAGCCATTATGCTGCATAATTTTCGTCTCAAAATGCCTCCCTCTTTATCTCAAAATTATTTTATGTTATTAAGTGAATAATAAAAGATCTTATTTCTACAGGGTTATTTACATATATATCAAAATGTTCTATTTTAAATTCTGGGATTTACATACATGAAACCTGCTTTCCCTTTCAGTGGGTTTAAAGTGACATAAAGCTCATGTCTTTAAAGCAGTTTTTAAAACGTTATGATTATGAAATGAAACCCATTTATTTTATTTTATATGGGTTGTTTATGAAATTATTGATGATGATATATGTGGCTCACATGATAAAAAAGACATGTCAAGGGTGCGCCCAGATAGCGCTCCAATGCATTGGGTAAAGACTTAATCTCTAGAGATGACTTTTTAGACTAATACCTTGGTGAATAACCTTGGTAATTTTTAATGACACCATGGGGATGGACCTTGGTGAAACGAAATGATTGTCAATATTAAATGTTTTAGCCACATCCTCAAGTTATTAAAAATGTTATTTTTACTATGATATGCCTCATGATTTCTTTCTCATGCCTTAATGTTCTTTTCATGACCTTATTGATGTATCTCAAGTTCATATGTAAAATGTTTCGCTTGTTTCCCTTACTGGGCCTTCTGCTCACCCTTTCTTTTGATGTATGTCCCCAGGTTATGAGATGTAGTAATGAACCTAGGATGATCTTAAGGAGAAGCCTTTAAAGTGTTTAAGAAGAATGTTATATGTTGTTTTCATGTATTATGTTCCGGGTTTCCAAGACACTAAACCTTAAAGATCCTCAGTTTTGTGTAATGTAATGAAAGTTTATGTTATAAAAAGGCGGGATACGATATTACCTATGAATATAATTTTTCTATAACATGGATAAAAGATCTTTTAATGATCTCACTTTTTTCAAAAACAACATATGAGTCACCTATCATAAGAATTTGAATATTCTCAATCAAACCATATCGATATATTATTATTCCCTTTTGATCTTCAAACTCAGACTTAGAAAATGAGATACATTTCAATTAAGTCAACTAAATTTTCAATGATACACTTTATCCATATATATATAAAAAATACCTCTATAAATAGGTTAAATTTTATTTGAAATATCAGTTTGGTTAGCCAATGTCTCCATCGTGTTATAGAAATTAGTTTTTGAAAATGAGTTCTCCTTTAATCTCTAAATATCAAATTCAGAAGCTTTAATCTCATCCTTTAGCTTATTCATTTAAACCTTGGAACTTTAAAAATCATTTGAAACATCAAAAATAAAGGTTTTTAAATGGTATTAAAAATAAAAATCAACTAATTTTTTATTTACTAACTATTATGCTTCTTCTTTCTCAAAACAAAAGGATGTTAACTTCATAGTGTTACTTGTTGAATGCAACCCAATATCTTTTCATTCAATGATTTGTGAATGAATATTATCATATGTAATTTGATTGAATCTTTTTATAAAAGATATATAAATATTAACACTCATTGAATCCTCAATATTCACATAACTCATTTCAATAACATTATTTTCATATCTGAGCTCATCATTTTCTCAATATACAGGTTCATGGTTCTGTGTAGCAGCAGTTGGTTTATCTATAGGAATTAACCTAATCCATTAACCTATAGTCACCACTATCTTCTTCTTGAGACTATTCCATAGAAACCTAATTTTTTCTATTGAATTTTGTAGTTGTGGTTTAAAGATAAGTAGAACATGCTTCTTTAATATCCCTAGTATACTCCCTCTCAACAAGAGTTGTATCTCAAGGACTTTCGACCAACTTTCTCCCCCAAAGAAATAGCAAGGTTACCTTCTTCATCATCACATGAATAATATGTATCACCTTTATTATTAACAAACAACTTATTTTGGAAGCATCCAAGTGAAATTTAATATTTTATAGTGACCCCTCAGATTGGGTGTGACACCTTTTCACTTGGTCACACCAGACTTAGTGAGGTAAATATCTTTCCTTTTGAATATCAAATTCAGATTTCTTACAAAAGGGTAAAACTTTAGCATCTTATTAGAATGAAAATAATGATTCATATAGTGGATCATAACCCAAGGATGGTTTAATTTAACATTACTGAGAAGAAAAAAAATAAATTGACTTATTAAAAAAAACATTCTCTAATTCCTTAACTCTCTAAGTTATAATGTTCTAATAAATTTTGTCCTGACCCTATTTTCTAGTGCTAAGTCCTTTTGGGAATTATTCTCAATTAAAATACTTCCAAAAAAGGATTTCATCATACCTGAAGGACTGATTTCACTATTTGAAATCATATAATGGATATCAAGTTCCCTACATTTATGAGAACAAAGGTAAATTCTAATAATCTCACACAAAATAGTGAAGTATTTTAAATTAAAATTTGAATTTATAACATCTCCATTATAATTTTATTCATATATAAAATAAATTACCATTGTTGAAAGATGAGGACTCTCATTAGAATGAGATTCATTTGATGCTGCTAACCAAGATCTATAGCTCATCCCCGCAAAACTATTCAATCTTATTTATTGGGACGAGCACCCTTTTAGCATCCAAAATCCCCCTTCATGCTTGTTGTTGCCTCATGCACAATGAATCCTCAAAGTGTAGCAGATTCTGCCACTTCGGACGTGATATTTTACTTTTCATGCCTCTTAAAGACTGTAGATCCTGAGGACTTAGCTTGCCCAGAGTTGTTGCACTCATAGTTTGATGTGATTGAGCTTCTTTAATATATCATCACATTTTGCTCTCATTGTTGTGCTGGTGTAAGCTCATTACACCTAATGCTTGTATCGTAACACTTTTAATTTAATAAATCTTTTTGGGGAATGAATTTGGTGACCAATTCATGTCTCCGTTTGTGTCAAAAAAAAATATGAATAGTAGAAACAACTAGCAAGCACGTAATTATAATTACTTAAACAAATAAGAATAAGACCAATTATACTCCTAAATTTATAATTAACATTTAATAAAATAAAATATATCAGTTGGTATGGGATTTGTAAATATATCTATAAGAAAATTATCTTTAAAAATAAACTCTAAAGATATATCACCTTTTTTTGAGTGATCCATTAAGAAATAATTCTTAGATCAATGCATCTGGTTCTTAAATAGATTATTGGTATTTTTATCAAAATTTTAATATTATATGTTTAATAAAAATTGATTGGAACATGGTAAAAATTATATCCAAAATACATTAGGTTTTGTTTCAATCACAACACTTTTTCAAAAAAACTATCAACTTCAATGTACTTAACTTCAAAAATTGATAACAGAAAAAAGTATTGTTTCTTACAATAACATGAAACTAAATATTTTCCTAGAAAGTGTAAAGTTACAAATTTACTCTTCTCCTATAACCTATATCCTCAAATTGTAGTATCAAAATTTAAAACTAAATCAAAGTAAAATGTTTTTAGAAAATATAATGATAAATAAAATTTTCCATTTACGTATCCTAAAATCCTTTTGAATATTGTCAAATGTGACTCTTTTCAATTTTATTAAAATCTATCACGTAGTCATATTGAAAACAAAATATTTGGTTTACTTTTAGTTAGATTAATAATGATCCTAATTATTTATTTATATAAAATATTTTTAATTGGATTCTTATATTTATCCAAATCTAGATTAATATTAGATCTCATAGGTGTTTAATTAGTTTTACTGATTTTTAGTGTAAATATTTTAAATAAATAATGCATGTATTATTTTTTTTTGATTTAATTTTTCCCAATATATTTTTGATAAATCTGATAGTCAAAAAAAAATTTATCTCACCCATCATGCTCATTTTAAATTTGTTTTTCTAGAGGTTTGAAAAATGGTTACACATTTTTTGGCTTGTTGAACCAAAATTATCATTATCAACATAAAATTAAACTAGTAAATAATATTTTTAAGAGTATTTCTAAAAAAGATTGTAATTTTTAAAACCCGTAATAAAACTATTTGATAAAATAAATGAAATAAATTTTTTATACAAAGATTTAAGTTCTTTTTTTATACTGTACAAGGATTTGGTTTGTTTAAAAATAATATTTGGGAAATTAGGATCTTAAAAACCTAGAGGTTGTTCAACATAATTTTCCTCTATTGATAATTCATTTAAAAATGTAGAGTGTACATCTATCTGAAGTAATTTAAAATCCATTTACAATGCATATGCAAAGAGGATCCTAATAGATACCAATATAAAAATGGGGGGAAATTCCTCCTAAAAATATTTTTCATTCCTATTGTTTATATCCATTGGAATTTATTATATCCTTATTTATAAATATAAAACCATTATTATCCTATTTTTTCTAAATAATCATCTATGTAACATCTTGTGTATTGGATGGGTTTAAAATTTCAAGATAATTTGAATTTTTCTCTTTTTGTGTATGGGATGTCTTATGAACCCTAAATCTGAACGAGGATATGAGTGTTTTAATATCAAGATTCATTATTTTAGGATGTGTTTAATGTTTTGGATGATATCTTGAGGGTTTGAGAAAACACCAGAGGAGGAACAGGATGTTCATTTGCTGAAATCAACTATTTTAAGTTTTATAAACCAATTATTATTTACATGAAGTCTATTGATTTTAGGGAGTGTGTCCTAGTGGATCCGTAATGTAAAAGATTAGTGTATTGTATCAATAAATACATGAAGTGTAATAGTTACACACTATGTAATAGGTGGATTTTATTTTTTTAAAAGACGGATAGGGGATGCATCCCCTGTTTTTTTAGGCAAGCAAAAGGCACACAGTAGCACTAAGTCGACACCCCACCTCCCTTTATTCTTCACCGATCAAGGTAATTTCAAGTGAAATTTGGTATAATTGGCAGTTAATATCATCCTACACCTTTATTACACCTTATTATTCTTATATTGTTTCTGATTTTTGAATTTTTCATTTATAGTTCTTCACTGATTCCACCAAATCATGGTGTAATAAACCATTTAGTTGTGTTATTTTACTCTTCCAAGGATGAGGATGTTCTAAGGGGTCTTCTGCACTTCTATGTGTGTAATTTACTCAAGGTACATCGGTATAGTGAATTTCTAAAGATTTAATTCTATTAATTTAATTTTTGGGTGTTAGTTTTCACATCATTTCATAGGTATTATGCCCAGTTCATGGTTTCGTATGTGTTGTGTGTTGTTGGAGAATGTTTGGTCGTGGTTCTAGTGTAATGATATCAAACTAGTGATATTTTTAAATTTATTCCTTAATAAATAAATCATTTTTTGTTTATTTTTATAGTATTAATTATTTAATTATATATTAGTTATAATTGATGGATTTTTGAGGTTTTGGTTGTTATACAAGACCCTTCTTGTGTTGGATGATCTTGGATGGGCCTTGGAAATTAGTGGCCACCCTTGGTTAATAAAAAAAATATTTCTAAAGGTAGGTGGTTTAGTGTACCTTCCCTTATTTATTTATGCATGTTTATTTAGTATTCATGTACTTGGTCTTGATCATAATGATGATTCCACCTATTTATAATGTTCTTAATGAATTTTTAAATTAAATTAGTTCATATGGTAATTAAATGGATGATATCTATTAGTAACTAACAATCCCTATGCTTTAGCTTCATGCTTTGACTTCTTAATAAGGATGACGATCCCCGATGGTATGAATCTACGTATAATATGAACTAGAGGATTACATATAGGATTGCACTTCCTTCTTATTATATAGAGGATCCCAAGAGGTATTCCTATGTTTCTAGTGGAATTTGAGGATATCGAGTAGGATTCATCTCTAGCGTTATGACCTAGGGGACCCAATTGGTGCCTCGTTGTTTGTCCAACCCTGGTATAGTATTTCAAGTTTGAGTAGAGATAGTAATGGGGTCACTGTAGAACTCATTCCAAACATGTAATCCTAGAATTCTATAGTAGTAGTGGTGGGTTTAATCATTCTTCCATGCTCACCACTTTTTTCTACTTTCACTTATTTACTATGGATGAAGCAATGATTACCATAGGTGCATCTTAGTTCTCGATTGATGGTGACATGATGTGTTCTTATGGGATTCCTTGATATACTTATTAGGGTCTATCTCTAGAGTCTTTTTATTTTATTTTAATATATTTTTGGGTTTCCCTGACATGCTTCCTTATATTTTTCTTCTTTTCTAATTGATTTTTATATTATTTAAACTTCCATAGGTACTTAATGGAATCCAGTTTGTTAAATATTGAGTGATACATTGATTACTTTTTTATATAATCACCTGGATCGGCTCATAGGTCATATGAATTATGTAATTCCTCAATTGATACTTGGGTTTACTTATGTGGAACACCATGGATGGACTCGTTAGACTACTCCTTATAACATGCCTCAGTGATACATGGGTATCCTTATATGATGTTAAGGATGGGCCTGAATGAGCATGGATTCTTATTATTATTTGTGAGACACTTGATTCCTAATATATAATTCCTTGTATGGGAATATAGGATTCATGTTATATATGTTCCTTGAGTGATACATTGATTCCCACATAATAATTCCTTGCACGAACTAATATGGAGAGTTTTTATTAACGCTTTGAGTGATACTTGGATTATTGCGTAGTAATTACTTGGGTGAGCTCATATGTTGGTACTTTTACATTCTATTTCAATGATAAATGGGTTCCAAAAGTAGGAATTATTTGGATAGAATCATAAGATGATTGATTTTATATATACCTTGAGTGATAATCATTTTCCTTAAGCGGAATCCTTGGACGAACTCAGAGGTTTCATGTATTACATTACGTCTTGAGTGATACTTGGGTTCCCATGATAGAATTAATTATATTGACTCATAGTTTAGACATTTTATATTTTCTTTGACTGATACTTGGATTCCCATGTAGGAATTTCTTTGATAGACTCATATGAAAAAATAAGTACTTTAATATTTTTTTATCTTTATATATAGATAACATGGTTATATAATTTGTATTAGAACCCTTATCCTTATTATATATTAATTCATGATTTATTACATAAAATTACACATAAAAAACTAGAATATTGAGTAGTCTAGTTTATTTGGGAATTAAGTACATTATATAACAATAGAAAATAAGGAATAAATCATATTTTTTGAAAACGTCCTTAACATGATCATATTATTCCTTCATACTTAATAATTCATGGGATAACCTAGGGACACACCTAAGAAATGGGTTAGTTATAAATCCCAATAAGGGAATAAAAAAAGAATAAAATAAAGAACATAATACATGCTAGAAAATAGTCATATAAATGAGACAAAAAAGGAGTGAGAATCATAAACATGAACAATGAGGCATGATATATCATGATAACATAAAGTAACATGGAAAATGTGGAAAAAATTAAATCACTACATCATAAACATATGTAAAGTATAAATGCTCAGACATCATGATAGAAAAAGTACCGTGGTGGATTAGGTACACCCCATAATCCGTTGCATGACATCTCATGAGAGAAAAACATTACCCAATGAAATAGAGTGCTATATAATTGCGCGTGAACCCGTCACTTTCATTTCTTTCTCATGGATAAGTGTTCCACTTAGATCATAAAACATGGAATCATTATTCAAAACTATTTATTCCATGATATAGGAGTGTGTAATATATACATTCAATTCCCCAATCAAATATGTTTAAGTTCATAAATGTGAACACCCTTGATAGTAATTGGGTATGAGTATTCACTAAACCATTATTTGGAATGGAAAATCACAGTGAAATTTGGTCAGTATAACGCGGGACTAAAAATGTCCATAGAATATCATAATAAGAGTGTAAGGGGTATCTAATAATTCAGGAATCATAGGTAATTAAGGGGGATATGGAAGAACATATCCCAATATTCAGAATTGTATAATGATGCATAAGATAATGAAGATACTTGAATAAAAAGGAGAATGAAAAGAAACCTCACCATGAGAGTGTGACACCAAATACATGGGAGGAGCTTATTGAGAGATTGGGGGAACCTTAGTAAGACTCTAGAGATGGTAGGTATGAGTATTATCCAAGAATATTTAGTGAAGGGAAATAGAATATAGGGTTGGTTTAGATAAGAAATGAGTGAGGAATTCATTTATCGTTTCTAAAACAAAGGTTTTGGACTCTATATTGTAAAACAACCAAAAACACTATGTTCTCTACAAAATAAGGTTGTTTTTAATTTTTTATTATTCCAAGCGATGAACTTATTAATAAATTACCCTTGGTGAAGTGAAGGTTAGTCATACTCTTAAAGAAATGATTTTAAAACCCTAAAATATATTATAGGTTTTGGAGGATTCATAAAGGATTTATAAAAATAATAAAATAAACATAAAATCAGATTATTTTGGAAGAGAAACATAAATTTGGTCATGTATACCCTTTATAGTATTTATTAAATCACTTTTGGGTCATTATGTGTCATAATACACATCATATATTTATACATTTTTTACTTTTTACCAAAAAATTCGACTCTCTTGGAAAATTATGAAAAAAATCACCTTTAGATCATTCTAATGTCATTATTCTACAAATAATATTTATTTTTTATAACTAATTTTCAATACATGTGTATTTACAATTATAAAATAATAATCGACATTTATTGATAAATTCTGGGCCTTTTTACAAAATCAGTTTTCAAACAATTATAAAAATTACATTTGACATCATAAAGATTATATGATCATTTTTTTAATAATAATAATTCAATAAAATTTATTTTACTTAAAAAATTCATTAATTCATCAAAAAAATTCCTGAATTTAAGTTGAATATTACCCAAAAATACAATTTCGGTTTTATTGTATCAAAATAAAAACCATTTATAAATTAATGATTAGAAGTAAATATAAAAATTATTATATTTAAAATAAATTATAAATTTTCATATTATTTTGTTTTTATATATATCATTTTAATACACCAGAAAATTCCCTAAGGGTAAGATGTGCGATGGTTAGATTTTCATGGGGTGGTTTGGCGTAATTGGTTTGGGTCATGATCTCAACTAGCATGAAATTATCCCATAAATGGTTTTTATCATGCATCAATTGTTGGATCTAATCTTGAGATTAGTCAAGGGAAAATCCCAATGATTCTATTTCCCTTGGATACTCTTTTAAATTTGATTTATAGGGTACGATCCTAATGGTTGAGGAAATTACTTCATTTTCATGTGTCAATTATATTTATAAAAAACCTATGATTATATTAATCATAAGATAAATGTTAAATGGATATATTAATTGTAGTAATGATATTGAATAGTGTTTTAAATTCAAATGTATATAATGAAACCAAATAAGTTCACGTGTTTTATAGATCCATAGAATATAATAATGTATTTAATTTAATCACAAGGGGAAATTTATTTATAAAAGTTTAAGTCATCACAATCTTCCCCCATTCAGAAATTTCTCCCTTAAAATTTTCATTTCACACATTAAAACAGATTAGGGTAATTTTATTTCATTACCTCCTTTAGTTCCCACATTTCTTCTTAGAACATTTTGTTTTCCACTAAACTTTGACTAGGTGCATTTTCTTATTTCATACAACTTTTTCTATATGATCTAAGATCTCCACCAGCTATTCTTCAGAAGAATGACAATTCTCCATGGGTACCACCTCTAGATTGAGTACATTTGAGTGGTCTAGTATATACTTCCTCAAGAGGGATACATTGTATTCTTAATGTACTTGAGATAGGTTTATTGAGAGTTCTATTCAATATTCCATCACTCCAATGTGATCAAGTATCTAAAAGGGACTAATGTATCTTGGATTGAGCATACCATTTTAGAAAAATATAATGAAATTATTTCATATAGTTATATGGAGGATTATCATGTTTTTGACATCAAAATCTAGCTCTCATTGAAAATTTTTAGCATAGATCTTCTATCAACTCTGAGAAGATTTGATGTGCCTCTAAATGGTCTTAACATTTTCCACCATTTCATCAACCATTTCCGAACCTAGAAGTTTGTATTCCCCAAATTCATCCCAAATTGTAGGAATTTTTCTCCTCTTCCCATTAAGGGATTTATAGGGATACAATTTTATTATTTAGTGGAAACTCTTATTGTATGAGAACATGGCCAGAGAAATATGTTGGTCACATCCTCCTTATAAGTCAATTAAGTATGCTCTCAACATGTTCTCGAGTCTCTAGATAGTATTTTCAGATTTTCCATCATTTTGGGGGTGGTAGGTTGTGAAGATGTTCAACTCAATATTTAGAACATGTTGGAGACTCTTCTAGATTTTGGAGCTAAATCTTGGATCTCGATCAGATACAATCGATTGTGGTGTTTCATTTTGCCTCAAAACTTCTCTAATGTATATCCTTTAAAGTTTATCAAGATAAAAGTCCTGTCGAATAACAATTAAGTGTAAATTATTTTTAATATATCCATAAAAACCCAAAGATAATTATTTTCCCTTGATGTATTTGGAAGACTGGTGACAAATTCCCTGGGGATTTTCCCATTTCCATATAGGTATTGGTAATGCTTACATAATACCATTGGATTTTTTTATTTTTTCTTAACTTACTTACATACAATACATCTTGATGTATATTTCATGATCTCATTCTTCATATTGTCCTTCCAATAGTTCTCTTAGAGATCCTGATACATATTTGTTCTTCCTAGATGGATGGAGAAGGTTAATTCATGCACATCATCTAGTAGCTCATTCTTTAACTCAAGATGTGGTGGTACACATAGTCATGACCTAAATCTCAGAACTCCTTTATTAGCATTTAACTCTGATGATTTCCTTTTTCTTATAGTTTCCACTTTCTTCTGAACTCCCACATCATCTCTTTGAGAATCCTTTCTCATCTCCAGAAAGTATAGTTAAGAAATGATTTGTGAAAGGATTGATGATGTACCTTCCTTTAAAATTATCATGTCAATCACTACTGGAAAAGAAGTTCATACCAACAGTTTTAAACTGTTGGTATAGGCTAGAAAACCATTAGTATATCATATACCAATGGTTTTCCAAACTGTATGGTAGTAAGCCGTGAGGAAAGGCCTATACCAACGGTTTGATCTAAACCATTGGTATAGCCCACTGTATTTATTGATATACCAACGGTTGTTATCTAACCGTTGGTATATGTTTCAATAACATTTTTACCAATGGTTTCAAGAAACCATTGGTATATATTGAATGCTAAACACTATACCAATGGTTTAAAACTGTTGGTATTGTTTTTAAATTTCTCTCAAAGTATACCAATGGTTTAAAACTGTTGGTATTGTGTTTTTCTAGAACTGTTATACCAACGTTTTAAAATTGTTGGTATTGTGTTTTTCCAGAACTGTTATACTAATGGTTTAAAACCCTTGGTATTGTGTTTTTCTAGAACTGCTGCACAACAGCCCTCCAGTATACACCGACATAAAAAATATCACAAAAACCACATACAGACTTAAAACAGCATAAAAAACACCTAAAATGGCACACAAAAAAACACATAAAACCATAAAACTCTTCCAACCATGTCATTTACTACAATTCCCTATTTCAATCTTCATATGACAACAATCATCCAGTAGAGTTAATAATAGTTTCAATAACTCAAACATTATTTACACCCATTTCAATCTTCATATGACAACCACTCTTCCAATATTAATTCACCTCACCCCTACACAACCCCCCCCAACCAGCACAGCCCCCACCTCCCCATAAATTTCTAATAGGCAGAATAGTATAATAAATACTTATTAGAGTTGAATAAGAGTTTGAAATTGGCTCAAATCCCAATTTTTTTTTTCTGATCATAGATTTGGGTATGTAATGATTTGTGATGCATTTTTCATTGAACTTGTATTTTTTATAATATATGGTCAAAAGGTATTTTCTTAGGAGTCTCTTCACTTATGAACACATGAGTGAAACTACCCAACTCATTAAAAGAGTTTGCCACTATTGTTGATGAGTGTAAATTTCAGTTGTTGTATTCACTTAAAATGATGTCTTTTTGAAATAAAAGAGAGACACTTTGAGTGGTGTTGGCCACACCGCACCTCATATTGAGGTGGAGTTGACTCATACACGTTACAAATGACCCATGAATCATTTTCCTAAAGTATACACACAATCTGAATGTGTTTGGTCGGTTTTCCGTATGCCATTTGTTTTTACTTAAAAGTGTATCCATTTTAAACAAAAGAAATACACTTTGAGTGGTACTGGCCACAATGTGCCTCAGATTGAGGCAGGGTTGACTCGTACACATCACAAATGACCCATGGATCCTTTTCCTAAATTATCAATAGAATCTGAATGTGTTTGGTCTATTTTATATATGTCATTTGTTGTTTTCACTTAAAATGTTGTCCATTTCAAAGAAAAGTGAGACACTTTGAGTGGTGCTGGTCACACTGTGCCTCTAATTGATGTGGGGTTGACTCGTACATGTCAAAAATGACTCATGGATCTTTTTACTATGGTTTCAATAGAATCCTAATGCATTTGGTCGGTTTTCCACATGTCAGTTGTTGTTTTCACTTAAAATGATGCCCATTTTAAACAAAAGAGAGACATTTTGAGTGGTGGCAGCCACACCGCGCCTCATATTGAGGCAGGGTTGACTCATACATGTCAAAAATAACCCATGTATTGTTTTCCTAAAAAATAAACACAATCCAGATGCGTTTGGTCGGTTTTAAGTATGCTAGTTGTTGTTTTCACGTAAAATTTAGTCCATTTCAAACCAAAGAGAAACTCTTTGTGTGGTTCTGTCCACACCGGCCATCGTATTGAGGTGAGGTTGACTTGTACATGTCAAATATTACCCATGAATCATTTTCCTAAAGTTTCAACAGAATCCGAATTCTTTTGGTCGGTTTTCCATATGTCAGTTGTTGTATTCACTTAAAATGATGTCCTTTTGAAACAAAAGAGAGACACTTTGAGTGGTGTCGGCCACACCGCGCCTCATATTGAAGAAAGGTTGACTCGTACATGTAAAAGATGACCCATGGATCAGTTTCCTAAAGTATCAACAGAATCCGAATGTATTTGGTCAGTTTTCTGTATGTCGGTTGTTTTTACTTAAAAGTGTATCCATTTTAAACAAAAGAAAGACACTTTGAGTGGTACCGGCCACACCGTGCCTTGGATTGGGGGGGGGGGTTGACTCATACACATCACATATGAACCATGGATCGTTTTTCAAAAGTTTCAAAAGAATATGAATGTGTTTGGTCAGTTTTCCGTATGCTAGTTGTTGTTTTCACTTAAAATCCTATCCATTTCAAATAAAAGTGAGACACTTCGAGTGATACCGGCCACACCGCACCTCGGATTGAGGTGAGGTTGACTTGTACACATCACAAATGACCCATGGATCATTTTACTAAAATATTAACACAATCCGAATGCATTTGGTCAGTTTTAAGTATGTCAGTTGTTGATTTCACTTAAAATCTTGTCCATTTCAAACAAAAGAGAAACACTTTGAGTAGTGTCGGCCACACCGACCCTTGAATTGATGTGGGGTTGACTCATACATGTCACATATGACCCATGGATCTTTTTCCAAAAGTTTCAACAGAATATGAATGCCTTTGGTAAGTTTTTTGTATGTCAATTGTTGTGTTCACTTAAAATGATGTCCTTTTGAAACAAACGAGAGACACTTTGAGTGGTGTCGGCCACACCGCACCTCGGATTGAGGCATGGTTGACTTTTACATGTCAAAAATAACCCATGGATCATTTTCCAATAGTATCAACACAATCTGAATGTGTTTGGTCAGTTTTCCATATGTCGGTTTTTTTTACTTAAAAGTATATCCATTTTAAACAAAAGAAAGAAACTTTGAGTGGTACCGGCCACACCATGCCTCAAATTGAGGCGGGGTTGACTCGTACACATCTCAAATGACCCATGGATCCTGGTCCTAAATTATCAACAGAATCCTAATGAGTTTGGTCAGTTTTCTGTATGCCAGTTGTTGTTTTCACTTAAAATGTTGTCCATTTCAAAGAAAAGTGAGACACTTTGAGTGGTTTCGGCCACACCGCACCTCTAATTGAGGCGAGGTTGACTCATACATGTCAAAAATGACCCATGTATCGTTGTTTTGCAGTATCAACACAATCCCAATGAGTTTTGTTGGTTTTCTGCATGTTAGTTGTTGTTTTCACTTAAAATCATGTCCATTTCAAATAAAAGTGAGACACTTCGAGTGATATCGGCCACACCTTGTCTCTGATTGAGGTGGGGTTGACTCGTACATGTCACATATGACCCATGGATCCTTTTTATAAAGTATCAAAAGAATATGAATGTGTTTTCTCAGTTTTCTGTATTTTAGTTGTTGTTTTCACTTAAAATGTTGTCCATTTCAATGAAAAGTGAGACACTTTGAGTGGTATTGGCCACACCGCGCCTCAGATTGAGGTTAGGTTGACTCGTACATGTCAAAAAAGACCCATGGATTGTTATGTTGTAGTATCAATACAATCCGAATGTGTTTGGTAAGTTTTTCGTATGCCAGCTGTTGTTTTCACTTAAAATCATATCCATTTCAAATAAATGTGATACATTTCGAGTGGTGCCGGACACATCGGCCCTCATATTGAGGCAGGGTTGACTCATACACATCACATATGACCCATGGATCTTTTTCCAAAACTATAAATAGAATCCAAATGCGTTTGGTCCGTTTTTCGTATGCCAGTTTTTGTTTTTACTTAAAATCATGTCCATTTCCAATAAAAGTGAGACACTTTGAGTGATACCGGCCACACCGTGCCTTGGATTGAGGTGGGGTTGACTCTTAAACTTCACATATGACCCATGGATCCTTTTCCTAAAGTTTTAACAGAATATGAATGCCGTTTTTTGGTTTTCAATATTTTAGTTGTTGTTTTCACTTAAAATGATGTCCATTTCAAAGAAAAGTGAGACACTTTGAGTGGTTTAGGCCACACCTCACCTCAAATTGAGGTGAGGTTGAATCATACACGTCAAAAATTCCCCATGGATCATTGTGTTGCAGTATCAACACAATCTGAATGCATTTGGTCAGTTTTCCATATGTCAGTTGTTGTTTTCACTTAAAATCCTGTCCATTTCAAATAAGAGTGAGATATTTCGAGTGGTGTCGGCCACACCGGCCCCTGAATTGAGGTGGGGTTGTCTCTTACATGTCACATATGACCCATGTATCCTTTTCCTAAAGTATAAACACAATACGAATGCGTTTGGTTGGTTTTCCATATGCCAGTTGTTGTTTTCACTTAAAATCTTGTCCATTTCAAATAAAAGTGAGACATTTCGAGTGGTGCCGCCCACACCGGCACTAGTATTGCGGTGGGGTTGATTCATACACATCACATATGATCCATTGATCATTTTTCTAAAGTATTAACATAATCATAATGTGTTTGGTTAGTTTTTCGTATGCCAGTTGTTGCTTTCACTTAAAATCCTGTCCATTTCAAATAAAAGCGAGACACTTCAAGTGATATTGGCCACACCGTGCCTTGGATTGAGGCGGGGTTGACTCGTACTCATCACATATGACCCATGAATATTTTTCCTAATGTTTCAACATAATCAAAATTCCTATGGTCAGTTTTCCATATGCCAGTTGTTGTTTTCACTTAAAATCTTGTCCATTTCAAATAAAAGTGATACATTTCGAGTGGTATCAGCCACACTGGCCCTTGGATTGAGGCGGGGTTGACTCTTACATGTCAAAAATAACCCATTCATCATTTTCCTAAAATATCAACACAATCCAAATGCGTTTGGTCAGTTTTCCGTTTGCCAGTTTTTTTTACTTAAAAGCGTATCCATTTTAAACAAAAGAAAGACACTTTGAGTGGTACCGGCCACACCATGCCTCTGATTGAGGAAGGGTTGACTCTTACACCTCAAAAATGACCCATGGATCCTTTTCCTAAAGTATCAATAGAATATGAATGAGTTTGTTCAGTTTTTTGTATGCCATTTGTTGTTTTCACTTAAAATGATGTCCATTTCAAAGAAAAGTGAGACACTTTGAGTGGTGTCGGCCACACCGCACCTCGAATTGAGGCAAGGTTGACTTATACACGTCAAAAATGACCCATGGATTGTTGTGTTCACGTATAAACACAATACAAATGAGTTTAGTTAGTGGGGGGGGGCTTTCTGGGGGGCTGTCTGAGGGGGGTGTCCGAGGGGCTGTCCGGGGTTCAGGGAGCAGGGTGGGGGGGATGTCTGGGGGGCTCTCTGGGGTTCAGGGAGGAGGATGGGGGGCTGTCTAGGGGGCTATTCGAGGTCCAGGGAGGAGGGTGTGGGGGTTGTCCGGGGTCCATGGAGGAGGGTGGGTAATGTATCAAAAACTCTATCTTGGTATCATACATCGAATTCTGACAAGACTGTGAACCGCCGCAGGGTGTCGTCCTGGATCAGGTCGAAATAAAAACGTGACCGCGGCATGGCTGCGGCGTGACCGTGACTTCACCGTGGCATGACCGCGGCATGTTGGCCCAATCCAGCGACATCCACGGGGCAACATCATCCAGCCAGGATTCCAAATAAATCCTATGTAGTTGTCCTTCATATTATAGAAACTGATCTTATGTTATAAAAAACAGCCTCTTGATTCGGTATTGTGGTATGATAAAGATATATATTTTATATTATTTGTTTTTAAAAGTGGTACAAGGTAGTTGAAACTACTGATTGAGAGTCAAATTATCACACCCTAAACTATAACTGTGAGTTTTCGTAGACAGCACACCTCCGTTGGAGGGGTTTTATTATAAAAACATGACTTTATTTATTAAATGAAGCAATTATATTAAAGAAAACTTATTCAAGATATTCAATTCAATATAATTAAGCATAATTAAGAAAAAATCTAAATCCAATTTAAAGAATTCTTAAATTAAAGAGGCTATGAGAGGGACTCTACCTCAAGGGGTGTCTCCCATGGGTGTATTGTGGTTTATAGTGTCCATCTATGATTTTTGTGGTGATTTCGTATTGTGAGAAATGTGAATTGCATGGTCAGTTTAATAAATACATTAGTCAATTAGAAAATACACCCATATTAAATAGATATATACCCACTTCTGATATAGAATACCATCCAAATAACCAACTTGGAAATCTGATAACAACGTTTTACTTTACCAATTCCAATTACATAATCCATGGGGGGTGGTCGGGCTTTCCATAGGGGTGTAGGCGCTATCCAGTGGGGCTGAGGTGTCAAGGGGTGGGGGGATTTCCAGGGGTGGGGGCGTCTGGGGGAATGGGGTGGGTCCGGGGGGTGGTGGGTGGGTGTCCGGGGGTGGGGTGGGCGGGCTGTCAACAGGGGGGTTGTCCAGGGGGGCACAGGCTATCCAGGGGGTGGGTGGGCTATCCATGAGGGTGTCGGGGCTATCTAGGGTAGTCAGGGGTGTCCATGGGTGGGGAAATTTCCATGGGGGTGGGGGGTTGTTCAGGGGGTACGAGGTGTCCAGGGGTGGGCAAGGTCTCTAGGGGTGGCGGGGGTGGCGGGGCTGTCCAGGGGGTACAGGGTGTCCAGGGGGGTGTGCGGGCTGTCCCTAGGGGTGGGGGTAGTCCACGAGGAGAGGGGGTGTCCAGAGGGTGGACGAGGCTATCCAGGGGGTACTATAACTTGTTCTGAATCATTCATTGGACAATACAAAAAAATTTACTGATAGGAACTACCTTTTATTTTTGAGTTTGCAGTAGTTTAAATCGCTTCTATATGGTTCTACGACGGTTTCCAAAAATCACTGCTAAAATTGGCATTAGCATCCAACTCATGTTAGTTCTATAAATTTAGCGAAAGCTTCGGGGAATCATCACAGAATTTTTTTTAGTGGTGTTTTTGGTTTTAGCGACGGTTTCACCTGCCAAAAATGGAAGGGATATAGTAGTGGTTTGAACCACCATTATATCCTCTCCATTTTTTTCATGGAAAACAACTGCTGAAACAAAAAATAGAAAACAAATATTGAACTTAAATAGTTGTGGTTTAAACCACTACTAAACAACCATTAGGCATATATAGAAGGGGTTTAAAACATTGCTATATATCGCTTTAAAAAAACCCAAATGCAGAATTTTCAACCCTGGGAGATAAAAGAAAAATTCAATAAATATGTTTAAAATTATATCCATATTCACCACACCCACCTATGATATCATATAATCATGAAGATTATCAACATGGTTTACTAGAATGTAAAAATTAATTGACTATTCCAGGAATACATTACATTATTTAAGCAAGGAAAACCATTCAAGTGGCTATTAGATTTCTAAGACATCCTTGGAAGACATTAATGAAGGAAGAAGTGAAATAATTAAAAACTCTAATGATATGTACACAATATAAAAATGGTATTAAGGTATGGGATATTAGTGTTAATGCTCAAACATGGATCCAAACTTATAAAGATTCACTAAGTATAAATATGTTTAATGAGATTTTAGAATACAATAAAAATGGGATCTTTCTTTGTATAGTTCCAAATAAACCACTTAGAAAACATTTTACCTATTTTATAAACATATATTTAAAAACCACTCATTTATATCATTAAAATATAAATAGGTTTCATTATTAAAAAAAATTGAACATTGGCACCATAAAAACATAACCAAATAGTCACTCAGTGAGTCAAAACCACCTACAAAAAAATTAGGCACACTTTATGAATACAATGATCTCTAAGAAGAACTTAAGAATAACTCACCCTAAATCCATGACCAAAGGAACCCAATAAAAAATCACTATAAATCCATAAGAAAATAAAATACATTAAAAACCAACACTACAAACTCTATAGAACAAAAGAAGAGGAAGCCCCCTGATCTGTGGAATTATCATATTAGTGGTAGTATATCGTATGTTTAGTTACAAATGATATATGAAACCAAAGTCAACCCTAGTCACAGATATCTACCAATCATGTATTAGTAGTTGATTCAATATTAAATAGTGTGAATCATAAAATTAAAATCTCTCAAATAGGAAAATATGACGTGATCTTGGTAGATATTGAAATAAATGTAGAAATCGGAGGAAGAGGGATTCTATGTTTGTATTTGGGAAGAGGTTTAAAGAGTCTAACCTGGATGGGGGAGTTGCAGCCGATCGGATGGAATAACTTGGGTTAGGGTTCACTGCGCGCCTTCTGGAAATTGGGGGGAATGATTTCTCTGCTGTGCTGTGGGGGTTTCTGAAAATCGGGTAGTGCTTCTGGAGTTGGGCAGTGCATTTGGAGTTGCAGCTTCTCATGGGCTTCTCGAAGTCAGGCAGTGCTTCTGGAGTTGTGTCTTCTGGAATCAGGGTCTACTTCTTGAATCGGGGTGGGGGTCGCCTGCCTTGTCAAATTTGGGGGCAAATTTTCCCAATGGTTGTTAAAAACTGTTGGGAAAACTCATTTTTTACCCATCATTCCCAATGGTTTCAGCAAACCATTGGGAAAACTCAATTTTTACCCATATTTACCAATCGTTTTCATAAAATGTTGGTAAAGAACACCTATAACAACGGTTCAGAGGAACCATTGGTATACAAGTGTTGGTAAAATCCTGATTTCCAGTGTGAATACTTTTTAAATCTAAGAAGATCGGATCCCTATAAATTCTATTCAATGATAATATTGTAGGATCATTTATACTTAGAGTTTATGCCACTTTGTTTTCTTTCCTAGGATAGTATTGTATTGAGTAGTCATAGTCCTTGATCTGATCTAATAATATTTGTTGGTGCATATTCATCTATTTCTATTTGAATATATACTTGAGGCTTTTGGGATTCCTATATATTTCACACATCTCCCCAAAAAGATAATGCCTCCATATTTTTAACACAGATATCACTGCAGCTAAATCTAGACCATGTGTTCAGTAGTTATATTCATGAACCATCAATTGCATTTAAGCATAGGTTATCACTTTTTCATTTTTTATTAACACATATCTCAATCCCTTCTTCAAAGCATCATTCAATACCACAAAAATTTCCCCACATATGGGTAGTGTGAGTACAGGTGTAGTGATAAGCCTCTTTTTCAACTCCTTGAATCTCTCTTAACATTTATTAGTCCTAAAAAACATGATTCCCTTCTATGTTAGCTTGGTATGGGGTTTTAAAATCATGAGAAATTTCAAAAAAATTAATGATAGTACCTGGATAATCCAATGAAACTATGGATATCTATCACAAATGTTGGCCAAAAAATCCTTCAATTACATACTTCTTTAAAGGGTCTATTGTAACACCCTGAGGTTTTTATGAGAAATATTTTTTTTATGTCTTATGTTATACGCAACACCAAATAAATCTTTCACAGCACACAATACGGACTTGGCTTGCATTACATGCAATCGCGACCTACCTCGATAGCGTGTGTAGTACGCAATACTAGGTTTTACTAAACAATGATATATTATTATGAAATAGCTGTTATGAATAGTATTAACTACATTTTGAATTTTATTATTCATCTTACACATTTTCTAGAACATGGTAAGAGAAAAAAATAAAATTTTCAGGTAAAATATGTATTTTTCAAAAAATGCAGTTTTGCCGCCTTTTGATGGCGCACCCATACTAAATCTAGTTTTTTACATGTTTATAAGTTCAATTTGACAAAATAAAGTTCTTCTTTTAAATTAGGGTATAATAATTTACTTTGGATAAATTTTTTATATTTTTCTGATAACTTTCATATTTTGATGAATAGTAAAAATACGCTAATTTTTAATTAAAAACAACTTTTTTCATTGAGATAATTTATATGGTTAAATTATAATATTTAATGGTTTTAAAGTATAAATAGAATATATTATTACCATTTAATATAATTTAACTCATTATCATTAATTTCACATTGAATTCATAGGTAAAAACATTTCAATCTTTGGCAATGTTTTAACTTTAAAAACCCATTTTCTTAACAACGAGATTTATTTAAAATTAATTACTGCAACTTATATGTTTTGAATTTTGAAAAATGGATTCCATATTTGGAATAATTGGGTCCAAATTATGTTAATAGGCTAATTTTTAGTTTTTGGCATTATGAATAGTAACTACGGCAAATTTTATTTACCATAATTAAAGGTAAATCGGGTAATTAAGGGTAAATATAAGATTATAAAATTACCCTAAAACCTTCCAAAATTCTATTGGATGACTAAAAGTTGACCCATATCACCTAAGGGTCAGATTATATTCATTAAATGGACTTTTTTCCATGAAAATAATTAAAAACCAAATAATGTGACAACATGTCACTTTCTTAAATCTTATAAGTATAATAATTTTAATTTAGTGATAAACTTAATGAAACTTCAAAAATTAATAGTCTAAAGAAATATAATACAATTATCTACATCATAGGAATTTATTTATAATTTTTAGGGATTAAATAATTATCATTAATTATGACACAATAGTGATGTTGAAATTATTTTATTAATTAAAATATCAAATAAATGGTTTTAAAATTATTAAAATAAATATTATATGATCTATTTAATGTGATACACTAAGTTTATAGATACATATTACATTTCATTAATCTATTAAAGCTTTTAGTTCGAACATATCTTCTGTATATATTTTATTTAAATTCAAATAAATGAATAGTGTCAAAATTGACACTATTGTTATTTTATAAAAATAACATATTATAAAATTGTTTAAAAATCACAAAAATATTTAAAAATTATAAATTAAAATTTATATGGTCGAAAATGTCATATAGTGTCAAATTATGGAAAATTAACAACACATATGTATTTATTTATAATAATTTAAAATTTAGAATATTATTACCACAAATAAAATTAAATTGGTAAATAAGGATAAATCAAGTTGATAATGTTTAAAATAAATTCCTAACATGTCTAAATTTTATTGGTTGATGATATTAAAACCCTATCTCATCTAATATTCGAATATGTTCATTTTGGAAGTTTTTAAGTGGGGTTGGGATTTAATATAAACTAATATTTCTTATATTTCAAAAGGTGCCCCTCTCCTCCCTTATAAAAGGGCACCTCCTCCGTCTCCTCCTCACACCAATTTTATCCTTCAAGCTCGGCCAATCCCTGACCATTTCACTGCCCCACTTCCCTAGAAACATCCTAGAGGTCATGGTCTTCTTCAAAGACCAATTCTATTGCCCTAAGAGGAGGTCTCAAAGAGGCGCTTCAAAGAAGAGGTAATGTCCTTTACCGATTCTTTCAACTTTATTTCTTCTTACACTTCTTCTTCATTAGTTTTTTCATTATGAATTAATAACATAAGTATCACTCATATACTGATATGTTATTATAATTATGAAACAACCCTATTTCACCATCTATCCATCCTACGGAAAACGAAATCACCGCGCGTGCGTATGTACAGAATACCGTCTTCACGCCGTGGTGTAATCTATTTTCCATCACCAGCTTACTTGGATGGGTATAATGGTGAAAATAAATAAATATACATGATTATTTTAAAGTGGTATTGATTCTGAAATAGTATACATACACTCTAATACAATTCCACGATCATGGGAACGATATCATCGCTCATGCGTACGTACGGAATACCGTCTCCACGATGTGATGCGATTCGTTCTACATGATATTCATTGCATAATGATTATATAAATGAATTTAATGAATAAATATGATATATAGTACACTAATACCATTCTGGGAATGAGGTATCTATAACCTAAAGACAAGAATAAGAATTTATTCGACAAAACACGCATAAGAACAAAAAAGTAATAAACACCCGAATAACATGTAGTAATTTAATATTACTAATAAGAAGATAATTATATAACCATATATGATATCATAACAATAATTATGATTCTGGAATAAGTCAATAACATTATTTAAATCATTATACAGGAGGTTCGGACACTTACGAAGCAAATCGGACCTAAGGTAAGGGAAAATCTCATAATCTCAATTTTTATTCGAGATTGTTTATACTTCAGAATTTACTGGGGAATATTTATCATCCACATCCATGTTTCCTCAATATGTAATATTATTTCCATCCACCTAAAATTGTTTAAATCCAATTTTACCCTTCTGTGAGTTTTTCATAAAAGATATTAAAGGAATCTTTTGTCGTTTTTTGTACGAGGTACTTTTTGACTTTTCCGACAAAAGTATGAGAAGAATGTTTTTTTAAACTTATACAGCATGAATGGATTTTTAAAACATTATTTCCAAGAAGATTACTTTAAAGGTTTTCAAGTTTATTTTTAATCAACTTCTGTTAGTTTAAAATTGTATGACATGTTAAGAAATGAAAATGTTTTTGAAGTAGAAAGGATATTTTCCTCAAGAATGGAGTTCAAGTGTTTTATCAAAATTATTTTCCATATAAGATAATATAGGGTTATGTTTCTATCCCTATTATTACATTTATTTGATTATGTTGTGATGGAATTTTTTTTAGGAATTACTTTATCTTATATTAATTGTTTTATGATGTCATGATGTTTAAGAATCCCATTTTTATTACATGGGATATGCAATGATGTATGATTTATGATTTTTTGGCACACATAAGAATGGTATCATTATGAGATGGGTGGGACCTATATCTACCTCCAATGAATTGGGTATAGATTTTATATCTCCGGATATAGGCATGGCTAGAATGACAGGTTAAATCGGTTCAGTGAAACAGGACTGAAACGAGGAATGAACTCGGTTCAGAAATGGACTTTGTCTACTAAGATAGTCTTGGCAATGAGTCTTGACTAATAAGAAATTATTCTCTATGATTATGTGTGTATGCCACAATGATTCATGTTTTAAGTTATTATTATTGTGATTACATTTCACTACCATGATTTATCCCATGTTATGAAATTATGATCTCTTTTGCAGGGTAAGATTTTCAAAATGTTATGTTCTTATGAATTTGATGTAATTGATATTTCTTTTGTTTACCCTTACTGAGAATTTTAGCTCACCCTTTTGTATGTTTTCTTTCCCCAGGTTAGGAAGAAGGTTATTAAGTAAGATATGCCAAAAAGGGACTATAGATATGATGAAATAAATGGGAGACAGTGTTGATTCTTTATGAACCAGTTGTTTATGTTTCCAAATTTCTAAAGACACTATTCCTATACGGTTCTTTAATGGTTCTATTATATGTTATAATAAGTATTCTTCAATTTTGAAGTAATAACCATGTATGTAATGTATGGGTCGCTATATTTGGTATCAGAGGAAAGGTATAGTCAACCTTTGGAAACTAGGATGTGAAATCCTTAGTAAGAAACCTAAGGATATGTCTAAGCATAGAACACAATATTAGTGTTTTAGAAATGGCCATGAACAACCTATGATAATACCTTAAGTGTGAAATTTTATTCTTGATTATGTGGTTTTCCTATTATAATTAGTGTTGCTCACAATATTCTTCTTGGTTTTAGTCAATGGCTGGAACTCGAAGAAACCGTGGTAATGCAGAATGCGACAGGAAATGCAATGATTGTCCCCATGAGCAACCAAACGTTATGGGAGCTAGAATGAAAAATCTTGTAGCCATGCTCACACAACTTTCTCAAGCTATGAATCATGCAGGACTTCCAAATGAGTAAAGGAAGGAGCAACATTCTGTCGAATCCATCAGGAGGCAGCGTCCACCTTCATTCAGCAGGTCTTCTGATCCATTAGTGGCTGAACAATGGATCAGTACCACTAAAAAGATATTTTCAGTTCTTCAATGTTCTGAACATGATAAAGTCATCTTAGCAGTGTATCGTTTGGAAGGTGATGCTGATCAATGGTGGAATCTTATTAAGAATACGAGGCAAAGGGATGAAATTGAGTCCATGTAATGGGACGAGTTCCAGAACTTATTTTTCAATAAGTATTTCCCTCGTATTCTTCGAACAAATATGGTGAAGAAGTTACTTGAACTGAATCAAAAGGATGATGAATCTGTTGGTACCTACGAAGCAGATTTTACAAGACTTGCAAGGTACACTTCCGGAATTATTATCCAACCTGAGAGTAAGATCGATCGATTCATTAGTGGCTTAAAACCAAGTCTTCAAAGGGCGTTAGCCATAAGGGACTTCAATAGCTATGAGGAAATTGTTCGATGTGCTCTCAAGGTTGAGATGGATATTGGTGTAACCCATCAGTCACATGGGTTTGATAAGAAGTGTAAAATGGAATTCAAAGGAAAATCTAAAGACCACACTGAAAAGAAGATGAGTTTTCCCTTATTCTCAAGGTGTGGAAAGAAACATGGAGGAAATTGTCTTAAAGGGACAAGAAAATGTTATAAGTGTGGAAAAGAAGGTCATCGGGCAATTGAATGTCGAAATAATGGGAAGACGATGTCTAATGATGCAAACAATGGAAGGGATACACAGAATAAACCTACTACACTTCAATGTTTCAAGTGAAAGGAGATGGGTAATTATGCCAATCAATGCCCAAATCCAAGGGTTGATGATGATGATCGACGTCAACAAACTCTTAAGGCCAAAGACAAAGGAAAGTCACATGCAATTACTATCGGCGATGTGGAGTACAACAACGAAGTGGTGAGAGGTACACTTACCATCCACTCTAAATTAGAAAATGTTTTATTTGATTCTGGATCCACCCACTCTTTTATTTCTGAATAATGTTCTAAGGGTATCACCGTATTACCTCAAAAATTAGATGTTGAGTTGGCTGTGACAACTCCTAATGGCACAACAGTCACATCAAAAGTTTACAATTCTTCTCCGATTGAAGTTTGTGGGAAAGTGATTCCTGTAAATATTTTGATCATTCCTATAGTGGAATTTGATGTGATTCTTGGCATGGATTGGCTTTCTTTATATGGAGCTCATATTAATTTCTAAAGAAGTGAAGTCACATTTAATATTCTAGATCAATCTATGATCCTCTATCGATGCAAGGATGAACATAACCTTCCAGTGGAAATTTCATCCATCTTATGGGTCTTGATTCCACTAAATGAAGGTTATTTATCTCAAATGGTTGGAGAGAAACTCACGATTAAAAATATGACCATTGTACGTGAATTTGATGATGTATTTCTGGAGGAATTACCGGGTCTTCCGCCAAATCGTGAAGTTGAGTTTTCAATAGAACTTGTACCGGGTGCTTTAACTATTTCAAAGACACCTTATAGAATGGCCCCAATTGAGTTGCAGGAATTGAAGAAGCAACTCCAAGAGAATCTTGATAAAGGATTTATACACCCTAGTGTGTCACCTTGGGGAGCACCTATTCTATTTGTTAAGAAGAAAGATGGATCAATGAGACTCTGCATTGATTATAGAGAACTTAACAAGATCACTATCAAGAAAAAATATCCTCTCCCACGCATTGATGACCTATTTAACCAACTACGCGGAGCTCAATACTTTTCCAAGATTGATCTTCATTCAGGGTATCATCAATTAAGGGTCAAAAGGGAGGATATACCAAAGACAACTTTCCGTACAAGGTATGGACACTATGAATTTATTGTGATTCCATTTGGTCTTACTAATGCTCCTGTTATCTTCATGGATCTGATGAATAGAGTCTTTAGAGACTATCTTGATCAGTTTGTGGTAGTCTTTATAGATGATATTCTTGTCTATTCAAAGAGCAAGGAAGAACATGAAGATAACTTGAGAATTGTTTTAAAATCCCTAATAAATGAGAAGACTTATGCCAAATTTATCAAGTGCGGATTTTGTCTTCAAAAAGTTGCATTTTTGGGTCACATAATCTCAAAATAGGGGATATCTGTGGATCCAGCAAAAACAGAGGTTATCAAAAGATGGTCGAGACCAACAACAGTAACTGAGATCCGAAGTTTTCTTGGTTTGGATGGATATTACTGACGTTTTGTGAAAGATTTTTCAAGGTTATCTAACCCACTCACCAAGTTGACTCGAAAAGGAGTTAAGTTTGTTTGGATGGAGGAATGTGAAGAAAATTTCAAAGAGCTAAAAAGAAGGTTAGCCAGTGCACCTGTGCTCACACTACCTTGCAGTGGAGAAAGGGTTGTGATCTAAAGTGATGCATCCAAGAAGCTACTGGGATGTGTTCTCATGAAAAATGATATGGTGATAGCTTATGCCTCACGACAGTTGAAAATCCATGAGCAAAATTACCCAACTCATGATTTGGAGTTAGCTACAGTAATCTTTTCATTAAAGATTTGGAGGCATTACCTTTATGGTGAAAGGTGTGATATTTATACTGATCATAAAATTTTAAAGTATATTTTCACACAAAAGGAGCTGAATATGCATCAAAGAAGATGGTTGGGGCTGATTAAGGATTACGACTGCTCAATTCATTACCACCCTAGGAAAGCAAACAAGGTAGAAGATGCATTAAGTCGACAAGACCATGCTAGCTTATCCATGATGAGGATCACAAAAGATCCAATATTTATAGATTTAAAAAGGATGGATCTTGGAATTTTAATGTAAGGGGAGAAATCTTATCTTTCTCAAATGAATGTTCAACCATCTATACACGTGAAGATTAAAGAGACACAGAAAGAAGATGTTGAGTTACAAAAGATGGTGAGAAATGTTCATGAATTCAACCTTGATTGTGATGGGATAATAAAGTTCAGGAATCGGGTTTGTGTTCCTCCCATCCCCAAATTAAAGAAGGAGTTGTTGGATGAGGCTCATAGTTCTTCATTCTCTATTCATCTTGGAAGCACGGAGATGTATAGGGACCTGAAAAAGTACTTCTGGTGGGATGGCACGAAAAGAGATGTTGCTGAATATGTCTCTCGATGCTTGGTTTGTCAGCAAGTTAAAGCTGAGAGACAGATGTCTAATGGGATGTTATAACCATTACCCATACCAGAATGGAAATGGGAAAACATCACTATGGACTTTGTCACTGGACTTCCTAAAACATCCAAAGCCAATAATGTTATCTGGGTCATAGTTGATCGTCTTACAAAGTCGGCACACTTCATTGCTATTAGAGAGGATTTATCTCTAGATCATCTTTCTAGGATATATGTAAAGGAAGTGGTAAGATTGCATGGAGTACCACTTTCTATTATATTTGATTGGGATCTGAGGTTTACCTCAATGTTCTGGCGAAGTCTTCAGCATACTCTGGATACAGAGTTGAGTTTCAGCACTGCTTATCATCCTCAGATAGACGGTCAGTCTGAGAGGACAATTCAAACTCTAGAATATATGTTGAGAGCTTGCTCTATAGATTTCAAAGGTGGTTGGTATCAACACCTACCTTTGGTGGAATTTTCTTATAATAGTAGCTTTCACTCCAGTATTCTGATGGCTCCTAATGAAGCTCTCTATGGAAATAAATGCAGGACTCCAACTTGCTGGGATGAAGTTGGGGAAAAAAAGCTATTAGGACCTGATCTTTTTGATGAAATGGCAGAAAAGGTCAGATCTATTCAACAACACATAAGAGCAGCTTAGAGTCGACATAAAAGTTATGCTGACAACCGAAGAAAAGACCTAGAGTTTGAAGTGGGTGATAAATTGTTCTTATGAATATCTCCCTGGAAGAGGGTCATGAGATTTGGAAAAAAGGGAAAGTTGAGCCCTAGATATATCGGTCCTTTTGAAATTCTGGATCGTGTTGGGAAGGTAGCTTACCGATTGGTACTTCCACCGAATCTCTCTCAAGTTCACGATGTGTTCCATGTATCTCTTCTGAGAAAGTACATACCTAATCCTTCACATGTACTTAGCTCAGAAGTTGTACCGCTGGAGCAAGATAATTTTTATGAAGAACAACCAATAGAGATTCTAGATCGTAGCGAAAAATTCCTACGGAACAAGACCACTCGCTTGGTGAATGTTTTATGGAGGAACCACCAATTAGAAGAAGCTACATGGGAACTTGAGGATGTGATGAGGGAGAGGTATCCTCATCTGTTTGTAATGAAGTGACAAATTTCGAGGGAGAAATTCATTTTATGGGGGGTAGAATGTAACACCCTGAGATTTTTATGAGAAATATTTTTTTATGTCTTATGTTATACGCAGCACCAAAGGAATCTTTCACATCACACAATATGGACTTGGCTTGCATTACACGCAATCGCGACCTTCCTCGATAGCGTGTGTAGTACGCAATACCAGGTTTCACTAAACAATGATATATTATTATGAACTAGCCATTATGAATATTATTAACTACATTTTGAATTTTATTATTCATCTTACACATTTTCTAGAACATGGTAAGAGAACAAAATAAAGTTTTCGGGTAAAATAAGTATTTTTCAAAAAATGCAGTTTTGCCGCCTTTTGATGGTGCACCCACACTAAATCTAGTTTTTGACATGTTTATAAGTTCAATTTGAAAAAATAAAATTCTTCTTTTGAATCAGGCTATAAAAATTTACTTTGGATAAATTTTTGATATTTTTCTGATAACTTTCATATTTTGATGAATAGTAAAAATACGCTAATTTTTAATTAAAAACAACTTTTTGCATTGAGATAATTTATATGGTTAAATTATAATATTTAATGGTTTTAAAGTATAAATATAATATATTTTTACCATTTAATATAATGTATGTCATTATCATTAATTTTACATTGAATTCATAAGTAAAAACATTTCAATCTTTGGCATTGTTTTAACTTTTAAAACTCATTTTCTTAACGGGATGTATTTTAAATTAATTACTGCAACTTATATGTTTTGAATTTTGAAAAAGGGATTCTATATTTGTAATCCTTGGGTCCAAATTATGATAATAGGCTACTTTTTATTTTTCGGCATTATGAATAGTAACTACGGTAAATTTTATTTATTATAGTTAAAGGTAAATCAGGTAATTAAGGGTAAATACAAGATTATAAAATTACCCTAACACCTGCCAAAATCCTATTAGATGACTAAAAGTCGACCCATATCACCTAAGGGTCGGATTATATTCATTTAATGGACTTTTGTCCATGAAAATAATTTAAAACCAAAGAATGTGACAACATGTCACTTTCTTAAATCTTATAAGTATAATAATTTTAATTTAGTGATAAACTTAATGAAACTTCTAAAATGAATAGTCTCCAGAAATATAATACAATTATATACATCATAGTAATTTATTTATAATTTTTAGGGATTAAATAATTATCATTAATTATGACACAATAGTGATGTTGAAATTATTTTATTAATTAAAATATCAAATAAATGGTTTTAAAAATATTAAAATAAATATTATATGAACTATTTAATGTGATCCACTAATTTTATAGATACATATGACATTGTATGAATCTATTAAAGCTTTTAGTTTAAAAATATATTCTGTATATATTTTATTTAAATTCAAATAAATGAATAGTGTTAAAATTGACACTATTGTTATTTTATAAAAATAAAATATTATAAAATTGTTTAAAAATCACAAAAATATTTAAAAATTATAAATTAAAATTTATATGGTCTAAAGTGTCATATATTTTCAAATTATGGAAAATTCAGAACACGTATGTAATTATTTATAATAATTTAAAATTTAGAATATTATTACCACAAATAAAATTAAATTGGTAAATAAGGATAAATCAAGTTGATAATGTTTAAAATAAATTCCTAACATGTCTAAATTTTATTGGTTGATCATATTACCACCCTATCTCTTCTAATATTCAGATATGAGTCATTTTGGAAGTTTTTAAGCGGGGTTCAGATTTAATATAAACTAATATTTATTATATTTCCAAAGGTGCCCCTCTCTTCCCTTATAAAAGGACACCTCCTCCCTCTTCTCCTAACACCAATTTGAGCCTTCAAGCTCGGCCAATAACTGACAATTTCACTTCTCCACTTCCCTAGAAACATCCTATGGGTCCTGGTCTTCTTCAAAGACCAATTGTAGTTCCCTAAGAGGAGGTCTTAAAGAGGTGATTCAAAGAAGAGGTAATGTCCGTTACCGATTCTTTGAACTTTATTTCTTCTTCCACATCTTCTTCTTTAGTTGTTTCACTATGAATTAATAACATCAGTATCACTCATATACTGATATGTTATTATAAGTATGAAACAACCCTATTTCGCGATCTATCCATCCTACGGAAAATGAAATCACCGCGCGTGCGTACGTACGGAATACCGTCTCCACGCCGTGGTGTAATCTATTTTCCATCACCAGCTTACTTGGATGGATATAATGGTGAAAATAATTAAATATATATGATTATTTTAAAGTGGTATTTATTCTGAAATAGTATACATACACTCCAATTCAATTCCACGATCATGGGAACGATATCATCGCTCGTGCGTATGTACGGAATACCGTCTCCACGATGTGATGCGATTCATTATACATGATATTCATTGCATAATGATTATATAAATGAATTGAATGAATAAATATGATATATAGTACACTAATACTATTCTGGAAATGAGGTATCTATAACCTAAATATAAGAATAAGAATTTATTCGACAAAACACGCATAAGAACAAAAAAGTAATAAACACCCGAATAACAAGTAGTAATGAAATATTACTAATAAGAAGCTAAGAATATGACCATATATGATATCATAACAATAAGTATGATTCTGGAATAAGTCAATAACATTATTTAAATCATTATATAGGAGTTTTGGACACTAACGAAGCAAATCGAACCTAAGGTAAGGGAAAATCTCGCAATCTCAATTTTTTATCCGAGATTGTTTATACTTCAGAATTTACTAGGGAATATTTATCATCTACATCCATGTTTCCTCAATATTTAATATTATTTCCATCCACCTACAATTGTTTAAATCCAATTTTTCCCTTCGGTGAGTTTTTTATAAAAGATATGGAAGGAATCTTTTGTCGTTTTTCGTACGAGGTACTTTTTGACTTTTCTGACAAAAGTACGAGAAGAATGATTTTTTAACTTATACATCATGAATGGATTTTTAAAAAATTATTTCCAACAAGATTACTTTACAAGTTTTCATGTTTATTTTTAATCAACTTCTGTTAGTTTAAAATTGTATGACATGTTAAGAAAGGAAAATGTTTTTGAAGTAGAAAGCATATTTTCCTCAAGAATGGAGTTCAAGTGTTTTATCAAAATTAATTTCCATCTAAGATAATAAAGTGTTATGTTTCTATCCCTATTATTAAATTGATTTGATTATGTTGTGATGGAATTATTTTTATGAATTCCTTTATCTTATATGAATTTTTTTATGATGTCATGATGTTTTAGAATCCCATTTTTATTAGAGGGGTTATGCAATGATGTATGATTTATGATTTTGTGGCACACATAAGAATGGTATAATTATGATATGGGTGGGACCTATATCTCCCTCCAATGCATTGTTTAAAGATTTTATATCTCATGAGATATGCATGGCTGAAATGGCAGGTTAAATCGGTTCAGTGAAACAGGACTGAAATGAGGAATGAACTCGGTTCAGAAATGGACTTTGTCCACTAAGATAGTCTTGGCAATGAGTCTTGACTAATAAGAAATGATTATCTATGATTACGTGTGTATGCCAAAATGATTCATGTTTTAAGTTATGATTATTGTGATTACATTTCACTACCATGATTTATCCCATGTTATGAAATTATGATCTCTTTTTCAGGGTGAGATTTTCAAAATCTTATGTTCTTATGAATTTGATGTAATTGATATTTCTTTTGTTTACCCTTACTGAGCATTTGAGCTCACCCTTTTGTATGTTTTCTTTCCCCAGGTTAGGAATAAGGGTATTAATTAAGATATGCCAAAAAGGGACTATAGATATGATGAAATAAATGGGAGACATTGTGGATGCTTTATAAACCAGTTGTTTATGTTTCCCAGTTTCTAAAGACACTATACCTATACAGTCCTTTCATTGTTTTTTATATGTTGTAATAATTATGCTTCAATTTTGAATTATTAACCATGTATTTAAATTATGGGTCGTTATATCTATACATATCCCATTTATTTTGATAATATTTCCCAAGAATGATACTTCCTTCAACCATAACTCACATTTTCTGTACTTTTCAAAAATCATCTCATTTCATAAGGTCTTTAGCACAATGATTAGATGCTCCTCATGATCTTCCTTGGTTTTGGGGTATATTAGAATATCATCTATAAATACTAAAACAAAATCGCCATGTTAATATCTATATACTTTGTTCATCAAGTCCATGAATATTTCTGGAGAATTAGTTAGTCTAAATGGAATTACTAGGAACTCATAATTCCCGTACCTTGTACAAAAATTAGACTTGTGGATATCCTCCTTATTCACCTTAACATGATAATTCCCCAACCATAGGTCCATGTTAGAGAAGTATTTGGTCAAAATAGTTGATAAAAAGGTCATAAATTTGTGGAATATGATACTTGTTATTTATTTTTACCTTTTGAGCTCATCAAAATCTATGCTAAGGTGCATTGACCCATCATTCTTCTTGATGAAGAGGACTGGTGCTCTACATGGTAAAACACTCGGGAAATTGAACCCTTTATCTTGATTTTCTTTTAGTTTTTTTATAAATATTAATGTTCCAAAATATTCATTCTATATAGAGTCTTTAATAATGGTAATTCCATATGTATAATATCAATTAAAAATTTAACCTCTCATTATGAAGGAAGACCAAGATATTCTTCATGATAAACTTTTGTTTATCTCTCAAAATGGGAATGTATTCAAGAATGATCTTTTCCTTTAACTCAATAACTTCATATATATATATATGCTTTCTCATAGGTAAATAATATCCATGATTGAGATTTTTGTTCTAAATAATATTCATCCATATCCCTGAATTTGAGCAGAATCACAGGACAATTCATGATATAAATATTGATTTTCTTTCTCTTGGTAATTTATGTTGGCTCTATATAGGAAAATCCAATCCATACTCAGAATTTTATTAAATTTCACCAAAGGGAGTATCAAAAGTTTCACTAGGAAGTTTATCCAATGAATTTGGACAAGAGAGGAGTTATATACTTGGGATTAAATAATTTCCCCATTTTCTATTTTCACAGACAACTCTACTTTGATACTTTGTAGTGGTATTTGAATAGTTCTACTAAGATTTCATGATATAAAGGAATGAATATAACTATAATAAAAATTAAATTCACTACTCTTTAGTGAATAATTGAAGTGCCTATCACAACTTTATTTTTAGGATCCACCTCATTGGTTGTGATATAATTATCTCTCCCTTGATGCCTTTAAGTTTATTGTTTTTCTCTAAAAACCCTTGGCTTAGTGAATTGGTTTGAAAAGTGTCCTAATTTCTTATATTTGAAACATTGAACAATGAACTGGGGGTTTTCTAGAGAATTTTTTTACTCCATTGCATTAGTAGTTTTCTCCTCATAATAATCTCTAGCTAGTTGTCCTTTATTCCTCAACATAAATAATTTCATCTTCCCCATTAGAAAATTTTGAGGATTCTTATTTCTGCTCCTTTGAAAAGTGGGATGTTTAAATTTATTAGCATTGTTTGATTTCATCATATGACCACCAGAATTAAAATCCACTTTCTACTTATTATCCCCAAGATACTCTTTAGAATTTCTGATCTCTATTTCTACTTTGATAGCACATTGGACAATTCCCTCATAGCTATCAATGTTTCGGATCAATAATGCTTTTCGTAAACTGGGTTTTATCCCACCAAAGAATTGTTAACCCTTGAATTCATGGGTAATGAAAATTTTGAAGGTACATCATGAAAGTATTTTAAATTTATTCTTATACAGCTAGATAGATTCATGGTCATTTTTCTTGAGTGAAAGGAAATCTCTTTTTATTTTAATTCAGAGAATGTGAGGAAAATATTAATTAATAAATATTATATACAATTCCTTCCACCCCATCACTTTGATCTCTTCCTCAGCATTAGTATTTTCTATCATTGTCCAAAATAATCAGTTTATCCTCCAATATGATAAAAATCCAGTAAAACCTTCTCTTACTTAAAACATTGAAGTATGGAGAACATCTTCTCAATGGAGTTGATCAATTGTTTCGTGATTAAAGGATCAGGTGATCCATTGAAATTTGAAGGCCTTTATAGCATAAATGTCTCAATTGTAGCTTGCTGTTTCTTAGGGGGATTTTGGAACACCTCCAAATATATATTTATATTTAAAACTAGAGTCAACTAAGAGAGTATCATCATAAATTTTTATATTACTGTTCCCATTGGTTTGTGAATATCATCCGGGAAGTCTTAAGATTTCCCTTCAAATTTTTTGTTTACCCAATTCCTTATATTTCCTTCCATTGGCTAGAATAAAGCAAAAAAATAGGGATGAATATTTTTAAACTTTTAAAAACATAGACGGAATCCAATGAAATTAATGGTATAACTTATAAATGACATTTATTTCTTAACTTATGAATTTCTAGGATTCAATATATGTTATCAATGATTTATTTCCTAACATAGACTATTATGGTAATTTTTTGGTTCCCTTAACAATGGTTTATAATGAGATTATGAATTTAATAAATCATATACCCTAGGAGTGTCAAACCAAGTGTGTTGTAAGGCCCATTTTGATTCACCAGTTCTCTGTCGAGTCTAGATCAATGTGTTATTTTCATGTTTTACCCCTATATAAATTTGTGCAAGAGAAACTTCCACTTGTATTATCTATAGAGGGATGTATTTTTTTGATAAACCACTTACTCTATACTTAACCAAAATATATTTGTGTTTTCTTATACATAGTTTTATCACTATGTATTTATCTAGAGTTTTATAATCCTAAAACCAAAAATAACTAATCTTTTCCTTTGATACCAACTATAACAACTCTTCTATTTATTATATATTAATTCATGATGTATTATATAAAATTACACATAATAAAACCTAAAATATTTATAATTATAATGTATTTGGGAATTCTCTATATTACATAACAACTTTAAACTAGGAATACATCATATATATTGAAAACATCCTTAACATGATCATATTATTCCTCCAAACTAAACACTACATGGGATAACCTAGGGACGTCTATAAGTAAAGGGTGAGATATAAAGCCTAGTAAGTGAATAAAAATGGAATAACATGAATAAATTCATACCTGATATAAAATAGGCATATCAATGAGATATAAAAGTACTGATAATCGTAAACATGAACAATGATTCATGATATAGCATGATAACATAAAGGCAAAATGGGAAATCTGTAACAACTTAAAACACTGCATTATAAACATAGGTTGAGGCTAACATCCAAGAAATCAAGATGAAAAAAATTCCATGATGGAATAATTTCACTCCTTAATCCCTTTCATGATGTCTCATGAGACACAAACATTACCCAATTCATTGGAGCGCTATATAATTCTCAGAGCACCTATCGCTTTCATTTCATTAACATGCTTAAGTGTGCCACATAGATCCTAAATCATGGAATAATTTTTATCACTTTTTATTACACTATCAAGGATATTAAAATAAATTCATGTAAGACACCAATAAAATAAGTTTAATTAAAATAAGTAGAACATCTTTGATAGGAATTGAGTATGGGTATGCACTACATATTTGTTTGGCATGAAAAATGCTAGTTAAATTTCATCAGCATAACGGGAGTGTATAAATGTTCCTATAAGGTATTAATGATAGTGAATGGGGTCTCTAATAATTTATGAATAATAATGGTAGTATAGGGGATATGGAAGAATATATTCCAACATTAGGAAGTGGAGAAAATGGCATAAGATAATGAAGATACTTGAATAAATAAGAGAACAAAAAGAACCCTTTCCTTGAGAGTGTGACTCCAAATGCTTGGGAGGATATTCTTGAGAGATTGAGACACCTTTGGAGGACTCTATAGAGGGAAGGTAATATTATTTACATGATCTATGTATTTTTAGTGAAGATAAATGGGATATTTTATGGTATTATATAAGAAATGAGTAGGGGATATTTATCATTTCTAAAACATATGTTTTGGAATCTATATAATTAAATAAAAAAATCACAAACCTTATAATGGTTTTTTCCCATGGTTTCCACCAAATAGGGTTTTTTTTATTTTATTATTCAAACGGAACAACTTTTTAAAATATTACCCTTGGTGATGTGGATGTGAATCATTCTCTTCGAAAAATGATTTTAAAACCTTAAAATAAAATATAGGTTTTGTAGGATTCATAAAGTCTTTATAAAATTAATCAAATAATAATAAAATCAAATTATTTTAAAGGTAAAACATATATTTGGTCATTTATTCCATTTATTTTATTTATTAAATCAATTTTTGGTAATTATGTTTTCATAATACACATCGTATATTTATATAGTATTTAATTTTTACCAGAACATTCAACTATCTCAAAATATAAGGAAAAATTCACCGTTGGATAATCTTGATGATATTATTCAAAAACTAATATAATTTTATAAAAATAAGTTTATAAATATTTCCATTAACACTTTTAAAATAAGAATCTATATTTTTTGTGAAATGTTGGGTTTTTTGACAATAACAGTTTTCAAAACCTTATAAAAATTACATTTTACTTAATAAAAGATATATGATATTTTTATTTAATAAAAATTATTTAATAATAATATTTCAATAAAATATCATTTATTTCAAAAATAAATTAATTCATCAAAATAAATTCCTTAATATAATTTGAATATAACCCAAAAATATAATTTTTGTTTTATTATATCAAAATATAAATCATTTATAAAGTAATGAAAATAATTAAATATAGAAATTATTCTATTGAAAATAAATTATAAATTTTAATATTATTATGGTATTTATACATATCCCTTTAATACACATACAAACACCCCAAGGGTAAGGTATGTGATGGTGGGGTTTTCATGGGGTGGTTTGGAATAAATTTTTTGGGACATGATCTCAATGATATTGAACGTATCCCATAGATGGTTTCACTTGTGCTTTAGTTGTTGGATATCAAATTGAAAATGGTAATGGGAAAATGCCAATGATCCTATTTACCTCTGAATTTATGATAAATTGAGTTCATAGGGTATGATTCTACTAGTTGAGGTCATTACGTCCTTTTTCATTGTCAATTGGATTAATCAAACCCCTTTATTTATATTAATAATTAGATTATTGTTCAACATCTATATTATCAGTGGTAATGATACTTAGTGGTATTTTAATTCCAATTACGTATAATGAAACCAAATAAGTGAATGTTTTTTCTATATCCATAATATATATTAATTAATTTAATTAAATCATAATGGAAATTTTATTTTTAAAAGTTTGGTTCATTACAATCATCCCCCTTCAGAAACTTCACCTGTGAAATTTTCCTTTCACACACTAAAATATATGAGGGTATTTATTTTTCATAACCTCATTTGGTTCCCATGTTGTTTATTAAAACTTGTGGTTTCTCCACAAAACATTTACCTTGTGCATTGTCTTATTATTTATAACATTGTCTCTATGATCTAAGATCTTCACCGACTACTCCTCATAGAAAAGATCATTCTTCAATGATTCCACATTTGGATTGAGTACATGTGAGGGGTCTGGTATGTACTTCTTTAAAATGGAAACATGGAATACATCATGTAAATGAGATAGGTTATGTGGGAGTTCTAGTGGATAGGCCACCACTCCAATGTCATAAAGGATCTCAAAGGGACTTATCTATTTTTGACTAAGCTTTCCCTTATTTCCAAATCTCAGGACTTTCTTCCATGGAGATATGTAAAGGAATACCATGTTTCTAAAATACACCTCTATGTATCATAAACTATTGTTAGTGTAGCTCTTCTTTTGACTCTGAGTAGCCTTTATGTGCTACTAAATGGTCTTCAACTTTTCCTCCATTTCATCAACCATTTCAGGACTTAGTAGTTTGTGTTCCCAAACACCATCCCCACATGCATGTTTTCTAAACCTCTTCCCTTAAAGGGATTCACAGGGAACCATTTTGATGCTTAAGTGGAATTTGTTATTGTATGAGAACTCTACCTCAAGAAGATGTTGGTCTCATCCTCATTTGATATAAATTGAGCATGCTCTCAATATATCCTTGATTATCTAGATAGTTCACTCATATTGGATATCATTTTGGGGGTGATAAGCCATAATAAATTTCAACTCAATATTTAGATCATGTTGGAGTCTCTTCTAGAACATGAAGGTAAATCTTGGATATCAACTAGATACAATTGATAGTGGTGTTCCATATAGCCTCACATCTTATCTAATGTATATCCTTGCATGTTGATCGAGTGAGAAGTCATATTGAATCAAAATATAGTGTTCTATATTTATAAGATGATCCACCACAACTGAGGGAGAATTATTTCCTATTGATGTATTTAGAAGACCAATAAAAAATTCCCTAGAAATTTTTTACCATTTTCATTTAGGTTTGGGAAATGGTTGAATCATTCCTTTAGATTTTTACCTTTCTATATTCACTAGATAACATTAAATACATATTAATCTATATACTGTGATCTCATATTCATATTGTCCCATCAATAGTGCTCTCAGAGAACTTAATACATCTTTATGCTACTTGGATGGATGGATAAGGTTGATCTATGTGCATCATCTAATAGCTCTTTATTTAACTCAGTATTTGATGGTACACATATTTAGGACCCAAATCTCACATCTCCTTCATTAACATTGAACTTCAAGGATTTCACTTTTCTTATAGATTCAACTTTCTTTTAAACTCCCAGATTATCTCATTAATCATCATTTACCCTCCCTTGATGTAATGTTTGAGAAATAACTTGTGAAATGATTGAAAATGTTCCTTCCTTTATTATTCTTATTTCCATCCTTTCTAAATCTCAAAATATTGGATCTTTCACGATTATTATCAATGATATAATTTATACATCCTTTATACTTAGATTTTTGACCACTTTATTTGTATTCCCAAGATAGTAGTTGATTGAGGAATCATAGACCTTGATTAGCTCTATCAATTTTCATTAGCACATATTCATCTATTTCTATTTGAATATATACTTGAGGATTTTGGGATCTGTAGATATTTCACACTTCTCCCAAAAGAGATAGTGCCACTGTATTTTCAATGAAAATATCAATGAAGTTAAATCCAGGTCATGTTTTTGGTATTTTTATTCATGAACCTTTAATTTCCTTGAAGTAAATGTTATCACTTTTTCATTCATAATTAATACACATCCAAATCCCTTCATTTAATCATCACTGAATACCACAAAAATTTCTCCACTTTTGGGTTAGAGAGTTTAAAAATCATGAGAAATTTATCATAAATTTATGATAGTGCCTAGATAATCAAAGGAAACTATGGATATATTTCATAGTTGTTGGAATCATACAACCATTAATTACATATTACTTTTAATTGTCCATATATATCCCATTTCTTGTGATAATATGCCACAAGTATGAGACTTACTTCAACCATAACTCACATTTTCTTTAAATTTCATAAATCTTATCCTTTCATAAGATCTTTAGAACAATGCTCATATTCACCCCATGATACTCCTAGATTTTAGAGTATATAATAATATTATTAATAAATATGACCACAAATTTGTTGGGGTAACCAAAAAAGACACTATTAATTAAGTCCATGAATCTTTAGAAAGAATTAGTGAGTCTGAATTGCATTACTACGAACTCATAGTTCCTGTGCCTTGTATGAAAAATAATTCTTGTGGATATCCCCCTTCATCACCCTAACTTGGTTATACCCAGACCATAGATCCAACTTGGATAAATATTATTCTCCACATATATGATCTAAAAATTCATCAATCCGTGGATGAGGATAATTTTTCTCTATTGTGATTTTCATGAGATCATGATAATCAATGAAAATGTGCATTAACCCATCCCTCTTCTTAACAAAGAGAAATAATTCGACATGTGGTGAAGTAATTAGGTGTATGAAACCTTTATCTAGATTCTCTTGTAGTTGATTATTCAACACCCCAAGTTCCACAAAATCCATTCTATAGAGTTTTGTAAAATGGTATCACCCTAGGTATAATCTTGATCTAAAATTCAACCTCTAAGCTAGGGGAAGACCAAAAAAAATTTTGGGAAACACTTTAGTGTATTCCTTCACAATGGTAATGTCTTCAAGGTTGATCCTTTCATAGAATAAATAATTTTATCTAGTATGATTTCTTGTAGAGAAATAATATTCATGCTTGATATGTTTTTTCTAAAGACTATTCATCTATATACTTGCATTTGTACTGAAATGTATGAAGATTCAAGATATGGCAAGTGATTTTATTATCATGGTAATTTATATTGGATATTTATTTGGAAAGCCAATCCATACATTGAATGGAATAAAATTACACTAAATGAAGTATCAAAAGTATTTCTCAGAAGTTCATCCCACAAGTTTTAATAGGGGAGGAGTTACATACTTGGGAAGCAATAATTTTCCCACTTTCTATTTTCATAAAAAACTCTAATTCTATGATTTTTTTCATTTTTTAAGAGTTATACCAAAATTTAGTGATATGAAGGAATGGATATACCCACAATAAAAAATTACATTACATATTCTTGAATGAATAACTAGTGTACCTGTCACCACTTCGTTTTTGGGATCCACCTCAGTGGTTGTGATTGCAAAATATCACCCCTACTACCTTGGAGGTTTTTGGTTGTCTTTGAAAATCCTTGGATTAGTGCATTGGTTTTAAATGTTTCATGGTTCCATGTAGTTGAAATACTATACAATGTATTGAGTGTTTATTGGGGAATTCCATTCCTCAATCACGTTAGTGGGTTTTTCACATCACAAATCACTTTCTAAGTGTCACTACTACAAATCAGACCTTTAACAGTGCCAGTAAAAGGATGATAGAGGCCCCCTTTATCAGTGTTTTTTAGTGCTATTAAAGGGGGCCTTTATTAGTGATACAGAATCAATGATAATTTAAGTGATGTTAAAGGGTTATTTTTAATAGTTCTCATAAAAAGTTCTAATAAAGGCCCCATTTAAGAATTCTAAAAAACACTGATAAATGGGGTCTCTATCAGCACTTTTTTTAGAGATAATAAAGGGGGCCTTTATCAATAATTTTGTATCACTATTAAAGGTCCCCTTTATCAGAAATTTTTAGCGCTATTAAAGGATTTCATTATAAGTGATAAAAAAGTGTTGATAAATGCCCCACTGATAAAGGGTATTTTTTTTCACACACCACCCCACACCCATTTTATAAGCACTTCCCCCAACCCTTTATCAGTGCTTTAGATAATCCACCCCCAGTGCGCCCCCTACCTCTAGTGAGTTTCAAATGTAAAACCTCTATCTTAGACACCAGTGCATTTTGCCCTCCCCTATACTTTTTTTACATCTTATGATATATGTATATATTTTGTTATACTTTGTTATATTTTGTTTTCCATATATATATATATATGATTATATATATAGTTATATATATTTTCTAAATACATATATAGTTATATATATTTTTTAAATACATATTTATTTATATATATTTTTTAAAATGGATATTAACTCTAAAAACCTTTAAAACAAAAAAAAAAGATAAGAAACTCAGAAAACCCTAAAACCCCTAAAAACCATGAAATGACCATAAATTTTGATCCAAGATTCAATTTTAAATACAAAACTAGAAAAATAGAAGATAATGAAATAAGCTTAGATATGATATGTGGTATAGGCTGAATGAACCCCTGAATTTGAAGTAATATCCATTTTTTAAGAAACTGGGGTCCGTGACAAGAAACTCAGTTTTGGAGCCATTTTGGGACTTTCTGATAAAGAAAACCCTTAAAAATATTGTAGACTATAGTCTAAGGCCATATTAGGTATAGATCCTATCACATAATTTGATTTTATATATGGTAGAGCCTAAAAGACACCCAGATTAAAATTAATGGTGATTTTAAGTTCGAGTTCGATTTCCAACTTTTTTAAAATGTAATATATTTTAATCCTTTTATTATCACATAATTTAAATCTCATGTGGTTTTATATCATTTCATATTATTCTATTTAACTATTTTTAGAGATGAAAAAAAATCCTAGATTGAAATTTATGATCATTTTATGGTTTTTAGGGTATTAAGGGGTTTTGAAATTTCAAGGCATTTCTAATGGCCATAACTTATGAACCATGTGTCCATTTTTCCTATAGAACATATCAAATCAAAGATTGTGATTAGATCTAATTCTTAGTGACTCTAAAAAACCCTCAATCACCAAAATTATTCTTAAAAAGCTCTATAAGGCCTCCAAATGGCCATAACATCTTATATGTGTGTTCATTAATGAAATATTTTTTTTATGAAATATACCCCTTATCATCACTAGTAAAAAAATTATGATAAGGGGGGTATTTATCATCTCTTATAAAAAAACACTGATAAAGTTAACCCATTTACCAACGCTTTTTTAGAAGCACTGAAAAGACCCCCCCCCCCCCACCCACCCCCATCATCACTTTTTTTGAAGCACTAATAAATTCCCCTTTTATCGGTGATTTTTTACTTGAGCTGATAAAGGGGGTCCTTTATCAGTAATTTTTTACAAGTTATGATAAAGGGACCCCTTTAATAGACTTTTTTTTAGAAATATTAATGACCCCATTTTACAACGTTAAAAACGTTGTTAAAGACCCCCTTTAATAGTGTTTTTTCTAGCATTGAGAAAGGGGGTTTTTAATAGTGCTTTTAGACAGTGTTGTTAAAACACTAGCACTGGATAAATCTAGTTTTTTAGTAGTGTGTCCTTCATTCCCATACCTAAATAATTTCCACATCTCCCATATTAAATTTCTTAGGTGATTATTTCCACACCTTTGAAAAGTGTGATGTTGAATTTTTTTAGCACTATTAGATTTCTACATAAAACCACCAGAATTAAATTCCACTTTCCGCTTATTATCCACTTGATACCCTTGAGATTATTCCATCTCTATTTCAACTTTTAAAGAACATCATATAATTTCCTCATAGCTATAAATGTCTTGAATCTCAAGGGGTTTTCATATACTAGGTTTTACCGCACAAAATAAGTGAAAGACCTTTCATTCATGGGTTACAACAAATAATGAGGTGTATTGTGCAAGTCTTGTAAAGTTTTCCTTTTACATCCTGGTAGATTATTCATCTTTTTTCTTTAAGGAGATGAAATCCCTTTCCATTTTACGTCTGAGAGTGTGATAAAAATATTTACCAAAAAATATTTTTGGGAATTCATTCCACCCCATCGCTTCGATCTCTTCCTCATGATTCATATTCTTGATCAAAGTCATCCACTGATCTAATTCTCCCCTCATATGATAAACAACCATTAGAACCTTATCTTTCTCATAACATTGAAGGATATAGAATACTATCTCAATGGATTTTATCCATTTTTCTGAAATTAAGGGATCGGATAATCCATTTAAATCTAGAGGCCTTTGTCGCATAAAGGCCTAAATTGTATCTTGTTCTTTCTTAGGGGGTTTGGGAACTCCTTATTATCTAGGTTTCTATTCAGAACCCAATTCAACTCAGATAGTATCTTCATAAAGTTCTCTTTTTCAACTCTCATTGGGTTGGGCATCTTGGTTGGGCAGTCATCACATTTCCCTTCACATTGGTTGTTTACGTGATTCCTCCTATTTTTATTTGTTGGCTAGAATCAAGAAAAAATTAGAGATTATTACTTTTAAAATATTAAACAAGTAAATGTAAATATGATGAAATTAATGGCATAACTTATAAATAAAATTAATTTCTTAACTTATTAATTTCTAGTCTTCAATCTAAGTTATCTAAGATTTATTTCCTAAAATAAACTCTTGGAAATTTTTTTGTTCCTTTATAATGGTTCATAATGAGATTATGAATTTACCAAAGAATTTCCCCTAATATTTTCAAACCAGTTGTGTAGCAAGGCCTATTGTCATGCACCATTTTATGGTCAAGTCTAGCTCAACAAGGTCTTTTTAGGTGTTACCCCTATGTACATTTGTTCCAGAGCCACTACTAGAAAAATGACCTATAGCCACGGATTTATAGCCACAATTTAATTGATCCATGGATATAGGTTAAGATATAGCCACACTTTTTTTAAAAATATGGCTTTAGAGTTGAAAAACCCATGGTACCGACTTCCTCTCATTTTATCTGTGGGTTTAGAAACCCTCCTCTGTCGCGACTCATCTCCATTCCTCCGTCGCGACTCATATCTCCCCCTCCCTCCCCCACTAGAGAATCCTCCTCCCCCTCCCTCCCTCTCTCACGAATCCTCCTCCCCCTCCTCCCCTTGAGAGGCATCTAGCTCTCCTCCCCGCCGATGCGACCCCTCCTCCCCTCGCGAGGTAGCCGACTTACCTCCCCACTGATGCGGCTCCGACACAGCCTCCCCGCCTCCCTGCTGACACTCCCCTCCCCGCCAATGCGACCCCTCCTCCCCTCGTGATGCATCCGACTTACCTCCCCACCGATGTGGCTCCGACGTAGCCTCCCTGCCCCCCTACAGACGCGGCCTCCCCGCCTCCCTTCCGACGCGGCCTCCCCGCCACCACTGGTAATTTTCGATGTTGCTAAGGATTTGATAACCCCCATGGTGGATGTTGTAGTAAAAATTCCCCTTCCTTGCGAGATGGGGTTGATTTGGAGTCACTACTAATTTCTTCTAGATCTACCTAGGATATTATGACCCTATAGGTAGAGGCAGTGGTAAAAATTCTATCTACCTTATGGGATATGGTTTCTCCAAAATGGATTCCTTATATGATCCCAATACAATATTCTCAATTTGGTGCATTTTCACCCATGCATGAGATGAGTGTATCACCTTCTCAGAATGTGAACTACTTTCAAGAAGGATATTTCATAAAGCCTGAGATTATCGATTTCTTATCTGAGTTGTGTTTTTGAATTTTCCAGAGTCTTAGATCCAGAGCCTATCGACATCCCTCTCTCCAATCATGATGCTTTTACTGTCTTAGAGATAGGAAAATTTTATTCGATTGATCCACAGGCGTGTATATTAACCATACATATGGCCTCTCATGTGACAATGACATTACATGATGCTTTCTCCAGGGTAATCTGCTGATCTAGGAACCTGGAAAAGTGTAATGATCCATTCTCACCCAATCCTTGGATGCATGCATAAAACAAGTCTTCATTGATTATTTTTCAGTGGGATTTTAAGATATGGAGGCAAGCATATCATAGGATCTTGTAATTATTTTCTGATTCACATCCTAGTACCCATAGAAATTAGAAAGGACTATTTGGAAATAGAGCATGTTCACGGCCTAAAGATGATCCTCATATCCCTGTTAAGAGTGGTTCTTTTTTCCTTTACCCATTGAAACGTTTCCTATAGGTTTTGGAAGAATTAAAAAATTCAATCCCCCTTTAGATCATCAGGGATATCATAGATGGAAGTGGTGATGGGATAGAATGTACTCATGGGTTTTTCTTGACCAAATATTTCCACTTTTCCACACTATATTCTTCCCCATCAGAATCATATTCCTTTTCCTAGTCATACTACATAGGTCAATTTTCTGTGGACAATGACTCGCAGAATTTAGAAGGTAAGGAAGGTCATCACTACTCTGGTTCACCTACAAACTATGGTTTCTAATGTTTGATGTGGAACTATATATGGTTGACCCTGGAAATTTGAGTACCATTCTATGTGAATGTTTCTTGAAAATTAGAGGATGTGCTTAATAGGGTGATATATCACCATGGGGAGGTTGTACACAATGAATGATAGGGGTAGAATATTTGTAATCCATATATATGGTATCATGAGGAAGACTATCATAATAACTATGGACATATTCTATAGATGAAGAGTTGTTGAATCCTTAATATGCTTCAGACATGAACTGTATAACCTCAAGGATTCTAGCATTATGTAGGGTAGAAATATGAGCCTCATCCTATATTTTGGTTGAAATATTCCAACCAACCATTTGGGAATGAGAAAGAGTATGATACTTCTGCGTGGTGGTCACTGGAGTATGTCGAAGGATGCTTGTTGTTGTGAGAATACGTTCCCATTGCTGGGAAGTTGTTAGGATATGCCAGTGAGATACTAAATTGTTGGTAGGTGTATGATCCTACCTTTGGGTGACTTCAAAAATATGATGTCTAACCTTGGTTGAAGGGGAAGATGGGTCTAATAAAAATGTGTATTCCCTGATAAATTTTTTTGATGGACCCACGGAATGGGACAAGGGATATAAGACACCTCCTATATAGTCTTTAAAAGAAACCTGAGTAGGAACATGTTCTTGATTACTGGAAGCTGTCAAAAGTTTCTGAGTAACTTATAGATTTTTGGAAGGAATATGGGCCTTCTCTGAGGTGATTGAGGGGACATCTTATGAACAATAGTGAGAGTGGGAATATGATATTGGTCTTGGTTTACCTTTGTAATGCACCTATAGAATTATTCAATAGGAATATACACCTGTGTTGAGGTAATTTTCAAGTTGGTTTGATGAACCCCATTTGAAATGGGGATATGAGCTTGGTTCAGTGCCTCATCCTTTATTAGAATGTGTTGATAATCCTCATGGGTAGGAGCAATAATATGAGCTTACTCCATAGTAGCCACCATGTCATGTTGGAGAATTTGATATTCTACTCTAGTAGTGAGAACATTATAGTATTAGTGTCCCTTTAAAATCACCTGAATATGCTGAAGAAGCCCCTATATAGCTATGAGAATACACTATAACTTCAGAAGGGAATGAGCGAGAATAATGGCCAATACATTTTTTGCCACAATAATATATTGTAAGACATATTCGATTTAAGCATGGAAATATTCTGATGGTATCCCTCCATTTTCTACCAGGATATGCTAATGGTATTCTTGTGAGGTGGTGGGGATATGTGCATAATGCCTGTTTTCTTCTGGAATATAATGGTAAACTTGAAATATGAGCCCATTCCCTATGATCGACAACTCTATATTCCTAGAAAGATTTACAAAGGGCCCTAATTTCAGAGTTTAGGTTGACAACCTATAGTGTGACACCCTCAATAGTAGACTGAGGGGTAGTAATCATATTTCCCTATGATCGAAAACTCTCTATTCCTACAAAGAATGTTTGAATAATAGGTTCTTGGGGATCCTAAGAATTGAGACTTATTCTCATGAATTTTTCACTTAGCAATCACAAGTACATGAGATCATGAAGACCAAACCACCAATAAGAACAACACATGTTTCATATGAAACTGGTTGTTCGTTTCTACCAACATGTGTATTTGCAACAAATCTCCTCCAGGAAATGAACTCTATTGGTGATGATGGCGTACCTCTAATTACTATCCATTTATCTTAATTGTGTATCTAATTGTTCCCATAGTCATCTATTTTTCATTTCCTCTAGAAGGTCTCCTTTATCGGTCTTCCTATTTTTTTATGTCTATTTTTTATCTTCCAACATATCCATAAACACTCCATGTCTATCTTTCCTCATCATACTTCAACATTCATCAATCAGTGTCCATCCCTCAACGATCAATTTCTGCTCCCGAATCTTTTTTCCCAAACTTTTCCTCTCTCAGTGGCTTCTCCCTTTCACTGAATTCTTTTTAGTTGTGATCATTAGAAAGCTCAATACCCATGTAAGGTTTCACACTCCTTATTTTTGTTTCTTCTCCCAATTTGTCTCTCAAAATGTATTTATATTAATAGATTTATCTTCCCCCAATTTTCCCTACTAAATTTATTCTTATTCTGTTATAATATGTGTTTGGTTAGACCATCAAGTGCTTTAATTTATGATGTTTTAATTTCCTTCTTTTCTATTATACAACAACTATTTAATGGGGATCCCATTATATTATCATTGCATAATGAGATTTCTACACTTCTTACACTTTCTCAGGATATGGAAAACCTTTACACCATGTATTATGTAGAATCAGTGGTAATGCCCATATTTTTAAACTATTGTACTATGATTTTATATTTATGTATTTGTATAAGCGTTATACATTTATGAGTATTATATTTCCAAAACCAGTAAATTTTTACATATATTTTGTGATAACTTATGTATTTTAATTAAAATGTTTTTGATTTGTATTTTTTCAAAACAAAACATATTTCTGACAAATTTATATTCTATTATATTGATGGTATTCTTATTTAATGAAAATGCATACCTTAATTGGTGTGGAATGGAAAAGATATAATGAAAATGCATACCTGTAATAAATTGGATACCTTAAATGAGTATTCATATGCATTCTAATTTCCAATTAAGGTATTCATTTTCATTATATATTTTCCATTCTAGAACAATTAAGGTATTCATTTTCATTATGGCTGGGGAGGCCATTTATTCCTACCAATTTATGCCAAAAGCTGATACTATGGTTTATATTCACGCTCATCATGTGACACTTACCTGCAGGCTATATCACAATATATATATGGGAGATTCTAACTAAAATGTCTTGATATCTAAATCCTTTTATTAAATCATGGATTATCTCATCCCGTTTTATTCTTTTATGGTTTTTCGTTTACCAGAAAATACCTGCGAACACTAACCTTATGAAATTTGGTCTTTATTTTTTTTCTATGTGCAGTGTGTATAGTGTTGGGGAAGACTCTCTTGAACATGTTTTCATTCACTGCACTTATGCTAGAGTGAATTGGGGAATTATTTCAGACATGTTTGAAGCTGAAGCTTTCACTGCTTCTAGTGTTTATGGCATCCTAAATCGTTGTATAGTTCAGAATGGTTTCTCTCAACTCCACAATCTGTTTCACGCAGCAGTGGATGCAGCTTTTCACATGATCTGGTGGAATTGCAACAGTTCCATAAATCAGGGACATTTTATTGACATGCACACTGTTATGAATAGCATTTTTACAGCAGTTTGGGTGGCTGATCCTATGAATATTGGGCTTACTGGAAGCTACATAAAATACCTTTTTGTCCTTAATAGGTTGTGAGTTAAAGTTCAAAATCTATTAAGGGTATGTTCTATTTGAAAGTGGTCATCTATTATCATTTTTTCTTTTTCATATCTAATATTCAATAGTTTTCTTATTGACCTATCTTGAAATGATTAGAATCTGTTTTGAAGGTGGATGTATTTGATCAATACTTGTTTCTTACAGGCTCGGTAGAATAATTTGCAGTTGAACCTATTGTAGGGGTCCCTATTTGGTGACCTTTTATTTTCATGTGAACATTGATGATCTTTACAAGCATGAAGTTTACAAACTCCAATATGCAAAATTATCTCCTGTATAATATTTGAAGTAAGTTTATAGATTCCCTTTAATGTTTTCATATATTATTATTCCTTTAGATGTATACAGTACATTACTATTGTTTAAAAAATACCATGCTCCTATAGTAATGCTTGGTTCCTTAAGGATCATGTCCATTATTCACACCAACATGTGACTTTTGTAGATTATAAGAGCCATTGCAGAAGATATTGACCCTCAAAATGTGGGAAGACCATGACATAGACAATGTTTCCATGAGGTTATAGAACTTTTAGAGATTATCATAAAATAGATTTTCTAAGAAAATTAGCGTAGAAAAATTGAAATTAAAAATGGGTTATAGGATCCAGATATGACATGAATCACTTTTTAAAGCATGTATAAACTTGGTTATTTCTTTAAAACCATCCAAAATACCTATTAGTTTTAAATATTCTTGAAAACAGAAGCAGATTTCAATATTCTACATCACAGTTTGACACTTGAGCATGCAGTGGTAGGTCCATAGAAGCTTCCAACACCTGTTAAGCATGTTATACTTTTTACATTTTCAAACCCATGTTTTTATGCTCTTTGAAATGGTGGGTGCATCACCTAATAATGCTTTTGTTGGGCATGAAATTGAAAGATAGATAAGGAATGCTTACAAGTTAACGAGAATGAATTGTTTCTATTCACAAGAATAATAATGAGGATTTGATTACATGAGTGTAGATTATTAGATGCGTTCAGCCACCTATGTCCAATATATGAGTAGTCATTCAATATTACATTACCATTTATCTGCTTATATGGTGCTTCTTCTGATGCAAGATCCCAAACAACTGACTCAGGTACTATATCAATGTCATCATTGTACCTAATGGTATGTAATAACTTATTCCATCATGATTTTTGTTTTATGTACTCATAATTCTTTATTCAAATTACAAAATTGTAAATGTGCTTTTCAAAATCTTCTCTTAATAAAAAAAGATAATTTTATCTTATGCAATTTAATTTCTCCATGCATCCAAATCTAACATATCATTCTTTATACATTGAACATAAACTATTCTCTATACTTTCAAGGGAGTTATATGATTATTAGATGCTTTATTGTATTTATTACTTAGCTCGATTGTATTCTGATCACATGATCATCAGTAGCTGCATTTGTTTGGTGCACCAACTCTTGTGTATGTAGATTCATATCACAGTCTTTCAACTTTTCTACTACCAGGTATGTTATAACTGAATCATCTAATCATAGGGTGTCTACTTTGTGTACAGTATTATTGGACCGTCCGGTGATCATCCTCTGCATATTGTATTCTCACAGTGCATATTCTTTCCTCTAATCGCAGTGTACTCCATCCAATGACCAATCTGATATTCTCACTCTTCCCATTCGTGTCATTGCATGAGTCCTCCATTTGTTTGTTTTACATTAAAATTCTCATACTATGTCTGGTTATCTTAAAAAATTTCATCCTTGATTACAACCTTCGGATAGTTACTGCATGCGGAAGTATTGTTAGATCGCCTCTATCCGAGCAATGGAGTCTTGGTTTATCTGAGCATCTCGGTCAGTGTATTTATGTCTGAACATCCCCCCCTGCCCGCAACACCCCCCCTTCCACCTATGAATAAGCCCGCACCATCTCCCCAACACCTGCAACCAGCCCCTTTTCACCAGCATTCCAGCCTTCTCCCGCTCCCTTCGCTCCTGGTCTGAAGATGTTGCCTCGCAGATGTCGCTGGATCGGGCCAACACGCTGCGGTCACGCCGCCGTCATGCCACGGTCATGCAGCGGTCACACCGCGGTCACGCCGCGGTCACCCTGTGGTCACGCCGTGATTTGGCCCTGCTCCAGCCACATCCATCCCACACCAACCCCCTTCCACCTTCATTTCAGCCCGCTGTCACCAGCATTCCAGCCCGCAACAGCCCCCCTGCCACCTTCGAATCATCCTGCACCATCCCGCCAACACCTGCAACCAGACCCCTTCCACCAGCATTCCGTCCTCCTCCTTCTCCCTTCGCTCCTGGCCGGAAGATGATTCCCTACGGATGTCGCCGGATCGGGCCAACACGCTGCGGTCATGTCGCGGTCACGTCGCGGTCACGCCGTGATTTGGCCCTGCTCCAGCCACATCCATCCCACACCAGCCCCCTTCCACCTTCATTTCAGCCTAATGCCACCAACATTCTAGCCCGCAACAGCCTCCCCTTCCACCTTCAAATCATCCCACACCATCCCCCTAACACCTGCAACCAGCTCCCTTCCACCATCATTCTAGCCTCCTCCCGCTCCCTTCGCTTCTGGCCGAAAGATGTTGCCCCGCAGATGTCGCTGGATCGGGCCAACACGTTGCGGTCACGCCGCGGTCACACCGCAGTCACACCGCGGTCACGCCATGGTAATTCTGTGATTTGGCCCTGCTCCAGCCAAATCCAGCCCACACCAGCCCCCTTCCACCTTCATTTCAGCCCGCTACCACCAGCATTCCGGCCCGCAACAGCCCCTCCTTCCACCTTCGAATCAGCCCACACCATCCCCCCAACACCTGAAATGTAACGCCCCGACCCCAGTTACCCAGAGTCGGTGCATTATTACATAACATTGGCATGATCACAAGAAAGATCAAATCTCGAAAGACCGATTGGTTTAGTAGCCTTGGAAACACTATATATATTCATAAGTTTTACATTACATCATAAAATGAAAAACTACTACAACAACATAATGTCTCCATAATCCACACTCATATCCCCACATAATATCCCTGCAGGTCATTCATAATTTACTTCTTCACTTCCTGGGAAAAATAAAACATAGAAAAGGGGTGAGCTCAAATGCCCAGTAAGGATAACAATATAGCAGAAACTTTAATAAATAAGAATAAACATTTAAGGCAATGTATAACTAAAATAAAAGCCTTTCAAACATGAACTTTAAACATGGTATGGAATAAATAAAATGAAATAATTCCATTTACTTATTCACATGGATATTCTACTAATCGAATAATCACATGCAAAAATCAATAACCACTTTCATAATGTTGGAATGCATAATGCCAGACTATCATAACCACATAGCCAAGGCCTCGTGCCAAGACTACAAATAAGATTTTGTCAAGGCCTTGTTCCAAAACACTAGTTTGTCTCATGAGACCTACCGATGCATCGAGGAGCTATAGCGGGCTCTACCCGTCACATATTAAGTCCAATGCATTCCCATATGAAAAGGTTTAAATATAACATAAACATTAGTATTAAAACTAGCATAAGAAATGTCAATACTTTCACCATAAACTATGAATGGTATAAAAATATCACATCCACAGTCAAACATATCACAAAACCTTCAATAAAATATAGAAGTTTTGTATCATAATAAATCAAGTTCAAATAATCTTAAAATCCATCAAAGGATGTTGACATAGATGAAATCAAAATTATTTTTAAAGAAATATCTCCTTTTGTTTTGAAATAATTTAAGATCCATATAAAATAAAACATTTTCTTTGAAAATAATCTTATAAGCTTGTAAGGGAAGCTTTGAAGATTTTATAACGGCGTAAAATAGCCGCACCCGCCGTATAAGTTAAAAAAAACATTCTTACCTTAATTCTGTCGAAAAGGTTAAAAGGACCTTGTTTTGAAGATGACGGAAAGATTCCTTTTATAAAAATTAAAACAAGGGTATAAATGACTTTAACCCATATTATTGTAAAAATGTTTTGAAATACATTTTGAAGAAACATGGATGTGGATGATAACGAGATCCCAGTAGATTATTACGTATAAACAACCTCGGATAATGAAGAGATTGTGAAATAACCCTTACCTTGTACTTTTCCTTGGTTGGGGTAGGTTAAACTCCTGTATAATGGTGAAATAATTGTTATTAAATTATACAATAATCATATACATTAATATGATATCATATATGATCTTTTAATATTGATTTGCTAATAATATCTTAGTATTATCGTTGTTTCGGGTGTTAACTTACTTGTTTTCTTTTATATGTTTTGTTACGTAAGACATTTTTGTAAAGGATAGGTTGTATATTATTCATATCCATAATGATATCAAGTCCTTAAACATTCTTTTTATAAATCATCAAATGATAATTATACTTTAATGGATACGATGGAGAATGAATCTCATCGCGTTCGTGGAGACGGTAGTCCGTACGTACCCACGAGCGACAATATCATTATTTTGATATTAAAATAATATATAAATGGATGGTATATCATATATACAGAATCATTAACATGTTATATTTATTATTTTCATGAGTTACACATCATTATTATACCCATCCAAATAATAATATATTGAATAACAATTACACCACGACGTGGAGACGGTAAGCCGTACGTACGCACGTATGGTGACATGTTATTCAAAGGGTGGATAGAATACTGAATATGGTTGTACCATATTTATAATAACATCACAGTATATGTGAGATACTGGAGTTATTATTTTAGAATGGTAAGAACAAAGAAAGAAGAAGTGGAAGAAGAAAGGAACTTGAAAAGGGTGGTGAAATCATTACCTCTTCTTCGGGTTTTTCCTTTTGATTTGATCAAAAGGGCTCCTTAGGTTGGCTTTCTGATCAAACTAAGGCCCCTAGGTTTTAGTGAGGGAAGTTGGGAGAGTATTTGGGCAGAGTTTGGCCGAACCCAAAGGCTTTGATGGTGTGAAGAAATGAGAAGGAGGAGTGCCCTTTTATAAGAGGGGTGAGGGGCACCTTTGGAAAAGCTAGAGATATTAATTTATAATAAATTCATATTCGGTTTATAATGGCTCCAAAGTTTACTATTAAAAGGTTAAGGTGGGGATAGGTCGAAAACCACTAAACCAATAGAATTTAGACAGGTTTGGGTACTTATATTAACCTTCTCTTTAAGTATTAACTCTAAGTTAATTAGTTTCACTTTTACAATGTCTCTTTGTATTTTTATATAATATGGTTAATAAACTTACTATATACATCCAAGCGACTCCCAAGTGGTCCATTAATGATGAACCTATCATGATATAAGTCTCTTGGCTGAACCTTAGATTTTTTGGAATTTAATATCAATTAATAATATAATATTTGTTTTAAGAACTCTTTTATGTCAATTTTGACACTATTCAATAGTTGATTTTTTTGAAACTCATAACAAATTGATTACTTAGAAAAAAGTCAATTAAATCAATCCTAATATATCATATTATCCTAGAAAATTAGTTTAATTCATTAAAAGTTTCATATTATATTTATTTGGGTATTTATAATATCAATTATTTTAAATTTTCACTATTATAGTAATTACTGCATCATCATTGTGTCATAAATAAAATAAATTATTTAATGTCTAAAAATTATAAATAAAATATCATTATGTAGGAAATCTTTTTATCTTTCTAATTAATATTTATAATCTAAAATCCAACATATATAACTCTATGTAACAATTGTTTTTCTAAAAGCTATATGCTTGTGTCATTTTTGTATTCATTTTAACTTAATTAAAATAAAGTGTCATTATCACTTACAAGTGGATCCATGGGGTCCCAAAATCGACCCAAAGATGCCCATGGTCGACCATGTATCAACCAATAGGGTTAAGACACGTTTTAGGGTAATTTAGTATTATTATAATATTATTTTTTAACCCTTATTTACCGGATTTACCCTTAACCATTGTAAATAAAATATTTACTTCAGTAATTATTCAAAATGTCTAAAAATAAAAGTTACCTATTTACACAATTTGAACATCCTGATTCCAAATATGGAATCCATTTTCCTAAATTCAAAATACATAAGTGGTAGAAATTAATTAAAAATTAATTCCCGCTGTCAAAACAAAAAGTGTGTTTTTAAGAGATAATAACTATCAAAAGATTGACACTTGTTTATGTTCGGTTTAATTGTAAAATTATGTCCAATGACAAACATTATATTAAATGGTTAAAATATATTCTAAATATACTTTAAAACTACTAAAATTCATAATTTATCATTATTAATTATTTTGATTAAAAAGGTTGTTTTTAATTAAAATTTAGTAATTTTCACTATTCATCAAAATATGAAAGTTATCTGAAATGTACCAAAATTTCACCTTAGGCTAAATTCGATATTCCAAATCCAAAAATGATGTCTATTTTGAAATATAAAATATATATAATTTCAAAAAGTAGGTATTACTATTCATAACGGCTAGTTTGATTGGTTGTGATGTGTGTTAAAACTCAAGGTTGCGTACAACACACGCTACTGTATTATTCAAAGAAAGCATACCGTGGAAGCTTCAGATGTTTCATTTTAAATTTTTGATGTCCCCATTTAGTCAAAAAGTTTAAAATATTGTATTTAAAAAGGGTTCACTATTAAAAGTTGATAAAATTGCAATACTGAAAATGAATTTGTTCTTGCATTATATCTAAGAAACTCATAATATGGATTCTAAAATTATAAGGATTATATAAAGTTTAAAATTTAGATAATAATATTCATAACCTCTTTTTAATGGCTTTTTTTTGTAAGTCATGGTGTGATTGAACTCGGTGTTGCGTGTAGTGCAAGTTATTGAATTATTTTGAAGAAATAACACACTATGAAATCTTGGGGTGTTACATGAAACCAGCCCCCTTCCACCAGCATTCCAGCCTCCTCCCGCTCCCTTCGCTCCTGGACAGAAGATGATGCCCCGCGGATGTTGTTGGATCGGGCCAACACGTCGCGGTCACGCCTCGGTAATGTCGTGTTATAGCACCTGTACCAGGGGAACTGATTTAACTTGGAGTGTCTTCACGCTCTAATCGACAATATGAATGAGATACTCCTCTAATGAAGCATCTGAATCCTACTAATCCTCATCAGGACAAAAAACACGTGTTGTGTCTAGAGAGTATTAGTGCATCCAAGACACTTGAAGTACATCATACTTTGACTGATACTTTTGAGGGAGTTCTAACTTGTAGTCCACTAGTCTGATCTATTTCAGAACATCAAAGGGTCCAAATAACCTCAGTAAAAGCTTATCCTACCTATGAATATGTCTATAGACCAACTTGGGTGAGTCTCTAAAGAAAACACGATCTCTAACCTCTAACTTGAGAGTTCATCAACGTTGGATGGCATATGACTAATGTTTAGATAATGCTATCATCATGCTCCTTCTGAACAACTGGACCTACTCTATAGTCTCCTACACAATACGTGATCAATGAATAGACACCTCCCTTGCCTCTAGCCAACACAGAGTTGAGTGAAACCCCATGGTATGTACTGGGGTCTATGAAGCCTTTATCCTCTAGGTCCTCGAATATCTTCTTGAGATCCAGAAGCTCCATAGGTTCCATCCTATAAGGAGTAATGGTTATTGGTACTGCTCCTGGAACAATTTTGATATTGTATTATACCTCCCATACTAGGGGTAGACCATAAATTTTGTTAGGATAGTCTTCACTGAATTTCCCCACTACCAGTGGAAAACAAAGGTTTGTAACCCCTAGTACTCAAGGAAAATGGTAGTGATCTGATCTATCACACTACCCATCCTTTACAGCTCATACCTATCTTGAGTCACACAGACATACCATTATAACTTATTCACATACCTACTTCCCTATGGGGATTTAATTATCACCCTCCAATGACAGCAGTTAATATGGGATCAATAGGGAACTAGTAAATCAATCCTGACGATTACATCAAAACCCATCATATCAAGGATTAAATGATTCCAAATAGAAAGCTATCCACCTATCACAAGAGAAAAACCCTTAAAATAGAAAACACCCTCTAAGATAGGTATGAACTGTCCAGGGTCTGGGGTGGGGGCAGGACTGGTAGGGGGAGGGGAATCTGTCCAGTGTCTGGGGGGTGTCGAGGTTCTGGGGGAAAGGCAGGACTGGAAGGGGGAGGGGAATCTGTCTAAAGTCTGGGGGGAATCTGTCCAGGGGGAGGGGGATCTGTCTAGGGGGAGGGGGATCTGTCCAGGGTCTAGGGGTGTAGGACTGGCAGGGGAGGGGAATCTGTCCAGGGTTTGGGGGGAAACTATCCAAGGGGAGGGGAATCTGTCCAGGGGGAGGGGGATCTGTCCAGGGTCTGGGGGGGATCTATCCAGGGTCTGGGGGGGAAGGACTGGTAGGGGGAGGGGAATCTATCCAGGGTTTGGGGGGAATCTGTCCAAGGGGAGGGGATCTGTCCAGGGGGAGGGGGATCTGTCCAGGGTCTGGAGGGGATCTGTCCAGGGTATGGGGGGTAGGACGGGCAGGGGGAGGGTAATCAGTCCAGGGTATGGGGGGAATCTATCCAGGGGGAGGGGGATTTGTCCAGGGTCTCGGGTGGGGGCAGGACTGGAAGGGGGAGGGGAATATGTCTAGGGTCTAGGGGGAAGGGGGGAATGACTGGCAGGGGGAGGGGAATTTTTCCAGGGTCTGGGGGGAAAGGGGTGGGGGGAAGGACTGGCAGGGGGAGGGGGATTTGTCCAGGGTCTGTCAAGGGGGGTTTCTAGGGTCTAGGGGGCTGATATCTAGGGGGTCCAGTGGGGGTCTGATGCTGTCCAGGGGGGTCCAATAGGGGGGGTTTCTGTCCAAGGGGGTCCAGTAGGGAGGGCAAGGGGTGTGAAAGGGGTGCAAGGGATGTGGGGGGGGCTACTGTCCAGGGGGTGGGGCTGGTTTTTTTATGAAATGGGAAGAGGACTTTGTTTATGTTCATGGGTATTGGAAAAGCAAAGGAAGTTGTCGGCATTGTCATAAATAATGCATGCACTGTCCTCTAACGCTCTCTTTTTCCAGCTGCGATCACATCGCAGTTGTGCTGGTGTTGTCCAATAGCAAACAAAGCTCTCACAGTTGTCTTTCTCCTTGATCGGGTACTCACAAACAGCTTCCAAAGTAGTCCACTGACTGTGTATTCCTAAGATGTCTATATGGCTTGACAAAAGAAGATATAACAGCCTTCCTGCCCAGATCATAACTGAAGATCCATCCTTTACTTATATGTGGCAAGCATAAGATTCCCTCACTTCCAGAAATGAGAAAGATATTTATGGGATTGTCTAAATATACAATGTAATTGAAATTCTAGTCAACTTTGATCATTAGGTTGTCACCTTGATAAAGAATAAATTGACATTATTAACTGATGTCCACATGGAGATGGAATCATGAACAAGATTCATGGTCATGTGTTAATTATATAAGAGAAATTGTTGGATTGGTGTTGCCTGATCCAGTTGGGCCGAATGCTTGTGGCCCGCAACTGTAGCACTTTTGACAAAGGTAACCATCGTTTACTCTAGCGACGCAGACTTATTTTTCAAAATAGTGATCATCTTATCCATTTTATAGCCCATTTTCGGACTAGGGTTACCACTGAAAAAACCTATGTAATTTGGGCTCCTGAATTAGTGAAGTTCTGCCTCTCTGTGGACATAGGGTTATTCCCGAACCACGTAAATTTGTGTGTCACATGTCTATTTTCTTTCTGCATTCCTCTTTTATTTATCGTTTCTGTCATTGTGCCTCCAGAAGATTCTGCAACAGAAATTTGGATTGGGAAATGAAAACCATAAAGACATGATTTAAACTCCCATCCTCCCATTTCAATGAAAGGTTCCATCATCATCACTCTTGTGGTGACATGCTGATTGCCTAAAAAAATTAGGCATGTGAGACAAGGATCATGACCTTCCTAGTGTAGTCTAACATAATGGTCTTGAAGTAAACCTAAAGAAAAATATTGATGAAATTGAGATGAATTCATTCTCCTTCAACATATAGAGGATGAGTATCATTGGGCATCAACTTCAGGGATTGGTGAACCCGTTAGGGGGGGTGTTCTGTCCAGGGGAGGGGGGTGTCCAGGGGTATCTATCCAGGGATGGGGGGCGTTCTGTAGAGGGGAGTAGGGGTGTCTGTCCGGGGGGGTCTATCCAGGGGAGGGGGGGTATCCAAGGTTGTCTGTCCAGGGGGGGTCTGTCCGGGGGGGTCTGTCCAGCGGAGGGGGGTGTCCAGGGTTGTATGTCTGTCCAGGGGGGTATCTGTCCTGGGTGGGGGGTGTCTGTCCTAGGGAGGGGGTGGGGGTGTGTCCTGGGGGTGACAGACAGGGGGGGTCTGTCCGGGGGGGGGGGGGGGGAGAACCAGGGGAAAACAGGTAGGGGGACTGGCAGGGGGCAGATAGGGGGGGAGACATGCATGGTGTGGGGTGTCAAAGGTTGTCTGTCCAAGGGGTGTCTGTCCAGGGTGGGGGGTGTCTATCCGGGGGGTGTCTGTTCGGGGGAGGGGGGTGTATAGGGTTGTCTGTCCGGGGGGGGGGATCTGTCCAGGGGGGATCTGTCCAGGGGAGGGGTTGTACAGGGCTATCTGTCTGTCCAGGGGGTGTCTGTCCTGGGTGGGGGTGTCTGTGCAGGGGAGGGGGTGGGGGTGTGTCCAAGGGGGGTGACAGACACGGGGGACTGGAAGGGGGTAGAGAAACAGTGGAAAACAGGTAGGGGGGCTGACAGGGGGCAGAGCCAGATGGAAAATAGGGGGAGACATGCTAGTTCGGGGTGGGAGGGGGACTAGCAGGTGGGTGGAAGGTAGGGGGACTAGCAGGGGAAGGGAGACTATCAGGGGGCAGGGGGACTGGCAGGGGGACTAGTAGGGGAAGGGGGACTAGTAGGGGACTGGCAGGGGGCAGGGGGGACTGGCAGGGGGAAGGGGGGACTGGTAGGGGGACGAGCAGGGGGCAGGGGGACTCGCAGGGGGACTAACAGGGGGCAGGGGGACTGGCAGGGGACTGGAAGGGGGGTGTCAAGGGACTAGCAGGGGCAGGGGGTGGAAGGTAGGCCTGCAGGCCTACTGTGTTTTTTTATTTAACTTTGATCTATAGCCACAGTTTCTAACCGTGGCTATAAGGCTTGTTTGTGTTTTGCATTCTGCCACGGTTTCAAATCGTGGATATAAGGCTTTAGCCATGGTTTCAAACCGTGTCTATAGGGGTTAGTCTATAGCCACGCCAATACCATCCACGGTTTATGGGCTTATAACCATGGTTTCAAACTGTGGCTATAGCCTAAATTTCCAGCAGTGTATGCTTCCAAGATTTCTTCAGAATGCATGACACTTTAAATGCTTATAGGTGTTTTTAAAAATGTTTTTGGGTGGGCGGTTGGTATTCCCCATGATTCATAGTGTTGTGAATATTAGTTTTGAAAGATGAATTGAGTAAACATGGGTTTTTGTGTGATTTTAAAAATAAAAGGGGGAAATCTCATGTTTTGGGATGTTTGGAAAAGAGAATGGTTTTTTGTGTGAATTTGGGATTAATTGGTATTTTTCCTTTCTCAAATGGTTTTCTTTGGTTTAGGCATGATTTCAATCTTGTTTGTAAGTGTGTGGTACCTTGGTGGTATAATTGAGATTTTAAAGGATTTTGTAATTAAAAATGTTGGGTGATTATGTTTTCTAAAAATAAAAGTCTTCCTTGTAAAGTAACGAGACCCGTTTTGAACCTTGAAAAATGATTTTTAAAAGTGAAGAACCCCCTCTTCAGGAATTCCCCTTAATTTGAGAAATTTGATGCAATTTTTGCTATGTGATTTATGATTGTGCCTAGTATAAAGGATTGTGCATTTCTGGGTAATGTAAAAATGGGAATCTTCTCAAGGAGGGAGATTAGTGGTGAGATTTTGAATGAGTTTTTGATAAAGAAAGTGTTATGTTAGTATGTTCTTTCTTAATAAAAAATCACCACAATTTGAAATTGAGAAAATGGGAAACCCTAGGTACCTAGTTGGGTAGACTAGAACTACTATAACAGATGATTTAGAAGTGGTGTGTCCAGGTTTCATCTACCAGGATTGATGCTACAACACAAACTAAAATTTTGTGATGATTGGAGACCACTAGGCCATTGGGGGGGGGGGTCCCTCATAGTGTCTCATTCCTGAGAATGATGATGGTCATGGTTTCTAATCCATGTTTCATTTATGTAAGAGGATTCCAGGTCCCCAACTAACACTGGATTATTTGGGATTTCCCATGGTTCTTGTGATGCGATTTCTATTTTAGTTGTTTCATACTTGATATATCATTTGTGAAAACCATATTTTAGTCTAAATTGGTTTCCTTTCATTTTGAAATATTAATGAATGTGTGGAACCGATTTTGAAAATATAGTGTAAGAGAAATCATTTCCCTAAAAACATAAACTTGTGACTTGATTTTTAAAGGAATGAAAAAACAATTATATTAATGTCTTATTTTCAAACTATAATGGTTGGGTTTCTTTTTAAATCCAAGGGAATAGGGTGCTTTTTATCCTTGGAATTCCTATTGAGCATCTCGGTGATCACACTTACTCTATTTTTTAGTTTTAGGTTCCTCTAGTTTGGGTCCCTCTTGGAGCGAGTGTGGTTTTTTGTTCCATAGTGACCCATGAGGTCACTTGAGGTATGTTCCACTCCTTGGTTTATCGTTATTCCTACTGCCATTTTGTTAAGTTTATTTTTCTTTTATTTATTTTTATTTTCTGTTCTAAATCATTCCCAACTACTTTATTTGGATGCTCGTCACTGTTTTCCAACCTATGGGGATGGAGAACACCCTTTGGGATTTATCGCGGGCCGACTCGGGTGACTAGTTCAGGGTTGACCCGGTTGGCTCATAAAAAAATGGTATCAAAGGAGGTTTCACTCTTTTGGGTCCCATTCTTTAGGGTAGATTATGGGTAGACCAAAGATAGTGTTTTCAGGAATTGATGTTCTAGTTGCGAGTAGGGTGTCTGACTAGCACACCTCATGATGGGAATCAAGTTACCAGGGGAAGTCAGGTTTTATCTGAGTTCATTATTTCTTATAGTTCTTTGATGTTTGGGGAAATGAAATGGGAGTTGGTTCAATGGTCTCAGTGAGATCATAGGTCTTATAAAGTCATGTGGATATAGAGACATTGTCCAAGAACACTCTCCATTAAGGTGGAGTGATTAGAGTATGGCCGACAACCATATGTCCAAGCCCCCATCGACACTAATTTATTCCTACATTTTCTTCTATCTCCTTGGGTTTTAAAAATTAATCTGGAAACTTTTTTATGAAAATTTAATGAATATGGACTTTAAAATGGGAATGGTTTGATTTTCAAAAATGGTGGAAATGGGTTTTCAAAATTTCTTGGAATAAGGATTTAGTGTGAATTATTATGAAATGGTTTTGTGTGAATGAGGGTGAGTTTATCAGAATTGGGTACTTATTGATCTCAACTTGTGGTTTGTTGGAATTAATTGTTTGGAAAAAAACTTGAATTATGTTAAATTGTGTTTTGGAAAATCTATTTCCAATTGGATTTTATAAACTATTGAAAAGAGTTTTTAATGGAATTAAATGTTTTGAAATTTATGTGTATGATTTTAAAGTGAGTTTTTATCTGAATGGTTGGTGATTTTCAAAAAGGCTTGTGAGATTTAAATTGGTTTTTGGTTTTTGTGGCTAGAGGTTTTGAGAAAGGGAATGTGTGGGTTGAATGTTGTGGTTTTGAAAAGTGGAAAGGTTTGGTTTTATTATTTTGTGTTTTTATGGGTGACCACATGCATGGGTATATATGGAAAGGTTGATGGTCAATGGAAAAAGCGGGTGAGTTCTTGATGTACATGAGGTGGGTGCCTGGTGTGGCATGATAACATGCATGTTTGAGGCCCATAGGATACAATTGGTGAATTTGAAACCCATCATCCTTATCTATTTTTACAAATGTTTTTTAAGGTAAATTTTGTGTTTTCATAACTGGTGATTGAGTGATGCCTCTTTTGTACTTTTGGGAATGTTGTTGTGGGATGTTTTGAGTTTGAAAACCCCTCTTTTTTAAATGATGTTTCATGTTTGTGTTTCGTTGATAAGTTGGTTTTAAGTAATGGTTACTGGTATTTTTTGAGAAGTGTGTTGGGAAGCCTTACAATGGTTCCCCTCATGTGTTCAATTCTGGTTTGTAGCATGCTTTGGCCAATAAATATATTTGATTGGGTCTTTGGTTTTCTTCATTAGTTGGTGCATTACCCCATAAAGAGTTAATGAATTATTGAAGTGCGACCATGGGTGATTCACCATTGGTAAATCCTCTAGTTGATCAATATAAGAACTTACTTCTTGAGTTTTTGAGATTGAGTCTACCCCTATTCCTTTTAAATTAAGCGAAAACTCTTATAGTGGGAGAGTGGATGTGAAAATTTGAATGATACTTTGGCTTCTTGAGTTGCCTAATTCATCGAAGGTGAAATCTGACATCGGTGTGTCCGAAGGTCCTATCCAGAAGCGATGAAATGAATTTTAGTGAGGAAAGGTTGAAGAATTCTTGATTTGTCTATGTTGGATACTATTTTAAAGGATCCTTTAGATCTTTCATTGGTTTCATTTAAGAAAATGTTTATGTTAGTCCACCGGTGTGGACAATCTGATCATAAGAGGCTGTTATGGATGATTGCGGTAATCTCATGTTGTTTAGGACTCGGTTCAAGGTCCTACTCCTTGTAATTTCTCTGTCAGTTTCAAGGGTCACGTTCGGTAGTGTCTTTTTGTGTTTTGTTCACTTTTAAGGGTGAAGGTGGATGTTGCAGAACCTTCCAAGGACTTCTGCTTAAATTAAAGTGTGTTTCACTTCCGAGAATTTCTAAATTCATTGTTTTGGGTGAAGGTGTCTTCCGTGTGTACTTTATTCCTTTGTTTCTTGTTTATAGTAATATAGGAAATGCATATGCATCTTCTAGGCACCTATCTTGGTAAAGGTTTCATGATAGAGTAAATTCGGTTTTAGAGCATATTATGTCATGTGGTGTTGTCTGATTGCGGTGTGGTTGCATGTGGAACCAGAAGAAGAAGTTTCATTTGAGAGTCTTCAATGTATGACTGTGAGGTATGAGATTATTCAAACATTATTACTCTAGATATAGGCCTCTAATTGAAGCAATCATGTAGTCAAGAACCCCCAAGGGGTGTAAAAGACCTTGGTCTAGTGTCAGTCTTCAATATGGGAAATAGATACAGTTTAAACATCATGTGTTTCTATTTCATTTCAAGTGGTCTCATTTAGTGGAAAGAGGCATGAGGACCTCGTTCCCACTTTGTGACCCACATGGTTTGAAGAGTTCCTCCTTGGTCAAAAGGAGGCTCGATTGTGTCTTTTTCTTGAACCTCAGTTCTTATACCGTTGTGGATGTGAACCTCTATTTGGTGGTCCTTGTTTGTCCAACCTTATAGATCAACCATTGTTTTGGTTTGGGATCATCTAAGGTTGGTGATCCCACACAAGAGGAGTAAATCATGTGGTTTTTTCCATTTGGTTTAGATTACTTTTAATTAGACCCCTTGGGTGGGGAGTTTGATCTATGTTGGGTTTTCTTATCAGTCTATGTTGGTTGGGTTGGGAAGTTCTCAAGTAGGCCCATGTTAGGCTTCCATGATGGCATGCGCAAGCTAGGCGGGTAGGTTGGTTCTTATGGTGGGGAGACCCACTGTGGGTCTCGCTATAATTTCTCTAGAGTGAATCGGAATTATCTTATCTCTTGTGGTGGGGAGTCCATTCACCCCTCCCCCCATGTTGGTCCTCCAGCTCCATCTTGGATGTTAGTTTGTTCTTATGGTTGGGAGTCCATTTGGGTCTCCCTATGTTAGATATTCAGTTATGTTCTTGGTGTTGTCTTGGCGATATGTGGTCTCATTTAGATTTATCTAACCCCAATCCCCTTTCTTATATAAAACATTGGGGTCGTAGCACGCCCAACAGTGTTGTGAAGCAGGGATGTAGTAGCCTCATTTGAGTTTGTTGCTTGTTTCTGGTAAAATGTGTGAGCCTCTTTAGAAATGTTTAAGGTGTTTTGTCTTGGGATGATAAATGGTGCTTTGTAAGAGTTCCTATCATTTGACTGTCAACTGGAGGTCTCATAGCTTTTGGGGATAGGCAACACTTGGTAGGGAGTCCATTTTGGGTCTCCCGAGTTCAATTTGTAAGCCTTTATCCTTTTTGGTAGTGTTCTTGCCTCCTCTCTCTTATTGTTTGTTGGGAATCCTCTTATATTATGAAGGGGATTGATTTATACATTTGGGTTAAGCCTTGTTGTGTCTTTCAGGGGGCAAAAAGTATTATGGTGGGGATAATTGGCACACCATGACCCGACACCTTGTGATCGTGGTTAGTTTACTTATATTTGAGTCTTTTTTAAGTTCAAAATTGATTAAATCAAAAGAAAATAAAATAAAAAGGAAATGATTTAAAAAAATAATGATAATATTATTATTATGAATATTATTATTATTAGTATTAAGTTTATTATTATTATCATTATTATTTTTATGATGTTATTATAATTATTAGGTTGTTATGATGATGATGATGATTATTATTATTATTATTATAATAATTGTTAGGTTGGCGTTAACTTTTTTTAGGGGGGGTTTGTTTTCCTCCTTCCCCTCCCCTCTCACATCACACCTCACCCCTTCCCTTCCCTTTCCCCATCACACCCCACCATTCTTGGGTTCCCCTATGGCATGCACAATTCTTAATAACCCTCCCCTTAGAGCCCTACTCACCCTCTGGTGACCTCCCTCACACTGTCTTGATCTCCCTAATTCCACCCTCATGACCCCCTAGTTGATCCATTTCTGTGCGTAACTCCACCTCCCAGGCTCCCTCTTTGTCTCAGATTTCAACCAGTGTTCCACTGGATTTTGGTATAATCCTTCAAGGTATTGGTTTCTCCCCTATTACCCTTACATTTCTAGCTGATGAGGTCTCCCTATTTCCCTATCAATTCAACCAAAAAACCTAGGGTTAGTATTGATTCATTTTTTTTCTTCCTTCGATAGGTTGTGTGGATGGTCCCTCGGGATCTTTGGGTTTTTGTTTTAGCAACTGCTATAGAAGGTGAAGAAGATTTCTTCAATTCAGTGCATCGCGACTATCCAAGGTAAGTTTTTTCATCTGTTGTGTGGTTTCCTTCTTTTATTTTTTATATTTTGGGTGTTTTAAGGTCCCTGGAATTTATATTGTAGTGTGTTAGACTCTTATTTTTGGTTTCAAGTCACTCGGTCTAAGGCAACTCGCATGCATGTGCATTAGTAAGTATATGTGTGTTTGTGTGTTTGTGTGTGTGTGGGTTCCCCCATTACATGTTTAATCAACCATGATAGTGAATATAAATGTATGGGGATTGGTGTTCCCAGGTATATATATGATAATTCATACGTAGGTGAGTGGCCACTAGTATATGTATATAAGCATCTATGTAAGGATCCCCTTTCACATGTTCATGGACATGAAAATGTGTGCATAGGGGCTAGGTGTCCTTATATGTATGTGAAATTGCATATGCGTAGTGGGGGAGTAGTAGATTCTAGTTATAAAGCACAAAGGGATGAATGTTCGATTTGGTTCCCCCCTGAGGTAGGTCCCCTATGCCTAAGACTTTAATTTGAATTCCTTAACTGCTTAAATGTTTTAAAGAGTATTTTTTATATTAAATAGTTTATACATGCTATGAAAAGTTATGATGATGTTTGGTGTTGTAATTTAATTTATTTTTTTGATTCACCCTTATGTTTTGAAATGTATAATATTCATTCAAATATGCTTCCAAGATTTATTTAGAATTCTTGACACTTTAAATGCTTAAAGTTGTTTTCAAAAATGGTTTTTGGTATACGTTTGGTATTCCCCATGATGTTTGGTGTTGTGAATATTAATTATGAAATATTAATTGAGTGAACATGGGTTTTTGTTTGATTTTAAAAATATAAGGGGAAATATCATGTTTTGTGATGTTTGTAAAAGCTAGTGGATTTTGGTGTGGATTTGGGATTAATTGGTATTTTTACTTTCTCAACTGGTTTGATTTGGGTTAGGAGTGATTTAAATCATGTTTGTAAGTGTGTGGTAACTTGGTTGTCTAATTGAACTTTTAAAGGATTTTTCAATTAAAAGTGTTGGGTGATTTTGTTTTCTAAAAATGAAAGTATTCCTTATAAAGTAGAGAGGCCCATTTGGCACCTTGAAAAATGATTTTTGAAAGTGAATAACCCCCTCTTGAGGCATTCCCCTTAATTTTAGAAATGTTATTCAAGTGTTACTATGTGATTTTTGATATGTTCCTTGTGTAATGTCTTGTGCATTATTATGTTATGTAAAAAGGGGAATGCGCTTAAGGAGGGAGATTGATGGTGAGAGGTTGAATGAGTTTTGGATAAAGAAAGTGTTAATTTTGTATGTGTTTTCCTAATAAAACCTCACCACCATTTAAAATAGATCACATGGGAAACCCAGGGTACCTAGGTGGGTAGACTATGACTAGTATGCTAGATGATTTGGAAGTGGTTTGTCCAGATTTCGTCTAGGAGGATTGATGTTACAAAACTAACTAAAATTTTGTGATGATTGGAGACCACTAGGTCATTGGGTTGCCCCATCCTAGTGGATTGTGCATGAGAATGATGATTGTCGTGGTTTCTAAGCCACATTTCATCGAGGTATAAGGATCCTAGGTCCCCAACTAACACTGGATGCTTAGGTATTTCCCATGGTGTTTGTGATGTGATTTCCATTTTAGTCATTTCATACTTGATGTATCATTTGTAAAAACCACATTTTAGTATAAATTGTTTTCCTTTCATTTTGAAATGTAAATTCATGCATGGAACCTAATTTGAAAATGTAGTGGAAGATAAATCATTTCCTTAAAAATTTAAACCTGTGACTTGATTTTGAAATGAAGGAAAAGCATTATTTTAATGTCTTTTTTTTAAACTAGCATGGTTGGGTTTATTTTTAAATTAAAGGTAATATGGTGTTATTTATCCTTGGAATTCCTACTGAGCATCTAGATGTTCATTCCTACTCTATTTTTCAGATTCAGGTTATTACATTTTGGGTCTCTCTTGGAGCAAGTGTGGTTTTGTGTTCTTTGGTGATCCATGAGGTCACTTGAGGTATGTTTCACTGTGTTGTTTAATTTTATTCCTGCTTCCAGTTTGTTTAGTTTTTTTTCTTTTATTTATCTATATTTTTTTGTCTTAATTGTTTCCAAATACTTTATTTGGATGCCTGACACTGGTTTCTAGCTCATGGGTATCGGGAACGCCCTTCAGGCCTTCTCAATGTCTGACTATGGGGACCAGTTCAGGGTTTACCCAATTGGTTCATGGTAGATATGAATAGTTGAAAACCTTAAAATATATATTTTAATGCTAATTATTTTAATGAGAAAAATTCTACATATTTTAATGAAAAATATTCCTCATTAGAAGAAAATTATTTACCTACTTATGATGATTTTTTTTTCAAAACTTTTAGAAAATAAGAATTGAACATTTTGAAAAAGAATTGATAATTCTAAAGTAAAACTTACTAAGGAAGATTCAATAATAAATATTTTTAAAAATGAAATATCAGATATTTCTAAAGATCATGATAAAACTATTTTTGAAAGAGATAACATTTCAAAAAAAATTTGAAAAAAATTTTTCTGGGAAAAAAAATTAGAAACAAAACATAGCTCTAAAACAAATACTAATGACGATAAGAATTTATTTGTGAAACAAAGGTATGAAATTTATTCTTTGAAGAAACTTTTATCAAACTTTACCACTAGTAAAGAAAATTTTCATATAATGTACAAACAAATAAAAACTCATGGTAATAGTACTATAATGGGTTTTATATTAAAAAAAATACTATTTTTAGTAACAATTACTTTGTTCTAAAAATTACACATTTTTACACAAAGTGTCAAAGTGGTTGTCACTAGAAAAAGAATTTTTCATTAAATAAAATTTAATCTCTTGGTTTTTATAAATCATACATTTCAAAAAAAAATGAGGATTCCTATTTTTTTCTGACATGACATGACCCAAGAATGTCTGGGTGCTTAAAGTTTAATAATTTTTTTAGGATAACAAATATAGTACCAAAAACAAGAATATATGGTACATGGATAGTGGGTGTTCTAATAATATGAATGGAAATACAGACTTCTTAAAGAAGATAATAAATATGAATGGTGGAAAAGTAACTTTCAGAGATAATGCTCAGGGAGAGATTATCAGAATATGTAACATTATTATTCTTGAAAAAACTCTTCTTCCAAATGTTTTATTTGTAAAAGATATTAAGAACAAAATTATAATAATAAGTCAATTATTTGATAAAGGCTACCTTGTGAGATTTAGGAATGATTATATTTTAATAAATAGTTCCAAGGATGAATTTAATCATTATGCCAATAGGCACAATAATTTTTATACCACTAACTTATAAGACATTAGAAGCCAAGACTTACCTTGCCTTAGTGAAACGGAAGATCAATATTGGTTATGGAAAAGAATGTTGGGTGTGTATTGTCTCAACAATACTCTATAAATATTATTTATTTTTATGCTCATAAATACCCTTGTTTGTTTTACTAATGATATTACATTAAATATATTTCAGGAAATTAATATTCTTTATATTCCTTATTATAGAAATATATTAAAGCTTATTATTCATGTGGAATATTCGTCAAAGTGTTTAGAATGTTTCTAATCATATTCTGGAAACACTGTTCGTACCGTATGTTGATGAAACATAATATAAGGAAAAAAATACTACGTTCGTATTATACCTTATGCTAAAAGATCATCACTTATGGTTGATCAACCCTATGTTGACAGAAATATGTGGATAAATAACCCTATGTTTGGATGAAACCTTATGTTTGAAAAAGATAAAAAGTATGGTTAAATAACCCTATGTAAGTATGGAATCATATGTTTAAGAAGAAAATGTTTGGATCATCAACCTTAATTTGTGATCAAACTTATACTATCAACCTTACATTCGTAGAATGAATGATACATAGTTGAACCATACATTTGGTTTTTTTTCATTGTGTCAAGGAACCTTACATTTGAATTTTCATCACTGAAGATTTGAATTTATGGATTTATTAGAGTTTCATGTAACGGTCTTTACTGAATATCAGGATAATTTAAAGTTCATTTTCGAACAATTCAAATATCATTATGATTAATTAGAAAATCTTATTAAGTTGAGAAATTCTCTCCTATTATTATGGAAGGATACAACTACTTTGAGCTATCTTAAGAATTTGAATTCTTATGATTAATTAGGCAGTTTTCTTGGATATGGAATTAAAATATATGCTCTCTATTTTTACTTCTATCAGTATACTTTTTTATATATGTGTGTGTATGATTAAAAGAAGAATATATACTGCGATATATATTGATCCATATATTGTGACATGTATTCACGATTGAAACTACATTCTTGTGAATATCTTTTTTATATCTACAATAACAATCGACCAAACTCACTTTTTCAACAGAAGAGGCTACAATGGAAATATACATATTAAAAATTTAGTATTTGTTTTAAGTATTCTACTACAATTAATTTTTTTTTCAAATATATTTTTCAACCAGATCACTTTGGAAATTCTATTTCCTAAGGAATATATTTTTTGAGAAAGATGATTCATATATTATCAATTGTTGTTCAACTATAAAGTTCAACTGGAATCCTTCACAATCAATATCTTTTTATTGAGATTTTCAACTTCTTGTACTCAGTTATGGTAGAGTATCAACTTCTTATTATAATATGTGGTTTATCGGTTCTCTGTTATAGAACCAGAAGACTCTATTTTTAGTCTTGTTTGTAAAGGTGTCAACTGCCTAGATTCAGTTGTGGATTGGTCTTATGATATGAGGACCTGACTACTGAAATTCACCAAACTCGCAGGGAGAGTAATTGGTTGAGTGGACTAGGGGATCTTTATGCCCAGAACCACTATAAACATTCATGTTCTATATTTATATTTTTATCCACTTATCATAATTTCATACAGATTATAAACACCACTTACCTGTATAATCATTAGTCGACTTCAAGATGAAGAATTGGAAAGGAATTTTAAAAGACACAATTCACCCCACTCTTGTGTATATTTGTATATTCCAACCTAATAATTGGTATCAGAGGATAGATTTTGTAAAATGATATAACAAGCTAAAAGTATAAGATCTATACAAAGATGGAAATGACCGATCAGAGAGAAGAAATGCCAATGGTTCATGATTCTTATTTCAATGTTGAAAACTATGGATGCTAGAAATCACAAATAATTATATATTTAAATAATCTAGGATTCAAAGTCTACTCTAAAATCACTACTCCTTATATAATTCATATAAATCCTGTAACTTGGACTACTACTACAGAGGTTGACTATGACATGAATTCTAAATCTATGAACACTCTTATCTGTGGTCTTTGACCAGATGAATTCAACTGTGTCTCACAATGTCCTACTTCTTATGAAATGTGGAAAACCATTGTAGTTGCATATAAAGGAACAAATGATGTAATAAAAATGAGGTATGCAACAAAAAAACATAAATTTGATACATTCAAAAATTTTGATGGTGAAAGTATCACTCAAATGAATGGAAGGCTTATATATATTATAAATAATATTACAGCCTTAGGTGATCCTATCAAACAAACAGATCAAGCTTTGAGTGTACTGATTGTACTATCTACTAAGTGGAATGGTATATCAGCTACAATTCGATAGTCATCACCTATCAAAAATCTGATAATGAGAGAACTGATTGGGACATTGATGATGTATGAAGCTAAAATGGAAGATAAAGCTAAATATCATAAAGTCTTAGTAAAAAATGATAATACTGCTCTAAAGATAACATCTCAAAAGCAAAGAAAAAGAATAAATCAAGAAGTCAGAGAAGAAATTAATTCAGATATATTTGATTCTGAAATGGAATTGGATCAATTACCCAGAAAGTTCAGAAAGTTTTATAAGAAAAAAAGGATTTAAAAATCCTTTCAAAAGTAATGAGAAAGACTCTAAGGGATTTAGATGATATGAATGAAAGAAATTAGATCATATAAGACATAATTGTCTCCATCTAAAAGATGAAAAAAGAAATATAGAAACAGAATATCATAAAAATGATGATTATGAACATAAAGACAAAAGAGTAATGAAAGAAACTTGGAGTGTATATGAAGACTCCAACAACTCAACAAAATCTAATTCAGAAAAGGAATAATCACATCTAAAAAAATATGTGCTTTATATTAGAAGAAGATAAGGTACAAACCTATTATTCATATAATTTTGATTCTGATTCAAATTATTCAAATAAATTGACTGCCTAATGCAAAATGATAGAAGAAAAACATTATTACTTATTAAAGAAACCAAAATCTTTAAAAAATATTCACAACGCTATTTTAGGGGAAATAGATACCTTAATTAAACAACATCAAGAGTTAATTGAAAATTTTAACTCATCTACCACAAACTGTTCTGATCATGAAAATAAGATTAAAGAATTAAAAGATGAACTAGAAACTTACAAAAGTGCTTCTCTCTTCTTTAAAAAGGAGAATATATTATGAATGAAATTCTTGTTAAAAATGCCATTATAAAAAAAATATTTTGTATAGGAAGTAAAGATGAAAAATCTAAACTATATAAGAATTATTTTGTTTCCAACTTAAAAACTGTTACCTATCATTTTTGTGGTACAGAAGGAAATATAACAAAAAACGGTTATGTAATAAATCCTCAAATAAGTGGAATTAAAAATTATTTTATTTCAAATATCTTATCTAAAGTAAATATGAGTTATGAAAAAACAAAGCAGATCTAGATTCTGAGATCTTTTCTTGCTAAAACTACTGGACCCAAAAAAATATGGGTACCAAAACAAACTCTTTTTAAAATTTCTTTTATAGGAAACAGGTCACAGAAAAAGAAAGGATATATGTTATATGGACAATGGATACTCCAGGAATATGATTGGAAAATCATCACAATTCAATACACTGAATCAGATAGATGGAGGTATAGTAACCTTTGGTGATAATGACAAAGGAAAGATAATTGGACTTAGAACTGTTTTAGATCAAAAAACAGTGTCAATAAAGAAAGTACTATATATGCAAGGGATGAAGAATAACCTGATAAGTATCTCTCAACTCTGTGATGATGGATATTATATTGACTTTTCTAACAATTCATTTTCTATGTTTAAAAACAAACTACTTATGTTTAGATCACCTAGAACTGATAATGTTTATACTTTAGATTTAAATTCCTTGTGTAAATAGAAAGTGAATTGTTTAACTACTAAGATAAATGATTCTTGGATATGGCATAGAAGGATTTTACATTGTAATATTTATTCTTTACATAAATTATCTAAGAGGCAGTTAGTTTATAATTTACCTAGTCTTAAGTTTGATACTGACAGATTTTGTGATGCATGCCAAATTGGAAAGCAACACAAATCTTCTTTCAAATATATTAACAGAATTATTATATCAAAACCTCTAGAACTTATTCATATGGATATATTTGGACCATCATGAGTATAAAGTTTGGTTGGAAAATTATATGCATATGTTTTAGTTGATGATTACTCTAGTTTACTTGGATTTATTTTTTAAAACTCAAAAGTGAAGCTTTTAAGATTTTTGAATATTTTTGTAAGTTTGTTCAAAATGAAAATGGTTTTAAAATAATTTCATTAAGAAGTGATCATGGTGAAGAATTTGAGAATCTTTAATTCAATTCCTTTTGTTCAAATCTAGGTATTAAACACACCTTTTTTCACCAAGAACACCTCAACAAAATGGAATTATTCAAAGAATTAATAGAACTATTCAAGAAATGGCTAGGACTATGCTGAATGAATATTTTCTACCTACCTACTTCTGGGAAGAAGTTTTAAGAAAAACCTGTTATATCATGAATAGAGTTTTAATTTGGCCTATTTTCAAAAAGACATATTATAATCTTTGGAATAACAGAAAACCTAATTTAAAGAACTTTAAGTTATTTGGATGTAAGGTGAATATCCTGAACACCAAGAATAATCTTGGTAAGTTCGATCAAAAAGATAATGAAGGAATATTTTTAGGATATTATGCTACCTTTAAATCCTATAGAGTGTTTAATAAAAATTCAAGGATTATTGAAGAATCATTTTATGTGAAGTTTGATGAAACTGACCCTTTTATTAAAGATAAAGATCAAACTGATGAAACTAATGACTCCTCTAACAACATGAGAGTTGAAAACCTGAAAAATGATTTTGAAAATAACATAAATAAAATTCAGTTCAGTTTAGAAAAACATGATACTAATGAACCTAAGAGTTCATTACCTAGACAGTATAGAACCTTAAAGAATCATCCTTTAGAAACTGTAATAGTAGACCTAGACATTGGAATAAGAACTAGATGAAATATAGGAAACCTTGTTGAATTATCTGCCTTTCTATATCAATTAGAACCTAAATCTTTTGAATAATCCTTAGAATATGATAGTTGGATGTTAATAATGCAAGATGATTTAAACCAATTCAGAAGGAATTAAGTTTAGAAATTAGTTGAAAGACCATAAAATTATCTAGTAATAAGAACTAAGTGGGTCTTTAGAAATAAAAAATATGATCAAGGGATTATAACTAGAAATAAAGCTACATTAGTAGTAAAAGTATATAATCAGGAAGAAGGTATGGATTATGATGAAACCTTTTCTCCTATATCTAAATTAGAATAATTCAGAATTATTTTAGCTCATGAATATCATATGAAGTTTAAATTATATCAAATGGATGTTAAATCTTCCTTTTAAATAGATATGTAATGGAGGATGTTTATGTTGGACAAACTCTTGGTTTTGAAAAATATCAAAAACCAAATTCTATTTTTAAACTTACTAAATCTCTCTATAGCCTTAAAAAAGCACCTATAGCTTGGAATGAAAGATTAAGTTCTTTTCTTTTGAAAAATGGATTTACTGTTGGAATGGAAGATCCAACTTTTTATAAGAAACCCATTTGTTCTAATATATTATTAGTTCAAATCTATGTTGATGATGTTATTTTTGGTTCAACTAATGAAAACTTTATAATGATTTTTCAAAACCTATGAAAAAACGAATTTGAAATGAGTATAATGGGAGAATTGAAATTATTTTTAGGACTTAAAATTTATCAAAAATATTTTGGAAGTGTTTTAAACCAAAGTAAATATATTACTGATTTATTGAAAAAGTTTGGTGTTGAGAACAACAAGACATATACAACCCCATGTGTACCAATATTAAACTTTATTTGGATGATGCTAGAAAACCAGTGGACAAGAAGTTATACAGAGGTACGATTAGTAGTTTATTATATCTTACTACTATTAGACCTGATATTATGTTTTCAGTATGTTTATGTGATATATTTCAAACAAATACTAAATAATATCATCTCATTGGTGTCAAAAAGATTTTTATATATTTAAAGGGATCTGTTTTTAATCATTTTTTTATCCAAAAACTTTTGATTTTAATTTAATATGATATTTATATGCTGATTTTAGAGGTTTTAGATTAGATAGAAAAGGTAACTCAGGAACTTATCACTTTTTAGGAAAATATTTAGTATCATGGTCAAGTAAGAAACAACACTCAGTTGACTTGTCAATAGTCGAGGTAGAATATACATCTGTAGGTAGTTGCTGTGCACAAGTATTGTGGATGAAAAACACACTAATAGACTTTAGACTAAATTTTAATAGTACCCCTATTTTATGTGATAATACTAGTTCTATAAATATTTCAAAAAATCCAATAAGTCATTGTAGAACTAATCATATTGATATTATACATCATTTTCTAAGAGACCGTGTTCTTAAAAATGGTATATATTTGGAATTTGTTAATACAGAATATCAACTAGATGATGTTTTTACTAAATCAATTCTGACTATAAATTTTTATTTTATTAAGGGCTAGTTAGGTTTATTTAATATTTAAAATGTTAATCTTTTTAATATTTTTAATTTTAAATATTTATCTTATTTTATTTATTCTAGTTTATTTATGTTAAAATCGTTTACTGATTACTTTAAATCTAATTTGTTTTAATATTTTCTTCTTGTTGTACATTGTAGTTAATTTATTTTAATCATAAATTTATTCGCACCACATGCTTTCAAAAAATTTAATAATCATATTATGTAAAGACACGAGAAATAAAGAATTTTCAGAAACATTTTGAATACCAAAACCTTTCATCTCTCAAATCCTTTTCAAATACTGGAACCCTCATTTACCCTCGTTTACCTTCACTTACCTCTGCTTTTTTAATTGAAACCCTAAAAACCCAAAAACCTCAGAGATTTTGTTTCCAAGAAATGATGAAAAATATGAAAATGGAAGAAGGTGAATCTAGTGACCCGAAGCGTCAAAATTTTTTTGGAAGAAAGATTCTCTAGGGTAAAGTAAATGATTTTTGAATGGCTCTATCATACAAATTTACTTCTAAAGCAAGCACTATACTTTCATGGATTGGAATATGTGTTCAATGATTTTTCAGTTTCTTCATATGAAATTTCTCAAATCATTAATTGTCCTCATGAGAGAGTGTTTCATTTAAATATAAGTTCTACTAGAGATAAGGAATATAAATATAAATACATTATGTCCATTTTGTTTGGATTAACAAATGTTAGAAAAATGTTTCTCATGGATCTCAAGGAATACCATTAAATCTTAGTTAAGTTTATTCAAACAGGAATTTCTCCTAGAATGGATGAGATGGAAATGATTCTATATCCAGACATGTATATCATGTTTCTATTTTTGAGTGAAATAAAGCTGAATTTTCCAGGGTATATGTTCAGATATTTGAATTGTTTCTATCAACCAGATGCTAGGATGAATTTTTATCCTTATGGAAGGATAATTTCTTAATTTTTTTAAGAAAGGAATTGTTCAATTAATAGATTCTCAAATTAAATTTCATCACAACAATGTCCTCAATGTGGGAACCTTAAGGAAGTTAGGTTTTTATTAGAGTACAGTCAAAGGAAAACTATTACCAGTTGGTGCATATAAACAACAATGACCAGGATCTTTCTCTTAGGGGGAGAAAAGTGCGATTGGGAATGAAATAATTGGTGAAACCTCTGGTGAAGGACATTCTAAGCCAACCCAAATAAAATTAATGCTTGTTGAAGAAGAATAAGAAGAAGAGGTTGTGCAAGAATAATTGGTTATAAAACCGGGAAAGAGAGTAGATCCACCTACTATAGAACCAGTTCTCGGTTTAGGTGAGGCTACCAGGTCATTACATTTAGAAGATACTTTTCTTGAGGAATATCAATAGGTTTAAAGTCATATAAGATATCTATAGACTATTGATTTACCATTTGTTTAGGAGGAAGAACCAGCTATTTAGGGAGAAAAATAGTTAATTAGAACTGAAAATGTGGCTATAGAAATTGTTGATAATTTACTTTTCTTTATTTTTAATCATGTGGTTGAAAGACATCAATATAAAACTGAAGAAAAAACTGAATTTCTTGATAGTTTTTCTTATTCAAGTGAAAAATCAATTGAAAAACCAGTGGAAAAGTCTATGGAAAAATATACTTCAAAATCTCTAGAAATTGCGGTAGTTGGTCAGTCACAACATCAAGATAAAGGTACATTTGATTCCCTATAAAATAAGGTTGAGGAGATTGTAATAAAGTTTAATAAGTCTCAGAAAGACAATTCAAATATTCAAAAATAGATGGAAGGTTCAAAGAAGAAGTTACAGGATATTTATGAAAATTCAATTTCTAAGAAAGAATTTGATGCTTTCAAGAGAGAGATGCTAAATGAATTTAAGAAGATATAATCTGATGTTTTTTCCAATAAGGTTTTTTATTATCTAAAGTGGTATTTGGGGAGTAAGTTTGAATCAATCAAGAGTACTGTTGGTCAGACCAGAACATTTACCTCTGCTCCTACTACCATTCCAGACCTGATTTGAAGATTTCAGGCCATCACCTCTGTCATGGTTGATATGAATGATCATATTCAAAATATTTAGTGAAATATTTCTCCTCTATTAGTTCTATTAGACAATCATAAATTTCTAGTTGACTAACTGACTCAAAGTGTACTAGTTATCATATTTTTTCTGAATAAATTCACAAAAAAGTTAGATCGGTTTATGCAGTAAGAGGAGAGTTTGCATGAATTTTTTAAATTAAATCTTGTTTAGAATTTTCATATCAATCAAGATTCAAAAATTTTAATTATGCAATTGGGAGATAGTCTGATGAAGAATTTTCCATTACAGATGGCTGAGTTGAAATATATGTTTAAATCTTCTCAAAATACTTAGAACCTTAACCGATCCAACTTCTACCCAATATTTGTACCCAAACCATTTCAGTTGACTAAACGTGTTTCCCAATCAATCTAATTGTTGTATTTATAAAAATTTTGATCAATAAAATATCCTTATTTTTTATGTTATTATTCTTCTATGTTAATGTCTAGAAGCCAAAAATCCAGTCTTATTTATTTATACAAATTATTATAACATTCACTTACATATCTGTGTAAAATTATATGTGTTTCATTCATTTATACACTTTATTTTTGATCTCACAAAAAGGGGAAGAAATTTAGATAACACAACATTTACGTTTTTCAAAATAATTCTATAAAATCAAATTTTAATTTTTTTCTTTTCAATTGTTTTCAAAATTTTAAATTTTGTTATTAATTTTATGGGTTTTTTATCATTAAAAATGAGGATATTGTTGGGCGTGTATTGTCTCAACAATACTCTATAAATATTATTGATTTTGATGCTCACAAATATCCTTGTTTTTTTACTAATGATATTACATTAAGTATATTTCATGAAATTAATATTCTTCATATTCCTTATTGTGGAAATATATTCAAATTTTTTATTCACATGGAATATTCATCAATTTGTTCAGAATGTTCCTAATTGTATTTTGGAAACATTATTCATACCATATTTTGAAGAAATGTAATGTAAGGAACAAACCCTATTTTTTTATTATACCTTATTCTAAAAGATAATAACGTATGGTTTATCAACACTATATTGATAGAAACATATAGATAAAGAACCATATGTTAGAAAATGTATGGTTAAAGAACCCTACGTAAGTATGGAATCTTACGTTTAAGAAGAAATTGATAGGATCATCAACCTTACTTTTGTGATCAACCTAACATTGTCAAAATTTCATTTGGAGAATAAATGATACATATTTTAACCCTATATTTAGTATTTTTTTCATTTTGTGATGGAACATTACATTTGAAATTTCATCATCGGAGATTTGAATTTACGGATTTATCAGAGTTTCATGTGACGGTCTTTACGAAATATTATGCCGATTGAATGCTCATTTTTGAATGATTCAAAGATTGTTATAACCAATTAAAAGAATTGTATTAAGTTGAGAAATTATCTATTAATCTTAAGTAAAGATAATAATACTCAGAGTTGTCTCAAGAATTTGAATTCTTATGATTAATTAGGTGATTTTCTTGGATCTGGAATTAAAATATAGGCTCTCTGTTTTTTACTTCTATCAGTGTCTTTGTTATATATATATATATATATGTGTGTATGATTAAAAGAAGAATATATATTGAGATATATATTGGGCCATATATTGTGACACGTATTCATGATTGAAATTTCATTCTTGTGACAATCTTTTTTAGATCCACTACAACAATCATTCAGACTCTATTTTTTTTACAGAAGAGGCTACAGTGGAAATATACATATTGAAAATTTAGTATTTTCTATAATTTTTCTACTGCTATTTGTTGTTTTTTTATTTCAAAGTTATTTTGCAACCGGATCACTTCGAAACTGCTCTTTCCTAAAGAAACTATTTTCTGGAGAAGAAGAAGAAGATTCATCTATCATGGGTTATTGTTCAATTGTAAAGTTCAACAAGAATCCTTCATATTAAATATATTTTTATTGAGAGTTTCAACTACTCGTACTCAGTAGTGGTGGAGTATCATCTTCTCGGTCTAATATGTAGTGTGTTGGTTCTCTGTCATAGAACCAGAAGACTCTATTTTAAGTCTTGTTTGTAAAGGTATCAATTGTCTGCACTTAGTTGTGGATTAGTATTATAATATGAGTACCTGACTAGTGAAATTCACCAAACTCATAGAGAGAGTAATTGGTGGAGTGGACTAGGGGATCTTTATGCCCCGAACCACTATAAACAGTCGTTTTCTATAGTTCTGTTTTTATCCGCTGCTCATAATTTCATACAGAAGATAAACACTGCTTACCCACATTATCATCAGTCGATATCAAGAGGCAAAATTGTAAAGGAATTGTAAAAGAAACAATTTACCCCCTCTTGTGTATATTTTTATATTCTAACCTAAAAAAATAAGGTTAGGACACTATAACCTAAGAAACGTATCAAATTTGACTAAGAAAGGACTTTTTAAGGATATACCAGAACATAAGCTTGATTCTCCAAAAGTATGTGACCCTTTTTCAATACATTAAGAAACATAAGTCACGTTTTAAATAAATTTGTGAATTTTCAACTTATGATGCTTTATATTAAGTGCACATGGACTTATTTGGTTCTACAAAATCTGGATGTATTGGTAGAAAATACTATTTATATTTATTATTCTATGATTTCACTAAATATACATGGGTTTATTTTCTCAAAAAGAAATTTGAAGCCTTTTCTATATTATAACTTTTGTAGTCAAAGATTAAAATGAGAAAAAAAACTACCCTTGATAACTATTTATAGTGATTATGGTGGATAATTTGTAAATTCTAAGTTTGAAACTTTTTTTAGTAAGAAAGGTATTGAACATAAATTTTCACCACTAAGAACCACCCAAAAAAATGGTGTAGTTTAAAGAATAAATAGAATTCTTTTATAAATAACTAGAACCATACTAATAGAAAACTCAGTTGCTAGATATTTTTTTGTTGAATCAGTTAGTACTACCTGCTATACTATAAATAAATTTCTAATTAGTCCTTTTATTAATAAAACTAATCATGAGTTATGGATATGATGAAAACAAAAATGTTTCCTACTTCAAGCTTTTTGGTTGCAAAGTATTCATCCTAAATACAAAAGAAATTTTTCATAAATTTACACCAAAATATGATGAAGAAATATTTTTAGGTTATTCTACTACTTCTAAGCCTTATATAGTTTTTAATAAAAATTAGTATACTATTGAGGAAATAATTCATGTTATATTTGATGAAACTAAACCTTTTGTTTTCAAAAAACCTCAACCTACATCCTCAAATTTTATTTCTAAAAATGATTTTCGACCTTTGTTATAAATTTCTTATCATAAGTAAATATCTTAAGAATTATTTTCTAAAGCTTTTCCTTAGGAATATTTTATACCTATTATTGAAGAACATACTTTTGAAAACCCAATAAGTTAGTTGTTTCTTAGGAATCGTCCTAGTGATAAAATCATTGGCGATTTAGATCAAGTGGTTAAGACTTAAAGTTCCTTAATAAATGGAATTAAACATCTATATTTCATATCCCAATTTGAACCTAAGAATCATAATGAGTCATTATGTGATGAGGATTTGATTAGGGAAATGTAATATAATCTCAATGAATTTGAGAGGAAAAAGGTCTGAAATTTAGTTGAACATCCTGAAAAAACTTCTATAATTGGAGAAAAACACGTTTTTCAGAATAAATTTGATTAAAATAGAATAATTGTTAAAAATAAATATATACTTTTTGATAATCCATATAATCAATATGGGTAATTTATTATGAAAAAAACTTATGCACCGATAGTGAAACTTGAAGTTATTTGAATACTTCTATCCTTTGCAGAATTCTTTAATTTCAAACTTTTTCGAATGGATGTGAAGTGTGATTTTCTTTACTGATATGTTCAGGTGGAATTTTATGTTAAAACCCCACCTTTTTTAAAATAAAACATCCATAAATGTTAATAAACATACCAAATCTTTATATAGACTTAATAAATCCCCTAGAGTTTGGTATGATAGATTAATTGGATTTTTGGTGCAAAATAATTTTGTTAAGGGAGTTGAGGATCCAAATATTTTTATAAAATAAGTTAAAAAAATATTATGATTATACAAATTTATTCTGATAACAATATATTTGGATCAGATCAGTAATATTTAACTGATTCCTTTTTGGATCTTTTGAAATATGAGTTTTAAAAGAGTATGATGGGTGAGTTAACATATTTTTATGGTTTCCAAATCTCATCAAAACCCGAAGGAACTTTAATATCTCAACATAATTATATAAAATATATTATTAATAAATTTGGATACAAAAATACAAAAAGTATTAGTACTCCCATCAGTACCTCAAATACTTTAGATCTTGATGAGGCTAGGCAACCAGTTGATCAAAATATTTTTTGAGGTATGATAGAAAGTTTACATTAATTAACTACTAGTCATTCATATTTAATGTTTTTAGTTTTATTATGTGCAAGATATCAATAAAATCCAAAATAATATCATTTAAAATATGTAAAATGAATTCTTTGTTATCTTATGACAACTATGGATTTAGGACTTTTCTATTATTTTGGAAATGTTTTTAAATTAAAAAGTTTCTCAGATTCTGACTTTGGTGGATGTAGAATGGATGGGAAAAGGACATCAGTAACTTTTCATTTCATAGTAGATTCATCAGTTTCTTGGTATTTTAAGAAACAAAACTCAATTGAAATTTCCACTAATAAAGATGAATATGTGGCAGTTAGAGGTGTTTGTGCTCAAGTGTTGTGGATGAAACACACACTCAATGACCATGGAATGAATTTTAATAAAACTCAAATAATTTTTGATAATACAAGTTCCATTTCTTTAACTAAAAACAAATCACATAACCCACATGCCAAGCACATAAATATAAGACACCATTTCCTTCAATATCACACACTTAAAAGAGATATCATTTTACAATTCATCAGAATTAAAGATCAACTTGTTGATATTTTAACAAAAACTGTTAGTTACAATACATTTGAATACTTTTCAAAGAGTCTAGGAATGATCATTGTAAATTAATCATTTATATATACTTTCTATTTACCCATATCTTATATTAAGTTACTCCTTTTTATAGGGGTGTACATATGTTTTATGTTTCCAAAAAAATTGTTTTTCTTACAACTTTTAGTTTTAAAAAATCTCCAGCTTTTCTAAAAAATTATTGTAATAATTTTTTTCAGACACAAACATTTTTATAAAACTTTTGGTTTAATATTTCTCAATATTTTTTCTAGAATCAGAAGTTATTATAAATTTATGGACTCAAATTTTTCTAAAAACTTTTTCTGATTCAAAAAGTTGTCGTATTTACTTTTTATTTTAAAATCATCATATTCAATTTCTATATTGAAAATATCATAATTTATTTTCATAATCACAATTTCTATAATTATTTTTTTATTTCAAAACTATTTTAATTTGTTTACAAAAACCAAGAAGTGCAGGTTAACATTACTAATGACACTTTTCACCCCGAAAGGTACTCTTCTACTCTTTTACTTTTTATATTTTTTCATTAGGATTAGTTTATAATTATTTTTGATATACTTTTAATTTTAATAAAAAAATTAAATTTAAATCTCTATCTAATTAGACGTATCCTTATTCCGATAAAAGTGTTTAAAAACTTTAAGAGTTGAACAAATTCATTAAAAAATATCTTCAGATCAATCTTGATGGTAAGATCAGAAAGGGTTTAAATCTCAACTATTTATCATCTTATGGAATATTATTCATCACTTTTAGTGCCTATATAAAGGAGGTCCATCCCCATGTCCCATATCTATTGTTTATACATTTCTATTATAACTTACTAAACTTCTAAAATCTCTTATTCTGAAATGTTTTATCATCATATGGTACTCATTTTCAATTTTAAAATCAATGGTGACAATGGAGTATTTTTCAATGTGTTATGTATTAAGGGAAAGTTTTATATAGATATCTTAGTTTGAGAAGTTTTCTTCCACACTGAATAATATAAAATATTTCAAAGGTTTGGAACATATGTGTGTAGAAAATCAAGATAACGATTTTGATCTTTATTATCCTGATGTTGTCCATGAAATCTATAAATCCATTCAGTTTTTGAAAGAATGTGGCAAGAAAAAGTTTCTTCTATGATGTATGCGAAAAGGTATAAGTTATATTATACGAAAATTTTTGATCTTGTTGGAATACATTTAGAAGGTGAAGCTTACTGTACTTCCCAAAAAAATCATTATATTCATGGTGTATTTAATAAGAATAGAGTTGAAAAATAATTTTTTTAGAATATGAAAAGTTAGAAATGTTTCAAATATAACTCTAGATAATAGGGTTATTTCCCTTTGGATGTAGGGTTTTATCATTCTGAGAAAGGGATATAGAGATACCTTTATGGTAATAGATGTATTTATTTTAGACTATCTTGTAAACATGAGGATTATAGATCTCATCAAGATTGTATTTATCACCATAGATAACATCAAAAAATCCTAAATAAATTCAATAATAATTATGTTTCCCGATTTGATTAGAAAAAAAATTATTAAATGTATGAATATATTTAAAGTATCCAAAAAAACATATCTGATGAGGGAAAATATTTCATTTATCAGTGATGATACAATCAATAGAATGTGATTGGTATTTTATGTAAAATCAAATAAGTTTGTTGAGAAAATGGATGGTGCTACATCAGATGAAGATCCCTCAAGGAAATCAGAAATGTTTTATATTAAGAAGAAGAAGAGTAATTTAGACAACTCTCCTCCAAATAAATAAAAGAAGAAAAAGAAACCACCAGATGAAGTTTTTAATAAGTGGACGAATGATAAAGATGAGAAAAAACCAGGGGATTCAAAAATCAAAATCGACCATGTAAAATCCAAATCCTTGGATATTTATGCTACCAAAACTTTATAAGAAGAATAAAACAAGAAGAATAAAATAAGAAGAAGCAAAATTATAAGTTACAAGAAGCTCAAATTTGTGAAAATCTATTGAAAGCAGTTGAAAGATCTTCTGATAATCTAGTAATTCCCTTATCTCATACCAATTGAGTATACCAAAATGTGGTTTGGTTTTTGAAAAACAACTATAGTACATGATGAAATTCCTTCAATGGTAGATAAAGTAAAAGGAAAAGTTGTTGAGTAAGAATCGGTACCATTAGTTCCTCAGAAAGAATCAAAACTCGTGGTAGTTGGTATGGGTGATTTGAGAAATAATAAACAATTATAAGAAGAGATAGATAAGGAAATTGATGAGTAATTTTATGATGTTGAAATAAAATAAAAATAAAAAAAATTATTATTATTATATGATAAAGAAGAATAATAATACAAATATATTGAAATATAAGTTAAAGAAGAAGTGTTAAAAGAATAGAATCAGAATGAAAATGAAGAAGATGAAAATAAATAATATGCTGATGAAGAAACACATTTAGAAAAAGATTCATCGAATTAAACATCATCAGACTTTCCCTCCAACACTGATAAAGAAGACAAGTCAGAAAGTACTTAGGATGAGGAATATTCTTTAGATCAAGAAGCTAAATCATTAACAAAGAAAGAAGAGGAAGAACATAATTCTAAGACGAAATTTAATAACCAAGTCAATACTTATAAGAATGTGGAAATCATATAAATATTGGATGATAAGATTTTTTCTAATAAATATTATAAGGATGTTTAAAAAATAGATGATAAGAAAAGGAAAGAAATGGAAGTCAGAACTATCCAAAAAAAACCACCTCAGCCTGACCCTGAATAATCTTCTTCTGGAAGAATTTCTCAAAATAGTTTTGAATATATTGTTCATGTTCTGAGGATATTAGAAGGAAATATTCCTTACTTTCCTAATATTGAATCTCATAGTCATTTTATTTAAGAAATTCATATTCGGAAATCAGAGTCTATTGAATTTTTAATGGAATCAATGATCCCAATAAAATCTGAGTCGAAGAATTTATAATAAATTTCCCACACTCAAAATATATCATTCAATTAATGGTAAAAAGGTCTAACCTGGTTGATTCATATATTGGGATGCATGATAATAAATTTGATGAAATAAAGAAAATAATAGTAGATTCAGAAAGTTTTTTCAATTTGTTATCCCAATATATGGAAGATCAAGTAAATTTTGTTGAGTAGTAAAAAGCTAAAACTGATGATTGTACTGAGGATGTGAATACATTTAAATAAAAGATCCAAGATATGGAGGTAGAGTTGACCCAACTGAAATCATGTAATGAAGAAGTAACCATACTAAGGGACTTGAATAAAGTGTTTTATAAGGACTTCCATACTCAAGAAGAAATAATTTTCAATATATAAAAATATTGATTGCAGTTCAATAAGATAAAGGCATTTTTCAAGATATTGATGAAGAAAGAATGATTTTTTTCTCTTGAAATCTAAGGGGTATTTTTTTATAAAAAAATTGAATGACTAATTATTAATTATCTTTTCATACAAATCCTATTATTCTTGAATGTTTTTCCATTTCTGATTGGTTATATGTTATTTCATACTTTTATAGGTAATTAGTTAGTTCATTTTATTATTTCTTATGTTTTCTTTCTCTAAATTTTATAATAAATTTTATTTCATTCCCCATTCCTTTTTTTAAATCACAAAGGGAGAGAATTTAATAGAAAGAGGTATAAAGTATTATTAAAGGGGGATCATATTTATTTTTAAAGGAATGTTATAATATAAAGGGGGGAGATATTTTATTAAGGGGTAGAATATAATCCTTAGGGGGAGAAAAATTCCTAATAGGAAGAAGTTTAATTTAAGAAAGATATCATCTAATATTCTAATCATATTAAACATCATATTCATAATATTTACAAACTCAAGGGGAGTTAAGGATTAAATTGTAACTCTAAATATGAATTTCTTAAAAGAACAGTGGGTTTCATTTTTTTCATATTTATTTTTTCATTTTAGTTTTGGGGTTTTTGATTTCCAAAAGGGGGAAGATTGTTGAGTCTGAAGTTCTACTTCTTACTTTTCTATTTTGTAACATCTTTTTACCTTTCTGAAAGTTACTTTTTAAACCATTTTTTGGTTTTCCTTTTTAGTTATCTGGGTAGGGATGAGAAATAATTTGGAGGATTCCTATAATGGTAAAGTCAAAGATTTGTTGGATTTTTAGCATAAATCCTTATGGTTATATAGATTTTTGGGGATTTACCCGATGTGTAATATGGTTACACAATGTGCAAATTATAAAATAATAATAAATTTATTTTCATAAAAGGGAACTTGTTTTTTGGTGATTTTTGGGATTTTTCAATTACACTATGTGTAATTGGGTTACACATCATTAAAAGTACCAAGTGTTGTTGTGAATAGAAATCTTGGATGAAAATTACATTTCCTCCTCTTCAAAATTCATTGATCTCAAAAAAATATCCATCCATAGAATAATTCTTAAGCCCTCAGACCCTTATGAGTCATTTCATTCAACAATTGAACATGGTTCCAATTATGGTGTGACTTTCTGGGTAAGCGTTTTCCCTGCCTTTTTTTCTCTTTATATTTACCTCCTTGGAGTTTGATAGATCTTCTTGGGATTGATGGATCTAAAATCCATGTCTATTGAATCTTGTTTCTATATCGAGTTCCTAGATCTTCTATTCCTTTATTCTTATCATTGGGTTCTATTGCGAGCATTGTTTTTCTGTGAGAAAGGTAGTTTGTTCTGTTATAATGTCCAAATTTTATTAATCCTTAATTAATTAATTTAAAATAAATTGTTTAATTTAAATTCAATAGGTTGGAACTTATTTCAATTCGTTTATTAAAATCCCAATTCCATTGAATTGGATGATTTGGATTTGACTTGGCACGAAGTTGGGAAAACCCCCAATTCCATTTTTTTAAAAAGGTGATGCCTTGGCCCAAAATGACCAAAGAAAAAATATTATTAAAAGAAAGATTACAAGAGTCTAAAATAAGGGATCATATTACAATCTTTTTCATAAAAGGAAATAAGATAAGCGGGAAGGTCTTCGAACCAGTTAATGTCATGATTTACTCCCTTGTTGGCAAGACCATCTGCAATCGGGTTTTCTTCATGATAAACATGTTTGATGATATAGTTAAAATCAATAAGAGAACCGGTTCATTCCATCCAATGGGTAGTAATTGTCCAAGCAAGATGTATTATGCCATTCAGAATCTCTTGAATTATATTTATCGAGTCACTTTCAATCCATATGTTGTTCCAACCAAAGAGCTTGGTAAAGGCAATAACATGCATCAAAACCAACATTTCAGCTTCAAGGGAGGTGGAAATTCCACATTTACCCATGAATAATCCAATTGAAATAAGAATCCAAATTATGAAATTGATTTCAAATTTTTATTTGAGAAAATGGCTCAAATTGTTTTTGATAGAAACCTAGTGATTTTATCTTAGAAAAAGGCATGTTTTGATTAAAAACCCATGTGTTGGTTTTTAAATAAAAATTGGAATATTTGAAATGTGGAATGGGATTACTTGTATTTTAAATAGTTTAAAATAAATTTCTCATTATTGGTTTTTATTAGAGCACATTAAGAACTAGATAGTTAGTGAGTTATTGGGCAACACTCTTTTTGACACTTTACAACTGAAACAAAACCTAGTGCAGCAGGTCACATCCCTGATGTGATGGCGATGAGTCACATTTGGCCAGTTTCAGAGGGATGTTTGTATACAAATATTTTCATTATCACCTTTGAGTGTGTATGGATCCAATTGTCTAGAACTATCATACCTTTTGGAAGATGTCCATGTTTCTCATTGTTGTATTTGAAATATATTCCATTGTTTGTTGTAAACTATTTTACACTTGCCTTCTAAATTTATATAAAATATTTTATATATTTTTTAATCCATTTGTTTAAAGTATTTCCATTAGTTGAAATGTAAATCATTAATTTTTTTAATTATACTATGAACTTCTATATGTGTTTATTAAAATTCAAATATTTATTTAGTTAATTAAATGTTGACATATTATTATGGAATCCTTAGTGAGACCCTACTAGGATTTTATCTTACACCCTACCTATTCCATCAGGTGTTTGTATATTATCTTCTTCTTAGTTTGAGCAAGGGTAAGGTGCCACTTAGAAGTGGTAGTAGTTATTGATCCTTGTACTTAGAGAGTTACATATGTTAGGACTTGGGTTTCATCCTATTTTCAAGTACTTTTCTATAATAATTTGGGGGTGTTTACCTATTTGACTTCTAGTACACTACTCTCTATAGAGTTTTTCTTGTATTCATACTAACTTTTTTATATGCTTCCATAATGTTTGCGGTGAAATCGATCCCACTTTCAAGTTGTATGTTACCAGATGCTAGTCACCAAACCATGGGGATCGGGAATACCCTTCGGGCTATGTCAAGATTGGATCAATTATCTGGTTACCAAGGTACCCAGGCTAGTTCATAACAAAGTGGTATTAGAGGGAGGTTGAGAATCTTATCTTGATGTCAGTATATAGTTGTGTAGTCTTTTCAGGACATAGGAGGTAGTTGCAATTGAGTTTGTAGCAATCTCTCACCATAATGAACCTTAAGTCACTAGGGGTGGTTTGGGAAAGGAATCTTAAGGATTAGTTCTAGTATTTTACCTACTTTTGAATTGGATATATTAAAATAAAAATCTTGTTTGTTTATCTGTTGGGATTAATTTCCCCTATTGCTCAGTTTGACTATTAAATTTGATGTCTTTCTTGTCGTCTGATGATGTTGTGCAGCATCATGCCTCCAAAAAGATGTGGAAATTGGATCCAAGAGGAAGATACTATTTAACCATATCAAGAAAATCCTCTCATGGACCCAAATCTAGTCGAGGTGATTTGTGTGCTATCCAATATCAAGGATAGGCACCTGAACTAATTCCCATTTAGGCTCTAGCTATGGAACCTCATATAGATGTTATTCAGAACCATTATCAAGAGTTCCTTTACTAGAATCCATGAGCGTTCAAAGGCTCTAATGATCCTCAAGAGTCTGAGGAATGTTTGAGTAGGATGGATCATTTTTTTAATTCTTGGAGGCACCTGAGGAGATCAAGGTGAAGTGTTCCACCTTCATGCTAGAGGGACTGGTCATAATATGTTGGGACACGATGGTAACAGAGAAGAAACATTAAGTATTATAGTGGAAAGACTTCAAGGATATTTTCATCAAACATTACTATCCATATTTGATGAAATTATCCAAGGCTTTAGAGTTCTTCAAACTTGAGTAAGCTGACAGAACCGTGATAGAGTATGCAAACTGTTTTTCTGAGCTAGTGCATCTTTCACTTGAGGTAGTATCAAATGAGAGGATGGATTCTTGATGGTTTGAGTTGGGAATTTGATCATATATTCATTCTAAGATTTTATATTTGAATATAACTTCTTACGATGATGTACTGAATAGATTATTGATGGTCAAAATAGACCTGGCTGGAAAGTCAGGGTTTTCAGGAGTTCCTTATTCTTTAAGTACCAATGTGAATTCTTCTAAAGGAAATAAGGAAGAATGATAATTCTCATTGTGGTTCTCAATAGTAGGTTTTTCTAAAACTCTTATAGTACCTTTAAGAGGCCCTTTGATTTGTTACCAGTGTGGAAAGAATAGGAATTTTAAGAGTATTTCCACCGAGGCCCCAAAGATCTATGGCGCCTGCGGATTCTTGAGTCACATACATTAGTTTTTTCATGTCTTTTATACTCCTCATAGTGGCACAAGATCAGAAACACATTTTAAAAGTGTTATGTAGTAATATTCTTAAAGGAAAATTGGGTTCTAGCCATAAGAATCCAAAATAATGCTTCTTAATGTAGTGGAAGAGTCTCCAGAGGAAGCGGATATGGGTCCAGTGACTGTGAGAGGTATAATCACTATAGTTTCATCATTAATGACTTCATTATTTGATACTGGTGTATCTTATTCATTTATTTCAAACTATATTGTTAATATTCAAAATATTTCTATATATATATTTTGTCTTATGTAATGAATATTGCTACTCCCCTTGGAACAAATAGAGAGTAGGGCCTTTGTAGTCCCTTTTATGGTTTCTCTTTATCATATGTCTAGCTTTATTAGAGTTTTATGGTTCTCCAAATAAAACATATTGACGTCATATTCAGGATGGATTGGATCATTTCTATTAAATCCTAGATTTATTTCTATATTTGACGTGTCTCCATTACTAAACCTGATGGTGTATGTTATATCATTCAAGGATAATGGAACCCAAGGCTGAGTAGATTCATACCATCTTATCCAAAGTTAGGGAAAGTGATATGTTGGTTTACCTTTGATCTGGATTGAGAATATTTGAGTGGTGATCTCCCTCCATTTTTCATCAAGTTTCCCGACATGTTTCCTTCTAACTTATCTGGTCTTCTGCTGGTAAGGGTGGTAGAGTTTTCTATTGATTAAGTACCTTGTACTCAAACATTGTACATTCCTTCTTAATCCACGGAACTAACTGAAATGAGAGAGTTTAAGATTTGGTTGGATGATCCTCTAGATAAAGGATCTATATTCCCAAGTTTTCACCTTGTGTTTCACTAGTTCTCTTTACTAGAAAAGATTATGGTTCACTTCGCCTTTGTGTTGATTACTGAAAACTCAATAGATTCATGGTAAAAAGAAGTATTTCTTCCATGGATTGATGATCTGTTTGATCAATTGAAAGTGGAAAATTGGTTCTCAAATATTGATCTTAGATCTGGTAACCATTATCTAAAGATAAAATAATTTGACATTCAAAATCTACCTTTCAGAGAAGGTATGCCCATTATGAGTAAATTTTCATGCATTTTGGTCTAACAAATGCTCATGTAGTCTTCATGGATTTAATGAACAGGATTTTCCATTAGTATATCGATACCTTTGTGGTAGTACTTTTGTATGACATCCTCATTTACTCCAAGTCCAAGGAGGATCATGTGCATCATCTGAGATCAGTTCTAGAATTTTTGATAAATCACTATATTTATACCAAGCTTTTGAAATGTGATTTTTTTGATTCAGGAAGTGAAATTCTTGGGACACATGGTGTCAGAACATGGTATTTTAGTTGATCCTAAAAATTTAAAGGTTATTATGACTTAGAAACAACCACAATTTTTTTTTAATATTTAGAGCTTCTTGGGTCTAGTTGGGTATTATCACTGGTTCATTAATGATTTCTCAAAGTTGGATTCTCTGATGACTGATCTGACTCAGAAGTGAGTAAAGGTTTCTTTGGATGTAAAATCTCATAATTATTTTGTTTAACTAAAATTTATTTTGAATACTATGTCGATGTTGACTCATCCAAAGGTCGGGAAGGGATATGTGGTCATCTATAATGCATCCGGTTCGGGTTTGGATTTCATTCTTATATAGGGTAATTATATCATTGCTTATGGATCTCAGAAGCATAGCCCACACAAGAAGAATTATCTAACCCATGAAATTGAACTTGAAGCTATGATTCATGTGCATAAGAGTTGGTAGCATTACCTTTGTGGAGAAAGGTTTTCCATGTTTTCAGACCATAGGAGCTTGAGTTATATCTTCTCTCAAAAATATTTGAATCCCTACTAGAGGCATTGGGTGGAATACCAAAAATATTTTTATTTTGACATCGCCTATACCCCTGGGAAATATAATTTCATTATAGATTCTTTGAGCAAGAAACCTCAAACCGAAATATTGAATGAATCATTAAAAGACTAGTACTTGATGGAACTTTTTTCATAGTTTCATTTTGGTGTTTGGGAAAAGGGGTTTGAGGTTTCTTTGGATAGTGTTAATTTCAAATTTTATTTAGGAGAAAATTATTAATGATGAGTTCCATAGAATTAGAGATTCTCTTTATGGTGGGGAGATAATGGTTGACTGTTCATTCTCCACTGACAAAATACTATGCTATTATAATTTCTTTGTTATAATGTTAAAGGTAAGGAAAGATGTGATGGGGGTATTTCCATAACTCCTAGTGGGAAGTGAACCCAGGAACCATGAATATGTTCTATAACATGCGATGACAATTTTGGTGTTTAGGTACGAGATGGGTCATTGATGAATTTTTATTTCATTACTATATTTTCCAATAGGTCAAGGTTTCACATCAGGAACCTTTGGGTCTTCCTCAACCACTTCTAATTCCAACTTGGAATTGGGATGAGATCTCTATGGACTTTGTGGTTGGGTTGTTTCATACCCAAAGAAAGAAGAATGTGATATGGGTTGTGATCAATCCACTTAAAAAATTGGCTCACTTTGTACCCATTAATGATACAACCAAAGTTGAGGAGTTTTGAAATCACTATGAGAAAGATATTTTTCATTTACATGAATTTTCGTCTAAAATAGTCGCAGATATGGATCCTTAGTTCACTTATTAATTTGGGAGAGGACTTTAAGAGGCATTGGGATATCAGGTCCGTTTGAGTATGACATACCTGAAGGACCCCGGAACACCCTAAGAGGGGAGGGGTGAATTAGGGTGTCAGCTTTTTCTTTTTAATGTTTTGGATCGTGTTCCCATGTTGGCTGGAACTAGTTAAATCTATCAAATAAATGAAATTATGGAGATGACACAACACGTTTACATGGTTCACTGCAAAGGGATATATCCAAGGATCATATGCCAATAGTGTGTCGGTTGTACCTAAATCCACTAATCTTTACTACTTTTAGGATTATATGATTTGGTCACAACCACTCTATTATAGGCACACTTCCTTTACAAAGGTTCAGTGATAGCTCACTGCGTCCATCAGATCACTTCCCTCGACTTCCCTAGCTCAGTGACTTGAGAGAAGTCAAAATAAGTTTATCAACATGAAGGTCACTTAAATATATTTTAATTGAAGTAATTTTCACTATTTATCATGAGACACTACTTGCATTGATGTCCTAAATTGTTTCACTTGAAAGCACTAAACCACTGAACCAGATATTCAAAACATTTATTTAGCCTAGACTGAAGATTGCACGCAACACCTAACCTGTGCGTAAAAGATCTAACTTTTGCACACAAGATTTTATTTTCGTGCAGAAAAACTTTCTCACAACTACACCCTTTACGAACAACTTTATCTTTTGCATGCAACTTGAACTTTTGTGCTCAATTTAAACTTTTGCGCATAACTTTAACTTTTCTGCGCAACTCTAACTTTTCCACACAACCCTCTTTTCACACAAATTTTATGTGCATTAGAACCTAGATATTCTCTAAGTCTCCAACCACACCGAATGAGGGGGGTCACCTCTTATTTATAGGTGTCGTTGACCCTTGCACGTAAAACCCATTGTGTCATTCAAACCCTCTAATTCTGCGTGCAATGATTTTTTCATAGGAACCGTTTTCCGTGCACAAATCTAGTTTTTTCTTCACAGCTCATGCCTTTTACATTTTTTGATGGTCTGATCCTAAAATCTTCCTTATGGGAAAGTTTACAGTATACCAGCAATATTTCATGCAACATCCTTTTCCAACACTAGGAAATGACGCCACCTTAAATACTGTTGTTTTCTCGAACTGTATGATCCCTTTTCTAGAAAATATTCTGAACATCCAATAAGGATTTACAACAAACACAACCCAAAATCCATTTCTTACATAGAATGGTAATCGTTCCAATAATACCATTTATAGTCAGATGGCCGAATAGAAAGAGATATAAAAATTCTTGAATACATGCTTTGTGCCTGTTTTCTAAACTTTAGTGGATCTTGGGATGACCATCTATGACTAGTTGAGTTTTCTTATTATAATAGTTACCAGTCTACAATTAGAATGGCTCCTTTTGAGGTCTTGTATGGTGGGACTTTCATATCTCAATTATGTTTGTTGAATATTGGTGGAAGTTACTTGGTTAGACTGATCTTGGTTGAAGGGATGATAGCAAATATTCAGTTGATTCATCAGAGGATATTTATGGCATAGAGCTTGTATAATTCTTATTTTGATCGTTTTTATTAACCGTTGGAATTTTTAGTTAGTGACCAGGTGTTATTTAAAGATTCACCACAGTTGGTTCATCGATGGATTTGGGGGAAAGTGAAGATTACTCCTCATTTTGTGGGACCTTTTGAGGTTTTTGGGTAGGTGGGTAAAGTTTCTTACCATTTATTACTTTCACCGTAACTAACATTGATAAATGATGTGTTCCATGTATCTCATATATGAAAGTATCTATCTAATCCATATTAGGTTCTAAGATATTGTGATCTTGTGGTTGAACCTAATTTATCCATGACTTAACATCCATTAAAGATAGTTGATTCTAAAACAAAGGCATTTCATAGGAGGAAAACACCCTTGGTTTGTGTGCTATGGAAGAACAGTTCTGATTTTTTTTGAGACATGGTAGCATGAGGAACTGATGAGAGATAAGTGGCCTCACCTTTTTGTTATAGAAGCTTTTTGAAATGATTTTTGGGGAAAAAAAGTTTTTATAGTGGGGTGGTTGTAACATCCCAATACCTTTCCGATAGGCATGTTTTAAACCTGTTTTTTGCTTTTATTTTTTGTTATCTGGGTAAGGTTGAGAAGTAATTAGGAGGATACTTATAATGGTGAAGTCAGAGATTTGTTTGATTTACAGCATAAAACATGATTGTTATGTAACCTACTATGGATTTACATACCATTTTATATGGTTACATGATGTGTAAATTCTAAAATAATAATAAATATGTGTTTAGAAAAAGGTGGAAGTTTTTTTGGAGATTTTAGGATTGGCAATGGAATGACGTATAATTGCGTTACACATCATGTAAAGTCCCAAGTGATGTTTTTCAACAGGAATCTTGGATGAAAATTATATTTCCTTCTCCCCATACTTCCTTTATCCCAACCCAAGATCCATCCCAAGGTGATTTTGAATCCCTCAAACCCTTTTGGGTCATTTTGTTCAACAATTGAATGCAGTTATAATTGTGGTGTGACTTTATAGGTAAGAATTCTACCTATCTCATTGTCTCTTTATTTTTCCATCCTTGGAGTTTGATAGATAATATTGAGATTGATTGGTCTAAACTCTCTATTTATTGAATCTTTTTTCTAGGTTGAGTTCCTAGATCTTCTGTCCCATCATTCTTGTTGGTGGGTTTTATTCCGGGCTTTTTGTTTCCATGAGAAAGGTATGTGGCTTTGTTATGATGTCAAAATTTGATTAACCCTGAATTGCTTTATTTAAATTCAATTATTTGATTAAAAAATCAATTACTTGAAACTGATTTCAATTGGTCTATTAAAAACCCAATTCCATTGAATTAGAGGATTTGGATTTGATTTGGCATGAAATTGGGAAAACCCCCATTTCCATTGAATTGGGGTGTGTTTTTGAAATTGATGTAAAATTATGGAATTTAAATTGTTGAATTTAAATTATGAAATTTATTTTTTTAAATTCATTTCAATGTTTTATTTGAGAGAATGGATTAAAATTATTTTGATAGAAACTCAGTGGTTTTATCTTGGAAAAGGCATGTTTTTCTTAAAACCCATGTGTTGGTTTTTAAATGGAAATTGGCATATTTGACATGTGAAATGGGATGAATTTTATTTTAAATAGTTTTAAATAAATTTATCATAATTGGTTGTTATTAGATCACATTAAAGCCTAGGTAGTTAGTGATTTATTAGAATAACACCTTTTTCATGCTTTACAACTGAAACAAAACCTAGTGCAGCAGGTCACATACATAATGGGATGATGATGAATTTCCTTTAAAAAGTGTTAGAGGGATGTGTCTATACTCATATTTCCATGATCACCTTCAAGTGTGTGAGGATCCCATATATAGGGACTATCATAAATTTAAAATATGCCCTTGTTCCTCATTATTTTATTTGAAATATATTCCATTGTTTGTTGTAACCTGTTTTACACATGCCTTCTGAATTTATATAAACTGTTTTATATAAAATGTTTATTATGACATTTTTTTAAACTATTTACATCATTTGAAATTTAAAACATGAATTGTATTAATTATTCTCTAAAAATTCATACCTGTTTATTAAAATTGAGATATTTATTTGGTTAATTAAATATTGTAATCTTATTATAGAATCTATGGAAAGAACCTACTAGGCTTTTAGCTCACACACTACCTGTGCCTTCAGGTTTTTATAGATTATCTTCTTCCAGTTTTAATCAAGGGTAAGGCACCATTTAGAGGTGGTAGTAGTTGTTTATCCTTGGAATTGGAGAGTTGTTTCCATTAGGACTTAGGTTTTTATCCCGTTTTATGGTACTTTGTTGTAGTACTTTGTGGTTGTTTACCAATTTTACTGCTGGTACACTACTCCTTCTGGAGTTTTTCTTGTATGAATATTGAATTATTTATCTACTTCCATAATGTTTGTGGAAAATTCATTACAACTTTCATGTTGTATGATGGCAGGTGCTAGTCTCCAACATATGGGGATTGGGAACACCCTTTAGGAAATGTCAGGATCAGCTTAGTTTTTGGCTTACCAGGGTACCCGAGATTATTCTTGACATGTTCCATTAGTTTTTGAAATCACAAAAACTTTTTATGAACATGTTTAATAAATTTTTATGTCCCATTTTTTTATCATGTTTTTATAGAAAAAATTATATTTTACCATACATATAATAAGTTGTATCATATTGAAAATATAAAATTTACTTTCTTCATTACGAAAATCAGAATGAGTATGTGTATAATTAATCATACTCACATTTATGAGACCACATGTTAGAATTTAGTCATGTCTATCATACTGACAAAAAGTCTTAACTATCAGAGTGATTCTGGTATCGATACAATCATATTAACACACATAAGGATTATCATATTGACATTATTGAGGATGTCCATCGAACTGACTTAGGTTTTAATCAGAATACATAAACTTGTTTCTATAATAAGGAATATCTTTAACATTATAATGTTGTTAATAAATATGACATTGGAACATTCAGTTACGATGATCTTCCAAGTGCCAGTTGTCCAAGGATATTGTAACAAACTTGGAAATATGATCATTGGAATATTACATATAAATAACGAGTCATTTGAAGAGTTTGGATATGGTTTATTACATTCAATCTCAATTTTTTAGAATAATACTTAGTGTGAACTTCTCATACATTGTATTTTTATTTTTTAGATAGTTTTCTTCTTAAGGAATACTTTTCAGGTTGTCTTGTTAAGAACTTTCGTAATTGTAACCTCATCTGATCACTATTACTATCATGGGATTTTGGGTATATGAAGATGGAGAATTTGATCCGTCCGATCAAGTTCTTATGGGGATAGTAAGATATATATAATAATCCTATTGGGGGATACTAGGAATATAAATACAGAGGAAACCTGATCTTCATATTGAGGTATTTTTTAGTAAGGAAAGACAGAATTTACTATAAGTATAAAATAGTGGATACTTTATGTCAGGGTTATTTACCACCTTAATCTTAAGGTTAAAATATGGTTATCTTTCCAATAATATATTGTAAGTCATTCTTACTAATAAATTTCAATTTTATTTCTTATTTCTCTACAAGTTTCTATTCCACTCCATTTAATAGAAAGTGATTCATCATATTCATCTTTCTATTCTATCTATTTTATCATATTACCTATAATTATGATAATTATTCTAATATTAATCAGATCCATTAGGATTATGATTTGACTATGATTTAATCATACTTATTCTAATTCATATTTTTTGACTTTGATAATTGGACTAATCCCAATTCGAATAAAGTTACTGAAATAGGATTTTTGATTTATTTAGTTTAAATATTTTAAACTACTATTCACCCCCTGTTGTAATTATTGCCATCATAATATAATTCTTATGATCCTATAGTATTTTGATATTTCACCAATTTATACCAATAATAAATGGTGGGGTGACCCACATTCGATCTCAATTTATATTGAGTATATTGTTAGATTTTGTTATGGGTTGTTTCATAAGGTTGTTGTTCCTGTTTGGGGATCTTGATAGGCCATTTGAGGAGGATCTTTTGGAGTATCTCCTTTTTATTGAAGTCTTATTGAGTTTTCCTTTTATCTATTTTAACATTACTTAAACCTAATAATTTATAGAGGTATGAAGTTCTATAGTGGAGAGAATTTTGACACCCTATATTTTATTATGTAGTTTATATTATATTATGTTATATTATTTTGAGTCATCATTAGATTTTTGTAGTTTCAAGCTATAATTTTTAAATTCTTAAATGTTTTTGAGTGTCTCATAGTTCTGTAATTAGACAGTACCATTCATCATGATTGTCACATGATCAGTTTAAATATTTGAGGAATTAGGGGGAACCATGCAGTGAGTTTGGGGGACTAGTGTGTGTCACAGGGTTACCTAACAGTTTTTTAAACCATGTTGGTTTCCTAGGAAATTTATTTTTTGGAATTTAAAAATATTACCTCCCCTAATTAAAAACATAAAACCACTCCCTTTTTCCATTACCCACATCACATGACCACCTCAGGTGATCCCCCTTGTGTATACACCTCCCCTCCTCAAACCACCTCATCCATAGAAATTTTAATGAAATTTCATCATGTTTTAGGACCGTATTCTCTAGGTATGGGCTCTTTTACCTCTTCTCTCACACCTCTCATGTTTTCTTTTTTTCCATGTAGTTATTACCTTCTTTGGATGAACCCTATGTAAGGTTGCGGTTTTTATTCTATTTTCAATTTTTATTTTAGGGTGTATGATTAATATTTTGGGATTTCTTCAAGCCATATTTGATGTTCTGGATTTTTCACTTTTCGATTTGAGGTAGTTTTCCCTATTACCTAACCATTAATTGTTGAATATTTGATTTATTAGTGTTCTAAAATTATTTTTTAATTTCTTAATCTATTATTAAATATGTGTATGGTATTTATATGAATGAAATTATTTTTAAATTTTATTTTCATAAAAATTGAAGGGTTTTCCTATTTTGAAATATAGTTAAAATATGATTTTATGTGACCATGCACACCATATGTTTTATAATTGTATAAATAACCTTTTTAAATAAATTATAATATTTTAAAATATTTTTTAGTCTCTAAAGTGGATTCTCAAAAATTTTACTTGAAATTTCATGTGTTACATGAAATACCAAATATTGAAAAAGTGTTTTAATAATGTTTTTAAAGAAAAGTGTGTTATTACAAGTTGTTTGAACTTATTTGGATCCTGAAATAAAATAAAGGGTGTTTATTTTATTCCTTTATAAATTTTTAAATAAATGTGGTTTTTGGGATTACTGTTTTATTTCCCAATTATTTTTGATAAAAAGGGTGTGTAATTTAATATATTTAAATGTGTTCTCAAAGGGGTGGTTTCAAATTTATGTATAAAATGAGATGTGAAATTATTTAAGAAATTTGGTGAAGTGTCTTTCCATTCCATGAATTATGTTTTAAAGACATGTTTTGAACATTAATTGGTTTTAAAAAGTGTGTGAGAGCCTCAATTGATCATGTGTGATTTTTATTCTTGTTGTGTCTTTTAACCCCTTAAGGGATGTTTGGAATTTTTTATGAATATTGTGATTATTATACATATATTTTATCAGGTTCATTTATTTTGAGGGTGTAGGATGTGAGTTGTGAGTTATTTTCAAATACATTATACTTTTTGTATGTGATGTTTGATTGATCCCCTCCATTTTTTTCCTATCATGGGAAGTCCTTGCTGAATAATTGTATGTACAGATAAGTGCAATCCCAAATATAGTAATCTAATAACTAGGTAACTTTTCCTAGATACACCTCATTAGTTAGACCGAGTGTGATATAAGCTTGTTTTAGCTAGATTCCCTCTTAGTATCTCATGGTATTGGTAATATCCTAGAAGGTGTTTTTTCCCAATAATATGACAATATTATCAAAGAAACAGGCATGATCAATAGGGTAGGACTAGGGATCATGTCTCCAGTTTGAATGATGTTAATTGAGTCTTATGATGATGCCTATACTTCATAGATACAACATTAGGATGATTTAGGGAATTTTTTTTATTCTAATATTTTATCCCTGACCCCTTGATTATTTATTTTTACCATGTTCAACCTTTTTAGTATGTTTTATAATGTTTGGGTTCCTATTGTGACTTGTTTCATTTTTATGGATTGGGTTTTCTTTTAAAATTGTTTTTTTTTCAAATTATTTGGAAGTTATGGTTTGTTAAAATGGAAAAGTGTGTTTGTTTTGAAAAAATAAATTAATAATTGTTTGGGGAAAGAGGGAGAAAGTTTTTATTTTGGGAATGGATTTTTAAATGACCTCTTTTATTTATTTAGAATGAGTTTTAAATAAAATTATTGATTTATGGGTTAGATTTAAAACTATGGTTTTACGTCATATGAGCCTCACCATTTTTCCAAAAAAAACATAGTTTATAAAAAGGATTTGGTTTTTCATGTATTAAATTCTTTTAAATGTGGGGATGGTTAGTTAAATTATTTATAGTATCATATTGGATTTATCTAAAGTTCATGTCAAAAACCTATTCTTTATTTATATTTGAAATAGCTTGAAATGTATTTATAAATAAAATTTTGACATGTGGAATGGTGGGTGGTGGCTTACTGATCTTGTTTATACTCAAACCAATATTACATTAACTAAACCAAATTCATAGTTTAGTGGTAGTTTATTAGTGGCGGTTTAATAAAACAACTCTAAATATATTGCAATAATTTAGTTGAATTTTTTCAATAACACTCACTAAATGTTATCCATTTATTAAAAAAATCACTTTCTCCTTGAGCCCCACCCCTTCGCCCCCAAGACCCCCCCCCCCCCCCCCCCCCCCCCCGAGCCCTTGCCACTACCACCTTTCCCCCCTCATCAGAGATATAATTTCCTCCAAGCCCTATGACACTAATCCCTTTTCTGGTTCCCCAGTTCCCCTAGAGTCCCCCAAGCCTAAGTACCCTCATCCCAAGCCTGAGCCCAAGCTGGTGCTCTAATTTTCTTTTGAGCCACCCGAGTCCTCTCCCTCACCCTCGCTGATGCTCAGGTTTCCCCTGATCCCCTTAAGCCCTCACCCTTTCCCTCACACTCAATTCCTAAAACCACTTCTCCCATGATTCATCCCCACCATCCCCCTTATCCCCCTTCTCCCTTGACTCCCCCTTCTCCCTTTGATTTTGAATAGTTGTAAGCCCTCATTTTTCCTATTTTCTTCTCCTCCATTTTCCCGTGACCCCTCTCTCAATTTTTATTACTCCTATGAAACCTAACCAAAGCTTGTATTTGGATTAAGATTTTGGGATGTTATAATTATATGGATTTGGGTTGTCTATGTAGAGGAGGTTATTTATTTCCTTGATTGTGCATTCACCATCAAAGGTGGCAGGTTTTAGAGGTTTCCTCTTAAAATAAGTATAAAATTTCTATGGAATTTTCTTGTAATGCATGGTTTATATTTATTAGATGATTTTAAATTATTTATTAATATTTTATAATCATTTTATAATCCTATTGTATGATATAAAGGCTTTACAAATGGATTTTGTGCTTGGCATATATGTTTTAGATGCTTAGATCTTATGAAAATAGTAGAGTGGCCCTCTTGAAAATGGTTCCTCATGGGATTTTTTTATAACAAACCCATTTTGGTATTTAAATGGTTTCAAATGGTTTAAATACTTTTCATATAACTAGATGATATTCTAAGTGGTTTTTAAAATTCATAGTGGCTATTCTAATGGTAATTAACTATTTAAAGGGGGTGTTTAATAGGGTTTTTTATTCAAATAGTGGATGTGTTGTTTGAGAGTAATGTTTTAGGAATTGAATTTAGTTGATATTTAATATTTTCATAAATGGTTTTGAGACCATAATTATCATGGAGTATTGAAATGTTTTAAAAAGGTGAAAGTTGTTCTTGAAAAAGGGTGCCTAACACTAGTTGAATTCCTTTAAAGAGGGGTGTCTTGCCTTAAAAAAGTTATTTTTTATAGATATTTAGATTTATAAATTGGTTTTAAATGTGTGTTTTGATAAATAATTTTCAAAAAGCATTTGAAATGTTTTTTTACAAATGGTGTGAAAATGGCATGATTTATCAATCTCTTTATAAAAGACCGATTGGCACTTTAAGAAAAGTGTTTTTATTAATTTGTGAGACCCTCTTGAGCCTCAAGTGACTATAGTTATTCCCAAGGTGTATTTTGATCCCATGAGAGGATAAATTTTATTAATTCATCTTTGTGTGTTTCTTAGTGACTGTATGATTTTTCTATTGGGTCTATTTTATATAAACTATCCATGATTGATTTCCTTTTTTTACTTTAACCTTTTTATAACTTATATTAATCTTCTTATAACTATATGGGTAATGTTTTTTTACTTCCATTTATCTCTATTCATACTTAGTAATACTTATGTGTTTTAATTTTTTTTAACAAAGTGTAGGCACATTGTGATATATATAGATAAAAGCTGGATCACATTACCAAGGATTATGCCTCAGTATGCTAAGCATTTGGGGGAGTTTTTATATTTTTCAATTTCAAATCGATCCATTGATGGTACACTAATATTTTCATGTCCTAAATGTAAATTTATAATATGGTTGAAGAGACATGAAGTTTATGAACACTTGATATTAAATTAAATCCCTAGTCAATATTTTTGCTAGATTTGGTTTGGAGAATTGAATGTTATAAAAAGATTGAGCACTGATTTCAATCAATAGAATGAGCTCCCAACATTGTCAAAAATGGAAAATGAAATGAAAACCCTTATAAAATATTCTTTATTCCTTGAAAATAAAAAACATATCAGAAAAACTTGTTGATGGTGCTACAAATAGTAACTTGAAAAGTGAAATTTTGGGACTATAGGACAACCAAATCAAGATTATAACATATCATTAGATGATCATGTTGGTTTTTTAGAGACTAATGTAAGTGAAAACTTCACTGATAAAAAAATTCCACTCATGATTTAGTTAATTATGGAAATAAATAGTTGTATGGTGGATGTCTGAAGTATTCAAAATTTTCTTTTCTTCTAAAGTTAAAAAATATCAAATGCCTATGTAAAATTAAAAATAAGGTGATTTCCATGATATTGGAATTGTTTCGTGATGCATTTCCTGAAGATAAGATACTTGGGTATTTTATGATATGAAATATGTTGTTAATAAGCTTGGTATGAATTGTACAAAAAAACATACATGTCCCAATGATTGTATGCTTTATTGGGGAGAGCCTTTAAGTAGGAAGGATTTCCAAAAAAAAATCTTCTATATGGTATTCAATGGGTGATATTGGATGTCTGAATCAATGTACTACTATAAAGAAGAAGAAAAAGAACACACCTGAAAAGGTTTTGTATAAATTCTATTTAAAAACCTCAATTGCAAAGATTGTTCATGTCATATATTGCTACCAAGCAGACAATGTGGAATTCTATAGACAATAACCATAATGGGTTATCACAACATCCAAGAGGCTCAGAATAAAGGAATACATTTGATTCATTACAAATAGATTTATTATTTGATCCTAGGAATGTGCGATTGGGATTGTATGCTGATGGATTCAATCTATTTGGGACATTGAGAACCAGCTATAGCATTTGGCTGGTTGTTTTGATCCCTTACAATCTACCTTGATTGATTTGTATGCAACAAGCATAATTTATCATTGTGATGATTATTCCTAGAAAACAAATTCTTGTAAATGATATTGATGTATACTTGCAGCCTATAATTAAATAATTACAAGAGTTATGGAGAAATGGTGTTTAAACATACGATGCATCTTCTAGTTAATGTTCAAAATGCCTGTTTCTATCATGTGGACCATTAGTGATTTCCCTATATTTGGAAACTTATTTGGTTGGAACACTTACATGGGTTTTAATTATCTTTTTTGTAGATTTTATTTTCATCCTGAATGACTGCCTTAAATTAAAAAATGGTGCTTTTTGTTTCATTGAATATTTCTAAATGCAACTCATATATTTTGATTGATAAAGTCAAAATTTAAGGGTTATATTGATCTTAGTCCACCTAAAAAGTTTTTTATAGGTTCTAAAATATTATTATAACTTTAAAATATTGGAACCAAATTTGGGAAGGTGCATCATTTGAATAATAGTGGGGAATGAGTTCAAAGTGCATCATCAAGTGAAATCAAAATGCAACAACAGAAGAAAAAAAGTATATTATTCAAACTTTAATATTGGAAATTTAATTTGTTTTCATATGATATTGATGTTATGAATATTAGGAATATTTTTTTTGACAATTTTATATTCACAATTCTTAATGAGTATGGAAAATCAAAAGACCATATCAATGCTAAGAAGGAATTACAAACAATTAACATAAACATTGATCTCTATCTAGATGATAAGGAAAAGTATTCTTCAGTAATTTTTGAAATGAACAATAGGGTTAAAGATATATTCCTTTAAACATTAAAACATGTGAAGGTATTTTATGGGTATTCAAGTAACATCTCAAGGTGTTTCAAATTAAATCATCATTGGTCACATGGATTGAAAAATCATGATTCACATATTTTGTTACAATAGTTGCTACCATTGGTACTGTATGAATTATTACCCGAAAAGGTTACTACAATTGTAGTAAAATTTAAAAAATTCTTAAGAAAACTATTTGAGAAAACTCTAAAAAAATTAGATCTTGAAAACCTCCATGAGAGATTGGTATTGACACTTTTTGTAATAGAGATGAACTCTCAATCATTTTTTACAATCATGATTCATTTAACTATTCATTTGGTTGAGGAAAATAAATTATGAGGCCTCGTACATTATCGATGGATGTATCTAATTTAGAGGTAATTTATTTAAATGTTTTCTATCTTAAGAATAAAATTATTATAATTTCATTAAATAAATAATTATGTTTTATTTATTTTATTTCAAATATTTGTTTTCATTTGAAATCATACATGAAAAATAAATATCAACCTGAAGGATCTATTTCTAAAGGCTATTTAGTAGAGGATAGTATTTCCTTTTATTATATATACTTGGATGATATTGAGACAAGATTAAATCAAGTTAAATGTGTTGACAGCACATCAAATCAGTCTCAATTACATGGGAAATAAAAAAATATTTCCTACTACTGGCTGATCAGTTGGGAGGATCTCAAATGTTACACTGATAGAAATGGAATTATTACACATAGATATGTGATGATAAATAGTGAAATTTCATATCCATTTATTGAAGTTCTCAAGATTCAAAAAAAGATACGAGTGAGAATGAAAACACCAAATGAGAAAGATATAAAAAAATATGTTAATAAAGAGCTTATAGAATGCTTTTTACATCATATAAGTTCATAAGTATTGCAGTAAATATGGATATTAGGTTGACACATATATTTTTTAAATATAATAATGTATATTACTTTTTTAGATCATGAATAATGATACTCAGTCTTATTTTTTGAAGTATTAGAAGTTTTTGTCTTGAGGTCTTAAAAAATAGGCTAGAACATTTGATACGTATAATGTGAATGGCATTAAATTTCATACAGTCAATCAGGAAGAGGGTTTGAAATCACAGAATAGTGGTATATTTATAATTGGCGAATTGGGATACTATGAAAAGTTGACTAATATTATTGAATTAAACTACCACATTCATTTTTCAATTTTTTTTATTCAAATACAAGTGGGTGTATATTATCAGGGGTATTAAAAGATATTCCTTGTAATTTACTTCTTTTAACTTCTATCACTTGATGTATATCAGTGACCATGATCCGTATATCTTCTCATCATAAGATTAAATGGTATATTATGTGGAAGATATCATGGATGAAGGGTGGAGTGTCGTTGCTCATATAAAACAAGGATAATTTAATGATATGGGTGATGATGTGTAATATTTTACCACTAACATTGGATCTCATCAACACCAAGAAACAAACTTATTTTTCCATCATGATATTAAAAATATTAGTCTTACAAGGGTGAATGAAGTAGAATAATTAATTATGGATCAAGATGTTGAAATGATTTAAGAACAAAATGATTGTACATGTGTTCATCCATTAATTTATCAACCAATTATGTTATATCTCAAGTCATTAATTATCATAGTTATGTATATTTTTTCATTAGTATTTCGAATCTATAATCATTTATTAAAAAACTTTTGCATGAATTATTTGAAATATATATTATGAAGTTAATTTTATTTCATTAAATGATAGAAATTCCAAGGAAGAAGTGTTTCACTAATCCCAGTCACTTCTCAATTAATGTTCCCTTGACCACACAAACAACTGATGATTCATTGGTCTTCCTCACTACAGCATCCAAGACACCCTTAGTATTCACCCTGTCAGTGTCTCTCATAGCCTCTCTATTTCATAAAGGTCTGACAGACCCTCCTTCTCTATCCCATCAGCATCTTGAAAATTTCCTCCCCATTTAGCAGGTTTGGCAGTGAGGTAATAGGACTTCACTCCTGTTTCTTCATGGGGATATTGGATCGTGACAGTTATAGGTACAAATTTTAATGTGAATAAATTTATTTCACTTTTTTATACTACTAACCATTTTTTTCATAAAATATGTAAACAATGTTACTATATAAACAAATATGAATAGTTCATATGTATGTAATCTAAATGGATTGACGATAGTTATCCCATTGGACTGTTATGGGGTCCCCATGGATGATTTCGTAGGATTATTTGGTCAGATTCTAGGCCAGCTAGCGGTGGAGCTGGTTACCCTTATGATTACCTATTCTAATTGGAGGCATATGGATCAATTTTGGAATAATGAAGTCTTTGATTCCTAGATAAAGGTAATTTTAATACATTATGGCATAATTGAATTTCATTATGTAATTAAATTCTAATATTTTAAAAATGAGTCTCTTTGTAAATATGTTATTCCACTTTACCATTACTAATATTATTTCATGAAAGTGGACATTAAAAAATTGGTTTAGAAATGGAAATATTTTAAATGGAGATTATGTAATGAAATCAATGATACATCTTAGACCACTCAGCAGAAGTATGATAAGGTACCTGAAAGGGTACCTTGAGAGCAGTAGAAGGTGTTTATTGATAGTCATCTTCATAATAAGAACATGGTATTGAAATATATATTATTCTATTAATCTCATTTTACATATATAAATTCATATGAAAAGTAGATGTAATTTCATACATTACTATTAAATTACATGTTATTTATTTCAATATGTTTCAAGGAAAAATGCATCAAGTCGAGATAAAAAAATCATCCCCCACACTACCAAGAAAAAGAGTTTTTCTAGAAACAGATCGACTATGGTAATATTTTCATTAGTTTAAATATTTATAAGATAAAATTATCTATTCCATATATTAAATTTTTGATTTATATTTTCTTAATATAGTTAACTAATTTAGGGAACCAAGTCTCCCAAACAGAACTTTGGTTGGATTTTCATTAAAAAACCTATGGGAATTATGTGAAAGACCCTTCAAAATAATTTGGGACATGAATTCCTTTTTCATTGTAATAAATTATTGTTAGTTTTCAATTTTTTAATATATATTTATTTAAATATTACTGGAATTTTATTTATAGGTAAAAACAAAATAACTATGGGATTCCAATCACACGCAATCCTTCTCAGTCTCCACGGATGATCTAGTTGGCCAAGTCCTTGGGAAGGATCATCCTTGTTGTGTCCACATTATGGGTTTGGGATCATTACCATATGAGGTATTTAGTAGGCCATAAGGTATTGCAATAGAATCTACTCCTAGTTGTAGTTACTACCTACCTCGAGATGCTTGAAGGGAGTTTGTTGTAATGAAAATCACAATTTAGCAACATGGGATCACAATTCTGCAATAAGGGAGAACAATCCAGGAATAGGGGGCTCATATAAAGATGCAAGATGAAAATGTTGTTTCTCTATAGAAAAATCTGTTGAATTATATCATAATATGAATATATGTGTGCTCAATGATATTGTGTCGATGGATGGTTTGAGTGAGAAGGTAAATCTCACAACTTCATAATAATTTAGTACACAAAATGTTTTTTGGTTTTTAGTTTAAATTTAAATATATGACTCTATTTAATTTTCAAGAAACTTGGAATACAGGTTTTGATAGTAAGGAGTGGAGATAGTGACAGAGACAGTGTCAATCAATGTTCATTGAGTAGTGATTAGAGTTGACTTTTTATTCCTTGATGATATGTAACCAAACTTATGGAAGAATAACACTAATATGGTGGTTTAGAAACCATTTTGTGGTTTTTGTAGGGGATATCTATATTTCCCTTACATTGATTGAAAATTTATATACTTGTTTCATTTTTTATGTTTTATTATGAATTTTAACTTATACTCATCATTCTTAGGTTCATAATATTTTTATTTGTTTTAGTACTCCTAGAAATTCCACCTCTAATTGTTCTTTTGAAAATATCTAATCTATTTTAACCATTTATGAAATTTATTCCATTCTAACTTCCACTTGTTAATTCTCCAAGTACTACCTAGATAACTCAACTTTATGGTATGCTTGCATCTGGAAATCCCACTAGTATTTTTCTTGTCTATGCATCATATTGATTTTTATCTTCACTCTCCTATTAGGGTTTTATACATATTTTTATAAATAGTAAACATTAATATAACATATAACTCATCATCTAGGGGGGCACCATCAACTATTAATCTCTTCCTAAAAATTCTCAAATCTTATTAAACAGATTCTCTATGTAGAATATTAGATAGTAGACCTTAAACCAAATTTATTCATGGAAATAAAATGTCCATCAGTCAATACACTTTAACAAACTCTTATATAATTATACTTTTAACATAAAACTCAGTTAATGTAATTATATACAACAATAATTCTGCATAATGTGTATCTTGAATATCTTCATGATATAAGATGAAACATCCACATCATCTTTAACCTACTTTTCCAAATGATTATTATTCATATAGTATTATTAATGGTCGAAACTTCTACCATCATATTAACTATTTTTTAGTATGTATAAACCATGAGATAAAATATAACTCTATTCTATCCAACATGCTTGGGAACCCCAAACTACTTCATAATAGTACTCCACAATACATATTGAGTTCATCTATATTATATTCATATTTATTGATGAAAAATAAAAGAAAAATCAAGTGAGTTAAATATTTATACTAGATGAATTACCACCCTCAACTACAAATTTTTTTTATCTCACACTTATAGCTTATGTGAAGGTATATTACGGGTTTTTATGTACACTTTAAGATGCTATAATTATGTAAATTTTAATGCGATAAATTATATTTAAAATATATTGTAACCTTATCACATAAGTGTTTGGGTGAAAGAATTCATGGACTTTCTTTACCCTTTGTCTCTTTTTGTGTCACTCTCCCTATAAAATTATAATCCTTATAGATTAAGGAATTGGTATTTTCAAAAATTACAGTCATTCTAATCTATAAAAGGTTCCTTCTTCTACCTATTGAAATAAACACCTGATGTTTAGTTTTTTTGAACTGTTTTGTCCATATTTCATCCCTAAAAAATAAAATATTGTGTTTTGAATCTCTTTATTTTAAGATGAAATTTAATTTCCTCCAAATAAGGAAGGGTTGGAAGTGGGAACTCGAAGTTCTTCTTTATAAGTAATAAATCATTTTTCTTTTATCTTCACATAATCATTCATATTGGATCTAATTTATCTCTTATATAGAATCTAAATAACAAAATTATACTTATATAATTATGAAATTATAATAAAATTACATCATATTCATTCACATCCATTATAAAAGTGTATGCTAATAGGACATGATATATAACTCACGTCCATAGTTGGAATTATTCCCCTACTCCTGTCATATAACCCAGTCCATCATAATGTTCATATCAATGGTTTTATGGAACCCAAAACAAAAAAAATATAATATGTTTCATAAAAGCATACATGTACATGGATGACATGAACACCCAACCCACATTTCTATCACAACTCCCAACAATGTTGTCATTATCATCCAACCCAATCCACATAACAATTCCAAAAAATTACATTCCCATGGTTCTAATGCTCACCCAAATCATGTCACAAGTCACCCATATAAAATAAAATCATATATAATCTTAAGACACAATTAATAACTCACTATTAAAAATTATGATATGAAACATACCAATAAAAATCATAAAATGCCAAGGGTTATCACATATTAGAAAAATATCCAACACTAAATGCTAAACAAGCTAGGGTAGCAACATTCACACACTCGGCCTCTTTCAAATTCCCACTAATTCTTAGGGATATAGCCACTTTTTTCCTTACATTAACATTCTATAATTTTTATAGATGTATCCAAGGTTTATAACTTAGTTCACTAGTCCATGAGATGATTGAAAACTCCCCACTTAGGTTCCTTTATATCATTTTTCTAGAATGAGGGTCAAATGAATGGTAATATGTGAGCCATCCATCAAAATAAACTCAAGAGGAACATTAAATAACATTATTCATGTTAATTAATTATTGGTTATAATTATTTTTATATTAAGGATATTTTGTATTATGTTTTTGTATGTATTGAGCTTTACATGTTCTAATTATGTTTTTATTATATTGTAATAGTTTGATTACTATTTTTATAATGTACTATCTATTTTTTCTGTTCTATGAATGCAATTTTTATAGATATATTTTTTTCAACAGTGCTATATAGAGGTAGTTTAAACCACTACTATATATGTGAAAACATTTTTTAGTGATGGTTTGAACTACCACTCTATAATAATGAAAAATATTTAGTAGTGGTTTAAACCGATGGTATAAATTATTATGTTTATAGGTGGTTTAAACTGTAGTTGTAACCTCAGTATTTTTAAGATGGGAAACCACCACTAAAAACAAAAAAAATCCTAAAAAAATATTTCATGAAAATTCACATAAATACCTTCTAAATGTACAGAATAGATGCGAGTTGGATGCTGACACCAACTTTAGTAGCGATTTTTGGAAACCATCACAAAATCATATGGTAGCGGTTTTAACCACTACTATTATCTGAATGTGTTGTATTTATTTAATTTTCATTTTCTATTCAACTCTTTGTTGCTCATTGAGTGTTGATTATGTTGGGATTGGATAGTCACCTATGGTCATTAGTAGGTTTTTAGTTATTTTTTTTATTTATCTTCCTTGGTGCAGTAGAAAACTATGCCTTTACTACTTTCATTTAGTGTTATTGGAGGACATGCTATATCTATGGGGTTTATAGTGGAACAAAGTTTTGTTTCTATATTGGGAATTGGAGGTTGATATGAGGTATTGCATTTACTTTAAATTGTTTACATTTTATTGCATGTTTACCTGTTTATGTTTATCTGATTTGGTGTGGAATTATAACTTAAAAATTGGTCAATCTATAATTTCTAGTGAAATTATTTTTGTTATTTAACACTAATATAAGGGTGAAATCACTCCTAAGTGTTTTATTTTGATGCCCAGAAACTAGTTTCTAGCCCTTAAGGATCGAGAAAAACATTCAGGATGGTAGAAGTTTGGACAAGACACCAAGTTTAGTGGCACCCTAATTAGGTTCTTTATAGTAGGTAAATTCAAAACACATCTATAAGTAGGTGGGTTGACAACCCATCCACCAAAAAAATCATATATGTATTAAAACATTAATTTTGTATCCTCCAACCTTGTCATGAATTGTACCAATGTGGATCGTGCCATGAATCCCCATGCCCAACTCCAATAAGATAGGGTTTGATGACTAGCGTCGAGTAGGCATATCATTAAAATGGGTGGCCTTAGCCTAATGTACCTATACACACACACACATCCCCAAGCCCATGTAATGATAAAAGGTAAAACAAATAATAAATCATGCATGAATACATCTAAATCCCACAACCAAAGTACAAAAACAATTAATGGAAAGTAAATAGGGCCAAATATATACCCACCACAAAGAGTCTACAAACAAGTCCAGCCTGAAAGTAAAAAATGGGGATTTCTATCAAGATATCCACAAGAACACACTTCAGTATGTCTGGATCACTAATAGTTGCATGATTATAGTTCCTATAGGATTCATTCAAAGGGCCGATCATCTACACAATACACAACACATGTGGGAAAAGCCCATTTAGGGGGGAGTATAAAAATTCCTAGTAGGACACCCCTAAATCACTAAGAATATAACAACAAGAATACCATTCATCCCTACATAGATATATTTATAAAACACATATAATAAGAATATCTAGATATACTCAACAAAGAAACATAGTCTTAAGGTAATGTAATGATCATAATTCCATCCTAGGATTCCTACACTATGGTTCCATATATAACTCATCTTGGAGAACTCACTCCATGAGTCAAATAGCATGGATAGTGTCCATATGAGATGTACAACTCATTGTGTCCTTCCATAAGTAGGATACACTAGAAGTTTGAAGAGAATGATACATATATGAGAATCATATCCAAGACCATGGGGTATACCAAAAACTCAATCTGGAATAACCTGGTAAGTAGAGGATCAGTGCCCACGTAGTGTTGGTCATGAAGACACCAAGAACTCCACCTAGGGAAAGATAGTGATAAAGGATCTCTCTATAGGCATCATGGAAGGATTCCAAGAATTTTATCCAAGATAACCTACTAAAGGGATCACTATCCTATGTAGAGGAAGTGATTCCATTTTAACCCTCAGGGAATGGATATAGGGAACACACCCTAACAAAAAAATGTCCAAGTTAAAGAGGATAAGGGATCCAAGAAAACTATGGAGCACACAGAGTGTCCTAATAGTACACGTAGTGTCCCTTTGGAACTAGGTCATGTCCATGTATCAAGGTGTGTTCCTATGTCTGTGTCAAAGTGCATGGAATTTACCCACCCATGTACTTTTGATCATGTCCAAGTACATGGTTCTTCCTTTGTATGCCTGGTATGGCCTTATCTGTGTTGGAGTACATGGTGTGGCCATGATCATGAACTTCTGGCCATGTCTCTGTACACTCTGAGGTACACACCAAGCTGCAAGGTCAAAGAACATGTTGTGTGATGGATTCACAAGCCATGTGATATTTAACTTCACCACGGAAACCCTAGCCGCCACATAGGGATCCCACAAGGCATGTTCCTCCATAACACACTCCATATACCATGGGATTTAATAGATCCCATGGGTTTCTCCTCCATATCATCATCTACTACTCTATCCCTTAGATCTACTATGAATTATTTTGGTATGTGAAGATCTACTAAAGATGAGACTCGCCATCACCACTCGCTAAATTTCAGTCACATGATTCGTACAAGAATCAGTTATCCACAATTCTCATCATCATCACACTAACCACTGAAACCTGGAGATCTCCAATCCAATCCAATTCACTATTTTCTACCATATTCACATAATGCACATGTCATACCAAGTCTGGATCTGTGATATTGAATCAGTGTGCTAAGAAACAGGTGTGCAACATTCACTTTCTTAGTATTTGGGTCGAACCATCAATCAAATGAAACAACAATGATGAAAATGTATAGAACAATGGGATTGAACCAAGAAATGAAAAAAATAGAAACAAAATTTTTCTATGTTTAGTTTTCCTCGATCTATTTCCATTATAATGATGAATGAATAACAAATAATAAATAAACAAATCTCCCAATAAATCCCTGCAGGTAAACCTATCACACACTATGATCAATATATGAATCAATATGTTGACCAATTGATTCATGTTCATCATAGAAATAAAAAACAGGAAAATAAATTCAAACAAAACATCATACTACCATGATTTGGATTGATCGTTGATGAAGAATGAATTTTCTTCATTTCCATTGGTGATATCCTCAAACTCTATTGCACACCAATCATCAATATTTGATCTAATTATCATTAGTTGGAAAAAAGATCCTCCAACGCTCACTCAAACGATTTACCAATGGCTCTAGGGTTATGAAAATAACCCGAATAATTTTTCATAACTGTATGTTTATATAATTATAATTAGTTCAGGTAATTAAAATAAATTATTATTTTATTTTATTTTATTTTATTTTATTTTAAACATTATCCCACGATCACTCCTCAACACAAAAGTCTGGAACATTTCATGGTCATATCACCCCTACAGTAAAAGCCAAACTCTGAACTCAACGAAGGCCTTGGATATCTAATCTGAGCCTCAGTTTAGAATTTATTCGACTTTTTTGGGAAAACTACCCACAGATGCATGTAATATATTTAATATATTTCAAACATTTATTACAAGAACATTAGGATTCAGAATCACATGCTTTAAAAGTTCCCAATATCAAAAATAATCCATACAATATCCAAAAATAATACATGAAAATCCTAGTCATTAAATTCTCCCCACCTTGGGGCTTTATGTCCGAAAATCCAAAACAAGTGGCTACACAAAGAGATGTGGGTATTAATCATACATATGAGCCTCCCACTCCTAGGTGATATCTTGAAGATTCTTGTGTTTCCATTAGACATCCACTAAAGGAATTGATCACCCATAAAGGATCTTCTCCGGCCGATTCTCGATCTCAACTGGGTACTCATAAAAGGTAGATCTATGTTTGATGTCTAGATTTCCCCAAACTATGACATATGAGGATCATGCATATACCTCCTCTATTGTGACATGTGGAAGATGTTGTGTACCCATTCTAGTTGCGGTGGTAGAGAAAAGTAGTATGGAATCTCACCAACTCTATGTAGTATCTAGAAACGGTTAATGAATCCCAGAGATATCTTGCTGCCTTAGCCAAATATGTGTAACCCACATTAAGGTGAAAACCATTGGAATACATGGTCGCCCTCCTAAAAATCCAAAGGCCTCCATCACCTTTAATCATAGGACTTCTGCAACTCTTTGAAATCATGATACACTCCTAGATGATCTTCACCTTTTAAGCAGTGGCTCACACCAACTCTGGGCCCATGAGTGCTAACTCTCGAGGGGCATTCCAACAAATTGGTGACCATTAGGGTTTACCATAGAAGGCCTCATATAGTTCCATACTAATGGATGAATGATAGATGTTGTTGTACAAAAACTCCACCAAGGGTAAATGATCCTCCTAACTATAGAAAAATACTAACATGAAAGGTCGTATCATTTTCTTCAGAACTTGAATAGTCTGCTCAATCTAGCTGTCATTTTGGGGTTGAAAAGTCATTCTCAAATAAAAATGAGTCCCAAAAGTCTCTTGTAATCCTTTACATAACTTATATTTTAATAGATAATCATAGTAAAAAATGGTCATTGATGGAACACCAAGGATTTATACTATCTATTGTATGTAGAGGTGTCATAATCTCTCTTTTGAACTCTACTACTGAATATCTAGGAAGTGGGATGACTTGGTGAGTTGGTCTATGATCAACCAGATGAAATCATATCCCTTGGAAATACGTGTTAATCCTGACATGAAGTCCATGGATGTATCATCCCACTTATACTATTGAACCTCAAGGGGTTAAGCTAACCCTATTGGAACTTGGTGCTCATCCTTCACTTGCTAACAAGTAAGTTATTGATAGACAAACTATTAAACTCATTTATTCATCCTTGGCCACCAAAACTAATGTCATAGGTCCTGGTATATCTTTATCAAAAAAAGATATACCACCAAAGGATATTTATGAAACCCTCTCAGAACCTACTCCCTCAATTTCACAGGTACCATCATGTGACCTATGAAAAGAATGATGTGCTCCCCACCTTCAAAAAATCCATCAAGAGCATGTCCGGGGGATATATGAGTGTGTATGGTCTCACAGTCCGTATCCCAAAATCGCGACTTCCTAAATCATGATAAAATAACAGGGGTAACAACCATCGACTAGATGTAAGAATATCCATCCCCATTTATAAATAATGACTACAATGAGGCCAACTGCTCTGACACCTCATTATACAATTGTGAACAAGATCTCCTACTGAAAGCATATGTTACCATCTTTCCCTTCCTAGGAGTATATAAAATCTCGAAGTCATAATTTTGGAGGAACTATTTCCATCACCTCTACCTCAAGTTAAGATCCTTTTGGGAGAAAATATACATGATACTCTTGTGGTCAGAATAGATGATAATCCACCTACTCATTATGTAGTGTCATCACATCTTCAATGTGAAGACTAGAAATGCTAACACAGATCATGGGTTGCATATTTTTTCAGATGTGGTCTCAACTAACATGAACCATAGAAAATAACCACCTATATCTACATCAGAACACAACCAATCTTGGTTCCTGATGCATCGTAGAACACTACATACTTTACACCCTCCTCTAGATATATCAATATGGGAGTTCTCATTAATCTATACCTTAACTCTTGAAAATCATTTTATCGCCTCTTTTTCCACATTAAAGTCTACCCCATTTAGGTCAAATATATCAAGGGAGATGACATCCTAGAGAAATCATGCATGAATATCTGATAATATCCTTCCACCCCAAAGAAGTTCTATACCTACATCATGCTCTTGAGTGGATCCTAAGATAACACTATCTCGACCTTCAATAGGTCCACTACCTCCCCATCATCAGAGATAATGTGTCCCAAAAAGTATAACTACTGAATCCAAAACCGTTGTAAAGTTAGTTCTCTTAGAGTACATCCAGAACCTTTTTCAGGTGTATCTCATGCTCCTACTTGGAATCCGAGTATACAAGGATATCATTGATGAGGATTCCCAAGAACCGGTCTAATAAAGTATGAAAGATCCAGTTTATGATTCCCATGAACACTGTTGGGTTTTTCATCATGCCAAATTGAATCACCAAGTACTCAAAGTTACTGTAGTGACATATGAATGTTATCTTCGATATATCCTATTCATGTACTCGCAACTAGTGATAAACTAATTTGAGTCCAATCTTCGAGAACCATCGCACCCATTTCAACTGATCAAAGAGGTCATTAGCCCTCAGTAGTGTATAATTTTTCTTTACAGTCACCTAGTTTAGGTGATATAAATCTACACACATCTTCATGCTCACATCCTCCTTCTTAGTGAATAATACTAGGGATGCCCAGGGTGAAACACTAAGTATAACAAATCCCTTACACTACAAGTCCTGTAACTAAAACATTAGCTCATAAAGCTCTGTGGGATCCATCCAATTTACTAGAATAGATATTAGGGTTCACCTAGGGTATAGATAAATATGAAGTTCTATCTCTCAGTGGGGATGTAAGACTAAAAAATACTCAAGAAATACATCCCCATACTCTTCCACCACTACATGGAATTAAAAACTCATAGCATCCACTGCACCAAGGGTCATTCTAACCAATTGATGAGTAATAAACTACACCATCTTATACATGATTCCATCCTGCACTGTCTGGGATTCCTTTTCAACCAAATATAAAAACCAATTACCATCACTATGTACACACCATATCCTCCATATAAAGTAGTCAATTTGGGAATGAACGATAGATAGCTAGTCTATACCTATGATGACATCATATGGCATCATCACTGATACAAAGAGATCACAACATAAAATCTTGTCCCCAAGAGTCCGGTCACATGGTCGACACAAGTGTGTTATCGGGGAGTTAACTCCAATAGGAGTGTCCAAACACAAGGGTCAATCCAAGGGCTTAATAAGAATTCTATGTCTCAAACCAGATGTGTGAAAATAAAGGAATGACTATAAAATATGTCTATAAGCACTGAATCTAAGGTATAAAATATATAGATCATACATCATATCATCCATGAAGCCTTTGGGTCATAAGCATCAACTGCCTTCATCTTCACTTGCCCCTATCCTCTATCTCCCTCAGCTTGGTCTGGACTACCTGGGGATGGTGGTGGTAACAAGTCAAAATGTATACCACCTTCAGATTCTCTCTCAGTTCTTATACCACATTCTCTACCCTGCGGACTTATCTACTCATTTCATTGACTCTCCCTCAGAATCCTATCCATTTTCTCCCTATCATCCATACAGTGGGTCAAAAAATATCGAGTGAGATGTCCCCTAACATCACATGAGTATAACCACCTATCCCTAGGTTGATTAAACCCATAGTATGAGCCTTTAACCATACACCCTATATCCTGGGACCTCCTTCTTAAATGCCTCGCACATCTAGATCCCTAAGACTAACTTCGGATCCCTACTACCAATGTATCTACTCCTGTGTGCCCACTGTTGGTAGCCGCTGTCTGTATCTGCTCATCCAAGAAACACTCTACCACGAAATAATTCTCTAGTATCTTATCATAGGTTGGAATGAAAATAGGTATAATGTTGGAATGGATTTCCACATTCCTCACTCAAAGTTATTATTCTGAAAGAACTAATCATGAACCATATCCATTGAGTACTTAGAGATGTTGTTGAACCTCAATGAATAATAATCTATAGTCATTATACCCTTCTAAAGATGTATCAACTCTTGGATACATACATCACTTAGAATAGCTAGAGATAACTCCTCTTTGAAAAGTCACTCAAACTCTAACCATGCAAGAGTATCCTCATCATAATACTGGGTCACAAAACCCCACCATCATCCTAGAGATCCATAGATAAGGCTCACTCTATGAACCACCATCTGATCTTCTAGTGCCCCGACAAGATAGAAAACTCACATCACCGCCTCAAGAAGATCTTCAGACTCCTATAGAATGAGATCGCCTCGAAACCTAATGGTTCATTGTCAATGATACTTGTAAAGTGTTCTTATCCTATGCACCTCATCTTCTGGTACTTCAGGTACAGTTTTCAACTCTACAAGTGGTGGTATAACTTGTGCATCAACTATAGGTAACACCTCTAGAACAAGACCCTATATCGATGCCTCGTCACTAAGGGGACCATCCTCATGATCTTGATGGTGAATCCTAGATGGCATACATCAAAAAGGAATCCTAAAATAAATAATATATATCATGGTTAATGAGTATATCTAGAGATCTGAATAAAGAAGTAAATGCAAATCATAACCCATTTTTATATGATGCATGTACCATTTTTTCCCCTACTACCAATTTCCTCATGTATTGAGTTGAAATATAGGTGATCAGAGTCCTAGTGTATGGATACATAAGTCGGCACACCAACACTGGAGTCTCTAGCTTTAAAGATAAACTCAAAATAGTTAAAATTGTTACAACAAAACCAATCTCAGAGAATCTAGTCCTAAGATAAAACGGATTCCTCTAATACCTGTTTTTCATGACCTATCCTAATGGGTCCCATTCCTCAAATCCCTAATCCAACCTCTAATAGGATAGGGGTTGGAGACTAGCACTGAGTAAGCATATCACTAAAAATGGAGAAATTAACCTAAAGAACTTGTACACACACACACACACATCCCCAAACCCATACAATGCTAAAATGTAAAACAAATAATAAACCATGAATGCATACATCTAAATCCAAAAACTAGAGCATGACAACAATTAATGATAATTAAAAAGGGACAAATATAAGCCCACAAAAAAGAGTATAAAAAAATCCTACCTAAAATTAAATATGGGGACTATTTCCAAGATAACCATAGGAACACACCTCTATCTATCTGGATCAGTACACACTGCCTGGTCTTGGTCCCTCTAGGAATCCTTCAAAGGTTCGATCATCTGCACAATACAAGACATGTGTGGGAAAATCCCATGTATGGGTGAGTATAAAAATACTCAAGAGCACACCCTAAAAACACTAAACATATAAAAATAAGAATAGTAGTCATATCTACATAGGTATATGTCTATAAAATATATTACCAGAATATCCAAATATACTCAAAAAATTCACATGGTCTCAAGGTAAAGCCTCAATAATAATTCCATCCTAGGATTTCTACTCAAAGGATCTACATGGCACTCATCCAGGAGACACATTCCACAATTCAAATAACACAGATGGCGTTTATCCGATATGCATAGCTCATTATGTCTAGCCATAAGAAGGATACACTAGAAGTCTAAAGAGAATGATACAAAGATGAGGATAACACCCAAGGCCATGGGGTATACCAACAACTCAATTTAGAATAACTCAATAAGAAGAGGATAAGAACCCGTATAGTGTTCTTCATAATGATACCAAGAACTCCACCTAGGGAAAGATAGTGACAGAAGATCTCTCCTCAAGCCTAATGGAAGGATTCCAAAAACTATATCCAATAATTCTTATTCAAGGGATTGCTATCCTATGTGTAGGATACGATTCCATACTAACCCTCTGGGAATGGATATAAGAAACTCACCCTAATGAAATTTTTCCAAGATGAAGAGGATAAGAAAACCAATATAACTTTGAAGGAGTACATGGTGTGTACCGGTAATACACGATGTGTCCCTTCAGCATCGAGTCCTCGAGTATCAGGGCCCATGCACATGTCCATGTCAAAGTACATGGTGTGTCCTTACCCATGTACTTTTGACCTTTCCCAATTACAGGACTCTACATGTGTATGCCTATTTTGGCCATTTATGCGTCAGAGTACAATGTGTGTCTTTGACCGTGTACTCCTGGACGTGTCTATATACCCTCTGAGGTATACACTGAGCTTCCAGGTTAAGGTACACACTGTGTGATGGAGTAAAATTTCATGTGATATTTAACTTAGTGGAAACCCTAGCCACTATATAGGGGTCCCACACGACATTTTCCTTTGGAACACACACTGTGTACCATGGGATTTCATAGATCCGACAGATTTATCATTCACATAATATTATTCTCTTCCATCCCCCATATCCACCATGAATCATTTCAGGAAGCACGGATCTACTCTGACCGAGCCTCACCATCATTGATCGCTAGATTCTGGTCACCCTATTCACACGAGAATCAGTTATCCTCCACTATCTTCATCATCTCACACACTGATTGAACCTGGAGATCTTCAATATGATCTAATTCTCTTGTTGATTTCATCATCTCATGATCCCCACGCCATAAAAAGTCCATATCTGTGATATCTAGTCATTTCTCTATAAAATGGGTGCACAACATTAGATTTATTGGTATTTGGGTCAAACCATCAGTCAAACAAAGAACCAATTATGAATATATGTAGAAAAATGGGATAAAACCAAGAAATGTGAAAAAGAGGAACAAACCTCGGATGTGTTCAATTGGAATCAATTTTTTTCCTTTAGAAAAAAGAGTTAATAACCAATAATAAATAAAAAAATCTCCCAATAAATCCCCATAGGTAAACCCATCCTACAATATGACTGATCTATGAATCAATATGTTGGTCGATTGATTCAAAATTGTTGTAGAAATAAAAAATAGGGAAATAAACAAAAAAACAATCCTACCTCAATTTGGATTGATCACTGATGAATAACAAATTTGTGTCATTATCATCGGTGATATCCTCAAACTTCGTTGCACACCAGTCATCGATCTTTGATCTGGTTGTCATTCCTCTAATAAATATCCTCCAACGATTTCTCCAATGGTTCTCCAATGGATCCAGGTTTATGTGGATAACCATGAGAATTTTTTATAACTTAATACTTATAGAATTATTATTAGTTCTAGTAGTTAAAATAAATTAATTTATTAATTTATTTTATTTTAAAAATCCACCCACGATCATGCCTCAACCTGAATGCTCGATGGGTTCTATGGTTATATCACTCCTAGTGTAAAAATAATTCTCTTAACTCAATGAAAGCCTCAGATTTATAATATGAGCCTTTATTTATAAGTTATTCAACTTTTTTAGGAAAACTATTCAAGCGTGCATTTAATATATTTAATATATTTCAAAAATTTACTCCAGGAACACCAGACCACATAATTAAATGATGTCTCAGTGACTGGTCTCAAAAATAATCCATAAAATATCCAAAAATAATACATAGAAAATATAAGTCATTAAATTTTCCCCAACTTAGGGGTTTGTGTCCTACAAATCCAAAACAAGTACCTATACAAAGAATGTGGGTACTGACCATGCATCTGAGCCTCCCGCTCAAAAGTTCTCTCTTGAAGATTATTGTGTTTCCACCGGACACACAATAAAGGAATCACTCACCCAAAAAGGATATTATGCTACTTAACCATGATCTCTACTGGGCACTCAACAAAGGTATATCCATCTTCGATGTCCAGCTCACCCCAGTTGATAATATTTGATGGATCCTACATGTACCTCTTCAGCTATGACACATAGAATCTGTTGCATTCCTACTCAAACTATGGTGGTAGAGCTGATTGATATACCACCTCACCAAATTTACACAATATCTAGAATGTTAGAATGAATCTCATAGATATCTTTCCACCCTATCCAAATATACATAATTCACGTTGAGGTGAAACCCATAAGAACACATGGAATCCCTCCTCAAAATCGAAAGGCCTCGATCATATATCTGAATATGACTTCTAATGTATCTATGTAGTCCTCATATAGTTCTGGATGATCTACACCTTCTCAGTAGTGGGTCGTACCAACTTTGGGCCCATGAGTGTTGACTCTCATGGGCCAGTCTAGCAAGGTGGTGACTAGAAGGCACACCCATACAAGGCATAAAATGGTGACATACCGATGGTGAATTGGTAGTTTTTATTGTATGAAAACTCCACCAAGGGTAGATTATCCTACCAATTATAGCTCAAGTACAACATAAAAACTCATAGCATGTGTTCTAGAACCTGAATGGTCCGCTCAGTCTGGTTGTCTATCTGGGGGTGAAAAGTTGCACACAAATGCAGCTGAGTCCCAAAAAGAGTCTTGCAATCCTATCCACAACTGAGATGTGAAGTGATAATCATGGCCAGAAATGATAATCAATGGAACTCCATGGAGTCAGAATATATTCTGCACATAAAGGCATCCCAATATCTCTACTAAACTCTACTTCGGAATAGCCAGGAAGTGGTATGACTTGGTGAGTCAATCTATGATCACCCAGATGGAATCATATCCCTTGTAAATATGTGGAAATCCTATCATGAAGAACATGCATATCTCATCCCACTTCCACTCTAGCACCTCATGGGGTTGAGTTAAACCTGATGTAACTTGGTGCTCTACCTTCACTTACTAACAAGTAAGGCATCGTGAGACAAACTCTACAACTCCCTTATTTATCACTTTCCCCCAAAACTGACATCGAAGGTCCTGTTACATCTTTGAAACACTTGGATGTACCTACAAAGGATATGTATGAAACTCTCTCATAACCCCCTTCCACAAAATAATTAGTACCATTATGCACCCTCTTAAAATAACTACATGCTCACCAAATTTATAAAATCCATTAGGAGCATGCCAGTGGAAATATGAGTATGTTGGGTCTCATAGTTAGTATCTCCAAGTTGTGACTCCATGACTCACTATAAAAGTGGAGGGGTAAAAACTATCAAATGGAGGTAATATTCTCCATCTCTATCTATAATGGATAACTGAAACAAGGACAATTACTTTGATTCCTCATTTAGTAACTGAAAATAAGATCTCTAACTAAGAGAATTTTCTACCATGTTTCCATTCCCAAAAGTATATAAAATATCAAAGTCATAATAATTTTGTAACTCTATCCATAAACTCTATCTCAAGTCAGTATCCTTATAAGAGAAGATATAATTGAGACTCTTGTGTTCATAATAGTTGATAAACTAATTGTCCATCAGGTAGTGTCACCACATCTTCAGTTCAAGGACTACCGCTGCTTACTCAAGATCGTGGGTCACATAGTTTTAATCATGTGGCATCAACTAAGGAGAACCATATGAAATCACCACCTATATTTGCATCAGGACACAACCAAGCCTGGTTCTTGATGTGTTATATAATAATACATACTCAACACCCTCCTCTTGAAATCTCAAGATGGGAGCGCTCGTCAATCTCTACCTCAAATCCATAAAATCCTACTAGGTCTATCCATCCACACGAAAGGATTACCCTTTATATTAAAATATTTCAAGGGATATGGTATAGTGGAGAAGTCATGTGTGAATCTCCAACAATATCTTGCCAACCCAAGGAAGCTCCACACCTCTTTCATGATCTTATGTGGATCCCAAGCTAAAAATACCTCTACCTTAACTGAGTCCAATACCACACCATCAATTGAGATAATGTGAACTATAAATTGGAACTCTTGAATTTATAACTGTAACATCGAGAGCTTCCTATAAGGCCAGTGCTCTCAGAGTATGTCCAGAACCATCCTCATGTGTCTCGCATTCTCCTCCTTGGAAACCAAGTACATAGGGATATCATCAATGAATACTACCATGAACTAGTCTAATAAAGGTTGAAAGATATGGTCCATGAGTCCCATGAACATTGTTGGAGTGTTCTTCATGCCAAAAGGCATACCCAAGTACTCCTAGTGACCATAATAATGTCTTAATGTCATCTTCGGAATATCCTCATCCCATACTTGTAACTGGTGATATCTTGATATGAGGTTAATCTTCTAAAACCATTCTTCCACTCTCAAATGATCAAAGAGTTCATTGATCCGCGGTAGTGGATACTTGTTCTTTACATTCACCTAGTTTAGGAGATGGTGATCCACATACAAACTCAAGTTCCCATCTACCTTCTTAGTGAACAACACTAGGGATGCCTAGGAAAAAACATTAGATCTAATAAATTTCTCCCTCTATAATTCCTCTAACTACAACCTTAGTTTGGGAAGCTCTATAAGATCCATATGATATGATGGTGTAGATATCGATTTCATCTTGAGGTGTACATCAATGTAAAATTCTATATCTAAGTGGAGAGGTAATCCTGGAACATCCTTGGGAAAGAAGTCCCCATACTCCGTCACCACTGTAGGGAACTGAAAACTCATAGAATCCACTATACCAAGGATCATTATAGCCAATTTAAGTGTAATAGGATTCAACCTTCTATGAATGAGTATATACTATGCTTCCTAGGCATCCTTTTTTCCAAAAAATGAAAACCTAGTCCCATTATTGCATACTCACCTTATCCTCTACCTGAAACAATCTATTTGGGCATTAACTGTAGATAAATATTCTATACCTAAGATGAATTCATAAGGCCTCATCACTAATACAAAGAGATCTCAATAGAAACACTCATCTCCAAGATTTAGGTCACACTGTTGGCACAAGTTTATGATCACTAAGTCATCTCTAGTAGGACTCTCCAAGCGCAATGGTCAATCCAAGGGATCAATAAGAGTCTCTATGTCTCAAACCAGATATGTAGAAATAAAGGAATAACTAGAACCTATGTTTTTTAGTACTACAGTTAAGTTAGAAAAGACACATATCATACCTCATATCATCCCTGGAGCCTCTATATCATAAGACTTAACCACATGAAGCTGTCCCCACCCCTCTCCCCCATCTCATTGAGCTTGGCTTGGACCACCTAAGGGTGGTGGTTGTAACAAGTAAAAATGTATATCATCTCTATCTTCTCTCCCATATCCTCTACCATGTCTTCCACCATACATACCATTCTACTACTATCATTACCTCTACCTCAGTGACCATCCACTATCTCTCTATTATTCATATAGTGGGTAAGACAATCTCGAGAAATATGTCCTGTTCCATCACATTAGTAGCTATACTGGAAAACTGTGGGTATAGCCCGCAAAACCGTGGGTACAGGCTATACCCACGGTTTTGGGAACCGTGGGCTGGAACAGCGTCAGTATAGGGGTCTCAGCCTATACCCACGGTTTTGGAGAACTGTGGGTATTTGGGGGTCAAAGTGTGCCACATCGCTGTTCCAGCGTGGCACACAACAGACCCCACGGTTTTCAAACCGTGCGGTACTTGAATTTAACAAATCGCGCATAGGGGGAATCGAACCCGCAACCCCGCAGCACCTCAAACCAGCACCCCACCACGAGACCAACTGATCTAACGCCGCTATTGATATATATGGATAATTTTATTTTAATATATTAATATAACAGTTATAATCAAAAAGAAAATTCTGCCAGGTTTTGAACCCGTGATTCCCGTTCGGTGCACAGTCACAACGACCAACCGAGGTACGACGCAATTGATATATAATTATACTTTTATTTTATTATATTAATATATATGCTATAATCGAAAAATAAAATACGCGGGATTTCGAACCTGCGACCTGTGCGGAGGGATGTGAGCAACTGACCAACTGACCTAAGCATATTCTACGGTTTAATATTTTGTAGTCATAAATTTATATTATATCAGATCATCTTTTTCCAAAAAAACAATTTCCATCCCGCGGAATTTTTTGTTCCCGCCATAACGCGGGAAAGATATACCCACAGTTTTGAAAAACTGTGGGTATAGGTCTTTTAAATATATAACACCTATACCCACGGTTTTCAAAAACTGTGGGTATAGGTCTGCAGAACAATACCTATACCCACGATTTTTCCAAGAACCGTTAGTAAAGGGGACCTATACCCACGGTTCTCCAAAACCATGGGTATAGGTCCCGATACTATCCCTATAACCATGGTTTCCAAAACCGTGGGTATAGGGGGGCCTATACCCACGGTTCTACAAAACATCGTGGGTATATACCCATTTTCTAGTAGTGTAGCACTACCTCTCCCTGAGCTAACTTGACCCATCATGTGAGCCCTAAACTATAGAACCTATGTATTGGGACCTCCTCCTAAAACTCCTCACACTTCTAGGTCCCTGAGACTGGCATTTCCTCTCTTCTTTGAAGGTATCTGATCCTAGGTTCTCACTGTTAGAAACCACGATCCATGTATACTCTTCAAAGAAACTCTCGACCCTAAAAAAAATCTCTAGAACTCCTTCATAAGTAGGAATATATATAGGTATAAAACTGGCATGGATTTATCTATGCATTACTCTCTCAAAGGTTTGATATTGAAAGAACTGATCACAAACCATATCCATTGAGTACTTAGAGAGGTTAATGAACTTTGATGAATACTCAACTAATTTCATGATTACCTACTAAAGTTTTAGAATCTTTTGGATGTGTATAGACATAAATATAGTTGTATATAACTCTTATATGAAAAATCACTCAAAATATGACCATGCTAGATTCACCTCATCATAATATTGGGTCACCAAACTCCACCATCGTCATGCAGATCCATATAGAAGGCTCTCTTAAAGAACCACCATTTGATCTGTTGGTGTCCTAAAAAGACAGAAAACTCATGCCGCTACCTGAAGTTAGTCCTCAGCCGCTAGTGTATCAGTCTCACCTCATAATTTGATGGTTATTTATCACTAAAACTCATGCCGCTACCTGAAGCTAGTCCTCAGCCGCTAGTGTATCAGTCTCTCCTCATAATTTGATGGTTATTTATCACTAAAACTCATGAAGTGTGCTCGGCATGCATACCTTGTCTGTTGATACTATGGGTACCATCTTCTTCTATACAGGTGGCAGTATAACTAGTGCACCACCTGAAGGTAACACCTATGGAAAAGTTTCATATATTGATTTCTCTTCACTGAGGGTATCATCCTCATAATCCTAATATTAAATCCTTTTTGTAATATTTCATAGAGGCATCCAAAAATAAATAAGTTGTACCATGTTCAATGAGTATATCTGGAGATCTAACTCAAGTTGGACATGGAAACAACAACCAACTCCAATATGATGAATATACCATTGTTTTTTCCCTAAAACCAGTATACTCATGTACTGAGTTTAAATTTAGGTGATCAGAGTCCTAGTGTGTGGATATGTTGACCACCACAGCCACATTAGATTCTCTAGCCTGAAAACCAAACTAAAAAAAACATAACACTATTTCCCCAAACCAATCTCACAAACTCTAGTCCTAAGGTAGAATTTAATCCTCTAATACCACTATTTTATGGTCCATCCAAATGGGGCCCATTCTGCAACTCCCCAATCCTACCTCCAATATGCTAGGGGCAAGAGACTAGTGCTGAGTAGGAATATCACTAAAATGGGAGGAATTAACCTAAAGTACAAGTACACATGGACACATACCCAAGACCATACAATGATGGAATTTAAAACAAATAATAAACCATGCATTCATACATCAAAATCTCACAATCAGAGTATGATAATAAATAATGGAAAGTAAACAATGTCAAATAAAATCCCACTACAAACAGTCTAAAAACAAGTCCAAGATGAAAGTAAAGATGGGACTATTGTCAAGATAACCATAGGAACACACATTAGTCTATCCGGATCACTAAGAACCACCTAGTCTTGGTTCCTCTAAGGCCTGTTAAAGGATTGATCATCTGCACAAAACATGACACATGCAAAAAAAATTCATGAAGGGGTGATTATAACAATACCCATTAGGACACCCTGAAAACACTAAGCATATAAAAAAAATAATATTAGTTAACTATACACAAGTATATGTATACCACACATATAAAAATAATATCCAGATACTCAAAAAAGACACATAGTCTCAAGGTAAAGTCACAATCATAGTTACATCCCAAGATTCCTGCTCAAAGGTTTCACATATCACTCTTCTTGGAGAACACGCTTGATAATTCAAATAGCATGAATCACAACCATCTGAGATGTTCAGACCATCGGGTCCCATAATAAGAAGGATGCACTAGAATTATGAAGAGAACAATACATATATGAGGATCACACCCAATTCCATGGGGTATACCAACTAATCAATCAGTAGTAACCTTCTAAATAGAGGATCAGTGCTCTGTAGTGTTGGTTAGGATGATACCAAGAACTCCATCTCAGTAAATATAGTATTAGAGGATCTCTATCCAAGCCTCATGAAAGGATTCCAATAACTATATCCAAGAAGTCCTTATGAAGGGATAATTATCCTCTGTGTAGGATGTGTTTACATACTAATTATTAGGGAATAGATATAAGAAACACACCCTAATGAAACTTATCCAAGATGAAGAGAACAAGGGATTAAAGACAACTTTAAAGAAGTACACAGTGTGTTCCTTCATCATCAAGTCCTACCCATGTATCACATACCATGATATTGTCTATGTAAAAGTACAAAGAATGTCCCTAATTTTGTAATTTTGACTGTTTTTAGGTACACATCTCTACTCGTGGACTTATGGTCTGGTCATTTCTGTGTTAGAGTACATGGTATGTCTATGACTGTGTACTCTTGGTCATATCTATGTACCCTCTGAGGTACATGCTGAGCTTTTAGGTTAAGGAACATTCCATGTGATGGAGTCACATGCCTTGGGATATTTAACTTCACAACAGAAACCCTAGCATCCACACATGGGTCCCACACAACATGTTCCTCTAGAACACACTCAGTGTACCATAGGATTTCATAGATCCTATGGTTTTCTCCTCCACATATTCATCTACTCCTGTAGTCCCTGGATCCACCATGAATCATGTTGGGAAGTGTTTATATACTATGTACAAGCCTCTCCATCACCGCTCACTAGATTTTAGTCACCCAATTCACACGAGAATTAGTTATCCTCAATTCTCACCATCATCACACACGCCGCTTGAACCCAGAGATCTCCAATCCAATTTGATTCAATCTTCAATACCATTGTCGCACAATCCCCATGCCATAAAAAGTTCAAATCTATGATATCAAATCATTGCACCAATAAATGGGTGCACAACATTTGATTTCCCAAATTTTCATCGATCCATCGGTCAAATGAAGCACTGATGATGAACACATGTAGAACAATAGGAGAAAACCAAGAAACATAAAAAAGTGGAATGAACCTCATCCATGTTTTGTTGGACTCAATCCATTATTATTATAATGATGAATGAAGAACCAATAATAAATAAACAAATCTCCCAATAAATCCCCACGGGTAAACATGTCCCGCAATACAACAAATCCATGAATCAATCCATTAGTCAGTTGATTCACATTCACTATAGAAATAATAATGGGAAAATATATCTAAACAAAATATAATCCTAAATTTATTTGTATTGATCACTGATGGAGAACAAAGCTGCATTTTCATCATTGGTGAGATCCTCATACTCTATTGCACACCTATCATCGATCTTCAATCTGGTTATTGTTTGTCTAAGAGAGATCCTCCAACACTCTCTCTAATGGTTCTCCAATAACTCCAAGGTTATGCATCTAACCCTGATAATTTTCTACAATTTTATAATTATAGAAGTATTATTAGGTCTATTAATTAAAATAAATTAATTTATAAATTAATTTTATTTTAAACATCCATCCAAGATTTCTCCTCAACCCAAACACCTGACGCATTCCAATTTTATAACATTAATATTGTAAAAACTATACTCCAAAATCAATGGTAGCCTCACATTTTTTATATGATCCACCATTTAGAGTTTATTCTAATTTTTTCGTTAAAATATGTGTGTTTGATTTAATATATTTAATATATTTTAAATATTTATTCTGAGAACATTGGGCCTTAGAATAACATGTCATCTCAGGACCTGGTCTCTAAAATAATTCATGCAATATCCAAAAATATTACTTGAAAAATCCTAGTCATTAAAAACCTATCAACACTTAAACCCATATAGGATATTAAGTTAATATCCACTAACTTGTTAATGTTCAATCCTCTCCAAGATTCTAGGTTCTCCTCCACCATGCTATCCAATCTCAATATGTCACATCCATGACTTCTTTTAAAGTAATTTTTCATTTAATTTCCATCCTTTCTTTGTTATGGGGGGTTTCCATGCATTTTGGTGGAAATGGTGGGTTTTCAAAATTTGGTCCAAACCATGATCCCATTTCCAGATTCAAAAATAAATTTTGTTTCTTTTATAATTCCTTATCTTTTCAACATTTTACACTCATTCAACTTCCCAATTGGAATAACCTAGTATATTAAAACCACCATATCCATTTGGGTCTCAAATGAATCCATAATAATGATGGATTTGGGTTTTTATTAAGGTGTTGAGCCAACCCGAAAGCCCATTTCCTGCTTTAAATATTTTTTCAAATCTTTAATATCTCAATCAATTTTTATGTTTTTTCAATAATTCCCACTCTCACTCAAGACCACCTACCCAAGGAGTGTCCCCATTCCCTCCTCTCCCAATTTGGAGCTCAATTGAATCACGAATTTGGAAGAAACATCTCTAGATTTAACAAATCAACCATATTTGAAGAGGTAAATTGATCCTTTCATAACTCCTTCTATTTTTACTATTTTTCTCCCATTATACTTCCTACATTACCTCCTCACCTTTATTCGAACCTAGATTTCATTTATGGTTGTTTGGAAATTCAGATACTATTGTATTTGGGTCATTTTCTTCAAGATTTATTTGGGCAAGTGTCTCTTTCTTCATTTTCTTCCTTCTCCTTAGGGTTTCCTCCCTCTTTCATGAATTTATAGAGTGTACAGAAGTTAGGTTTCATACCTAGGGTTTTATTTGGGGTCTTTTTGGTGAAATATTATGGTTTATGGTTTTTTTCACTTCCTTGTGGTGTGGCGGAGGTGCGGTTGAGGTTTCACACCAAGATTCAAGGGTTTTGACTAAAAAGGTAGGTGGTTCCATGTGTAAGCAATTTTTTACGAGTTACCCAGATTGATTTACTGATTTTAATGTTCCTCATATGCTTCTTGTGGTGAAAACCCCATTTTTGATGGATTTTCTAAATCGTTTAATTTTATAGTTGCATTATGGCTTGAAATTGGGTGCTTTCATGGGTGAGTCTTGGGGTAATGTTTGGGTTCATTTTATAACACATAAAAGTTACTTATTGGTGTTTAAAGGGGATACCAATTCTAGTTTTTTAATGCCTTACTGTAATTTTGGCCTTGAAATGGGGTTTTTGAATGGGTTCAAGGTGTAAAACCATGTTGTACCTCTTAAAAGTGATTTATGAAAACGTGTGTTTTTCATTTGTGACTTTTGTGGTGTTAATTAATGTATTTTTATAACACATGGGGGTTGTTTAATAAATGTTTTTAGGGATTAAAATTCTATTATGGATTGGTATTGGTATGATTTTGGAATTGAATGAGGGATTTGAAATGGGTTTTGTGTGCGAAGCATAGTTACACCCCTTGGGTTTGTTTTATGAAAATTGTGAATGTTTTTTTGTTAGAAAAAGTGGTCAAATGGGTGTATATGTACTGTTTGTGTAACACCCCAAGCTTCTATGGTACGCTTCTCTTTGAATAATAGAGCAGCGTGTGTTGTACGCAACCTTGAGTTCTAACACACCGAGACCAATAAAAGAAGCCGTTATGAATAGTAATACACACTCTTTGAAACTATATAAATTTTATATTTCAAAATGGACTTCATTTTTGGATTCGTAATATCAAAATTAACCTAAGTTGAAATTTTTGTAATTTTCTGAGAACTTCCAATTTTCTATGAATCGAAAAAATACTTAAAAACAACTTTTTTAATAAAAATAATTGATAGTGATATTTTATACTATTGAGTGGTTTAAAAGTATAATTAGAATATATTTTTACCATTTTATCCAATGGTGGTCATTAGAATTAATTTCACTTTGAAATTAGACATAAACAATTGTCAATCTTTTGATATATATTGCTTCTTAGAAACACGCTATTTGTTGTGACAACGAGAATTAATTATTAAATTAATTAAATCAACTCATATGTTTTTAATTTTGTAAAGTAGACATAATTTTTGAATTAGGAATATCAAATATAGCTTAGGGTGAAATTTTGGCATTGTTCTGAAAAACTTCAATTTTTGATGAATAGTGAAACCACTAAGTGGTAGATAAAAAACTGATTTTTCGTTTAAGTGAAACTTTACCGATTCTATGATTTGAATTTCAAAAATCTGACATACATGGTTTTCATTAGGAAGTAAAATTTGGTTCAATGGCATTAAAATAATTTTTGTGAATAGTAACTTTTAAGTTTTATTAATCGTGATTAAAGGTAATTCGGGAAATTTAAGGTAAAAATGATATTATAAAAATATAAAAATAGATTGATACTTGTCCTACACTTATTAGATAAGTCATGGCCGACCAAGACAATCCATGGGTCAACTTGTGGACCCCATATAGCCACTTGGGTAAGAAAATGACATTAAGAACTTTTTATTTAAAGTAAAAATAAAATTGTCACAAACATGTGTTGTTTTACTAAAACAATTATTAAATGGGGTTATATAAGTTAAATTTTTTACTATAAATATTCATTGGAAAGATAAAAATATTTCCTACATCTTGCTAATTTTTTCATAATTTTTAGACATTAAATATATTAAATTTTTTATGACACCATGATGATGCAGCGATTACCTCATTAATTAACGATTTTAATAAAATGGAAGGATAATGTAAAATCCAATACATACACTTGTAAAAAACCTATTGTATGAGTATATTTCGAACCGTTATCACCTTATCCTTGAAATATATCATTTTGGGACCTTTAAAATCCAAAAATCATTTCATAATAATGTAACATTTCATGAGTTTCCAAGAGTGCCCCTCCTCTCCTCTTATAAAAGGACCCCACCTCTACCACCTTATTCACACATTGAAAGCCTTTTGTCTTGGCCAAACTCTGCCCAAATAATCTCTCAAAATTCCCCCCTTCATCCTAGAAGCCTTACCTTAGGAAGAAAGCTCTTCAAGAAACCATTTTGGTTCAAACCGAGGGGAGTTACCCGATTTAAAGGCAATGTCTTCTCTAATATTGTTTTGTTTTATTTTGCTTCTCCAACCCCCTAAACTCTTTTTATTATTTTATTTTGTAAAAAACAACAGTATCTTCAATATACTAGGATATTTTTATGAGAAGGATTTTATTTACACTTACACACACCATCGTCTAATGGTTAAAGAACATATTGTTTCTGTGGGTGGCAAATTACTGCCTCACGAAACGATGATTGTTCTATCTTCTCCTACCACCTCTCATGGTGGCCATTATGATGGAACTATATTTATTTATGATATAAATTATATTTATTTCTTCTCTATGCTTCTGAATTTTACATTTAAAACATATCTTTATACTTTTTATGTAGTGCAAATGCGATAATTTCATTTGGGGAAGTGTGGATTACTGCCCCCTCAAAGTGATTTGAATCGTTAATGCCATATGTGGGATGTATAAAGGATGGAGTAAATGATATTATATATTATATTCTACTGGAATTATAATATAACATTATATAATTATGATTTAATTCCATTAAATATGAAATATAAATGAAAGTAGCGTTCATGCATACATACGGCTTACCGTCTCCATGAACGGTGCATTTCATTTCTTACCTCTAAATGTTATGTAACATTAAAAATGAATATATATACAGGATATATATGATATATATGATATCTACATCATGAATATAATTCTAGATGTAATGTATATTTTATCACATGAACAACTTGTAATTATAAGAAGTTTATTTTTGACTCAAGTACCAAAGATCGAAAAAACGACCGTTATTAACTTAAATAATTACATAATGTTCATAACATGGTAATAAGTGATATAAAAGGAATAATAAAATTGAAAAAGGTTCTTAATCAAGTATAAATTAACTCTAGTTTATTATTCAGGAGGTTAAAGAACGATCGAGTCAAGTTGGAAACGAGGTAAGGGAACTTCTTAACCCAATTTCCATTCTTTGGGTTAATCTCCTACTTTCGAATTATGTCATGATATTATTATGTCATATCTTGTATTTATACTTTCTTTATGTGTAATTATAGTGAATACACATAATATTTATATTTTATTTAAAAATGATCTTTGTAAGGGACTTCGTCTCAGTCTTCTTTCATTGAGGCATATTCTGATTTAATATAAGACTTTCTTTTATACGGTGTATAAACCCCTTTGAATTTTAGGTTTATTCAAAAGGAATATTTTTATACAAATCTTTTTACTAAATGAAAAAAAGGAATGTTTTTTATGTCGTACGTAGGAGGCAAAAACGACTTCTCCACCACCATGACGATTATTTGAGTTTCAGCTTCCTCTATAAGCCATAACATTTTTAAAATAAAAAATAAATACAAAGTTTTAATTTTCTTTTATTTTGGTATTGAAAATGGTTTTGAAAGTGTTTTTTATTATATCAATGTGTTGTATTGATATCTTGTGATTGAAATGTTGAAATTTTATGTTTCCTTTATTCATGTTTTATGTGATATGATTATGTTATGGTTTATGATATGTTTAAACCTGTTCATATGAGGAATGCATTGGACTTAATAAGTGACAGGTGGGGCTCACTATAGCTCCTCGATTCATCGGTAGGTCTCATGATACAAACTAGTGTCTTGGCATGAGGCCTTGACAAAATCTTATTTGTAGTCTTGGCACGAGGCCTTGGATACGTGGTTATGATAGTCCGAAATTATGAATTCCATCATTATGAAAGTGGTTATTGATATTGCATGTGATTATTTGACTAGTAGAATATCCATGTGATTAAGTAAATGGAATTATTTCATTTTATTTTTTCCATATTATGCTGAAGTTCAAGTTTAAAAAGATTTTTTTTAGTTATACATTGACTTAAATGTTAACTTTTATTTATGAAATCTTCCGCTATATTGTTGTCCTTACTAAGCATCTGAGCTCACCCCTTCCAATGTTTCAATTTTTCCATGATGTGAAGAAGTATATTATGAATGACCTGCAGGGATACTATGAGGGGATATGAAGACAAGATGTTTTTGTAGTTTTGTTTTACTTTATTATGTAATGTAAGACTTATGAATGTATCTAGTATTTCTAAGGCTACTAAACTAATCGGTCTTTCGAGACTTGATCTTTAGTGATCATACCAATGTTATGCAATAATGCACCGACTCTGGGTAACTGGGGTCGGGGCGTTACAGTTGCTATTATAGGCAGTTTAGTACTAACCTTGGAAGCTAGATTTAGATAAACTCTGATTAGAGCACATAGCCCAAAGATAGACATTGAGGATTAGTATAGAATAACTTTCTAGAATTTTGGTATTATGGAGATTTTGTGAGTTTTCTGAGAAATACATCCCTATCTAGATACGAGCAGGTAGAGGCGACTCTGGCACAGATGTACCTAGGGGTAAAACCTGAAAACACCGCTTTGAGCTAGACTCAAATGGGAACTGGTGCACGACAACGGGCCTTGCTGCACTCTTGGTTACGACACTCCTGAGGGATATGCTTAGGATAATTCTCATTTTCTTTACAAACCATTATGAAGGGTTTATGAGTATATACTTCCTCAAAGAAAACATTTTTATGATTATAGTTCAATTTATGATAAATGTTTTACAAGTATGGAATTATGTATTTTGATTCATAAACTAATCTAGTTTATGCCATTGTTTAGAAATGGCGCCTAGTGGGAGGAATGGAAACCGTATCAATTCACACACTCCATGTAGGGATTTACCTCATGCTCAAGATAATTATAGTGGAGATGGAGATACAACTGGTGTTGATCAACTTATCACCATACTGGGACAACTCACTCAAGTTATGAATAATAACCTTACTCGTATGGAGCACCTTGATCCGCAACGTGGAGGATCAATGTTAGACTGCTTTATGAGGCAAAAACCACCAACATTCAATGGGAGTACTAATCCCTTAGTAGCTGAGCAATGGATAAATTCCTTAGAGAAAATATTACATGCCTTGGGGAGTAGTGAAAGGTAAAAGGTTATCATGGCAGTTTACCGCCTCACTGAAGATGCTGATCAACGGTGGTCGTTGATTCAAAATACAAAGGAAGATGGTGAAGTATCGAATATGGAATGGAGGGAGTTAAAAGATGTTTTCTTAGAAAAATACTTTCCTTATGACCATCGAGCAGATATGGAAAGGAAATTTCTGAGTCTGAGATAAAAGGAGGATCACTACTGGAAATAATGGCATTTGCGACGGGGCATTTGTGTTGGGATCCCGTCGCTAATAGGCTTTTGCGACAGGGGTCCGTCGCAAATAGCCCGTTGCGGAAAACAGCGTCGCAACAACAATTATTTGCAACGGGCCCATCGCTAAATGTATTAGTTGCGACGACGATCCTTCCCGTCGCAAATATTAATCCGTATATTTATAAAAACTTTTTAAATTAGTAATTGCGATGGGCCCGTCGCAATTACTATTTTAAAAAAATTTAAAAAAATATTAATAAATTATTGTAATTAATATAATAATAATACTATTTGCAACGGGCATAGTATCCCGTCGCAAATACTCTAAAAAAATAAAAAAAAATTATTAATAAATTATTGATAAATTATTTTAATTAATATAATAATAATCCAATTATAATTCAAAAATAAAAACATATTAATAAATGATTTTAATTAATATAATAATAGATTTATAATTCACAAATAAAAATAATAAATTATTAATAAATTATTTTAATTAATACAATAATAATAGAATTATAATTCAAAAATAAAAAATAATAAAATATTAACAAATGATTTTAATTAATATAATAATATTAGAATTATAATTCATAAATAAAAAAAATATTAATAAGTTATTTTAATTAATATAAAAATAATAGAATTATTTTACATTCAAATATTACAAAAAAATATAATTAAATTATAATATTATAAAATTTTAATATATATATATAATTTAATATTATGAAATATAAATAATATTATTATTTATATTAATATTTTTATTTAAAAATATAATATTATTAATATTTTATAATGAGACAGAAACTACAAATAGAAAAAAAATTCATATTTTGATTTAACAAACTTTATAACATAAAAAAAACTCTAATCTGAAGGAGGGGGGAGGGGGAGGGGGGATCTGCAGATGCTAGTGGAGGAAACTCCATCCCTAAAGCATGAGTGAGTCGGTGCATGTACTCCATCTACTCCTGCTACTGCTGCTGCCACCGACTCATCTGCTCCTCGTACAGCTGCTGTTGGCGTCGACACTCCTCCTCATGCTGCTGCTGCTGTTGACGCATCTGCTCCAGCTCCTGTTGGAGACTCTCTATCAGTGCAGTCTGAGATCGCAACTGATCCTCATAATGTGTAGCAGAAGAAGATTCACGAGCTCCTCTCGAGCTGGACACCGACATCGCAGCACTGCCATAATAATCTCTGGGAGTCAGTCAAGAGCTGATACCAACTACCTGGTCCTTCTCGAAGGCATACTGGGTGGCCTGCATCCATGCCGCCTCATCAAACTGACGACCAGTGGTATTATCTGATGACTCGACCTGACTCTCAGGCCGGGTCTGTGACGCTGCGGCCTCATATGACTCCTGTAGTTGCAATTTAAAATTAAAATTGTGAATATATTATATGCAGTTAATTTTTAAACTTGAAAACAAATAATACTGACAACGATGTGACGCTGACGATCACCTATGAGCTCCCCAGTAGCAGGATCACTATACATCCTCCGATATACGTCTTACTTCATAATATCGGGGTGCTCGACAGCCTATAAGAATAAAAAATAAACTGTTAATTTTTATAGTTATATAAAATATTTATAAATAATGTATGTACCAGATGCTATCAATGAGTACTGGAAGTACGAATCCCAGCTCGATGAGTCACCTCCTGTCTCCCCCGATTCTGCCTCCCCACCGATGATCTCCTCTGAAAGGCATCACTCAACCAGTGCGCACATAATCCATCCCATACGTGGGATGAAATGTACTCTGGTCGGTGTGCTCTACATGACTCATCAAAATCTGACACGCATGCTTTCTTCGTGGCAGCTTTTCTTAAATTGTGAAAAAACTGACGAAAGCGATCACGCATGGTCACCTCCCATGCCTCGTTGATGGCGTCATGCATGGTATCCTCGATCGGATACCATAAACCCTAGAAATAAATCAAAATATCAAGTTATAAATGAAATAATTTTCAGAATAAAAATTATTTATTTACGTACATACCAACCAATGGCCGAACATGGCCTGCTACACGTCAATGGGAATCTGCTCCCATGTGGTCCAAGGCTGAGAGAAATAGTTGTACAAAATAGTGTTTCCCTGTCCGACTGCTATATGTAGAAAACTGTAAAAATAATAAACATTTATTATGTGAATAGATTAATGAAATCTTAGTCAAATCCACAGGTTATCACACCTCCGTGTGCGTGGATCAAACCCAAGACGTGGACGTCGCTTGGGGATGGGGTCAGGAATCATCAATCGTGCAAGACTGCTCCCCCTCCGTGTACTCCCTGAAGCGCCTGCAGGCTGAGGGTCATCTTCCAGTAACTCATCTGCATTGAAAGGAAGGTCAGCATCCGCCAACTCACGAAATGCGTCGGCGTCCATATGAAATAGAAAATGTTAATGTTGTTATCAAATAATTGATAATTACTATTATATATACATATATATTAGTTATGATTGTATATAACTACCATGGAATTCTATCAGTGTTCGTCTTCATCATTATCTTCATATATGTCAATGTCATTTTCATATTCCTCCTCAACATCATCGATATCCATTCGAGTTCCAGTTGCTTCATCTCTTACCATTTCAAATTCATATGTGACATGATTAACATCATCGTCATCACCGACTCTTAAATGTGGGGTGTCATCATCGATACTCATGTATCTTTGTAAAAAAGATTGATTTTGAGTACTCTCTTGAAAAACTTCAATTCTTTGCACATCAGTGAATGCACATTCACTTTGACTAAACTGATTGTCTCGAATTTTGATTTTTATTATACTCCATCAATCAGTCAAGTCTCTTGATGTAGCACAGTACTTTGCGTAATAAACTTGATGTGCCTGTTGAGACAATAAGAATGGTTCATTTACTGCGAGAACACTTTTACATTTAATATCGATGATTCCATGAGTCAGATGAACACGCACGCCTCTCTCTGTATCCAACCACCAACATTTGAACATGGTTATGTAATGTTGTCCAAGATAACAGAGTTCAATTATTTCATCAAGTATGCCATAAAAGTCAACTTCATTTTCTTGATGATGAGATCCTCTCAAGTTAACTCCACTGTTCATTGTTTTTTTTGATTCCCCGTATGCATGTGTGTGAAATCGAAATCCATTCACCACATATACATTATAAGTTTTAACAAGTTTGGAAGGTGGGTTGCTCAATATACACATCCATTTTTCAATTTTATCAGCATGTCAAGACACCTGAAAATTTGTGAAATAATTATCAATATAGTAAACTATACATTGAATGAGTTGGTAAAAGATAAATAATTTATGTTACCAGTTTTTGAAACCACTGAGAGAAATTTTTCTGTCTGCGTTCTTCGAGAGCAGCTACTGTAATTTGTGGAATTTGTTTCTTGATATGATTATCATACAACCTATAAAAAACAAAGTTATTTACTGTAACATAAATGATTGAATAAGTGATATAAACACTTATAGTACAACTGATGTCATCTCTTCATAGTTGAGCAGAACATACGTATGAGCTCTATGATGTTCATCATCCAAAAGCTACCGTTCATAAGCTCCACCAAAACCAAGCACTGGCTGGTTGAAAACAGATAATTGATTGTCGATTTCATCAATATTCCTCTCGTTCTTCCCCATTTGATTGTGTTTTGAAGGATACTCAGATTCAAAATAATGGGAGCAGAAAAAAGATATTTCCTCTTGCAAATAAGCTTCTGCAATAGATCCTTCAACAGATGCTTTGTTACGTAATTTTCTTTTCAATTTTTGCATGCATCTTTCAAATGGGTACATCCATCAAAACTATACTGGACCTCCACATTTGGCTTCATATGGAAAATGTAACATCAAATGTTCCATTGAGTCGAAGAAAGATGGCGGAAATATTTTTTCCAGTTTACATATAATTACAACAACATCTTCTTCAAGTTTTCATAGAGCATCATAATCTGTTGTAGTCGCACAAATGTCCCGAAAAAAATGAGACATGTCTGTTATGGAATCCCAAATCACAGAATTCAATAGACCTCTTAATCCAATGGGTAGAAGTATTTCCACTATAACATGACAATCATGACTTTTTAATCCAGTAATATGACCATTCTTTACACATCTACCCAAATTGGAAGCATAGCCATCTGGAAGTCTCAAATCTGCAATCCACTAAAAAAATAATAAACGGTTTTTTTTAGACAGTGTATAAGATACTTTTGGTTTCAGTAACCTTTCTGTTCTGACATTCTCAAACAGTTCCAGTTCTGGATGCCTGCAAACTTGGGCAAGATCTAAACGTGCATTTACATTGTCTTTTCTCTTTCCTGGCGTATCCAAAAATATATGAAACAAATTATCAAAACATTTCTTCTCAATATGCATGACATCCAACATGTGGCGGACCAACAAATCAGACCAATATGGCAAATCCCAAAATATGCTACGTTTAATCCAATTGTGTTCTTTCCCAAAACCATAAATTTTCTGTTGGTTTATTGTAGGAGAAAAAGTGATGGGAGGTAATGAAAATACATCTGATTTTAACTCCGAACCTGGTAGCATTTTTGGAGGTCCATCCCTTTCAACTGTTCCTTTTCTGAAATGAGATCTATTTCTACAAAAAGGATGATCAGCTGGAAGAAATATGCGATGACAGTCAAAATAACAAGGTTTCTTTCCATGAATGAGCATAAATGCTTTGTTCTCTCCCATACAGTAAGGACATGATTTCTAACCATGTGTACTCCATCCATATAACATCCCATAAGCCGGGAAGTCACTAATTTTCCACATCAATGCTGCTCTTAGTATGAAATTCTATTTCGTAGCAACATCATATGTACTGACACCATTACTCCACAATAAACTTAATTCATCAATAAATGGTTTCAAATAAACATCAATATTCTTCTTTGGATGTCTTGGAATTAGTAAATTCAAAAAGATATATGGCTCCTTCATCAACATCCATGGAGGTAAATTGTACGGAGTTAAAAAAAACAGGCCAACATGAATACTGACTACCATAAGATCTGAATGGACAGAAACCATCAGTGGAAATGCCCATTCGAACATTTCTAGCTTCTAAAGCAAAGGATGGATGCACTCTATCAAAATGTTTCCATGAATCACCATCGGATGGATGATTCAAGCTTTTATCGGTTGAAATATTCTCTTTATACCATGACATCATTGTCGCTGTATTCTTAGACATGGATAAACGCTGAAGTCTGGATGTAAGCGGAAAATATATCAACTGTTTTACAAGAATCAAACCAGACTTCCCATGTTTCCCTTCTTTATATCTCAGTTGCCCAGAAGTGGGACAACTATCTAACGACTCATTTTCCCCAGAATATAAAATACAGTCATTTGAACATGCATGAATCTTCTGACAAGTATGTCCCAAATTTCGAACCCTCCTCTTAATCTCATAGTAATTTGCAGGAAAAACATTTCCTTCAGGTAACAGTGTTTTAAGCAAAGAAAATATCTGGTCAAAACAGGTGTTTGACATTCCGTTATCTGATTTGATAGCCATAAATTTTGCAACTGCTTTTATTTTCTCATCTTGCATCCATGATATAATGCTTCCTCAGCAGACCTCAACAACTCATAAAATTTAGACGGTGCCAACTCAGGATTTGAAGCTATATCAGTGGGAGTTTATGTATGTTCAACAGATGAACCTGCAACATCATGTACTAAATCTTGAAACCGGGATAGATCCAGAATCAATTTGGTATCACCTACTCTGGAACTGCGTTCACCGTGTTGATACCAAAAAACATAATCTGTTTGAAAACCAAAACACAAGAGATTTCCCCCCACTTTTTCAAACGTGTCAAACGTTCTCAATGCACATTTTCTACAAGGGAATTTTATTTTGCCTTCTGAAACAAATTTTGGATTTGATGCCGCAAATGATAAAAAATTCTCCACACCCTCTATATATACTGGATTTAAACAAGAATAGTTTGGATTTCTACGTTGATTTATCCATATGCGATCATCTAATAATGACTGTTGACGACCTCGTTGTTCCATATTTTTCTATAAAATATAAAAGCATTACTGGTTTTGAATAATTTGTTAGAAAAAACACTCAAGCAAGGATAATTATAGAGTTTACATCAGACACGACTGACGCAAACTTTTTATTGAGATAGACCTAAAAATTGACCCTTTCAGAATTTAATATGTTGAGAATAAAGAAAATCCTGTTACAAATATTGATAATTTTAATATTATATAAATTTTTATTATTTTAATAATACTAATATTATTTTTTCATAAATATTAATTATATAATAATAACATTATTACATTATTAGTATATTTTATTATTAATATTAAAATAATATAAGTTTCTATATTATATAAAATTCTCCTTTCATCTGTGTGTTTAACACTCTGTCTCCACATGTAATATTTGCATTCACTTTCACCTCTCCATTTGTGAGTAGGTTGATAATTTTGAAAAAGAATGCAAATATTATATGTGGAGACAGAAAACACACAGATGAAAGGAGAATTTTATATAATATAGAAAATTTTATTATTTTAATATTAATAATAATTTATACTAATAATGTAATAATGTTATTATTCCTAATTATTGGCAATTATGCCTAATTATTGGTAATTATTCCTAATTATTGGTAATTATTCCTAATTATTGGTAAATATTGGTAATTATTGGTAAATATTGGTAAATATTGGTAAATATTGGTAATTATTGGTAATTATTAATAATTATTACTAATTATTACTAATTATTACTAATTATTACGAATTATTACGAAATATTCCTAATTATTAGTAATTATTCCTAATTATTATGAATTATTACTAATTATTGGTAATTATTACTAATTATTGGTAATTATTACTAATTATTGGTAATTATTTGTAATTTTTGGAAATTATTGGTAATTATTGGTAATTATTACTAATTATTACTAACTATTACTAATTATTACGAATTATTACGAATTATTCCTAATTATTGGTAATTATTCCTAATTATTACGAATTATTACTAATTATCGGTAATTATTGGTAATTATTGGTAATTATTACTAATTATTGGTAATTATTTCTAATTATTACTAATTATTGGTAATTATTACTAATTATTACTAATTATTGGTAATTAGTGATAATTATTTCTAATTATTACTAATTATTGGTAATTATTGGTAATTATTACTAATTATTGGTAATTATTGGTAATTATTACTAATTATTGGTAATTATTGGTAATTATTACTAAATATTACTAATTATTACTAATTATTACTAATTATTAATAATTATTACTAATTATTACTAATTATTGGTAATTATTACTAATTATTGGTAATTATTACTAATTATTGATAATTATTACTAATTATTACTAATTATTGGTAATTATTACTAATTATTACTAATTATTGGTAATTATTATTAATTATTACTAATTATTGGTAATTATTACTAATTATTACTAATTATTGGTAATTAGTGATAATTATTACTAATTATTACTAATTATTGGTAATTATTGGTAATTATTACTAATTATGGGTAATTATTGGTAATTATTACTAATTATTGGTAATTATTGGTAATTATTGCGAATTATTGGTAATTATTACTAATTATTGTTAATTATTGGTAATTATTACTAATTATTACTAATTATTGGTAATTATTGGTAATTATTACTAATTATTCCTAATTATTGGTAATTATTACTAATTATTACTAATTATTACTAATTATTGGTAATTATTACGAATTATTACTAATTATTACTAATTATTGGTAATTATTACTAATTATTGGAAATTATTACTAATTATTGGTAATTATTGGTAATTATTGGTAATTATTACTAATCATTGGTAATCATTACGAATTATTACTAATTATTGGTAATTATTGGTAATTATGGGTAATTATTTGTAATTATTCCTAATTATTGGTAATTATTACTAATTATTGGTAATTATTCCTAATTATTGGTAATTATTTCTAATTATTGGTAATTATTCCTAATTATTGGTAATTATTCCTAATTATTGGTAATTATTCGTAATTATTGGTAATTATTCTTAATTATTGGTAATTATTCCTAATTATTGGTAATTATTCCTAATTATTGGTTAATATTGACAATTATTTGCAATTCTTGGTAAATATTGGTAATTATTGGAAAAATATTGACAAATATTGGCAATTATTGAATATTGGGAATTATTAGTAATTATTACTAATTATTGGTAATTATTATAAATTATTACTAATTAATGTTAATTATTTCTAATTATTATTAATTAATTCAAATTAATTTTAGTTTTTCATAATTACTGCTAATTAATTGTAATTACAGCTAACTATTTTAAATTAATTAGTTTTTAATTGTCTCTAATTACTGTTAATTATTAATACTTATTCATAATTATTTCTAATTAGAAATCAGAAAAAAAATCTAAAAATTTAAACTAAATAAATATAATATATAAAATAAATATTAAATTAAAATTCAGATAAAAACCTTAAACTTGATGTCAATGTCAAGCCGTTGTAATTGTAGAACACCACCAACTGAATCCTCGAAATCGGAAAAAAAAATTACAACTGAAAGTCGTAAAAGATTCAGAGTGGAAAAATTGGAACGATTGAGAGTTGAGAGTGGGAAAATTGTAATGGTTGGTAGTATTTATAGGTTAGATTAATTGCGACGGGCTTTTTTGCGACGGAAAACCCGTCGCAAATAACGATATTTGCGACGGGACCCGTCGCAAATAACTCTGACCGTATTTAATTATTGGCGGCATTAAAACGGTTATTTGCGACGGGGCTCGTCGCAAATAACCCATGCCGCCGGGGTATTTGCGACGGGGATAGAACCCCGTCGCAAATAACCCTAACCGCATTTAATTATGGGCGGCATTAAAAACGGTTATTTGCAACGGGACCCATCGCAAATAACCCCTGCCGCCTGGGTATTTGCGACGGGACTGCAGCCCCGTCGCAAATAGTCTTTAACCGTCGGCGGTTATTTGCGACGGGGATAGAACCCCGTCGCAAATAACCTTTGCGTGGTTTGGCGCGCATTTCGCTCCAAACTATTTGTGATGGGTAAAAAACCCGTCACAAATAACAGATTATTTGCGACGGGAATAGTTGCCCGTCGCAACTACTCTTTTGCGAAAGGTATTTGCGACGGGAATTATTCCCGTCGCAAATACCCCGTCGCTATTAACCATTTTTCCCGTAGTGGATGAGAATGTCACAAAGTATGAGGCCAACTTTACAAGGTTAGCAAGACATGCTGCAGATTATATACATAACCCAAGAAGTAAGATTGATCGTTTCTTTGATGGGTTAAAACCATTTCTCCATTGAGCATTAGTCTCACAAACCTTCTCGTCGTACGAAGATATTGTCTCATGTGCTATCAAGACAGAAAAGGAATTCTCTAAATCTTATGATAATAAAGTAAAGCAAGAGAAGAAGAGAATGGTGGAACAAGAGACAGATAAAGGGAAAAAGGGAAAGAAGGATTTTCCACTATGCGATAATTGTGGGAAGAATCACCCCGGTACTTGCCTAAAAGGAATGGGAGTTCGTTATAAATGTGGAGAAAAAGGTCACCAGGCCCGTGATTGCAAAGGAAAGAAAGAGGCTATCAATGTTGAATTCTACAGTTGTAGGGAAATGAGGCATTATTCAAATGAATGTCCTAAGTGTCAGGGAAACTTACCTCAGAAAAGGCCATGGGATCAAGGACAGTCTTATTCTGTTACTACAGTTGAAGTGGAATAATTAATATATTGGTGCTTTTGGACTCAAGGATTATATTCTGGTTATAAGAATAATGTGATATATATAAGGATTGTACTGCAGTACTTATTATTTTCATTGAGGTTTTAATATGATGAAGGTAATCATATTTTTGTATGTGACAATAAGAGAAACTTTACTTTGTTTGAGGAATCTGATGATACAATTGATTTTGGAATTTAGAGACCTTTTAGAGAAAGTCTAGACCGAGGTATTTTGGATAACTATATAGGTTGGAATGGATTAAGTTGAACTTTGGATAGTATTTTTTAAGGTTAAAACATTTATGAAGATTATTTTTGGAATATTATAATACTATAGTTTTAGGAAAAGGACAACCTGCAGGTCGGGGGATAAACCGTTGCGTCGGACAAAGCTGTAGGAATTGAACCCACAACCATAGTGTGACATACCTTTATTACCTACCACTAGCCTATAAGAAGTCCCTGGATATTAAAAAATAGTTTTCCTAATCTAAATGGTATGTGTTAATATTTGGAACCTTGTACGATTAGGATAAATATAATATTTTTGAGTTCTATTATCTTTTTGAGTGAAAGATGGGTTTGTGGTAAAAATTTATTAATGAATGAAAGTCTACATGACAAGTAAGTATATTTCCTTACGTTCTTAGTAAATCTCCTAAATAAATTCCTCAACTTTATAAAAGGTAACTTAAAACAAAAACGTTGTCGGTTAACTTTTCCAACTGGGGATTCAATGACCGTTTAACCAATCACAAGTTTGTGATTTTCTTGTGGTCAACTTTCTCCTAATCCAGTTTTCTACAACTCTCCATCATACCTTGATGGTTTGTTTTTCCTCCATATCTATATTTTCATAGAATCCTAGTATGGGCTATCTCAGGTGACCTTTGTACTTCTATTTCTTTCTTTTAAAGTTATATTTTTATTAACCTTATTTCTGATGTGGGTTTTCCACAAAGGTATTTCCTATTTTCAACCTTTTATTTTCAAAGAAAAATTTCAAATTGCGAGGATGCAATTTATTGAAGGAGGGGAGAATGTAACACCCCAAGCTTCCATGGTACGCTTCTCTTTGAATAATAGAGCAGCGTGTGTTGTACACAACCTTGAGTTCTAACACACCGCGACCAATAAGAGCAGCCGTTATGAATAGTAATACCCACCGTTTGAAATTATATAAATTTTATATTTCAAAATGGACTTCATTTTTGGATTTGGAATATCGAAATTATCCTAAGTTGAAATTTTTTGTAATTTTCTGAGAACTTCCAATTTTCTATGAATAGAAAAAAATACTTAAAAACAAATTTTTTAATAAAAATAATTTATAGTGATATTTTATACTATTGAGTGTTTTTAAAGTATAATTATAATATATTATTACCATTTTATCCAATGTTGGTCATTATAATTAATTTCACTTTGAAATTGGACATAAACAATTGTCAATCTTTTGATATATATTGCTTCTTAGAAACACGCTATTTGTTGTGACAGCGGGAATTAATTATTAAATTAATTAAATAAATTTAGTTGTTTTGAATTTTTTAAAATATACATCATTTTTGAATTAGGAATATCAAATATAGCTTAGGGTGAAAATTTGGCATTGTTCTGAAATACTTCAATTTTTGATGAATAGTGAAACCACTAAGTGGTAGTTAAAAAACTGATTTTTCGTTTAAATGAAACTTTACCGCTTCTATGAATTGAATTTCAAAACTTTGGCATACATGGTTGTCATTAGAAAGTAAAATGTGGTTCAATGGGATTAAAATAATTTTTTTTGTGAATAGTAACTTTTAAGTTTTATTAATCGCGATTAAAGGTAATTAGTGAAATTTAAGGTAAAAATGATATTATAGAAATATAAAAACATCTTGACACCTATCCTAAACTTATTGGATGAGTCATTAACGACCAAGAAAATACATGGGTCAACTTGGTTACCCCATGGATCCACTTGGGTAAGAAAATGACATTAAGAACTTTTTATTTAAAGTAAAAATAAAATTGTCACAAACATGTGTTGTTTTACTAAAACAATTATTACATGGGGTTATATAAGATACATTTTTGACTATAAATATTAATTGGAAAGCTAAAAGGATTTCCTACATTATGGTAATTTTTTTATAATTTTTAGTCATTAAAAAAATTAAAGTGTTTATGACACCATGATGATGCATCGATTACCTCATTAATTAACGATTTTAATAAAATGGAAGGATATTATAAAATCCAATACATACACTGGTCAAAAACCTATTTTATGAGTATATTTCAAACCCTTATCACCTTATCCTAGAAATATATCATTTTGGGACCTTTAAAATCCGAAAATCATTTCATAATAATGTAACATTTCATGAGTTTCCAAGAGTGCCCCTCCTCTCCTCTTATAAAAGGCCCCCACCACTACCACCTTATTCACACCTTCAAAGCCTTTTGTCTAGGCTAACATCTTCTAAAATACTCTCTCAACATTCCTCCCTTCATCCTAGAAGTCTTACCTTAGGCAGAAAGCTCTTCCAGAAACCATTTTGTTTCAAACCGTAAGGAGTTACCCAATTTAAAGGTAATGTCTTCTCTAATGTTGTTTTGTTTTATTTTGCTTCTCCAACACCCTAAACTCTTTTTATTCTTTTATTTTATAACAAAAACAGTATCTTAAATATACTAAGATTTGGTTGTGAGAAGTATTTTATTTACACTTACACACACCTTCATCTAATGGTTAAAGAACATATTGTTTCTGTGGGTGGTGAATTACTGCCTCACAAAACGATGATTGTTCAATCTTCTCCTACCACCTCTCATGGGGGCCATTATGATGGAACTGTATTTATTTATGATATATACTATATTTATTTCCTCTCTATTCTTCTGTATTTTACATTTAAAACATATCTTTATGCTTTTCATGTTGTGCAAATGTGATAATTTCATTTGAGGAAATGTAGACTACCGCCCCCTCAAAGTGATTTGAATTGTTAATGCCATATGTGGGATGTATAAAGGATGGAGTAAATGATATTATATATTATATTATACTTTAATTATAATATAACATTATATAATTATGATTTCATTCCATTAAATATGAAATAGAAATGAAAGTAGCGTTCATGCGTACGTACGGCTTACCGTCTCCATGAACAGTGCATTTCATTTCTTACCTCTAAATGTTATGTAATATTAAAAATTCATATATATACTGGATATATATGATATATATGATATCTAAATCATTAATATAATTCTGGATGTAATGGATATTTTACCACATGAACAACTTGTAATTATAAGAAGTTTATTTTTGGCTCAAGTACCAAAGATCGACAAAACAACCGTTATTAACATAAATAATTACATAATGTTCATAACATTTTAATAAGTGATATAAAAGGAATAATAAACTTGAAAAAGGTTCTTAAGAAAGTATAAATTAACTCTAGTTTATTATTCAGGAGGTTAAAGAATGATCGAGTCAAGTCGGACACGAGGTAAGGGAACTTCTTAACCCAATTTCCATTATTTGGGTTAATCTCCTACTTTCAAATTATGTCATGATATTATTATGTCCTATCTTGTATTTATAATTTATTTATGTGTACTTATAGTTAATACACATAATAGATCTATTTTATTTAAAAAATGACCTTTTTAAGGGACTTTGTCTCAATCTTCTTTTATTGAGGCATATTCTGTTTTAATACAAGACTTTCTTTTATACGGTGTATAAACCCCTTTGACTTTTACGTTTATTCAAAAAGAATCTTTTTATACGAAGCGTTTTACTAAATGAAAAAAAGGAATGTTTTTTTTCGTACATATGTGGCGACAACGACTTCTCCGCCGTTGTGACCATTATTTGAGTTTCGACTTCCTCTACAAGCCATAACTTTTTTTAAATAAAAAATAAATACAAAGTTTTAATTTTATTTTATTTTGGTATTGAAAATGGTTTTGAAAGTTTTTTTTATTATATCAATGTGTTGTATTGATATCTTGTGATTGAAATGTGGAAATTTTACGTTTCCTTAATGCATGTTTTATGTGATAGAATTATGTTATGGTTTATGATATGTTTAAACCTGTTCATATGAGGAATGCATTGGACTTAATAAGTGATGGGTGGAGCCCGCTATAGCTCCTCGATACATCGGTAGGTCTCATGAGACAAACTAGTGTCTTGGCATGAGGCCTTGAAAAAATCTTATTAGTATTCTTGTCATGAGGCCTTGGATACATGGTTATGATAGTCTGGCATTATGCATTCCATCATTATGAAAGTGGTTATTGATATTGCATGTGATTATTTGACTAGTAAAATATCCTTGTGAATAAGTAAATGGTATTATTTAATTTTATTTTTTCCATATTATGCTGATGTTCAAGTTTAAAAGGCTTTTTTTTAGTTATACATTTCCTTAAATGTTAATATTTATTTATTAATGCTTCCGCTATATTGTTATCCTTACTGAGCATCTGAGCTCACCCCTTCCAATGTTTCAATTTTTCCATGATGTGAAGAAGTATATTATGAATGAACTACAGGGATAGTATGAGGGGATATGAAGACAAGATTTTTTTGTAGTTTTGTTTTAATTTATGATGTAATTTAAGACTTATGAATGTATCTAGTGTTTCTAAGGCTACTAAACTAATTGGTCTTTCGAGACTTGATCTTTAGTGATCATGCCAATGTTACTCAATAATGCACCGACTCTGGGTAACTGGGGTCGGGGAATTACAGTTTGGTGGGTTTCATCCCCTAATATGGGTTTTTGAAAGGTAATGTGGTTATTTAAGATGTCAAATATTTTTTTAATAATTTTTTATAATGTGATAAAATGTTTTAGCTAATGGAAAGAGAGCTGCGAAACATGGTTGTGGGCAGTTTTTTGTGAGTGTGTTGTGAAAAATGAATTTTGATGATGAATTAAGTATTATATGATATTTGAGTGGCATGTTATGAGAGATATAATTTCTTGTAATGGTTTTATAAAATTGTTTAAAGGATTTTTGGAAGTGTTAAAGAAATTTGAAATGTGTTGTGGGCTATTTTTGGTGTGAGTAAGATTTCAAAATGCATTTGAATGAAAAAGTGGATTTTATATCTTGTGTGATGTACATGTGAGATTTTTGGTGAACTTGTGATGTGGAAATGATATTTTCATGTGAAAATTATATTTATTAACTTTTTGAACTTGTTTGAGCACAAGGGGAAACCCAGATATCTAGGTGGGTGGACGTGTACTAGTATGCTAGTGAATCTGTGGGGTTTGGCCTCAGTTTCACATAGCAAGATTGACTCTTATAACAATAACTAAACTATGATTATGATGATTGGGTACCACTAGTATATGTTTATGTTCCTTACTAGTGTCTCGTGCATGAGAACATATATTGTGATGGTTACTCTACCCAAGATATGAGGTGCCTGGGACCAACAACAAGCTAGTGCCTAGGGGTTATTTCCCATTGCTTGTGCTCATTACTTACTTTGTGCTTACCATCGGCATATGGTATGGTTGGTTGAAAAATTCAGTAGTGTTGAAATTATTTTTAAAATTGTTAATTCTTAATAATATCCCACTTGAAAACTCTTTTAATTTTTACATTTCATCTTTTAGAAATTGTAACTACCATTTCTTGTTTATGAAAACTTGCAATTTTTTCATCGTTGAATGTGCATGGAATATCATAGTGGTGGAATCCTACTGGGAATTGGATCACACCTTACTTACACCCTTGGGTGTAAGTAGACTTGGTTATTTTTTTCCACAGGTTGGGTACAATTTTTAGTGTTAGCGGTTCGGGTTTCTAGCAGGTCCTTGTTGTGAAGTCTTGTGGAGATGGCATGAGGGATGTGTCCCTTTCCATAAGGGTTCTTGGGCTATTTACTTCTGGTTTTGTACCTTTTTTATAGTCTTGGTGAGTTGTTTTAAACTATGTAATTCAGTTCTTATTTTTTTTAAATATTGTTTGGTTTGAAAAATCCATATTCATTTTATTGGATTCATTTGTTTTTTAAGTTTATAAACTCTAGTAAATCATTCCCAATTCTCATTTTATGATACCCGGTCACTTGTGCTAGCCCTTGGGTATTGGTAACTCCCTTTGAGCCTTTTCATGGGCCGAGTTTGGAATCGGTTTTAGTGGATACCAGATCTGGTTCATGACAAAATGGTATTAGAGGAGGTTCAGGTTAACTCTTTGGGTCATGTTATTTGGGGAAGAGTCAGGATAGTATGAAGTTAGGATTGTCAGGACATGGTATTCCAGTTATGGGTAGTTTCCCTGATCACCACACCTCATGATGAGATTAAAGTTTCCTGGTGATTTCTATATTTATCTAAGTCCTTTGGTTTTCTTGGTTTGATGATGATTAGGGGAAATGAAAAGAGAGTTGGGTTAATGGTCTATGTGAGCTCGTAGGTCCTAGAAAGCCATGTGGAGCCGGGGATATTCCCAAGAACACTCTCAGTGATGGTGAAGTGATTAGAATATGGCCTCCAACCATATTTCCATGTCACCCACTGAAACTAGTTTTCTCTCGCGTTGTCTTCTGTTCTTTAGTTTTGAAATCATGGAACTTTGGTTTTAATGTGACTTGGTTTTAAGAAGTGTAAAGTTTTTGTGAAATGATTTTCAAATCAAGAGGTAATATTTTGATTTATGAAATAGTGTAACTGAATTTAAATAATTGGTTTGAAATGGAAAATGGTGTGCTTAAACCTATTTTGAAAGCATGAACTATATTGAAGTTGGTTTTGAAAAAGTGTTTCCAATATAGTTTTCTAAACAATAAAAGGGTGTTTTAATGGGATGAGTTGTTTTGAAATTGATGTGAATAACATGAAAATGAGTTCTTATCTAAATGTTTGTCTCTTTATGAAAAGTTTAGTAAGATGAAAATTGGGATTTTGATCTCATGGTAAGCGGTTTTGAGAAAAATGATGTGTTGGTTGACCATTTTGGTTTTTAAAAGTGGAAAGAATTTTTTGTTTTAACCTTTAGTATTTTCGTGAGCGACCAAATGCAAGGGGTTATATGGGACGATGGATGGTTGATGGCATGAATACATTATTTCTAGGATATATATGAGGAGGGTGCCCAGTGTGGCACAAAAACATGCATGCGTGAGGCCCATGGGGTACCATTGGTGGATACGCTAGTCGTTGAACTGTTTGTTTTCAAAGAAATGTCTTTAAAGAAAAACATGATGTATTGATGAATTATTTGGGATGGTTTATATTATGTGTATTTTCAAAATTTTGATGTTGTGGGATGTTTTGTGTCCAAGAATCCCTCCTGTTTGAATCATGTTTTGGGTTTGTGTTTGGTCGGTAAGTTGGGTAGAAGGAACGGTTAGTAGTCTATTATGAGATATGTTTCAAGAAACCATCAAGATGGTTCCCTTCATGTTTTTGGATCTATTTTTTGGCATGTTTTGACCAATGTACCATCTTGGTTGTGTCCTTGGGTGCTCTAGTTAAAAAAGGTACACCCCCATTAAGGGTTAATGCACAAATGAAGTGCAACCTGAATTGTTTCTCCATTGGAAAATCCTCCAGTTGATCAATATAAGGAATATTTTATCGATATTTGTTGATTGATTCTACACCCATTCCTTTCTTTGGTTTTTGTATCCTCTTTTAGTGGGAGAGTGCTTGTGGATGGTTGAAATAGACCTTAGTTTCTTAAGTTTCTTGATTCGTCGAAGGTGGAAGTGGTCTGGGGTTGTTAGTGTGGATGAGTGTCTCGATGGTGTCTAAGAGGGCCTATGGGTTATTCATAGTTTCTTTGAAGAATGAGTTCATGTTAAACCACCAGTTTTGGGAATATGGTCATCAGAGGCTATTGTGGCCACTTTCTGGACTTGTGTGTTGTTTAGGGACTTGGCATCAGGTCATGTTCTATGTATTATTTCTATCAATCGCAATGGTCATGTTTGGTGAGGCCTTACGATGTCATGTGCTTGTTTTACTGTAAAGGTAGAGGTTGTGCAATCCTATGAGAATCTCTGTTATGTTGTGAGTATGTATCCCTTGGAAAAACATCAAAATCCTATGTTTCATAGGAAGGTGTTTATATGCGTCCTTTCCTTCTATTGTTTCTCACCTGAATAAATAATGTGTGATGTGTGTGAATCTTCTAAGACCTTCTTTCAGTGAAATTTTGGGTTAGGGTAAAGTGAGTTTGGAATGTGTTATGTATTGGTAAAATTATTGGGGATTACAATGTAGTTATTTGTATCACCGTAAGAATAAGTTTTGTTGAGGTGGTTTCCAAATCCTAACTACGAGGCTGAAGATGCTTCAATCATTTGAGCTCCAACCATAGGTCCTGGAGAAAAGTTGATACATAGTTAGGGGAAATCCCAGGGTTGTTCTGTAACACCCCAAGGTTTTGAAAATAAATATAGAATGAAATTTTATAATATATCCTTTAAACACAACTTTTCATCTTCTATGTTTTGAATTTCGAAAAATGGTCATCTAGAGTTGTGTTCAATAAGTCATTTAAAGTCTGATAGACCAAACTTGATTTTTAGTGAATAGTAATATACCAATATGAATAGTAATATGAATAGTAATATGACCCTTATGAATAGTAAATAATAATATTATTTTATTTTCTTAAGGCAATAAGATAATGAGTTTTTAATAAGTTTTTTAAAGAGAAATAAAACTAATTGCACTTTAAGATTGTTATTTATCGAATTAACTATGAATTTATTTAAAAATTAAATTAATAATATTTAGAAAATTATATTTGAAAAATGGATTTCAATTTTGAATTCTACATGTTGAAAAATGGTTAGGGTGAATTTTGGGAATTTTTCTAAAATAGTTGATTTTTTAGTGAATAGTAAAAAATACAGTTTTTAGTTTCGGTGTGTTTATGACATCATTAATGATGTAATAATGATGTCATAAATCTGGTCTACTTGTGTATAGTTAAACCAGTTGTGAGGTGTACCAAGTGGATTTAACCATGGGCAAATACCATGGTCAAGCCCATGGTTTTGCAAATACCACCCATGAGGTGTCCCTTGGAAATTATTAAAATAATCCCTCACTTTTCCTATAAATACCAAATCTTCCCTTCATTGAATTAATTCCCAATTCCCCCTAAATAAATATCTGACCTCCTTACCTTAATATTAGTCCTCCCAAGTTTTCCTCCAGCCCCCAAGTTCTCAACCTTCAAGTTCTAAGGGTTACTCTACAAGGTAAGAAAATTCTCAATTTCTTTATTTTTCCTTTTAAGTTCTCATTTATGTTGTATATCATTCATGTTTCCATACCATGTTCTTATTTTTCTTCTTATTATTGATCTAATCTATATTATGATTCATTTCTGGATAGGTTACTCTTTTCCCTTATCTTTTTAACATTTTCTAAAACCATGTTGTGTAGCTGTTAGGCTGCCGAAGTTTTGTAAGCGATTTCAAAATTATTCTTTTATTTTGAGTTCTTTATTTATTATTTCTTTATATATTCTTACCAAAGAGGAATGAAATATGAATAATCCTGTATATTCTGTATGTTCCCATTTTCATGAGAAATTCATCATCAATATTCTTATTTATCCTCGTTTGTTCAAGGAATTAAAAACATTGTCTGTGATGTGTCGAATTACCGACATCGTAGACGATGTGATTTCAATTTGCATTAATTCTTTCAAGTATGGTCATGAAACCATTTATATGGTTGAAACAGGTTATAATATATGTGTTATGACTCACACATGGTTCTGTAATTACTTAGTACTCATGGTTCTAATTTATAAAACAAAATGAGGTTGTTATTATCAAAGAACCACTAAAAACGATCTAAACAAACATCATTAATGTTTTAACTAATAATTCATCATCATGGTATATAACCAGAATCATTATAAAATAATTTATATCTCTTTAATGTCACTAATAATGTATATTAACAATTCATGATGTTTAATCATATTTCAAACCAACTTCCATTCATGAATACAAGTAAAGAAATCATGAAACCAAGTAAGAAAATGCTTCCAAAACAATAAGATTTAATCTCTTAAACCCATAAAAAATAACATTAATGAACTTAATAAGGTTATATAATATCAAATAAATTTTTATTAGGTTATATAATTATTAATTAATGAATCTAAATTTGATTATTCAGGTCATTAAGAACAATCAAGAACACACTAGAGCAAAAGGTAAGGGGTTTCTCGTCTCACTTTCCTTTCTGTGAGATTTCCATTGTTCGCCAATTATTCCTTATATTCGGTATATGTGTACTTATATTTGATATATAATAACATGATTCTATTTATATTCATGTTATTCAATTATTCACTTGATGGTTATTAAGTTTTGGTCATATGGTTCGACCGATTACATTGTGGTAAGGGACTTTGTCTCAGCTGCCGTTTTCGTTGTGACTATCTTTATATTGTGCACCTAATAATCCTTATATGGTGTACCTACTTCCCATTTTCGATCACTTATCATTTAAAATTATATTTATATTAAATATCCATAATCTCATGTCATGGATATGTTTTTTTTTCTAAACCATATACCATTTTACATACGGTGTTTATTTGGAAAGTTATTTTAATTATGGAAATATTGATGAATCAATATACTCTACTCTATATAGATATTGAAAGGGCATATTGCTCTTGTATTGAATCAATATATAAATAATGTTTTGGACATTTAGTGGTGGGTGGGACTTACTATAGCCCCTCGATACATCGGTGGGTCTTATGAGACAAAACAGTTTGGCGACAAACCCTTCGAGTCTGTTTCCAAAAATCAGAAGGGTTTCTACCCATAGAACTAAACCATTTTTACGGTATTATGGTTTCATGTACCAGATATATGACGCCCAATTAATAATCATTATATTTATTCATTATTATTTATTATTATTATCCATGAGGTTTTCACTAGGACAAAATCTGTGGATGCAGTTTCATTATCAATTTATTAATGGCATTAGTTGTTCATTTATTCACTATGCCATATTGATTATATCAGATTGATTGTGATTCACTTATTATTGTACTCATTCTTATGCTATTTTTAACCCTTACCGAGCATTTGAGATCACCCCTTTCATTGTTTACCTTCAACAGGTGATGAAGAGAAGGTCTTTTATTGAGTTCGTGTGGTTTCAGTTCTTAGTTTTGTTATGTATTGTATATTGTAACCTTTTTCAATGTAATTTGTGTTACATATATGTATCTAGTTTCTTCAATACTACTAAAATGATCATTCCATTGGGATTTTCATTCCTTCTAACCATGCCAATATCACAAGTAATGCACCAGCTCCAGCCTAGAGGGGTCAGGGTGTTACACGTTCAAACCCTTTTACAAAGTCTTATCCTTAGTAAGAATTATAGGAAGAGTTTAAACCTATGGTTTCATCATCTTGTTCTAGTTGTTCCCGTTTGGTGGGAGAGGTGTGAGAACCTCATTTCCATGTTGTAGCATTAGTTCATACTTTACCACTTTGGTTTCAACTAGGTATTTAGAGAAAGGTTTGAAGTTTTTCTAGACAAGTTGAGTTCATGGTTTGTGAATGGTTAGTATTAACCAAGCCCCAGAAAACCATGTAGATAGAAGGATCCCCATGGTTAGCACACAGTTTCCCAAACCGTGCGGACTAACCAAGCGACCATCCCAACTCTTTAAATTTTGTGGTCTTTCTATACCGGCCCATGCTGGTCAGTTAAGATGGTTGGTTCTTATGGTGGGGAGACCCACTATGATTATTATATAAGTTATTTTGTAAAGGTCCGATGGAATTATACCCCTTGAACTAAGGAGTCTGTTCAGGCCTCCCCCTATTAGTGTCTTGAATATGTCTCTGGAAAATTTAAGTTGTCTCTTATGGTGGGGAGCCCATTTGTGTTTCTATGTACTAGTAACCCAGATTTGTCCTTGGTCTTGGACTAGTGGGTGGTAGTATCGTTCGGAGCTATCAAACAACCAACATCTTCCTGGGGTAAACGTTGAGATTGGAGAGTGCCTAATAGTTTTGTTAAAGCAAAGTAAGTGTAACCTTGTTTGTTGTTGTTGTTCATCTGGATATATTACTTGAGTCTTTTTTATATAGTGTTTTAGGAGTTTCCTTTTGGGGTAAAGTCTGAATGTTCTTGACCATTTCAATAAATCAATGTAAGTTTTGGTTTGTGAGAGTATTCCTTTCTTAATTTATCACTAGAGGTGTTTTGGCCTTTCGGGGGCGGACCGAACTTGTTGAAGGAGTACATTTCTAGTCTATTAGTTGGGTTTTGTTTCTGTTTTTGGCCTTATTGTGGCTTTCCGGGGGTGGAAAGTTTTATGGTGGGGAGAATTCTCACAACCATTACTTCTTTTAAAGTAATTTTTCATTTAATTTACATCCTTTCTTTGTTATGGGGGTTTTCCATGCATTTTGGTGGAAATGGTGCGTTTTCAAAATTTGGGCCAAAACGTGAGCCCATTTCCAAATATAAAAATAAATTTTGTTTCTTTTATAAATTCTTCATTTTTCAACATTTTACACTAATTATACTTCCCAATTGGAATGAATTGGTATATTAAAACCACCATACCAATTTAGACCTCATATGAATCTATAATAAGGATAGATTTTGGTTTTTATTAAGGTGTTGGGCCAGCACAAAAGCCCATTTCCTACCTTAAATATTTTTGTCAATTCTTTAATATCTCATTCAATTTTTAATTTTTTATGATTATTACAACTCCCAACTGAGCCCAATTACCCAAGGCGCATCCCCATTCTCTCTTCCCCCAATTTAGAGATCAATTGAATCACGAAGTTGGGATAAAGCTCGCTGGATTTCACAAATCTCCTAGATTTGAAGAGGTAAATTGATAATTTCATAACTCCATCTATTTTTACTCTTTTTCTCCCATTACAGTTCTACATGACCTCCTCATCCTTATTCTAAGCTCACTTTAATTTATGGTTGTTTTGAAATTCAGATACTGGTGTATTTGGGTCATTTTCATCAAAATTTATTTGGGTAAGTGTTTCTCTCTTCATTTTCTTGCTTCTCCTTAGGGTTTCTTCTCTCTTTCTTGAATTTATAGTGTGTACAAAATTTAGGGTTCATAAATAAGGTTTTATTTGGGGTATTTTTGTGAAATATTATGGTTTAGGGTTTGTTTTCACTTCCTTGTGGTGCGGCGGAGGTGTGGTTGAGGTTTCACACCAAGATTCAAGGGTTTTGACTCAAAAGGTAGGTAGTTCCATGTGTTATAACTTTTTGAAAATTTAGCTTGCTTGATTTACTAGTTTTAAGGTTACTCATATGATTCTTGTGGTGTGAAAACCGTTTTTGATGGATTTTCTAAAGTGTTTAATTTTATAGTTGTATTATGGATTGAAATTGGGTGCTTTTCATGGGTGACTCTTGGGGTAATGTTGGGGTGTATTTTATTACACATGAAAGTAACTTATTGGTGTTTAAAGGGGCTTCCAATTCTTATTTTTTAACTCCTTAGTGTAATTTGTGCCTTGAAATGGGGTTTTTGAATGAGTTCAAGGTGTAAAACCATGTTGTAATTCTTGGAAGTGATTTATGAAAACATGTGTTTTTCATGTGTGTCTTTTGTGGTGTTAATTGAGGTATTTTTATAACATTTGGGGGATGTTTAATAAATGTTTTTAGGGATTAAATTTTTATTATGGATTGGTATTGGTATGATTTTGGAATTTGATAAGGTATTTGAAATGGGTTTTGTGTGCGAAGCATAGTTACACCCCTTGGGTTTGTTTTATAAAAATTGTGAATGTTTTGTTTGGTTAAAAAAAGTGGTCAAAAGGGTTTATATGTACTGTTTGGTGGGTTTTTTCATCTAATATGGGTTTTTTAAAGGTATGTTGGTTATTTAAGTTGTAAAATATTTTTTTAATATTTTTTTATAAAGTTAAGAAATGTTTTAGCAAATGGAAAGAGAGCTACGAAACATGGTTGTGGGATGTTTTGTGTGAGTGTGTTGTGAAAAATGAATTTTGATGATGAAAGAAGTATTATATGATATTTGAGTGGGATTTTATGGGAGTTATAATGTATTGTAATGGTTTTATAAAATTTTTTAAAGGATTTTTGAAAGTGTTAATGAAATTTGAAAAGTGTTGTGAGCTATTTTTGGTGTGTGTATGATTTCAAATTACATTTGAATGAAGAAGTGGATTTTGTGACTTGTGTGATGCACATGTGGGATTTTTGAAGAACTTGTTATGTGGAAATGATATTTTCATGCAAAAAAGTATATTTCTTAACTTGTTTTCCTTGTTTGGGAATAAGGGGAAACCCAGTTATCTAGGTGAGTGGACGTGTACTAGTATGATAGTGAATCCAAGGGGTTTGGCCTTAGTTTCATGTAGCAAGATTGATTCTTACAACACTAAATAAACTATGATGATGATTATCAGGGACCTCTAGGTTATGGGTATGTTCTCTACTAGTGGATTGTTCTTGAGAACATATATTGTGATGGTTACTCTCACCAAGATACGAGGTACCTGAGACCCACAATGAGCCAGTGCCTAGGGGTCATTTCATATTGCTTGTGCTCATTAGTTAATTTCTACTTACCGTCAGCATACATTATGGTTGGATGGAAAATTCAGTAGTGTTTACAATATTTTTTTAAAAAAATTATTCTTAATGATATCCCACTTGAAAACTTTTTTAATTTTTAAGTTGGATCTTTTAGAAATTGTAACTATCATTTCTTATTTTTGAAAACTTGCAATATTTTCATCTTTGAATGTTTATCACATGGAATATATTAGTGGTGGTTTCTTACTGGTCATTGTCTCACATCCTAATTACACCCTTGGGTGTAAGTAGACTTGGTTATTTTTGTTGTCGTAGGTTGGGTAGAGTTTTTAGTGCCAGTGGTTCAGGTTTCTAGCAGGTCCTTGGTCGTGAAGTCTTATGGAGATGGCTTGAGGGCTATGCCTCTTGCCATGGGGGTTATTGGGCTGTTTCCTTTTGGTTTTATACCTTTTTTATAGTCTTGGTGAGCTGTTTTAAGCAATGTAATTCATTTCTAAATTTTTTAAAAGATGGTTTGGTTTTAAAAATCTAGATTCATTTTATTGGATTAATTTGTTGTTTTAAGTTTATAAACTCAGGTAAATCATTCCCAATTCTCATTTTATGATACCCAAGAACTTGTACCAGGCCGTGGGGATTGGCTACACCCTTTGGGCCTTGTCATGGTCCAGGTTTGGAACTGGTTTCAGGGGCGACCAGATTTGGTTCTTGACAAAATGGTATTAGAGGAGGTTCAAGTTAACTCTTTGGGTATTGTTATTTGGGGAAGAGTCGGGATAATCTAGAGTTATGATTTTTAGGACTTGGTATTCCAGTTATGGATAGGTTGACTCATCACCACACCTTGTGATAGGATTCAAGTTTCCAAGGGATTTCAGTATTTATCTAAGTCCTTTGGTTTTATTGGTTTGATAATGATTATGGGAAATGAAAAGATAGTTGGGTTAATAGTCTCAGTGAGCTCGCAGGGCCTGGAAAAAGATGTGGAGTTGGGGATATTCCCTAGAACACTCTAGGTGATGGTGAAGTGATTGGAATATAACTGCCAACCATATTTCTAATTCACCCACTGAAAATGGGTTCCTCTTGCATTGTCTTGTGTTCTTTAGTTTTGAAATCTTGGAACTTTGGTTTTAAGGTGACTTGGTTTTAAGAAGCATAAAGTTTTTGTGAAATGATTTTCAAATAAAGAGGGAATCTTTTGATTTATGAAATGGTGGAACTAAATTTTCAGAATTGTTTTGAAATGTAAAATGGTGTGCTTACACCTCTTTTGAAAGCATGAACTATATTGAAGTTGGTTTTGAAAAAGTGTTTCCAATAGAGTTTTTTAAACAATTAAAGGGTGTTTTAATGGGATGATATTTTTTTAAATTGATATATATAACTTGAAAGTGAGTTCTTATCTAAATGGTTGTATCTTTCTGAAAATTTTTGTAAGATGTGAATTGGGATTTTGATCTCGTGGTTAGCGGTTTTGAGAAAAAGGATTTTTTGGTTGAGCATTTTGGTTTAGAAAAGTGGGAAGAATTTTTGTTTTAACCTTTGGTATTTCCATGAGTGACCACATGCATGGGGTTATATGGGATGACAGATGGTTGATAGCATGACTAGATGATTTCTAGGATGGATATGGGGAGGGTGCCCGGTGTGGCATAGAAACATGCATGCATGAGTCCCATGGGGTACCATTGGTGCATACGCTAACTGCTGAACCATTTGTTTTCAAATAAATGTTTTTAAAGAAAAACATGATGTTTTTATGAATTGTTTGGTATGGTTTATATTATGTGGTTTTTGGAAAATTTTGATGTTTTGAGTCCAAGAACCCCTCCTATTCGAACCGTTTTTTGGGTTTGTGTTTGGTCGGTAAGCTGGGTAGAAGGACCAGTTAGTAGTCTCTTCTGAGATATGTTTCAAGACACCATTACGGTGGTTCCCTTCATGCATTTGGATCTGGTTTGTGGAATTTTTTGACCAATGGACCAGCTTGTTTGGGTCCTTGGGTTCTCTCGTTGGATAAGGTACGCCCCCATTAAGGGTTAATGCACAACTGAAGTGCAACCCAGATTGTTTCGCCATTAGAAAATCCTATACTTGATCAATATATGGAATATTTTTTTGATATTTGTTGATTGAGTCTACACCCATTCATTTCTTTGATTTTTGGATCCTATTTTAGCTGGAGAGTTCTCGTGGAAGGTTGACATAGACCTTAGTTTCTTAAGTTTCCTGATTCGTTAAAGGTGTAAGTGGTCTAGGGTTGTTAGTGTGGATGAGTGTCTCGATGGTGTCTAAGAGGGCCTATGGGTTCTTCATAGTTTCTTTGAATCACGAGTTCATGTTAAACCACCAGTTTTGGGAATATGGTCATGAGAGGCTATTGTGGCCACTTTCTGTACTTGTGTGTTGTTTTGGGACTTGGCATAAGGTCACGTTCCATGTATTGTTTCTATCAGTCACAATGGTCATGTTCAGTGATGCATTGTGATGTCATGTACTCATTTGACTGTAAAGGTAAAGGTTGTGCAATCCTTTGAGAGTCTCTATTATGTTGTGAGTATGTATCCCTTGGAAAAACATCAAAATCCTATGTTTCATAGGAAGGTGTTTTTATGAGTCCTTTCCTTCTGTTGTTTCTCACCCAAAGAAACAAGGTGTGATGTGTATACATCTTATAAGACCTTTTTTAGTGAAATGTTCGGTTAGGGTAAAGTGAGTTTGGAATGTGTTATGTCTTGGTAAACTTATCAAGGATTATGGTGTAGTTGTTGAAAGAACAATTTCTGTTCAGGTGATTTCCAAATCCTAACTACGAGGATGAAGATGCTTTAATCATTTGAGCTCCATCCATAGGTCCTAGAGAGAAGTTGGCACATATTCAGGGGAAATCCCAGGGTCATTAAAACAGTTGTATGAAAACCTATCTTCAGTATGAATGATAGGAAGAGTTTAAACCTCTGGTGTCATCATCTTGTTCCAATTATTCCCATTTGGTGGTAGAGGTGGGAGGACCTCGTTTCCATATTGTAGCATGAGTTCATACATTACCCTTTTGGTTTTGACTGGGTATTTAGGGAAAGGATTTAAGTTTTCCTAGAGAGGTTGATTTCATGGTTTGTGCATGATAAGTAGTGACCATGACCCAGAAAACCATGTAGATAGAAGGATCCCCGTGGTTAGCGCATAGTTTCCAAAACCGTGTGGAATAACCGTGCGGTCATCCCAAATCTTTAAATTTTTTGGTCTTTCTGTACCGGCCCGTTATGTTCGGTTAAGATGGTTGGTTCTTATGGTGGGGAGACCCACTATTAGTCTTATATAAGTTATTTTGTAAAGGTCTGATGGAAGTCTACCCCTTGAACTGAGGTGTCCATTCAGGCCTCCCCCTGTTAGTGTCCTGATTCTATATTGAGAAAATTTAAGTTGTCTCTTATGGTGGGGAGACCATTTGTGTCTCACTATACTAGTAACTCAGATTGGTCCTTGTTCTTGGCCTATAGGGGGGTGGTATCATTTAGATCTATATAACTACCAACATCTTCCTGGGGTAAACGTTGGGATTGGAGAGTGCCTAACAATTTTGTTAAAGCAAAGTAAGTGTAACCTTGTTTGTTGTTGTTGTTCTTCTGGATATATTACTTGAGTCTTATTCATATAGTGTTTTAGGAGTTTCCTTTTGGGGATAATGTCTGAATGTTCTTGATAATTTCAGGAAATTTATGTAATTTTTAGTTTGTGAGAGTATTCCTTTCTTAATTGGTCACTAGTGGTGTTTTGGCCTTTCAAGGGTGGACCGAACTTGGTGAAGGAGTACATTTCTGGTCTATCAGTTGGGTTTGGTTTTTTTGATTTTGGCCTTATTGTGGATTTCTAGGGGTGGAAAGTTTTATGGTGGGGAGAATTTTCACGTCCATGACTTCTTTTAAAGGAATTTTTCATTTAATTTTCATCTTTTCATTGTTATGGGGGTTTTCCATGCATTTTGGTGGAAATGGTGGGTTTTGAAAATTTGGGCCAAACCGTGATCCCATTTCCATATTTAAAAATAAATTTTTTTTCTTTTATAACTCATTAATTTTTCAACATTTTACACTCATTAAACTTCCCAATTGGAAAGAGCTAGATATTAAAACCATAATATCCATTTGGACCTCATATGAATCCATAATAATTATGGATTTAGGTTTTTTATTAAGGTGTTGGGCCAGCCCGAAAGCCAATTTTCTGCTTTAAATAATTTTTTAATTCTTTAATATCTCATTCAATTTTTAAGTGTTTTTGGTAATTACAACTCTCACCCGAGCCCACGTATCCAAGGCGCATCCCCATTCTATCCTCCCCCAATTTGTAGCTCAATTTTATTGTGAAGTTGGACGAAACCTCTCTGGATTTCACAAATCACCTAGATTTGAAGAGGTAAATTTATCCTTTCATAACCCCTTCTATTTTTAATCTTTCTCTCCCATTCTAGTTTCTAAAAGACCTCCGCATCCTTATTTGAACCTCACTTTCATTTATGGTTGTTTTGAAATTCAGATAGTGGTGTATTTAGGTCATTTTCTTCAAGATTTATTTAGGTAAGTGTTTTTATCTTCATTTTATTAATTCTAATTAGGGTTTCCTACCCCTTTAATGAATTTATAGAGTGTACAGAAGTTAGGGTTCATAACTATGATTTAATTTGGTATCTTTTTGGAGAAATATTATGGTTTAGGGTTTGTTTTCACTTCTTTGTTGTGCGGCAGAGGTGCGGTTGAGGTTTCACACCAAGATTTAAGGGTTTTGACTCCAAAGGTAGGTGGTTCCTTGTGTAAGTAATTTTTGATGAGTTATCTTGCTTGATTTATTGGTTTTAATGTTACTCATATTATTTTTGTGGTGTGAAAACCGTTTTTGATGGATTTTCTAAAGCGTTTAATTTTATAGTTGCATTATGTCTTGAAATTGGGTGTTTTTCATGGTGACTCTTGGGGTAATGTTTGTGTGTATTTTATTACACATGAAGGTGAATTATTGGTGTTTAAAGGGGATTAAAATTCTGGTTTGTTTATTACTTAGTTTAATGTGGGCCATGAAATGGGGTTTTTGATTGAGTTCAAGGTGTAAAACCATGTTGTACTTCTTGGAAGTGATTTATGAAAACATGTGTTTTTCATGTGTGTCTTTTGTGGTGTTAATTGAGGTTTTTTTATAACACTTGGGGTTTTTTTTAATAAATGTTGTTATGGATTCAATTCATAGTAAGTATTAGTATTGGTATGAGTTTGGAATTGAATGAGGGGTTTGAAATGGGTTTTGTGTGCGAAGCATAGTTAAACCCCTTGGGTTTGTTTTATGAAAATTGTGAATGTTTTGTTTGGTTAAAAAAATGGTCCAAAGGGTTTATATGTACTGTTTGGTGGGTGTGTTCACATAATATGGGATTTTTAAAGGTAAGGTGGTTATTTAAGATGTCAAATATTTTTTTAGTAATTTTTTATAAAGTGATGAAATGCTTTTGCAAATGGAAAGAGAGCTGTGAAAAATTGTTTTGGGATGTTTTGTGTGAGTGTGTTGTGCAAAATGAATTTAGATGATGAAATAAGTATTATATGATATTTGAGTATGATGTTATGTGAGCTATAATGTATTGGAATGGTTTTATAAAATTGTTTAAAGTATTTTTGGAAGTGTTAATGAAATTTTAAAAGTGTTGTGGGCTATTTTTGGTGTGTGTATGATTTCAAAATGCATTTGAATGAAAAAGTGGACTTTGTGACTTGTGTGATGTACATTTGGTATGTTTGGTGAACTTGTGATGTGGAAACGATATTTTCAAGTGAAAAATTATATTTCTTAACTTTTTGAACTTGTCTGAGCATAAAGGGAAACCCGGGTATCTAGGTGGGTGGACGTGTACTAGTATGTAATTGAATCCATGGGGTTTGGCCTCAGTTTCACGTAGAAAGATTAACGCTTACAACACTAACTAAACTATGATGATGATTATTGGGGACCACTAGCTTATTGGTATGTTCCCTACTAGTGGCTTGTTCATGAGAATGGATATTTTTATGGTTACTCTCACCTAGATACGAGGTACCTGGGACTCACAACAAGCTAGTGCTTATGGGTCATTTCCTATTACTTGTGCTCGTTAGTTACTTTGTGCTTACCGTCAGTATATGGTATGGTTGGATGGAAAATTAAGTAGTGTTGAAATTATTTTTAAAATTTTATATTCTTAATGATATCCCACTTGAGAACTATTTTAATTTTTATGTTTCATCTCTTAGAAATTGTAACTAGCATTTCTTGTTTATGAAAACATACAATCTTTTTGTCTTTGAATGTTTATCACCTGGAATATCTTAGTGATGGTATCCAAATGGGAATTTTCTCACACCCTACATACACCCTTGGATGTAAGTATACTTGGTTATTTTTGTTGTCGCAGGTTGGGTACAGTTTTTAGTGCCAGTGGTTCGGGTTTCTAGCAGGTCCTTGGTGGTGAAGTCTTGTGAAGATGTCTTGAGGGGTGTGCCTCTTACCATGAGGGTTCTTGGGCTGTATCATTTTGGTTTTGTACTTTGTTATAGTCTTTCTGAGTTTTTTTAAACTATGTAATGCATTTCTGATTTTTTTTAAAAGATTATTTGGTTTGAAAAATCCTGATTTGTTTTATTGGGTTAATTTGTTGTTTTAAGTTTATAAACTTATGTAAATCATTCCCAATTATCATTTTATGATACCCGGGAACTTGTTACAGCCTGTGGGGATTGGGAATTCCCATCGGGACTTGTCATGGACCGGGTTTGGCACTGGTTTTGGTGGCAACCAGATTTGGTTCGTGACACAATACATCTTGGATACTAGGTTTTCTTTTTCCAACCAATACAATATCAATACATTCAAGAAACCAGATTGGCCACCATAAACTTACACAATCTCAATACATTCAGAAAACTAGGGTATCCTCCACCAACCTATCTAATTTCAATATGATTGTAATAATAGGTTAGACTCAACCAACCCATCCAATTTTAATGAATTCAATATACTTGGATAGTTGTCTCCAAACCAGACATTCTCATTCTCATCTAGATACTTTGTTGGACTCTACCAACTCATTCATTTTGAATCATATCAAATACTATTTTTCATTCATCCACCCATCTATTTTCTCCTATAACCATATCCTTTAATTATTTTTTGGAATAGTATGCTCAATGTTTGCACTACCATCCCATAGAGTAATTGATATATCACAATAATGGTATAGCGTGCTTAGCCTGGTTCACCTCTATTATACCTAAACTGGGTCCCATATACCTCAAGCATGACTCCCCATGAAATATAGGACTCTGACTAGTGGAGAGGGTCTATGTACAAAGTATGGAGACTATACCCTATTTGGTATAGATAACCATAAGTAACATACTATAAGAAACATATAAATAGTCACATAATATAAAAAAAAGAGTAAAGGTGAACATAACAACTATATTCCAATAATATTAATCAACATAACCCATGATTTAACAAAATTAACAATTGTAATGTCACGCAATCATATAAATATTTAGAGGATATCTTTTGGGAGGTTTGTATATCACATACCTCAAAAATAATTAAAATAATGGAGATGAATACAAAACCAATTATGATTTCATTCCTAATTCAGTGTTACAACTATAACCATGATCCACTATTCATTTATCAATAGTAATGCTATTTCCTCTACCTAGATCACAAAATATAAATTCTTATCATATACCAAGGTGACCAAACAAGGTGTGTGTAAAACTTAGTATGATACCTCCAATGGTGTCCCTGAATAGATATAGTAAATATATTTCCTATATATAGTGATATTCCAAAACAATAAATAATAATAACATCAATAATAAATGTCAAACACTTGAGTGCTAAACTATCCACACAGGGTGTAACCATACCAAATTTGTAAAATGTAAGGGTGTCTCCAATCATACCACAATAAACTATAAGGCTAATATAGAAGTATGTTCCTATACTTGTATGGATCCCATACCATAGGTTATCTTGACCACCATGTATAATAATGTGAAGAATTGGAATAGGTGGAATAATGACTATATCAGCCTCATTATTCAAACATCTCAACCACAACTCAAAATAAATTAAAGACAATAGAATAGGAAATCCCATGTCTTTATCATTCTCAAATAATAGGAATCTTGATCCTGGTATAGTGATATAAGGTCCAAGGAAAGGAGAATCCTTCTTGTATGGTCTCAACTCAAAAGATTATTAACCCAAAATAAAATCATTATAAGTATAACTAGAAATCAGATAATGGATATAAGGATCAAAATATATCATAATCTTGGTCAATTCATAACAATATAAAACAAATGTTAAAGGTAGGTCCTATCTATACGGTCTCACCCCATGATCACCTCAACCCCTGGTCTAGACAATAATTAGACCAATGGGATTGTAACCTTGGTATGTACCTACCTCATTCCTCAGGCTCCTTGATCCCAACTCATATCAATTCTAGGATAATGACATAAGGAAACCAAATACCATAGTGATATCATTTTAATAACATCTTTATCTCATCTAATATAGTATGAAGACCCTAGGAAAGGTTACATGGGTCTATATTGGTCTCAAACCTTAGGTATCTCAACCCTTCCTAACCACCAGTCAAGTTTTTTAACGTAATAAGATTTATAAAATACATAATGTTGGGAATAAACTTCATAGCTCTATAATCAAACTCTATGTTGGTCTTGTTATGACATGAACTTTTATAAATGAAATTCCTCTGGTTAAAATTAATAAGTTCCATATTTATGTAATGTAAGTATAGAAAACACATGCACTACTTTGGTTATGTTAGGCTGTTATAAGTTACATCCTATCAGATTCAATAGACCATTAAGACTAATAACTATTAAAAATATATTGATTTAATATTGATCATATTATTAATATATATTAAGGGTTACGATAAAGTCTTATTGACATAGATAAAAGAAGCGATGACCTCAACTAGTAGGATCATACCATATGAAGCACATTTATTAGAGCTTCCAAGAGAGATAGAATATCTAGTATTTTCCCTTGATCAATACCAAGATAAGATATAATAACTAAAGAACGAGTGAAAAAATTTATAGGAGAAGTTCATTCTCATTGATCTCATGGCCCAAAACATGTTTGCCAAACCCCTATGAGAGTCTCACAATCCCGCACCTTACCCTTAGGGAATTTGGTTGTGTAATAAAGGTTTATGTATCTTGACTATAACAATATAAATATTTATATCTTATTTATATGAAAATAATTATTATATTTACTCCTTATTTTTTTTACTCTATAAATTATTAAGTAATGAGTTTGATAAAACTTATATTTTAATATGAGAAAACATGAATTGTATTTTTGGAAAATATGAAATTTCAATTAAGACATTCCTTTTAATGAATTCGTAGATTTTTTAAATAAATTATATTTAAATAAAATATTATTGTTAAATAATATATATTAAATATAAATTATAATATAATTTTATGAACTGAAAATGTAATTTTTATAAGGTCCGGGAAACTATTATTGTAAAAAAAGAGTATTTTCCAATAAATGGGGATTTTAGTTTAAAAGTTAAATTTATAATATTTAAATAATTATTTTGATAAAATAAATATTATTTTTGTAATCATCGTGTAAAAATTATCCAATGGTGAACTTTTTATAATTTTCTGAGACAATCGAATGTTTGGGTAAAAATTAAATACAGTAAAAATATACAGCATGTATTATGACATAATAATGACCCAAAAGTGATGAAATATGTGTCATCAAATATATAAAAGATAAAATATATTTTTTCCGTTTGAAATAATGTGTTTTTATGTTGTTTTATTTATTTTATAAACCTTTTATGAATCCTCCAAACCCTATATTATATTTTTAATGTTTTAAAATCAATTATTTGTAAACATAAATCACTTACACATCACCAAGGATATTATTTTAATGTTATAAGTTCATATACTTATAAAATAATTGAACAAACTCCTATTTGTCAGATACCATGGGAAAAAAACATCTGTAGTCTTGTGGTTTTTATTACTTTTTTGTATAGATTATAAAACGTAAGTTTGGAAAATAATAAAGAACTCCCCTCTATTTTCCTATATAAACACACCCAATATTCCATTCATATTTACCCATAACCATTATATAATTAATATAATTTTACATTTATTTTCTGTACCCCTCCCATGGTTCAACAAATCTCCCAATAATCTCCTTCAAAATTTTTGGAAACACCCCCTCAAGGTGAGGGTTCCTCTCCTCCTCTTTATTCAAGCACCTTCTTTATGTAATGCCTTTTTTATTTTAATTACTAATGATGTAATATGATTTTCCACATCCCTATTAATTAACTAATTATTTCCAAGTAATTATAGAACCCTTTTACTCACATTAATCACTTCCACGATTCATTATGCACCTCTGTTATGTTGTACAAATTATCCTACATTTTTTCCATTCCAACCCTTTGTATTGGGAATACTATCAACATTTCCACTCAAGGGTACTAGCCATAAAATATATGTCCTTATATTATTGTTTAATTCCATGTAGTTATTCCACACTCCTTAATAATGAGATTAAATGTGATGAAATATGATCCTATGTTGAATTATTTATGTGATATGCTTATTCATGTACATTATATAAAAGCAACGGGTGTGCCTGAAATTATATAGCGCTCCAATGCATTGAGAAATTATTTAGTCACATGAGATGTCATGTATGTGACTATGTATTAAACCTAATCCATTATGAGACTTTTCCACAATTTTATGATGTTTTTGAATTTTTCATTGACCTATGTTTATGATTTCATGTTTAATGTTGTTTCCACATTCTCATGTCGCCATTATGTTATCATGTTGTATCATGCCTTATTGTACAATATTTTGATAATCACCGATTTTATGTCCCATTTAAATTATTATTTACTAACATGTAATACATTCATCATGTTATGATTTTTTTCATTCCCTTACTATGTTTTATATCTCACCCCTTTCTTCTTTTTGTCCCTGGGTTATCCCATGCAATTTTAAAAGCTATAGAATTTTAGAAGCATGTTAAGAAAGTTTTCAATAATGTTACTATATCCATGTATCAAATGGATGTTATATATACCTAATTTCCCTAATACACTAGTCTTCATGATCGTATGGGTTTTACTAAATGTATTTTATGTAATAAATCATAAAATAAAGTGTATTAAAGATATGGGTTGTTATAGTTAATATTAGAGAAAAGTCCAGTTATTTTTTGGATCAATATTTGAAAATTTTGGTGAAAGCCCTAGTGAAAAGACTAAACATATTAAAACATGACTAAATTTTGGTAAAGTATATATTAAGTTGTTTCAAATAAAATATATCCCTATCTAGATACTACAAGTGGATGTTTATCTAGTATAGATTTACCTAGGGGTAATAACCCCAAAAGGGAACATTAAGCTAGAATTGATCATCACCTAATGCACAATAATGGGCCTTACTTCACAATTGTTTTGATAATCTCGGATAATATTCTTTTTTAAATACACAATATTCTCACAAACCACTGTTAAGGGAATAAAAATTACCATAATATTTTATGTTAGGAAATAGATCATAAATAACTAGGAATGAAACCTAGAAATTCATAGGTTAAAGAATACATGTAATTTATGAGTTATCTATTTATTGTTCATGGTTTCCCATTTATGTTTTTAATATTTTAAAAATACTAATCCCTAATTTTATCTTTATTATATTCAATGGATAGAAATATGATACACTGATTCAACAACCAATGTGATGGGCAACATGATGACTACCTAAATGATATTCCTAACATGATGGAACTCAAGTAAGACATCTTTTTATTATTCTAATACAACTATAAAAAATTAATATTAGAAACTGGAACATAATTTAATGTCAAAACATGTCAAAGAAGAGGAGTATTATGTCTTAATAAAGTTCATCTAATGATGGTTATAAATAAAGAAGACCAAATTTCCTTTTTCTAAAAAATGTATAAAGAGGCACTAAGGAAATTTTCAAAAAGGAATTGGGATATGTTTTAAGTGTGTAAAAATATGGCATAAAGTAGGAAATTACCATATAAAAATGAATAATATGATGTATGGAAATAAATTTCAATCTATGGTACCAATTATAGTTCTGAGTTGTAAATGGGGTAAAGTTGGGCATTATCCAAGAAAATTATCTATTTTAAGGGAAAACAAGCATGATAATCACCAACAATCTCCAAACTAAAGGTAACAAGTAAATTATTATGTATAGATGGATCATAATGACTTAAGTACACAAAAAATATAATCCATACTTTTGTATGTCTTGTTATATTTCAATTCATGTCATTTTAGAATATCTTGTAAGTTTTATAATAACATTGAGTCACCACCCCAAATTATTTGATTTCATTGAGTAAAATTCTATAACTATTGTATCAAAAGTTGAATTTTGTGGGAATGTAATTCTCAAAAATAATATAATTATAAATTTATTGTAATTTTATGTTCACTTAGTTATGGAATGGTTTTCCTTTTTAAAATTTTACATAAATTGTTGGGAGAGGGAATTCACCCTCTATACCATGAACTACCCTTTGATTCTATACAAGTGCATGGAAGATTATGAATCTCCTGTGGTATCATCATCGCAAGAATGGATATGATTACTTTATGAGAAATTGTATCGATCTCAAATTATTGATACTAATGAAAATATCATGCATGATTAAATTCCCATTGTAAGGGAATTCGTTGATGTTGTTAATGAAGAATTACTTGGTATTACTTCTAGTTTAGAGGTTAAGTTCTCAATAAAATTTATACTAGGACCAAGTAACATTCCTAGGGAATTTCATTATCGATAGATACATATTTTTGGATCCTTCAAAAATAGAGATGATTAAAGGACGGTCTAGACCAACCTTTGTGATATAAATCTTTAGTTTCCATATATGATCTAGGTATTATCATTGATTTTTGAGAAAATTCTCACAATTTTCTGTAACACCCCGAAGTTTTCAAACCTCTTAAAAGAAATTTGGGCATTTTGTGCTTTTGAAGTTTTCTCTTTAGAACAATCAGACTGTAAAATATAAAAAAACACGTAACTTTTATTTAATGAATTCAACACTGAAGGGTCTTACATTTTTTTTTTCGGGTTACAAGAAAAACTCTCTAACCAAATATTCCAACCAAGAACCCGATTACAATAATGGGAAGACTGCTTAAAACTACTAAGAGCCCGAAAATGCGGTAGGGATTTCGAGCATCCATCATAAGAAACGTAAGGATTGCTGAATCCACCGCGACCGTGCTCAACACCAAGGGGATCACGCGAACCATCTTCCTTCTCCTTCAGTCACTTGGGGTAAGGGACACCCGAGACAAAACCTTTCTTTTTATAAACACCCTAATATGGCCGTTGCACCCCAAACGGCTATATTTTTTCGACCGTTGGGTCTCCTTATCCTTTTTGTTGACCGTTGGACCTAAAACGACTATATTTTCGACCGTTGTTTTCCCAAAGTATCCAATGTTTTGTTTTTTAACCGTTACCCAAATAATGTTTAAATTCAGTTTTTGTCGACGTGATAAAACTTATTAAGTATAGTTTTGAAATAATTGATAAGTGATATGTATTTTCTTTTATATATATAGTTGTAATTTATATATCCATATATATATATGGTTTTGGTTTGTTAGCCTAAAATTTGATTAAATTTAAATTATTATAAAATTATCAATAAAACTAATTCTTTTTATAAATTATATTTACGGTTGACTTCTCATAAAAGTGTTAATGATGTATATTTACCCATTTACAAAATTAATTTATGAATTTCTTTATATAATAATAATAAATAAATAAAACTACACAATTATGTTCTTACTAAAACCTAATAATTTTGTTGCTTTAATTTTGACATTCTACCTATTTAGGGATAAACTTATTAATTTTAAACACTTTCTTTTTGTTTCAAATAATCCGAATGTATTTTTTTTTAGTTTATTTATGAAATCATAAGTATATATGTTATTATACTTGAGTTCACTTTTTATTTTATGTATAAAACTTATGGATGTGTATTTATATGTTTTGATAAAAAGAAATAGAGAAAAATGAAAATACAAATTATGTTTAAAATAAGGGTTTAATAGTTTAATATATAGGGGTATTAATAACCCTTGACTTAGGATAATAATAGTTTATTAATAAGGTTATATTAGTGAATTTATAATAGGTTTAATAAAATATTAAAACAACCGTTTTTTTTATGTTAAAAACGTTGAAATAAAACGATATTGCGTAAAAAAAAGGGGAAAACGAAAGAAACCGCGTGTTTCGTTTTTTTTATAAACCCCACGTCGACCTCGGTCCATCCGATCTGGACTGTTTTGATCCTGGCCATTCGTTTTTTTTCCTGCATCTCCCTCGCCTGCGGTTCTTCTTCTTCCTCGCCGCGCCGCAGAACCAGTAGCGTAGGCCCTCGTTTCCTCCGCCTGAGTCGTCAACGGTCATCCCTCTCTTCTCCTTCCACGAAGTCGGCGCCGCCTCTTAAATATCGGCCTCGGTTCCATCGTCGCCTCTCCTCGCCCAAAGACTTCATCTTCTTCTTCTTCGTTCTTTTTTTTTAAGACTCCCTGCTGCACCGAAGGACCGGATCCCTCTTCGGCTTCTGGACCTCGTTGCTGCCTCGTTCTCTCCTCCTCCTCTCCGTGTCGGTAAGGGTTGAACTCTGTCTGTAAAGTTTTGAACTTCGGTTTTCATTTACATAAAAATGTATACGGGTTATATATACACACATGTATATCTCCTGTCTTTAAACCTTCGGATCCCCTTTCCTCACTTAAACCTCCCCTCTGAACGAAGGTATGAGAAGTTCTCTGTTTGTTCTGCTCTTCCCCTATTCGACGCACCCATTTATTTTCTTTATATTTATTTTTGTATATGTTAATATAAACATGTATAATTGTATTCAAGGTCGTAAAGAACTTCATTATAACTGTTTTTCACTCTTCCTGTTTTACGAGTCAAGCGAGGGTAAGGGTTCCTGTCTTGTTGGTTTGAGTTTTGGTGAACCTACATGTGATATAAACTCTATATATATATATGAATATATATATATTATTTTGGTATGTATATGTGTACCTAAATGTATATAAATAAATTTGAACGCATACACCTATTTTTCATAATATATGATGAATGAGTATGATTAATATGTTTTAATACTTTTGGTATAACGTGACGAGTTACTAAAATTATATATGCCCTTTAAAACTTTTAATCCAAGGGCGATGCCAAGACTATTTAAATATATGGTCATATATATATATATATGGTGAAATTTCAGGATTGGTTTAATGTCAAAATGACTTTTCTAGCTTGAAAATATTCATTTATCAGCGTTTTTGACAATTCGTGCACTTTTTGTAAAAATGTGTGGCATGAACCCCCCCTTAAGAATTTATATGTTTCCAAGTGAATGTGTTTTCAAAATTTCAGTTTCCAAAACCTTTTTATTTATTTATTTATCAGGACTTGGTTATATATATATATATATAATTATAGACACATAAGTTTCTAATAATTTTAATGGATGCTAAGCCAACATCTGTATTGCACCGATGGACCGGCCTAACTTGAAAATTTAAGTTCCCTCAATGAAACTTATACTTGTAAAGAATGTGTTTTGCATGTTTAAAGATATGAACTATGAATTTATGGTTTTATTTAACATGATGAAATTTTACATGACAATCCGCTATGTTCAGTATTCCAGATTATTTTTGCATGTGCAAGATTAAGTTGATTTAGTTTATTTGCATCAATGTTTAATCTGAAGCCAAAAGCCTAGTTCTTTTTACATCTATGATATGATCCCGCTCAAGTCATGAATATGTATGTAAAAAGGAGTTTTGATTATGAATGTATGTAACCCCGTGAATGAATGACCATGTCAAGATATGTGAGGGATGTATAGGACTTATATGTTTATGGACGGGTGCGCCCGGAATTATACAGCGCTCCAATGCATTGGGTAAAGCAAGAGTCTCATGAGACGTCAAGTGCAACGGTCTTAGAGAATATCCTTGGCTCGTGCTACCAAGTGCAACGGTCTTGGAGAATATCCTTGGCTCGTGCTACCAAGTGCAACGGTCTTGGAGAATATCCTTGGCTCGTGCTACCAAGTGCAACGGTCTTGGAGAATATCCTTGGCTCGTGCTATCAAGTGCAACGGTCTTGGCGAATAGCCTTGGCTTGTGCTATCATGTGCAACGGTCTTAGCAAATGGCCTTGGCTCGTGCTACCATGGGAAACGGGATTGGCATTTGGCCTTGACCCGTACCAAAATTATGGTCATGACGTGAGGTCTTGACAAAGTCCGGTATTATGCATCCCCTCTGCATGTAATGATAAAGGTTAACCAGGGGTTAGTTCAACTAATAGGACAACCCCTAGTTGAAAGATCCCAAGATCATGAAAGTATACTTTATGCAACAAGAACTGTTTTCATATGGTAAACTGTTAGATGATCTGCATTTTACTCATAATCCATGATATGCATGTCTTCCCTGTTTAGTCATAGAATTCTTTTAGAAGTAAAGTAACTTTGTTTTAACATTATGCATTATTTATTCTTCTTATATTGCGCACTCTGATCATGTTTATGTTTAAGCTCATTTCAAGTAAGTGCTTCTTTGTGCAAGTGGTTTTCAAAGAAAAATGGATCTCATGTTTTAAGAAAAGATAATGTTTTAGTTTTATCAAAGTGTTTTATTTTCTTCAAAAAGGTCTTATTTGAGAAAGTTTTTTTTCTTAAAATGTTTTTAAAACCCCTTACTGGGCAATTTTTTTTTGCTCACCCTACGTTTTGTTTAAAATTTTTCAGGCATGGAATGTACTGTTGAAGTTTATCAGAGCAGCTGGTTTCCCAAAATCCTGAGCCTCGCGATCTTCTGTAGTCATGAGACATGATATATTTTTTGTAAATGTTGTAATGAAATGCTAAGCATATCATGTCTCATGAGGCACCCTGGGTACTGGGGTTGTCACTGTTGGTATCAGAGGATAGGTTCAGGCAACTCTAGAAAACCAGGTGATATGGATATATTGCTAAGACTAACTAAGTAAGAATGTTATAACTTTCAGATGGCTGATGTACCTACCGACCTCTTGTCACTCCCCACTGAGGCTCTAGAGAACATTATATCTCTAGCCAGCCGTGAAAACTTCCTGAATTATGCCCAAATTCGCATGACGTGTAAGCACTTGTACGATGTGTCAAACTCATCTAGGGTGCTTAGTCTCCACCGGGGAATGGGGATGGATTATCTCCTAATGATGATGACCCAGTTTCCCTCGTATGCACGTCGGGGAAGGTATCACGAAGGACTCTTCCGAGTGTTCACAGCTGGAGAGGAATCTGGCACAATGCTAGATAACCCTTTTCAAGAAGCTGCTGCTGCTGGAGACCTCCGAGCAGCTTATCTGTGCCAAGTCCTGCACTACGGATTCTGGGGCCAATTAATGGACTTCGGAGCGTTGGAAAATGAGTCCACCCGTGTGTCTCTTAGGCAAGAAGTGCACACCGATGTTTCCCAACTTCACACCCCTCACGCTAAACTCAGGAGGCGTTATAAATGTTCCCATGAGTTTAGTCCTGTATGCTCATCTTGTGTGTGGTTTGAAGAGTTAGGAAGTTTTGCCACTCTTTGTGGCGTACGTCTTGTGAACTCAGACTTTGCTGTGTAAACTTTTTCACAAATGGATGTTTCTTGTTTCTTTTCATGTCTTCAACGTATCCATGTTGTTAAGAGTTTCCCCTCGATGTTTTCAGATGGCTGGACAAACGAACTTCTCATCCCTACCCGATGAGCTAGTAGAAGTCATTTTGATCAAGGCATGCATGGTGGATTACCCATCATTTCTCCACCTACGAGGGTCCTGCCAGCGTTTGCTCAATTTAGCAAACGGTCCAGAGATTCTTCGGCTATGTCGAGAGAATAATCGCATCTTTCAGCTCATCGCTGCTGCTCAACTCCCCTGCTATAGGCGAAGGGGAATGTACTTTGAGGGCCTGTTCCAATGTTTCACTCTGGCACAAAAATTTACTGCCAGAGCGTGCTTTCTCGTGGCTGCCCAGGATGGCCAGCTCAGCGCAGCATATATGTTCCAAGTCTGGAACATCAGTCTCCTCGATCGCACCGTCCCTCTCGACTATCTCGAGCAGGATGTGGCCAGAAGAGTCGTCAAGGAGTTTATCTACTCAGACATATCCGAGCTTTGCATCGCACGAGCCTCCCTTTGGAAGCCCGTGTGTAGTACACACGACCAGGATTTCAAGGAGCACTGTTCGAGGTGCATCTGGACTAGGGAAACCGAAGAGCTGTGTGCCAACTTTGGTGTCCTGTTAACCGAGCCAGACCCACTGTTTCGGTAGAGTTTTACGTTTGGGGTTTCAGTTTCCTTTTTTGTTTTATGATAGAATTGCGGGGACGCAATTCTTTGAAGGGGGAGATAATGTAACACCCCGAAGTTTTCAAACCTCTTAAATGAAATTTGGGCATTTTGTGCTTTTGAAGTTTTCTCTTTAGAACAATCAGACTGTAAAATATAAAAAAACACGTAACTTTTATTTAATGAATTCAACACTGAAGGGTCTTACATTTTTTTTTCGGGTTACAAGAAAAACTCTCTAACCAAATATTCCAACCAAGAACCCGATTACAATAATGGGAAGACTGCTTAAAACTACTAAGAGCCCGAAAATGCGGTAGGGATTTCGAGCATCCATCATAAGAAACGTAAGGATTGTTGAAGCCACCGCGACCGTGCTCAACACCAAGGGGATCACGCGAACCATCTTCCTTCTCCTTCAGTCACTTGGGGTAAGGGACACCCGAGACAAAACCTTTCTTTTTATAAACACCCTAATATGGCCGTTGCACCCCAAACAGCTATATTTTTTCGACCGTTGGGTCTCCTTATCCTCTTTGTTGACCGTTGGACCTCAAACGACTATATTTTCGACCGTTGTTTTCCCAAAGTATCCAATGTTTTGTTTTTTAACCGTTACCCAAATAATGTTTAAATTCAGTTTTTGTCGACGTGATAAAACTTATTAAGTATAGTTTTGAAATAATTGATAAGTGATATGTATTTTCTTTTATATATATAGTTGTAATTTATATATCCATATATATATATGGTTTTGGTTTGTTAGCCTAAAATTTGATTAAATTTAAATTATTATAAAATTATCAATAAAACTAATTCTTTTTATAAATTATATTTACGGTTGACTTCTCATAAAAGTGTTAATGATGTATATTTACCCATTTACAAAATTAATTTATGAATTTCTTTATATAATAATAATAAATAAATAAAACTACACAATTATGTTCTTACTAAAACCTAATAATTTTGTTGCTTTAATTTTGACATTCTACCTATTTAGGGATAAACTTATTAATTTTAAACACTTTCTTTTTGTTTCAAATAATCCGAATGTATTTTTTTTTAGTTTATTTATGAAATCATAAGTATATATGTTATTATACTTGAGTTCACTTTTTATTTTATGTATAAAACTTATGGATGTGTATTTATATGTTTTGATAAAAAGAAATAGAGAAAAATGAAAATACAAATTATGTTTAAAATAAGGGTTTAATAGTTTAATATATAGGGGTATTAATAACCCTTGACTTAGGATAATAATAGTTTATTAATAAGGTTATATTAGTGAATTTATAATAGGTTTAATAAAATATTAAAACAACCGTTTTTTTATGTTAAAAACGTTGAAATAAAATGATATTGCGTAAAAAAAAAGGGGAAAACAAACGAAACCGCGTGTTTCGTTTTTTTTATAAACCCCACGTCGACCTCGGTCCGTCCGATCTGGACTGTTTTGATCCTGGCCATTCGTTTTTTTTCCTGCATCTCCCTCGCCTGCGGTTCTTCTTCTTCCTCGCCGCGCCGCAGAACCAGTAGCGTAGGCCCTCGTTTCCTCCGCCTGAGTCGTCAACGGTCATCCCTCTCTTCTCCTTCCACGAAGTCGGCGCCGCCTCTTAAATATCGGCCTCGGTTCCATCGTCGCCTCTCCTTGCCCAAAGACTTCATCTTCTTCTTCTTCGTTCTTTTTTTTAAGACTCCCTACTGCACCGAAGGACCGGATCCCTCTTCGGCTTCTGGACCTCGTTGCTGCCTCGTTCTCTCCTCCTCCTCTCCGTGTCGGTAAGGGTTGAACTCTGTCTGTAAAGTTTTGAACTTCAGTTTTCATTTACATAAAAATGTATACGGGTTATATATACACACATTTATATCTCCTGTCTTTAAACCTTCGGATCCCCTTGCCTCACTTAAACCTCCCCTCCGAACGAAGGTAAGAGAAGTTCTCTGTTTGTTCTGCTCTTCCCCTATTCGACGCACCCATTTATTTTCTTTATATTTATTTTTGTATATGTTAATATAAACATGTATAATTGTATTCAAGGCCGTAAAGAACTTCATTATAACTGTTTTTCACTCTTCCTGTTTTACGAGTCAAGCGAGGGTAAGGGTTCCTGTCTTGTTGGTTTGAGTTTTGGTGAACCTACATGTGATATAAACTCTCTATATATATGAATATATATATATTATTTTGGTATGTATATGTGTACCTAAATGTATATAAATAACTTTGAACGCATACACCTATTTTTCATAATATATGATGAATGAGTATGATTAATATGTTTTAATACTTTTGGTATAACGTGACGAGTTACTAAAATTATATATGCCCTTTAAAACTTTTAATCCAAGGGCGATGCCAAGACTATTTATATATATGGTCATATATATATATATGGTGAAATTTCAGGATTGGTTTAATATCAAAATGACTTTTCTAGCTTGAAAATATTCATTTATCAGCGTTTTTGACAATTCGTGCACTTTTTGTAAAAATGTGTGGCATGAACCCCCCCTTAAGAATTTATATGTTTCCAAGTGAATGTGTTTTCAAAATTTCAGTTTCCAAAACCTTTTTATTTATTTATTTATCAGGACTTGGTTATATATATATATATAATTATAGACACATAAGTTTCTAATAATTTTAATGGATGCTAAGCCAACATGTGTATTGCACCGATGGACCGGCGTAACTTGAAAATTTAAGTTCCCTCAATGACACTTATACTTGTAAAGAATGTGTTTTGCATGTTTAAAGATATGAACTATGAATTTATGGTTTTATTTAACATGATGAAATTTTACATGACAATCCGCTATGTTCAGTATTCCAGATTATTTTTGCATGTGCAAGATTAAGTTGATTTAGTTTATTTGCATCAATGTTTAATCTGAAGCCAAAAGCCTAGTTCTTTTTACATCTATGATATGATCCCCCTCAAGTCATGAATATGTATGTAAAAAGGAGTTTTGATTATGAATGTATGTAACCCCGTGAATGAATGACCATGTCAAGATATGTGAGGGATGTATAGGACTTATATGTTTATGGACGGGTGCGCCCGGAATTATACAGCGCTCCAATGCATTGGGTAAAGCAAGAGTCTCATGAGACGTCAAGTGCAACGGTCTTGGAGAATATCCTTGGCTCGTGCTACCAAGTGCAACGGTCTTGGAGAATATCCTTGGCTCGTGCTACCAAGTGCAACGGTCTTGGAGAATATCCTTGGCTCGTGCTACCAAGTGCAACGGTCTTGGAGAATATCCTTGGCTCGTGCTATCAAGTGCAACGGTCTTGGCGAATAGCCTTGGCTTGTGCTATCATGTGCAACGGTCTTGGCAAATGGCCTTGGCTCGTGCTACCATGGGAAACGGGATTGGCATTTGGCCTTGACCCGTACCAAAATTATGTTCATGACATGAGGTCTTGACAAAGTCCGGTATTATGCATCCCCTCTGCATGTAATGATAAAGGTTAACCAGGGGTTAGTTCAACTAATAGGACAACCCCTAGTTGAAAGATCCCAAGATCATGAAAGTATACTTTATGCAACAAGAACTGTTTTCATATGGTAAACTGTTAGATGATCTGCATTTTACTCATAATCCATGATATGCATGTCTTCCCTGTTTAGTCATAGAATTCTTTTAGAAGTAAAGTAACTTTGTTTTAACATTATGCATTATTTATTCTTCTTATATTGCGCACTCTGATCATGTTTATGTTTAAGCTCATTTCAAGTACGTGCTTCTTTGTGCAAGTGGTTTTCATAGAAAAATGGATCTCATGTTTTAAGAAAAGATAATGTTTTAGTTTTATCAAAGTGTTTTATTTTCTTCAAAAAGGTCTTATTTGAGAAAGTTTTTTTTTCTTAAAATGTTTTTAAAACCCCTTACTGGGCATTTTTTTTTTGCTCACCCTACGTTTTGTTTAAAATTTTTCAGGCATGGAATGTACTGTTGAAGTTTATCAGAGCAGCTGGTTTCCCAGAATCCTGAGCCTCGCGATCTTCTGTAGTCATGAGACATGATATATTTTTTGTAAATGTTGTAATGAAATGCTAAGCATATCATGTCTCATGAGGCACCCTGGGTACTGGGGTTGTCACTTTTTCAGTCCCCCTAACCATTCTAACATGGAATAGATTCAAGTTTTTCTAGAATTATGAATGTGAGTAATGTCTTAAAGAGGTGAAGAATCGGTTAATCACTAAACATGTACTCACATTACCCACCATTGGGGAAGAATTTATGATATATAGTGATGCATCCAAAAAGGACAAGGGTTGGGTACTCATGAAAAATAAAAAAGTGATATCCAATGCCTCTCACCAACTAAAGATCCATAAGTAGAACTACCCAACTCATGATCTATAATTGGATACAGTGATCTTCATGTTAAATATTTGGTGACATTTTCTCTATGGGGAGAGGTGTGATATATATATGGGACATAAAAGCCTAAAATATATAATCACAAAAAAGGAGCTTAATATGCACTAATGGGGGTAGTTAGAGATAATAAATGATTAAAATTGTAAAATCCATTACCATATTGGGAATGTGAACAAAGTGGAAGATTCTTTAAGTATAAATGATCCCACAACTCTATCCATGATGAGGATTTCAAGGGATCCAATATTATTGAAAATGAAACAGATGTATATGGGAATAATAAAAGCATATTAATCCTAAATTTCTCAAATAACTTTTCAATTGTAACACCCCAAGCTTCCACGGTATGCTTCTCTTTGATTAATACAATAGCGTGTGTTGAACACAACTTCGAGTTCTAACACACCACAACCAATCAAACTATCCATTATGAATAGTAATTCCCACTTTTTGAAATTTTATAAATTTTACCTTTCAAAATTGACTTCATTTTTGGATTTGGAATATCAAAATTAGCTTAGGGTGAATTTTTGGTATTTTTCTAAAAACATTCAATTTTTGATAAATAGTGAAAAACACTGAGTTATAGTTTAAAACCAATTTTTTATTTAAATAATTATTTATTTTATTTAAATTTATTTTATGTCAAATTCGATACATAATACCTATATAAGTTCAATTTAATTCATTGGAGTCAGTTTATAATAATTTTAGATATATAAAAATTTTAATGAACTTTTTATCGTCTTTTACCCACCTCCTAGGAGCATTTAAAATTTACATAAAACTTAATTTTACCGCTTATGGGAATTAAATTTTAAAAATAAAAGAGATAAGGTTGATATCAGTAAGTAAAATGTTGTTCAATAAGATGAATTTTTTTTGGTGAATAGTAACTTTTTACTTTTATTTACCACGGTTAAAAGTAAATAGGGTAATTAAGGGTAAAAATGATATTATAATTACCCTAACACATGTCCTAATTCTATTGGATTAGTGTAATTCAACCAAAAAACCTTAGGAGTAAAATATGATACTTTATGTCCACATGTATTAGATTAGGACATTTGTTATTATTTAATTCAAAGAAGAGTTAAAAGAGTTAAAATTAAAGTTTAATAACTAAAACATTATTAATATAAGGTTACACATAAGATAAATTAAACTATAAATATTAATTATAAAGATAAATATATTTAATACATAATGGTATTTTATTTATATTTTTTAGACATTAATTAATTTAATTTATTTATGACACAATGATGATGCAATAATTACTGTATTAATGAAAAATTAAAATAATTGATATTATAAATATTTAAATAAATGTAATTTGAGACTTTTTATGAATTCCACTAATTTTATAGGTTAATATTACATATTAGGGTTGTTTAGATGAATTGTTTTCTAAGAAATAATGATGTTATGAATTTAGAAAAAACAAAATACCAAATAGTGTCAAAATTGACATAAAAGAGTTTTTAAAACAAATATTATATTATTAATTGATATTCTATTCCTAAAAATATAAGTTTCTTCCAAAAGACTTATATAATTATAGGTGTATCATTAATTAACCATTTTAGGTTCTCTTTGAAGTATATAGTAATTTTATTAACCATATAATATAAAAATACAAAGATACATGGTAAATGTCAAACTATTTAACTAAGAGTTAAATCTAAAAGATAAAGTTAATATAGTTACCCAAACCTATATAAAACATATTTGTTGAGTGGTTTTCGACTTATCCACACCTTAGCCTTTAAATAATACATTTTTGAGCCATTAGAAACCGAAAATGATTTTATTATAAAATAATATTTCTTGTTTTTCCTAAGGTTCCCCTCACCCCTCTTATAAAAGGGAAATCCCCCGTCTATCTAATTCAGACCTTAAAAGCCATTTGGATTGACATAACTCTACCCAAATACCCTCTCAACTATCCTACATTAATCCCAGAGGAATTCCTTTGGTTATAAATCCAACCTAAGGAGTCCTTTTGATCAAATCAAAAGGAAGAACCCAAAGAAGAGGTAAATATCTCACCACCTCTTTCAAGTTCCTTTCTTCTTCCACTTCCCTTTTCTTTGTTTTTTACATTCTAAAATAATAAATCCAGTATATTCTATATAATTTTATGTTATTATAAAAATTATAAAACCAAATTCATTATTCTATTCATCCTTTGGATGACATGTCGCCATACGTGCGTACGAACGGCTTACCGTCTCCACGTCGTGGTTTAATTGTTATTCAATACATTATTATTTGGATGGGTGTAATAATGATTTTTAATAGATATAAATAATAAATATAACATGATAATGATTCTTTATAAATGATATACCATCCAATTATATATTATTTTAATATCAAAAAAATTATATTGTCACTCGTGCGTACATACGGATTACCGTCTCCACGAACGCGATGAGATTCATTCCTCATCGTATCCATTTAAGAATAATTTTCATTAGATGATTAAAAATAATGTTTAAAGACTTGATATCATTCTTGATATAAATAAGATACACCCCATCCATAACAAATATGACTCACATAACAAAGAATATAAAGGAAAATTAATCCATTAACACCCAAAACAACGATAATACTAAGATATTATTAACAAAGCAATTTTAAAAGATCATATATGATATCATATTAATGTATATGATTATTTTATAATTTAATAACAATTATTTCACCATTATATAGAATTTTAACCTACCCTCGACCAAGGAAAAGTACAAGGCAAGGGTTAATTTTACAATCTCTTCATTATCTGAGGTTGTTTATACGTAATTATCTACTCGGACCTCTTTATCATCCACATACATGTTTCTTAAAAATGTATTCCAAAACAATTTTAATATTTAATATACTATGGGTTAAAGTCATTTATATCCTTTTTTGACTTTTTATAAAATGTATTGAAAGGAATCTTTTCGTAGTTTTCCAAACAAGGTCCTTTATAACCTTTTCGACAAAATTAAGGTAAGAATGTCTTTTTTTTAACTTATACAGCGGGTGCGGCTATTTTCCACCATTATAACATCATCAAAGCTTCCCTTACAAGATTATAATAATATTTTAAAAATAAATGTTTTATTTATAAATTATGTGATTCTCAAATCATTTCAAAATAGAAAGAGATATTTCTCTAGAAAAATGTTTTGATTTCATCTATGTCAATATCCTTTGATGGATTTTAATCTTATTTGAAATTGATTTATTATGAAAAAGAATCTATATTGTATTGAAGGTTTTGTGATATGTTTTATTGTGGATGTTTTATTTTTATACCATTCATGGTTTATAGATAAAGTATTGACATTTCATATGCTAGTTTTAATATAAATGTTTATGTTATGTTTAAACCTTTTCATATGAGGAATGCATTGGACTTAGTAAGTAACGGGTGAAGCCCGATATAGCTCCTCGATGCATCAGTAGGTCTCATGAGACAAACTAGTGTCTTGGAACAAGGCCTTGATGAAATCTTATTTGTAGTCTTGGAACAAGGCTTTGACTACATGGTTATGGAAGTCTGGCATTATACATTACATCATTATGAAAGTGGCTATTGATATTGCATGTGATTATTCATCTAGTAGAATATCAATGTGAGAAAGTAAATGGAATTATTTGATTTTTATCTTTGCCATATTATGTTGAAGTTCAAGTTTAAAAGGATTTTATTTTATTTTTATACATTACCTTAAATGTTTATGCTTATTTATGAAATTTTCCACTATATTGTTATCCTTACTGAGCATCTGAGCTCACCCCTTTCTATGTTTTATTTTTCCCAGGATGTGAAGAATTATAGTATGACTAACTTTCAGGGATAGTCTATGGGATCTCTGTGTTGTCTATGGAAACAGTGTTATTGTAGTTTTCTATTTTATGATGTAATGTAAACCTTATAAATGTATATAGTACTTCCAAGGCTACTAAACTAATAAGTCTTTAGAGACTTGATCTTTTGTGATCATGACAATGTTATTTAATAATGCACCAACTCTAGGTAACTGGGATCGGGGCATTACATTTGGTATCAGAAGAAGTTTAGTACAAAACTTGGAATCTAGATTTAGATAAACTATGATTAGATCACATTACCCAAAGATAGGCTTTGAGGATTAGTATAGAATAACTTCCTAGAATTTTGGTATTGTAGAGATTTTGTGAGTTTTCCAAGAAATACATCCCTATCTGGATACAAGCAGGTAGAGGCAGCTCTCGCATAGATGTACCTATAGGTAAAACCCGAAAACACTGCTTTGAGCTAGACTCGAACGGGAACTGGTGCACAACAACGGGCCTTGCTACACTCTTGGTTACGAAACTCCCAGGGGATATGCTTATGATAATTATCATTTTATTTAAAAACCATTATGAAGCTTTTATGAGTATATAATTCCTCAAACAAAACATTTTTTTATGATTATGGATTATATCCATAAACTGTTCAATTTATGTTAAGTGTTTTACAAGTTTGGAATTGTGTATTTCGATTCATAAAATAATCTAGTTTATGTCATTTTTTAGAAATGGAACCTAGTAGAAGAATGGAAATCATATCAATTCACACAATTCATGTAGGGATTTACCTCCTGCTCAAGATAATTATAGTGGAGCTGGTGATACAACTCGTGCTGATTAGCTTATCACCATACTGGGGAAACTCACTCAGGTTATGAATAATAACCTTACCCGTATGGAGCACCCTGATCCACAGCATGGAGGATCAATGTTAGATCGCTTTATGAGGAAACAACCACCAATTTTCAATGGGAATACAAATCCTTTAATAGATGAGCAATGGATAAATTCCTTAGAGAAAATATTTCATGCCTTGGGGAGTAGTAAAAGGGAAAAAGTTATCATGGAAGTTTACCGCCTCATTGGAGATTCCGATCAATGATGGTCATTGATTCGAAAAAAAAGGAAGAAGATGAAGTATCAAATATGGAATGGAGGGAGTTTAAAGAAATTTTATTAGAAAAATACTTTCCTCGTGACCATCGATCAGATATGGAAAGGCAAATTCTGAGTTTGAGGAAAAAGGAGGATGAGAATGTCGTAAAGTATGAAGCAAACTTTACACGGTTAGAGAGGCATGCATCAGATTATATACGTAACCCAAGAAGTAAGATTGATCATTTAATTTATGGGTTAAAACCATTTCTCCATCGAGAATTATTCTCACAATCCTTCTCGTTGTACGAAGATATTGTCTCATGTGCTATCAAGACAGAAAAAGAATTCTCTAAGTCTTACGACTTTAAAGAAAAGCAATAGAAGAAGAGATCTTCTGAACACTATGGAAATGGAAATAAGGGGAAGAAGGGAAAAGTTGAATATCCATCCTACATTAAATGTGGGAAGAAACACCCCGGTGCTTTCTTGAAGGGAATGGGAGTCTTTTACAAGTGTGGTGAAAAGGACAACAAGCTCGTGATTGTAAGGGGAAGAAAGAGGATGTAGATGTTGAATGCTAAAATTGTAGAGAAAGGGGGAATTATGAGAATAAATGTCCTAAGCATCATGGGGAATTACCTCAGAAAAGTACAAGGGATCAAGGCCAAGCTTATGCTATCACTACTTCTGAGGTTGAAGCTCCGAAAGATGTAGTGGCAGGTAATTTAATGGTTTCCTCAAGTTTAGTAAATGCTTTATTTGATTCTGGATCATCACATTGTTTCGTATCTTCCCAGTTTGCTAAGAAAATTAGATATTTCCAATTTGATTTAACAAGGGAGTTGTCAGTCAAAACTTCTAAGGGAAGTATCATTGCAATAAAGTTTTGTGAATCAGTTCCCATTAGGGCATATAAATGTTCTTTATATGCTGATCTCATCGTCATACCTATGATTGAATTTGATATAATCCTCAGTATGGATTGGATTTCAGACCATTATGTGAATATTTATTATAAGAATAAGGAGGTTATGATTTTTGATGATGATGATAAAGAACTCCTTATCTTTATAGCAGAATCATCACCACCTAATTCTTATCTAGATCCACCACCAGTAGCTCAACTAAATTCAGTTATTGGGGGGGAAGAGAATAAAATAAATGTGGGTGAGGAAAGGAATGTTAAAATAGAGGATGTACCAATTGTGAAAGAATATGTTGATGTGTTTCTAGAAGATTTACTTGGACATCCTCCAGAACGAGAAATTGAGTTTTCCATTTATTTAATTCTTGGTTCAAGGCCCATATCAAAGACCACATATAGAATGGCCACTATGGAATTAGTGGAACTAAAGAAACAACTAGAGGAATTGAGTAATAAGGGATTTATTCTCCCTAGTGTTTCTCCATGGGGAGCCCCTGTCCTTTTTGTTAAGAAGAAAGATGGATCTATGAGATTGTGCATTGACTACAAGGTGATCAATGCTATAACAATAAAGAACAAGTATCCCCTACCTTACATTGATGATTTATTTGACCAACTACATGGAGCTCAATACTTTTCAAAGATTTACCTTCGATCTGGATACCATCAGTTGTGCATGAAGAAGGAAGACATTCCAAAGAAAACATTTTGAACCAGGTACGGGCATTACGAGTTTATAGTAATGCCTTTTGGGTTGACCAATGCACCCTCTGTCTTAATAGATCTAATGAATAGAGTTTTCAAGGAATATATTGATGACTTTGTAGTGGTATTTATCGATGATATCTTGGTATACCCCAAAATAACGAAGATCATGAAAATCACTTGGGAATTATCCTGAAGACTCTTAGAAGACACAGATTATATGGGAAGTTTAGCAAATGTGAATTTTGGCTTTAGGAGATTTCTTTTCTTATCCATATTGTCTCTAAGGATGGAATCTCTGTTGATCCTTCTAAGACCAAGGAAATCCAAGAATGTCGAGCACCAACAAGTATAACTGAGGTACGCATTTTTATTGGTTTAGCAGGTTATTATCATCGTTTCGTCTAGAATTTTGCCCGGTTGGCAAACCCATTAATAAAGCTCACACGAAAAGGGGTTAAATTTGTTTGGAAAATAGAGTGTGAAGAATTTTTTGAAGAACTGAATAGAATATTATTCAATGCTTCTATATTGAATCTACCATCGGGGAATGATGGGTTTGTTATTTATATTGATGAATCAAAGAAAGGACTTGGTTGTGTCCTTATGCAGAATGATAGAGTTATTGTATATGCATCACGACAGCTGAAAATTCATGATCAAAACTATCCTACTCATGATCTTGAATTAGCAGCTATAATCTTTGCTTTGAAGATATGGAGACATTATCTCTATGGTGAAAAATATGAGATATATACTGATCACAAGAGTTTGAAGTATATTTTCTCACAGAAAGAACTCAACATGAGGCAAAGATGATGACTTGAACTACTCAAGGATTATTATTGCATGACACACTACCACCCAAGGAAGGAAAATAAGGTGACAGATGCTTTGAGAAGAAAAGATCGTGGATTTTTGAACAAGATGAGAGTTGAAAAGGATCTTATATACATGGATCTAGTAAAGATGGATATGGGGATAACCATGGAAGTTGAAACATCATTTTTTTCAAATGGTTGCCAAATAATCTTTACTAGAAAGGATAAAGAGTTCTCAAATCGATGATGAAGAGTTTCAAAAGAAGATTAAAGTTGTGAATGATGGGAGATTGATTGACTTTGTGTATGAAGATGGAATTTTGAAATTTGGGAAGAGACATTGTGTTCCTGATATACCTGATCTAAAAAGATAATTGTTGGATGATGCTCATAGTTCCAATTTCTCAATACACCCTGGTAGCACCAAAATGTATAGAGATTTGAAGAAACAATTTTAGTGGGACAACATGAAGATGGAGATTACTAAATTTGTGTCAAGATGTATAGTTTTTCAACAAGTGAAAGTTGGAAGGCAGCAGCCTGGAGGAGTCATGCAACCTATTCCCATACCTGAGTGGAAATGGGATAATATTACGATTCAATTTTTCATGGGACTACCAAAGATTCCTAGAAAGAACGATGCAATATCAGTTATTGTTGATCATCTTACCAAGTCAGCACATTTTCATGATATAAGAGAATATTTACCACTTGAACGATTTGAAAGAATATATATTAATAAATTTTTAAGACTCCATGGAGTACCCCTATCTATTATTTCTGACCGTAATCCCCATTTTACATCAAGATTCTAGAAAAGCCTTCCGAAATCCCTGGATACAAATCTTCATTTGAGGACTGCCTACCACCCCCAAACTGATGGACAATCAGAATGGACTATTCAAACCTTAGAAGACATATTGAGATCTTGCTCACTTGACTTTCAAGGTATGTGGGATCAATATTTACATTTGGTAGAATTATCCTATAACAATAGCTTCTATTCAAGAATTCAAATGGAAACATATGAAGTGTTATATGGAAAGAGATGTCACACACAAACCTGCTGGGATGATGTTGGCGAAAGAAAACTCGTAGGCCAAGAACTTGTGGAGGAAATGATGGAAAAGGTGAAGGTAATCCAAAACCACATCAAAGCATCTCAAAGTAGGCAGAAGAGCTATGTTGACAACCGAATGAAGGATTTAGAATTTCAGGTAGGAGATCATGTTTTCTTGAAGGTATCTCCATGGAAGGGTGTTATATGTTTTGGTAAAAAGGGAAAACTGAGTCCCAAGTACATCGGACCTTTCAAAATTTTAGAACGAATTGGGGTTGTAGCTTACCGGTTGGCAATGCTGCCAAGTCTCTCCAAAGTTCATGATGTATTCCACGTATCACTGTTGAGAAAATACATGCCTGACCCAATGCATGTACTCACCTATGAGGAATTAGAACTGGAACTCGATCTGTCTAATTGCGAAGATCCTGTCAAGGTTATTGATACAAGAGGACAAGTGTTGAGAAACCGGACGACTCGTCTGGTAAAAGCTCTATGGAGAAACCATAAGATGGAAGAGGCAACGTGGGAACCCAAGGAACTTATGATGAAGAACCACCCAAGTCTTTTTACGTAGTAATACACTAAAAATTTCAAGGACGAAATTATTTGAAGGAGGGGAGAATGTGACACCCCAAGCTTCCATAGTACGCTTCTCTTTGATTAATACAATAGTGTGTGTTGTATGCAACTTCGAGTTCTAACACACCAAAACCAATAAAACTAGTCGTTATGAATAGTAATACCCACACTTAAATTTTATAAATTTTATCTTTCAAAATGGACTTCATTTTTGGATTTGGAATATCAAAATTAGCTTAGGGTGAATTTTTAGTATTTTTCTGAAAACATTCAATTTTTGATGAATAATGAAAAACATTGAGTTATAGTTTAAAATTCAATTTTTATTAAAATAATTTTTTATTTTATTTAAATTTATTTTAGGTAAAAATAGATACATAATACCTATATAAGTTCAATTTATTTCATAGGATTCAGTTTATAATCATTTTAGATATATAAAAATTTTAATGTACTTTTTACCATCTTTTACCCACCTCCTAGGAGCATTTCAAATTTATATAAAACTTAATTTTATCGCTTCTATGAGTTGAATTTTAAAAATCCAAGAGACACAGTTGATATCATTAAGTAAAATGTGGTTCAATAAGATGAAAATAATTTTTGGTGAATAGTAACTTTTTACTTTTATTTACTACGGTTAAAAGTAAATAGGGTAATTAAGGGTAAAAATGATATTATAATTACTCTAACACATGTAATAATTCTATTGGATTGGTGTGATTCGACCAAAAACAACCTTATAAATAAAATATGATCCTTTAGGTTCACTTGGATTAGATTAGGACATTTATTATTATTTAATTCAAAGAAGAGTTAAAAGTGTTACAGTCAATGTTTAATAACTAAAACATTATTAATATAGGGTTAAACATAAGATAAATTTGACTATAAATATAAATTAGAAATAAAAAAAGATTTCATATATAATGGTATTTTATTTATATTTTTTAGACATTAAATAATTTAATTTATTTATGACACAATGATGATGTAGTAATTACCGTATTAATGAAAAATAAAATAATTGATATTATAAATATTTAAATAAATTTAATTTGAGCTTTTTTATGAATTAAACTAGTTTTATTGGTTAATATGACATATTAGGGTTGGTTAGATGAATTTTTTTGAAGCAATAATGCTGTTATGAATTTAGAAAAAACAAAATACCAAATAGTGTTAAAATTGACATAAAAGAGTTTTTAAAACAAATATTATATTATTAATTGATATTCTATTCCTAAAAATCTATGTTTTTTTCAAAAGACTTATATAATGATATGTGTATCATTAATAAACCATTTGGGGTTCTCTTGTAAGTATATAGTAAGTTTATTAACCATATAATATAAAAATACAAAGAGACATGGTAAATGTCAAACTATTTAACTAAGAGTTAAATCTAAAAGATAAAGTTAATATAGTGACCCAAACCTATCTAAAACCTATTGTATGGGTGGTTTTCAACCCATAACCACCTTAGAAATTAAATAATCCATTTTTGAGCCATTAGAAACCGAAAATTATTTTATTATAAAATAATATTTCTATCTTTTCCTAAGGTGCCCCTCACCCCTCTTATAAAAGGGCACTCCACCTTCTCTCTAATTCACACCTTAAAAGCCATTTGTCTTGGCCAAACTCTACCCAAATACCCTCTAAACTATTCTCACTTAATCCTATATGCCTTCATTTAGTCATAAATCCAACCTAAAAAGACCTTTTGATCAAATCAAAAGTAAGAACCCGAAGAAGAGGTAAATATCTCACCACCACTTTCAAGTTCCTTTCTTCTTCCACTTCCCTTTTCTTTGTTGTTTCCATTATAAAATAATAAATCCAGTATATTCTATATAATTTGATGTTATTATAAACATGATACAACCAAATTCATTAATCTATCCATCCTTTGAATGACATGTCACCATACGTGTGTACGAATGGCTAACCGTCTCCACATCATGGTGTAATTCTTATTCAATACATTATTATTTGGATGGGTATAATAATGACATGTAATTGATATAAATAATAAATATAACATGGTAATGATTCTTTATATATGATATACCATCTAATTATATATTATTTTAATATCAAAAGAATGATATTGTCGCTCGTGCGTACGTATGGATTACTATCTCCACGAACGCGATTAGATTCATTCCCCATCGTATCCATTTAAGACTAATTTTCATTATATGATTAAAAATAATGTTTAAATACTTGATATAATTCTGGATATGAATAAGATACATCCCATCCATAACAAATATGACTCACATAACAAAGAATATAAAGGAAAACGAATCTGTTAACACCCAAAACAACAATAATACTAAGATATTATTAACAAAGCAATGTTAAAAGATCATATATGATATAATATTAATGTATATGATTTTTTTATAATTTAATAACAATTATTTCACAATTATATAGCAGGTTAACCTACCCTCGAACAAGGAAAAATACAAGGTAAGGGTTAATTTCACAATCTCTTCATTATCCGAGGTTGTTTATATGTAATTATCTACTAGGACCTCTTTATCATCCACATCCATGTTTCTTAAAAATATATTCCAAAACATTTTTACAATTTACTAGAATATGGGTTAAAGTAATTTACACCCTTGTTTGAATTTTTATAAAATGGTTTGAAAGGAATCTTTCCATCATTTTCCAAACAAGGTCCTTTATAACCTTTTCGACAGAATTAAGGTAAGAATGTCTTTTTTTAACTTATATGGCGAGTGCAGCTATTTTATACTATTATAACATAATCAAAGCTTCACTTACAAGCTTATAAGAATATTTTCAAAATAAATGTTTTCTTTATAAATTATGTGACTCTTAAATGATTTCAAAATAGAAAGAGATATTTCTCTAGAAAAAGGTTTTGATTTCATCTATGTCAACATCCTTTGATGGATTTTAAGCTTATTTGAAGTTGATTTATTATGATACAAAACTTCCATATTGTATTGAAGGTTTTTTGATATGTTTGACTGTGGATGTGTTATTTTTATACCGTTCATGGTTTATGGATAAAGTATTGACATTTCGTATTCTAGTTTTAATATGAATGTTTATGTTATGTTTAAACCTTTTCATATAAGGAATGAATTGGACTTAGTATGTGATGGGTGGATCCCACTATTACTCCTCAATACATTGGCAGGTATCATGAGACAAACTAGTGTCTTGGAACAAGGACTTGACAAAATATTATTTTTTTTCTTGGCACAAGGCCTTGACTATGTGGTTATGAAAGTATGGAATTACACATTACATCATTATGAAAGTGGCTATTGATATTGCATGTGATTATTCAACTAGTAGAATATCCATGTGACTAAGTAAATGACATTATTTTATTTTTATCTTTTCCATATTATTCTGAAGTTCAAGTTTAAAAGGATTTTGTTTTAGTCTTCTACATTGCCTTAAATGTTTATGCTTATTTATGAAAGCTTCCACAACATTTTCATCCTTACTGAGCATCTGAAATCACCCATTTCTATGTTTTATTTTTACCAGGATGCGAAGAATTATATTATGAATGACTTGCAGGGATAATATATGGGATATCTATGTTGTCTATTGAAACAATGTTATTGTAGTTTTCCATTTTATGGTGTAATGTAAACCTTATTAATGTATCTAGTACTTCCAAGGCTACTAAACTAATCGGTCTTTCAAGACTTGATCTTTTGTGATCATGCCAATGTTATTTAATTATGCACCGACTTTGGGTAACTAGGGTCGAGGTGTTACATTAATAATCCATTCTTGAGAGGATCAAGGAGGATCCAAAAGATGATGAGTTAATATAGAAAAAGGTATCAAATATTCTGGAGTTCAACTTTTCTGAATATAGGGTTATAAGGTTTGGAACCCATCAAAACAAAAATTAAAGATTGAACTTTAGGATGATTATCAAATATCATCCTTCTCTATTCATCTATAAATCACTAAGATGTATAGATATTTAAAGTAATATTTATGGTGAGATAACATGAACAGAGAGTTTGAGAAGTTTATATCGTGATTCTTGGTATTCCAGTAAGTCAAGATGGAATAGTAGAAGTCTAAGGGTATAATAAAACAATTTCCGATACCATTATGGAAATGAAAAAACATAACCATGGATTTCGTTGTATGAATCCCCAAGACACCTTAATGTAATAACACCATCTAGGTGGTAGTCAATCGCCTTACAAAGTAAGTTTATTTCATTACTATCAAGAAAGATTTATCTCTTGACCAACTCACTATGATATATATGAGGGAAGTGGTAATACATCATAGAGTGTCACTCTCCAATGTATCTGATCATGATCTGAGTTTTACCTCAAGATTTTTTAGAAGCCTTTAGCAAGAATTTAATACAAAATTGTGCTTCAACACTGCTTATCACCCTCATATATATTTTCAGTCTGAAAGGACCATTAAAACTCTAGAGGATATATGTAGATCATGCTATATGGATTTACAGGGATGTTGGGATCATCACCATCCCTTATTGGAGTTCTCATATATAAATAGCTTCCATTATAATATTCAAATTTTTCCTTATGAGGCTCTATATTAGAATAGATGTCAAACTTTGACATTCTAGGATGAATTTGGAGAATGGAAGTTTATGGGGCCTAATATTGTCGAAGAGATTACAAAAAAGGTTCAAAATATTCAACTTCATATAAAATCTAGAAAAATTTGGTAGAAAATATATACAGTAAATAACTAACATGATCTAGAGTTTGAGTTTAGAGACAAAGTCTTCCTTTATATATCTCCATGGAAGAAATTCTTTAGGTTTGGTAAGAATGTAAAGCTTATTCCAAGACACATCATCCCATTTAAGATCCTCGATCACATAGGATTTGTGGAATATCAACTATAATTCCCACTTAACCTATCTCAAGTAAATGATGTTTTCCATGTATCCCTCTTGAGGAAGTACATATCAAGCCCCTTGCATGTACTGAATCTAGAGATGGAACCATTGGAGAATGATCCTTCAAAATATGAGCAGTCTATGAAAATAATATATAGAGAGACAAAGCTATACAAAACAAGACAACTCACCTGGTCAAAGTGTTATGGAAAAACCAAAAGTTTGAAGAATAAACATGGGAACCAGAATAAGAAATGAAATAGAAGTACCCTCATATGTTTTAGTGTATTAAATGAAAATATTTGGGTGAAATTTTTGAATTGGGGGATAATTTAATTACCTTAAATTTTATAAATGAAATTCATTTTTAAAGATTAAATAAGTTTCTTATTTATGTATTGTAAATATAGAAAAAAAACTCACTAATTTGGTTATTTTGTATGATTATAAGTTATATCCTATGAGATTTAAAGTAACATTAATCATCATAATTTTGATAATATAGTCTCTGAATGGTGATCATATTATTAGTATATATTTTGGATTATGATAAATTCCTATTCACATAGACAAAATAAGTAATGGGAGAGACCAGTTGGAATATTCTCTATGAAGCCCATTTATCAGAGCTTCCAAGGGTGATAGCATCTTTGGGATTTTCCCTTTATCAATCCCTATAAGAGATTTAAAAACTAAATCAATAGTGAAACCTTTATAGTATAATTTCAATCTAATCAAGATAATGACCCAAACCATGTTCATCAAACCACCACATGAGAATTTCACTATCACACACCTTACCCTTAGGATGTTCACAAGTGTAATAATGGGTTATGTATCTCAAATAAATATGAATATTTATAATTTTTTCAATAAAATAATTATTATCTTTAAGACTTATTTTTTTTACTTCGTAAATTATTAACTAATGAGTTTGATAAAAAATATATTTTAATACTACAAAACTCAAATTGTATTTTTGAGAAATATGCAATTTCAATTAAGACGTTACTTTGTATGAATTCATGAATTTTTGAAACAAATTATATTTTAATAAAATATTATTAATAAATATTATATGTTAAATATGAATGTTAATATAATTTTATGAAGTGAAAATGTAATTTTTATAAGGGTCAAAAAACTATTATTATAAAAAACCCAATATTTTATAATAAATGGGTATTTTAATTTAAAAGTTTAATTTAAAATATTTATAGAATTATTTTAATAAAATAAAAATTATTTTTTTGAATCATAATGTATAAATTATCCAATGGTGAATTTTTCATAATTTTCTGAGACCATTGAATTTTTAGCTAAAAATTAAATATGGTATAAATATATAGTGTGTATTATGAAATCATAATGTCCCAAAACAGATTTAATATGTTCTATAAAATGTATCAATGAAAAAATATATTTTTTCAATTTAAAATAATTTGTTTTTAGATTATTTGATTAATTTTATAAACCCTTTATGAATTTACCAAAACCACTATTATATTTTAAGGTTTTAAATAAATTTTTTGTAAACATGACTCGCTCCCACATCACCAAGGGTATTAATTTAATGTTATAGCTTCATTACCTAATAAAATAATTAAAAACACTCCATGTTTTTATAAAAAATGGGAAAACCATGGGATGTTTTGTGGTTTTTGATTACTTTATTGTATAGAGTCCAAAACCAAGGTTTGGAAAATAATAAAGAAATATTATCTATTTTCCTATATAAACCCAATAAATATCTCATTAATATCCACTAAAAAACATTGTATCATGACTATACTATTCCATTTTCTATACAGAGTCCTTCTAAGGTTTACCGGAGATCTAAAGAAGCTCCTCCTAAACTTTTGGAAACACCCTCTCAAGGTAAGGGGTCATCTCCGTATCCTTATTATTCAAGCACCTCATTTATGTAATGAAATTTTTATTTTAATTCATAACGATGTGATATGATTTCACACATCCCTATTACTTCCATTATTATGTACAAGTAATTAGTTACCCCTTTCACTCTCATTAATCCCTCCCATGATTCATTATGTACCCCCTTTATGCTACCAAAATCAACATATGATTTTTCCATTCCAAACCTTTTTATTTTGAATACCATCACCATTTCCACTCATGGGTACTCACCAAGACATATGTATCCTTATTTTATTTTTCACTTCAACATATTTATTCCCCAATCCTTAATCATGGGATTAAATGTGATGAAATATGATCCTATTTTAAATGATCTATGTGGAACACTTATGCATGTATATGATATGAAAGTGATGGGTGCCCCCATAATTATATAGCACTCCAATGCATTGGGTAAATTTTTAGTCTAGTGAGATTTCATGTATGGGATTTTATAGTAAAACTAATCCATTGTGGTATTTTTTTCCACCATTTTATGATGTCTTATCAGTTATCCTTGTCCTATGTTTATGATGTCATATTTAATGTTGTCATATTCCCATGTTGCCATTATGTTATCATGTTGTATCATGCCTCATTAATCAAGATTATGATTCTCACCCATTTTTATGTTCCATTTAAATTCCTATTGAATAACATGTAATATATTTATCATTTTATAATTTTTTAAATTCCTTGCTGGACTTTATATCTCACCCCCTTTCTTGTGTATGTTCCTAGGTTATCCAATGCAATTACAAAAGATATGGAATTTTAGCAGCATGTTAAGGAATTTTTCAATAATTATGTTGTATCCATGTATCAATTTGATGTTATATTTACCTAATTTCCAAAAGAGACTAGGACTCATGATATTTTTGGTTGTACTAAGTGTGTTTTATATAATAAATCATGAAATAAATTATATTAACTATATGGGTTGTCAAAGGTCCTCACATACCAAACATATTTTTGTAATTTAAACTCTAGGTTTAATCACCTTGTGACTAATTAGTCTAAAATAGTAGGTAAAATAATATATATACTCATCAATAATCGAATAAGTGGATATGACATTCCATATTATCACTAAGAGTCTAATATTGTGAAACCACTATGATATACACACATATTCACACTCAATAAAATATAAAGTCGCCTAAAGAGGTCCATTATTATAATGTATAACTCATAAAATCACCAGTTTGCTTGTAAGTATAAAGTCTATACACTTTAGTTCTATCCCATCACCATTAGCAACCATATATTCAAAGAAAAATAATTAAAGGTTATTTTTTGGCCCAATACATACTTACCCTACTCATACCGGTCAAAATATAAAAAACCAAATCATTATTTGGTTAATCACACATAGGTGGTTATACCACATGTCACACATCACATGAAAACATTTATAAACCATCAATAAAGTAATAGGCCACCTAATTTGTAACCATAAAATACATCTCGAGTTATTTCATCTGATGAGGAGTCCTCTCATGAAATAAATTAAACAATTTGTAATAAACCCAAAAAACATGGCATAAATGATATAAAATAATGAAATAGTGTGAGAAAAATGAAAGAGGTCAAAGAAGAGTTTTTTCCTTATTGATCACCTGGTATTGATGGTACTTGAATCCAATATGAAATGAAATATATATGACCATATAGTGGGAGAGAAATAATATAGTGAGAGGGTGAGTATGTTCAACTATAGTGAGGAAAATATGGGAGGTTCATCATTTATAAAAAATATAGAATAATTAATTAATTTAATATTTTTTTAAAAACCATGTAGGTACCCATCAAGAACCCAAACAACCTCTAATAGGTTACCATTACCCACTGGGTACCCATTATAAGGTCACTATCTACCCAGTATCCCTTATAGAACCACCCCCCCCCCCACCTAGGGGTCCACCGAGTACCCAATACCATACCACTAGGTACCTAGCGAAGTTTGTATCCAAGATACAAACATCTAAACATGGTCTGACTTCCCAAAACCAATCCTCAATCCCTAGAAAACATCTTTAACACCTAAAACCTCCAAAATACATAAGTTTTTATGAGAATTTAAAATAATTCATACCCCAATATAGTAAATATTATTAAAAAAACCTCTCAACTATGTTTTTTATAGTCATTGGGTTGTGTTTGTTGATAAATAAATTTGTTAAGGTTTAAAAACAATTCATTTTAAAAAAATTATGATGATATGTTTTATAAAAGTGTTTGGTTTTATTTTTTTGTGATGTTATTTATTTTTAGGAGTCTAAGAAAAAGTTTAGTAATAAAATATAAGAAAAGGATTAATTCCCATGAAAGAATTATATTTTGAAAAATCTATATCAAATGAATGAATTTCAGGAAATAATTATTCATAGGCAGGATTCTATAAAAATTTACTTGGAATCTGGGTTCCATGAAATAATTACATGGAGAAAAGTATCCAAAAAATAATTACATGAAAGTAGGATTTAATGAAATAATTACACAAAAATTAGAATTTTGTGAAATAATTACATTGAGGCATCATCATTCATAAATGAGTGGTGAAATTTTCTACAGAACATAAATGGTAGATCATATATGGTCACTGTAAATCTTGGAAGAAAAGGAGAATTTTTATCCGAAGTGGTTTTATGTGAAGAGAAAAAATTTAATATTTTGTAGATTGTGTTTCATTGGATAATTTACCTATAAACATATCCCTAAGAAACTCATTTTTTAGGTAAAAAGGAACTAGAGAAATATTAGATTGAGTCAATTACTTTCATTGTGAAAATTGGTTTCTATGAAGAGATTATATGTAAAGCAGAAGAATGAGAAGGAATTACATGATATGAAGACCATCATGAAGAACTTACGTGGTAAGTAGAGCACAAAAAAGATATTATGTGGTTATAAAACCACTATATAGAAATTACACATGAGTTAGAATCATATTGGACTTACAATGAATAGTGAAGATGTGAAAAAATTATGCTATCAATCTTATAGAGAAAAAATTTTACATAAAGGAAAAATTTCATGGAGAAACTATAATTTGGTAAAGAAAAATTCATCACCTTGATGGGAAATTAGCTTCATGTCACACTAATGTTGATAAAAAACATTTCAAATATATTTTAATCATATAAAGAGTATTCTTTAGTAGAAATTCATTTACTTCCATTGAGAGACTATTACACTCTTAGTTGTAATCGGTTGTAATCTAAGGGTAGTGAGTCTTCTTTGGACTTGTAAACAGCAGTATTATTTAGTGAATTTTGGTACACCTAAAAATATTTGATTGTATACTCCTTTTATATAGATCAGTTTTGGTGAACAAAGTAAATTTATTGCATCTATTGAATTATTTTATTTTCATTATACATTATTGTGAGATAAAGAGAGAAGTGTGTCTTGTATCCTGATAAAATAAGATTAGTGGAAGATTTATTTAAAGCTATCAACCCTAATTATCCTCATATATCAAGGTATTTACCCATTTATGGGACCAACAAGTGGTATTAGAGTAGAAGGTTTAAATTAGTGGATTTATTCTATTTTGATTATTGTGACAGCAATGAATCATTAAGGGATAATGTTTTTTGATGGAAATAATTTTTAACTATGAAATAATTAAATGAAACACTAATTTTTATATTTATGAATGGTTTATTATATAGCTATTATTCATATAATTTAGAATGAAATTAATGATAATTTTTTCATTGGGATATCATAAAGACACAATTGCTAATTCGAGAGGAATCATCGTGTTAGGGAGAGCCTTATCTAACACAATCCTTACAAAGATGATATCGTGTAAACCTTTACACACCATGTGGGAATAGTTTCATAACATATAAAAAGGTTACTAAAAGGTATATTATGATAAATTAAAAGTTAAATGGAATAGGTTTAATGATTTTAGGATCACCCAAATGAATAAGTTGATGCATTCTTTGACCAAGTGAATGAGAATATGGAAAACATGTGTAGACTTCGAGAAAAAATTGAAGATGTCAAGATTGTGAAGATAATTTTAACAATATTTACACCTAAATTTGATCCAAAAGTTAAAATTTCAATGATAAATATGAAAAAAATATCACATTGGATAGTTTTTATAGCACTCTAATTGCATATGAAATGAGGAACAACAACAATGAAGTAATTGAAAAAGAGAAATATCAAGAAGTGGAATTAAAGGAAATGAATAAGCTCTTAGTGGAAGATGATCACGATGAAAGGGAAGTCAACAAATTTATTTAATTCCTTTGATAAAATATTAAAATATAAATAGAAATTTTAAATGGAAACTTTTACTCACATACTTTCAGTGTGGAAACGTCAAACACCTCGCTTATAAGCATCCTAAGAAGTTCTGAGATGATGATGTCAATGATGAAGTACTCATAATGAAACCATAAAATAATATGAAAGTTAATATGGATACCAATAATAATTTACTTTTTTAAAAAATAACTTTCTTTAATAATAATATAATAGCTCAAAATGATCAAAAGTGCAGAAGATTCAGGATTAAAAAGACCTCAGAAAGGAAGTGATTATGGATTTCATTGAGATACCACAAAAAGAGGAAGAGAGTGTAGGATATAAGGATAAAGTTGAGATAAAATTTAACAATAATGTATATTTGGAGGATACACATGAAGAGTTATATGTCTGGAAGTATAAAATAAATAAATATAACATATTGGTAAGAAATTCCAAATTCCACAAGTGGTAAAATGAAGAGAATAAAGTTGATTGAAAGATGAATTTGAGAAGGAAAAATCTAGAAATTTAGAAATAATAGAGATGGTTGTTTAGTATAAGATCAAGATCAAAGAGAAATCCCAAATCAACAATAATTTGATAATAATGATGAAAGATTAATCCAGTTTTATTGAGGAGATCAAGAGATAAGTCATCATATATGGTAAAATATTGAAGATGATGAGGGACTATTGACTCGCAAAATTACATTGGTAAATTATATCATGAAATATATGGAAAAATTAAAAAAATGGATGATTTTCTGCAAAATCTATTTTTTAACATTAAAGTAAATGAAATTATGGGGATTGATCATAAACAAAAAATGGCCATGGTTGATGTTAAGTCATAAAAACCAACTCTAAGGAGAAATATTTATCTATGATTGACTCAAAATAAAATCACATATAGTACCAACAAAATATATCATTTCACTAATGAATACACAAAATAATTCCCTATAGATTAGGTGTTATAATTTTCTAAATATGTGATATACTCAAAACATGAATTACATAGCCAAAAGGTACAATAAGGCATAAGAGAAATGAAATAATTGAATAAGATATCAATATCCCAACTATTCGTTCAATGAAAAATATTTATATTGTAATGGATATAGGTACATCACTGGGTATTTCTCATCTACAGTGTAAAGGAATTTGATATGGACACCTGAATTTGGCATAAACATTAGTTCAAGTAATCATCAAATTGGATGAAAATGTAAAATCAATTTAGAGCATTGAAATATAAATTTTTTATATGATATTCATAAGAGGATAAAATGTATCAATAACCTATTATTTTTATGTCAAAGATATGGATCAAAAACAATATACTGGAAGGAATTGGTTGTAGAGGTTTCTCTAAAAGAAAAAAAATCAAACAAGAATGTATATTCTTAATAGTTGATATAATTACCATATAATAGGAAAACATGATCTAGTCATAGGCATAAAGTATGACATGGAAGGTTTCATAAGATTTGTAAATGATGAATTATTAAAGACCATTGGCCTTGGGAAATCCATAATCATAGGAAAATGTATTAGGTGCATAGATTTCTTGGTTGTTGAAGTCCTTGATCACAGCTTTATAAGTGTAAGTAAAATATATGACTTGGTACAGGAAATAAATTTCATCATGAAGGCTTGTTTCATGAAGGGAAATTATGGTGAATTTTAAATGAAAGGGAAGTGAATGAAGGGGAATTTCTACCTCATCAGTGGGGAATAATATATGTGATTCCAACATAGTGAGGAATAAAAGAGGTTATAAAAAAACAATTATCCATTTGATCCAAAAAAAATCATTGGAATATCTTTTAAATAATGATAGATCTTGTAATGTCCCTAAAATATAATGTGAACATACTCACACAAGTGATGTTATTCAGAAAGGGAATATCATTCAAAAGATCTATAAGTAGAAGGATATGAAGTCAACAAGGTTTCTTGAATTGGTGCATGGTTACGTATATGGAATTATATCACCATAAGACCTTGATGAAAATAGATATTATGTTATTTTCATTAATTATTTTAGAATAATGACATGGTTGATAGTGATCTCTCAAAAAATAGAAGGTGCTTAACTGTATTACTCGTTATCATAGGTTGGGTTAGAAGATACTTTTATAGAAGTTTCTAAAATTCTAAATCTATAATGGGATGGAGTTTACCAATATTATGGTAATGGACTATATTGAGATTCAAGGTATAAGGCACCAATTCCCAATGTTTATAACTCCTCAAAAAATGATTTAGTTGAGAGGAGAAACAATATCATAAATTTCATGACTTAAATGATTGTCATTGAGAAATATTTTCCTGATAAGTTTTTTGATAGAGTCTGTCTTGGCATTGGTTTATATTAACAATTTGGATTTGATATGTTTGGGGAAAGATAAGAATTCATATGAGATATGGTATGGGAAGAATCCAATATTGAAATAATTTCAAGTCTTTAGAAGTAAGTGTTTTGTTCTCAATATGGAGAAACACAGTAAGTTTAAATCCTATGGAGATTAATGGATTTTTCATGTCTATTTATCCAAAATTAAGGTATATAAATAATTAAATAAAAGTACTGGAAAGTTTTAAAAAGATAAGATTCCACTGTTGTGGAAAATATGAATAATTCTTAGCTAAGTAGTGAGAAAATTCTGGTGGACGGAGTCGGTCATTTTAGCAGATTAGGGGGAAAGTATAAGGAGATGATGTTGATTCTTAAGAAGACACCAATGATGAGTAGGATTTAGTTAGATATTTAGTTATAGAGAAGCTACGAATCAGGGCTGGAATTATTGATTGGAATATCATTGGTGATCAAATAGCTCTAGTCTAAATAAGGATAATGAAGTCTCTACAAGAAACATAAATTTTAACACAAATTGATATAAATAACCTTGAAGTGGATGATAAGTATTAGAAATGGATCAAGGCTATGCAAGAGGATATTGACCAAATTGAGAAGAATAAAACTTGGGAGATTGTTTCTAGGCTAGTGAACTAGAATGTTATTAGAACCAAATGGGTCTTTAGTAACAAACTAAATGATGAAATCATAGTGATTTTAAATAAGGAATGACTTTTTTGCAAGGGAAACTCCCATATTGAAGGTATTTACATATATGAAACTTTTTTCCTACGGATAGGTTTGAAAAAATCTGATTATTCTTGGTCATAGAAAGGAAAAAGAGGATCAAGGTTTTCAATATGGATGGAAAATTAGTATTCCTTAATAGATTATGTAAAGAAGAGGTGTACATCAATAATAAGATGGTTTTTTTATGTAAAGGTAAAAATAAATTATATTGTCTAAAGAATTCACTTTATGGGCTGAAACAAGAACCAAGATCATGGTACTGTTAACTAGATCAATACTTGAAGAAGATCATTTTTTAATATGGGGGAGTTTGATCATAATCTATATTTAAAAAATAAGAATGATCAAAGGATAATTTTGATCATATATTTTGATGAAATAATCTTTGATTGATTTAGTAAATCACAATTTGATCAGTTTTTAGATTTCATCAAATACATTTTCAAAATGTCGGTGATTAGAGAGTTGATATTTTGTATTTTTTTAGAGGTGAAACAATGAAGGCATGAAAATTTTAATATTCAATAAAAATATACCAAAGAGGTTCTAAAAATATATAGAATGGATTTTTTCAAGGAAATGAACACATTGGTTTCAACCTGGTTGAAGTTATTAATGGAGGATGCTGGGAAATAGGTCAGCATCACTAAGTATAGATAGATTATTGAGAGCCTAATGTACATAATAGTGACAATAACATACATTATTTTTTCTACATGTTAGATTTTTTGGTACCAAATTAATACCAAGGAAATCCACTTGTAAGTAGTGAAAAGACTACTATGGTATATCAAAGGTGTGGTGGATTTCATTTTTATTTACAATGCAATATTAAAGTGGTATTTTTTGGGATATAAATATATAGATTTTGTTGTTTTAGTAGATGAGAGAAAATATAAATTAGTTATCTTATTTTACCTTTTTAGATAGTGTACTCTGGCTCAGTAAGAAACAATATTTCATTTCCTTGAGTATGGAATAATCTAAATATATTGTGTACATTTAATAATGGATGCAACTATAATGAATGAAGTAATAGCTTGAGGATATGGTAGTTTAGGTGAAGTCACCTATTAGAATTAAATGTGATAATTCAAGTGTTATCAACCTTAGAAAAAATCTCATACAACACTCAATGATGAAGCACATTTAAATCAAGTATCACTTTATTAAAAAGATAGTTGAAAAACTATTAGTAAAGTTGGAGTATGTGCCTACAAAAATTCAATTTGTAGACATCATGATAAATGATTTACCCAAGTATTAATTTTGGAAGTATCATCTTACAGTTAGAGTTCATTCAAATCCCCACACTTAAATAGTATGTAATCAGGACCCCCACCCCCCAAGTCATGTATTGGATTGCATTACATATTTCAACCCATAAAGGAGTAATATTTGAGTTCATTGATAAAGAGAAATATATTAATCAAAACTTATAATCAAAGATGTAGATTACTATAATGTTGACTCAAGGGGAGAAATGGTCCAGGGAGGAGAAGATGTATTTTGGTTTGAGTGGATTTTAAACACCAAGCAGTGATTTAGCATAATGAAGTGATTCATTAATGATATATGAATGTTACTCTAGTTTTTAATGATGATAATGAATTATGTGGGATCAATATACATATTAAGGTAATTTTTTATTATTATTTGGAGTTTCATAAGGTAAATTATGTTTGAAGAAGAAAATGTAAAATATTTTTTCAATAAGTTGATTAAGAAGTTTTAGGTGTTTTCAAAAAAACCAAGGGGGAGATTTTCAGAAAAAAATACTCAATTATTTTTTGGTGTTTTTGGGGTATGTTTTTTGAAAAATTAAGTTGATAAAGTTCTATAATAATTAATTTTTATAAAATCATGATGATATGGTTTCTAAAAGTGTTTGGAGTTGGTTTTTTTATGTTTGTAAAACTTTGGAGTCAAAGGAAGGGTTATTGAAAAATTAGAATCAATAAAAGAAATCCAGTGAAATAATTATGTGATATAAAACTATAATTAAAGAAAAAAATTATAAAAAAAATTATTTTGTAAAATAATTATCGAGTAAGGATTCCACAATATAATTACATAGAGGTAGGATTTCATGAATGAATTACATGAATCAAGGATTCATTGAAATAGTTGCATAGGGGCCTTATTATTTTAAAATAGGTGGTGTAATTTTCACAGAATATGAAAGGAAAATATTATATGGACACTTAAAATATTGTAAGAAAAAGATAATTTGTATACAAAGTAGTTTTATGCAAAGGGAAAAATGAAATATTATACAGAGCATGTTTTCAAGGGTTATTTTCCTATAAATAGACCAATAAGAGCTTTATTTGGTGGAGAAGAAAGAATTAGATAATCAATAGAGTGATTTAACATCTTTTATTATGAAATGTTGGGCTCCAAAATAAATTAAATGGAAAGTATAAAACTTAAAAGAAATTTCACTATAATCTAACTACCATAAAGAATATGCACAATGATTACAGCATCATGAAGAACTTATATAGTAAAAATACCACTTCAAAGATATTACATGAAAGGTGGAAATCCATGAAGAAATTACATAGAACCAATAACCTCATAAGAGATACATGAAAAAATGATTACAACAATAAATTACATACTAAATATTATCTAGAGTAGAATTTTGAAGGAGAAAATATTATGCGACAATAAGGAATTCATCACCTTGATAATAAAAGAGATTTACCTCACACCAATGTTAATGTGAACCATTTAAATGTTGATTTATATCATCTAAATATTCTTCTAAAGGATCAGTGCATTCACTTTAGTTGAAAACGTTGTGTAATCTTAGTTATAATTGGTTATAAACCATGGGATAACGAGTTTGTTTCTAACTTGTAAACAACAATGTTATTTATTAATTTTTGGTATATCCGTAAATTACTGATTTTTTTCTCCTTAAAAATATCCCAGTGTGTGTGAACCAAGAAATTGTTTTATGTCTCTTATATACTTTTATTTTTATTATAAATTAATAAAAGATAAAGAGATAAGTGTGCTTTGACTCAAAATGGAATAATATTTGTAAGTGGTTTTTTTAGAACTTTCATACACTGATTCAAACCTCCTTTCAAGGAATTTACCCTTATATATGACCAATAGGGATATTGCAACCTCCACACCATATATAAACTCATATTTGAGATGCATTATCATGTGTCATTGGTAAAAAAACTCTAGACACTATGCTCACATATCAATATCCCACTCCCAAGTCACCTCCTAGATATGATTATACTACCACTTCATGCATACTAGAGGAATTTCTGTTCTGAAGTAGATTATTTTCACATTTATATACTATATAAAAAAGACATTACTTGAATGATGTATTATCCTCTAACTATATTTCATCGGCATTGATAACATGAGAAGGATTGAGATGGTATCTCTTGAGTTGAGATACATTGAATACATCTTTCATAACATGAAATATCTGAAAAAGTTCTAACCAAAAATCCATAGTACTGATTTTATTTAAAAAATCAAATCCCCCATATACTTGGGCACCAGCTTCCCCTACCATTGAAAATGAAAGTTTTATAACTCAAGTGTCACCCTCAATAAAACCTGAACGATCATATCAAACTCAAGAGGATGACATCTACAGTTTGATTATGAATGTTTCCTACTCTACATAGTCTCAATCATTTAAATCAACCATATATTCATTGATTTCTTCTAAATTAGACTTGTTATAATAACATAAAACTACCCAACCTCTAAACAAAAAAGAGTTAATCTGCATGGTCTATTGTAAAATGACTTGAAATGTTCCATCTGAATATATTATTGATAACTATTATTATAGGAGAACTTGTTAAACACTAGATGAATCTCTCATGAACCACCAAAATAAAGGATACATTCCTGAATCATTTCCTCCAAAATATAGATAGTTAACATAGACTAGTTATTCATCTAATAATGGTATGTTGTTCTAAAATTCACTTCAGTATCTGGTACATTCTATAGTTCCTCCTAAAATCATGATGAAAATTGAGCATCCTAATTTTAAATGATACTCCTTAACAAAATGTGCTACCATAAAATATCTCAAACATATAACTAACCTAGATCATCAATAGAGTGGGTCTCTCTAATTGGTAGAAAATGTGTGACATTTATCTACCAGTAAAAAATAACTCATATAGCATCACTTTCATGGGGTGAACACATAAACCACATCAAAAAAATATTATAGCATCATCCCATTTCCACTTAGGAATAGATAATAACTGAAGAGGCCTATAGGTATTTAATTTTTATCCTTCACTATATAACAAGTGAGAAATCATAAAATTAACTCCAAAATATTATTCTTTATTTTGAGACACCAATTATTCTTATGCATGTCATGGTATATCTTGGTAATCCCTGAGTGAATGACCCATTTTGAGGCATGTGAATCCTGCATTAACTCCTCATGCATTCTCAAAGAGAAAAAAATCAGCTTAAAACATAAAAAATATCATCATTATACTAGGACCAATCTAGTAGTGGTGACCCATAATATATATACTTTACCTCATATCCTATAAAATCAAGTCAAAAACATGATTTTTCTTTACCATAGAGGGGGAGAATAGGTAATAGATAAAGATTTCAAAGTCAGATTACCCTAAAAATCTGGAATATCAAGATGCATCTCATTAATAATGTCCATAAACTACTACTTGATAATAACCTCACAAAATAATTGGTCCAAAGTCTTCCTAATCAGATAATCATCCATGAAATTCTCTTTTATTGGGGTATATGCCACCTCAAAGTCAAAATACTAGAGGTACTCAACCCATACTCTTAGTTAAAGGTTTATGTCATGTTGTGAAGATACATACCTAAGGCTATTATGGTTAGTATAAAACATGAACTACTCACCGAAAAGGTAGTGATTCTAGAATCTAATAATGTGAACCATGGCCACTAAATAGAAATTTTGATTTAGATGATTCCTCTCATAGAACCTCATATACTAAGATCGATCAGAAAAAACATTCCCTTATTGTAGCAAAACAAATCCTAGAAAAAACCTTGATACATCACAATACAGGGTGGATTCCTTACCCATATCAGGTAAGGTAATGATCAATATATATTTCAATATTTCCTTTATCACTTGTAAGGCTCTCTCATAAGGATAAAACCACATGAACATCACCCACTTCTTGGTTAGATTCATCATCAGCACTTTCAATCAGGATAATCCCAGAATGGATCTATTATAGTAGCCTACCAATCCCAAGAAGATATGTAACTTGAAAAATTATTGTCTCTTCTAATAAAGCACAACTATAACCTCTGTAGGGTTTTTTATATGCTAGACTCTAATATCACATTCCCTAATAAGAAAACCATGAAAATACATAACTAACACTACGAGATCTTGGAATATAGTTTATGCTCCCTATAAGTGCTCAATATAGTCGCTGGATTTCTAGAATGTTCATATCATGATGGTAATTTTAATAGGAATTCATCAATAAAGGCATCTATGAATGAATCTAGATACAGTTAGAAAACCCAATTTATCAAGTCCATTTTCACTGTTCAAGAATTTTTTAAATTTAACGTCATCATAAAAAAATTATACAGTATAAACCATCTCTTAAAAGTAGTATGAGAAATATAATAAATACTCACATGTATATAGTGATAAAATATCTTAGTTTTATCTTGGAGATATTCTTTCCTCCCCTTCATTATTAAAAAAATCATTCATTCATATAAAATGTTGTGGGTTCTTGATCATCACTTGGTTTAGCCTCTGGTAAACCACACACAACTATAAAAAACAATCTGAATTCTTTGTGATTTAATATAAGAACACACAAAGTGGATGTTCTTGAGAAAATGAATCCATTCACCTCAAATTCATCTAACTAAAACTCCATCTCTTTAAACATTTTAGGATCCATCCTACAAGGAGGAATAGATGTGGTATTCGTACCCAGAATAAGTTTGATCATAAACATGGTCTCTATCTCTCTCCAGTGGTAACCCAGATAAGTCCATAGGAAAAAAATCTTGTAACGAGTCATAAATATTAGGAAATACCAACTAATTCATTCCCGTATATCCTTGAACAATACTAGCTATCTGGAAATAAATATTACCCATCTATTTATGGTCATGTCAGAAATAACCTTCCTCTAAATACCACTCTATGGTGTGGGTATAACAATTTTAATTAAAATATATGAATGATACATATCATTGATAGTATCCATTATGAACATGATAGTGAGTCAATCAATCCATACCAAGGATAACAAGAAAATTTTGTTTCTTAAATATAAATAAGTCCCAAATATACCTATAACCACTTATCACAATAGCATACACAAATCATTTTCATATAACACCATATCATACCCCTAAAGGAATTCCAATAATTACTTGATAAATATAATATATTACCAGTCCTAAATCCTCTATAAAATTGGTAGATATAAATAAATTTGAAACAATTTTATCGAATAAAATAAATTCAAGGGTGTATTCTACTAAGATCGTGATTTGAATGTTCGATTCCCCCTCATTAAGATCAATAGAAATAAGATCGATAAAATTACGTTTTCTTGACCCTGATCCTTTTCCTCAGCCTCCAAATCTCTAAAAATACTAAGGATCACCACTCTAATACAACTATTAGACCTAAAAACCCTAAAACCTCTACATTATGATTGTTTAGGAGAACTTCAACTACCTTTTTAAAATACAATACTGAATATAACTATCGATCCCATAGATTGGTCATTGCCATTGTCATTGCCTAACTGAGAATAGCTCTACCAAAAGCATAGTAAATTTCCCATATTATCCTAAGATCAAAACTGTATAGGAATTGTCTAGAACTGTGGTCATGAATTCTCCCACTCTATCACACTGATAATATATTGGAGGAGCCTCCCAAGTTAGGTAGAAGATGATCCATGGTTATGAATATTCTACCTATCACCATAATAGAGATAATCATCAAAACTTCACTCCCAAATACACAAGGATCCACTTATGGACTCAAAATAAGAACCAAAAATACCAAAAGTTCTATCCTAATCAAATTTTCTCCCAGTAATGATGTCTTAGTTCATGGCCTCTGAAAAATTTGTAAGTCGAAATAGATTCACCTAAAACTGAATTGAATGTATCATCCCATTATCAAAATGATGAACCATATTAGTCACATCACTAACCATTAAGGGTGAAAACCAAAGTAACTCAATAAAATGGTGTAAATAGTCCATCACTAACATGCCCCTTGAACTAGATACATAAAATACAAACCCCTATCAACTCTCATCATCTCATGAAATAAATTCATAAGTAAACTTGCCTAAAATTTCTTCCAAGACTCCCCACATATTTATTGTCTTATACTAGGACATCCCACTATAATTTTTCTCATCCTCAAAGCATATAAACAATAATATTAAGATATATATTAGGTGGAGTCTCAAGATGGTTGAAGATAATCTTCATAGACTCAACCCAAATTTTTTTATCCTATGATCAACCCTCTCTAGTAAATAGAGGGGGTGTTATAATTAGAAATCATGGGTTAGATATAAAATAAAATTTTCCACTTATAGATATATGAGTCCTATATGATGAATAACCTAAATAACTCTATCTCAAATATACTGATCAATGTAATGTATAATACTAACTAGAGTCTCTAACTCAACAAATAGTGGTTCTTTATCATCTCATCCCTCCTTGTTCTCCACTAGATATCTTCATCATAGAATGTATCTATAATTCCAAATACACACCACAAAAACATGTTTCTAATAGGTATTCATATAATATATAGGTTAAGGATTAATATGAAAAAAAATATTGTTTTTTTATATACAGATTCTAGTATAATAGGGATCTCACATAACCTTGGGTGATCTCTCTATCCAAGAATACCAACTCTCAAGGTAGATATCAAGATGCATATAAGATTCACCTCATCAATGACACAAAATTAATAACAAAATAAAAATACAATCCTTGTTAAGTATAATATTTCCATCAATTTATATAAGAAAACATGATATAATATATTTCACACACTTTAAATAACATAAACCTATAATATAATCAATGTTATCAACCACAATAAAGCACACAAATGTTATGTGAGTCCAAATACTAAAAATGATGTATGAACACACGCCTATCGCCACCACAAGCCAAAATTAAAACCATAAATAAATAAATAGCACATCATATTCTTAGAAAACAATTAATAATAACATTAAAAATCATGAACAATAACCTCAACTCTAGAAAATAGGACTTTCTTAATGCATAGTCTAGTTTCTCACAAGAATAGTTTATATCTCAAATTCTAAACATGACCTATCTCCTATCAAATATATCCCAAATAGAAGTAAAAAAAATAAAATCAAGGCTCTAATACAACTTCTTAGCATCCTCGGTCGGGTCCACCTCTACCGTATGTACATGAAATGGGTTCTATATATCTCAAGTGTGACTCCCCTTATGCTAGAGGTTTCATACTAATGATGAGGATCTATGTATAAGTTTGGGAGATTATACCTTATCTAGTATAGATTACCATAATTATCAAAACAAAATAAATATATAAATAGTCACATGATATAAAAATAGAGTAAATGTGGACATCATAGCTATGTGTCAATAATAATAATAATAAATATAACATATGATTTAATAAAATTTTCATCTGTAATGGAACATATTCATAAAAATATGAAGAGGATCTCTCATGGTAATATCATATACTATATAGTTCAATAAGAAAAATTCTTGAGATAACTATAAGATTGCTTCTAAGTCCATACCTAGTCCCATTTCCTAGTTCTAAATATTATCTAAAAATAATCCATCAATAGAAAATTCCATTCCCCCACATAGATCATAAACTATAACATATGATTGAGTACAAGGATTCCTGAGTAGGGTGTGAGTACAACTCAATAGTCCACCAGGAATATTTTCCCTTAATAAATCTAATAAATACAGTTCATGTACATAGTGCTATACTGAAAAATACACAATAATAATAATAATAATAATAAATTCCACACCCTCAAGTTATCAACTAGTGACTCAAGGGTGTGGCCATACATGATTTAGCTAATATCGGGGTGTCTCTAAGCATATTATAATAAAATGTAAGGCTAATGGGATACTACATGCCTATAACTATAATGATCTCAAACCATAAGTTGTATTTACCACCATGTATAATAATGTAAAGATAATAGGATAGGTGTTCCTGTGTATGTATCAATCGTAGTCCTTATACATATTAACAAAAACTCATAACAAAATTGGGATAATGGAAGAGTCATCCATATGCCTGCATAATTCTCATCTCATAGGAATCTTGACCTTGTTAAAGTAATATAAGGTCAGGAGAAACATGGACCTACCTGTATAGTCTCAAATCTCAGGATTTTTGACCTAAGATCAAATAAACACAATCCCAATGAGAAAGTAGCCACGAATATATGGATCTCAACCCATCGATATCTCAATCATGGAACAACAATATAATAAAAAAGGCAATGGTTTCCCCTTTATATACGGCCACACCCTATGGGATTCTCTCTACCAATATTAGACATTGGGAATCTTGATCCCAACTCATATCAATGTTTGGAAAATGACAAAATTTTGATTAAATCTATATTGATATCATATTGATTCATCCCAATGTAATATGAAGATCGTAATAAAGGATTCCTAGGCCTGTATCGATCTCAAACCCTCAAGTATCTCAACCCCACAAACCCACTAATTAGAATTTTAAATAAAATACGATTTATAGATTACATAAGGTTGAGAATAACCTCAATACCTCTATAATAAAATTCAATGTCGGGTTTCATGTACAAAACCATTTTATATAATTTATACCCAAGTTCGAATCTATTCAAGACTAATTTTTTTAAATAAGTGTGTAACACACCCCTGATACTTGTCAATAATCCAAAGTGTGACTATAGTATCCCATATTCTCACTATGTGTCTAATATTTTCCAACTAATATGATATAAAAACATTTCCAAACTCAATTTAGGCTAAATAAAACTAATAAAATCTATTATTTCATCGTAAAATTCAAGGAATATCTATTTGGGTTTCAAGTATAAAGTCTATAAAATTTTGTTCTAGTCCTTGTCCATCGGTATCCATGTAATCAAATCATAATAATAAAAGGATCTATCATGGACCTAAAGATTCCTGAACTGATTATATGATTCAAGGAAAGATAATTCATATCAATCTTACATCAATCATATACAAATAGAGAGACTGTGTATCACACATCACATAAAAACATGTATAAACAATAAGAAAAGTTAGGGACCACTAGACTTGTAATCGTAAGAGACTTATCAAGTGATTTATTCTGATGAACTAAACTCTTATAGAATAAATTTATGAACCTATTATAAACCCTGAAATTAGGGATAAATGATAAAAAACACTAAAATGTTATGAGAAACTGTAAGGATACCTATAAGGAGTGTTAGCCTTTCCTTAAGTGATCGCCTGAGATAGAAGAGACTCAAATAAGATAATAAATAGAGGAAATTTGTCTTTAGAGAGGGAGAGAAATGAAAGAGTGAGAGGGTGAGTTCATGTGTATGTGTTGAGATAATGATATGGTAGATTTATCAGTTATAAAAAAATTACAAATTAATTAGTAGAATTCAAAAAAAAAACCTCTCAGTTACCCACCAGGTAATAGATACCCACTATATACCTGGTTCCCTTTAGTTAATTTTTTCATGGGCCATGGACACTCATTTTCCCTCACAGAATAGCCACCAACACCTGGAGGTTCACCGAGTACTTGGTACTAGACCATCGAGTACCGGATAGAGTCTTTCTCAATGAGGCCTACTCCCAAACCCAGTTTTATTTTCTAAAATTGATATATGGTCCCCTGCTAATAATTTTAACACCAAAAAACCACCAAAATATATAAGGTTTAATGAAAATTTAAAACAAATTATACCTTGTGATAAGTGTACTGTTACATATCCCTTTCTTAATCACTCTCAAACCACATGTATTTCACATTCTGGAATACCTTTTTGTTATCCCTCGACTAATAGTAACCCACATTTCACATGTGCTAAGTACACTTACACACTCATCATGGCTCAATCATCCCAACCTTAACTCATATTTATCTACATTAACCTTTCTAATTTCATGGATATTAGGAAAAAATTCATGATATCTATATTTATTATCTTATAATATACCCATCATCCTCTCACTAATATCATAGCCTACTCTTGGTTGGTCATATATCATCATATTATAAGGCCACCATTGGTATTTTTTTCACTCAATATCATCTCTCTAGTCACCCCTCACTTGGTGACTTTTCTAAAAGGTTATTAACTAGATCACACCATACACTGGCTCCCAAAGTAAACTGATTTCCATAGAATTGGCTTATTATCCCACCCTTCATGGGACCCCCTTTACTACCCATATAATTTGTTTCAATCCATTCAAATGGAATCTTATTCATACCATAGTTCATCCCTCTCAGATGACCTAAAACCCATTAATTTGTCTCAATGAACACTCACTTGACCCATCTCTAGCCCACTGCCCAAGGTGAATGTCAACCTTCAAACATAGGACTTCACTTGATCACTAGAGTCTAAATTAAAGGTCATATACTCTCCCTAATACCCAAATCTAACCCAACGTTGTAGTTTTATATAGGAAACATAGAACTTAGGGTAAGTTTAATCAATTTATAACACTAAGAGGCCACATTATAAGCCTAATTGAACATAATTATATCACCTCACATATGGTAATCCATGTTGGTTCTATTTTGGGTAATTCCCACCCACTTACCCTTATTTTCATATTACACGCAACATTAAATTACCTATAACACTGGAAAAACTAGTGACCATTTTCCGCAACTGGAATTATCCCCCTTCTAAGTGAAGTATATCAAAGATATATAGACCACCCTCAATTAGTATCATCATTCATGAGTTCCTATCCAATTCAAAAAGGATCAAAAATTTATTATAAACAATTTATAATTAATTTATTCATTTAATTTACAATTATTTATATTATGACTAATAGTTAAAAATTCATCAAGAGGTTCACACCAACCAAAATTACAAGAAATAAGGCATGGACAATCTCTAATATTATTCTGAGACAACTATATTCAAAAGGAATAATTTACAACATTGATTCATCAACCAATTTCAACCTAATTGATTGAAATCAATGAATAAGACAATAGTGTCAGTTTCCTTTAATGAAATGGATTTCATCCAAGTATGTTCAACACACACAAGTCTCCTCTATACATTATGAACAAAATCCTCATCATATTAAAGTGATTCCCCCATTCTCTAATGGAATCATAGATCAAATCCTTAATCCACCACACATAAATTATATATAATATAAGAGGGGAAATAAAAGGAGGAAAAAAGGTAATGTTAGTGGATCCCACAATTTTTTTGGAATATAGGAGAAGGAAAACCCTAAATGGGGTATAAAATAGAGGTCTACTTTAAATAACCATTTTATCCTAATTTAAAATGATATCTGGTCCTATCAGGAATCCTATAAACCCTCACCAGGTACCTAGTGGTTAATCGAGTGCACAAACTCTTCTTTCCACCCCACCAAGTAATAGTACCCCTTAATTGGGTAATAGATGGTTTATGAAACTTTTTTATAGATCCAAAAAACTATATTGGGTACCCAATGGTATCAGTTTCCCATTGGCAACTTTACCACCCCTTTTGTTTATCACCCAAACCCCTCAAAACTCCTCCAAAACATATAGAAATGTCCAAAATAGAGATATAATAAATTATTTCTCTTTAATATTTCAATCCAAAACTAGAAATTCAAACCCACCCTAGTTATAGTTTCACTGGAGTCTAACTCATTATCACTCCTTAGAAACCACCAATGGTGTGGGTCATTATAGAATAGCTGTGTTCAGTTAATATATATAAGAATGACATTTTGCAATGATTTTAAAGGTATAACATGGGAGATAAATTATGTCGGAACCATTGTTTTAATGATCACAAATTCATGTTAACTATGTTATTAATGAGTTTTATACTTTATGATACCATTTTATCCTATAAGGTAGATTGGCGAAATTTTGGCTACGTGTTGGAAAGCACCACCGTCAGACTCTAATCACTACCAGAAATGAATACATTAAGGATGAATCACAATTGAGTATGACTCATCATTGAGGATGAATCACCATCAGAATGAAATTTTGGCAAAGTATGAGAAAGACCTACCATCAGCAATGAGTCTCCATCAGGATGAGAATTTGTAAAAGAATGGAAAAGACTCACCACCAGAGAATGAATTACCATCAGAATTTACCTACCACTAAGAAATTTGGAAAAGTTCTAAAAAGAATAACTATTGAGACATGTAATCATTGATCATGACCTACTATCATCCTGACTCACCGTTGGCTAAACTCCTCACCAGGTTAAGTCACCACCAAAGTTTTCTCTCTATTCAGAAGATTCATCATCCTCATTTATATTTATTTTTAATTAAATAATTATAATTTATAAATTATTGAATTTAATGTTATTTATTATTTTAATGATTATTCTAAAACTATTGTAGGGATGCATTAAATTTTTTTAGTTGAATAGTATGAGGAGTAGAAGGTATGGATGATTGTTCTTCAACTGAAAACTCCCACATGATACTGATACATTAAAAGAATACTCACTCATGTGTGACATAGATATATAAAAGATATAAGAGAGATATAATATTCATTAAAGAACCAAAAATATTGTTGTGAAAAGATACATTTACTAAGAGTTTTACACAAATCATTGTTACCTTTAACAAACTATGGAAGATTGAAGCACATAAAACATCCAGTTTCTTCCCATAGTCCAAAAAAAAGAGCTCACAATGACCTATTTTACTATGATTTTCATAATAATAACTAAATATTATTTTTAGGATACATCCAAGGAGTCTCAAGATTCAGATCACTTCAGAAAGAGAAACGCTATCTCTTTTTCATATTTATACTTTCTCTATCTATCTATGGTCTTTTAAATTTTTGAGATGTGTGTGATTTATTATATTTATTTAATGCACACTATCTCTTATACTATAACTGGATGATACATGATATCTTCTGAACTCCCTTTACACTCATTTATTCATATTTTTTGGAAAGTGTCCTTATGTTATCTGAGTTTATTCTTTTCCCATGGTTATTGTGGAAGAGGTCCCCATGTGGCCTGGATAGTTGGTTTGATGTTTTTTATACCTTATCCAGGTTGTGGATCAATATTATTTTATATAATATTCTTGGAATTTATTTATTTCCAAGTGGAGAGGATTGGGTCTCAGTTTTAGGTGGAACATCTTGTTTTAATTCTATTGTGTGTTTTTTTTGTTTCATTTTCTAATATTTAAACTGAATCTATTTTAAACTATAAAAAACCACCAAGTTGATACTTAGTATTAATTAGTGTTTACATAAGGTTTTGATTAATTAAATTGATTTTAAAAGTTAATGTAACTTTCATATATTGTTTTAATTGACAGTTAATCAATCTTTGAGAAATATTTTAAAAGATATGAACTTATATCGATCTTTTATTTTGATTAACTAGGTCATTTTTAATTATTTTGGGGATTTTTTTTAAACTTGTTTTTAATAGAAATTTAATTGGGTACTCAATTCACCCTCTCCCCTCTTGAAATACTCACTCCTACCAAAATTTGGTATCAAAGGATATTTAACTCTTTTTAACTATGATTTTAGTTGAGTTTAAAGATCTTAAATTTCTACTAATTCTAAATTTAGTTATTTCAATGGATAATTGAAAAGAATTTTTTTCTACCAACACAACCCTTTTATTTAATTTCAATAACTATGATAAATGGAAAATAAAAATTAAAATTCACATTGAAATCATGGGTTTTTAAATTTAGTCTTCTATAGAGGATAAATATGAATTACCTAAGACTGTTAGGAATACATGGGATGATGATACTAAACTTTCTTACAAAAAAAACTAAAAAGTTATAAATGCACGTTACTATTAATTGGGAAATGAATAATTTCTCAGTGTATATTATAGTAAAATATCTTCTGAAATTTAGGATTCATTAACTATTTTTCATAAAGGAATTGCTAATGTTAAATAAATATTAAATGCTTATGAAGTTAAATATGATAAATTTAAGATGAAACCTGATGAGATGATTTATGATATGTATATTAGGTTCAATAATATAGTGAATACAATGAGCTCCTTGGGTAATAAAGTGTTAAACAAAGGTCAAATCGTGAAACTACTAAGATGTTTTCTAGAGATATGGATATGGACATCAATTTCAATAAGAGAATCTTATGAAATTAGTAAACTAATTATCAAGGAATTGATTAGACAGTTGAGGATGTATGAGGAAGAGCTTAAGGTTAATTTTGAAGAGGATTATAAACCTAATATAAAATCTATATCCTTCAAGACTACTGCATCAAACCAAAAAGAAAAGTAAAAAAGTTCAAGCTGGAAGCTCTAGTGATGAGGAATCACCAAATGACAGTGATGAGGAAATGGAATATCTGTCCAAAAAGTTTAAGAAATTATAAAATAAGAATAAACTCTTCCTAAAACCAAGATATAAGTTAAATTATGATAATAGAGGGAATTGGAAAAAGTACTAGAAAAGATATTATAATTCAAATGATATTACTTGTTATTAGTGTAAGAGAATATGACATATTAAGGCTGACTGTCCTAATTTGAAGTAAAAAAATTATGAGGAAAATGATAGAACATATAAAAAATCCATGAAATCCACATGAAGTACCTTTGAGGATAGCTCCAGTGACTCAAAATAAACTCTTGAAGAATATCCTGAAAAATAAAATATGTATTTTATGACAAACATATCTGAGGTACCTCTATCCATCGAATGGCATGAAGGCCTTCATTTTTTTATTTATTTTTGATAATCCACCTATAAAGGGGTGAAGTGGAACCCTTACAAGGCTCATAGGTGTAATTATTACATGACCCATAGACCTTATAGGAATTCATTTCCTATATGCTTGAAACATTACATACAACCCAGAATAACTACTTGGAACTTCTCCTCCCCAGTATCTTCATCATGAAATCAGCTCTCCACCTTCACATGGCTATTCGGCTAGGCTATCTCATGCATGTACAGGCTTTTCCCGATGTCTGGTGTCATACCCTCTCATTCTTGCAATCCGTGTAGCTTATTCTGTGGTGAAAACTCTTTTCTCATCCTCTTATAGAGCTTGTTACTTGTAGGTTGTCTGGTTTGCATCTGTACTTAAGGTGGCCCGAAGACCTTGAGGTGGCTTGAAGGCCTTACTGGTCCAAAGGCTTTGGTGTCCCGAAGGCCTTAAAGGACATAGGGGCCAAATCGGTGGCACGAAGGCCCAAACTGGGACAAATTCCAAGCTAATACAGTGCCAAATAGTTCCTGCTATAGTACTCACTGCAGTACCTACTACAGTACTGCACTGTTCTCGCTACAGTACTGCTACAGTACCTACTACAACACTGCTATAGTACCCATGGAAATTTTGCCTCCACCTGGATTTGATCCTGAGTCACCTGGATGCACTTAAGAGTCCTCACCAACCGGGCTGAGGCTCATGTGCTATCTAAGGTACTTACTATCTCTTTTGTACATAATGCAGATCATTCTGAAGATGGAAAAAATGATGATATGTAAAAAGAGGAAATGTCTGAATATTTCAATATTATGGAAGATAAATTTAATGAGCTTAAATAAAAAGACAAAATTCTGAAGAAACAACATTTTTTATCTACTAGTGTTAGAAATGATATTAAAGTAGAAAAAGATAAAAATTCCTAATTGTTGAAAGAAAATATTGGACTAAAATTATCAAATGAGAAACTAAAGAAAGAGTTGGAGAGATTTAAAAATGGAAAATAAACTCTCATTAAACACATGGAAAAAAATTCTTCTAAATAGATTAGTAGTCTTAGTTACCAAGCCAAACAAAAAATAATTGTTAAGATAACTTTTGTTCCTAAATCCACTTCAATAAATTCTACTTCAAATTATTATTCAAATAGACTTAATAAAGTTTTTATTTCCAATAGATTACAGTCTGCTTATAGGAAACCCATCAAGAAAATATGGGTTCCTAATTCCCTAATTACTAATATATTTGGACCCAATAAAATATGGGTACCAAAATCATTCTTGGTATAAACTTTGTTTTGTTGGGAAACTATTTGAAAATATCTTATAGAAATATTTGGTACTTAGACAGTGGTTGGTCAAGACATATGACAGGAGATTACTCCAGATTCAAGAACCTGATAAAGGTTAATGGATTTCATGTCAAATTTGGGGAAAATGATAAAGGAAACATCATTAGACTTGGCCAAATTGGTAACTCAAATTCAGTTTTAATTTCTAAGGTACATTTTTTGATGGTTTCAAATATAATCTGCTTAGAATTTCACAATTATATAATGATGGTTTTCATGTAAAATTTTAATTCAATTCTTGTAATATTTTTAATTATAAAAATTATTTATTATTTACTACTTTGAAAAATAAGAATGTGTATTCTGTTAATCATGATTCTTTAATTTCATAAAAAATTTCTTGCTTAAGTGCCTTTTATAAATAATATTGGAATTGGAATAGGAGACTGGGCCACTATAATACTCACTCACATAGAAATATTACTAGGAAAGGTTTATTCAAGGATATACCAAAACTTGAATTCCAAAATTATAGTATATAACCCCTATCAAAAATGGAAACAACACACAATATCTTTTAAATTAAAGAAAGAAATTTTAACTTCTCAACCTCTTGAGTTGGTTTGCATGGATTTTATTTGACCATCTAGGGTTTCTATTTTAAATGTTAATCACTATGTATATGTACTTATACCTTAATTTTATAGGTATACTTGGGTATTATTTTTAGCTCACACAACTAAGGATTTCTCTTATTTTACCAAGTATTCTAGATCTGTAGAAAACCTAGATGGACTTAGAATTAAGACCTTAAGAAGTGACCGTGGATGTGAGTTTTAAAATCAAGACTTTGAATCATTTTTCTCACAAATTTATATAACCATAACTTCTATACTCCAAGGAACCCTCAACATAATAAATTTGTGGAAATAAGAAATAGAACACTTCAAGAGATAGCCAGCACAATGCTTAATAAATAAGACTTACCTGCCAAATTTTGGAAAGAGGTAGTAAACACATCCTATGATATAATTAATAAAGTTCTAATTAGACCCATATTAAAGAAAACCCATTATGATATTTAGAATAATATAAATCCTAAAGTTAATTACTTTATATTTTTTTGGTCTCAAAGTCTTAATTCTTAAAACTAAGGAATATTTTGACAAGTTTTCCTCCTAGTGTGATGAAGGAATTTTCCTTGGTTATTTAACTTCTAGTAAATCCTATAGAGTTTTAACAAAATAACCAAGACTGTGGAAGATTCTATCCATGTGAAGTTTGATGAGGTAGATCCACATGAACCTAAAAATCCATTATAAAACCTTGAGGATGATTTATCCAGTTTGAAAATAAATTCAAAATATTCTGATTTTGCTGTAAAATATGCATAAAAATCATCCAGTTCTAAGGAACTTCTAGAACCTAAACCTAAACCTGTAGAAGACAATGAATTGACCAAAACTTCTTTCTATATAACTTTTAGGAATATTAAATACCATCCTTTATATTTTTTTGGATACTTAGATAGAGATACAAAAACTAGAGGTTTTCTAAGAAACAAGGTTGAACATCAAGCATTCTTGTCACAACTTGAACTTAAGAACATCACGGATGAAAGTAATGATGAGTTACGGGTAATGGCTATGAAAGAAGAACTTAATCATTTTAAAAGAAATATATTTGGAAACTTTTTGATAGGCCCAAAGAAACCTTGCTTATACGAACTAAATGGGTGTTTAGAAATAAGGTTAATGAATTTGGTACAATAGTAAGGAACAATGTTATACTATTTTCACAAGGGTATATTCAATAAAAGGGAACATATTATGAAGAAACATTTTCACCTATAGCTAGACTTAAATCCATTATAATACTACTTTCTTATGCAGCACATTTATATTTCAAACTATATCAAATGGATGTCAAAAGTGAATTCTTAAATGGTTTATAATTGAGGATGTTTTTTTTGAACAACCCCCTGGGTTTCAAAATACTCATTTTCCAATCATGTTTTAAAGTTATCAAATGATTTATATGGTCTAAAATAATATCCTAGAGAATGGTTTTATAGGCTCATCTCTTTTCTTATTTCAAAAATATTTTCAAAAGGTATAGCTGATCCTACCCTATTTATAAAAATAATTTAAAAAGATGTTTTATTTGTTCAAATATATATAGATGATATTATCTTTGGATCATCTAAAAATACTTTATGTAATGAATTTCCAAAAAATGTTCCAAAATGAATTTTAAATGAGTTTAATGGGTGAATTGAATTTCTTTCTTGGTTTTCAAATTTTTCAAAATAAAGAAGGAAATTTTTTAAACCGAAGTAAATATGATAAATACCTTTTAAAACTTTTTAGTTTGGATAGGACAAAGAGTAGTGACACTTCTATGAGTACCACCTATAAGTTGGATACTAGTGAAGATAGAAAATCAATGGATCAAATCAATTAAAGAGGTATGACTGGAAGTCTTATCTACTTAACTATTATCCAAGAGGACATTATGTTTAGTGTGTGTATGTTTTCTAATTTTCAAGAAAAAAAAATAGTTACACTTAGTTTCTATAAAAATTATTTTTAAATACCTAAAGTATACAAACAATTTAGTATTCTTCTATCCTAGAGGAAACGAATTTGACCTAGTTAATTATTCAAATACTGATTTTGGTGGTTGTAAGTAAGATAGAAAAATCAATTCTAGAATATGTCATTTTTTTGGAAAGTATCTAGTTTCTTGGAGTAGTAAGAAACAAAATTCAATTTTTTTGTCTACTAATGAAGCTAAATACATAGTTGCATGTAGATTTTGAGCTCAAATTTTGTGGATGAAGAACACTCTACTAGAATATGGATATCAATTATGACATGTAAATATAAATTGTGACAATATAAGTTCAATAATCATTTTTAATAACCTTGTATCTTACTCTAGAACAACACACATTGATGTAAAATGTCACTTTTTTAGAAAAAAAAAATGAAAAAGGTGATATAACTCTTGAATAAATTATTACATAACATCAACTTGCTGATATTTTTAATACGACTTTGAATTCAGAGATAATGAACTACATAAAACATGAATTAGGAATGATTCATTTTGGTTAATTTTAATTTTCTAGGACCCACTGTTAGAGTTTACCCACCATTGGAGTTGACCCACAATTAAAGTTGACCCACCATTGGAGTATACCCACTGTTTAATTAGAAAAATTTCTAATTTCAACACTCACTCCCTCACTCCTTACTCTCGAGCCTTATTCCAACCCTTTCTCTCCCAACCATCAGCATTACCTCACCTTCATCCAAACCTTATGATATAATCTTCATGTTTATAGTTAAGATAACCAATGAATATTCTATATATGATTAATGTACTTCAAATAAGTTGAAATTGGAGTCGATCCATCCAGTTTCTATTGAACCAGTGAACCCACACCTTGTGAATCAAGTAGTGGTACCTGAGAAATAGGTGAATGTTGGGTGGTTACCTTCAAGAAAATCACTAATGCATAAATTTTTTAAATATTAGGAACGGATAGAGTGGTTCAATAAAAACAATAGACCCTTATATTTGAGATTAGTGAACCGGTTCTATCATTATATAGATTTTAGATTTTTGAAAGACGAAATAAAAGTTTCTGGTGAGGAAAATTTCAAGAGAACTTTCAAATCTTCTAAAGAAAATTTAAGTGATGAGAATGGTGAGAATTTTTATAAAAAATAAGAATAAGGAGAAGATGAAGAAGAAATGTGGATTTGGAAAATATGATGAATATGGTGATGTATATGACAGTGATGAAGGATCTGACCATGATGGTCTTAGTGGTTGCATTGGTGTTGAGGTTGTTGGGATGCCTCAGGAACTTGTATCTTCTCTAGGTTTATAAATTTTATCAATATCTAAAGATAAAACCAACTTAGTTCATGATGTGAATATAGATTCTAGAAATGATACGTAAGAATATATTGAGGGGGATGAATCCCTAAGTCATGTTAGTCATCATGTTGACCTTATAGATGTTGTTCCTGGTGAGCCTACAATTGTTGAGTAGACAGTTGATGTGAAAAGATCTGTTTATTAGTTGGGTTTTGTACCTACTATTTTTGACTCTATAATTTATAAACCTATAGGTGGTAATACTTATAGTTCATCTTCAACAATGTTGAATGTATCAATGTTTGAGTAATGGGGTAAGTATTCAGGCTATGTCAAACAAGGCTTGGACTACTACGATTCAAATGTTGCTGGTAGTCCACCAAAGCATGGTGGACCTGCTATTGGAGAAGATATGGATCCTAAGGGATCATTAGTAGAATATATAAATATTTTAGAGGAGTTTCATAATATTGATTTAGATATTCCAACTAGTTATGATCCAGTATATGATGTTGTTCCACCTACTATTTCCTCTACACCCTTACCTGTACCTATCGTTTCATCAGTGCTAGTTGATGGTTCTACCAGAGCTAACTTAGAATCCTTTATATAGAGGCTTATCTCTAATTTTATTTTTTATTGAAAAATCGGGCACCTAATGTCACTAAGTTGAGTGATAAAGATACAAGTTATATTTTTGAGCTTGTGATACATCACATATATCCCAAGATGACGCATCACATTCAAGAAATGAAGATAGAGAACCAGATGTTAGAAAATGAGTTGGAAACCTTGAGATCTAAAATGGATGATATAAGATCTTCCTTTGTAGATTATATGGATGATTTTCTAGATAGGGTGTATAATATTTCTTCTATATCTTATACTTTGAGTGATCCACCTCCTTTCATTGATGTTGATTTGATCAGACCATTTGTTAAAGAAGAGAATTGTGCTGGTTTAGGGGATGTACATGACATTCCTCTAGAAAGTTTGAGGAAAATTTGGAATAACATTGATCACATGAATATGATGGTTAGAGAATATATGAATGATATGAAATTTGATAGAGAGATAATTATAAAGGATATAAAGTATTATTTGTCTCATATTTATACAAAACATGAGCTCAACTATCATTTCATATTCCTTTCTAAGAGCCTCATAATGCCTCCGGTCACTCAAGATTTCAAAGAACAAGTCAATCAGTTGAAAGTGATGACCCCATTACTCAAGTTATTTATAGAAGAGAAAAATTACTTTTCAGTTCTATGGAATGGAGATGAAATATTATTATGTACTTCATAAAAATGATTATTCATGTTTCTGTCACTACAGTAGTTACTCGGGATGTCATTATAGTCACTTCTCATCTCACCCCTCTAGCCTCTAATCTAGAGTTCTTCATACCATGTGTTACTAAGGATCCAAATGCACCCTTAAATTCTCATTTAAAGTATTTTATTTTGACTCCCAAAGAAGAAATCCAGCATCTCAGGCTTATCATTATCATAGAGACTCTGTATCTTCTTGTTGTCACTAAATTCATCCCTATAGTTACCTTAACTTCTACTACTGAATCTTCTGGTTTTGACATGGGGAATGGAAAGGAACCACTTTTCCTCCTACCCAGCCCAAAAAATCAATTATATTAGACATATTAAGTCTTTTATAAGTAATTTTTGTATGATTTTTGTTTTATCTTTTTTGTTATACTTAAATTTCCTTTTTTGATTGAAATTATTTTATTATTCATGTTCTATTTCCTTTCATTTATTATTTTATTTTCACTTTTTCATAATCCCAAAGGGGGGATAATGAATCTATTGGAATTTATTTATTTCTTTTTTCATTTCATATTAAGAATAAACATACTACTCTAATAGTAATAAAATCCTTTGATAGCTTCATTACTAATATTTTTTTTATACCATGTCTGTTTAATTTATTCTTTTGATAACATATTTTATTTGATAATATCTTTTTAATTACCTATGATACTGTTTAATATTTAACTACCTTTGATATCATATTTATTTACTTTATTAACTATCTATGATACTATTTTCTCTTAATATCTTTGATACCATTATGATCGAACTCTCACTATAGTTTTTAAAGTGCTAAACTGATATATTTTAATATCCCAATTTATTCTATAAATATTTTATAATAGTGCTATGGATTTTTATCATAATAAAGTTATATATTTTTGAAAACATTAGTTTAATGATCACAAAATCATATTAATTATGTTATTAATGACTTTTATTCTTTATGATAACATTTCAACCTATAAGAAAGATTAGAAAAAATTTGGCTAATTATTGGAAGGACCCACCGTCAAGCTCTACTCACCACTAGACATGACTCATCATTGAGGATGAATAACCATTGGGGATGAATCATCATTAAGGAAAACTCACTATCATAATGAAATTTTGGTTAAGTATGGGAAATACCTACCATCAGTAATGAGTCACCATCATGATGAGAATTTGGAAAAGTATGAAAAAGAATCACCTCCAAAGAATGACATATCATCAGACTTTACCTATCACTAGAAAATTATAGAGGTGATTAAAAGACTCACCATTAAGATGAGTCACTATTGATCATGACCTACTATCATACTGACTCACTGTTGTCCTAACTCACTGCCTTTTTAAGTCACCGTCAATTTTTTATCACCATTCAGAAGAGTCACCAACATTGTTTCTATTTATTTTGAATTAAATACTTATAATGGATAATTTATGTAATTTAATGTTGTTTATTATTTAAATTATTATTCGTAAAATATTTTAGGGATGCATTAATGTTTGTTTCATTCAATCGGTATGAGGGTGAGAAGATTTAGATTACTGTTCTTCAAATGGACACACCTACATACTACTGATACATTAATAAATAGACTCTCTCATGCATCAAAAAGATATATAAAAGATATATTTGAGATATAACAGTCAATAAAGAACCAAAAAGAGTGTTGAGAAGAGTACCACTTACTAAGAGTTTTAAATGAATCATTCTTACCTACAACCAATTGTGGAATATTGAAACACATTGAACATCCAATTCCTTCCCATATTCTAAACAAAAGAATTCATGATGCTCTATTTTATTGTGATTTTCATAATCTTGACTCAAGCTTCTTTTCAAGCTACATCCATGGAATCTCAAGATTCAGAGAACATTAGGCAGAGTAACACTGTCTATTTTTTATATGTATAATTTCTCTTTATATTTATTATATTTTAAATTTTGAGAAGTGTGTGATTTGTTCTTTTAATTGAATATAAATTTTCTCCTGTAATATAACAAGAAGATACATGATATCTTCTCAACTCCCTTTACACTTTTTTACCCATGTGTTGTGGAAGAGGTCCTTGTCTGTCCTGAGTTTATTCTTTTCACACAATTATTATGGAGTAGGTCCATGCATGGTTTGGATAGCTGGATTGTTATTGTGTATATTTGATTCAGGTTTTTGATAAATATTATTTTATATAATATGCTTGGTAGTGGGTGATTTCTAAGTTTAGAGGAATATGTATCAGATTGAGACCGAACCTCTTGTTTTAATTCCACTGTGTATTTTTTTCTTTTTCTAATATTTAAATTGAATCTATTTTAAACTGTAAAAAACCACTACTTTGATGTTTATACTTAATTAGTGTTTATATAAGTTTTTTATTAAGTAAATTGATTTCAAAAGTCAAAATAACTTTTATATATTGTTTTAACTAAGAATTTATCAATATTTGATAAATATTTTAAAATATCAAAACTTATATTGATATGATATGTTGATTAATTAGGTTGTTTTTAATTATTTAAGGGATTTTATTTAAAAAAAATTTAACAGAAATTTTATTGGGTACTCAATTCACCCCCTCCCTCTTAAGATACCCACTCCAACCAAAAAAGTAAATTTGTGATGATAATTTTCACTATGGAATAATATTTTTAAAGAGGATTTGGTTTCTATGACATTAAAGTTATAATAATTTGAAACTATTAGAAACAAAATTTAATTTCATTAATTACATCAGGTTTTATGAAACGCTCGTATATATTTCATGTTTTTTGAGAATTCAATCTGTTGGAAGTGGAGATAAGTGTCTCAGAGGTTTTATGAGGCTGATAGATAAGTAACTTGAACCAAATATGGATTACAGGTGGGAGAATAATATTATTGAAGTTGTAACATAATTCTATCAATTCTTGAAGGATTATAACTACAAATTTATTTTGGATATTCTTCTTTGAATAAGTGATAAATTTGTTTTTTTGATGCAAAAATATTATGATTAAGTTATTTATTTTTAAGTTAATAATAAGTTCACTCAAATTTGAAGTTTTAAGATATAAGGTTTTTGTTTTTTCCAATCCCTTTGTGTTTTTTGGGTATTGGAGGTTGATAAGAGGATGATATAAGGGTAGAAGTAGAGTTTGGGTTAAGTTTTCAATTGAGAACGTATTATATAGTGTAGAGCCTTGGGTTGTGTTGTAGGTGTTGGTTTTGTAGCATGGTTTTAGACCCTATTTCAAAGGGTCTAGATATGTAGGGTTTTAGTGTCATGGCCTCTTGAGAGGTGGGAACAGTGTAGAGGTAGGTTATGGCATGGATATCTAGGGGATAGTTTTTTTGTTTCTTCCAAATTGGGGGTCTTCAGAATAATTAATGGGTTGTTTCATAGATCATCTCAGGGTTATAGGATTTTGGAAGAGACACATAGGGTTTTCTAAATGGAATCTATAGGTAAGAACTTTTATGGAATAGTCTTTATTATTACACCATAGTTTTGGGGAAACCCCTAATAATTATAATAGTTAAGGAGATTGCATTATAGTTTCCATAAATGATAGTTAGGTATAAATTCCTATATACCTTCTAAATATCTTATTTTTTCCTTTATCCATTGAACTCAAGGAAACCTGGAGGACTATTTTGGAAACCTTAATCCCCATTTGCTAAGATTTATCCCCTGCCTTTCAGAGATGATCTATTGGTGATCTGGGGTTTGTTTCTTATTCTATGATCGATTTATTTCTCTCATTTTATATCTTTAAATGCTATAGATGTTCATTTATTTCATTCTCATGGGGAATATGTTGGTTTTAAATAGATGGTTCCTTATAAGATGATTTCTCTATAAATCACGATATTCCTTGTGGGATAGGTAATCAGAGATTAGTGCTTGTTATTCCATTTTTTCTTAGAGAATGTTGAGATTTTCAAGTTAGGGGATATGTTACTTATCTTTATTTAAAGTTAAGTATTATAATAATTTAATCTTTTAGGTAATAATGGAATCAATCTAATGAATATATGAACCCAAAAATAAAGGAAGTATGAATTGGAATCGGGTTTTTTCATTCACATATGATTTATGTTTTATGATATTGACATTTTATTTTCAAAATAGTTCATTCTATATATTCTATGGTTCCTATTATTATTTATCATGATCAATATACTTGAAATTTGATATAAAAAATATAAATTTTAATTTTTTTTAAAATAATTAATGAAAGATACTTGTAAATTAATTATCATTCTTTCTTAAAAGTGATAAAATATGGAAGTTATGCTTGAAACATGTTATATATGATTTCAAGATATTGGTATCTAATAAATTATAGGTTATTTATTGTTAAAAGCCTATATGTGATGAATCATTTAATTCAATATGGGAATTAAAATGATTATTTGATAAAGGTAATTGTTTGGTGCCAAGTGATCATGTTCTTATTTGATAAATTCTTGAATCCCTTAGTTCTATGGCCTTAGTTTACCCATGAGTGTGTTATTCTAATAATGAGTTTGTTTCCATTTATTTATTCTCTAGGGAATTAGAGACTTGATGTGTTTTATTGATAACCTATTATGGTTGGACTATTTGTAGAGAAATGGGTGGGAATTTTCAGGGGCTATTATAGTGGATGATGTCTATAATAGAGGAGTTGATTTTATTATGTGCAATAATGTCAGTAATGACACTAGGGTGGTTAGGATGAGTTAATATCTAGGATTACTCATTGATTCTTTATTGATGCTTGTTAGATACTGATTTTTTGGATTATTATTTGATACAGTTCTCCAAAAAAATTCTACTGTTTATTTTTTTCACAGTAGTGAATCTCTATTTTAGTAGTTTAGGATGATTCCTAGAGTATATAAAATTTATGAAATGATCATTGGATTAATAAATAAACCCATGTTATGGGGTGTAATAAATGATAGACAACTTATTTAAGAATGAAAAAATGATATGGTTGAATTAAATGCCTAGAGAGCATAGATATTGAATTTGAAAATTGTAATATAATTCATGAAAGCATGTTGGATTAAAATTATAGAATGGATTGATTAAACCATAATAAATTGTAATGGTGTCTATCAAAATAAATGGTTAAATCTAATTTAATGATGGGATAATAAATCGTGGGTAAATAAATAGATAATTAAATGAATTGATAGTAAATTACTAATTACTAATTGGTGACGGTTAATGATAAATGAATCTTAATTCTTGTGTGATTCTATGATCTTAAGTTCATAGGCCATAGTGGTAGAATATGGGTATCTTGTGAGATTATAGTAGTATATGGGTCTAAGGTAATATAATTTTTCTTATTGTGGTTTTGTTAAATATATATTTATATTTTTTGATTTGATACACCTTACAACCCAAGTGGATAGAGTAACTAACACCCAAATATTTTGGGGGTGTTTACTCTAACCTCTAGGATATAGAGGGAATAAAGGGAAGAATTTTCACTCTCCCCAAATCTCCCTTTTTATGTATTTATGTGTGAAAATTTTTAGCTTATAATGGATTAAGGTATTTGGTATAGACTCGCATTGGTTATGATGGGTCTCTATTTTACTATACATATATGTATGGGTTGTAATATTTGGAGATATGGAATATACATGTATCCATTCATGGTGGCTATATCTTCCCATTGGTGGACATGAATGAGCTATAATTTCTTGAGGTATAATACTTGATACATGGGTTGTAGCGGATTCTAAACTAAAAGTTGGTTACAGAAGAGATAATGATGGTGATGAGATTTTGTGGGACATCATGAGATGTCAAATGGTTTTGATATGATTTCATGAGATTTAGGATGGCTTATAGAAGGGATGTTCATAATATGTCAGTCATTAGGGCATGATAGTAAAAAACTAGTGGGGAAGTGGAAGTGGGGTACCCTTTATATATATATATATATAATTTTGAAATTAATGTTTTACTTATATGTGTTACTTAGTGAGTTATCCATGGTGATTGTGGGAAATAGTTTTACCTATTTAGGTAATGAGTTGGTTCCATTTTTTTATTCACTAACCTTTAATACACTTGTTCTACATTTTTCATGAGAATTTTTAGGGAAAATCCTATTGAGTATACATTTTATTCTCACCTGATGTATATATAATCTTTTTTAGGTCTATTATATCTTGTGGGTGATTATGCTAGGAATTTCTAGCTCATGGATTTATTCAGGAGTTGTTGGAGCTTCATGGTCATGATCAAGGATTTACTTATGGCACCTTCTAGTTTTTTTAGTTTTGTAAGGAATTAAATTATGTATTGGTATTGCTTCTTATTTATTTGTGGTGTAAATTGTTGGTTTCTCATATTATATATTATTTCTTAAATTTATATTGAGGTGAATTACTCCCACTGTATGAATTGTATACCCTCAGTACAATTTTATAACCTGTGGCCTATTGGATATGGGATTCAAGTGTTATTATATCCCTCTCTTCACATTAAGCTTGGTAAGGGTGCCATTGGTGAGAGGGGGCCTGATAAATTGGTATCAAATCTAATGGTTGAGAGATATGGGATAGAGTTTAGAGATAGGTACTAGTGAGGATTCATGTGTTGGTAAGGAAACAATATTAGTTGGACTTTTTACATAATTTAGATAAGGGATACCAACTGGGACATAGGATTTTAAATACCCCAATGATCTAAAGTAAGGACCTTCAAGGTTACTAAACATGATAAGTTAAGTGATGGTTATTATGGGGTAGAGACCTAAGTAAGGATCATTCATTATGATTTTTTGTTCATGTGTTTAAATTTGGTAGACACTAGGAAATAGGGTAAAAATGAATTAATTAATTAAACATAAATGTTTTATATACCAGGTTTTAGAGTTCTTAATATTTTTTATTTTGTAGATATTTCTCCAGATCGATACCCCCATTAGGCCCATGCCAAATATGTTCAGTATGATATTTTAGTTGATCATCATAAAGTGGAGGTTGAAAATAAATACACTTATAGAAAGAATCATCATGAGTTTTATTTATAGGTTCTATAGAACTATAAGGGATTTTTTTCTGGTCGAGAGACAGAGTATTATTTAGAAGAGGTGGATATATCCTTTAGTTCAATTATTGCTCCTAAAGAGAAATAAGTTTCATTGGTTGTAATGACATTGTGTTGGTAATCATAGAAATAGTGGGTCATATTTCTTAGGGATCATGATAATTTAGTAGTGTTGTGGGAGAAGTTGTTAAATTAGTTCCAACTCGAGTTTCTTTCTTTGAACACTAAGGAGTCCTATCAGTGGGAGATTCATACCCTTTGGCAGAGGCTTTCTAGTGTATGAGAGTTAATAATTTTATATAATTACATCTTACATTATGATTTAGACTTTTTTACAAATGAGGAGGCTTGGACAATTAATTTTGAGGAGGATTTACATCCAGATATCTAGTTCCATGTCAACCTATTTATACTAAAGAAAAGTCTTGAAGTGTTGGAGAAGGCAGTGGTATTTAAGAGGACATTATCTTGGAGCGAATCATTATGGCATGGGAGTCATCAATATTTTTTGTAAAGTAGTGATATGACTAGAAGTTGTTAGTTTCATAGATAGAAGAAAAGGTTTCAGTCACCAAGGTGTAGGTTTCATCCTTCTTCAACTTTCTTCACTTGAGCTAGTGGTTCCTAGACCCATGTTGGTAAGTTAGGCATGGTTTTATTTTCTTATAGATATTGAATAAATTAGATAAAATAATATATGACATTCCTCGTTAGTTGGTGTATAGTTGGTATCCCTTTTTTAGGCTCATTCATTGCAGAAATATCCGATCAATCAGCAGCAGCATCTAGGTGTCCCCACTTATGATCAGTAGAGAAAGGATGGGGGAGAAATAGAAGAGCCTCATTATTCCCCTCATCCTCATGGAAAATGAGTAGAGTGTAGTCATGGAGGTGGTCATCATCTATTCCAAAGAGGTCATAGAGAAGGTTTTGGTTAGACGCATGCCTTAGTGTTGTCTGCGTCGAGAGAGATAAACATTGTGAGAGGTACTATCGACCTATTTTCTACTATGGTATATTATTTATTTGATTAAAGAGCTACTAATTCCTTTTTTCACCCACTCTATTCAATTATTTAGTACTTGAGGTGTAGATACTTCTAGTTCCCTTAGTGTTGAATATATAAATTATAGGCTGGGATAGTTTATATGATGTGTGAAAAGATTTTGAGTTGGTTTTGAGGCATCACCTATCTTAGAGAGACTTACTATATTTACAAACATCATCCCGTTTTTGAATGTTCTTTATTGTATTTTTGTTTTGGTTGATTACAACTCCTCTCATGTTTTATTAATACTATTATAAGTTTAAATTTTAAAATTTCTTTAATTACATATTTTAATCTTGTTTTATATATTATACATTTAAATTTTATATTATTTAAATTATTCTTAATCTTAATCATATCATAATATTTCTTTAATTAAAATTTATTTAGGTTTCATGTTTTGATTTTTCATAACATGTTATATGAGTTTTATTTTTATTTTCTTGGATAAAAACGTTATTTGGGACATTTAAATAATATTTAGTTATATTTTATATAGTTACCATATGGTAAATATATTATTCCCCATGTAACCCTTTTGTTAATCATGTATCCAATTCATTATTCACATAGCCAATTTTTTAATCCATGTAACCATTTTTTTAGATTAGGTTTTCCCATGTATTTTGACCATATCTCATACTATAGAATTTTAAATCTAATGATTCTTTTTTTGTAAATATAAGAAGATTTAAAACATTTCATTAGAAAAAATAAACTTTTTAATAGATCTCTTTTATGTCTGAAATTAGTTCTTAAGTCATTGTATGTTTTTATTATGATTTATACAGTTTTCCAAAACTAATTTGCTTCTGTTTTTTATGATAACTGTAGTTATATATGTCTAATTTGAGTGATTATTATTTATTTATAAATATAATTATATTTTATAAATATAATTATATTTTATAAATATAATTAAATTTTATAAATATAATTCAAAAGGACCAAAATCTAGTTATGAATTTATTATTCCCTTTTTCGGTCTACAGTTTGAGAAATCAGTCTGTTTATAATTTTCTAAAATCGGTTATGTGAGAAATTTACATACATTATGGATTTCGATATGTTAATCCCTTACATCCATCACATATGTTATGAATTCTCATATGCACTGAACCCCTTATATCTATGTTCCTATGTGATCAATTTTATACTTAGAGAAAAATTCTTGCATGAAATTCACTTATGTGAATTTAGCTATATAGTTAAATAAAGTTCCTATATAAAAATGTGATATGTTTTTTTGTTTTAATTATCAATTTTTTCATGTTTATTTATTATGTTTAAATATTTATATTGAAGTTTTAAATCCATATTAATTATATATAATCTATGTGAAGTGATATTCATTATTTTAAACATGTTTTTTTTAATCAAAGTGTGATTTATTTTCACACATGAAACTTACATATTAAAACTCAAAAATTATTTTTTATTAATATATGTTGTTTTCTTTAATATTTTTATTTCTAAATTAATATTATATGATATCAATCTCATTAAAACTTGTTTTATTATTTTTACTATTGTGTTATTAAGTTTTTTTTTCTTTCACTACATATTTACTACTTATTTTAAATGGAACTTTATGAATTTTGTGTTTAAAATTTAATATTTTTATTTTCATGGGATATTTCATTAACCTGTTATTATTGATACCGTTTAAATTATTTTATAGGTAATTTTAAATTGGTTTGAATTATTCATCATTATTTTAAACGTAACTCATGAGTTGTATGATTAATATGAAATGATATTTTCTCTCTCTTTCTGATAATCGAGTTTTCTTGTTTTTATTATTTTAACCATTTTCTTGAGTGTGTCATTCAAATATATTTTTATTTAAAAGACTCAAGTTTTTTTATAATTTCCATATATATTACATATGATAGTTCACGATGATAATAGGTGAGCACATACGTTCATACTTCTTTAACAATTAAGTGATCATGTACACACTATTTACATCATATGTGATAAACTCCCAAGGAAGGAACAAATCTTCTTAGAATTCATTAAAATTAAAGAGTTGTACTATAACTTTTCTAGAATTCTGATAATTTATCATTCTAATACATTCAAAGGGCCTTCATAAACTATTTCATCTACAACATACTTTCTACAACTCTCCATTGGTTCTATAATTGTTGTGTCTATTCTTCTAGACTGGGTAGAGTTGTCTACACTTATATCTTTCACAAAATAGGTTATACCACCTATAAAAAGTAGTATGTGGTTGTGATACCTTAACAAATAGAAGTTATTTTGTTACTAGTATCTGAAAAAAGTCAAAACACATAAGTTGGGTCTTCTCCTTCTAGAAAGGATGGGTTTTTGTCTGCTCCTGCAAAAGACTATGTGTGTACTCTTGGGGATTCTCCTCATAAAGTTATGAGTTGGGATTGATCCCATGTAAAAGATATGGTTTTAGATTTATTCCATGTAAAATTCTCTCTCTCTCTCTCTCTTTCATATTGGGTGTCATACTCTATTGGTTTTGGTGTGAAGATAAAACTAATTCAAATATACTAAACTAGTATAAAAAATCCTTATGTTCATCTCTTTAATTTTCTACATACACTCTTCACGCATCTGTTATTCAATTTATTTTAATAAATAATTGTTTAATAATTTTAAACCACAAAATTTAGAAATAAATATTTAATAACTCTGATAATTTTAATAAAGGCCTATTAACCCCCCCCCCCCCCCCCCCCCTTCTAGTTCTTCTTCCATCATCATATCTGAACTAACAATTGGAATTAAAGGCTCATTACTTAAAGGATAGTTAGATTCTATCATTATTATAATTTGATACCTAAAAATTAAAATTAGAGGTTAACCTTCTTAATGATTACATAGTTGTGTTATTTTTTTATTATATGTGCTAACTTGAATTCTAGTACTTAAAAAGACTAAGGAAAGATCTATTTCATTGATGAAAACATCGAATATTGAATTATTGAATCCATTGAGACCAATTCATTTTAGTGGAAGTTATTATGGATATTATAATGATATAATGGAGTTATTTTTGAAAAATATAGGGATTTAATATTATACTATTATGGATATATCTTATAAAATACCTGAAGTTAAACTTGAAACTATAACTAGAAATGTTGCTGCAAAAATATATTTTAAATTAAAAAGCGACGAATTATATTTACTGATCTATTAGTATAAGATTTTATAATCATATATCTTATTATATAACTTCTTCTAACATTTGGTGGAGTTTAAAATTCACTCATCAATGAACTAAAAAATTTTAGAGAACTAAGATTAGCATTCACATGGATGCATTTCAATAATTTAGATTATATGACAATCAAAGTGTGAATGATATGTTCAATGGATTCATAAATATCTTCAACAACAAGGTCACACTTAGTGAAACCATGAAGAATAAAGTGTTAATTAAAAGTAAAAATCAAGCCTTACTAATGAAGTGGAATTCAAAGAAGGTAGCCATTAATGATAGAAAATATTTGGTGGAATAATCTCTAGATGAGATGATTGGATCTGAGATACATTGTGAGATTAAATTGAAGAAAAATTATCATGATTTATATGAAAAAAGAAAATGATTTTTTTTAAATATAAATATGTTTCTCCTAACTCTTATAGTGATTCCTTAGATTATTCTATCTCAGAGAAGGATGATGATCCAAGTCAAGTTGCTAAATGAATTCAATGGCTCATAAAGAAAAAGCATACTAACAAAAAGGATAAAGGAAAAAACAAATAGATATAAGAAATATTTCAAACAAAAATGTAATAAAGGTAAATATAATATTATTTTTTATGAATGAAAGAAACCTGGCCATACCAAACATGAGTGTATAAAGTTAAAATAAAAAGGGAAATATGATAAAAAAGGAAATAAAACATGCTTATCATGCTGGTTGGAGATGCATTGAAGAATCAGATTCCATTGATGAATCTAGAAGTGAAAAAGAGACTAGTAACCTTGATCTGATGGGAGAACACCCTAAGGTAATAGATTAATTTAACAATATGGTAAATATTTCTAATTTGTGTTCGTTGGTTTCCTTAGGGAAGGTTAGTAATTATTTTCATTATTATTTTATAAATACTCTTTTATTTTTTAATGTGAAAAATATAAAGTTAAAGAATTAAGTCATTTATGTGATGACTTTCAAGTAGAAATTGAAATTTTTTCCAAAAGGTATCAAAAGATGAATAAGGATTATAAAAAGTTTTCTAAATAAAATAAAAATATTAATTTGGAAAATGAAAAGTTGAAAATTTATATATTTTAGTTTAAGAAATAAAAATAGAAAATGAAGATTATAGTAAATAATATTTCTAACCTTGAGAAGGAAAATCAAAGTTTAAAAAATTATTCTTCATCTAAAAAAGATAAGGTTTGTGATAATATTTAGATTGTTCAAAAATAAAATGTTAATCTCAAAAATGAAATTGTGAATTTAAAATAAATACTCCCTACATTTATTCAAGGAAAAGAAAAATATGATAATATTGTAGCCATGATGAAACTAAATAGAGACTAGTCTGGTCTCATTATTAATAATAAAATTCCAATTATGTATAAGAATTATTTTGTAAATAGTTCTATAGGGAAGGTTTAAATAGTGAATTTATTTGAATGTTGATTATAAGAACATTATGTAAATGAATATTATCTTAGGTTCCCTCAATATCTCGGTACTACTAGAGTTTATATCTCTAAGAATTTATCTTCTTGTGTACCTTATAATAAATTATTTAATTCTACTTGGGTACCAAACCAAATTTCTACTAACCTAGTTGGACCCAAAATAGCATGGGTATCAAAAGGTTTTTATGTTTGATTGTTACGTGAATTTTCCACATATACATCATTGTTTATTCAAATGGAGGCTACTCTATAAATAAAGAATAAATTCCGGGGGAGCACTTCATTTATCTAATTTCTTATTCCTTTTAAGTGGATATTTACCATTTATTTATTATATAATGTTATTTATAGTTATATCATTGAATAAATTTAGGGGTATTTTAAGTATGATTATATGCTGAAATTTATTTTTACAAGAAATTTGTAAAATTTGGAATTTTTTTCAGATTAAATTTGTTTAATTTTTATACATATTTTCTTATTATAAAAATATTTTAAAACTTTTCATACATCTAATATGATGTTAAATTTATATTTAAAACACCATTTTTATAGGATATTATTTTTTTAAAATATTAATCTTTATTTTTTCTCAAAAAACATTAAACAATTATGATCATTACATTTAATTCTAATTTTTATCTGATTAAAATAGAAAAAGAGATAAATAGTTGTCCTAAAAATATTTTTTTTTAAAAAATTAGTTATTATATTTTTGTTTATTCACAAAAAGAGAAAAATATTTGGTTTTGCTTATTTGATTTTATAATCAAACAAAACGGGGAGACTGTTTGTGCATGTTCTTTCATGTATTTTTGTTTTGATTGATTACAAATCCTCTCATGTTTTCTTAATATTATCATAAGTTTAAATATTTAAATGTGTTCAATAATTTTTTTTATTTTTGTATATATTATATATTTTATTTGTATATAATTTAAAGTATTCTTAATCTTAATCATATCATAATATTTCCTTAATTAAAAGTTATTTAGATTTCATGTTTTGATTTCTCATAACATGTTCTACAAGTTTTATTTTGAGTTTATAGGATAAAAAAATTCATTTTCAACCTTTAAATATCATTTAGACATGTTTTATACAGTTATCATGTAGATAATATATTGTTCCCCACGCATACCTTTTGTTAACCACATAGCCAATTCATTACTCACAAAGCCAATTTTGAATCTAAGTAACTATTTTTCTAGTTTCAGTTTCCTTCTATATTTTAACCATATATAGGGCCATAAAACTCCAAATATAGTGATTCTTATTTTTTTAATGATAAAAAGATTTAATAAATTTCATTACAAGGCTAAAAAATTTTAATTAATCTATTTCATGTTATAAATTAGGTCTGAATTCACTATATATTTTATGTCTTGATTTCTTCTATTTTCCATAACTATTTTTCTTCTATTTTTTATAATAACTTTAGTTATATATATATAAATTATTAAGGTGATTGTAGGTTATTTACAAATATGATGATATTTTTTAAATATAAGTTGAAATGACAGAAATATAATTATGCCTTTTAGTTTGTCATTTTTATTTCTAAAGTTTGAGAAACCAATCTATATTCAATTTTCCAAAATCAGTTACATGATAAATTCACTTATGTGATAGATTCGGATACATGAATCCCTTATATAAATCACATATGTGATGAATTCTACAACATAGAAAATCCCTTACATCAATTACCCTAAGACATCAAATTTATTACATAGAAAAAAAATTCTTACATGAAATTCACTTATATGAATTTGGTGAAATAATTAAATAAAATACCTACAAAAAAGTGTGATATGTTTTTCATTTTGTTTTAAATATCGATTCTCTGAATGTTTATTGCTTATTTTTAAATTTTTATAATAACTTTATAAATCCATATTAATTATATAGAACCTATGTGAAGTGATTTACATTGTTTTAAAAATGTTTTTTAAGATCAAAGTTTGTTTTATTTTCACGCATGAAACTTTCATCTTGAAACTCAAATTTTCATTTTTATTATTTTATAATGTTTTCTTTGATCATATTTTTCATAAATTAATATTATATGATATTAATCTCATCAAAACGTGTTTTGTTGTTTTTAATGTGGTTTTATTAAGTTTTTTATTTCTATGCATATTTACTTCTTATTTTAAATGGGATGTTTGGAATTTCATATTTCAAATTTAATCTTGATATTTTCATATGGTCTTTTATTGACCTTTTATTAAAAAGACTATTGAAATTATTTTATATGTGGTTTCAAATTGGTTTGATTTATTATTCATTGTATTAAATATCATTCATGAGTTTTGTGATTATTATGCAATGATATTTTCTCTCTTTCTGATAATCAAGTTTTACCACTTTTATGATTTTAACAATTTTCTTGAGTGTGTCTTCCAAATATATTTGTATTTAAAGGAATTGATAATTCTTGGGTGTTAAATAGAGATTACATATGATAGTTCATGATGATAATAGGTGGTTACATACATTCATACTTCTTTAACAATAATGTGATACCGTACACTCAATTTACATCATTTGTGATGAAAAATCATGGAATGAACAAATCTTATTTGATTTAATTAACCTTAAAAAGATGCATTGTACCTTTTCTATAATTCTAGGACTTCATCATTCTAATAAATTCAAAGGTAATGCATAAATTATTTCATCTACAACATACTTGTAGATGCAAAAAAAGTCTGTAACTCCTAGAGGAAGCTTCGAAATGGCAAAGCAAAGTCATATTCGGAATTAGAGGCCCGGTCTGGAGGCCCGGGAAGTGGTGCGTGAAATAAAGGAGGACTTGCGCGAAATAAAATCATTCGCGTGAAGTATCCCCAGGATGCGCGCAATCGATCCGGTGAGGTGTGCAATTTTTGCGCGCCCCGGTTCCTCGCGGTGAGGTTTTGCGCGCCGACGGCTCCCGGCATGGAAGATTTCACGCGCCGCCTAGATTCCACACCTCCCGAGGCCTATAAATAGAAGGCGACCCCAAACAGTTTGGGGGTTGTGGAATTCGGATCGGCTCTCGTGCACGCAATTCGACTCCCCCTGCGCGCAATATGACTTCCAGGTAATTCCCCTTTTCACGCAACCTTGCCACGGGGTTCACCTTTGCGTGCAAATCCACTGGCTTAAGTGAATTTTCCCCCTCCTCCGGGTTCCTTCCATGCGTGCAATACCTTGCACGCAATTCCCTATCCGCACGCAATCCTCTGGCTCCAATTGCGCACCTTCCCGGTGTTTTGCGTGCAAACCTTCTCTTTGCGCGCAAAACCCAGGACCCTTCACCTTGACAACCCTTGGCTGCCTCTCTGCGTCGGCACCTGATGTCTCCCCTACCGGGCCTGCACGCCATGTGTTTTTTTCCCGTACGGCCTTCCAGGCTTGTACGAAGTAATATCAAGGTTCCTTTGGCGGTGTTTCCCGTTGCGTTTCTTTGCCTTATGCTTCTCCGCATAGGCATGCTAACGGCTATTTCTTCTTCGCACAGCCACGCGAACGTGGACCCCTCGATGGTTCGCCCTACGGCCCCCCTTCACTACGACCTTGCCGATGCATTCCATCCCACAAGGGGTAAAGGGAATTGGGCATGTAAGCCCTAGGGGTGTGGAGCGAACACACCTCGTCCAAGCTGCAGGATGTTAAACTGCTAAGCACCTCATCCTTAACACATGACGTTAAACTGTGGTCCGACCCCGTGCTTCGCATGCAGGGTCCCCCCAGCTCAGGCATTCTTTGCGCCCACTCGTCTCCACGGGAATGGACTCTTCCTCACATGGAATGAGATCCTCCTTGTCAGAGTGGTGTTTGTCCGCAGAGGAAGGCCTGCCTCAGAGCGTAAGCCCCTAGCCTCTCAACAGAAGGTTGCACCCGTGCATCTCCGCAATTCCCCCTGCCAAGGCTAGTGGAGTCCCTTTCCCACTATGCTTTGTTGCACCATGGGCCTCCATCCTAGATTAAGCCCCAGCACCAAGGGCCGCTAACCACGCGTAAGCCCCTGTTTCCTCTTTGGGCCGCTCAATGCGTAAGCCCCCTTCCACTTCTCACGGACGCACCCTTTGCGACGTGGTCGTCTAGTCCCTATTGCCTCTTGTTTCTCACACCGAGCATGAATCAAGTGGTATTAGAGTGCGCATCGACCATGAAATCCTCTATGGTCCGCCTCAGAGTGTAATCCCCATCCCAGCGAACTACGTGGACTTTGATCCATGCTAACGCATGGTACGTAGGAAGCCTCCATGAGGTTCAAGCCCACCACCCAGTCATTCCGACCTCTCCACGTTGGTCGCTCGACCACTCTGGGACACCTCAGAGCATAATCCCCAAAGGTCCTCATCCCGCATGATGTTAAATTGTGTCTCATCCCGCATGACGTTAAACTGTATGCCCTTGTCCCACATGACGTTAAATTGTATCTCGTCCCGCATGACGTTAAATTTTATTCCCCCCCCCCTTGGGCTGCCTCAGAGCGTAAGCCCCATGTCTCACACCCACGTCTCATCCTGACTTTCCCCTTGAGCCCACATGCCTTGGGAAGCTCATGCCCTATCCCAAGGGTCTTACTTCCTCTAGGCTCCAATCCATGCGTTCATTCTCACGGGTCGCCTCTTCAGGTGTCCCACCGTATCACCGAACTACGCGGACTTTGATTCCCTACCATGGGGATACGTAGGAAGCCTCCACGAGGTTCAAGCCCGTCACTCCACCATCTATCATGATCCTTACCTGGGCCGCCACATCCAGGTGAGATCATGCCACCCCATCCCATTCCATGGTATCTGGGAATCCACCCACGTGTTGGCCCCAACATCGGTGTTCCCCCTAGGGGGTCATTCAGCCCGATCCGTCTCCGCAAGACGTTAAACTCGTGGCATACCCCGTGTTAAATATGGGAAGATGAGAAAAACCTCAGATGGTACACATTCCCCGCGTTTGATGTGGGATACCTCGGGCTTCCGCGCCCTCGAGAAGCCCTGTGATAAGGAACAAAAGACAGACATGTCGATCCCTAGCGTCAAGACATGCCAACGACACCCCAACGTGATCATTCTCCTCACCAAAGGTTGCTACCCCGACAAGACCCCTTGGAGCGTCTCGACAAAAGCAGCGTAATTAACTGGCATCCATGTAGATATGGCGCTGGGAATGAGCTTCACGAACTCGTCTTAAATCTATGAGGGAGACCCGGACTAGGTGACGAGTTCCGAGGAGGAATCCATGGAAGGAAGAACCAACATCCCATCATCCTGGTTTAGATCAAGGAGAAGACGTCCCTGAATAAGGAACGGATGTCGCCCGCCTTTGGAAAGTGGGAATGCGGGGCAACAAGCAGCGTGTCCTCCCCACAGACGGATGCGCGCGCCCCGACGAAAGCGTCGAAAACCTAAAATGGTGAACCCGATGTGAAGCTCTTCTCCTCAATATGGAGAATGGTAGCGGTTGGGGTGTCGGAAGATTAGCATGTCACCGGGTCCGGGTACCCACCACCAGGACGTGAAACCCACCAGAGGTCGAGGCCGTCAGGACGTTGACCACTCCGTTCTGCGACGTCGTCAGCGTGGATCCCTCTTGCCGACCATGGAAGATGGAATGACGTTGGGCTATTGGTTGTTGATCTCTTTTCATGTTAGTACTAATGGGTTTGTCTCCCTGCTTCCAAGAATTGAATCACTACATCTGGAGCTCGATCGCCACCTGCCCATCGGCACAGGGGCAGGGGCAGTACCGACGCGGCCACCCCGCGCGGTCCTGCCTTTTCCACAGTCACTCCGACTTCAACCGCCATAGTTGTCGAGTGCTCACGCCCCCTCTCCCTGTCAGAAATCATCCAGCAAAGGGTGATCAACAACTTGGTTCGTAGGTACGACGAGGAAGGGATCATACCCACCAGGGGCATGGCCCATTTGGATCTAGAGGCGGTTGCGCCTCACCACCATCGCCACCCTCGAGGGCCGCATAGGGAGCTGCCGCTCCCCACTCCAACGTTCAACCGCTTCAGGAGTATATCCCCAGAGCGCCTTGACACATCCCTCCCCTATGCCAATGAGGTGGGTGATGTCTGGGTCCACCCGATCAGAGACCTGTCCCAGGGGTTAACGGTAAGAACCCCCGAAAGGCCGCATCGACACCGCCGCCCGACTCCCCAGGCCGAGGAGTAGGCAATCTTCATGCCCGCACCACCAGCTCTGACCCATCTGACCTGACACTAGCGTCGGGTGCGAGCAGAAGAGAATGCCCGTCCTGGGGCACCAACGTCAGCAACCATAGTGGCTCGAGCCACTACTGACTCCTCTCACCAGACCCCCGCACACGTTGAGCAGGGGCAGTCACATGCCCGACTGGGATCGAGGCCCCGACCTCCCTGCAGGCGGGTTGGGTCGACTCTCCTTGTCGCGGGCACAGGCAATGGCCACCGCGGACAAATCCGCGGTAGTGCCATCCTCCATGAAGGCTCATTCTGTGCCACTGATCTGGAAAGCTGAAGGCTTCTTTGTGACAGCTACGGTCCGGGTATGACTTTTTCCAGTGCCCAATGAACTGGGTATGAGGTCACTCCCCCTACTGTTGGCTGTGAGTATGGAGACGTTGCGTATCCAGTCGCTCACTCACATGGAGGTCCTCCCCATGTCCCTTTCGACATATTTCATGGTGCTTCCCACACCCCAGCCTTCAGTCCCTTCTGCCCCAGCTCTATTGCGGCCAGGGGACTCCTTGAAGGAAATCATACTTACCCTGAGGATTCACCCAGGGGAAGGAAGGCGGGGCATCTTCTCCATAATAGGAATGTTAGGGGAGTCCGGACGGAAATTAGACCAGTCCATTTCTCGGACTTTGAGGCGGAATACGACTCGATGATAGAACCTTCCCACCAACCCTTTGAGTAGAGGGAAGGGATGGGGATGTGGTGTGTTAGTCTCATACTCCCCAAATGCGAGATCTGTATGATTCCCTCCTCCCTCTAAAGGTATATCCAGGAGGACGAGGACTTGGCGTACCCCCATGGGTCAAACCCACAGTTTACACTAGTCTCCCCGGAAGCACCTTCCGCCTCAGTCAGGGAGGGTGGGGAACTTTTCTGGGGACCGACGGAAGAGTCACAAGGTGACGCACCCTAGGAAAGCAACGACTCAGTGACAGGAGGCCCATTCGTTGGCCCATCCTATCGCGACATGGCAGCCAGGGCACTGCAACCCTTGGAGGATGACTCAGGGATCGGCGGCCAATCGGCATGTTCGCTGTATTCCCCGCTAGCCAGCCCACCGGCCTGGCGGCCTGCCTCAGCGCCATTTCTAGTTCCCAGACTATTCTCGGTTGAAGAGCAGGGGCAGCAAGGTCCGGACCCCGAATCAGAGTCATTGAGCTTCTGGACCGCCCTCGCAGCAGGCCACTTCCCCGAGAAGTTTTGTCCGGTCGCAGGATTGGATTTTGATATGCCAGAGTCACTCACCCCGAGAGAGTTTGAATGCTTCCGCCAGAGTGTTCGGGTGACTCACTCTCGTCTTCGCCATCAGCTAGCGGCTTATCCCGAGATCCAAGCACTTCTTGAGGATATCGGTGAGCAGTGTTGTTGGGTCAACCTTGCAGCGCTCCCTGCGGTTCGGCACCCAGAGTCACTAGGCCACCACGGGGCCCTCCAACAACAATGCTTCCTGAGTTTTCAAGTACCCTGCAAAGTTATTGAGGAAGCCACCCCCGCATGCACGTCCGTGGATGGGGGAAGTACGCTGCCCTTATTTTCTGTGCGATCCGCCGACAGCCCGATTCATTTGGTGGCCCTGAGGGAACGTCTCCAAGGACAGTGGCAGTGAACATGGCTGACCTTTCAGATGAGGGAAACGGTGTGGAGCTCCTCGACGGGGACTCACCCCCTGAGGACAAGCCGCTACTGGACCCATCTGGGACGATTACTCACCAACAGAGCAGCCTCCAAGGTCTCCCTATACCCACAGAGGCACTAACACTAAGCCGAAACATCAACAAGGGTAAAGAGCATGTCTGGACTGTCAAACTCGCCGACCCATCTACCTTGGTGCAGAAGGCAGAGGAAGATCCCGAGAAAGCCACGCTACGCCAACAGCTTGCTGAACAAAAGAGGCTGGTTGATAAGCTATTGGTCGAACGCATTGCAGAGCGGCGGCCTGACTACGGTAACCCTAGACTAGGACATTAGGGGAAGGAGCACCCACTCCTTGCCGAGATTCCCCCGGGCAACCACAACCATGTTGCGTTCATCGACAGGGGAGAGGATGGATCCCATGGCAAGAGGGTACGATATGTTTCGTTGAACCCTCCTGAGCGGCGGGACCACCTGGGGGACCCTGCATGGTTTCCTCCCGCTTCCCCGAGAGCCGCTCCGCCAGCCGCCCCGCGAGATGCTGAGCTTGACTACCATATCGAAGATCCTGGAAACGTGCTTGTGGTTATAGATCACCATCAGGATAGGAATCCGTGTCTGGACAATCTGATGGAAGTACTCATCGCCCGCTTGGAGGCCCTGGAAACTCGGCAGGTGGCAATCCCACTGGATGACAAGCCATACCCAGTATGGGTGGATGATATGTCGGCCCCACCGAGATTTGTGAACCCCACTTTCACCCCCTTTAACGGGACCGGAGACCCTCCACAACACCTGGCCCACTTCAACTCGAGGTGCGTGCCTATGTTAGGGACTCTGGCGCAATAGGAGGTTGCCAAGCTCCGTTGCTTCAATCAGACACTGGAAGGGCCAGTATTCGTCCGGTACAACTAGCTCCCTGTTGGATCTGTGACTAGATGGGAGGACCTTCATCGGCAATTCCTCTACTAGTTCAGTTCCACAACTCAGAAGATGAACATCGCAGACCTCTTCAGGTGCCAACAAAGGCCCGATGAGCGAGTCGCGGACTTCGACGCCCAGTGGAAGGGGCTCACGTACTCCCTCGACATGCCACTAACTCAAGAGAAATTACTGGAAATGTGTGTAGGGAACATCAAGGTAGAGTTGGTTCCTTCTCTGATCACTCAGAATTACTCTGGAGGGTTCCGGGACTTCTCAGACAAGGCTCAGCACCTCGAAGAAGCCCTACAACAGGCCAGTCAGGCACACCCGCTGCCTCCTGTAATCTCTGCAAGGAGAGCCGCCAGAGCTGAGCTGGCTGTTGTAGCCCAGATAGAGGGCCCCAGGAAGCTATAGTTACTACCAGTAAGGCTAGCTCAGCAGCCTCATAGGGGTCAACCCCCATGGGCACAGCCTCCGGCCCAGCAGCGACCGCCTCAAAATCGGCAGGAGCCTCCACGTAACGCACCGCCACCACCTAGGAGCAACAATTTGGCTCTGCCTCCTTAGCCTGCTCCTACAGCCCCTGGTCATGGTCAGCCTCCAAGATCCCCCTTTCTGGACAGAAGGAATCGGACTTACTCATTTGGCGAGGCCTAGGTCCCTGATTATTTCCATAGCACCTTAGAGTAGAGGATCGTGCGGCTGCCTGAGTGCCGGAAGCCAAAAGAGGCATGTCTCACTGACCACCCTAACTACTGCCCTTATCACCGGATCCTGGGACACACCATCCAGCGATGCTATGTGTTCAAGGACTGGCTCCAAGACCATATTGACAACAACATAGTCAGGTTGGGCCCAGCCCCGGCACAGGTGGCAGGTGTCTTCATGAGATCATATGGAAGCAGTGACAACGGGGATGAGTGGGAACAGGTTTCTGACCATGGGTCCCGGAAGTATAATGACTGGATGGCCTGCAGGATGGTCGCCCGTGCCCATGGCATCATCTGTGCCCGCCTGAATCAGCCAGAGCCCTCGGAATCTACGAGCGCCGCTTTGGCATCGTCATCCCAGCCTACCTCTTCCCAGGAGAGCAAGCGGCGGTGCGAGAAGAAAGAACGCGCCCTGCCAGTGTCGTCATCTTCCCGCGCGCTTGGTGATTTTATGCCCCCAGAAATGGGGATCCCTCCGAGACTCCGTCCGGTAGTGGATGACTCCTCTAGTGAAAGCCTGGGGTATGCTTTGGTTAACACCGTAGAGTTGGTAAATTTCTTTTTGACTCCCGATGATGAGGAATGCCAGGTGGAACTCCCGAATGTCCCCAGTTGTCGCCAATGTTGGCGGAGCCATGGCTACGTGAATCGCTGGGGCATGGTAGTCGTCACCTCCAGTCAGGTCGTGCACGCTACCGAGACCAGGCAGCAGGCCCGGTATGGAGAGCAGCACACGCGGCTCCCTCAACTGGTGTCAACAGGTTCACCTCCACCACCTATTATGTTATTGGATCAGGAGGAACCACCTCGTCCATGTCACAACTAGCCTTGCCCTACCACCGGCAGACTACAACCTTTCGGTCCTAACACGGCAGCCACCTCCCAGGCTTCGGCCAGTGAACAACGATACATGCCTAGTAATAGTCAGTCACCGGTCCCATCGGCAGGGCCTATCATGCCTCCAATCTCAAAGCGACCTCTTGTAAGCAGAAGCTCACATTTGGCCTGAAAGTATGATGTTTTGAAGCACCTGGCCAGCATTCCGGCAAGGCTTTCTATCCTTGAGGCCCTTCGTCTGTCATTTGAAATGTGTGAGGCGCTCGTTGAGGCTTTAAAGAGCCCCCTCTAGTTTGAAACGAAGGTAGCGGCCATAGAATCCTTCCTCATAGAGGTGATTTTGGATGCCGAATGTCAGGCGGTTATCTCGTTTTTTGGTAAAGATGAAGACCTTCCCATACAGGGCACATCTGCCCACTGTATATCACCGGCCAGTTCAATGGCATGTAAGTCCACCGCTGTCTTGTCGACACTGGTTCCGGGATTAACCTAATCCCAACTCAGACACTACGGAAACTGGGGTTGTCTGAGGATGATTTAACTCCCTCTGACCTCAGGATCCAGGGGTATGACGGGACCGAGAAAACTCCACTCGGCAAGATTCGTCTGAAGACCGAGTTCGGTGGCCTAATTGCCAATACCGAATTCATGGTTGTCTCTCAGGACACCGCCTACAACGCATTGATGGGAAGGCCGTAGCTCCACCTTCACGCAGCGGTCCCCTCATCGTATCACCATTTCCTCAAATACTCCCTTAAGGGTCGAGTGGGCGTGCTCTAAGGAGATGTGTCTCTGTTTGCCACTTGTGAAGCTCGTTACCTGGATGCTGACTATTACAAGAGCAAGGACAAGCAGATCCTGGCAGGTGAGGTCGAGCCCGCGACTGTCACAAGTGATCCCTAGGCAGGTTTGGATGACACATATGTCTTCCCAATCTATCGGTTGGAGGCCATGACCCCCAACATGGGACAGTTCTTTGTTGTCTTGGGTACCAGAGGAAGGAATATTTCTGGGTCTAAGCGACGGTGGGAAATCACCTCATACTCTTACACCAACCAGGCTCAGGTGATCCCCGAGCCTCCTACCCCTGTATGATATCGGGACTTTGGGCTCATGGAAATGGCAGTATGTCATACGTGTCTGTTTCGCTGGGCCGGAATCGACCGGCTCAAGCCAACGCGCCACTACTGCTTTGATATCATAAAGAGTGGCCCCTTGGGCCGAAGGCCAGATGGGATTGGATCAACCACCTTCATCGCCATGGTCTCCGCGGTGCATGAGTCTCCTGACGTGACGACCTCTGCCACCCAAGCCAGCGCCAGCTTCCCATCAGGGTCTGGCAGCCCCGAAACGGCTCCCCCCATGGACGATCCTTCCACAAGCGGAGAGGAGGACATGGAAGATTCTCCTCCTGCCTTTGAGGAGGGCGTCTCTACCATGGTCGACGAGTTAGTGCAGGTGAACCTCGGTAGCGAGGCAAACTCGAGACCCACATTGGTCAGTGCCGCTATGCCCCCTGAGGAACGGAAACAGTTCATAGACTTCCTCAGATAGCACCGTGATGTGTTTTCTTAGAGTTATGATGAGATGTTGGGACTAGATCCCCAGGTAGCCATCCACCGCCTTGGCCTTCCAGCGAACCATCGCGAGTTCAAACAGCCTCCCAGAAAGATGCACCCCTCTCATGGTGCCATGGTTGAGGCCGAAGTTGATAAGCTCATCAAGGCCGACTTCGTCAAGGAAGTCCAGTACCCCAGGTGTCTAGCCAACATTGTGCCAATCCGGAAGAAGAATGGGCATATTAGGGTTTGTATCAACTTCCGCAATCTCAATCGCCACTGTCCGAAGGGTGATTTTCCCCTTCCCGTGACAGAGTTGTTGATCGATGCCATGACCGGGTTCCAAGCCCTCTCCTTCATGGATGGGTACTCCGGGTACAACCAGATCTGGATGGCCCCCGAGGATAAAGAGTTCACTGCCTTCAGGGCCCCCCAGGGTACTTTCTGCTACCGGGTTATGCCCTTCGGCCTAAAGAATGCGGGTTCCACCTATCAACAGGCTATGCACCGCATATTCAAGCCGATCCTCGGGATGCTGGTGGAGTGTTATGTAGACGACATGGTGGTTAAATCTCATCAGCACCAGGACCACCTCAAAGACCTTGATAAAGTGTTCGGATTCCTCCGTTCTCGCCACTTGAAGATGAACCCGTTGAAGTGCGCCTTTGGGGTCACCTCCGGAAATTTTCTTGGCTTCATTGTTAGGTATCGAGGCATTGAGATCGACCCAGAGAAGATCAAGGTCATCAGTCAGATACCTCCCTCGAGTAATATTCGGGAGCTTCGAGGCCTCCAAGGCCACTTAGCCTATATACATCGATTCATTGCGAATATGGACGGCAAGTGTAAGCCCTTTTCTCGTCTCGTGAAGAAAGGCACCGCCTATGGATGGAACGAAGAGTGTCAGATCGCTTTTGAGGAAATCAAGTAGTATCTACTTCAACCTATGGTCCTCGTGCCACCTATTCCCAGAAAGCCATTGGTCCTTTACGTGACCGCCCTGGAGCGATCCCTCGGCACACTTATCACCCAAAAGAACAATGAGGGAACAGAGAATAGCCTCTACTACCTCAACTGCATGCTCCTCGACATGGAAATTAGATATTCTCCCATCGAAAAGAGTTGTATGGTGCTCGTATTTTCCATGAAGAAATTACGGCACTACTTGAAGCACCATGAGGTATAGCTGGTCTCTCAGGTAGACCCGTTGAAATACATCATGAACCGACCTATGTTGACCGGCCGATTGGCACACTGGGCGGTGATCCTCCAGCAGTTCAACATCAGGTCCGTACCTTAGAAGGCTATCAAAGGACAGGCGTTGGCAGACTTCTTAGCTACCCACCCAACCTCTGTGGACCAGCCACTGGATCTAGGCTTTCTTGATGAGGTAATCCTCTCATTCAATCACGCCATCCCATGATGGAAGATGCACTTTGACAGTGCCTCCCAGAGCCCCACCGGTAGAAGACTCAACGATCCTAGGCTTAACAGAGTGGGCCTGGGTATTGTCTTCATCACCCCGGAGTAAGCCGTTCTTCCATATTCATTCCTTTTGTCAGAAGGCAGCACCAACAATGAGGCAGAATATCACGTCCTCATCACTGGACTCGAGTTGGCTCTCGAGGTTGACGTACCCCATCTATATGTAAAAGGGGACTCTGAGCTAGTCATCAAGCAGGTCAATGGTGACTATGCTATCAGAAAGCCAGAACTCATGCCATTTCTGGAGGGCACCCACCGTCTAATGGCTAAGTACCCCTCCAGGCCAGAGGTCATTCACATTCCCCGGTCGCAGAACAGTCGAGCAGATGCTTTGGCCAGCCTGGCCACATCACTTGCGGAGCCTGAACAGGATGACCTAATCATCCACGTGGCACACCGGAGATTCATTTCTCCTATTATTCCGGAGGGAGATCGTGGCCCGCGAGTGAACAATCTCACCGCTGGCGCCCCGACATCAGGATCCTCGGGGGCTTCAGGCGTAGTGATCGAGATAGTTCCTGACTGGAGGATTCCCTTGGTTGAATATCTCCAGCACAACAATCTTCTGCCGGACCGAGATGAATGAGAACGAATCTGACACCGCGTGCCGTAGTTCACCCTTCAAAGCGGTCCCAGCCTTGAGCAGCTCCTTTACAGGCGCAGGTTTGATGGTGTTCTCCTCTGTTGTCTTCAAGGAGTCGAGATTCCATAGGTCATGCAAGAAGTGCACACTAGTTCCTATGGTGCCCACCAGTTCGGGTCGCAGTTGTCTCACCAGATTCAAAGGCTGGGATACTTATGGCCCTCCATGATCTATGACTGCATCGAGTATGCCAGGATGTGTCATGCATTCCAAGTTCATGCTATCTTTGTACATCGGCCACCGGAGCCTCTCCATACTACCAAGTATTCTTTGCCCTTTGCAGTCTGGGGGTTGGATTTCGTAGGGCCTTACCCGCCGGCGATGGCCCACCAATGCCGGTTCATCTTAACCACTACGGATTTCTTCTCAAAGTGGGCAGAGGAGATCCCGCTCAGGGAAGTCAAGGCATGTTCTATCACTGACTTCGTGAGCTCCAATATCATCTATCGGTTTGGAGTACCTCATGCTATCCTCACGGATAACGGAACCAACTTTCGAGCGGCCAAGCTGAAGAAATTGTATGCTAAGTACAACATTCTCTTTAACCACACCTCCCGCTATCATGCACAGGTGAATGGATAGATTGAGGCATTTAAAAAAACCCTTTCTAACATTCTGCAAAAGATGGTTGGTCAGAACAAGAAAAGTTGGCCGGACAAGCTCCCCAACGTCCTCTGGGATTATAGGACAACGACCCATAACTCCACCCAAGTGACTCCGTATTCCCTGGTATACGGATCTGAGGCCGTCCTTCCTATCAAGATCCAATTTCCCTCATTGCGCATGATGGTCTACGACCAGCAAGTGTCGGATAGAGTTTCTGAGATCCGCCTAGCTGAATTGGAAGTGTTGGAAGGAAGTAGTCTTCACTCTTTACACAACTTGGAAAGGCATCAGAGCAGGATGGCTCGATCTTTCAATAAGAAGGTTCGCCTCTGCTCCTTCCTACAAGGTGACCCAGTGCTGGATATCAGAGGGCCAATGATTCCTGGTAGGAAACCACCCAAGTTGGAGCCCAAGTGGGAGGGGCATTTTATTGTCCATAAGGTCTATCCCAATGGCGCGTATTCCCTGGTAACTATGGATGGTGAGTGCATAACTCCTCCCACCAACGCCAGGTTCCTCAAGCAGTACTTTTCCTAAGCCTGCTGTTGGTCCATCATGACCTTAAACTGTACGTTCATGCACGACCCTAAACAGCACCTTGGTTCCGAGTTCTAAGAACTAAAACTAAGATCCTCCTTGGTCCAGCATGACCTTAAACTGTATGGTCCCGCACGACCCTAAACTGCACCTTGGGTCCGAGTTCTAAGACCTAAAACTAAGATCCTCCTTGGTCCAGCATGACCTTAAACTGTACGGTCCCGCACGACCCTAAAATGCACCTTGGTCTGAGTTCTAAGACCTAAAACTAAGATCCTTTTGGTCCAGCATGACCTTAAACTGTACGGTCCAGCATGACTTTAAACTACATTCTGCCCTACGTATGGGCTCTTGGGTCCGAGTTCTAATACCTAAAACTAATACCCTCCTTGGTCCAGCATGACCTTAAACTGTACGGTCCCACACGACCCTAAACTGCACCTTGGTCCGAGTTCTAAGACCTAAAACTAAGATCTGTATTTCGTCCTACATGACGTTAAACTGTGTTTCTAGAACTACGTCTAGCTTGATTCCCATATTAATGGGATACGTAGGAACGCCCAGACCTTTCATCTTTGGGTCCAGCTTGAGGTCCGCTATCGTGTCTGTCTCGCCTTTGGGACCTTGACCAGAGGATCGCGTGGCATGGTATGGGATTATGTCCTCATTCACATAGGTTTTGCAATAGCTGCACCATGTGCACCCTGTCCTCAGGATTATCCCTCCTATGTCATGTTCCCCATGACATTAAAAGGCGCCATCTAGAACTGTGTGCGTCTTGATTCCCATCCTTATGGGATACGTAGGACCGCCTGAACACCTAGATGTCAGGTCCAGCCCCATCTCTTAGGAGATCCCACGATCTCCCGATTTCCAGGGTTTTTGGCATTACGCCCCCATTTTCCCAGGGATCTGCCATCTTTTGGCCGCTCTCAGACTGAGCCCTTTGACCCTTTACAGTGGTCTGCTAATGTGTTCAGAGTACTCTGGTCTAGGACCTAGAGTGTCAGATTCGACTTAGGAATGTTCCATCCACTTTCCAAGCTTCGTGTTCCCCTTCATTCGGGCCCCCTTCATTCTTCACACCTGGAGGGACCCCCAAGAATGGCCTGGATACAATGCCTAAGGGATCTCCTATCGTCACGGCCCAACGCCCCCGAGGGTTTCAGACAACAAATTGATACAAATCTCGCATTGCGAATATGGTCAGCGGTTAATGCTCATTTGTTTGTCCCCATGGCTAATGCGATAGGATGTTGTGTTGCGAACATGGTCAGCAGTAATCCTTAGTCATCACGCCAGATTCCTCGGGCCCTGAATGTTGGTTGCATGATTCACATTATGTTCCTCCCCACCGTGTCAAGGTGGAATCTTGACACTCCTTGTACTAACCCAAAGGTACACCCCCACATGTCAAACAGACCAAGATGCGTCATGGTGTCTCTCAGGGCTCCAACAATCTGAGCGCTATAGTATGTGGTTGGGTTTCTTCTTTACAGGTTGCACGAAGCTTGACCCTCATCCCCATGGAAAATGAGGAGTCGCCTAGACATTGAATTTCGGGCCCAGCACAGATGGGAGCTAGCATCTCTTGTACCCCTCCTGATGGTTGGACCCTCGCCGGCCCCTTGGCCCGAGGCTCCTCTCTCGGAATCGCGCACATTGATGGTATCGCATCGTGCGTGCTTCCCCAGGTCCAAGCCATACGACCTTAAACTATGATGTAGGTCCAAGACATACGACCTTAAACTGTGTTGTTGGTCCAATCCATGCGACCTTAAACTGTGTTGTCAGTCCAAGCCATACGACCTTAAATTGTGCTGTCGGTCCAAGACATACGACCTTAAACTGTCCTGTCGGTCCAAGCCATACGACCTTAAACTGTGCTATTGGTCCAAGCCATACGACCTTAAACTATGTTGTCGGTCCAAGCCATACAACCTTAAACTGTGCTCTTAGTCCAAGCCATATGACCTTAAACTGTGCTGTCGGTCCAAGCCATACGACCTTAAACTATGTTGTCGATCCAATCCATACGACCTTAAACTCTACTGTCGGCCCAAGCCATACGACCTTAAACTATGTTGTAGGTCCAAGACATACGACCTTAAACTGTGTTGTAGGTCTAAGCCAAATGACCTTAAACTGTTCTGTTGATCCAAACCATAATACCTTAAACTGTGATGTTGGTCCTACCATGAGACCTTAAACTGTGATGATATCGTCCTGGTCGCACGATGAAAAATGGCACTGCATTGTGATGACCTCCCCATAGGGGACATCACGCCAGGTATTGGTCGATTACCATGTCGATTGTCAATGCCTGTTATGGCTTGATTATTGTGGAGATGCCAGGAATTTCTACCCTAGGCCAGTCGCCCGACAAAAGAAAACCCATTTACCTTCAAGAACAAACAAGATATATCAAATGCCGCTTCTTTTGGTGCAAGGGCTAGACCCGCATGACTCCTTAGTCCTTTGCATAGGCACCACATCGCGCCATGATTCCCTTCAAGAACTATGTATGGCTTGACTCTCATCCTTATGAGATACATAGAAGCACATGGGAACTTCCCCACAGTCCCAGCCTAACTTTTCGCGCTTGGTCTCTTGGCCTAAATGCGTCCCTGGGAGCACATAGTAAGCAGGGTTTTTCCCCATTCACATTGGGTTTTGCAATCTATTTACCGTGTGTCTCCCATTCCTCTTCTCATTTGGTCTAAGTTCTAAGACCTAAAACTAAGATCCTTTCTTTGGATTTCATTGACTCGCCCTCTCTTGTGGGATTGTACGGTGTGGTGCGGGATTATGTCCTCATTCATGTCATGTTACTCGTTATGTCATGCCTATCCCCAAATGAGATGTGTCCCTCATCCCGCATGACGTTAAACTGTATTTCATCCAACATGACGTTAAATTGTGCTTCTAGAACTACGTGTGGCTTGATTATCATCCTAATGAGATACGTAGGAATGCCCAGAAATTTCATTTTGGGTCCAGCCCCAGGGATTACCAAACCCCGTCCCTCCTTATTGGCGGCCCCTCGACCTGACTTCATGGGAAGTGGTGTAATCGTGACATCTACCCCGAATAAGTTCGAGATGCCCCATAATTAATAATGGGAAGCAGCATTTCCCTCACCAGAGAGGTCCTTTCTGGAAATTGGGATGACCCGTGATCAGGTTGGTACATTCGCCTAATGCGCCTCCGCCATGGTGGTGCAATTTCAGGAGTGTTGGACTCTGTTCGAACAAACCACCACTCCACCTTCCACGCTTTGCATGCCCCTTTATTCGGATCCTCATTTCCTTTCATGTTTGATGGGACCCCCTAACAGTATGGATGATAGACTTTGGTCCGCCTACTGCAACAATATGGATGATAGACCTTTGGTCCGCCTATTGTAGCAATATGGATGATAGACCTATGGTCTGCCTACTGTCCTTGGCCAACATTCTGGAGGACTGGTCATGTTTGACGGGACCCCCTAACAATATGGATGATATAATTTTGTCCGCCTTTTTCTACAATATGGATGATAGACCTTTGGTCCGCCTATTGTAGCAATATGGATGATAGACCTATGGTCCGCCTACTGTCCTGGGCCAACATTCTGAAAAAGTGACCGATGATATTTGAGTTAGGCCCCGTGTTGCAAGCATGGCCAGCGGTCAGCCCTCATTTATTGTCCCCATTCCAGGCCAACATGATATGGGTGATGTGTTTCCTCCACGGTTGATAGTTATCCTCCATCATCAGGCCCCATAGTGTTCCGAATTTGGGTAGCATGATTCACCTTTCCTCTCCATCTCCCTATGTTTTAATGGATTTCAATTCCCCCAACATTTCCCCGCTCGTGTGTCAGAGCACATTGATAAGGTGATATATCAATCGGTATGAGGTCTCCTCAGAAATCCAGGACCAATTTCGGATTCCTGAAGCTTGTTCAATGCCCCACAGTTGTAAGAAATGATAGCATGAGTATCCTTTGCTTCTCACGTTGGTGTGACCCGCAGGAGCTTAGGGATGAGTTGTTATTCGTTTCAGAATTATGGTTGAGAATATTAAACCAAGGGTACAAATGAATGTATTTGGCCATGTATTGGATTGATATGATGAGCAGTACAAGCAAGAAGTTCATGAGATGGCCAAAAAAAAGCCCTAAGGGATCAGCGTGCTGAATCGATCTTTCCAGCGCTGCTACCCTTTGGCTGGTAGCCTCCAGGACCACTTCTCACTCCTTGAAGACTCTCTCCTCATCAGCCACCGCAGAGCGCAGCTCGCCAACCCTAGCTTGTGCCTGTGCCCGCTCGGTTCGAAGTATGGTCATCCTGTGATTCGCCTCCATCAGTTGTTCCTGCGCGTCAGCCAGCTGGGCCATCAGTTGCTCCACAAGCTCAGAGCATGTTGTAATGAAGGCCTTCTTATCTGCCGACTGCCCTTCGAGGTTCCGGACTTCCCGCTCCGCCCTCAGCAACGCTTGGGCGCTCGCCGATCTTTCCCGAAACTGGGAAACGTCGGTGCGCCGACTGCTCTCGCTTATCTTCTCGGCCATGTAATCACAGACCGTCAGATGAAGGTGTTGAGCGTTAGCCCCTCCGGCGCACAAGAAGCGCATCCAAGTCTGGAGTGATCCCATCTGACTCATCCAATCCGACTGGGGCTATCCGAGAAAGCACTGGATACACTTCCACCCTTTGTGTCGTGTCATCTAGCTCTCCTCGGTTGCCTCTGAGTCTGAGTCATCTATCTCCTCAGGGTCAGCGGGTCGGTACATAGGGAAGGCAGCTAGTAGATCGGTAATAGGATCCAACCCAGGGGCGCCTTCGTGAGGAATAGGATCATCGACATCCGGGTGACCTTCCTCTCTCACCCCAGCAGCGACGATGCCCCCATTAGCTTCCGACCTCGCCTCAGGAACAGCGTCGCTGATGTCCGCTGCCCCCTTCTCATCAATTGTTGGGGCCGACTCAATGTAGGGAGCATGTTCTGAATGAGGTGGTATGTTCGCCACTGGTCCGCTCACAGACAGCCCAGGCTCCACAGCCTGACGAGCCTCCAATGTTGAGATCACTATGCAAGGCGTATGCTGGTTAGTTGGGATCTTTTGATACAAAGCGCCAGTAGTGAAGCATGAGACTTACAGGAATCCAGAGTGTCGGTCTCCAGTGTTTCGGCCACTACAAGAGCCACTGTAATGGGAGACCCCTCTATGCTTGTTAATTCAATGATGGGTGTCAGATCCCCATCATGTCCCACCGGTTCCTCTCCTCCCTCCTCTAGTGGGGATGCCTGTCCAACACTCAGCCGCTCCTGAGTGAGGCAGAGAGATGGTTGGGAAATTGGAAAGGAGAATGGGTGAAGAAGGAAAATGAATGAAGATAGAGACAGACCTCGAGTATCTCGGTTATGTCGAGATCAGAGCTGAAAATCTTGTCACTCTCTCAGAGACTCCCTTGGTAGGTCGCCCCTTGCGACCCCTCATCTTCGGGTTCTCCTTCTTCTTCATCTTCTCCTTCGCCTTTTTCTTCTCCGGTCTCCTCCTCCCCCTCCGACTCCTCGTCACTGTCACCTTCTCCCGGCGGCATCGCTTCCGGATCATGCTCCTGGCCGAGCATCACCTTCACTAAGAAAGGTGGATCCTCACTCTGACCCCTTTGGCGTGCGTATGTGTCCATGGCCGTTAGATATTCATGCCACCGATGGATGTTTACTCGTTCGGTAATTCGAATGAGCCCGACCTCTGGCAGCTGGATCCCGTTTTGCATTATCTTCAGCTAGATGGATTCAACGCTCAGCGATTGCCGCAGGGTCATCCAGGCCGACCACAGTGCCGGGAAAATTGAATCTTGGGAAGGTTCGAGAAGGTATCATATCTTCTTCCCGGGCAGTTCCCTTGCCGCCTCATGTGAACCCCCACGGGTAACGAGGTCATGGCGGCGCTATGTGATGTTCCCGCTACTGAAGTCCCGGCCTGCGCAGGCCTCGCTGCCTGACACACCCTTGGTTCCCCCCTCCGGCAGCACCTTGCCTTCTTTCCCATCACTCGGTTTCCGCGCGAGTAACATCGAGTTGCCGGACTCGCTTGCGTAAAAGCCTCTCAGGGTACGTAATGGTCCAGTGTTCGTCATACTCAGTTTCTAGGCCAGCATCAACCCCGGTGGGAGGAAGAGTAACGACATCGCTAGAGCGGAAGGTGGTAAACATCAACCACATCTGGCGCAGGACGTAAGGATTCTTCTCCTTCTAGATAGCCGTGAATACCTTCTTCATCATTCGTTGGAGGCACCTGAACTTCCTGGCGAATCAGGATGGCACGTAAGGCTCGCATATCACCTTCCCATCGATCCAAGCCACGAGCACCCCGCCCCGAATGCTCTAGAAATACTCCTGTTGTTCCATAGAGCCTCTCCCATTGTCCACCATCTGGCCGACCGGGGTGGGGAATGGGATGAAGTGGAAGTTTTTGTGGTTTCCAATGCGGATTCTCACACCCTCCTCATTGAGCATCATCGGTGCCACCCCTGTAATGTTCAGCAAAGACGGTCGCATGCCATCGCCCGGAGGACAGATGGTATTTGGGAAAGTGTACCCGCCGAGATGAGCCGCTACCCAGTCGTGGAAGATCTGGAAGGGACCACATACTCTCTGAGGTGACCCCCCTCGTGAGATACATCCCAGGATGGCATACAGCTTGGCCAATATGGGGATGCCCAAGTTGAACCGTTTGTTGGCGGCCATGGTACCCGCCATCACCAGTGTTGCTGGACGGACGCCCATCCTCGCGTCCCGCACCGGCAGGAGCCACCCGCTCAGGAAGGTGGGAAGGAACCCGGCATACCGAACATTAGGGTCCCGAGCCTCAATGACGCGATAGCCCCATGATTTTTATTTCCCCGCCTCCAGGGTCCTCCAGTATGGCCCATCCATGCTCCTCTGAGCCGCGATTGGGAACCGTTTACCCCGTCCCGGCATCTTGATGGCCGAATCCTTCTCAAGGAACAGGTTGAACCAGCCCTTGTAGGCAATGTCCTTTAAGAAGTCCTTGACCCCCAGCCTCTCTTTGGCCAGCTCCAGCAGGTGCCACATCAGCATAGGCATCTGTGACCTGTCTCCCCAGGTGTTCTTTGGAGGAACAAACTCGTCGTATTGGTAGCCCTCCAGTGGGATACCTCTGATGCAGTGAACGTCCCAGAGACTGATGTCGACTTCCCCATGATGAAGGTGGAATGTATTGATGTCAGGAGACCACTGGGTGAATAGCTCCGGCCCGAGCTCAGGTTGACGGTGGAAGTGGAACTGCGATGTCCATACCTCCTCGAACAGGCTGATATACCGCAGTTCATCCCCGAACTGGTCACAGGTATGGCGAACCCAGAACGCCTAGGCCCACTCACTGGTGATGTTTCCCCCAGACCGTAGGTCCAAATCCTTCATCCATCCCTTCGTGTCATCCATGACGCTCTAACGGAACATACTCACATAGAGGGCTGGAGAATTCTCCACGACAGGCTTGTCCCCAGTAATGGTCCTGGTCCTCGTGTTGAGGACATATACGTCCATATGTCTGGTTTCCATGGCAAGACGTCCATTGTTGGTGATGTTGTAGCAAGGAAGCTTGTCCTCCTGGGTCACCCATGACTGCTGCATGTCCACCTCGAAGCCCGGAAGAGGCACCTCCTCCAGGATGCCAAAGTTCCAGAGCGGGAGTTTGTCAGACAAGGGATACGTCTTTTGGGCCAGAGTTAGCAGATTGAACAAGGTCAGGTTGTTGGAGACGATCACCTTGGTGCCATAAACCTCCTCGTTCGCCGCCATTTCTATCCTACGAGCGGCGGCTTCCCCCTCATCAACTCGATTTGCGGCCATCTCGAATATCTCGGGAGTTGTACGAAATCAGGATGCAGTGCGCGGAATCGGAGAGTCGCGCGAAATTTGAAGTGGCGGTGCGAAATCTAGGAGATGGGCGCGCAATCGGCACGCTAAGTGCGGAATGTCCCGAGCAGGCGCGCAAAGACGGCCAAAATTCGAAAGGAATTCCAAGCTTCCAGAGCGTTTTTATGCGTAGCTGCGGGAGTAATTTCGCGCACGAGAGTGGTAAGCCTATCGCGCGGAAAAAGCTGAAGTACGGATTTTGGACCCAGCTCCCCTTTTTTATAGTTGAGGCCAGGGTTCCGATAGTTGCAACCTCTCACCGATCCAATTCTGAGGGGGGGCATTTGTAGACGACAAAAAAGTTCGTAACTCCTAGAGGAAGCTTCGAAATGGAAAAGCGAAGTCATATTCGGAATTAGAGGCTCGGTCTGGAGGCCCGGGAAGTGGTGCACAAAATAAACAAGGACTTGCGCGAAATAAAATCATTTGCACGAAGTATCCCCAGGATGATTTCAATCAAGACGGTGAGGCACGCAATTTTTGCGCACCCCGGTTCCTCGCGGCGAGGTTTTGTGCGCCGACAGCTCCCGGCGTGGAAGATTCCGCACGCCGCCTGGATTCCGTGCATCCCGAGGCCTATAAATAGAAGGCGACCCCAAACGGTTTGGGGGTTGTGGAATTTGGATCGGCTCTCGTGTGCGCAATTCGACTCCCCCCGCTCGCAATATGACTTCCAGGTAATTCCCCTTTTCGCGCAACCTTGCCCCGGGGTTCGCCTTTGCGCACAACTCCACTGGCTTAAGTGAATTTTCCCCCTCCTCTGGGTTCCTTCTATGCACGCAATTCCCTATCCGCGCGCAATCCTCTAGCTCCAATTGTGTGTCATCCCAGTGTTTTGCACACAAACCTTCTCTTTATGTTCAAAACCCAGGACCCTTCACCTTGACGCCCCTTGGCTGCCTCTCTGCATCGACACCTGATGTCTCCCATGCCGGGCATGCACGCCATGCGTTGTTTTCTCGTACGGCCTTCCAGGCTCATACGAAGTAAACTCAAGGTTCCTTGGGTGGTGTTTCCCATTGAGTTGCTTTGCCTTATGCTTCTCCACATAGGCACGCTAATGGATATTGCTTCTTCGCATAGCCACGCTAACGTGGACCCCTCGATGGTTCGCCCTGCAACCCCCCTTCACTACAGCCTTGTCGATGCCTTCCCTCCCATAAGGGGTAGAGGGAATTGGGCATGTAAGCCTTAGGGGTGTGGAGCGAACCCACCTTGTCCAAGCTGCAGGACGTTAAACTGCTAAGCACCTCGTCCTTAACACATGACATTAAATTGTGGTCCGACCCCATGCTTCACACGCAGGGTCCCCCCAGCTCAGGCATTCTTTACGCCCACTCATCTCCACGGGAATGGACTCTTCCTCGAATGGAATGAGATCCTACTTGTCAGAGTGGTGTTTGTCCGCGGGGGAAGGGCTGCCTAAGAGCGTAAGCCCCTAGCCTATCAACAGAAGGTTGCACCCGTGCATCTCCGTACTTCCCCCTGCCAAGGCCAATGGAGTCCCTTTCCCACTGTGCTTTGTCGCACCACGGGCCTCCATCCTGGAGTAATCCCCGGCACCAAGGGCCGCTAACCATGTGTAATCCCCTATTTCCTCTTTGGGCCGCTCAATGTGTAAGCCCCTTTCCGATTCTCACGGATGCACCCTTTGCGACGTGATCGTCTGGTCCCTGCTGCCTCTTGTTTCTCACACCGAACATAACTCACGTGGGCTTAGAGCACGCATCGACCATGACATCCTCTATGTTCCACCTCAGAGCGTAAGCCCCATACCATCAAACTACGTGGACTTTGATCCGTGCTAACGCATGGTACGTAGGAAGCCTCCACGAGGTTCAAGCCCACCACCCGGTCGTTCCGACCTCTCCACATCAGTCCCATGACCACTCTGGGCCACCTCAGATCGTAATCCCCAAAGGACCTCATCCCGTATGACATTAAACTGTGTCTCATCCCGCATGACGTTAAACTGTATGCCCTCGTCCTGCATGACGTTAAACTGTATCTCGTCCCGCATGACTTTAAACTGTATTCCCCCCCTTGGGCCGCCTCAGAGAGTAAGCCCCATGTCCCACACCCACATCTCATCCTGACTTTCCCCTTGAGCCCACGTTCCTTGGGAAGCTCATGCCCTAGCCCAGGGGTCTTACTTCCTCCAGGCTCCAATCCATGCGTTCATTCTCACGGGTCACCTCTTTAGGTGTCCCACCGTATCACCGAACTACGCAGACTTTGATTCCCTGCCATGGGGATACGTAGGAAGCCTCCACGAGGTTCAAGCCTCTCACTCCACCATCCATCCTGATCCTAATCCGGTCCACCACATCCCGGTGAGATCATGCCACCCCATCCCATTCTATGGTATCTGGGAAGCCACCCACGTGCTGGCCCCAACATCGGTGTTCCCCCTAGGGGGTCCTTCAGCCCGATCCGTCTCCTCAAGATGTTAAACTCGCGGCATACCCCGTTTTAAACATGGGAAGCTGAGGAAAACCTCAGATGTTACACATTCCCCACGTTCGTTGTGGGATGCCTCGGGCTTCCACGCCCTCGAGAAGCCCTGTGATAAGGGACAGAAGACATATATGCCGATCCCCAGCGTCATGACATGCCAATGACACCCCTACGTGACCATTCTCCTCACCGAAGGTTGCTGCCCCGACAAGACCCCTTGGAGCATCTCGAAGGAAGCAGCGTAATTAACTGGCGTCCATGTAGATATGGTGCTGGGAACAAGATTCACTAACCCGTCTTAAATCTATGAGGGAGACCCGTACTAGGTGACGAGTTCCGAGGAGGAATCCACGGAAGGAAGAACAAACATCCCATCATCCTGGTTTCAATCAAGGAGCAGACATCCCTGAATAAGGAATGGATTCCGTCTGCCTTTGGAAAGCGGGAATGCGGGGCAACAAGCAGCACGCCCTCCCCACAGACAGATGTGCGCGTCCCGACGAAAGTGTCAGAAACAATACTATTTATAACTCTCCAACAGTTCTATAATTTTTGTATCTATTCTTCTGGGATAGATAGAGTTTTTTCACTTATATATTTCATAAAATAGGTTATACCACCTATAAAAAGTAATATGTGTTTGTTCTACCTTTACAAAAGGAAGTTATTTGGTTTCACTTACCTGTCCAAAAGGAAGAAAACTTAGGTTGGGGATTCTCTTTATAAAAAACCTAGTTTTTTTTATCATAAAAGGATATTTGAATAGGTTTGGGGATTCTCCTCACAAATTCATCTGTTAGAATTAATCCCATGTAAAAGATTTGTTTTCAGATTTATCCTATGTATAAGTATATCTCTCTCTTTCAAAGTGGGTGGAATACCCCATTGGTTGGGGTGTAAATACTGAACTAAGCAGAATGGACTAAACCATTATAAAAATTCCTTGTGTTCATCTCTTTAATTTCTTGAATACACGCTTTGTATATATAATATTCTATTTATTTAAAGAAATAATCATTTAATAATTTTAAACCACCAAATTCTGAAATTAATATTTAATAACTCTAATAATTTTAATAAAGCCATATTCACCCCACTCTAGTTCTTTTTTCATCATCATATCTAACCAAAAACATACTGGGCATGGATTGGATATATTTGGTCTCAGATATTATAGATTTCTTTAGTAATCACACCATATTCTAAAACACTTATGGAAACTGAGGGTCATTTTTTGGAGAGAGAGATACCCTCAAACATGTCTAAGTCATATTGAGTCTCTATCTTCTTTTATGACTGGGTTGATGTTCCGTTCCATGGAGGATAATCCAATTATTTTCCAAAGTTTTATTGAAGTGTAACTTTATGTATTCCTCAAAGAGGTTTTGGTGATACCCCCTCAATGAGAGATCAAGTTTGGGATAGATCTACAACTAATTTTTTCTTCTTATATAGATTTCTAAATACAGGATGGTACCTTCTGAGTTAAAAGAGTTTCATATTTAGGTTGATGATATCTTGTATAGAGGATTCATTTGACACAGTGTATCACCTTGGGATTCTCTAATTCTATTTGTAAAGAAGGCAGAAAGTGTACTATGTATTTGTATTGCTTATTTTTGTTTGGATCAAGTGACAATGATGAATTGTTATCCTCTTTTGTGAATTGGAGATCTATTTGATTAGTTAAAGGGTTATAGATAGTTCTAAAAGATTGATCTATTGTCTAGATATCATCATATAAAAGTGAATAATGAGGATACCCAAAATACTAATTTCATATATTTTTATGGTCATTATGAGTTCATTATGATGTCATATGTCATGAAGAATAATCTAGTCATGTTCATGGGACTAATGAATGCAATTCTTCATGAATTTATGGAAAGATTCATGGTGTACTTTATTGATGAAATACTTGTTTCCTCTGAGTTAGGGGAGTAGCACATAGAGTATCAACTAGCTATATTGGAAGTTCTTTAGATTAATTAGCTATTAGAGAAGATATTGAAGTGAAATTTTTGGGCCCATGAGGTTTATTTCTTAGAGCTCATCATTTCTTAGTGTGGATTAGTTGTGTATCCTATAGCATCCCGCCTTTTTATAACATAAAATTTCATTACATTACACAAAACTGAGGATCTTTAAGGTCTAGTGTCTTGGAAACCAGGAACATAATACATGAAAACAACATAAAACATTCTTCTTAAACACTTGAAAGGCATCTCCTTATGTTCATTCTAGGTTCATTACTGCATCTCCAAACCTGGGGACATACATCAAAAGAAAGGGTGAGCAGAAGGCCCGGTAAGGGAAACAAGAGGAACATTTTACATGTAAACTTGATATACTTCAATAAAGAAATGAAAAGAACTTTAAGGCGTGAGAAAGAAATCATGAGGAATTTCATAATAAAAACAACATTTTTCATAACTTGAAGATGTGGCTACATCATTTAACATAGACAATCATGAACATATCACCAAGGTCCATCCCCAAGGTGTCATTTGAAAATTACCAAGGTTATTCACCAAGGTATCGTGAAAATTGTAATCTCTAGTGGTTACATCATTACCCAATGCATTGGAGCGCTATCAGGGCGCACCCTTAAATTTGCCTTTATTATCATGTGAGCCACATATATCATCATCAAACATTTCATAAATAACCCATATAGCATAAAATAAATGGGTTTCATTTCATAATCATAACGTTTTAAAAACTGCTTTAAAGACATGATCTTTACGACACTTTAAAACCCACAGAAAAAGGAAGGTGGGTCTCATGTATGTAAATCCCAGAATTTAAAATAGAACATTTTGGTATATATGTGAATACCCCTTTAGAAGAAAGAGCTTTGAGTATTCACTTAATAAAATAAAAGAACTTTAGAAAAAAAGAGATAGACATTTTGAGACAGAAATTCTGCAGCATAACGGCAATGTTCCGAGGTTTTAGAAGACATTAAAAGAGAGGTAAAATGGGTCAAACATTCATAAATGACCAATGAAATAGTACATGGACAGAATAAGAAGGATACATGATCATGGTAATTTAATTTCAAGGACATACCATTTGAAATGAAAAACATGGAAGGAAGAAAAAAAAATTAGATTTCTCTTATGAAAGTTCGGCAGCCTAACGGCGTTACTTAAACATCAACAAAAATGACTTGAAAAGATCAAATAGGGTCTCTCATCATGTGAACATAAGAGTTCATTATGATAGATATAGAGATAACTCCCCAACATAACAAAAAGGAACTTGAAAGAATTGACATGAAAGTAGAACTTCAAAACGAGAAAGGTGAAGAACCACTTAAAAATTTGGCAGCCTAACGGCGCCACTTAAAACATCAAAAAACTGAATTGAAGAGGTCAAATGGGGTCTCTCATCATATGAACATAAGAGTCCAGTATGATATATATAGAGATCATACCCCAATATAACAAAAAGGAACTTGAAATAATTGACATGAAAGTAGAACTTCAAAACGAGAAGGGTGAATAACCACTTAAAAATTCGGCAGCCTAACGGCGCCACTTAAAACATCAAAATACTGAATTGAAGTGATCAAATGGGGTCTCTCATCATATGATCATAAAAGATCAGTATGATAATTTAGAGATCATACCCCAACATAATAAAAAAGGAACATGAAATACTTGAATGAAAATAGAACTTGAAAACGAGGAAGGTGAAAGAATCCCATAAAAAATTCGGCAGCCTAACGGCGCCACTTAAACATTCTTAAAACGAATTGATGAGAGCAAGGGGGGGTCTCTCATCATATGAACATGAAATAGGCAGTAGGATGGATATAAAAGAACATCCTCCAACATAAGAACATGGAGTATAAAAGAAATGACATAAAAGAGATTACTTGAAAAGAAAGAGAGAGGTTGGATCCCTTACCTTAAAACGTGACTCTTGAAACTCAAAGGATTGGACCTTGAGGGCTTGGGGGCACCTTGGGAGGACTCTTTGGGAGGTAAGAAGACCAGAACTTCGTTGGGGGAGGGTTGGGAGTGAAAACTAAAGGAGGAAAGGGTGGGTATTTATAGGGAAAGTGAGGGGACAAAGCATTAATGGCCAAGGGACACCTCACATGTGCTTTTCTCAAACCCAAGTGCTCTCCCTTGGCATTTATCATGGAGTTAGGCCGCATGGGGCCCCCAAAACAATAATTCATCACCCTTGGCCGGACAACCCTCAAAAGATCTCATGACATCATCATGACACCGTTATGATGTCATTAAACATACTGAAACCCTAAAACTGTATTTTTACTATTCACTGAAAATTCAACTTTCTCAGAAAAATCCCAAAATTTTACATTAACCAAATATCAATGCTCTGATTTCAAAAATGAAATCCATTTTATAAAAATAATTTTCTAAATATTTTTAATTTAATTTTTAAATAAAAACACTATTCATCAAAAATTCATTTTTTTCAGAAAGATCCCCAAAAATTACCTTAACATAATATCGATGCTCTGAGTTCAAAAATAAAGTCATTTTTATAAAAATAATTTTCTAATTATTTTTAATTAAATTTTTAATTAAAAACACTATTCATCCGAAAAAACTAATACTTGAATAATAATTTATGAAACCGTTATTTAACCATTTTATTGAATCACATTACGTAATCAAGGTGCCTAGATTATTTTAAAACTTTCTTTAAGTGAGATTACTAATCCATTTGGTCACCTTACTAATCCTAAGCGTAAAATCACTATTCATAATTTACTATTCATCAAAAATTAAGTTGATCTTATTAGACTCCAAATTTTGTACTGAACATAATTGTAGAAGACCATTTTTTGAAAATCATTACACATTTTTAATTATTTAAGGTTTACATAAACATTTTTAAAATATCCTTTTTCTAAAATTCATAAAAAAAATGCATACTATATTTATCCGGTCATTTCAAAATTCATAAACATCATCATAAGAAGAAATCCAAATTTTTATTTAAAACAAGGATTACACAAGGTAGTTATGGTCTCGTTACATAGCCCCTTATAATACCAGCATAGTACCTAAGAGTAAGGTGTTCTAGGGTGATAGAAGCTTGGGGCGGCTCAGTCAACATTGCCCGAGTAGTAATTTCTATCAGTTTGAACTTCTCACGAAGGCGATTCCGTTCCAGATTCACATGATGAAGTTCGGCTTGGATTTGATCCAGAGCAAAGCCCAATGGTGCTACCTCCTTCCCAAGCTCTGTTAGATGGGCTTCGATCGGTCCAAGACTACTAGGTGAGGCCATCGAATATTCTTTATATAATAATTAACCAAGATTACTTATATTTAGACACAATAATCAAAACATTTTGTTCACAGCGGTCATATTGACCGATGGTTATATAATAGTCAAAACCCACTGATCTCATTTTAATTATAATCATGTTTATCAAATAAAACATTTTTGGTTGAGTATAAAAATAAAATAAAATAACACATGAAATTAGTAAACAAGATTTATTCAAAATTTCGGGTCGTTACAATCTTCCCCCCTTAAGAAATTGCGTCCTCGCAATTTTTTAAAATTGGGTTTTGAAACTTCATTGAAAGTCCCACATCGGAAAAAGAGTCAGTAACACTATTACTTTAAAAGAAATAAAAGGGAGTACAAAGGCCACCCGAGTTTACTCATACAAGGATTCCATGTAGGAAACATGGACATGGAGGAGAAAACAAAGGGTCACATCCTAAAGGAGAGTGATAGAAAACATGATTACGAGGAAGTTAACCACCAGAAAATCCCAAAATTATGATGTGTGCAAGCGGTATTTGATTACCTAGTAGGAAACGTAAACCAACAACCTTTTTGTTTTACGTTCCTTTTCATAACTTTGAGGAATTCATTTACAACATAGAACAAAAACATAAGGAAATATATCTACCTTCATGTAGAGTTTAATCCCTCAATAAGTTTCTACCCAAAACTAATCTTTCTCTAAACTATGAGCATTCAAAACTACTTGGTCTCATCAAAACACAAGAATCATCTTCTAGAGAATCACATAATCCACAAAAGGTCAACTATCTATTTCTTCTATCTTTAAACATTATCCCAAAAACAGAAAGAGTAAGGTAAAAAAAACTCTTCAAAAAGAAATAATCCCATAGGAATGGAAACTACTTTTAAATATTCAAGTTACATGGTACTACCCAAAGTTCATCATAGTCCATTCCGTAAATAATGGTCCTTAAGATTCCTCAAAATAAACCAAACTAAGATTGAAACCCAAATACAAGAAAGATTTGATAACATAGTCTTCCAAAATAAACTTCATTGTTCATTTCCAAACAACATCAACCACTCCTAACATCTTATAACAAAAGTAGCTAACCTAAACATATTTTGTCCAAGATAGGTTAATCATTCCTGTAAGTAACCTAAATTACTACAAGTCCACCTTAAATTCATCGATTCTTCAAAATATAAGTCAACCTTACTCCTCAATGAAAATACCGTTGTAATCTATTTACCTCGATCATATAGGGTCCCCAAAATAGTGAACGTCTTCCAAAATAAAAAATCATATTTTAATCCCCTAATCATCTCTGTCATCTTAATACGGCAATCGTAGAATTTCCTATCACATTGGTTGTTGAGACATGTTCTTCCATTTCCCGCCATTAACTAAGAAAAGAAACTATAATTAGGGGCTTAAATACTTAGCCAATAATCAAGAAAAGAAACTTAAAGCATATAAGGATAACTTGTAGTTGAAAAGTATACCCTAACTTGTGATCCCCTAGGTTTCCATCTAGGTTATCCATGATCATATATTCTTATGTGAACCTTTATTTTATTTTATCTTTGATCCTTTAACAATGGTTCATACTAAGCTTATGAATTTACCAAAGCATATCCCCCGGGAGTGTCGTAACCAAGAGTGCAGCAAGGCCCGTTGTCGTGTACCAGTTCCCGTTCGAGTCTAGCTCAAAGCGGTGTTTTCGGGTTTTACCCCTATGTACATCTGTTCCAGAGCCACCTTTACCTGCTCGTATCCAGACAGGGATGTATTTGCTTGGAAACCCCTTACTCAATACTCACCAAAATACCAGGAAGATTTCCTATATTTAAACTTTTCTATAGGGTTCTTCCTAAAGTTTTTATATCCTAATTTCCACAAATAACTAAACCTTCCTTTGATACCAACTATAGCATCCCACCTTTTTATAACATAAACTTTCATTACATTACACAAAACTGAGGATCTTTAAGGTCTAGTGTCTTGGAAACCAGGAACATAATACATGAAAACAACATAAAACATTCTTCTTAAACACTTGAAAGGCATCTCCTTATGTTCATTCTAGGTTCATTACTGCATCTCATAACCTGGGGACATACATCAAAAGAAAGGGTGAGCAGAAGGCCCGGTAAGGGAAACAAGAGGAACATTTTACATGTAAACTTGATATACTTCAATAAAGAAATGAAAAGAACTTTAAGGCGTGAGAAAGAAATCATGAGGCATTTCATAATAAAAACAACATTTTTCATAACTTGAAGATGTGGCTACATCATTTAACATAGACAATCATGAACATATCACCAAGGTCCATCCCCAAGGTGTCATTTGAAAATTACCAAGGTTATTCACCAAGGTATCGTGAAAATTGTAATCTCTAGTGGTTACATCATTACCCAATGCATTGGAGCGCTATCAGGGCGCACCCTTAAATTTGCCTTTATTATCATGTGAGCCACATATATCATCATCAAAAATTTCATAAATAACCCATATAGCATAAAATAAATGGGTTTCATTTCATAATCATAACGTTTTAAAAACTGCTTTAAAGACATGATCTTTACGACACTTTAAAACCCACAGAAAAAGGAAGGTGGGTCTCATGTATGTAAATCCTAGAATTTAAAATAGAACATTTTGGTATATATGTGAATACCCCTTTAGAAGAAAGAGCTTTGAGTATTCACTTAATAAAATAAAATAACTTTAGAAAAAAAGAGATAGACATTTTGAGACAGAAATTTTGCAGCATAACGGCAATGTTCCGAGGTTTTAGAAGACATTAAAAGAGAGGTAAAATGGGTCAAACATTCATAAATGACCAATGAAATAGTACATGGACAGAATAAGAAGGATACATGATCATGGTAATTTAATTTCAAGGACATACCATTTGAAATGAAAAACATGGAAGGAAGAAAAAAAAATTAGATTTCTCTTATGAAAGTTCGGCAGCCTAACGGCGTTACTTAAACATCAACAAAAATGACTTGAAAAGATCAAATAGGGTCTCTTATCATGTGAACATAAGAGTTCATTATGATAGATATAGAGATAACTCCCCAACATAACAAAAAGGAACTTGAAAGAATTGACATGAAAGTAGAACTTCAAAACGAGAAAGGTGAAGAACCACTTAAAAATTCGGCAGCCTAACGGCGCCACTTAAAACATCAAAAAACTGAATTGAAGAGGTCAAATGGGGTCTCTCATCATATGAACATAAGAGTCCAGTATGATATATATAGAGATCATACCCCAATATAACAAAAAGGAACTTGAAATAATTGACATGAAAGTAGAACTTCAAAACGAGAAGGGTGAATAACCACTTAAAAATTCGGCAGCCTAACGGCACCACTTAAAACATCAAAATACTGAATTGAAGTGATCAAATGGGGTCTCTCATCATATGATCATAAAAGATCAGTATGATAATTTAGAGATCATACCCCAACATAATAAAAAAGGAACATGAAATACTTGAATGAAAATAGAACTTGAAAACGAGGAAGGTGAAAGAATCCCATAAAACATTCGGCAGCCTAACGGCGCCACTTAAACATTCTTAAAACGAATTGATGAGAGCAAGGGGGGGTCTCTCATCATATGAACATGAAATAGGCAGTAGGATGGATATAAAAGAACATCCTCCAACATAAGAACATGGAGTATAAAAGAAATGACATAAAAGAGATTACTTGAAAAGAAAGAGAGAGGTTGGATCCCTTACCTTAAAACGTGACTCTTGAAACTCAAAGGATTGGACCTTGAGGGCTTGGGGGCACCTTGGGAGGACTCTTTGGGAGGTAAGAAGACCAGAACTTCGTTGGGGGAGGGTTGGGAGTGAAAACTAAAGGAGGAAAGGGTGGGTATTTATAGGGAAAGTGAGGGGACAAAGCATTAATGGCCAAGGGACACCTCACATGTGCTTTTCTCAAACCCAAGTGCTCTCCCTTGGCATTTATCATGGAGTTAGGCCGCATGGGGCCCCCAAAACAATAATTCATCACCCTTGGCCGGCGAACCCTCAAAAGATCTCATGACATCATCATGACACCGTTATGATGTCATTAAACATACTGAAACCCTAAAACTGTATTTTTACTATTCACTGAAAATTCAACTTTCTCAGAAAAATCCCAAAATTTTACATTAACCAAATATCAATGCTCTGATTTCAAAAATGAAATCCATTTTATAAAAATAATTTTCTAAATATTTTTAATTTAATTTTTAAATAAAAACACTATTCATCGAAAATTCATTTTTTTCAGAAAGATCCCCAAAAATTACCTTAACATAATATCGATGCTCTGAGTTCAAAAATAAAGTCATTTTTATAAAAATAATTTTCTAATTATTTTTAATTAAATTTTTAATTAAAAACACTATTCATCCGAAAAAACTAATACTTGAATAATAATTTATGAAACCGTTATTTAACCATTTTATTGAATCACATTACGTAATCAAGGTGCCTAGATTATTTTAAAACTTTCTTTAAGTGAGATTACTAATCCATTTGGTCACCTTACTAATCCTAAGCGTAAAATCACTATTCATAATTTACTATTCATCAAAAATTAAGTTGATCTTATTAGACTCCAAATTTTGTACTGAACATAATTGTAGAAGACCATTTTTTGAAAATCATTACACATTTTTAATTATTTAAGGTTTACATAAACATTTTTAAAATATCCTTTTTCTAAAATTCATAAAAAAAATGCATACTATATTTATCCGGTCATTTCAAAATTCATAAACATCATCATAAGAAGAAATCCCAATTTTTATTTAAAACAAGGATTACACAAGGTAGTTATGGTCTCATTTCATAGCCCCTTATAATACCAGCATAGTACCTAAGAGTAAGGTGTGCTAGGGTGATAGAAGCTTGGGGCGGCTCAGTCAACATTGCCCGAGTAGTAATTTCTATCAGTTTGAACTTCTCACGAAGGCGATTCCGTTCCAGATTCACATGATGAAGTTCGGCTTGGATTTGATCCAGAGCAAAGCCCAATGGTGCTACCTCCTTCCCAAGCTCTGTTAGATGGGCTTCGATCGGTCCAAGACTACTAGGTGAGGCCATCGAATCTTCTTTATATAATAATTAACCAAGATTACTTATATTTAGACACAATAATCAAAACATTTTGTTCACAGCGGTCATATTGACCGATGGTTATATAATAGTCAAAACCCACTGATCTCATTTTAATTATAATCATGTTTATCAAATAAAACATTTTTGGTTGAGTATAAAAATAAAATAAAATAACACATGAAATTAGTAAACAAGATTTATTCAAAATTTCGGGTCGTTACATATCCTTTGAATATTGAGGTGGTTTTTTCTTAGATATCCCCTAATAATTTTGTGAAGGTGTGGAGTTTCCTCGGTCTTATTGGTTACTATAGGAGCTTCATTCCTAAATTCTCTCAGATTGATACTCTTATAACCTATTTGAAAATAAAGGATCGATCGTTCATGTGGATTAACCATTACAAATATTCTTATAAGTATTTTAAGGAGAAACTCATCAATGCTCAGTTTTGTGTGTCAAAGGAGGCCTCTATATTCAAGGTTTATTATAATGATTCACATCATAGATTGGATTTTATTCTGATACAGTAAAGGGGGGTTTTATCTTATGTGTATCAATAGTTATAACTCCATAAATTTAACTATGTCACCCATGATCTTAAACATGTTAGTGTTGTTTTTTACATAAGTTTTGATGTCACTATCTCATCAGGGAATGCTTAATGGTCTTCACATATCATAATATATTGATGTATGTATTTTCCCAATATAACTTTAATTTTAGTAAGTGATAGTAGATGGAATTATTAGTGGATTATGAATTATATTTTTCTTATAAACCTAATTAAGGATTTTTTTTGAAGGATTCCTTGATCGGGACATCATGTGTTGGTTTCATGCATGAGTTTGGGGACTTTTGGAGTGTGATAGAATAATTTTCTATGTTTCACCTTGATATAGGATAATTTTATGGAATATGGTTCCATTATTAGATGATGGTGTAGTCATATTTGGTGTAGTATGTGGGGGTCTCCCAAATAGGGGATTACAAAGTAGAATATTATCACAATTGAGTTGTTTGTGGTGATGCCATTGAGGTGTGGAATAAGGATGGTTATTATCAGATGTTGTTTCATGGGAAGAATGTTGTTCCTTCAGTGATGCATAATGTGTCTCTTTATGAGTTTCATAGTTTAACTTTTTCGGTAAATACTTGTGTGAAAAATATATATCATGCTTTAAGAGGCTAGTTTTGGTGGTCTAGGATGAAGAGTTTGGTTATAGAGTTTGTCTCTCAGTGTTTGGTTTTCTAGAATGTGACGGTTGAGCACCATGTTCAGAGTGGTTTGCTTCATCCACTTGATGTTACTTTGTAGAAGTGGGAGGACATATAAATGGTATTATTCACTATTTTTTCAAGATCTTAGGGATATTATGATTTTTATGTATAGTGATGTATTTTTTGATGAATTTTTCCCACTTCTTAGAAATTAGGGAGTTGAATGTAGTGGAGGTTTTTTTGAGAAAGTAACTGGAATATGTGGTGATGCTTCATGGGGTTACAAAGAAGATCATCTCTGATTGTGAACCCTGGTTGATCTCCATGGTATAAATAGGTATCTGATATTATTTTTTCTATTAGTTGTTCCTAATGACTTATTTTCATTTTAAAACAGTTGGTTAGACAAAGCATACAATCTAAACTCTAGAGGACATGCTCCAAATATGCATTCTAGATTTTAGAGGTTTATGGGTGAGTCACCTACCGTTGGTGTATTTTTCATACAATAACATCTATCACTATACTATTTGTAAAGATATTTTTTAACCACTTTATGGATATCCTTGTTGATCATTATTGTGTTAGACCGAGGTTGGGGAGTTAGTGACTCTTGTACTATATTAGGTGAGAGCATGAAATAGATGGTACATTTGATCTAAGACCAAATGAAGGTGGTGCATGATTTTCGTAAGTCTTATATTGACTTAGGATGAGGCCTATATATTTATATGTCAGATATTATGTGTTCTTGAATGTGTCTCCTAATCATGGGAAGTGAAGGTTTGATCATGGGAGTAAGATTTCTCCCTTATTCATTGAAACTTTCAAGGTGTTGGTGTATATTGGATTTTTAGAAAATTGATTAGAAATTCCCCCATATATGATCTAGATACATTATTTCTTCCATATCTATCTTATTCACTAGGATATTTATTATGATTCCCATATCATTGTCTAGGTTGAGATGAATTTTGAGGATGATGTGACCTTTAATAAGTGGACCATTGATATTCAGGATCATTAGAAGAAGGTGTTTCATGGATCTTTTATTCCTTTAGTTCTCATCCTATGGTGGTATGATGTCTTGGAGGAGAGTACTTAAGAGTGGGAGTCATATATACATTCTCAATATCCTAATTTGTTTTGATGTGTGTTTCCTATTTTTTCATGATAAGATGCATTTTAACATAGTTAGTTTATATGTGTATTATGTTGCGTATTTATGCACCTTATTCCTATGATGTGTGGGTTATGTTCCTGTTATAGTGATATCCTTGAGAGATATCTCATGAGGTGGTTGTTATGTTCAATTTTCATTACTTACATAGTTTTTCTTTAAATTATCAAGGATGATAATTTTTTGGGGAGGTATTTAATGTAAGGGATCCATTTTATACAATCCCTTATTTTGTGTATTTTGGGAGTTTGAGGTGTCTTAGAGTAATATGGAAGGGTTGAAGTGGAGTTTGAGCCAGGTTTTTAGCAGAGGACTTATTCTACACTATGGAGACTTGGGTTGAATCATAGGGTTTGGTTTTGCAGCATGGATTTGGACCCTGTGGTGAAGGGTTTATAGTTTTAGGGTTTTAATGTCCCTTTCTCCTAAGAGGTGACTATGTCATAGAGGTAGGTTGTGGCATGGAAACCCGGGGGATAGTTTTTTTTTCTCTACCAAATTTGGGGTGGATATAGTGTAATTTATGGGTTTGGTTGTATTCCTACCTGGGGTTTTAGAATCTAGGGAGTGATACACTAGGTTTTTAACATGGATTCTAGGGGTTAAAACTTCTATTATATGGTCTTTTTTATTGCACCATGGTTTGGGGGAAAACCCTAATGATTATGACATAGTAGAGTAAGTTGTTCCATGGTTTTGTTAAATGAAATATGGTAATAAAGTCTCATGTGTGTCCAAAATATTTTATTTTCCTCCTTTATCCTTTAAACCTTAGGTGACCCAAAGGCCTATTTTAGTTACTTCAGTCCCCTTTTATTGGTATTTAGCCCTTGGTTTCTAGATATTGATTTATTGGTGATTTGAGGTGAGTTTTTTCTTCCCCCATTGGTTTATTTCTCTCATATTCTCTCTTTTCATGATATGGTTGTTCATTTATTTATTTATCATAGGGTTTTTGTTTTTTTAATCAATGGTTCCCTATGGGATGATTTATATAATAATCAAGGGATTCTTTATGGGAGTGGTGATTAGATATTGGTGTTTTTTTCATTATTTCTCAGAGATCTTTTAAAGTCTCAATGAATGGTATTTTTTACTTATCTTTATTTAATTGAGAGTTCATAATTATCATGCTTTAATTCTTTGGGAAATAATGGAATCATTTTAATCAAGATACAAAAGAAGTATAAATTAGAATTGGTTTATTGAGTTTACATATGATTTATGTTTGATGATATATCCTCTTGAATTACTAGATAGTGTGTTATCTATATTCAATGGTTTTTGTTATTGGTTAGTGTGAACAATATACTAAAAATGTGATAAACAATATAAATCCAAAAATAATAATTCATGAAATATGCATGTAAATTATTTATCATTATTCCTTGAAAGTGATGAAATATGGAATTTCTGTATGAAACATGTTATGTTTGATCCAAACTATTGGTATTTAATAAATAATAGTTTTCTTATTTCCAAAAACCTTTTCATAATTATCCATTTAATTCAAGATGAGAATTAAAATTTTTGTTTCTTAAAGATAATTTTTAGGGCTGAGTGACCTCATTCTTATTTGATAAATGCTTGTATGTATTTTTTTTATGACCATAGTGAAACCATTAGTATATTGTAATAAAAAAACTTTTTCATGTTTTTATTCTCTAGGTAATTAGATCCTTGTTGTGCTTTGTTGACAACTTGGTGTGGTTGTACTATTTCATGATAAATGGGTTGGACTTGCTCGGGGTCATTGTGGTGGTTGATTCCAGTAATGGAGGGATTAATTGTATTTTGTGAAATGGTTTCAAGAATAACACTAGGGTATTCAGGATTATTTAAGAACAAGGATTGACTATTGATTATTTCTTAAATTTTTTTGATAGAGAATTATCATATTATTGTTGGATAAGTTTCTCCAACTACTTGATGAAATTTGACTCTATGCATGAAATTTAATCTCAATATTGATAGCTTTAGATGAGTTTTAGAGTAACCAGATATTTTAAGATAATAATTTTATTAATAAATGAACCCATGGGATAGAGTGATATGGTTATAAGAAATGATTAATAGCATAATTAATAATAGAAACCATGGGATGGATGAATTAAATGCTCAAATATTATGGATATTATATCTACAAATCATAATATAATTCATCAAATAATATTTTATTGTAATTATATAATGGTTTGAGTAAACTCGAATAAATTGTAATGGTGTCTAGTGAATGAAATTGTTAAACTGAATTTAATGATGGGTTAATGGAGCTTAACTAAATTTTTGGATAAATAAATTATTTAATAGTAAATATATCATTAGTAAGTGGTAATGATTGATGATGAAAGTGTATTAATGATTTTTTTCTTCTATTAGGTTTATTTCCTAGGCCTCAGTGGTGGTAGTCATGTGTCTTGTGTGATATTGGTAATAGATTGGTATAAGGTGGGGTAATTTCCCTTAGTGTGGTTGTGTGTGATATATCTTTTTATTTTCTGATTTCATACAATTAACCATCTGAGTCAGTAGGGAAACCAACACCTAAATGTTTTAGAGGGGTTTTATTTACAACATCAAGGAAGTTGAGGGAATGGATGGATAACTTCTCCCTATATCATGCTCTTCATTTAGATGAAGTTATGTGTGGGTATATATGGGATATTATGGCTTGAGGTATAGGGTGTTGACTCAAATGGGATATGATAAATCTTGGTTTAACATTAAATTTATGTATGGGTTATAATGTATTTAGGTATAGAATATAAGTATATATAGACATGGTGGTTGCAGATTCCTATGGGTGTACATGAATGGGTTGTAATGGATTCAGGTATAATTCATGATACATTGGTTGTAGTGACTTTGGGAATACTACCTGGTTATATGAGATAATTATAATGAGATTGTATTAGGATAAACAATATTCCAAATGGTTTTAATATGATTTAATTATATGTGGGACGATTTATATAAGGGTTGAGCACATGACATGATTTGTGGGGGTGTGAGAGAGACAAACTAGTGCTGAAGTTGAAGTGAGGTACCTTATATATATATATATATATATATATATATATTATTTTGAAAATAATGATTCAATTTTATGTTTTGGTGTGTGATAAATTATGTGGATGGTAAATAGTTTTACCTATTTAGGTGTTGAGTTGGTTTCATTTGTTTATTCAATGGGATTTAGTATGCTTCTTTCACATGTTTTCATGAGAGGTTCTAGGGAGAATCCTACTAAGTATACATGTTATTCTTTCCCTGTGTATATATAAACTTTTTTTCAGGTATGAAGGAGTTATTTCATGATCAAACTAGGTATTACTAGCTTGTGGAGTTCTTTAAGAGTTATTGGAGCTTTGTGGTTATATTCAAGGATTTACTTTTGGAAATTTATAGTTATTTCAGTTTTGTATGAAATTACATTATGTATTAGGATTTATTCTTATTTATTCCTAGTGTTTATTGGTGTATCTACTAATATCTATTAATGATTCAATTTATATTGAGGGAAATTATTCCCATTGTATGGATTATACATCCTTGGTGATAGTATCCAACCCATGGCCTATTAGAGGTGGGTTTAGGGGGAAATTATCTCCATCTCTTCACTATCAAATCAGGAAGGGGGTACCTTTAGAGGGAGGGATCATGATAGAAGAAATGAATACTTATTGAAAAGTGGTCAAATAATATCTTCTATATTGGTTGACTTCATATTGTAATTTTATATGTATTAGGGTATATTAAACAACAACATACTTCACTTATAATGGGTTCAAGATCATAATTGTTTTGTTTATATTCATCATATTTTCCTAATTAATCATGTTGTAATGGGTGTTTCTAGGTTATTGCAAGGATATACTCATTCTTTTTTTATCAATGAACTATATAAATTATTTTATTCTATATTTTCTTTGGTTCTTTTTCATTAATTAAAAATTTTAATAGATGTGGTTAGTTAAAATAATTGATTAATAAAGGATGATTAATGGTTCGTAAAATAATGAAATAGAAAAATCATTAAGTGATTCACCCACCCCTGATGAATTTTTATGTGTTATCTTAATTCAGTACCCCTTGACTGGTATTAGAGTAGTTCAAGTTTCTTTTAGAAGTTTCGTTACTGTTATTATAGTATTTTTTCTAATAGTTTAATTCCATTTTATTTTTATATTTTATTTCCAAAATGGAACACATCAATTCAGTGAATATTAAAAGGATTCTCATATTTGATAATAAAAACGGTAATGATTATAATGTGATGATTGTTCAATATTTATATAAATTAGGTATATATAAGGTAGATATTTTAATTTATGGATTTTATCATATTATAGAAACTATTTCAATGAAAATGGTTGATAGTTTGAACATTGAGGATGATGGTTATGTGTGTTTCACTTTTATGAAAGCAATTCATTTAAGTCATGGGGTCAATATTGTTAAAAGATATTTGGAAAAGTTTTATAATATCTATGAAGGGAGTGTTAGAGTAAAAAAATATTAAAATATAATGTATACAATTTTAAGTTATAAATATTATTTATGAAGAAATACTAGATCATTACTTTACTATACTGAAGGATGTTGTGAGCTCCACGTGAGGTTTTAGAGAAACTCTAGAATATTTCATCGTTTTCAAGAAAATTCAATTTAAATTTTGAAACATGTTTTATAAAAAGGTTTTATCACTTAAAGATTATTTATTTAAATTCAATTCCACTAAATTACATACATAGTGTATTGATCACATAAGAGATGAGGAAGATTTTCTCTTTTAAAAAAGATACATGATGTTGAGAAATAAACTACTTCCAAACCATTGAATAATGAGAATACTCAAAAGGAGGTTAAGAAAGATGAATATGATTTTGTCTCTAATTAATATATTGAGGTAATGTTTGATAAATTCACATCAAATATCTAAAATAAATTTTAAAAAGAAAAGTGAAAATATTTTTGATAATTTTTCATTGAAATGTTTCAAATATAGAGTAGTTGGTTATTTTTTCTATAATTTTCCTAATCTTAGAGAATATGAATATGAGGATGTTGGTGAGTATTTAAGAAGGTTTATATGGAGGAAAAATATTAAATTTAACAATTCAAAAATTTCATCAAAATGAAAATGAATAAAATTAATAAAATCAAAGAAAATGATTTTCTTATCTAAGATAAATGCAGAATAAATTAATGATAGATAAATTTAAGATGTCTCAACTCTTAGTGATCATGAAGAAACATTATTGATTCCAAAGGTTTCTAAGAAATATTTATCTAGTGACAGAGATGTAATAGAAACAAACATGGAGTTCATGATGAAATAAGAGTTGAATTAGCTTCTAGTAAAGATATCTAAATTCTATAAATGGAATAAGAATTTAATAAAGGTACATCAAGTATCATAGAAGGTTTAAAAATATTGTGGTAAAAATTGAGTTATGTTTAGTAAAGGGAGATGAAATATTTAATGTATCACTTTTTCACTAGAGGATAAATTATATTAAATGAAAATGAACTTCAAATTACTTAGTAAAATGTGTTAGAAGAAGAATATTATTTGAATAATTTCAAATTTGATTTTGAAAATTCATTTAAAAAGGTTAGTTAAAGTTTAAAGGATAGTGATAATTCCTATTAATCATCTTAGAATATTGGTGATCATATTAATCATCTATAACCTCATTACACATATTTATAAGGTATCGAATTAAAGAATGATAATTCTAGATATTATCTAAAAAGAAATTATATTAAGTGTATATCATTCAAAAATATTACAAAAAACTAGTTCTTTTAGAAATGTGAATTTCAATTCAAAATAAGTTACAAATAGTGAAGATAAATCTATGAATATATATATATAATAGTGATATAGTATTTGAATATAAGATAATTACAATTCAATGAAATAAGTAAAATTTTGTATTTAGACAAGTAAAAATAGATAACATTTCAGAATTAATGAAGAGGAGGTTCTAAAACAAAATTATCATTTTATGGATATTATTTGTGTTGTAGTGGTTTTGGTCATATAGGAAGGAAGCTTTGGTTCAATGAAATAAATGTTAGGGATTACAAAAGTTATGTATGTCAAGAGTTTAGTGTGATATTTCCCACTCCAGTAAACCAAGTTCAACATAAACCTGAAACATCACATGTGAAAATAAAGAATCAATTTCAATTGATGAATAAATATCGTGAAAGGTGTGAAAAATCAAATAATTATATATATGATTATCTTAATATATTTCCAATATATATAAATTTGAAAAATGACTCCAAAATGTTTCATAATATAAATAAATAAAAGGATTTGGTTTGTGTAGTAATAGTTACACAAAAGGATTTATAAATGGAAAAAATATGGATATTGAATAGTGCTTGTTAATCTTATATGATAGGTGATATTAAGGTTTTGAAGAGTTTTTAAAAGTTCAAATAGGTTTATGTTATATTTTTAAATATTTTATATCTCAAGATAAATAAATTTTCCTCAATGAAAATTGGTGGAAAAAAAATTAAAATCCAAAAAACTTTACTTATTGTTGGATTAAAGCACAAATTAGTGTTTCTTAGAAATGTAAATAAAAAAATAAATTAATATTTAAAAAATAATTACATATTGTTGAAGATTCTAAAGGTTCAAAATATTTATACTATGGTATAATGAAATTTTGGAGATTTTTTTTTAGTGGGAGGTGCAGAAAACTCAATCATTTTGAATTTAAAGAAGTGGAGTGATATGCCACATCGAAGAATTGGTCATATTTTCAAAAAAAACGTGAACAATTTGACAAAAAAAGACTATTTTAATTATTCCTATGCTAAATAAAGATATAAAATTTCTTAAGGTGAAGTTTCTGTAAAAATAAAATCTCATGAATAAATTCAAGTTTGTATTTTCAAATTCCATTTAGGAAATTTGAAAAGGATTCAAGAAATAGAAGATATTTGTTGATCTATTGAATATTATGGATGTTTCACTTAAAAAAACATTTTATACACTATTATAAATTAAAAAAATTACTCTACTGATGAATAAAAAAATAAAAAAAAACTCCACTGATGAATAATTAAGTGGAAATTATAAAACAAGAGATTGGATTTCAAAAATATTCTTATTGTTGAAAGTTTGATTTTTAAAAAAAATTAAATCATTTGTGAAGAGAAAAAATTCAAGAAAACTTTCTATAGAACATGTTCAAAGTATCTAAAAATTTATATTTATAAAATGGAGTCCAATAGTGATTCTCAAAGTAAGAAACTTGTATGAATATTGAATCTATATAGAACACATTCTTAATGAGAATATTAAATTTTTAGGGTCAATATTAGTGTTTCATAGGATACAAGAATATGAAGATATGGTGTAGGTTTAAGAGAATAGGAACTCAATTTTTGATAAGTGATAGAAGGCACAAATGTGGGGGGGTTACCCATTAAAAGGAAGGAATCCCAAAAAAACTATGTTCAACACAACTTCAAGTTGATGAATTGATTTTTTACCTTTTATAAAGTGTATAAAAGTTATGACCAATTTGATCATGTTTCTCAAGTGTATTTTTGTATATTTTTAGCTCAAATGAATTAAAAAAATGAGTAATATAGGTCTTATAATAGAGATATAAAATTTAAAACATCAAGGAATAAATTTATCTATAAGAAGATAAAAGTTGTTAATATAAAATGTTTTCTCTAAATTAGATGAAAAATGAGTATATTCTCAATTATATGATTTAGTTAAAGGATTAGTGAATAAAATTGTAAAAATGATGCTGAAATTTTGGGGTAGTAGAATAAAAATTATATAAATAAAGATAATTTGTTGGAGTGTGGTGAGTGGAAAGTGTATTCAATATATTATATTACTGAAAAGGTTCAAGAAAAAATTATCACCCTTGTGAAAAAATGATATTATGGTAGTTTGTAATTTTATTGAATAAAGTAGTTCTTTAACTCAAGAAATGTGATTTATAATGGATAAAATTCATACTTCACTATTTTATCAAGCTAAATCAAGAGTTGGTAATGGAATTATAAATACTAAAGAAGAAAATGTCTTAAAGAAGAAATTTTTTTTCTCAATTAAAATAGAAATAATAAAAAATTTGTGATTGGTCAAGAGAAATTTTAGCCAAAAGAAACAAATAAATTATGTCCATGTAGTTTGAAAAAAGTATTTCATCCTTTATCAATCAAACATTGAGGTATGATTCCATACCCTTCTACCTTACTCTTTGAATTATTGTTGTAAAAGGTGGAACTAGTTAGATGAATCCAAATCATTAATTTCTTTTCATAAGGAGGGATAATATATTTTAGAAGAGAATTTTAAATGGGAATTTTTTAATTCAATGTACATTTGTATCTATGTGTGTGAATTTTTGAGTTCAATGTGTGTGTGTTTTATATGCATAAAGTTTGAGAATATAAATATGTGAGTTCAGTGTTTGTGTGTGTGTGTGATGGTGACCTGAATTATTTTGATGTATTTATTGAGTATGTATGTAGGAAATTTATTAAGCACATGAGCAGAGGGTTATCAACAAAATTTATTAGAATATGTTTGAAAGATAATTGTTAGGTATAGATATTATTGGTAAATAATAAAATTGTACAGAATTTGGTTCAATTGAAATGGTATAGGGTTTCTTTTAATTGGTTCAAGGGTTGGTATAGTTAGTGAAGTATTTTTTTCTTTATAGTATGATTTTAGAGTCATTAATTATCATTTTTGTTTCCTATATTGATTTTATTCAAGTAATATTAGAATTGACAAATTGAAATATCATTTCTAAGAATGAGAAAATTGATTGAAGTTGTCATTATTTTTTCTAAATATAGAAAATTTAAGGATTAATATTAAGAATTTCTATTGTGATAAGAGAATTCTCATCAAGTAGTTTCTTATTCAATTGGTATCTCTTAAATTGAAGAAAGTGGTTGTTTAGAAAAACGTGGATCTATGAGTAATGTTTGAATTATTTGTTTCCAACAAAATCCAAAGGATATTTTTGACACCATGAATCATCTTATTAAAATAAACTAGAATTAAAAGAGTAAGAATGTGTTCAAGTGATTTTGGTTTGACTTAGATATATAATATCAAATTTTTATTATTATTATTATACTTAAGTACCATCCTAATCAATATAGATAGGTATATAAACATGTTTAGTATGTTCAATGAAGATATTAAACTAATTTTAAGTATAGATTGTAACACCCCGACCCCTCTAGACAAGAACTGGTGCATTACTTGTGATATTAGAATGGTTATAAGGAATGAAAATCCCAAAGGAATGGTCAGTTTAGTAGTCTTGAAGAAACTATATACATATATTTAAAACAAATTACATTGGATAAGGTTACAAGATACAATACATAATGAAAAACAAAAACCGCATCTACAAGAACTTAATAAATGACCTCCTCTTCATGACGTTTTGAAGGTAAACAATGAAAGGTGTGAGCTCAAATGCTCATTAAGGGTTAAAAATAGCAGAATCATGAGTAAAATAATAAATTAAGCATAATCAATCTGACATGATCAAAATGGCATAGTGAATAAATGAACTACTAATGCCATTAATAAACTGAGAATGAAACTGCATCCATAGATTTTATCATAGTGAAAACCTCATGGATACTAATAATAACTGATAATGAATAAAGATAATTCTTATTAATTGGAAGTCATGTATCTGGAACATGAAACCATAATACCGTTGAAACAGTTTAGTTTTGTGGGTAGAAACCCGTCTGATTTTTGGAAACAAACTCGAAGGGTCTGTCGCCAAACTGTTTTGTCTCATGAGACCTACCGATGCATCAAGGGGCTGTAGTGGGACCCACAAACCTCTAAATCCAAATCATTATTTATAAATAGATTCAATACAAGATCAATATGTATTTACATTATCCGTATAGAATAGAGGATACAAATTCATCAACATTTCCACAGTCAAAACAACATTCAAAATAAATATCGTATGTAAAATGGTACATGACTTAAAAAATAATAATATCCATGATATGATAATATGGAAATTTTAATAGAATATAATTTCAATTGAAAAGTGATATTAAATGGTTAGTAGGTACAACACATAATAAAGAGTAGGGGTACAATTACTAAGCAAGTCACAACGAAGTGAAAATTGAGACAAAGCTCGTTACCGTGTTGTATTCAATTGAGTCATATGAAAAAAGTTAATAACCACCAAAAGAGTCACATAATACAATTAATATAATGATAAAAATGATAAAATATTTCAAATGTAAGTACAACTATACCACATATATGAAATAAGAGGTGAATAATGAAAATCCCACAGAATTGAAGGTGAGATGAGAAAACCTCTCACAAACATTTTGGCACGGTAACCAGTGTTATTGAAAGGTCTTAATGAGAGGTAAAGGGGTATAAAATTATTTATATGTCAAAAGGGTAGTATTTTGGAGTTGATAAAACATACCCCATCATTAGAAATTAAAAACAAAAGTGCACAAGATAGGGTGGATTCTTGAATTAAAGTGAGAGAGAGGATCCCTTACCTTATGCTTGAAGGTGTTCTTGAATTGTTATTAAAGACCTGAATAAACAAATTATGATTATTAATTCATATGTACCGAACCTTTTTTATATGTAAATGATTTATTATAATCCCTTTTAGTTCATTCTAGGCCTTTTTGATTGGTTATAAGGTTCAATTTCATTGTTTGGGCTCATGTGTTTACTTGGTTTTAAATGATTGGTTCACTTATATTCATGTTCGAATAAATATGTAAGATGGATGTGGCTGTCCAAAAATAAAGTTATACACTATTATTGATCATAAAACAGATTACATGGTTTTAAATTTAATTCAGGTTACTTAGATTAAAGTCGAATTTATATATATATATATATATATAACCTTAGTGATAACCGTTTTGGTTAATCGGTGGGTTTGATTACGATGAACATGTTTTGCTTTATAACTTAATACCATTTTTACAAAATTATTACAGAACTAAAAATAGGATATTTTACATAATAATCTGGTTAAACCATAACAGAAATGGTTTCCTGACCAGAATTAAATATTATAATAGAAATCGATAAAGCGTTGTCCTTGAATGTGCTAAATTAGCACATCTCAAACGGTGCTTTCATTTATTTCAAATAAAAGTGGGGAAAGGAGAGAAGATAATGGAATATATACAATTAGCATGAAAACATTCCAGTACATGTATGTTACTGGATTTATCATATAATTTTGGTGAAGGTAGGTGAGAAAATAAACAAAAATAAAAGAACTTAAAAGAAAAGAAGGGATTTGAAAGAGGAATTTAGCTCTGAGACTTCTTCCTTTGAGAACCTTTTAAGGGGAGAGGTTTTGGTCTTTTTATGAGACCAAAGATTTCTGGACGTGGGGGAGGAGGTTGGGAAGGTATTTGGATAGAATTTGGAGAAGGAACAAGGCTTGAGAGGAGTGAAAGGAAGGGGGTGAGAGGGGGTTTTATAGTAGAGAGAGGGGATTTCTTAATATAAAACTCATTAATTTATTATTTATCCTCAAGAAAAGTAATAGTTAGTATTCCATGACCATGAATTGTATTTTTATCATGTGATACCAAACCAAGTGGGCTTACATCAGCAGAACATCACACATGACTCTATAATTAGTGTATTTATCTTATTTTTGCAAATTATGGTATGTCACTATTCATAAAAAATTTAAGTATTTCAGAAAAATCCCAAAAAAATTACTCTAACCATTTTTCGATGTGTAGAATCCAAAAATGAATTCCATTTTTCAAAAATAATTTTCTAAATATGATTAATTAAATATTTAATTAAATAATTATTTAATTGAAATATATAAACACTTAAAATTTTCATCTTCATCTTTAGGGTGTCTAAATTCATTTATACACTCAAGGGTATGGATACCATTCATAAGAGTCATATTACTATTCATAAGGGTAAGTTACTATTCCTAAGGGTAGGTTACTATTCATAAGGGTAGGTTATTATTCACCAAAAATTATGTTAATTCTATCAGACTCAAAATATCATCTTGAACACAACCGTGTATATCAGATTTTTAAAATTCAAATCACAGAGCTGGTAAATTTAAGTTTAGTGGATAAGTTATGGATATCTCCTATAAGTAACCATGTTTTGTTCCATAGGGGTTCAATGATTCATGAAATATAGGATACCTAATGAATAAAGTGTATTTAAGAGAAACATACCATAAGATGTTTGGGGTGATACATTATTCCCTCCTTCGGAAATTTCGTCCTCGAAATTTTATGTATAAATCCCACCAAAAAGATCTGGGTGATTCTTTTTCATAACATCCTCAGGTTCCCATGTTGCTTCCTCTATATTCTGGTTCCTCCAAAGAACCTTCACTAGGCGAGTTGTCTGATTTCTCAATATCTGCTTTGTTGTGTCAAGAATCCCAATAGGCTTTTGACAATATGAAAAATCAGGTTCCAGTTCAATTTCTTCATATGTGAGAACATGTGTTGGTTCTGACATGTATTTCTTTAACAATGACACGTGGAACACATCATGAACTCTAGAGATATTTGGCGGCATCACTAGATGGTAAGCTACAGCTCTGATTCTTTCTAGAACATCAAATGGTCCGATGTACTTGGGGTTCAGTTTCCCTTTCTTACCGAACCTTAGGACACCCTTCCATGGAGATACTTTCAGAAATACATGATCTCCAACCTGGAATTCCAAATCCTTTCTCTGATTATTAGCATAACTCTTCTACCTACTTTGGGATACCTTAATATGGGCTTGAATTTTCATCACCTTTGTCGTGGTATCTTCAATAAGTTCTGAGCCTATAAGTTTCCTCTCACCAACTTTGTCCCAACAATTTAGAGTTTGACACCTCTTTCCATATAAAGCTTCATACGGAGCCATTTGAATACTAGAATGGAAACTATTGTTGTAGGAAAATTCCACAAAAGGTAAGTATTGATCCCACATACCTTGGCAGTCAAGATAGCATTACCTCATCATGTCTTCTAAAGTTTGAATTGTCCTTTCAGAATGTCCATCAGTTTGGGGGTGATAAGCAGTACTCATACAAAATTCAGTATTCAAAGCTTTCTGGAGTATTTCCAGAATCTCGAGTGGAAAATCCTCTCGTATAAGAAGGAAATGTGTTGATTTTGTGAAACAATCAACAATTTCCCATATTTCATCATTCCTTCTAGGTGTCCTCGGTAGTCCGATGATAAAATCCATCGTAATGTTATCCCACTTCCACATGGGAATAGGTAGAGGTCGCATCACTCTTTTGGGATTTTGTCTCTCTACCTTCACTTGTTGACAAACTAGACACCTTGACACGTAGTTAGCAATTTCCCGCATCATATTATCCCACCTAGACACCTCTATATATATATATATTGTTGATTGTTCTTATGCTTGAAGGTGTTCTTGAATTGTTATTAAAGACCTGAATAAACAAATTATGATTATTAATTCATATGTACCGAACCTTTTTTATATGTAAATGATTTATTATAATCCCTTTTAGTTCATTCTAGGCCTTTTTGATTGGTTATAAGGTTCAATTTCATTGTTTGGGCTCATGTGTTTACTTGGTTTTAAATGATTGGTTCACTTATATTCATGTTCGAATAAATATGTAAGATGGATGTGGCTGTCCAAAAATAAAGTTATACACTATTATTGATCATAAAACAGATTACATGGTTTTAAATTTAATTCAGGTTACTTAGATTAAAGTCGAATTTATATATATATATATATATACCACTAGATTAGTAGTCCCACTGAAAGATGGGGGCTTTTTCTACATGAAACGATCCAACACAGGTGTGGAATGGTTATTCATTAAAACTTGAGTAAGTTGTCCCAATATAGTCATGATCTGATCTACTCCAACATTGACTATGTTGACTTGATTAGTAGGGAGATCCTTACCTTTCCCACGAGTATTGATTCCCCTTATTCTATTAGACTCCATTTCTAAATAATGGGATAAACTAGATTAGTTTATGAATCTTAAATAGAAAATAACTCAATATAGATTTAAATTCTATGCATATCTAATCTTATAAACATGGTTTCTCTGTGTTAAAATTTACATTAAACTCCTTCATAATGGATTGTAAAGAAAATAATACTTATCCTAAGCATATTCCCCAGGAGTGTCGTAACCAAGAGTGCATCAAGGCCCATTATCGTGTACCAGTTCCCATTCGAGTCTAGCTCAAAGTGGTGTTTTCAGGTTTTACCACTAGATACATCTCTGTCAGAGCCGCCTCAACCTTCTAGTATCCAGATAGGGATGTATTGATTGAAATATCCACAAAATCTATTCCTTACCAAAATACCAGGACATTCTTATAAGTTTATCCTCAAATTCTACCTTAGGGCTTTGTTCCGTAATATATATTCCCTACTCTCGTTTCCAAGTTTCCTACTAAACTTCCTCTGATACCAACTGTAACACCCCGACCCCTCTAGACAGGAGCCGGTGCATTACTTGTGATATTGGAATGGTTAGAAGAAATGAAAATCTCGAAGGAATGATCAGTTTAGTAGTCTTGAAGAAACTAGATACATAGATTTAAAACAAATTACATTGGATTAGGTTACAAGATATAATACATGATGAGAAACAAAAATTGTATCCACAAGCACTCAACAAATGACCTCCTCTTCAAGACCTGTTGAAGGTAAACAATGAAAGGGGTGAGCTCAAACACTCAGTAAGGGTTAAAAATAGCAGAAGCATGAGTACAATAATAAATTAATCATAATCAATCTGACATAATCAAAATGGCATAGTGAATAAATGAACTACTAATGCCATTAATAAACTGAGAATGAAACTGCATCCATAGATTTTGTCATAGTGAAAACCTCATGGATACTAATAATAACTGATAATGAATAAATATAATTCTTATTAATTGGAAGTCATGTATCTATCACATGAAACCATAATACCATTGAAACGGTTTAGTTCTGTGGGTAGAAACCTGTCTAATTTTTAGAAACAAACTCGAAGGGTTTGTCGCCAAACTGTTTTGTCTCATGAGACCTACCAATGCATCGAGGGGCTGTATTGGGCCCCACACACCTCTACATCCAAATAATTCTTTATAAATAGATTCAATATAAGAGAAATATGTATTTACATTATTCGTATAGAATAGAGGATATGGATTCATCAACATCTCCATAGTTAAAACAACATTCAAAATAAATACCGTATGTAAAATGGTACACATCTTAGAAAATAATAATATCCATGATATGAGAATATGGAAATTTAAATGGAATATAATATCAATTGAAAAGTGATCTCAAATGGTTAGTAGGTACACCACATATGAAAGAGTAGGTGTACAATTACTAAGCAAGTCACAACAAAGTGAAAATTGAGACAAAGCTCGTTACCGTGTTGTATTCAATTGAGTCATATGGCAAAACTTAATAACCACCAAAAGAGTCGCATAATACAATGAATATAATTAGAACCATGATAAAATATGTCAAATGGAATTACACCTATACCACATATATGAAATAAGATGCGAACAATGAAAATACCACAGAATTGAAGGTGAGATGAGAAAACCTCTTACAAACATTTTGGCACGGTAACGAGTGTTATTGAAAGGCCTTAATGAGAGGTAAATGGGTATCCCATTATTTATATGTCAAAAGTGAAGTATGGGGGAGTTGATAAAACATGTCCCATCATTAGAAATTAAAAACAAAAGCAAATAAGATAGGGTGGACTCTTGAATTAAAGTGAGAGAGAGGATCCCTTACCTTATGCTTGAAGGTGTTCTTAACATGTTATTAAGGACCTGAATAAACAAATTAGGATTATTAATTAATAATTCTAGAAACTCTTTTATATGTAAATTATTTATTTTAATCCTTTTTAGTTCATTCTAGGCCTTTTTGATTGGTTATAAGGTTCAATTTCTTTGTTCGGGCTCGTTTGTTTACTTGGTTTTAAATGATTGGTTCACTTATATTCAAGTTCAGATAAATATATAAGATGGATGTGGTTGTCCAGAAATGAATTTATACACTATTAGTAAACATCCCTTAGATTACATGGATTTAAATTTAATTCAGGTTACTTAGATTGAAGTCGAATTTATATATATATATATATAACCTTAGTGATAACCATTTTGGTTAATCGATGGGTTTGATTACGATGAACATGTTTTGCTTTATAACTTAATACCATTTGTACAAAAGTATTAAAAAACTAAAAATAGGATATTTTACATAATAATATAACTCAACCATTACACAAATGGTTTCTTAACCAGAATTAAATATTATAATAGAAATCGATAAATCATTGTCCTTGAATGTGCTAAATTAGCACATCTCAAACGGTGCTTTCATTTCTTTCAAATAAAAATGGTTAAAGGAGAGAAGATAATGGAATATATACCATTGGAATGGAAACATTCCAGTAAATGTATGTTACTAGATTTATCATACTATTTTGGTGAAGGGAGGTGAGAAAAGAAGCAAAAATAAAAGAACTTAAGAGAAAAGAAGGGATTTGAAATAGGAATTTACCTCTTGAGACTTCCTCCTTTGAGAACCTATTAAGGGGAGAGGTTTTGGTCTTTTTAAGAGACCAAAGCTTGATGGAAATGGGTGGGGGAGGTTAGGAAGGTATTTGGACATAATTTGGAGAAGGCACAAGGCTTGAGATGAGTGAAAGGAAGGGGGTGAAAGGGGGTTTTTATAGTGGAGGAGAGAGGGGATTTCTTAATATAAAACTCATTAATTTATTATTTCTCCTCAAGACAAGGAATATTGAGTATTCCATGACCAAGAATAGTATTTTTATCATGTGATCCCGAACCAAGTGGTATTACATAGGAAAAAAATCACACATGACTCTATAATTAGTGTATTTATCTTAATTTTGCAACTTATGGTATGTCACTATTCATCAAAAATTCAAGTATTTCAGGAAAATCCCAAAAAATTCACCCTAACCATTTTTCGACATGTAGAATAAAATAATGAAGTCCATTTTTCAAAAATAATTTTCTAAATATGATTAATTAAATCATTATTTAATTGGAATATATAAAGACTTAGAATATTCATCTTCATCTTTAGGGTGTCTAAATTCATTTATACACTCAAGGGTATGGATACCATTCATAAGAGTCATATTACTATTCATAAGGGTAAGTTACTATTCCTAAGGGTAAGTTACTATTCCTAAGGGTAGGTTAGTATTCATAAGGGTAGGTTACTATTCACTGAAAATTAAGTTAATTCTATCATACTTTAAATATCATATTGAACACAACCGTGTATATCAGATTTTTAAAATTCAAATCACAGAGCTGGTAAATTTAAATTTAGTGGAAAAGTTATGTCTATATCTTATAAGTAACCATGTTTTGTTCCATAGGGGCTTAGTGATTCATGAAATATAGGCTACCTAATGAATAAAGTGTATTTAAGAGAAACATACCATAAGATGTTTGGGGTGCTACATTGAAGGATGTAAAATGTAGAGTTTGCGAGTTGTAGAAGAAACCATATCATGTTAGTATATATCACATGGTAGTTTTCAAGTGGAGTTTCTGTAGAAATTGATCATTTAATTATCATGATATGTTATTATTCATTATTTCATGATTTTATTTTTATAATTTATGATGTTACACTGGTTTACATGATAAGGGAAACCCATCATAGTTTTGTTTCATAGTTTTATGTCTGGTTGTGTTAGTAAATACAACAAGAAAATTAAGTTATGGTTTATAAATCATAATATAGAAATAAATTCAATAGGACAACATGTTTTGGGAAATATTTTCTAATTACATAGCATGTTAAAATGGTGAGTTCATCTATTTAATAAAATAATTTCATTATATTATGGTTTCAAAGGTGTAATTTGAGAGATGAATAAAACACACTATAATAATATTCACTATAATGTAGTGTATTTGAATAGGATTCCATTTTCAAGGAATTTTAGTTATAACTATTTTAAACTACTATAAAAAATCATAATTATAAGTATTACTCTTATTTTTAAAATGTTTATATATATAAAAAAAATTTATATAATTAAATATGAAAAAATTATGTAGAATTATTTTATAAGATGTATAAGGTCAAGGGATAAAAAATTAGACCCAAAGAGAGAATAGAGAAGATAGAAGAAGATTCTTGAAGTTGGAACATCATTCTATCAATTCTTAAAGAATGGTAACTTCCTATTAATGGTTGATATTTTATATTAATGAATAGAGAGGTTTAATTTTGTAATTAAAAAATATATGAGTAAGTTATTAATGTTTTAATTTAAAAATGGGTTCAATTAGAGATAATTTTTGGGGAAGTGGAGAATTATTAAAAGGAAATAATTTCAAAGAGAAAAAGAAGTGATCATAGAACATCATCCATGTTAATTAACTTAATATTATCATTTTATATGTGAAGGGTCACATTAAAAGTTAATATAATTTATCATAATATTATTATTATTTTTCACCGAATATTCCTATTGAATTGTGTGGAAATAGATGTTTCCAGGTCATCCCAAATATGTAGTCACTTGTGTATGGTTAGTTAATCTTGTAAATGGTTTTTCCCATTAGTTATTTTATTTACTTACATTATTCAAAAAAATTAATAGGGTGTTTTATTAATCTATTTAATTAATGAAGGATGAATGGAGGTATTTAAAATAATGGAAGATAAAAATCTTTCAATGATTCACCCCCCATGAATCTATTTATAATCTCTTTAATTGAGGCCTCCTCATAGTATAAAATTACAAAACCTAGTAATGGAATTAAATCCCTATAGGTGATTAATTTCTATTTTAAATAAGTTTAAAACATAAATTCATTATTTTTCAAAAGGAATGTCATGTTTTATGATTCATGTCATAGTTTAGTTATTTATATATAGCGGTTTCAAAAAAATTCCTCAGAATTTATTTTTTAAAAATAAAGCTCTGTAAAAACATTATATACCACATTGTGGTATGTTATAAAATGACATGGTTTTGATATTTTTTTCCTATAAATTTAATGATTTAAAGAATATTTTGGAAATTTGATTTCTTTAAAACGATGTGGTTTTGTAAAACATCCTAGGAGAATGTAATGTGTTTTGAATGAAAATATGACATAATAAATATGAAATAATGTTTTATGTTTTATAAAAAATCATGATTGAAGAACCAAAACATGATAAAGGAAAACATCATGTGGTTTTTAGGTTAAAAATATATTTGATTTTTTTTCCTTAAAAAAACTTCATCGGCTGAGTCTAAAGGCACCATGCTAAATTCATGTGACTATAGATCTTGTCAATATTATTTTAAAATATTTGATAATTATTTAAAGTTAGGAATTAAAATTGAAATAATAATTAAATAACATTTTATTTAATATCATCTCTCTTTTATCCATTTTTTTTATTTTTTAATGTTAACTTTGGATGGTTGAGCGGGAAGTCGTATAAATGAATTTTTTTGGTGGCCCAATTCAGGTTTGGTGATTTTTTTTCTCTTACTACACTACATCATTGCGGTACTCCACTATAGAACCTGCCACCATATTATGCTATAGTACCTACTGCAATAATCCAAAATTACTACCTTAACTAGGATTTGATCCCTAAGATATGAAGAGTTAATTTTTATTAGCAATTATATATTTTAATAAATATGAAAATTCAAGATATTTTATGTGTCTATAAATACAAAATGTTCATTTTAATAGTTATATATAAAAATTACGTATATATTTAGGCTTATAAATTATTTATAATCATATTTATATTAAATTTTCATCTTTTATATGCTTGAATTATGATGTTTTTTTAATTATTATGCTTTAATATATGTATTTTTCATTTATTAATTTATTTTATTATTATATATGTTAATGAATATGAAAAGTTTCTATTGAAAATATCAGAATGTTTTAAATTTAAATTATTTAAATATCTTCTAAATAATTTCACTCCATTCATTTAAATTTAATTAGTTACATGATTTTGAATAAAATATAATTTTTCTCAACCATTGTTAATGGTTTGTTTTCAAATTAAGTAATTATTGTTATTATTCTTTCATATTTAAAGTTAAAACTAATTTTGAAATTTAATATCATGGTTTAGTAATGATCTATAGATGATTACACTTTGGGTTGAACTTCTCACTGAATTGGGGTCTTAGGATATGTATAGAAAATTGTGGGTTGAATACCTATCACGCCATACAAGCTCTTGAGTAGGATTTTGGATTCTTATGATTTTAATACATTTCATAAAAGGAGATTCATGTACCATTTTTATATGATACATTTAGTGATGTTATTGAAAAATAAAATAAAATATTTTTATTATTGATGGATAAAACAAATCAATAGTAATATATGGGGTATAAATTAATAGGTTTAGAACATGTTAATTCACCTATATAAGTATAATATACATAAATTCAGTCATTAAAATTTTACATGCATATGGTAATGTATGAGATGAAATTTTTATGATATGCACACAAAAATATGATGGTAAGATCCTTAAAAAAATTTCAAAACATTATGTGTTAGATTTCTTATAAAGTGAGTACTTTTCAGGACCTTAATCAATCAATGTGGGTGGGTCATGGAAAAGTAAAGTACCCATGATTTATCTTATGTTAGACATATAGGATAATTTAGTTATACTTTGTGAGAAATTACAAAGAAGACTATCATACTATGAGCTTAAAGTTATATATGACTAGGTGGACCTAGCAATTAAGTGCCCTAAGAAATAGATTTAGGATAATTAATTACATAAATTTGGGCAATATGTTTCGCACTCAACTATCCAAGAGTAATATATGATATAATTGAAATTATTTATCACCAAAATAACCAAGTGATTATAGAAATACCAAATCACACTCAAAGTTTGGGAAATATTAATCTTATCCTACTAATATATATTATACAATAAGTTATCATTTAAGTGGAATGATATTCAATAAAATTCATTATAAATGCATATAAAACACGACAACTATCTAAGAAATATTTCTATTGTATGGAATTAAAAAAAATCATTTTTATCTAAGATATATCATTAATAAGGATAATATTATTGGAAATTTATTTTTCTATATTGGTATTATAAAATGAGAAATTTTCTCAGTTTTTAAGAGAAACATAATGAGAATAATGAAATATATCAAAAAAATGAGTTTTATTATTTTTAATTGTAGGTATGAGATACCAACTTTTCATTATATATATGTGAATATGTATATAGACTCATAAATATATTATGATTGATTAAGGTATAATATCCATGTTTAAAATAGATCTAAAGTTTTTTACATTGTAGTGGGGAAATATGATCCATATATACCTATTGGATTGGTTATATAATTTAAAATTTATTATAATGTATTTTTAATTGATATAACTGTTATTTATGGTTATTTTTTTAACAAAAAAGAGAATTATTTCATGTTTAAGAACAATATTAATTTTTTATATTGATGGTTTTTTTATAACTTTGAATTTTTGATTAATAGTTTTAAATTTATTTATTTGGATAATCCAGTCTATAAAATCAAAAATAAGAATGGTTAAGGTTTTTAATTCTAAAATCAATTACCGAATTTTATTTTTATAGTAAATTATAACCATCCTATGAAATATTAAACCTAATACATATTAATGTATCTAGTGATGAATATTTTATAAATTTTATAAATTTTTAAAAGTTATGAAAAATAATATATATATATATATATATATATATTCAATTTGGTAAGAGTGTTAAGTTACTTCCTTTAGATCAAGGTGAGGAATACTTATTTCAAAGGGTTTTGGTTTATTTAAGAGTATATAAGTGTTCTATATTTTTATTAGAAAGGTATTTCTATGTATTTTCACTAAGTTATATTCCATCTTAAACAATCATAAAATACACCATAAGATATTTATATTTGGAATGTTTTAATTTTTCTTATATGATGATTTTAGATTTTGAATCATATATGATTTTAAATATTAATATAATTATTATAATTATTATTTGTTAGAAAATACAAAGTAATGATGGGTTATTTTTATAATTTGTTGGTATATAAAATATTTATGGATCAATTTAATGTATAATATAAGAATTAATATATTTATAAAGTAATAGGTGGGGAGAATTTGAACTTATTAATTTCAATCCTAACAAGTAGGAAATGTTCCTATGATAGAGGATAAGTTCGTTTAATAAGTTTTTATGAAAATTTAACTAAATAATGATGCATAATGAGGCTGTGTGTATATAAAATTAGCGGGAGTATAATTGTATTTTTAATGTTTTATTTGAATGATTTGTTTGATATTAGAAAATTCATATGGTGAAATATTATCATTAAAATAAAGGGGTTTTTACTGATGTTTACTTATTTGAATATTATAAAGGCCTGAATACCTTTAAAAGTATGGTGAGTGTCACTGTATCACCTTCAATAATATCCTTAAATATTTGGTATGTATTAAGGGTATAATCTTGAAGGTGAAATAGTTTGTTGTAAATAATTACATAGATACTAAATGATCTCAATAAAGGATTCTATTTTATTTATAATATGAAATAATTATATCATATAGTTTTAAGTAGTTATTTTTTTAATAATATAAATTAAATTCATCACGTTATTAAATTTTGTGAAGGAAATTATATATATTTGGAGGTTTTGAACTTATGTTTATTCTTAAAGTGGGATAAATCCCTAATCTCACCATTAAATCCAAATATTTATCCATTAAAAAATATCATCTCATTAAATATTTTAGTGGAGGTTACGATGAAATGATTTTATGGTGACTACAAGGTGATGTATCAGGTGTTACATATTTATGTATAATATTCCTTAACAATATCATTAACAAAACAAATACATTAAACTATTTAAATATTTGACATGTTATAATATGGTAAGACTATATCAAATGTATAAGATTTTTTTTATATTCTATATTTAATTATTATGATTAAAAGGATTATAAATATATAAAGGTATCATGTTTTTACAAAAATTAATTTCCATATTACCATTCATTAATGTGTGTTATGTTTAGAACATGAGAGTTGAATGATAAATAACACCTTAGAGATAATTATTTTAGTTTCCCATAATTAATTTTCATCATGGAAAGACATGGGTTGTGGGATAAGTAAATATTAGCATGTGTAGGGTATGATTTAGAAATATGATGTTTACTCATTAGAAACAAGTATTAATTTTAGTATACATTGACTCTCATGAATATACCACATGTAATGTCATATATAACATCATCAATATACTTATGGTGAATGATTCATAGTGAACCCTAATAATTAAGGTAAACAAGGTAGCCTATATATAAACATTCATAATTCAATAAATTTCTTATGTTAAAAATAAATATTGATCTAATTAGATGGAGGTTTGGAATATTATTTATCATGCAGTGCATTTTTCTAAAACAATATATGATTTTAAATATTAATGATTGGTATGAAATTTTAGCCCTTGATTGAGTATGTAATTGAAAATGTACCAATTATAGTGATTAAGTTGTTATTACCGTCTTGAGTGGAACATTTATAGAATTAATGTTTGGGATATTTTTAATTTTATAGTTTGGTTGAGGGGTTTTTTCATTATAGGATTTGGAATTGTTTCTAGGTTATTGGGGATTAATTATAAAGTATTTTTAGTTAATTTTTTAGGTCTGATGGGTGGATTGAGAGTTTATTTATGGTTCCTAGTGACACCACCTATAGTTTAAAACTACATGTGTAAATGGGTACCTAGTGGAGGGTTAATAGGAACCCGGTGAACTGGGAAGAGGCCTTACAGGCCTAGGGTGCCAACAAGTACCCATTTTTCCCAAATCAAGTACCTGGTGGTCAGTCTTCTTATCTTTTTCATGAATATGTTTTATTATTTTCCCCCTCACCCATTATTTTTTAGCCTCCCTTTCTCTTTTTTATTTCAATTTATCCCTATCGATGTGAGTTTCCTCTATGGTTCTCTTGAGTCCCCTTCATCATCTACTTCCTTAATATTAATCCAAGTTCATCCAATTGAGTTTTTCATCCTTAAATATAAAGGTTATATTTTTTTTTCTGCCTCTCATCTTACATATTCTTTATTTTATTATTATTTTTATTACCATATCTAGAACATGGATTCAATTAGGGCATGGGGGAAATAACACTAGATCATGGAAATTCTTCTTTTATTACTTCAAGGAGGCTTGTATGGGTTGATCACTCACCACTTTTCACTATTTTGATTAAAGGTAATTGAGGTGTGATGTGTTCTAGTTTTTTCCATAAATTAGGGTAAAATTAATTAATTATTTCTTACATATTATTTATAGATTAAGGATACTATATTCTTGAGGTAATTTCTAGAGTTTGTATCATTGGTTTTTCATGGATTTTAGTTACATCATAATTTATGGTATTTATATATTATGTTCCATTAGTAAAGAATTTTGGTTGGGTAATTCTTAGTTACTGCTTGAGGATTGTGATAATTATTGAATCTTTCCATTAATGTTGGTAGGTGGTCTCGAATCACCAAGTGATTCTTATTCTATGTATGTAACATACATGTCTATGTTTTCCTGAGTTAATAAAGAAGATTATTTATATTTTAAGGATATGATGAATGTTTTTATCCATTTTTATATATAATAGGGAAATGTTTTCAATGTGTTTTTTATATTGATATAGTGAAAAAATATTATGGAACTTGGATATATTCTAAACTTAATTCAACCATATTCTGTTTTTATAGATTTATTATAGGTATTGATCCTTAATGTGTGGGTGGGAAACCTATGATAGGTTCTTGTTTGTAAACCCAATTATCTCAATATGTTGGGATCACCCCTTGATAAAAATGTTGAGAAGATATTTAATATTTTTGTAACTTCATGACTCTAGAACCACTAAAATGGTTCGCCAAGTTGATTCACTACATGGACTCAAGCGCACCTCCTTATATGATAGAGGTTTTCGAATAGTGGAAAGGGTATAATGATAGTATGGTGGGGAGAATATACCCTAATAATTAGAGTAAAAAAATGTTATATATAAATAAGAAAATGATATAAGTAGATAAATATAATAGTATTAGAATATAATAATAACTGACAAGCAATAATAAATGAATAAATAAGCATGCAAGAACATGATATAATGTACAAGATGAAAATGTACAACAATTAATACAACAAATAGTCTAGACTAAAAAGAATAAATAAATATAAGACTCAAACTCTAAAAAGATGATTAAGTACATTCCTAGCCATTACTTCCCTCCTAGGTCCTTGCCCAGAAGATACCATGGTATATAGAAAAATCCATGATCTAGGTCCTATAATCAAGAGGTATATCTTAGTACCAAATGGCAGCCCGAACAGGGTGCAAGAGAAACTCAATAGTCCACCACCAATAGTTTTTAATGTAGTTTAGTCCATGAATATAAAATAAAATAGTATTCAAGAATAAAAAATAAGCTGTGAATAAATAAATATAAACAAGTCAGGCATGATCTCATCAAAGGACACTCGGTTGATAATTCCTGCTTTGGCCAAAGCCAAAATATACCTGAATACATATCACCAGGTATATAGGTATATATATAAATAGATATGTATGTATATATATGTACTATATATGTGATGACATATATATACATATGTAATATTATCTAGGACCTGAGGTGTAACTCATACATCTATGAATGATCATAAAAGTATCATATTTTAATAAGGGCCATCATGCCCATATGTCTCATGAATAATAAGAGACACCATGACTAGTTATCATGTGTAAGGTATTTCATGCCTGAGTATCATGTGTAAGGTATTTCATGCTTGAGTATCATGTGTATGGGATTCCATTCCTGAGTATCATGTGTAAGGGGTGCCACACCCGAGTATCATGTATAAGGGACAACATGTCAAAGTATGTGTAAGGGATGTCATCCTTGAGTATCATGTGTAATAAGGGATGTCATGCCTGAGTATCATGAATAATAAGGGCTAGGTGAAATTTACACTAGAATTTAACACCATACATGAAAAATGGTCTAACATAGGTTAGGGGATATTACCCATGCTGAAATGGATATGATTCACCATGATCACTCCATTTTTCAATATGATTTATAAAGAATTTATAAGGCCATGCAAGTATACATTCCATAATATAATTCACCATGATTAATTTCATTATTCATTTTAATTAAAAAGTAATATAGGTTCATATTCATAATCATTCAAATTTACTATTCAAGTATGAATTTAGTTCGATCACTTATAATGATCATACTCATAAAAGACCAAGGACCAAGGGGGAACTATCCTTCCCCTTTAACAATTTCCTCCATTTTACATATTAATTCACTTATAAATAAAGAGAGTCAATTCAAGGTATATAACCATATTAATTTTATTTCAATTTGTTAAATTAATTAAACATGATTCAAAATAATCAATTCTATTAACCATTTCATGCTTCATATAAGGGAATCATAGTACCCGCCACCAAGTGGGCTCAACACACCTAATGGATGATTCAACATAATACACAAAAATTATCATTATAATAATTTTAACTAAAATCACCTTAAGTTGTGGTTCATGTTTCATTAATCAACCTCCAACCATTTATAAGGGTGGTATAGTGTGTCTAAGCGAGGCCTAGGTATTCAATTTAAAGTATTTCATTTTTTAAGAGAAATGAGTGAAAAAACTAGCATGTGGCATAATGGAATAAAATTTATAAATGATAAAACTTAATGTGAAAATCAAATTGAAAACATACCTAAAACCACAGATGATTAAATCAACCATTATTATTAATTTATTTGATCCAGAGTAAGAGAAAATGGAAGAATAAAAAAATCCCATAAAATAGGGAATATCAGCTTGCATGGAGATTTCATCTGAGATAGTGCGATAAATTACGAAAAAAAGAAAGTGGGGTCTATATATTATTAATAGGAAACCAATCTGATGAGAAATATTTTATTTAGATGTTTTATGATAGAAATCCCACCATACCTAGGTTGAAGGATAAAGGGATCTCTCACTCTGCTGGTTTTGTGAAAGGAAAGAAAGGTCTGAGCCCCTTTTTAATAAAACAAAATAAGAGTTTGACACTTTTACAGTATAAAACATAATTTTACACTATAAAATCCATGGATACTTTCCTATAAAATATATTTTATGGTTTAAACCAAAGTTTTACACTGTAAAAACCTCAACTAGTGGGGTTCTCCCATGTTTTTTATATTCACTCCATAAATGATATGTTTACGGCGTAAACGAATACATCATACAGTCAGTCACCCTATGGGATATCCAATTAACTCTAAATCTTACCAGTGTCACTCTAACACCTAGAAAACCTAAATCCCCATCCAAAAAACACTCTAAAGTATTCCAACTCTTGGAATTACATTCCAGAGCTCAGTTTGAAATTCGGTTTGTCCACCAGATAGAAAACTCAATTCCTTTATAAAATTTCAACCCATTCAAAACATGGGACATTAAAACCTCCCTACCTTAGAAATTCTCATCCCCAAGAAGCATTGGGGAATAAACAAAACATCACCCAACCCACCCAAGTCATGAAGTTCCATTCAAAAGTTCATGTTGCATTTACAAATTCCCAATGTACCTCTAACATCTATTTTGAGCTTACAGTACTTAAGATGATAAAACCCAAGATACGATCACATCATAGACTCTTTTATTATCTAGAATATGGAATTTTCCACCATAGTTTCTAGATTTAAATAGTAAATTTTGTATCATGGTACTTCTACTATAAAAATTCCCTATAATAGAATGCTTGTAGAGTTTTAGAGACACTATCAACATGTTATCCAATTACAATTGAGAAAACCACCATCGGTCCTTGATTTTTATCAAAAAGATTGAACTCCCCTTGACCTAATTCATATTGGTCATGTTGATATTTCCATAAAAAGTCATATACAACATTTTAGACTATTCTTGTGTCATCTCAAGAGTGTAAAAAATGTAGTTCCCCGCCAACCACATAAATTTATTAGAGGAAAATCATGTTGATCCACCTCTAGACAACTATGTTTGAACATTCCAATCTTTAAAAGTTGACACATCTCAAAACCAGATTCGAAGCCTATAACCCAAGGTACACCAATATCATTTTAAGCATGCTCATTGAAGATTATACCCAACTAATAATGATGTCTCTGGGTTGAACCATTCCCTATTAAAAACTATTACCATTCCATATCATAAGTGTAACACACCAAGATTTTATGAAAAATATTCTTTTAATTTCATTAATGTCTTGTGCTACACCAAGATTACCTTGCTCTATACGCAACACCGTATTATCTGGAAGTATATACAACACTATTCTTGGATCGTGTTACACACAATTTTGATAACAGTTATTCTACGCAACATTGAGTATATATATATATATATATATTAAATGTATAAATGAAATATGGTTGGATTCTGTTATATGAAACAACGAAGGATTCTTGCACAACACACAACCCTGACTTGGCTTGCATTACACATAATCGCGACCTTCCTCGATAGTGTGTGTTGTACGCAATACTGGGTTTTACTAAACAACGATATATTATTATAATATTGTTATGAACTAGCCGTTATGAATAGTGTTAACTAAATTTTGAATTTTATAACATTATTATTCATCTTACACATTTCTAGAACATGGTATAAGAACAAAATAAATTTTTCGGGTAAAATAAGTATTTTTCAAAAAATGAAGTTTTGCCGCCTTTTGATGGCGCACCCACTTTAAATATAGTTTTTGACATGTTTATAAGTTTAATTTGACAAAATAAAATTCTTCTTTTGAATCAGGATATAAAAATTTACATTAGATAAAGTTTTGATATTTTTCCGATAACTTTCATATTTTAATGAATAGTAAAAACACGCTATATTTTAATTAAAAACAACTTTTTTCATCGTAATATCTTATGTGGTTAAATTATAATATTGAATGGTTTTAAAGTATAAATATAATATATTTTTACCATTTAATATAATGTATGTCATTAGCATTGATTTTACCTTGAATTCGTAGGTTAAATCAATTCAATCTTTTGCAATGTTTTAAAGAAAAACCCGTTTTCTTTCGACAACGGGATTAATTTTAATTTAATTTCTGCAACTTTTGTGTATTGAATTTGGAAAAATGGATTCCATATTTGGAATCAGTAGATCCAAATTATGTTAATAATCTACTTTATATTTTTGGGAATTATGAATAGTAACTACGGTAAATTTTATTTACCATAGTTAAAGGTAAATCGGGTAATTAAGGGTAAATATAATATTTTAAAATTACCCTAAAAAATGTCAAAATCCTATTGGATGACTAAAAGTCGACCCATATCACCTAAGGGTCAGATTAGATTCATTTAATTAAATTTTTTAATGAAAATAATTTAATTATTATTAAAACCAAAGAATGTGACAACATGTCACTTTCTTAAATCTTATAAGTATAATAATTTTAATCTAGTGATAAAATTCATGAAACTTCTAACATGAATAGTATCCAGAAATATAATACAATTATCTACATCATAGGAATTTATTTAGAATTTTTAAGGATTAAATAATTATCATTTATTATGACACAAAGATGATGGAGTAATTGTCTTATTAATGAAATATCGACATAATTGATGTTATAAATGCCCAAATAAATGAAATTTGAGACTTTTTATGACTTAAACTAATTTTCTAGGTTAATATGACATGTTATTGTTGATTTAAGTAATTTTTTTCGAACTAATCATTCTGTTATAATTTTCACAAAAATCAATTACTAAATAGTGTCAAAATTGACATAAAATAGTTTTTAAAACAAATATTATATTATTAATTGTTATTTAATTCCTAAAAATCTAAGGTTTGACCAAATGACTTAGATAAGGATATATATATTAATAATAAACAACTTTGGGTTCGTTTGTCTTTTTATGGTAACTTTATTGACCATATAGTGTAAGAAAACAAAAAGACACGGTAAAAGTTAAATTATTTATCTTAGAGTTAAATCTAATTGATAAGGTTAAAATAATAACCTAAACTTGTCTAAATCCTATTTTATGAGAGGATTTATACCCATACCCACTTTATCTTCGAAATAAGACCCTTTGGAACCATTATAAACCGAATTTGACCTTAATATAAAATAATATTTTGAGATTTTCTTAAGGTGCCCCTCTCCTCCCTTATAAAAGGGAACCCCCTCCCCCTCTTCCCCACACCACTTTGAGCCTTCAATCTCAGCCAACCCCTGTCAAATTCTTTTCTCCACTTCCCTAGAAATATCATAGAGTTTCTGGTATTCCTTAAAGACCAATTTTAGTGCCCTAAAAGGAGATCTCAAAGAGGCGCTTCAAAGAAGAGGTAATGTCTGTTACCACTTCTTTCAACTTTATTTCTTCTTCCACTTATTCTTCTTAGGTTTTTTTATTATGAACTAAAAACATCAGTATCACTCATATACTTATATTTAATTATAAGTATGAAACAACCTTATTTCACCATCTATCCATCCTACGGAAAACGAAATCACCGCGCGTGCGTACGTACGGAATACCGTCTCCACGCTGTGGTGTAATCTATTTTCCACCACCACCTTACTTGGATGGGTATAATGGTGTAAATAATAACTATATATTATTATTGTAAAGTGATATTGATTCTGAAATAGTATAAATACACTCCAATACAATTCCACGATCATGAGAACGATATCATCGCTTGTGCGTACGTATGGACTACCGTCTCCACGACGTGATGAGATTCATTCTCCACGTTAACCATTCATGAATGATTATAAAGTATATATAATAAGTAATAATTAAATATATGACATAATAATGATTATGTATTTATGTATATATATATGTAGGTCATCTACTTAATTCCATTCAACTCAATAAGGAAAAGAAAACAGTGTTCATGCGTACGTACGGTCTACCGTCTCCATGAACGGTGTATTTCTTTCCATTTATCGATCTATTATATATATGTATATTCTAAATATATATTATATAAAAATAATGTTTTATATTCTGGAATTAAGTAATCATGATCTAAGTAATCATATTAATAATTACAAGTTAAAACACGAACGACAAATGAGACGATTTTACCCAAAACGCTACTTTAACATGAATTTACAAAAGAACGGGTAATATAAAGTCATAAGTGAACCATATATGATATAATAACAATGAATATGATTCTTTAATAAGTCAATGACATTATTTAAATCATTATACAGGAGTTTCGGACACTTACGAAGCAAATCGGACCTAAGGTAAGGGAAATATCACAATCTCATTTTTATCCGAGATTATTTATACTTTAGTATTTAATGGGGTGTATTTTATCGTCCACATCCATTTTTACTCAATATGTAATATTTACATCATTCTACAATTGTTTAAACCCAATTTTACCCTTCGGTGAGTTTTTAGTAAAAGATATGAAAGGAATCTTTGGTCGTTTTTCGTACGAGGTACTTTTTGACTTTTCCGACAAAAGTATGAGAAGAATGTTTTCTTTTAACTTATACGGCATGAATGTATTTTTAAAACATTATTTCCAAGAAGCTTCCTTTACAAGTTTTCAAGTTTATTTTTAATCAACTTCTTTTAGTTTAAAATTGTAGGACATTTTAATAAAGGAAAATGTTTTTGAAGTAGAAAGGATATTTTCCTCAAGAATGGAGTTTAAGTGTTTTATCAAAATTATTTTCCATCTAAGATAATATAGGATTCTGTTTCTATCCCTATTATTACATTGATTTGATTATGTTGTGATGGAAAGATTTTTATGAAATCCTTTATCTTATATGAATTATTTTATGATGTCATGATGTTTAAGATTCTCATTTTTATTACATGGGTTATGCTATGATGTATGGTTTCTGATTTTGTGGCACAAATAAGAATGGTATCATTATGATATGGGTGGGACCTATATCTCCCTCCAATGAATTGGGTAAAGATTTTATATCTCATGAGATAGACATGGCTGGAATGGTAGGTTATACCGGTTTAGTGAAATAGGACTGAAACGAGGGTGACTCGGTTCAGAAATGGAGTTTGTCCACTAAGATAGTCTTGACAATGAGTCTTGACTAATAAGATATGATTCTATATGATTATGTGTGTATTCCACAAAGTTTCATGTTTTAAGTTATGATTATTGGGATTTCATTTCACTACTATGATTTATCCCATGTTATGAAATTATGCTCTCTTTTGCAGGTTAAGATTTCCAAAATGTTATGTTCTTATGAATATGATGTGATTGATATTTCTTTTGTTTACCCTTACTGAGCATTTGAGCTCACCCTTTTAGGTTTTCTTTTCCCCAGGATATAAAGAATGTTTTTAGGTAAAAAAATTAAGATCTTTATGGGAGATGTTGAAGATCTTTCACCACGATTAGAAGATTATATTCCGAGTTTCAAAAGACACTAAACTATTATGATCCTTGTGTGTGTGTTTTTGTTATGTATTAAGCATTCCGCAAAAGTAATGTAATGTCCATGTACGTTAAGCTTCGGGTCTCTATAATAAGAACCATTATATACTTGAACCAGTATCCTTGGATCATAAAAAGGGGATCTTGGGATTAATGCCCACACCCAGACCCCTCCAGAGTCCATATTTAAAGCAATACCTGGCATTCACTGAGGAATCTTCTAGTACCTGATTCTATTTATCAAGGAACCCAAAAAACTGAAATGTTCATTCAATGATTGTTCCAACACTCACACAAGGGTTACCATCCAACATTCAATGGGGGGAATCCACGACACAAGGATTACTTTACATTGATCCTTGAGCCCAACTCCTAATGAGTTCATCCATCAACCAGAAAAGTCACTTTTTTCTTTATTTACCTCATCGTATAAATAATGCTCTCTCTCAGTTTACTCTAGACAATTTCATGGTATGAGGAATCATCATATCTAGACTAGGAGTACAACAAGATTATACATATTACACATTCTTGATCTATGGAATGGTAAACATGGTAAGCTCAGAAGGTTGTCTCAACTCACCTTTAAAATTTGATCACTATAGTGTCAGTCAGTCGACTCCAGACTGGCCAATTTAAGAGATGTTCATCTTAAAAAATAACATAATATTTAAAGGTTTTATCATGTCACCTTAAATCCAAAGGTACCTGTGATCATTGAAGAACAACCACTGAAGTCTATCCTTTAATCTTGACATTCATCAATGGTTCGGTACTCAACAAAACCCCTCACCACCATGATACCTTGAAAGTACAAATGCATTACAGAACCATTTCTTTTTCTGGGGTTTTCATACACCTCAAGCATGAATCTAGCATCCTAAATCCATATAAATACATAAAATGGTGTTTAAAATGAGCATCATCAAAACGAATATAAAAATCAAAATAATAACTTCCTAGATTCCAAAAGTCTTTCTGACCATTCCCAAATGGTATTCTATGGGTGTATTTCCTCTACATGGAAGGAAACACTCTTTATAGTCGATGTGATTCTCCATAATTTTAGAGTATCCAAGGAATCACATTACTAACAATGGGAAACTTATCCCATAAAATTTTTTTATTCCCATCAAACACGGTTCTTGGATGTGGCTAACATGCTTACACCTTGTGTTAACATGAAATAAGAGATAAACCAACCACTTATAAGAATTATGGATCATACTTACTTCAAAAATCACATGTGATAATCATCCTGAGTGAAATCCATGTGTGTCATCAACATCAAGAAAAAAATAAAAAACTAATCTTGATTGGTAGTGTTATACCACCTAATCTTTTATTTATTCATCCCAAAGCACTGTGATGACACAACTTCTAATTATTAGTTTAAAGTTGCAATGCTCGCAATGAAAACTCAATGAAAAGTTCACTCTACTTGAGATATGACCTATGAATGTATATTTTATGTACTCATGACTCTTTCTAATTAATCATGATACCACATGGTTTAAATTAATACATTCCCTTTTATATCAAACTACATTTGAGTTAACTCATCACTTCTTAACTTTACAAACACCACGTGTAACAAAACGTGCTACTGTAATAGGAAAACAGTGTAACATGTGTTGTTATCTATTTTAATTTACAATACCAATGAAACAATGTATACCATATTCGTATTATCTCACATTACTATTAATAGACTGATGGCCTTATGATTTGTCTATCATAAAAGAAGAAATATAGCATGATCATCAAGGTAACCCGCTATGCTTGGGTTATATCTATTACATTGAACTGGATCATTTCATGATTCTCATGACCTTAACAAATATCAATGTATAGAACAACCACCCATTTACCTGGGTGGTGTTGTCTCGTCACAAAAATTCCTACTCAGGATAAATGGAACCTGAATGAAACCTCATGTATAAAACTCTTCATAAGAACTTAGAATTTATTTAATTTCTAAGGGTAATACCTATACCAATATATACCCTTACATACACAAGTCATAGACCCTAAAATAAGGTCACACCTAAAAGGGTTATTAGGCATTACCACCTAACCTCAAGGTCTAATGCAACATAAAAATAAGTCATCATAATTACATCAAAACACTCACATTACATTCAAGTAAACTCTTAAAAGAACATTTAAACCTGAACTCTATGTGAGGTTCCATACTTTAAACACCTCTAAAATTTTTTGTTTTGAGGCATTTATTCCATTCTCATTTATTGGAACATTTAAAAATCCTATGTATAAGTATATCAAGTACTGATTTTAATGTAAAACTATACTAATCACTTTATTTAGTAGATGCCATGTATCATTAGGCAATTTTTATCATTGTTTCCTTTTTAACCATTATTTATTCATCCATAAGTTCTCACAATAGGTCTTAGTTAATGAAAATTTAATTTTCCAAGCTATAGAGGAAAACAATCTAGGTTGTAATTGTAATTTTAATTAACTAAAGCCTCATAATAATAAATCTCAAAAGTATATGGAAAGTATTTTTTTTATTTTAAAGGGAATCGGTTTAGTAAGATACCACCATACATTTATACATAACCCATATAAGTGGATAATAACACTCTAAATAATCATCCCATATATATCACAAATATACCGTTGTGAGTTTAAGTACTAATGAATATAAAGATAAATGAGACCTACAATGGTCTCATCATTTCAGCCTCAGTCCATTTAAATGCAACCTAATAATAGTTGTTTTATTTGAATGTTAATCACACCCTTATCAGTTTTATATAATAATAGTATCATACTATGAATAAACTACTTGGGTAAAGTCAATAATATATAATAAGTAATCACCTCATTTATGAGTTAGAAATTAGAAATATTTATATTTATACAATGGTCTAGTTAGATGAATTACCATTCCCAAGTTATAATGGTTCTTGCCTTTATAAGTTACAATTGGAATTCATGTAACTGCAACCAAGTTTTCACATTTGGTCTTATGATATAAATAGTTCATATATGATGATTTTATTATATGGGTAACCCTTCCCAATTTATAAAGTCCCATACACTTTATAAATTGTTATTGGCACCCATTTAATCATAACTATAAATGTTTTATCTCATGCAACCAATGGTCCATGGCTTAAACATGTCATAATTGGTTAATTGAGTTTTTACCATCAACATATATGGAAAATACCATTTAGGATAATTATAACACTTTAATAACGAATTTTTAGTCATAACTATAATAGGGCGTGTTATTACAAAGCAAGAATACATGCATGTAAGCCGGAAACCACCCAATCATGGCATACAGATAATCATGTAAATATTTACCCAATCGTGGTATAAAAATGAGCATGATGAATTTATCCTAATAGAGTATACAAATAAACATGATCAATACAGACATTAGAAACATCCATCAACATCATGCAGTTAATCAATTCAATCTACATGGCACGACGTGTGAATCTCTATGCGCCTATAATGATGCATATAAAAATACTTCCTTACCATACCAGGCCATGGGTAAAACACTATAAATATAATATATTAGTAAATAGTGGAAAGTAAATCAATAACACAATGTGAAATAATTATCAACTATAATAATAGACAGTGCGAACAATAATCTCATCCCAGATAACTTGATCCTTCCCCCATGGGTGGGTTAGCCAGAAACTGCCATGAGTTATCTACTTAGTTTCAACACATTCATAGTATCTTTTCTACCATCCAAAAATAGTAATACAAACGTAAAATAAGTTTTGATACAAATTTGTAACATCCTGACCTAGGAGACACTAAAGTGGTGCTTTGAGATAGTTCACCACATGGCCTCAAGTGCACCTCCCTATATGCCAAAGGTTGTTGACTAGCAGTGAGGGTCTAATGATGGTATGGTGGAGAGACTATACCCTCATAATCTGAGTGGTAATATGGTATATACAAATAAGAAAAAATTATAAGTAGATAAATATCATATCATCATAATATAATAATAACTAATAAATAATAATAAATGAATGAATAACCATGTATGAACATGATATAATGTACAAGATGCAAATGGACAACCAATAATTAAAAAAATAGGATATAATGAAAAGAATAAATAAATAAAAGAATCCAAATATGGAAGTTATATCAAGTATATTCCTAGATACTACTTCCCTACCAGGGCCTATCTCGGAAGGTACCATAGAAAATAACACAATCCATGATCTAGGTCCTGCAATCAAGAGGTCTGTCCGGGAACCAAACAGAAGCCCAAAAAGGGTGTGAGATAAAATCAATAGAATACCACCAATGGTGTCTAATATAATCTATTCCATGAATAAAAAATAAATCAATGTAAATTTATAAAAATAATTAGTGAATAAATATATATAAACAAGTTAGGATCAGGTTCCTCAAAGGACACCCGCCCGACAATACCTGCTTTAGCCAAAGTTAGAATATCTTTGAATATATATCACCATGTATATAGTTATATATATATAAATAGATATGTATGTATATATATATATAATATGTGGTGATATATATATATATATGTAATACTAGCCAGGTCTAGAGGTGTAACTTAGACTTCCATGTGTAATCATAAAAGTCTCATATTTTAATAAGGGTCTCCATGCCCACATGTCTCATGAATACTAACGGACACCATTCTTGGGTGCCATGTGTAAGTTACACCATTCCTGGGTATCATGTGTAAGGGATTCCATGCTTGATTATTATGTGTAAGGGACACCATGCCTGAGAATCATATATAAGGGATGTTATGCCTGAGTATCATTTGTAAGGTACTCTATGCTCAAGTATCATGTGTAAGGGATGTAATGCCTAAGTATCTGGTGTAATAATGGACTCCATGCTTGATTATCATTATTAATAATTTCTAGATAAACTTTATATAAGAATTTAGAACCAAACATGAAAATATTATAACATAGTCTAGGGTAAATTACCCACACCAAAATGAATACGATTTTTCATGATCATTCCATTTGTCAGTACAATCTATAAGAAATTTAGAAGTCCATGAAAGTATACATTCCATAATATAAGTAATTGTGGTTCATTTAATTAATCAATCCAATTAAAAAGGAATAAAAGGGCCATGTTCATTATCAATATACTTTATTATTCAAGTATGAATTTAGGTCGATCGCTTATAATGATCAAACTCATAAAACAAAAAGGACTAAGGGGACACTATCCTACCACTTTAATAAGTTCATCCATTATAAATATTAATTCACTTAAAAATTAAAATATTCAATTCAAGGTATATAACCATATGAAAATTCATTCAATTTCTTAAATTAATTACACACAATTGAACTAGATCAATTCCATTAACCATTCCATACTTCAACTAAGGAAATTATAATACCCACTGCCAAGTCGAAAGATCAACACACCCAAGGGTTGATTCATCACAATAGGAAATGGTGATCATTATAATAATTTTAACTGAAATCACTTAAGTGGTGGTTTGGGTTGGGTTCTTTGGCCTCCAACAATTTACATGGGTGTCATACCATGTCTAAGTGAGGTCTGGGTATACAATTTAAGGTATTTTATTTTTTAGGAGTAATGCATGGAAAATATAGCATTCTGAAAAATGGAATATAATTTATAAATCACAAAACCTTAAGGTAAAAGAAACTAGACCACCTACATTATACCAAGGATTCTTCAGAAATCCAATCTTGGGCTTTGATTTGATCCAAAATGGGAGAAAATAGAAGAATTGATAAACACCTTCAAAATAGGGTACATGAGATCACATGGAGATTATATCAAAGATAGTGAGATAAATTGAGAAAAGAAGGAAACTAGATCTAAGGAATACTGAGAGGAATCCAACATGATGAATAGAATTTGATTCAGATACTGGATGAAGGAAACCCCACCATACCTAGGTTAAAGAAGAAAGGTATATCTCACTCCACTACTGTTGTGAAAGTAAATAAAGGGTAAAGACCATTTTTAATAAAAAGAAAACAGGATTTAGACACTTTTATACTGTAAATACGGAGTTTAAACCACTAAATATTTGGTTCTCTACCTATAAAATTTGGTTTACAGTATAAAAAAGGTTTATTATGTAAAAACCTCTAACAAAGGGGATCTCTCTTATCTATAATATTCGAACCATAAATGATATATTTATGGAATAAGTGGTTGAAATTTATATAAAATTACTCTATGGGTTGTATGATTCACCAAAAACATTCCCCGTGTCACTCCCAACACTTAGGATACCTGAAACCCCATTCAAAAACTACACTCTAAAGTTTTCCAACTCTAAAAAATATATTTCAAATATCAGTTTGAAATTCAGTCCATCCACAAGAAATAAAAGACGATTCCTTAAGAAAATTTCAACCCATAAAAAATATGAGATGTTAAAACTTTTATATGTTAATATATTTAAAATATATTGAGAATATCATGCTAGCTAAAAGTAATTACTTAGTCAAACCTGACTATGTTTTTATTAATCAGATAATATGCTATTTCTTAAACCCTAATTAAATTATATCATAGGAATCACCCATTCTAACTTGATCACAAATGAGATATAAATCAACAAACCACACTTTACACAAGTTTAAGAGGGTAATTCTATGAAAATTTGTTGGTTATTCCTTATAAGGTGGGAAGAAGTTATTCAACATGAAAAAATAAACAGGTTAGTATCAATTAACCTTGAAACTTTAAAACTATCATGGTTTTTATATGGGTTTATTATGTTTTATGAAAACCTTATTTTGGAAATGGTTTCATTTTTAGTAATTTTTTTCTAATAGTTTTTCTAACTTTATTCTTCTTTCTTATTTTAATTTTATTACCAAAATATGATTTTCAAAGAAAACATCCCCCCCTACTTTCTAAAAATTGGTTACCTAAATAAAAATTTGATGGTGACAAGTGTTCGTTATAAATCCATATGTATGGAATGAATTATATAATGGGACTATAAAACTATAAGTTTGAATAAAAATATTTCCTTAAAATCCTATAATTCCATTTATATGTTATGCCTTATCTATGTAATCTATAATACTCCCACTCATATACCCTTATTTAGTTTTATTTTTGGGTTTGGTGAACCTTTTAAAATATATCATAATGAATTCCCCACTTCTTAACATAGAGTCTTTCTAGTATATCTTGATAGAGTCGAGTAGGTCACACCTTTGTAGCTTAGTTGGGACATGACTAACTTATTATACTGCTTATATGTAAAAATGAAAATTTGAAGTGTCTTTATCTTCTTTTCCATGATTATAACTCTTTTTAGTTGATTTCATACTTAGTTAATTTTATAGTTGAGTATATTGAAGTTGGATAAAATTTTATATTATGATAATCATGATACTTACATGTCATACAAATCATGTTAAATGATGTTATTATTTGTCTGTTATATTGATAATGGATATTTATTTTATAAATAGGTAGTATGATAAAAGGGGTGTATAGGTTATTTATGAAATACGAAGCATGTTAACCTATTTATAATAAAGAATTTTTATGTCTTGAATACCTTATAATATATATGATAATGTATTTTGTTTCATTATAATTGTTCATAAGGTAAAATTTTGGTATAGATTTTATAATGGGTAGGCTTGAAATGACTTAACATTGTATACACCTTCCCCTTTCCCATGGTGTGAAAAAAACAGGCATAATGATCCCATAATAACATATTTATAGAAAATATTAAATTATTTCCAATCCTGTGACCTTTTTGGTTTGATGTTTTAAAGATTCAAGAAAATACCTTACTTAGAAAAACCTATAATTTTCCAACCAAATTGAAATTTTTTGCACTAATACAAACTCTTTAAATGATACAATGGCTTTATTCAAGATTAAAAATAATAACTAAAACTTTGAAATAATAATCATCCCTACTCATCCTTAAGCCCAACAAAAATCATTTAAAAACATGGGATGATCACATAAATCTCAGTAAGGGGCATAAAATAAATTAAAAATTCATTATTCCATTAAAATGATTGAAAACATTTTAAAAATTCTTTATTTTAAACATAGAACTTTGAGCTCATATAAAACTTAATATCAAGTATTTAATAAAATTATTTTCTCAAAAAAAATTATAAAGAAAACTCATAATCAAGAATAAGGAATGAAATGATTTTGAAAGTCCCTTGAGGAAAAATTAAAACTTATTAAAATTTTAAATCATTAAAAGAGAATAAAATTTTCTAATAATGAAAACCTTTACCTTTGAAAAAGCTACCCCTTTCTCATAAAATCAAATTCTAGTTCCATGAAATCTAAATATTCCCATTTAAAACTCATAATAAATAATAAATTAAGGAATCATGGTAAATCATAATTATAATCACTCTTATAAATAAATAACACATTCGGTTACTTTCATATGTCTTATTTATAGAATAAAACATTTATCAATGCATTGGAGGCCTATATTCCAGAACCACCCATCATCATATAGAATATTCAAGAAGAATAACATGAATAAAACACCTAAAAGATTTTATTTCATTAAAAAACTAATAAAAACTCACATTTGAACCCATATGCACAATCATTTTTAGTTAACCCATAAAAATAAATTGATTTTAAAATAATTGGTTAACCAATTACCTATTGAGATAAAACTGAAGGAGAAATAAAGAATATTGATAATTATTGATAATAATATGAGAAATAAAATTATTAGAAAATATTATAGAGAGAAATATTTTATATAAATACTTTAAAACACTTAAAGTAAAGTTATAAAAGAAATCCCATGAATTCTTAATAACATTTATTTCAAAGTTAACAATTTATAAAACAATGAGAATAAAATTTATTTTAGAAAACCATAAAAAATGTAAAGGGGTATTAAAAGATAAAGCATAAGAAAATGGTAGGAAATAGATCAGGAATAATGAATTAAAAAATATTCCTTTCACACTTTTGTGAATTAATCCAAAGTTAATAGAAAATGAATCATGTAGAAAACATTAAAAAGAGATTCCTTTAAAACTTTTTTAAAAATAGTAAAAGTAAATAGAAAATAATATTAATAAACCATAAAATTATAGATTAAGATATCCATAAGATAATATAAAGAATATATATTAGGATATTCATATGAAAATATAAATAATATAGATATGGAGGATAAACATTCCAAGCTGAGAAAGGCGAGATAAGGTTGACTCCACTTATAAGAAAACTTTTGGATAATTTGTGCACCAACATGAGGTGAAATGGTAAAAAGGACATATACAACCTATAAATAACCACAGTGTATAAAAATATATGAGGTTTTAGAGATAAATAACATAAAATTTCACTAATTAGTAATTAATACATAAAGTTTATTTCAAAGTGTGATTTGAAAAGAAACCATTATAAAGATCATAACATATGAAGTAAGAATCTATCAAGGAAGAGATTATCTATAATAAATTTTAGTACTCATGAAAAAAATGTTAATACAATATAAAAAATTATCGGTTATAACTCACATAATCTTACAATAACATAGTGAATAAAGAAAAGATATAACTCAATAAAATGAAATTTAGTTAAGAATCCCCTTACCTCGAGTATCGATTTACCTTGTACATACTATAACCTCCTAAATAATAATATTATATAAATATTTTACTTGATTTATAGCCATTTTAATTTTAATTTTTTTATTATCATTCATTTTATTTTATTTATTATCATGTTTCATTCATTTACCAAATTAGTATTATTCACGTCAGTTATTTTGAGGTCTTTAGGTTCATGATCTATAAAACTATTGTGTTATAACTGTAATGGTAAAAGTTTATTATAAATAGTTTACCTAATATTTAGAAGTTTCAAGGTATTTTTTATATATAATTACATGAGTAAATTAGTTTAATAGGTTTTGAAATAGTACCATTCAGCTAATCTTCCTCAATAAGACTATTTTTCAGTTAAAAATTATTATTATTGTTTCCATTTAATTTCATTATTATGATTGATATTTTACCATTACATAATAAAAATAATAAAATAACTTTAAATTTAATATTATATTAAATCATGAATTTAATTTTGAAGAATAACCGTGGAAAATGCAAATTTATGAAAACAAAAATATCATTCACTTTGGTAGTGTAATATTACCTTGGTGAGAAATGTGTTTTTCAAAAGGGTTTAAAAGAAGTTAAAACCAAAAATATATTTGTGTTTTATAAAAACATTATATAATAACTAAATAAACATTTTAGGTTTACTTTTAAAGATTAATTATTTTATTTTAATGATTAAGAGTAGAGTTGAAATGAAAAGGCGTTATTTTTAAAAAACCCCATATTTTGGGATAGTAACAGCTCGTGAAAAAGTGTTTAGTGAGAGGTAACATATGATATATTTTAATTAATGGATAAAATAAATATAAATTCAATTTTATTTAAATAATTTAATTAAAAAATATAAGTTTTAAAATAGTTTTAATACAAATAATCAGAAATAAACAAGGATAAAGAGGCTTGGAAACCCTTACCTTACTTCTCGAACCTCCTTCTTCGGATTGAGTCTAAAGCCTTCAGAGAAAGTAAATTTGGTAATTAAAGGGACTTATAAAAATTTAAAGTGGTTTTTAGATAAGTATTTTGGTAGAATATTTATATATTTGTAACTTGTTATGTGCTTAGAATGATTCCCTTTTATAGGCAATGTTTGATGTTGTTTTTGCATATATTCTGTCTTTATGGGTCAAGAATGTAATTTTAAAATGTAAAGTGACTCATAAATGGAAAATAGATGATATTATTGATTATTTACTACTTATAATTAACTTATGATAAATTATTATTATTTTTTATTAATTTATAAAACTTTTTTAACATTAAATACCATTTAAATTAATTTTCATGGTTATTTTTGTAATTTGACTTTAAAAATATATAGATAATTATGAAATTAATATTTAAAAATTAAATAATTACTTATATATAATGTTCATACCTCAAAACTATGAAACACTGTAGATCATCCAAACCATTTCACAATATATTTTTTTAAAACGTTCATTTGACTTTTCTTCTGTCTCCACAAGCACTGCATCGACACTATGTAGGAAATTTAGATAATTATACTATTATTTAATATTAAAAATAAAATAATAACAAAAATATAATTTATTATTTATCATTATTATCATCTAAAACCATTCATAATACTATTTATTCCTATTAATATAATGATAATTTTTTTTAAAATAAGAATTTTTACTTTTCATACCTTACACAAGTACTAGGTAAACATTTGGTTGTTTAACTTGTTGTATAGTTTTATAATTCATTAATATATACATAAATAATTGTTTAGTCATAAAATTTATACTTTCAGTTGATAACATCCATATAAATTTAAAATACTATCTCAAAGACGCTAATTTTTTACTCTTCTATTGTTGCACAAACATTGCATCGATACCAATATATGTTTTCATATTTATCTTGAAATAAAGATAAATTTATATTAATTGAATAATATTTATATGATTTTTTTATATCATATTGTAAGATATTTTAAATAAGTTTCATTAAATTTTATTTCATATTTATATCATGATGATTTCATAAAAAATAAGGTATTCATAAAAATTGAATTTTTTTACTATTCACTAAGAAATTAAATTACTTAGAAAAATACAAAAAAATCACCATAAGATATTTTTGACATGATAATACCAAAAATAAAGTACATTTTATCATATTGTAATTATAAAATTTAGAAATTAAACTTTTAAATAAAACTATATAGTAAATAAGAAAATAATTTATTTAGAATAAAAACTATTATTTTCTCAAATGAAAAATCATATTCATGTTTCCTACCTTGATAAATTATTTATCATAATAATAAATATCAATATAGATCCATATAATTTACATAAATATTCGTTTATAAAATATTAAATTACTAAATAAATCTTCAAATATATAAAGATATAAATCATATCAAGTAAATATATTTAAACTTTAAATAAAACATATTTTATGTAATGAAGTAAACATAATGATGTTAAATATATAATTGGAATTTAATTAATTATATAAATTATTTTAATATATGATATAGAAATATATATATATTTATATTTATTTAAAGTAAATATATATATTTATAATCCTAAATATTAATAAACCATAAAAGTGATGTATTATTAAAATATATGGGTTATCACACATGGGATGGGCTGAGACCCTATCTCTTGTATACACCTTCCCCTTCCTATGGGATCATATTTTCCCTAACCCTTGTTGATGTTATATCTAGATTTCATGGAATGTAATATTTATCTACCTCCATCCTGAAATTGATATTTTACTTTCCTAAAGTAGGTAGTACATGTTTATGCATACACCTATTTGTCATGGTTGGGTTGATACATTGTTGGTGGTGCCCTTCTAAGTATTTTGTAATCAAACCCTGCATAGAAACCTTGGTGGAAATGAAGCATATATTTTAATTATTTTTAGGTACATATAGGTATACTGATAGATTTTGGATCTTCTTTATTGATTACTCATGTTAAACATAGAATCAGAATCATTTCCCACTTCGAAGATAGAGATTTTAAAGGTGTTTAGAGATCTTGTTTGACTAATCAATTATTCTTTCTATTGTGTCACCTATCTTACACCATGTTTATATTATAACTTTATCATGCATGGGTTTTTATTAGTTAGACTATATTTTTCTTATACTTTTATATACCATTTATAGTCTTGTTATCAAGTTTTCTTTCTAATTTATTTGTTTGAATATTTTTTTGGTTTGTAGCTTATTTTTGAGATATCTAGATTATTGATGGGTCATGCAAGATTTATAGTAGAACTTAGTTATGAATAGAGATCAAAAACTAGTGGGAACATTTTCCCCAAATTTTATACCAAGACCCACAAATCTAGTCTCCATACCTTAGGGATCAGGGAGAACTTATGGGGTAGTATCACATGCGATCTAAGTGTTATATGGGTATTCAGGTCATAGATGTAACAAAGTGGTAACAAAGTGATATTTTTTTTATCTTGGATCGGGTATCTTAATGATTAAATAGGATCCATTATTATCAATACTTTATAAGTAACCCATAAAAAGGCATCATGAACCTTTTTATAGTGGAAGCATAAGTTACCAAGTTTTGTTTTGGTATTTAGCAGTCATTATAAGTTTTAGTGAGGATATCATTCATTTTTATTGAGAATGTGAGACAGGAACATAGGACCCAATTATGATTTAAACTCTATTTTGGGTACATGCATAATATTAGTCATTGATAGGTTGGAACATATAGGGTGTCATTCTATATTGTGAGTTTTTGTTTTCTTGTTTATATTATAGTTAGAACCAACTAAAGTGAATATTAATGAAAACATCAATGTTTTATCTATATATACATATATATTGGTGACTATAAGGTAAATATGAACCAATAGTTAATTTCTTTGGTTGAGATATGCATGCTTGGGTCTTTGATAAATTGTTATTTTTAAAAAAATCACTATTAAGAATTCCCTTTGCTCTCTATTTACATTAAATTTTTAAGAGTTTCACTTATTATTAATTAGTGTAATATAATGATCATTTTATTTTTCTGTCTATATTTAATCTCCAAATATGAAACTATTTCATTTTTTATTAAATGTCTCATTTTTGACCACGCTATCTTTTTTCATATTTTTTTTATATTTTCAATAATGTTAATATCTTGCTAGTGAGCATGTAAGTTGGTATATTATCTTTTCTTGAGAATGTAGTTTTTTCCATGTGTATTGATGTGTTCATAGAAATATTTTTGAGAATTAATTATCCAAACATGTTAGTTAATATTTTTGGTCATGCCCAAAGGGGAACATATGTCATATGGTGAGTGATAATAAATAGTTTGTTAGTTTTATCAAGTAAATGAAATCATTTATAATTTTTTTATAAAGTAGGGAAAATAAATAATTTAAATGTGTTTTAAAAGGTGGTAAACTTTAAAATAGGGATTATGTTTCTAAAAAAACTATATTTTCTAGTTTTTTTGTTTCTTAAAGGGAATTTCAATTTCAGGTTCATGGTAAAAAAAATCATATTTATAGATGATTTAAATAGGAAAAGTTTCAAAATTTTATGTGGATTTTAAAAATTGAATAGGAAATTAATTATAAAATGTAATTATTTTTTCTCTTAAAATGAAATGGAATTTAATATATGTTTTATCTATAATATATATTTTAAATACATGATATTTTATTTTAAAAAGGTAATATTGGATAATGTGTTCAATTAAACTGTAATTTTTTAATGTTAGGTATCCAAAATATGGAATTTTTTTAAATAAGATGGTGTGATATTTTTTAAATAAAGAATGGTTCACTGTGAACCTTTTGATAAATTGTATCTCTTTGTAAAATAAGAAATTCAATGTAATGTTGGATATAGATATCCTATTAGTATTCTATAGTGGGGAGTGTCTTAGCATGTATTTTGATGGATTGATAGTATTTAGAGAGATATCAAGGTGATGTAATATTACTTAGTATGATTATTCTATTAGTTATTTTTTTATGGTTTATTAATTTAAATCATGGTGGATATTTTGAATAAGTTTTAGTAATTAGTTAATTTTGGCTATCGTAGTTTGATTGTTTTGAATGTTATGTATATAGAATTCAGTGTTTTTTGATGATTCAAAACAAATTTTGAAGTTATAATTTGGAAATGGGATGGTTGATTTGAGAGGTGAATTAAGGTATATTTAGGGTTATGTATAAGTGGTATGATCATGGTTTGGTAACTTGGGACTCTAAATTTGTTTTTTTAGTAACTTTTGATGAATTTAGACATTATTTATTATGGATTGATGAATGCATATATCTAAGTATCTGAGACTTAGCGTTATAGAATATTTTGCTGAGAATTTGTTGATACTTCTCAAGGATGATAAGTTGGATAATGGGGAGGTTGTAATAAAGCGTGTACGGATTATAGTTATTAAAGTGTTATTAAAGTCATAAGAAGAAAATTTATAGAATTATCATGTGGTCTATTTTGAATTTTTTTTAGTATGTTTGAGGGTTTGTTTTTTCATTTGAGGATTCATGATTGTTTTTGGGTCATATAGGATAAATTTTAATCTATTTTTAGTTAAGGTTTGAGATTTTTTGGGTAAACCAAGAGTTTGAGTGTTCTTAAAAGTGTTACAACATGAAATTTAAAACTGTAGGTGGTACTATGTGCCCGATGGAGGGGTACCATATACTCATGAGTTAGTTAGAGTCCCTATAGGCTTGGGGTGTCACTAGATACCCGGTGACCCTAGATGAGGTACCTGATAGCCTATCTTATTTCCTTTTTAGTGATGTTTTTTTATCTTTTCACCCCAACCCCTTAATTATTATCCTCCCTGTCTCCCTCAAATTTTATTTCATCCCATCCTACGAGAGATTCTTATATGTATCCCTTAAGTACCATATAGTCTCTCCTTAATTCCTCTTAATATAGGGTGATTTAATGGATTTCATCTTGATTAAATCTAAAGGAAATCTCATTTCCTCCTCTCATACTTCCAATTATCTCTTTCCTGCTAATTTTCCATACCTTATCTTGGAATTATAATTTTAATTTCAATAGTTCATCTTATAATTCACCCTATATCTTAGGTTTTCTTATTCTTTTTCTATAAGTAGGCTCATATGGGTTAATATCTCACCATTTTTTGTTTTTTTTATTGAAGTAAATTAAGGTATGATTTTTTATAGGATTTTCTAGTTTTTATTGTGAAATTGATGGTATATTTATTAGTGATTTTTTTTTTCTTAGGGATTCTATATTCTTGAGGTAATTTCTATAGTTTTTGGAATTGATTTTTTAGGTATTTTAGTTGATTCTTTATTTAAAGTAATTATGTATTGGGTTTAATTAGTTATAAATTATAGTTGGGTGATTCATAGGTTTTTCCATAGGTTTTTTGGAATTTTTCAATATCTTCATTAATATTGGTAGGTGGTATAGACCCACTGAGTGATTCTTGGGCTATGCTTGCATCATGCATACCTATGGTTTCCTAAATTAATAAAAAAAACTTTTATATTTTAAGAATGTGAATGAATAGTTTTCAACCTTATTTTTTATATATAAATTGTTCCTCCATATCCTAGAATAATATTTGTGGCCCTGTGGGGTGTCAGGGAGGTCTCAAGTTTGAGTCTCCCCGACTTCTTTCATGTGTGTATTGGATTTTTTCTTTTTATCTTTGTAATTCCTCCTTCCCATATATTTTTAATTTATATGAATTGAAAATGTTTTCAATGTGGTTTGTTTAGATTGATGTTTTGAAAACCGAACCTACCACTTGAATATGTTCTAAACTTAATTTAGTTGGCTTGTATGTTTTAGATTTCATGCAATTATTGATCCTTAAAATGTGGTTGGGAAACCTATGCTAGGGTCTTATCTCTAAACCATATTTCCTTAATAAAATTGGTTCACCCCATGATAACAATGTCTAGATGAGATTAAAATCTTTGATTTGTTAATTATTTTAAACTATACTAAGGATATCATGTGAACTAAAAGACCCTATTTAGCTAAAACATACCCAGGTAGTTACTACACTAATGAAGTGTGCTATTTTGAATCCTAATCAAATTCTATCATAGGAATCACTTATTCCCACATAAACTTGAATGAGATATAAGTAAAACCCAAACTTTACCTAAGGTTAATAGGGTTTATGTGGAGGATAGGTATTATAAGGTGGGAAGAGGTGACTTAACATGAAAATTCTAACAAATTAATATTAATTAACCTTGATATTTGATAACTAACATGATTTTTATAAGGGTTTATTATGTTTCATGAAAACATTATTCTACAAAATGGTTTCTTTTGGGGTATTTTTTTTAATTAGTTTATGCTCTTTCATATTTTTTATTATTTAAAAAAAGTATAAAATATAATTTTCATGGTAAATACCATTCCTTTTAAAACATAGTTACCTATATAAAAATTTGGTGGCGTAAGTGTTGTTTATAAATCCCTAAGAATGAAATGACTTATATAATGGGACTACAAACCTACAAGGATGAATAAAAATTTTTCCTTATAAACTTACACATCTATTCACAATTTATTCCTTGTTTGTGAAATATTGAGTACTCCCACTCATATACTCCTATTTAGTGTCATGCTTGGGTTAGGTACACCTTGTCGAAGATATTGTAATTAGTGCCCTATTAATTCACTTGGAGTCTTTCTATTCAGTCTTGAGAGAGTCAAGAAGCTCACACATGTGTGTTTCAGTTGGGCTATGATTAACTTGTCAGACTGCTTATATGAGAAAATAGAATTGTTAAGTGGATTGCTCTTATTTTTTATGATTCTAACACATGTTAGTTGATTCCAATTGTAACACGTGTTAGTTAATCCCATACTTGTGTAATTTTATTATTGTGTATATTTAGTATGGATAAAATTTTATATTATACTAAGAATTTTATTTCCTTGTTATAAAAATCATGATAAATGGGGTTATTATTTTTGTATTGTTATTAGCATGGATATTATATTAATAAATATTTATCTTGATAAAAGTATTTTATTTATTATTTATGAAATGTGAAAAATCTCTACCTGTTTGTAATAAAGAATGTTTATGGTCTGAATAGCTTAGAATATAAATTCTATTATATTTTCCCATTATAACTATTAAGTAGGTATATTTTGATCTGGATTTGATGATGGGATATGCTTTCAAAGCCTTGAATTTTTATACACATTAAACTTACCCACATGAGGAGTTGAGGAACTAATTCTTGTATACACCATCCCCTTCCTATGGGATGCGGTTTTCCTTAAATATTGTTTGTGGTCTATTTTGATAATTGAACTGAAATATTTCCCTCAATTTATCTTAAAATTAATATTAGGATTTCCCAAAGTAGGAAGTATAGGTTCAAATAATCCTAGTATAGAGAATTACATATAATGGTTGTTATGATTAACTAAGATGGTCGCCATTGGATTACTACTTTACTTTATTGTTGTTATATCATTATAGTCTATTATTTATTTATAAATTGTTTTATTATACATATATAAATGAGTATAAATGTTTATACATTCACCCATTTATCACTATTGTGTTGAGATGTCATTGGTGATGTTCTGCTAAGTATTTTATGATCACACCCTTTATGGACCCCTCAATAGACATGCAGCCACTCTTTTAATAATTTTTAGATATTTATAGCTATATTGGTAGATATTGGGTCTTCTTTATTGTATGATCATACTAAACATAGAATTGAGATTTGTTCCCACTATAGAGTTATTTCTTTTAGAGTTGTTTGGAAGCATTTTTTGTCTCATCACTTATTTTTCTTTTGGTGTCATCTACCTCATTCCATGTTTGGATTGTATCTTTATCATAGATAGGTATGTATGAGTTGGAATATACTTTTTTTAGTATTTTATGCATTAATTTAGAGAGTTTTTATCATTTTATTATTTGTTCATTTGAAACCTATTTGTTTTATAGATTATTTATGGGGAATTTTACTTATGGATAGATCACGATTAATTTCTGGTAAAACCCATTGAAGACTATAGATCATAAAATAGAAATTAAATCATTCTTAGACTTTTATATTGAGAACTGTGATGCTTGTCTCTATCTCCTAGGGATCAAATATCACTCCTAGGGTAGTAGTATATGTCATCCAAGTGACATATGGGTATTTGGTTTAAGTAATTTATAGAGTACGACATAGGAAGTGTATACACATAGCTAAGTGAGTGGCATATTATGTGTTTATCTACTTGGATGAATAGAAACTGATGTATTCAACCATCTTAGTTATGATAACTTAGATGATTGATAATGGATGGTTTGGTCTATATAATATTTACATGTTCTATATCACATGGATATACTTGATATTATTATGATCACTTTGGAATAAGACCACAATAATAGTGGGTGAATCGGTGTAGAGTGACTTTTAATCCAATTTCACTTTCATTCCTTAATTACCTATTCAATTATTTAGTAACAAAATCTATATCTATCTATTTATCTCACCTTTTTTAGTATTAAGATATATAATGGGGAAGAAAGACAAGATAATATCAGGGTTTGTTAACAAGGTTTTCCTCTATAATGATGACTATGTCTCGAGTGACATGTGGTTATTATCCCAAATGCATGAATTCCTTCTTATTATCAAATAAATCCCATGAAAGGGTATGAAATTTAACCTATTATCCCAACACTGTCCTAGAACAAATAAATTCAGGGATTTCTTCCATTTTTACAAGAAAACGGGCTTATATATTTTTTAGTCTAGATCTCCAGTTTTGGATTGAGTACCTTCTTGACTGTATGAATGATATTATTCCCTCAATCATTGTAATCGGTTGGGTTAAATTAATGTTCTTTAAACTTATATAGAATGATGTTATAGGTTGTCTCTCTCAAATATTCGACTTATAGTATAATCATAAGTAGATCATCTAAACTCTTCCTTATTCATAATTCAATATTAAGTGGTGGTTGTTGGATATCTCTTTTATTTTTATTTTTGCAGTGTATGAGAAAAATCTTGTGTATGTAGCATTGGATCCCCCTTTCTCTCTCTTTGATACTCTAATATTTTAAAAAATATTTTATTGTGTCTCTCACTTATTCTTTCTTATTTAGACTTATATAAAAATTCTAGTATCACTACATAGTAGATATAAAAAAATTATCTTCCTTATTATCATAATTATATTCAATACATACTATGAATATTTTTATTTCTTCTTTGAATGATGAAGCTCCAATATTCTTTCATATTTAGACTCATTTAAACCCACATCAAGAAATATATTTAAGTCTTCATAAAATATTTTCATTTAAATCTTGGGATCTTTGGAATATTAAAACACGTGAATTTTCTTTTATAATCCATGAAGACTAGTAAATATTACTCATGATAAAATATAATGGATTTCTCATTTACTTCTTCCACATAACCCATATAATAAACCATATCCATATTCTCATATGGTAGCAAGATCACATACATGGAAATGTTTCCATGACTTGCAACTCAAAGAAAATATTAAATTCCATTCTTCATTCATGCTTCGATCAAGGGAAAAGTAAATTTCTAATGATACTTGAATTTAAATTCTCATTATAATTGAATTGTCATATTTTAATCTCATTCCTCATAATATAAATATTATGAATTATAATATTTACCCTCCCATAGGTCCTGGTTCATCATAGTTACCTTTTTATATCTTACTTTGTTTATCATTTACCTTTACATAGGTCTTGATGAACTTTACATAGCACATGGAAACCAGTTATTTCCCTTCCATAGTTCTAGATCACCTTATCATAGTAATCAGGTTAAGCTTCCATGGATTTCACACTTTTAGTGTTACCTTTTTGTAGATTCATTTTTATTTAATGTATGTATTGAATTATATTTACATACCCACTTAATTCATGGGTTACCTTTATATGTATTGTGTACTTATTTATTTAACTTCATGTACCTCCTCAAACTAAAGTTTACATTACATAGAAATTTGTTACCTTTGTTAGAATCAACCTTCAAAAACAATTCTCAAATCAGAATTGATTTTTATACATCAAATTTATTAAAGAGAGAAAAATTTAATAATGGAGATAATTATATCAACATTAATATAAGGTTTTCTATCAACATTAATATATAGTTAATTATAAATATTAATGGATAGAAAAATTAATTTTGACAGGATTTATTAGAGATATGGACTTCGCATCTATATAAATTGATGTAGTGAAATTTTTTGAGTATGAATGATGAGTGATGGCGTAGGTGGTTCCCCTTCTAGGGAATCTAACCTAGGCACACCCAAAGTTCCTAAGTCACCAGATCCAAAGTCATCGGTCAACATCTAGAATATAGGATATTGGAAGGAGGGATCTAGAAGATGTGAAGACTGAACTATGTGAGTAGAACAACTTTTGGCGATCTAATTAGAGTTCCAAAAGAAGGTAATTCTTATGACCTAGATGTTTATCCTCATTGAATTAAATTGATAATATAATTTTCCCATGGATATAGGATGAAATTAAAAACAACATAATCCTATTGTGAATTGCCTTGTACTTTGTGCTTGCATGCATGTTTTCTTATCATATTCTTATTCATTACTCCGAATGAAGACCTTGGGAGGGACGAAACTAGATGAGGGGATGACTCAATGTGGTGACTAGGGTTCCTGGACTTCCTAGTTCCAAACACCAAATTCATGGGTAATATTTGGGAGTAATATTCTTGATTTGTTTCCTCTATCCCCCATCCTCAACACAAGGTATCAAAGGTGGTTGAAAATTTTATAGTGATTAATTAATCAAGGACTCGAAAGGATGTTACCAGAAGATAGAAATAGTACCAGTGGTGTTTCTAGGATATCTAAAGTATAGTTGACCAGAAGTATTCATGAGGTATATTCCATTGTTGTTGATTGTTAATGTTTGGTGTAATACTGCTAGGGTTCCTCAGATTAGGTGGTTTATCAAGAATATAAAATAATTTCACCTGAAGAGGGTGGTGGTATTAGGGGTGTTTCTATAATATTGAATGTCTTCTTGGCTGTAATTTTCATGTGGCGTGTTCTATTAATTGGGTGTAATTTGGATTTTTATCAAAATATAGTGAAATTATAAATGGAAATTGAACTAGAATAACATGATATAATGCACATAAGGATCATTCTAAAAGTTGAATTTAGGTGATAGGTGACTCTAGTTCCTGGAAGGATATGTCATATAAAGATTTTAGTTGTTAGTTCAAGTCGATGGAATATTTATATAGTGTCCTTATTCTACATGAAATTGCGTATGGAGAATATATATCATTATTTTGACTCAATGGAAATGATATTTTGTAGGATCAATAGAGAAATGTAAAGACCTTCTATGATGAATGTGCACTCTCAAAGAGTTAGAACCATGCTGGAAGTAGTGATAGAAAATGACTCTATTCTAAGGTTTCACTAAAGGAAGTTTTAGTGGGATTTTTTCATGTTGATGACATCAAACATTCCATAAGTTATGGTTACTAGATGAAGTTAATTTCTAACTATGTAACTGGATTTATGTATGCCTAAAATCTCTTGGGTGTTGTGGAATCTTGATAGAGGGATCTTTAGAAATTCATAGAAATCTAATAAAGCAGTGTCATGGTGCACTGTACAGCTTATTGTTGGTAATTTCAAAAAATTCAAAGGATAAAAACACATTCCTAGTTTCTTTGGATAAATTTTCCATAGAGGAATTCAAATGAGTTTCATAAATTTAGTGGAATGATCGGATCCCAGTTCTAAAAGACTGAGGAGGGACTACTTCAGGGAGTGCCTAATTATTGAAGCATCATGGAGTGGAGGACCATGTAGGCACTATATAAGAATAGTGAAGGGAAGATAAACTAGTTTTTAAATATTTTTGAGCATGATAATATTATTTGAGTGGGATATTATTGGACTCAACCTATGAAAACAATTCTCAAGTTAGAATTGATTTTGATCCAACCCATTTATTGGAGATAGAGAAATTTAATAATGGAGAAATTTTTCTAAAAATTAATAAAGGTTTTTCTCTAAAAATTAATGGAGAGTTAATTATAAATATTAATGGATGAAAAACTAATACTACCTGGATTTATTGGAGATATAAACTTAGTTTCTATATAAATGGATAAAGTGACATTTTTTCATTATGATTAACAATAGATAGTATGGAATAACAAAGGAAATGGTGGGTCCCCTTATAGGGAATCCAACATAGGTACACACAAAGTTCAAGAGGAACTAGATCCAAATGTATAGGTTGATACCCATAAGGGTGGAGATGAGAAAGAGGGATCCAGAATATGAGACGACTGAAAAATTTAGGTGCACATCTTTCGGTGACCTAGGTAGAGTTCTGGAAGATAATAATTATTATAACGTAGATTTTCTCTAAACTAAATGAAATTGATACTAGTATTCTCTCATCGATGTAGGACACAAGTTCAAACCATGTAATCCTACTATGAATTGTTTTATACTTTGTTCTTACATGCATTTTTTCTTGTTATGCACATATTCATTGCTTTGAATAGAGGTCTTAAGAGGACCAGAACTAGATATAGGGATGACTCAGTGTGGTATTTGGTGTTCCTAGACTTCCATGTTCTATACTCAAAAGTCTTTAGAGATATTTTGGATTAATTTTTATATTTTTTTTATTCCAACTTCAATCCATAGTAACCTTTATATAGCACATTAAATTATCACTACAACATTCTATTTCACTCAAACTACATTCTCACAATCATACATGACCACATCCAACTTCTTGGAGAATAAAGTCTAGAAGTGTGGTCATCTGAATTGACTATGAAGCATGTGGTAAATAGATCATTTGTATGAGTCATATCATTGATGGATTAACCATGCATCATCCAGTCACTAGATCGACTGTATAGTCAGGTGTTCAATCATTTATAGTGTGTTTAATGAACTTACCATGGAGGTTCATGTGGTTTATTTCCCTTCATAAAATTGATCGTATTATCATGTAGGTTCCCATGGTTGACCTCCCTTTGTCTGTTATATTATCTTACCATGGAGGTTCTCATGGTTTATCATCTACAATGTAGCATAGAGCTCTCCTTACATGGTAGAACACATCCTCAATTTCTTTTTACCCTTCTCAAAATTCTATTAGCTTAGAATAAAAAATATTATCTCATTCATATTCTTGGATTGATTCCCAAAGTCACTTGATGATGGAGATAGTTTGAAATCTGAATACCCAAGCATAGTAGTTCAAGCAAGAGGTTAAAGGTGATGACGTGGAAATATTTCATTTTTCCTAGAGTAATGTATTTATATTTAATGATGGAGCAATAGTTCCTTACGTCTGTAGAATCCCACATCTAAGAATCATTCACCTTTTCTCTCCTTAATAATCCATGATCTTCTAGTTTCATATCAATAAAGACCATTGGGTGTTTGTTCTTCTTGTGGCCTCCTACGTCGACCCATACATGAGAGTCTAAGCATCTTCTTTCCTCAAATCATGCTAACCTATGATCCTACCTTATATCACATGAATTTGTGCCTCCTTCCATTAGTGATCACATACACACTTATCCTATCACTCAATCAGCTATGTGGTGCATGAACTCAACCACCATCTTGTCTGGAGGCTTCTTGAGTGATGGAATTGAGAGGGTTGGCCTAATTTTTTCTAACTCTCCACTCAACACTTATCCAAATACAGTCTTACTAGGACTACAAACACTTTAAACTAGATTAGTGAATCCTATAATACTACTAAGAAACTCAACATAAATATATTTAATTCATGAATCTACCCTTAGTTCCTTTTCCCCACATTGAAAAAAATATAGTATAGATACAAAGTAGGTTAAAAAATATTCTCCTTTGTATTTTTTGTCAGTACTCATGCTATAAAATGGTATGTCAATATGTTATATATTTCATCAATACTTCATGAATCATTTTTCATCTCTCCCATTATTGATAAAAAATAAAAAAAATCTATGGAAGAGGATGGTATCAATTCATTCTTAAGGGTTGTGCTATCATCCATCCCATTCAATGTTTACTTGATCCATGATCGATGTATAAAACATAAGAATTTGAATTAAACAAAAACATTATCCTTTGATCAATATAATATGATACCAGCTTTTATCACCTTTCAAATTACTTTCTTAGGGAGTGATCAATCCATTTTAGGTTTACAATCCTTGTTAATACTTGTATTTTTATGTATTCTTTAGAAATTTTATCAACTGGAATTCCTACACTTACTTAGCACACTTATTAAAAATATTCAAGTCACAATCAATATATTTTAATTTCAAACATCCCTAGAATTTTTCAAAAAAATATTCTTTTTTACATAATTGATAAAATGTATTTATCCCCCTTAATATCTAAATATAATTATTGTAAAAAAATATTGGGGTTATCAAGATATGCCTTTTAAAAAAACTCTCAAGAACCCTCCAAAATTAAAATGTGTATGAATTATCAACATGGGTAGCTTCTTAAGAAACTCCCTCTCAAGGGATTCACCTATTATTCAAATCATAATAATGGAACCCTTTATATTGTATTAATTATGATAGATTTATTTATTCAAATGTTACATATTAATCAAGAATGATACTATTGAAATTATTCTCTTTTGGATATAAATTTTGAGATCAATTTTGGATTGAGACTTCTTAATATTTGGAATATTGATCTCATCTTGATTTACTTAATTAGATATCCATTTTAGAAAATGAATCACCTTAAATTCCCTACATTATTTTAATGTAAATACAACATAGATGATAAGGGACTAAGGTGGAACATTCTTAATCATTAACATGAGCAGCTAGGTTGAGAATTCATTATAAACTAGTTTTATCACTTCATTTTGGATCCAAGTATAAATAGACTCTTCATGCTTACACAATTATTCTTTAAGTATGATTTTTTATTGGGTAACATGTATTCATTGTCTTTCTACTTGTGTGGGATTTTATTTTTATCATAATAAATCAAAGCATATTTTTTACTTCATACAACTTTCATATTCTTAAAGATTTTTTATTGGGATAGAATAACTGTTACACAATCATTTGAATAGTGTCCAACCTATTCTCACCAACCAAAAAACTTCTCATGAGACCTTAGGTTATCCCTTTTAGACAAACTCTTATGAAATTTGATTTATTCTTCATATGAAATATTCTATTTCCCTTTGGATATTGCCTTTTCTTGGGCTTCCAATTCTCTTTCCTTCTCTATGCCATCTATTCATATTTCCAAACATATTTTAAAAATATGCTCAGTATTTTTTTTCATTTGTCTTAACATATGTTTTATTCACCAATTTTTTCCTTCTGTTTCTTCCTTGGAATATTCTTCCATTTTTTCTTTCTTGTTCCTTTTAATTGTTATATTTATGGCTTCTTTGCAAGTGTCGATGATGTGTGCTTTTTACATTAATGAAACAAATTTTTTCCTTTAGGTGCAGTGTCCATATTAAACGTATTGAGATTGTTTTGGAATTCACTATTTTTCTTTTTCATGTTACCCTAGTATAACTCTACAAATATTTTCATAGAATTTTTGGGAATGTTCTTTCTAGAATCATTCTCATGATTCTTTCTTAAGGTGGTCTTGTCTCTATTCTTAAGCTTATATGGTCTTCTCTTATTATTTGTTTTATTTGAATGTTTAAATTATTTAAACTTTAATAAATTCTCCCTATGACCATTCTCATAGAAAACATCACATAGTTATTCAATTATTTAAAATTTTTATTATATACATATTCTTATTCATTTTTTATAGATGTTACAGCTTCCCATACTTGAACCCCCTCACTATAGGCCGTCATATTCTTCTATATGATGAAATATTGTACCAAAATTCCACCTATATATGAGTTAATATCTTTTAGTAAAAATAATAACCAAAAAATATTGTTTTCTTATTATGAAATATAAGTTTTCCATATCTTCCAGAACTATTAACTTGTAATTTTTTAGCATTTTCATCAACTTTTTAAGAATTATTCAAGGAATATCTCTTCATTAACATGATTCCAACCACCATGTATATTGTGATGTGTTAAATATCTTTTTCATTCATCCACTTTTGTATAGATTTATTTTTAAAATATACATTGTAGATGTAAACATATTTAGTATAAATATTATTTTCAAAAGTTGATGGTGCCTTTCTTTTTGTGTCTTATTTAGAGTTATCATTAGATGATATTAAAATGTTTTACACTGAATATTGGTATTTTATCATATTATTCATCCTTTAAATTTTATGTATCTACGTATTTCTTTTAATTTTTTTGTGAAGACATGGCTTGAACTGATTCTAGATTTTTAAATTTAATCATAAACTCTAGGCATTTCATGTTGTTGATACTTATTTAATCCTCTAATGATTTTAGTTTGTCTTCCCAAACCTTTCTTATTTATTAAAATTTATCTTCATTCATTTATATCTTTTCTTATAGTACATGGTCAAGATATTTTATCCTCTTTAATTTGAACTCTAGTTGGTAATTTTTTAAATGCAATTAATTATTTAAATGCATGTCTTATTTCTTCAATATTTTTATTTGATTCCTCTCTCTCTCTCTCTGTTTCTCTTTGACTATTTGTAGAAATTTATCTTCAAATATAGATCAACTTTCCTCAATATCCATATTAATTTCACATGTGAATTTATATTATTTATAGAACTTAACAGATATTTTTATCCTTTATTTAAAATACTTCTCTACCTTTCAATATCATCTTCTAAGTTGGTGATCTCCTTTTATATATTTATAAAAAATCCACATTATTTATTTTGGGAAATTATACATGATATATTTCAAAGAAATAATTGATTCGTATTTTAAATCCTCGTAATTGTAATCTTACCCATTGGAACATAGTTAATTTTTTGGATATTTTTTATAATATATTATGATTACCCCTTCTTCTTGTGAAGATGATGAATTATATGGGTCGGTATAGTTTTCCTTCTTCTTGGTGGTGGATACAATCACCATATCCTCATATTTTATGCTAGACTTGTCTTGTTTAGAATTGTTGCTTGGGAAAACAATGTTCTTTCCCACTTTTATCTTGAGGGTATATTTCTTATCATCTTCAATAGGATACTTAATATAAAATGTAATAGAAATACTTCCACATTGATTACCATAAAATAGTGTATAGTACTATTTATTTAATAGTTCTTTTCTTAATTTCTTTGCTTCTATTTTATTCTTATTCTTAAATGTCAAGGTAGATAAATATTTAATTTTTGATTTCATAGGAAACTCATAGGATTATTCAAATCTACAATTTTTATATATTTTAAAAAATCAATTATCTAATTAAAACTTCAAAAATTAAAATCTAATTGAGGTGTAACATTTTTTGATAGAAATTGTTAGGATAGCATTGGGATATGCCCACTCTGAGAAGGGGGTGAATTAGTGTGATGTGACTTTTAATCCAATTCCAATTTTATCCATTAATTTCCAATTCACTTATTTAGTGATAAGATCTATCTATCTATCTCTCTATCTCTCCACTGGTTGGTATAAAAATATAGAATAGGAAAGTAATATAAGAGAAAATTGGGGTTTGTTACTGAGGTTCTCCTCCCTAAGGATGAATATATACCTGGTTACATGTGGTTATTATCCCATGAAAATGAATTTCTTATTATTATCAAAGAAATCACATACAAGGGTATGATCTTGAACACGTTATCTCAACACAAACTAGGTATAAAGAAAGTGTGTTCATGTTATCCATTCAAAAAATATAGTGGTCTTGTACTTCCTTCAAAAAATATCTCCAATGTTGGATCGAGTACCTATGGAAATATATCAATGATCTTTTTTCCTCACTCATAGTATTCATATGGATTGCATCAATATCCTTATAACTTCTATAGTAGGATGTTATAGGTTGTCTCTCATAGATCTTCATCCAAAAATATAAATAGTAGTGCCACATCCAAACTCTTACTTCTTATAACTTCTATAGTAAGTGATCGTTGTAAGTTGGATCTTTCCTTATTTCCTTAGTGCCTAATACAAATACTTTTTATGCAATAATAGCTCCCACTTTTTCTTTTGTCAATACTCTGAGGCTTATAATATATGTATAATAAAGTCTCTATTTCTTATTTCTTTTTTTTAATTATATAATATTTTTAGTATCACCACATAGTTGAGATCATAAAATTATATTTATTCCTCTCATATGTATATTCACTATGGACTATGAATATTTTTCCTTATTATTTTAATAATAAAACACTTATATTCTTTAATATTTTGTCTCATTCCAAACTACACCTATAAATATATTTAAGACTTCCTTAAATATCACCATTTAATTCTTGGGATCTTCAACATATTAAAACTCTTGAATTTACTTTTATTATCCCTTATGAATTTGAAATATTACTCATGATAAAATAACATGGACTTATAATTTATTGATTCCATATAACCCATATAATAAATGATATCAATATTCTCATGTGGTACCAAGCTCACATGCATGGTAGTGTTTACTCAACTTGTGACTCAAACCACGTGTGTAATTCTATTCTTCATTCATGTTTGGATCACAGAACAAATATAGGTCTTGTGATACTTGAATTTTTATACTAGATATAATATTATTGTTATATTTTAATCTCATTCATCAAAATATAAATATTTCTAATTCTCATATTTACCCTTCCATGGGTCCTAGTTTATCAAAGTTACTTTTACATGGATTAATTTGTTTCTTAGTTACCTTTACGTGCGTCTAACAGACCTTAACTATCACATGGAAGCCAATTATTACCCTATCATAGTTCAATATCACCTTTTAATTGTAAATAGTTTAACCTTCCATAGATTTAAAACTTTTAGTGTTGCCTTTTTATAGTTCCATTTTTCCTTGGGATGGGTATTGTATTACCCTTCCATAACCACTGAAGTCATGGGTTATCTTTACATAGTCATTTCACTTCTCGATTGACGTTCACATAGCTAATCATATTGAATTTACCATTACATAGGTATTTTTTACCTTTATATAGAACATGAAATTTTCACTATAGTATTTTATTTCACTTATATTACATGATTAAACTCATGAATGATCACATAAAAATTATTAAAGAAAAATTTCTATAATTGTTTTCATCTCGATCATCCATGAAGCATGTGGTAAATAGATAATATGTATAAGTCATGTAGATGATGGATTGATTATGTGGTGTGCAGTAACTAGTTCGATTGTGTGTTTATACAGTCAATCACCTATAGTGTGTTTGATCAACTTACAATGGAGGTTCTTGAATTCAATCACCCATAATGTGGTCGATCACCTTAATATGGAGGTTCACATGGTTGATCTCCCTTCATGTATTCAATTGTCTTATCATAGAGTTTTTCATGTTTTATCATCTGCAGTGTAGTGTGGGTCTCTCCTTCCATGGAATAACACATCCTCGATCTTGTTTTACCCTACTAAATATTATCTTGATTATAGTTGTGTATTTAATATTGTTTGTTTTCTTGGATTTATTCCTGGATTCTCTTGATCATGGAGATGGTCAGGAATCCAAATAACTGATCATAATAACATGGGCATGAGGTTAAAGGTGATGATATGGAATCATTTCATTCATCCTAGTGTAATGGTCATATATTTACTGATAATTAAATAGTGAACCACATTCATAGAATCCCATATCAAATAACTCTTTTCTTTCCTACTCCTTAATAGGAAAATATCTTCCAATTGTATCTCAATAAAGTCTCTTGGGTATTGGTGCTTTCCCATGACCTCCTGTGTCAACCCACATGTGATAGGCTAAACATACAATTTTCTACAAGCATGTTGACCTATACTCATTCCTTTCTTCACATGCACTTGTGCCTCCTCACATGGGTTCTCACATGAACATTGCTTCTACCACCCACACGGCAATGTGGTGCCTGATCTTGGACCCCATCTTATCTAGAGGCTACTCAGGTGATGACCTTGGGAAGGTTATCCCATTTTTTAATAACTCTCCACTCAACACTTATCCAAATAGAGGACTTACAAGACCACCAAAACTTCAAAAAAGATTAATAACTCCTACAATACTACAAAAAACTCAACATCAACGTATTGACATCATGAATCTCTCCATATGTATTCATTCCTCATTGAAAAAAAAAATAAAACATAAATAAAAAATAGGTTCAAGAGATATCTTGGAAAAAGAGATTTTATTATTATTCATGATATATAATGATACATTTATTGAATTATTGTATAGAGATGCATGTATTTTATGGATATCATGTCATGTCCCTTTGTATATTGAGTAACAATGATGTTTTTTAGACTTCTCTTTTCTAATAGTTATGAATGAATAATTCATAATTATTTTCCATACTACAAATATCCACAAGGTCATACTTAATTCTATGTGAATAATAATTTGTTTTATTATAAAATATTTATCCAAAATATGATAGAGCATATATAATAGTTATCCAAAGGAGTGTGAATTTTAATGAAAAATAATTTTTTATATATTTTCATAACTTGTTACATTTTATTTTACATAATTTTTTTATGTGTAATGTCTATATTGATTTAGTAAAAGTGAGATATTGAAGGAATTATTCCCTAGAGTATAAATCACCTACGATGAAGGTCAATATTGCATGCTTGATACAATATAATTGATTTTCACTCTACATTATGGTATTCATCATGACATATGGGATAATTATTTTTCTTTTAATTGTCTATATTCATATGTTATTATATGTATTGACTCATCATAGGATTATATTACATGTAGTTATTAGGTGTTGAAGATTTTAAATGTTAGATGAATAAAAAGGTAGATTAATAGTGAAATGTTATATTAATGTTTAGCTTATCAATTACACAATAATTTATGAAATGCTTAAAATTTTAAAGGAATAATGATTTATTGATTGATTTAGTCCCATAATTGGAGTTTGGTCTATGATTCATAGTTATGATACAATCATCTAGAATCTATAATAATCAAATATTTGTCGATTTCTTCTTTTCCCATTACTAAAAGGATTTAATAACGATTAGGATGAAGAAAAATCCTCTGGATTTTATTTTTGAATCCTATAACCTATGAATCACCTGTATAAGTGTGATTATTTTTTCTAACACTAAGTGATTTTCAAAAAATATATCATAAAAGGAGAATATTTTACTCAAAAGATCATATAGTATGTGTTACTAAAACATTTAGTTTTCATTTATGTTTATTTATTCCTTTTCTATAGATTATATGTCTTGGGTTTTGTAATTCATCCATTGAAAATAAGGTGTGGTATATAACTATAAAACTAATGAATATTTCATGTCAATATCATAGAAAATTATATATGTTATCATATCTTATAATATGATTAATTAGTGTTGTCATGTCATGGTTTCCTCATCTAAATAACTTTGATTTTAATTTTATGCTATGACATATCCATGTTGTACCCAATCATATTTGAGAAATAAGTAATTTCACTATATTTCACTATGTGATATCACATATTTCATTGAGTGATACATTTCTCTATTTTCAAAACACATGAACAAACACCTCACATCCATTAATACCAACTACCACATTATGTGATTTTTTAATCTAATGACAAAAATTTAGCCACATTATATTATATTCACATCATAGTTAGAAATATCATATATAATTTCCTTTGATATCCATGATGTTTTTCACTTATTCAGATATTATTATATACTCACATTACTGATTTTATATGAAATTTGCATAATTTGTGTGAAATATTAATGTTTAAATATTAAATATAATTTTAGAGCACTATTTGAATTCATCCAGATTCAAGTTTGTTTAATGATTTAATAATAACTCTCACCCTACATATCCAAATTGGATGATTCATGTTTTTTAGGGTTCCTTAATCAAATTATAACATTTCATTAGAAGGTACCTTTGGCCAAATCGTCCATTTTGAGGGTCATATGGACCACACAAGTAGGCCCACAGAATTTGTGAAGAAACTGAACCATCCATGAAGATTGAATTACTGGTCTCCATCTAGAAATAAAAAAAATCATTTATTCTGCTCAAACATTCAGATAAAAATTCAAGGAGTCGTGTATAAAAATTTAAAGGCCCAAATCCAAAACCAAGGGGCCCAAATGAAGCTTTGAAGTCCAACCCATAATTATGTCTGCGAATCAATATTAGCACACAAAACTTGATATTTATCCTAATAGATACATCTATTCGAGCTGGTATTTTGAATTGGGAAATAGGAGATATAATCGGCCGACTTTGTTGAAAAAATCATTCAGTTTTGAAGGCATGTTCCTATTCAAAAATCCATTCACATTTCAGCCATCGAAAAAGCATGGAATTGTTTATGAGAACCACCATAACTTTGGTTCAATAAGTCCAAATACTTCCAAATTTTGAGAGAATACTGAAAAAGTTAATATATAAAACTTTTAAGAAGAATATTTCTCTAGATTCAGCTATATGTATGGAAAAATTGGAAATTCAAGTGGAGGGGCATTTTTAGAATACAAACAACCCACAACATTGATAAATAAATACATCCCCCTACTCTCCTTGCAAGGGGTTGGCATTTAAGAATATAGAAGGATCAATTTTAACGACCAACGATCTTCCAAAGGCCTGGGAGGACATTCCAAACTCAAGTTTTTACATGAGAGTCCCATCCTCCTCTCTTTGATTTCATTTACTTTTGTATTTTTTCATTTGTAATACTGTAAGGTTTTTCTTTTGTAATTATATTTTAGTGAAAGTTTATTATTCATATTCTATTTTAATAATACACCCTATGTTCTTAAATACTAATGCTCTTAAAATATTTTAAATCATGTTGAAACCCCTTCCCTTCTTTTGCTTCCCCATTTAATTTAATTTATATTTTTAATTCTCATCACGGTTTGTGTGTGTGTTTGGCGCACATCTCTTTTCTTATCCCATTATTTTGATTCTATTATTAACTCATCATGATAAACATAATAAACCATATTTCTAATAATATTAATGGATGAGTAAATATACCATTGTGTTGAGTTAAAATTTAGTGATTTTAAGTGATTGAGAGTATTTTCTTGATGAGTATTTATTAATTTAACATTGTGTATGTTGGACTTAACATGTCATGGATTAATGACATATTTTGTTTAACGTATGGATTCCATGGATTATTGGAACCATAAATACACTACCACAATCAATTTATCATTGAGATAACAATCTTAGTTAAGTTAAGGCTTGGATTAAACCCTCAACACTTAGGAATTCCAATCAACGTCAACTTGTGACTTGGGTATTAATTTAATGCAATATAAAGCAAGTATCAAGGATATCACAAGCTTAACTACATATTGATTAACTCACCCCAATATTTATCAAATTGTTAAATAAATAATAATCAATCAATTAATTCAATCAAGCTCTACAAACAACCACCCTCCCAATCAAAATACAATCAAATAAAAACAATCGACTATTAAAAAGTATCACCACTGAGGATTAGACCAGAGTGCTGATATACACATTAACAGAGCATCGTAACCTTAAACAGTCTATAGGAGACAATAGGTCACGCTTTCAATCCATATTCTTCATAAATCATATATTATTCTAAAAAATGTCCTTTAAGAAACATTAAATAGGTTCAAATATGAATGATAAATTTTAAGTAAATTTAATATTTTTAAATAATATAAAATAAATAATAAATCTCTACCCATAATCTATGAAAAGTTATTTAGAAGAAATTTACTATAAATAAAGAACATACCATATATATTATTTAACTATACTTTCATCTCGATGAATTTAATAAAGGTCCCTAAGAAAAAAATCATATATTATTTCATTTAATGGTAATCCATTAGTAATGTAAATTATGGTTTATAACCATAGTAAATCCCATGATCTTGATGACTTTCTAGTTAATCATGGGTAATTGAGATAAAAAACATATATTTATTAATAACTAGGAGATTTACTAGATCATATCATATTTTATTGAGACAAAAATATCCTTATATATACCTACTTCATTAAATAAATGAGTCCCAAGGAATTAAAATATTTCCCAAATTTGCATCGAATAAAGTTGTAAATTACATTACTTGCAGTGTAAACTTCCATATTCATTATAATCTCTTTAATTTTTAACCAATTTAATAGTTTTTTGTGACACTTATTAACTCCTATAAAATATTTAATTTAAAAATGTGTTATATAAAACATAATAGATTATGTTAAAATAATGAGATATTCCAAAATAATATGATATGTCATGTATCACAATGTCACTTATTATATCATTAAAATGATCCACATTGTTATAGGTTCATGAAAATCTTGGTAAATTTTAATTTTTGGTCCCAGGGTAGGGGAACTTCTAAGAAATGGGTTTCAGATAGTAATTCATATAGTTATAACATCTCTATGTGGTGTTTTTTAGATTTTATCAAAATCCCAATAGGTGTATAGAGTTCTTAGGTGAGTGTCAGAGTAGGGTCGGGCAGGCTTTCAATAAATTTTAAGCAGCAGGTTGCAGGTCACACTATAACTAGTGGGTGTTGTGGCATAGAATATTTTCTAAATAATTTTTAATTTTTTAGATTCTAGGGTGTGTGATACATAGTGGTAAGTAACCAATGCATGAGGGTCAAAGATTGGTAAAGTAACCAAACATAAGTTTAGATCTTAAGTAGTCTGGAATTTACAAATTTTTAACTAATTATCCATTTCAAAACAATTTTCTGGTAAATTTTTGGAACTACTAAAAGAAGAGAATTTAGAAGTCTAATCTCTAATGTTGGATAGTGATCGTGCAGAGGTGTATCCAAGATCTATAAGTTAGGTATAAAATCCATCAAAAGAAAATCCACCATAAATTGAGTCTAGTATAAGGGAATCTGGTGGGGAAGAGGACATAGATTTAGGTTTTTCTATGCCTAGAATCGTATATATTTCTTTTTTATAAGTTAAATATCTGAAGTATTTGATTTTAATAAAGCAGGAACATTACATATGAGAAAATATTATGGATAAAGAAAATATATTATATATTGGTTTTTTGACTAAGGTAAAAACCTTACATATGAAAATAAAAATAGCATTTGAGAAAAATATATTACATATTGGTTTTTCTGGAAAATAGGAAAACCTTATATATTTATATATATATATTACGTATAGGAAATATATCATGAATTGGTTTTTATGGATAAGGTAAAAACCATATGTATAAAAACATATATTATGTATAGAAAATATATTATGTATTGGTTTTCTGGTGGAGGGAAAATCCTTACATATGAATATATATATTATGTATGAAAAAAATAGTATATATTTGGTTTTCTATATAAGGAGAAACCTTATGTATGAATAATATATTATATATGGGTTTTATGGATAAGGATAAAACCTTAGGTATGAATAATATATTATGTATTATTTTTTCTAACTATGGAGAAAACCATATATATCGAAGAATATATTACAAATTGAATTCTGTCTACATGAAATATCTTATGTATGAAGGAAATAAATTACATATTATGATACGTAAGTATTTTTCCTTGCGTAAGTATTATGAATTTGATATTTCCATAAGGGTTGGATTAAAAAAAGTTAAGTTATGATATATAAGGTTTGGTCTATTTGGTTTAGTTAATATATAATATTAAAAATTGAATATGTAATAAATTCCCATTTGTTGTAGAAGTGAAAATATTTATTTTTAGCTTTAATAATATTTTTTGATTGATAGGGTAATTATTAATCATAAGCTATGTAATTAGAGGGGTGATCGTGTTGTGATCTAGGGGGTCACATTGTAATGTGTTGTGATGAATCTAGAGGATAAATCATGTCATGAAAGAGGGGCTACACTGTTATATTCTATGTTATATTCCATGTCCATTTTAATTTAAATAATTGGTTAAATGTGATATAAAAATGATTTTTTTTCACTTTTTCCTAAATTATAGTGAGTACTCCAAAAATATTATCCCTCTCATTATTCTACCCCTCTTTTGAGATCTCTAATAATTGTTATATATTATTCTAATTCATTATTGAGATTAGTCATGAGTAAGGTTAGAGGCCCATGGGTGTTTATTTTTAGTTTCCCTCATTATTTGTTTATTAGTTGTTCCCTAAATTATAGATTTTTTTCTAATTATCTGATTTCATCTGATCAGAGACTAATAGGATAGATTTTTTTCTATACGTTGAGTTTTACTAACTCCAAATAAGGTAGGTGCCTTTTTCATTAGTGATTTTATTCATCATTTAGTGATTTTAGGTTCACGTTCCATAATTTTGGTTATCACCAACATGTTTTCTTGATTTTTGTGAACTTTCCCCATAAGTTAGGGTAGTCATGTTTCATCCTAATAGTCAAAAAAGATTATATAGCTTTCTAAATAGTTTTTTGGTAGTGCCTTGGTCGAATGAGTGTCAGTGGGCCTATTCTTGGATTTTTTGGTGGTGTGAGTTATATTTTCAAGGAAAATAAGTTACCATTTTTAAAAATGGATTTTAAAAAAGTTTTTTTAGATAAATTATTTTCTAAAGTGGGTTAAAATGAAATCTCAAGGTGAATTGGAATATTTTAATTGATGGTGTGAAAATTATATTTTAACATAGGAGTGGGTTTTTTCAAGGAAGGATTTAATTGTAATTTTTGATAAGGTCCTAGTGTGAGTGAATATAGAATGAAATTTCTTCCTAAATGGTTTATAAAGATAATTTTGACTTGGTTTTTAAGGGAAATATATAAGGTATTTGTTTGAGATTTTTTTGGTCTAGTTTGTCTCATTAGGAAAACAAACTATTTTCTAAAGATTAGTTTCTTTTATTTGTTATTTATATTTATGATTTCCTAGTTTTTTATGTTTCATGGTTATTCATGATTTTTTATGAATACCTTTCTATATTATGGTGTTTATATGAGTTTGTATGGGTTGTCTTGCATATGAGTATATGAGTTGGTCTAATGATGTTATGTGTTTGGTATCAAGTGCCTGGTTTGGTTCAAATTGATATACCAGACCCCTTAGAGGGTGGATATAGGTAAAATGTATTAACTTTTATGAAATATATCTTGGTTAAAATAAGTGATTTAGGGTTTTACTCTTGGATAAAATGGCCCTAGAATGAATTGTTTAGGAACAGTTCAAGCTTGAGTGAACTAGTGGTTTAACATATGGTTTGGGGTGATTAATCCTTCATTTATAGTGGTGTTAGATTCATGAACATGGTTACTGTGAGTAACCTTGAGAGTTTGGTAAGGGAGAATCCAATGGGATATTCTCATGGAACTCTTATGATTGGGATGTGTTGTTGAGCTAGTGTTATTTTGTTTATGCCATTTTTTTAAATATTTTTTTTCTTGATATATGATATGTTAAGACTAATGGTTATGAACATGTCCTAATTTATATAATAATGGGTTTGATGTGATGTGTCTAATTACATTACTTTATGTTAAGATTAACCCTGGTTGTGAGGGAGTTAGTAGGGACCACCCTAAGTGATAAGGTAATGTTTGAGGATGTGATACAGGATATACTTGATGTGAGACATCTCCCTAAGTGAGAGGGTGGTGTAAGGGACCACCATTAGAGAGAGGTAACTGGTATAAGATGTTTTTTGATATGATACATGATGTATATCCCACCCTAAGTGAGAGTTTAGTGGTCGATTTGATGTGGAATGGGATGTGATGTGATATAAAACCTCTCCTTGAGTGTGAATGTGGAGATACGATACATGATCAAGGGACCTTACCCTAAGTGGATGGTTCGGCCTATATAAGAGGTATTATACTAAGATACCCTTCTTACATCACTTGATATATATTGATGGTTTTCCAATATTTGAAGGTAAGGCTATGTTATAAATTTTCCAAAATGAATATTTGATATATTTGAGACTAGATATGTTATGAATTTTACTATATGTGTTTTCAATAAACATGGGACTAGCTATGTTACACCTTTTCCTAGATGTGTTTTTGATATAGGAAGGACTAGCTATGGGGCACATTTTCCAAGATTCATTTCCAATATATGCATGTTTGGAAATATCAAGCCTTTACCCATTTTTTTCAATATATTCATGACTATATATGCTTCACCTTTCCCTAATGGGTTTTTTATATGCCCAGGACTAACTATTTTATTATTTTCCCTGATGTGTTTCTTATATTCTTGAGACTAGGTATTGAGATTCCATTCCTTAATGGAATCCCTTGTGATGTGTAAATGATATATGTATTATTGGTATTAGATGAAGAATGTGGGGTTAGGTGTCATGGTGAACTAGTTATCACATGATGACCTAATGTGGTCATGTGCATGTTTATCTTATATTATGTTATTGGGTGGGTGTATTGTATAACCAAGAATTTAACTCCTTATATATATTACATCCACATCCACTTGATCCAAAGAATTGGAAAAAGTCTCTAAGTTGTGATAGGAATGTTGTAAAGATATTGGAAAAAGTATTCTATATGGAATCCATTATAAGAAGAATGTTTGACTCGTCAGAAAAAAGTTTCTAAATGAATCAAATGGTTATTACTAAATGGCCGAGCATAATTTTTCTAATAGAGCCATCAAACAGAAGTATCTGAGTAGATTCATCAGATATAAGGTTGAGCATCTTTGTACCAAATATATTATTGTCAGACAAATAGATCCTAATAAGAAGAACTCAAAGATATTAAATAGATATATCTATTTATTTATTTAGATAGAATAAGTCAGATAGAATTTTGAGAAGTCATCAGATAGAAGAAATAGATCAGACCTTCAAGAGTACACCAGACAGGGTTCTACCAAATAGAGGAAATTGTTATGAATAAGTATCATACAAATAGTTATAATAACTTTATAAATTATTTTGTGAATTTATTCAAGTATGGTGATTATAATATCATGAATCAATGTTTCAATAATAATGAAGAAATATCATGATTCTAACTATATTTTAAGTAAATTTTTTAGGGTTTTTTGATGTTTATAATGAAGAAGTGTTCCTATCTTTTAGAAATTTTGAATTTGGTAAAATGAGATGAGATTTAATGAAGATTGAAGAAGATAACTGAAAATGATATTTAAGGAGAGTTCCTATGAATAATTTTGACTCTAGTTTTTAGGAATATTTAAGGCGGTCAAATGATGAATGTATTAAGAATTATATTCAAATTTTTAAGTGGGAAATTTAAATTTGAGTTCACACTTATCCCTGAGATTTTAGAGAAACTATTCTTGTATAAAGGTGATTTTATGTGTCGAGAAAATATTGATCATGTTATTGGTCATGTGAGTATTTTCTGACTATGCATATTGATAAATAAGTGAATTTATGCTGGGAAGTTCCATACATGAAGCTTAAAAGAAATTCTCATTTAAGTTGAAGTTTTGGATGAAGAGGTACTGGAAAAAATATAGGGTACCAGATAGAGAATTAAAGAACTAGATGAAGAAGGTTTAAAGTGTTTAGATAAAGAATTAGATGAAGGGATTAGTCAAACTATGTAAAGAGTTCATCAGATTAAGTAATAGTGTACCAAAAAAAGTAGAAGCATCATATGGATCAACAATGTACCAAATAGAGATAAATCATATGATAGAGAAATAGTGTACCATATAGAGTATAAGGGATTAAATGAATCTATATTAGACATAAAGGTATCAAAACTACCAGACAAATAGTATCATATGAAAAATAAGGAGAGTTTCTCATGCACTATTGTACAAGTAACATTTTAATAAAAAGGAAGTGAAGAACAACACGGTACTATAATATTCATTATAATTAACATTGGTGGAAGAATTTCCTAATGTTTATAAGTATCTAATGAAAAATTTTGTGATTGTATACATAGGTAGTATAAAAAACCAGCAAAGAGTTTCAAGTTGAATGGGGTCATCATTAGTCCAAGAAAGAATGATCTTATCCAATCCTCCCTCCTAAATTGTATGGAACTATACTCAAGCACAGTATTATTTCTAGTCCAACCACTATAACTAGAATCTCAATATAGTTTAGAATTCATGTACTAGTCATCACCATACATGGAAAGTACTAGCTACACTTATTGAGTAGTAAACCTTGTAAAAATATCATGTTCCATTCTTTACTTGCTTTCATATAATTTCATATTATAATAAGGAAGATAATAGGAGAACCAAGATCAAAACATTTCTAAGAGGTAAAAGGATAAAAAATATTGATTGGTTTAAAAATTCCCAACACTAATTCATCCCACCCCCCCTCAGTGTTGATCATATCTCAAAGTGGTCCTGACAAGTGGTATCAGATCCAAGGTTCACCTATATTGTATTATCTACGTTAAATGTTTGAGTATCATTATTGTATTAATAATGAAGTATAGTTTTGGTTAAGAATTTTTTACCTATGATCAAAATTTTATTCTAATAAAGACCATGATAAATATGAGAAAGAAAAGAAAATAAAGATAAATAACATTTCCCTCTTAAACAAAGAGGTAAAAGGAAGATTAGTTTCCATCTTCCATGATAATAAAGAGGAAATAACTTACTTTTAAAGTGATGAATATGTGGTTCAAATTTCCACCAAGGAGAAGGAAAAAATTCCTACCATGAGTGGATCAAGATCAAGTGATCATTAGGTATGTGAATATTCTTATACAAACTATCCTCAAGAAGAAGAACCTATAACAAGTGGTGATTATGATAAATATAAAAAATCTCAAGATATATCAGTTAGTATATTATGAGATATTCTACATTTTATTCCCAAATAAATAGTCTCTCTTGTTTGGAGAGTCTTTAAAACTATTAAAGAATATATCACCCAACCAGAATAAAAAAATAGATAACATAGATAAGGATTTACAGGAAACAATTCTATAATATATAAATTTATCCAAACAAAATAGATCCTTTAAAGTAAGAAAGGAGTAGCTTAAAATAATTTCCCCAAAATATAAAAAAAATGGCTCAAAAAATTTGTATAAAAAGATGGATCCAAGAAGTATATTTAATAAAAGATCTATGTGCCTGAATAAAGGTCTAATAATATAATTTATGTCAAGGATTTTCAATTGGAAGTGAAATATAAGAAGATTGAGGAACTTGAATATTTATTAGAAAATAAATCCATGTTTTATGAAGAGGAAGTTGGTAAGATAAATAAGGATTATTAAGAAAAGGTTGTTTTTATTGAATATCAGAATAATGCCCTCAATATGATATTTCTATAATTGGAAGATGAGCTAATCAATCTTCAGAAGATACATATTGAGTCCTCACAAAAGAAAGATAAAGATGGTGTTGCTACAAAATTCCCAATAAAAGGTTCTGATGTTAAAATACCTCTAACATGTGATAATAATATCATGTCATTATTTTATGGTCTATCTTAAGAATCTGGGAGGAAGTAGGTACCATCCATGCCTTTTAATAATTTTTTATCTAAATCTGGTTTCATAAATAGTGAAAGATTAAAAAAACTATACAAGTATGGATGAATAATAGTGATAATAAATCTACCACCATGTCCATGATGAATAAAATAAAAATTAAGGAATATGGTTCCCCATAAAGTTCCCAAAATGTTATGAATAAGACTCAAAAACATCAATCATAATTTATAATAATATCAAGGTTTGTGGGTAAAAATTGGTACTGCAATAGATCTGGGAATTATGAATTGGATTTTTGTTGCAATCCTCTAAAAACTAAATCACAAAATAATCCCACACCAAGTGGGATCAAGATAGATATGAAAAATCAGAATCCAAAGTTTAAGAAAAAAAATTATACTTCAAATAGATTTGGAAATCTAGAAAATATCTATGAGGTATGAAGTATTATTGGTCATAAGGTTAGAACATTCTCATTACAACATGTGTCTAAATATGATAGTAAAATAAGATTATTGAATTTGTTGAAGAAGAAAAATAAACCTTAGTAAGTAATAAAAATAATGTTGTAAACAAAAAATCTCCTAAAAATATATCAAGAAAGAAATGTGAGAATTACTTTGATTTCAAATCCAATAAGTTTAAGAAGAGTGTATTAAATAAAATAACTAATAAGAAGAAATCCACTTAGAATAATTCATTTAGAAAACCTAAATAGTACGCCAATGGTCCTAATGATATTTTAGTAATATGACCAAATGATTTGGAGAGAGAAAATAAAATGGAAGAATCATGATAAAAGGTTAGTGAAAAAAAGTAAAGAAAATATTCCACATGAAAGTAAAGAATTTTTGTGTGAGAGGTGCAAGAAATTTAGACACAATGTAATGGGTTGTTTAACTATTATTATATAACTAGAATTAGTCCTTAAAATAGTTAAAAATGCATCATTTATAAAGGTTGAGAAGAAAATATCTTTAAAAAGTAGAAGAATAAGTGAAAAGATACATACTTCCCTAAGATAAATCAGAACTAATTTTTAGGTATAAAATCATGAAAAGTAGAGGAAATGAAGAAAATTGATTTAGAAAACCATCTTAGCCTTGATTTTCACATTAAGAAAAAATTAATATTTACATTATTCCCTTATGATTTATTTATTGTATTTTTTTCTCACAATGTAGGGAATTAAAATTGAGGCATGAACTCATGTTGGATAACCTGGTTATGAGGAATGGATGAAAAATTTGGATAGCCAAGAAAAAGTATTTGTTATCTTAGAATGATTCCTAAATTTGTATACTAAAAAATTTATAATAGGATCATCCTTTCTAAATTTGAAGTGGGTTTTTTCAAAAATTTATATAAAAGTGAATAAGATCCCCTCTTGGTTTGACCTTACTTTTTAAACTCCAATGGAATATATTAAAAAAATGAACATCCTTGGAGAAGATATGGAATTTATCAAAAGTTTGGACAACCACATAAGGAAGATCCGTTTTGGTGCATTCTCAATATAATGTTTCTAAAAGAATATCTATTGAAGAGATTCGTCATTATGAAGATCGTAAGGAAGGTCCCCTTGAGGGGGAGATAAGTGGTGTAAAGAAGAAGTTTCTACCAAAATTTTTATTTCATGAAATATGATTATTTTAGAATGTGCCTATAGGAAACTCATTAGTAAAAGTGATTCTTTCCTAATCTCTCATACTTGGTTACTTAGAATAAAAATTTTAATATAAAGGTTTATAAATAGAATCAATCAATTACATAATAAAAGTGGAAGGTTAAAATTGTCAATACTACTTATCCTATTAGTTGCAATTGAATTTTTTAACTGACTTTTTTAATAGTGTGTAGGAGTTTCAGGTTGATTAATTCAATAAAAGTTTTATATCACAGTTTGTTTCTTCATCCTAAAAGTGGAAAACCCTTAAAGAAAGGATTATTAGTTCTCATCTTACAAGGTATCAAGATCAGTTATAAAATAAAATATTTATTTTCTAAATCATGTCCTCTTGTTTTCTACATCAAGCATGGATCACATAGAATTAAAGTGAAATGATGGATGGAACATTTCTTAAGAATGAACTAATACCCATTTCCCATGAATGTTGTATTTATTTTCAATAAGTAGGATATAAAGTGAAATGAAGATTATAAATTTTGAAAAGTAAAGGTGAGAGAAAGAAGGAAAATAAAGGGAGAAAAAATAAGATAAATATTCACATTCATATAGTAACGTATTAATTTTAAATGAACTTTGAGAGAATTTACAAAAAATACAAGGGTGATATTAAAGATCCCCCTATATATGTGGGTTGTATTCATTTTCAATATTTATCAATGGTTTTCAATGAAATAGAAAGATTTAATTGATGTAAATATATTAAAGAGGTTGTAAGGTTATCAAGAATAATTTACTAGAATGATAGGTTAATGTATCCATGCTTGGTAATGAATTTTATGTAGCTTGAATGATTGGATGAAGAAGAGAAGAAGTTCTTGAGTCTAGTTATCTTGGAAGAAGATATTTGGTGTTTTCTCATTTGGATGATTTGGGGTATATTTATTACTTGAAGCTGAAAAATTATTTAAAGACTTTGAGTTTAGTTATGATGATTGGGGAGATAATATTAATGTCTACAACATGTGATATTATTGTTGGAGAAGCACATTTATTATCGACATTATGAAGTTTCATTAAGGAGTTTTCTTAATAAATTTCTAGAAATAATATTTTTAGATTAGGAGGTTGAGAGGAACAAACAAAGAAGATTGGGACAATCAGATAGAGGCTTGAAAACTAAGGATAGAGGACTGAGGTTTAGACGAGCTGAAGTGGTGATTGGATAAAATATATAGGACAAAGTATTTTACTGATGGTTTTCATAGGGACACGATAATGATGTGAATAGACTGAGTTGATCAGAAGAAATGTGGAACCAATTGTTTGACTGCTTATATTTACAAGTTACATCAGACAAATAATGATTAGAAAAACAATATCATAAGATGATTAATGATATATTATTCATTGATTTAACACCAAATTTCCTTATAGTTGTGATTCAAAGAAGATGTTTGGAAGAAGAAAAGGTTTTGTGAAAGAGATCCAAATCAAGCGATTCATTTCTATACTAAAAGTACCAAGTATCTTGACTATTATAAGGAATTCATGATTCAAGATAAATTTGGTCAAAGGAATAAGTTGGTGGAACATGGTGAAACTATTATTCCCAAAAATTAGGAAGAGTTTTATGAAGTCTATGAGACAATACTTTCACAAAGATCAAAATGAAAAGTGAAGAAGTTGTGGTGAAATAATAAATTAAGTGTAACAGATAAAGGTTTCTTAATGATCATAAGTATGTTTCTTAATAATCAATAGTCAAAGGAAACATGTGAAGATAATCAAATAGAGGTTTTATAAGTTTCCATGTAAAATAATTTGATATAAGTCTTTGGGTGATGATGGAAATTTTATAAAGATATCAGATAGTCTTATAAACATATTCCATTAGAGGGAGAATGTTTGATTCATCATACAAGAGTTTCTGGATGAATCAAATAGTTATTTACAAATAGTATAATACAATATAACATCCTACCCCTCACCCATTGTCTTGTAAAGATGTGGTGGGTGTTACTAGGCCATAGGTGACATCCTCAAGACATCAAAGGCTGGTAATAAATTCCAAGGGATTTAAAAACAATTAGTAGATGCTTTTTCCTTTAATGATAGAACAACAAAACTAATATAACCATAACAACCAAACCTCTATATGTTTCATGAGTACAAAATAAAACTCAAACAAAAACAAACCAAACCAATAACCAGATCAGAGTACAAGTGAAATCCAAAGACAACATCTAAGGAAAACCAAAGACAAAAAAAATCCAAAAACACAAAATAAATCAAAATGGAAAATCCCAACCTGCTCTAAGCTCCAACTTAATGGTCCATAACCAAGGTATCAAGAGGAACCACTAAAGAGCTCAGATACCTTGACTTTACCTATCTCCTAATAGATGATATTTTCAAACACACAACAATTCCCAAGAAGGGGTGAGTCTAAAATCAGTAGTACTTCTCAAATGACTTCACAATTCAGTCCACTAATAAAAAAAATTAGAAAATTTATATAAAACAGTATAAAAATAAATTTAAAACATTTTATATCAAATATAAAATATTTTTCCAAGGAAATAAATCAAAACAATCTTATAATACCTTTCTCAATTTCATTTGGCATACCAATTACATGATTCGACAAATCCACAAATCTACACATATATACTTAGGTGATAGTTTTATACTCATGAGTGGTCTCTTGTTGATCTACTAATTCCTCACAAGGTAACCAATACTAGGTGAATTTACAGTACACAACCCTTCCATAGGGTCACATATAATGGAAATGAACTCACACCAACCATGTATTCCAAAACCCATACCAATCCATTTCACATGAAACCTTTATTTCTTTAAAATATTTCAAATCCATTTTCTATGTATCAAATGAAAACCTTGATTTTAAAATTTTAATTTTAAAATTATCATCAAATATGTTTTCCACAAAACAATACAATTTCAAAAATTTATCAAAACCATCACTAAATAGGTTTCCAACAAGAATAATAAAAAGATTTCATAACCATTTCAAGCTAAGCCTTCAAATTTTAAGTAGGTGTAATTGAGAGAGAATCAACCTACCTCACAAACATTTGTGAAAACATAAACAACACAATAATTCTCTAGATCTGATCATAAACTATGATTCCTTCATTAGATACAATAATAATTCATAATAAATAACCAAAACACATAGATCTATCCATAATAGGTTAGATATATTATTTTGAGAGAGTGTAAAACCTTGGATCTAAGAAGAATTGATAAGAAAGGGAACTATCCAATGAATTTGGGCCTCCAACACACTTTGATACACCTACATATTTCTTCTAGACCAAATGGAATCATTGTTGAGCAAAGTATTGTTTTCAACAATATATAATGTTATTTAAAGGGGAGATTATTGAAAATAATATTCTGTCTCTTTATGATAATTTTGATTCTCAGAAAAACCCTTAATTATTTTCTAATGATTTTATTTATTATTTTGCAGGAAATTATTAATTTATTTTACTCTTTAAATAATGAGAATTTATTACTTGTTCAGAATCTGCTTTAAGCGCATCCTGGAATCACTGTTCATACCTTACTTGTTCGGAATAGTCTTTAAGCATGTCCTGGAATCATTGTTCATACCCTACGTGGATAAACGCAGCGTAAGGATGAAAAGTGTGTATATTTTTGAGATAAGAGAAAAGTATGGTTAAACAACCATACATTTTCAGTAAAGTATGGAAGAATAACCTTACGTTAGGAAGGAACCTTATGTTTTGGTTTTCAACAAAGTATGGAAGGAGAACTGTACTTAGGTACTAAACGTTACGTTTGTTTCTCAAAAGTATGGTTCATCAACCTTACTTTTGTGAACAATCATACGTTCTTGGAAAATTATGGATTAAGTAAAAGTATGTATCTTTTACCGTACGTTTGAGAGTTGAAGAAAAAGTATGGATGATCAACCCTACGTTTATATTCACCCTTACTTTGTGAAACTTACATTTGAAGAAAGTAACATGAACCCTACGTTTATGTTCAACCTTATGTTGTGAACCTTATGTTTGAAGACTATGTTATCAACCCTACGTTTGGAGGTCATGTCATCAACTTTACGTTTGGCGTCGGAAATTTTGAAAGATGGTATTTTTATGCAACGGTCAGAAAGATGATTATTGGGCGGATTTAAAACCAGATTTAAAGTCATTTTTAAAGTACAACTTTGACTGATTCAAAGTCGTTTTATCATTGGATTAAAGATCGATTTAAGAGGAGCTTTTTATGCCATGTTTTCAGGGAAGTTACGACTACTCTGTAAGTTCAAATTTTTTAATAATGTGAATCAGAAGGTGACTTTTATGGATTTAAATGTGAAGGAGATATGCTCAGCTTTATTATATATGTTCTCTATAATAAAAATATATATATACAGGAGAGTGGTGATCAATCTTCATTAATATTATTAAAAAAAAGGTGGAAAACAGAGACTGCAGAAAATCACATTGATCTGCTGATTCAAAAAGGAGCGTCAAAGATCTGTTCATTTAAGAAGAAGAAGGAACTCGATAAAGGATTCACTTGTTCTGCATCGAATATCTAATTTGGATCTACTACTACTGAAGTTGTGAACTACATCTCTATATATACTACAACCGGATCGACTCGGAATTGATTTGTTTTGAAAATCAATATTTCTAGAGACGACGATCCATCTGCTGTCAATTGCATTCCGTTGCAATTGTGAAGATCAACTAGAAAACTTCTTTCAGAAATTATTTTTATTCTTGAGTAACCAACTTCTCGTTCTAAGCTATGTAGGTTCTTGTTTGAACCAGAAGGCTTTGTTTTTCCTTGGATTTTAAAGGTGTCAACTGCCTGTATTCAGTTGTGGACCGGTCTGTTGAAACGAGGACCAGATAGTGAAAATCATCAAGATCGTGGAGTTGAACGTTGGTGGAGTGGACTAGGGGCCTTATGTTCCCCGAACCACTATACATCTTTGTGTCCCTACTTTTATTTATTTTCGATGCATGATCAAATCTGATAAAGCATAGAGGACATAACTCATTCAATTGAAAAAGATAATGAAAAATATGAAAGACACAATTCACCCCCCTCTTGTGTATAATCTGTATATTCAAGATCCAACAATTGGTATCAGAGCAGGAGATTTTGATAGAGCCTTAGCATGCTAGAAGCATTTAAAGATTAAAACAGAGCATCATGACTGATACAAGAGAAGGGATGTCAATGGTCAGAGCACCATATTTCAATGGAGAAAACTATGGCTGTTGGAAATCATGAATGATAATATATCTGAAAAACCTCGGATATAAAGTCTATTCAATGATTCGGACTCCTTATGAAATTCATGAAAATCCTGAGACATGGAGTGCTGATACAAAAGCAGAGTATGATATGAATTAGAAGGCTATGAATGCAATCATCTGCGGTCTAGGACCAGATGAATTTAATAGATTATCTCAGTGCCTGATAGAATATGAGATGTGGTAGACAATAGTTGTGGCATATGAAGGAACAGACAATGTGATACAAATGAGATATGCAACTGCAAAACTGAAATTTGATACTTTCAGAATGTTTGAAGGATAAAGCATTACCCAAATGAATGGGAGATTGACAGAAATTGTCAATAATATAACAGCTCTAGGAGAACCTATCAAATAGGCTGATCAAGCATTAAAAGTACTAAGGTTACTTCCTACTCGATGGAATGGTATCTCTGCTGCAATCAGACAATCAAATCCTAACAAAAATCTAACCATGAGAGAGACGATTGGTACACTGATGATGTATGAAGCTGAAATGTAAGATGAGGCCAATGAATATAAATTGCTTATCAAAAGAGAAGATACTGCCATGAAAGTAACTTCACAACAAAATAATAGAAAGATGAATAATAGAGAAGTCAAAGCTAAATCAGAGAGCTCTGACTCATCAAACTCAGATGAAGAGCTGGTTGAGCTAGCCAGGAAATTTAGAAAGTTCTACAGCAAGAAAAGAGGCTTAAAAACTTTTAGGAAAGATGATAAGGAAGTAAGATGCTATGAATGCATGAAGATGGGGCATATCAGACCAGATTTCCCACAATTGAAGGATGCAAAGAAGAATAAATTCTTCAAAAGAAATGACTATGAGTAGAAAGACAAGAAAGATATGAAAGCCACTTGGAGTGTATCTGAAGACTCCAGTAGCTCTCCTGAATCAAGCTCAGAGAAAGAAGAAGTCAATCTAAAAGCAAACATGTGTTTCATGGCAGAAACCGATGAGGTATACTCATATTACTCCTCTGACTCAAATAATGAATCAAATTCTGAATCAAGCTATATAAATGAAAAACTTGCAGCCTATTGCAATATGCTTGAAGAAAAATATGACTCACTATTTAAGAAACATAAGTCACTAAAGAACAAATATAAAGTTGTTTCAGATGAAAGAGATACAATTATGAAACAACATAAGGAATTAAATGATAAATACAATTCTATTAACACTAACTATATTAGTTTTGAATCAAGAATAAAAACACTGTAGGCTGAAGTAGAATCTTACAAACAGGCTGCATTGGTTTTTACAAAAAGGGAGAATTCATTAAATGAAATTCTTGGAAAAACTGTCATTAAAAAGGAGAGATTTGGAATTGGCAGTAAAGGAGAAAAACCTAAGCTATATAAAAATTATTTTGTTCCTAGCTCTAAAAAGGTTAACTGTAACTTTTTAGGACAAAGGGACATATAGCTAAAAATTGTTTCGTAAGACAGCCTCAAATTTGTGGTATTAAGAAAGCCTATGTTTCAAAAGACTTATATGATTCATCCGATTTTAAAAGAACAAAGAAAATCAGGATACCCAGATCATTTCTAGCTAACACCCCTAGACCCAACAAAATATGGGTACCAAAGCAATTTGTTTGAATGTCTTTGCAGGTAGCAGGCCACCAGAGAAGAAAAGATATATGGTACATGGACAGTGGATGCTCAAGACATATGATTGGAAACTCATTGAATTTTTCTTCACTCACTCAAAAGGAAGGATGACTTGTCACATTTGGTGACAATGCCAAAGGAAAAAATCGTTGGCATTGGAACTATTGGAGATCCAAAAACAGTCTCAATCAACAAATTACTTTATGTACAAGGATTAAAACAAAATCTGATAAGTATCTCTCAACTTTGTGATGATGGATATATTGTTGACTTTACTAACAATTTATATACTGTTTCTAAAGATAAACTGTTTAAATTTAAAGCACCAAGAACTGATAATGTCTATACTTTGGATTTAAATTCCTTGTGTAAACAACAAGTAAACTGATTGACTACTAAAGTAAGTGAATCATGGATCTGGAATAGGAGACTTGGACATTGTAATATATATGTTTTAAATAAGTTATCTAAGAAACATTTAGTTTCTGATTTACCTAGTCTCAAATTTGAAAGTGACAGATTTTGCGATGCATATCAACTTGTCAAGAAACACAAATCATCCTTCAAATCTGTTAATAAAGTTGCTACATATAAACCTCTAGAACTTATTCATATAGATTTGTTTGGAACCTCAAGAGTAGCAATCTTAGCTGGTAAATTATATGTATATGTTTTTGTTGATGACTATTCTAGATTTACATGGATTTTTTTTTTAAATTTAAAAATGAAGCTTTTACTTTATTTGAAAGTTTCTGCAAATCTATTCAAAATAAAAAATGTTTTAATATAATCTCATTAAGAAGTGATCATGGTGGAGAATTTTAGAATCAGTAATTTAATTCCTTTTTCTCAAACATGGCTATTAAACATACCTTTTATGCACCAAGAACACCTCAACAGAATGGGATTGTAGAAAGGATAAATAGAACAATTCAAGAAATGGCAAGAACTATGATAAATGAATATATCCTACCTATATATTTTTGGGCAGAAGCTATGGATACAGCTTGTTATATAATTAATAGAGTTTTAATTAGACCTATTTTGAAAAAGACACCCTATGAACTATGGAATAATAGAAAACCTAAAGTAAATTACTTTAAAGTTTTTGGATGCAAGGTTTACATCTTGAACACCAAAGACAATATTGGTAAGTTCGATCCAAAATCTGATGAAGGTATTTTCTTAGGATATTCTGCTACCTCCAAAGCTTATAGAGTCTATAATAAGAAGTCAAGGATTGTTGAAGAATCAGTTCATGTAAGATTTGATGAATCTGATCCCTTTGAGAAAAGGACAGATCAAATGGATGAACCTGACTCTAATGATAACATGAGACTTGAGAACATAAAGAATGATTTTGAAAATGATATAAAATAAATTCAGTCCAGTTCAGAGGAACATGATACTGAAGAACCTTTAAATGTTTTTCCTAGATAGTCTAGAACCCTAACTAATCACCCTTTATAAACTGTGATAGGTGACTTAGATACAAGAATTTATACTAGAAGAAACTTAGGAAACCTAGTGGAATTCTCTGTCTTTCTATCTCAACAAGAACCCAAGACTATAGAAGAAGATTTAGATGATGAAAGTTGGGTAATAGCAATCCAAGATGAAATTAAACCAATTTAAAAGAAATGAAGTTTGGGAATTAGTGGAACGACCTAAGAATTATCCAGTAATAGGAACCAAATGGGTCTTTAGAAATAAACAAGATGACCAAGGCACAATAACTAGAAATAAAGTAAGATTAGTAGCTAAAAGATACAATCAAGAAAAAGGAATAGATTATGATGAGACTTTTGTACCTGTAGCTAGGTTAGAAGCCATTAGAATCCTTTTAGCCTATGCATCTTATATGAATTTTAAATTATTTCATATGGATGTTAAATCTGCCTTTTTAAATGGTTATTTAATGGAAGAAGTTTATGTTGAGAAACCTCCTGGTTTTGAAAATTCTCAAAAACCAGATTCTATTTTTAAACATAATAAAGCTCTTTATGGCCTTAAACAAGCACCTAGATCTTGGTATGAAAGATTAAGTTCTTTTCTTTTGAAAAATGATTTTATTATTGGAATGGTAGACCCAAAACTCTTTAAGAAAACTGTAAAAAATAATGTTTTATTGGTTCAAATTTATGTTGATGATGTAATTTTTTGGATCAACTAATAAAACCCTTTTTCATGAGCTTTCAAAGTTAATGCAAAAAAAAATGAAATGAGTATGATGGGAGAACTAAATTTCTTCTTAGGACTTCAAATTTATCAAAAATGTTTTGGAAATGTTTTGAATCAAAGAAAATACATTACTGATTTACTTAATAAATTTGGACTTGAAAACAGCAAGACATTTACAACTCCTATGTGTACTAATATAAAAATTGATTTGGATGAAACTAGAAAATCTGTTGACAACAAGTTTTATAGAGTTATGATTGGTAGTTTATTATATCTTACTTCTAGCAGGCCAGATATAATGTATTCAGTATGTCTTTGTGCCATATTTCAATCAAATCCTAAAGAATCTCTTCTAACTGCTATTAAAATAATTTTTAGATATTTAAAAGGAATTGTTTTTCAATCTCTTCTTTATCCGAAAACTTCTGATTTCAATTTGATTTCATATTTAAATGCTGACTTTGGAAGTTGTAGATTAGATAAAAAAAAGCACATCAGGAACATGTCACTTTTTAGGAAAGTCTTTGGTGTCATGGTCTAGTAAGAAACAAAATTCAGTTGTCTTGTCAACAGCCAAGGCAGAATATGTTTCTACTGGCAGTTTCTATGCACAAGTGTTGTGGATGAAAAACACTCTTATATACTTTGGATTGAATTTTAAAAATACACCTATTTTATGTGATAATACAAGTGCAGTTAATATTTCAAAAAATTCTATTAGTCATTCTAGAACTAAGCACATTGATATAAGACATCACTTTTTAAGAGATCATGTTATTAAAAAGGATATATTTTTAGAATTTATAAATACAGAAATTCAATTAGAAGATATTTTTACTAAACTACTTCCCACTGTAAGGTTTGATTTTATTAAGGGGGATCTAGGTTTATTTGATTTTAAATAAAATTTTACTTCACATTTTTTTCTACTTAAAAATAATTTTTTTATTTTGTTTTTAAAACAGAATAAGTTTCTTTTATCTACGTAATCTATTTTATTTATTTTTAAATATATGTAATGATTATTAAAAACACGGGAATCAAGGTTGTTAGAAACCTTTTCGACTTCTGAACTATTTTACTTCTATCGAAACCCTTTCGAACGCCTAACATCGGCCTCTATTAGTGAACCCTAATCTTTGAACCTCTAAAACCCTAACCTTCAAACATTCATAGATTATCGCAGAGATGGTAAGGAATAAAAAATCCAGTGAATCTGAGCCAAGAAATGTCAAGAGACAACACTCAGAAGGAAGAAAATCTTATAGGGAAAGGTAATCGATCTCAACTGGTTATTTCAGACAGATCTTCTATTGAAACAAGTGCTATCATTTCAGAATCTTGAGTAGACATTCAATAGTGAAAATACGGAATTTTTGTATGAGGTACAACTTATAAACTTCTTCAAATCTATATAGTTTAGTATGGGGGATACTGAGGATAATATGATGGCTAAGATAGAGGATAGGGATTTCTCAATCCCGTCAGTAGAAATTGGTAAGATTCTCAACTGCCCTCATGAGGGAGTTTTTCATTTTTATTTGAAGAATATAAGAGATGTTGTGCATAAATCTGAGGATATTATGTCCTTTTTGTTTGGGAAATCTACTATTAATAAAATTATGGTGAAAGATTTAGAACCAGATCAGAAGATCCTTGCTAAATTTGTTCAGATAGGAATAGCTCCCAGAATGGCAGAAATGGAAAATATTTTGTACCCTGACATGTAGATAATGTATCTTTTATTAAGTGATATCAAGTTAAAATTCCCAAGGTACATGGTCAGGTACCTCCATTAATGTTTCCTAAGTTACGCCCGGATGAACTTTTATCCTTTTAATCTGTTTTTTTCTAAACTGTTGATTAAGAAAGACATGGTGAGATTACTGGATGCCCAAGTACACTGTCATCACAGTAATATGTTTAATGCTAGAAATTTAAGGAAAATTGGATACTTCTGGAGCACCATTAAAGGAAAACTCTTGCTAGTAAGAGCTGAGGAAGATTCAGCAAGTGCTCAGGCTCAACCTGCTAAGTCCAAGGAGGGATAGGCTGAATTAAGAGTCAGAAATGTAGAAAGAAGGATCCGATTTGAAGTGGAATATGCTGAAGAATAAAGAAGTCATGAGGGACTTCAATCTTGAAGAACTAGATCTGTTAATGAGGAAATTACTTCCCCTGAATTTTCAACAATAATAGAAGCTTTAATTGCTTACTCTTTTGTAAGAGATATCATTATTGATATGACTATGGAAGTTGTTAGTGAAAGGACAGCACTAGTAAAGGGATCAACAGCTCAAGAAGAAGATCAAATGGAAAATCAAGAACATATTGTATATGATGTTGAAGTTACACTTCAATAGGACCAAGATAAGGAGGAAGTTCCTGGTGGGGAAGTGGCTAGACCTCAGGAAACTCCTGAAAATGTTGTTCTCGAAAATCCAGTGGAAGTCCAAGATGCTGATGTTTGTGGTGAGCATGCTTCTGAAGCTCACACATAAGTAATTCAAGAGGATTTTTCTGTGGAGGAGTCTGCGGACTCTAAGGAAAAATCTGTGGACCAACCTACTTAGGACAAATAAAAAGAGAAATCTGATGTTGAATCATTACCTTTGGTACTGCTGCATCATCCAGAGCCTGAAAATGAAAATCAAGCATAGGGTGCCTCTGATTCAAGGAAGAAGAAGTTGAAGAACTATACAAAAAGGTGTCTCAGTTAGAATCTGATAATGTCACTCTCAGAAATTCCTTAACCTTTGAACAATTGAGATTTAAAAAGATAAAAGAGAGTATAGACTCAACGCAAGAAGTTGAAATTTTTAAAGATGATATGCTGAATGCAGTTGAAAATTTGAAATCTGAAATGGTTATGAAGACAGATTTATCAGATCTGAAGTTGTTTATGGAGAACCAATTTGCATAAGTTGAAAATAGTGCTGTTAGTGGATCAGGTACTTCACCTGATTTAATCCGAAGATTTCAAGACATCACAGCCGCGATGAGCAACATGAATGATCGGTTGCAAGATATTCAATGTAACAGTGCTCTATTATCAGTGTTGCTGGACAATCAGAAATTTTTAGTGGATCAACTGACATTTAGTGAGCCATCAATCAGTAATCTGTTAAATCAAATGCCAGAGAAGCTGTCAGTGTTTATCGAAAAAGAAGAAATGATGCATGAGTTTTTCAGAGTCAATTTAATCGAGGATATTCATATGACTCAAGAGAATAGAGAGCTCATTATTAAACTTGGATATGGGATGATGAAGAGACTCGGGGAATAGTTCACATAAATCAAGTCTGCAATCCATAAGAGATAGAACCTATTGCCTATCTTGCTTAAACCTTGATTCTTGTGTTTATCATACTTGTATCTATTTTTCATTTTTTAATAAAAATATGTTTCTTTCTTTCTATTTGTTTTACTGTCTTTATTTTTGATATTCCAATACTCCAGATTTAATTATTGATAAATAGTTAACAATAGCATTTACCTATAGTTCAGTGCAACATTAAATGTGTTCAAATCCATAATTTATCATTCTTTTTTATATCACAAAAGGGTGAGAAATTTGGATAAACACAACATTTTATTTTAAAAACCCTTAGTTAAAAAACCCTTATTTAATTAGAGGGAGAAATTTGGATAAAACTAGAAACTTTTATTTCTAAAGAAAAATTATTTTATTTCCAGGGGAGAAATTTTTTTTTATTGATTTTTTTTTATTTTTCTAAAATTAAAATATTGTTTTATTTTGAGAGTTAATTTCATTTAATTTGTTTTATTATCTTATGGGTTTTGTGATCATAAAAAATGGGGATATTGTTGAGTAAGTATTGTTTTCAACAATATATAATGTTATTTGAAGGGGGAGATTATTGAAAATAATACTCTGTCTCTTTATGATAATTTTGATGCTCACAAATACCCTTAATTATTTTCTAATGATTTTATTTAGTATTTTGCAGGAATTTATTAATTTATTTTACTCTTGAAATAACAAGAATTTATTACTTGTTCGGAATCTGCTTTAAGCACATCCTAGAATCACTGTTCATACATTACTTGTTCAGAATCTGCTTTAAGCACGTCCTGGAATCACTATTCATACCTTATGTGGATAAACGCAGCGTAAGGATGAAAAGTGTGTATACTTTTTGAGATAAGAGAAAAGTATGGTTAAAAAACCATACGTTTTCAGCAAAGTATGGAAGAAGAACCTTACGTTAGGAAGGAACCTTACGTTTTGGTTTTCAGCAAAGTATGGAAGGAGAACCGTACGTAGGTACTAAACATTACATTTGTTTCTCAAAATTATGGTTCATCAACCTTACTTTTGTGAACAACCATATGTTCTTGGAATAGTATGGATTAAGTAAAAGTATGGATCTTTTACCGTATGTTTGAGAGTTGAAGAAAAAGTATGGATGATCAACCCTACGTTTATGTTCAACCTTACGTTGTGAACCTTAATTTTGAAGAAAGTAACATGAACCCTATGTTTATGTTCAACCTTATGTTTTGAACCTTACATTTGAATACTATGTTATCAACCCTACGTTTGGAGGTCACGTCATCAACCTTACGTTTGGCGTCGGAAATTTTGAAAGACGATATTTTTATGCAACGGTCAGCAAGCTGGTTATTGGGCGGATTTCAAGCCAGATTTAAAGTCATTTTTAAAGTACGACTTTGGCCGATTCAAAACTATTTTATCATTGGATTAAAGATCAATTTAAAAGGAGATTTTTATTCCGAGTTTTCAGGGAAGTTACGACTACTCTGTAAGTTCAAATTTATGAATATTGGGAATCAGAAGGTGACTTTTATGGATCTAAATGTGCAGGAGATATGCTCAGCTTTATTATATATGTTCTCTCTGATAAAACAATATATATATGAGAGAGTGGTGATCAATAATCATTATTATTATTAAAAAAAGGTGGAAAACAGAGACTATAGAAAATCACGTTGATCTGCTGATTCAAAAAGGAGCATCAAAGCTCTATTCATTTAAGAAGAAGAAGGAACTCGATAGAAGCTTCACTTGTTCTGCATCGAATATCTACTATAGATCTAATACTGCTGAAGTTGTGGACTATATCTCTATATCTTCTGTAACCAGATCGACTTAGAATTGCTTTGTTATAAAAATCAATATTTCTAGAGATGATGATCCATCTGCTGTCAATTGAATTCTGTTGCAATTGTGAAGATCAACTGGAAAACTTCTTTCTGAAATTCTTTTTATTCTTGAGTAACCAGCTTCTCGTTCTAAGCTGTGTAGGTTCATGTTTGAACCTGAAGGATTTGTTTTTCCTTGGATTGTAAAGGTGTCAACTTCCTGTATTCATTTGTGGACCGGTCTATTGAAACGAGGACCAGATATTGAAAATCATCAAGCTCGTGGAGTTGAGCGTTGGTGGAGTGAACTAGGGGCCTTCTATTCCCCGAACCACTATACATCTTTGTGTCCCTGCTTTTATTTATTTCCACTGCATGATCAAATATGATAAAGCATAGAAGACAGAACTCGTTCAATTGAAGAGATAACAAAAAATATGAAAGACACAATTCACCCCCCTCTTGTGTATAATCTGTATATTCAAGATCCAACAATCATTTCTCACACCGTGGGAGAAAAAGGATTTTTTGTTATGAGATAATTAGGGGAGAACTGAGGCTTAAAGAAATTAAATCAGATTAGATCCAATAATTTTATAGTTCTAACTATATGTCATAAAATTATACCACATAATTTGGAAAAACATACACCAACCTTGTTGTGATACAACCTTAATCCAACTCCTCACATGGCTGGCTCGCATGGTTATACAAAAGATCATCTAACCATGATTTTCAAATTGTACATACATTTCACGATCTCCCTGGGAATCCATATGGTTTTTCCAAACCATGCAATAACCATGCAAAGATACTGTCTATCCCACACATATAATCCATGTAGTTTCCTATATGGGTTTCATGATTTGTACTAACCATACTCAATCTGTGCACCTCCAAAAAAGCCTCCAAATCATGCAAAAACTCATTTGAACCTCATAAAATGTAACTCAAAAAATATATATACTTAAAATTCATAAATTAAGGGCCAATTATCTGAAACTAGGGGTGCTAAATTTCTTCCACCATTGATTTTTTCATCCATTTAAAATAGAAAATCATAGTTGTCTGGGAAGAGTTCTGGCCACTACTCTAACATTTCTTTTTCACTCTCCCATGTTTCTTCTTAAATCCGAACATGCTTCCATAAAACCCACACTAGACTGATGTGTTTCCCACACAATAATTTCTCTTATATATCCATAATATGTATCAAGACATGAATCAATGTATCATATGGATCTAGGTCAATGATATCCGACTGATTCACATAGTTATGATTAGGTGGATACTTCTTCAACTAAGATATGTGAAAAAAATTGTTCACAGAAATGAACCTTGTCCACAAAACCAACTGATATGCCACTTCACCAAACCGTTCAAGTATCTAAAAAGGTCCTATGTATCAAGGTGATAACTTTTCCTTCATACCAAAATGATGATTCCTATGCTTTGGATAGATTCTCGAGATCACATGATCACTCACCTCAAACAACAACAGTTGTCAACAATGATCCACATACAATTTCTAATTACTATGAGTCATCGCCATTTTCTTCCTGGTTGATTGAATCTTCTTCATTGTCACTTTAACAAGTGTTGATCCAACCAGTGAAGTCTCACTTATTTACACTCAAAAAAGGGGAGAATGAAATGGATACCCATACAATAAGAATCCATATGTATCAAATCCAAATAATTGTTATTGTATGAGGACTCCACTAATGGTATGTGCTCCTCCCATGACCCACCAAAATCCATTACTCAAGAACTAAGAATTTCCTCCAATAGTTGGATCAAAATTTTAGATTTTCCATCTATTTTAGGATGATACGTTGTAATCATAATCAACTATGTCCCATGGGATTTTTTTAAGTATTTCCAAAAATAAGATGTAAACCTGGAGTCTCTATTTGATACAATCGAAACTGGAATGTCATGTATATTTTAAACATCACATATATAGATTTCGGACAAGTCCTCCACCATATGGGATTCATGAATAGGGATAAAATGAGCCTTCTTGGTGAGATGATCCATAATTACCCATATAGATACATTTTTTTTAACCATTCTTGGTAAAATTGTCACAAAATCTATGGTTATCTACTCCCATTTCCACATGGGAATTGGTAAAGACTGCAACATGCCTACTAGTCACTAGAGTTCCATCATGACCTACTGATAGGTGAGGCATCATGAAACATACTTTTCCACTACCCTTTCTATGCCAAACCACCAAAGATATGCTTTCATCTCTCTATAAATATTTTTAATTCCTAGATGAACAAACCATTTCAAATGGTTTCAAGCATTAAGGATCTAGTCATGAAAAACCAAAGTTACCATGATCTGATCTCTAAACCATAAAACTGGACTATGTTCTAGCTTTTATCCCTAAATTATCTCCCCACCATCAATTTTTAACCACATAGAAACACATTCAGAATCAAATATCAAAGCCTCTTTCGCATGATGAACCAAATCAGGAAAAAATTAAACTGGGAAGAAAATTGCTACATCACCATGGTAGGTACAATCATGGTGCATTTCTATTATCACCAACATCAAACACCACTGATCAAAATATTTTGTATCCAACTGATTATATGGCATCTTGATTAATTCTTCCACTAATGAATTTCCTTTACTCGGTTTATACATCAAGTCAAAGTTGAAAATTTGAAGGTATTTCATCCATATTTTTTTCCTTAGATTCACATATATCTGTGAGAAATTTTTTTAAACTGTTATGATCCATAAATACTATGAATTTCCCACTTAAAAGATACTAAAACCAAGCCTTTAATGAATAGACTAAAATAGCTAATTCCAAGTCGTGTGTTTGGTAGTCTTCTCATACAAATATAACTGCCATGATCCATAAGAAAAAACATGATATTTCTATATAAAAACACATCCCAACCCAAATCTAGATGCATCACAATAGAATACATATCCCTTTCCAAACTCTAGAAACATGAGAATGGGTGCTGATGTAAGTCTAACCTTAAACTCTTGAAAGGATTTTTGATATTCTGTATTCTACTGAAATAAAATTCCTTTCCTCGTCAAAGTTTTCATTACTGATTCTAGTTGTGAAAATTCACATACAAAATGTATGTAGTATCCTAATAATCTAGGGAAACTAAGTATCTCAAGGAAATTATTTTGTGGTTTCCAAGAGATAACCACTTATATCTTTTCAGGACCTACAGAAACTCCTTTTTTATAAATGAAATAGCCAAGTAAATATACCTATTATATCCATAAATCACACTTTGATAACTTTTCATATAGAAAATTCTCTTACAAGATACCCAACACTATAGACAAGTGTTTCTCATGATCCACCTTTTTCCTAGAATACACCAGTATATCATCCACAAATAGAACCACAAATGAATCTAGATGCCTTTGAAATATCTAATTCATTAATTCCATAAAGGAAATTAGTGTATTTGTAAGAAAAAAGGCATAACAAAAAACTTATAATGGCCATATCTTCTTCAAAAATATTTTTTAGAAATATCCTCCTTCTGAACACTCATTTCGTGATATCCCAAACATAATTCTATTTTAGAGAACCAATGGGCTCCCCTTAATTGATGAATCATTTCATCAATTCATAAAAGATTATGTTTATTCTTTATCATAAATTGGTTAAGATTATGATAATGTATAAAAATCCTAACAGTTCTATCTACCTTCTTTAAAAAAAGAATCAACGCTTCCCATAGAGACATGCTCAGTCGAATGAACCCTTTAGTATTCAATTATTCCAAATGATCCTTCAATTCAATTAATTAAGTTGGATACACCCAATAAGATTGAAGTGATATAGGACTAATCCCTTATAGGATATCAATCATAAACTCGACTTCTCTTTTGGGTGGAAACCCTAATAAATTTTCAAGAAAAAAATCAAGAAACTGGTCTACTATTGTTGAAAAATATTTATTCGTGATCTCGTCTATTCATTCCAAAGCAACTACTATTAAATAGTTAGAGGTAGTTCCAATCACCGGTTATAAGGGTATTACCCTTCTTGCATCCACTACCCAATCTCTTTTAAAGATATTCCTAACAGAATCTGAAGATTTTAAACTCACATGTCATGCATAACAATTAGTATGGGACTCAACGTTTTTCATCCAATCATTTCCCACAATCAAGTCATAGACATTCATCTCTAAAATGAAGAAATCGCATATCAAATTTGTCCCATAGATTATTATCAAACACACTTCACATGTCAAGGATTGACAATCTTGTTGTCCCAAAGGTTTTTGGAGTTTTAAAATTGAAGGTATTATCTCAACATGTAAACTCATTAGATCAATGACATGAGAAGTGATAAATGAATGGAACACCCATATAAAATAAATATTTTATAAGGGTTGAAATCAAAATAATCATACCTATCACCATTGAAGGTCCCAATTGATCATTCATGATCACTTTCTCATCTTCATACAATTGCTTACTCACTGCACCTTTTTATTAATAACCATACTAATATTTCATTGGTTGAGGAGTCATGGTGTTCCTCAAATCACCATAGATTTCTTATTTTATTGATGAGATATATCATGTTTCACTCTTCCCATCGAACCATATAATTCCTAAGAAACATGATATGTATCCCTAACACCCAACCCCAAAGTACTATAAAATAGCACTGAAGATATCTCATATGGTTAAATTGTCACATGCTCTATGTGGTTTCGTATAATCTCACAAGATGTGATCAAGTGAACCAGAATGAAAACATATAGGCTTACTCTTCAACTGAGGAGGTAAGTTGATTGATCCCATGGTCTAATTTTGAGATATACCAACTCATTGAGAATAGGTTTCCCTACTCTTATTATTTATAGAATTGGATTTCCCACCTATTCCAAAAAGAATAAACATTATTCCTCTAACCGTATTTCTTAAAATGTCGCTTTCTGCTACCATCACTCTATTAACCATATCTATATAATCCATTATACAAATAATAGAAATCTTTGAGTGAATTTCTGATTTTAACCACGACTCAAAAATTCATGCCTTCAGGGACACACTTGAAACAAAATCCATTGAAAATAGAACTAAATACATAAATTTAGTTGTATACTCTATTACTGAGATATTATTCTTCTTCAAAAAGAATAAGTGTGTTTTTATAGAAATTTCAAACGTGTTATTATATAATTTCTTTTAGAACAATTATTCAAAATCCTCTCATGCCATGGATCTGTCCAATTTATCTTGATTTTATAAATCACACAAATGGCATGCTAGATCCTCCACCATATAGATTTCCAACTTCACTTTAATATCAAATGGTGTGTCAAGGAAATTAAAGATTATATTCATCCTATTCAGCCACACTTCTACTTTTTCCGGATCGAAATCACCACAAAAGATGGGTGGATTATTATTTTGGAGCTGAATCAAATGATCCACTTGACTTGCTTCATCCTTTTTGTTCCCTCTATCCATATCCTGAAAATCATGGACAATACCCTGGACTAACTATTGGTTCACCTATAGATCGGGTGCAACTACAGCCTCTTCTGGTTGTCTTCTATAGTGCCTTCCCAATTCAATTCCTTGTAACCAAAAAAAACTCTAACAATTAAAGTCTTAGTTATTTACAATTAACACATTTACACATATCACAACATATCTTTCCACAATCATTTTTATCCACAATAAACGATTTTAACCATTTTAAAAATTCCACCATAAATCCTGGAATTGTCTAAAAAAACTCATGTACCAATTCATGTCATGAAACTTTCATCAGCTAAACCAATGATGATGAGGTAAAAATCTCATGGAAGTGTCTAAAAACACTCATGTGCCAAAACTCCTTGGTAACTTGAATTTTAGAATAAAGAGGTTAGCTATGCATTTAAATTCTCTAAATTTCAAGTTCTAACAATCCTACTCCTCAATAACATCCCAAGAGATAAATGATCTTATCAATACTGATACCATTTACAACTCCATGAATAAACACAACTGATACGCATGGATAAAACAAAATGATTCCATTTGTAACATCCCACCCCTTACCCATTAGCTTGGAAGAGGTTGTGGGTGTTACTAGGACTTAAGTAACATCCCCAAGACGCCAAAGGATATCAATAAATTCCAAAGGATTAAAAATAAATTGGGAGATGATTTTACATTAAAATATAACACAACTAAACCAAGATAACCATAAAAAACAAACCTCTATATGATACATGAGTACAAATACAAATCAAACAAAACCAAAACAAACCAATAACCAGATCAGAGTACCAGAAGAAACCAAAGACAACATCCAAGGAAACCAAATACAAAAAAAAACTCAAAGACACCAAATATATAAAACCAGTAACTCACAACCATCTCTAATATCCAACTTTACAAGACACACCCAATGTATCAAGAGGCATCACTAAAGAACTGAGAAACCTTAACTTTAACTGTGTCCCGAATGATTACATCTGGAAACGTACAACGGTTTCCAAGAAAGGGGTGAGTCTAAACTCTATAGTATTTCCCCAATGATTTCCCAAATCACACCACTAGGAAAAAAATTGTTATAACATTTATATAAAATAGTCTAGAAAATTTTAAAAATAGTTTATATCAAATCCAAAATAATATTCCATGGGAAGAAATCAAAATAGGCCTATAAAACGTTTCTCAATTTCATTTGGCATTCCCATTTGATAATTCCACAAATCCACACATATACACATGCATTACCAGGTGAAAGTTACATAATCGTGAGTGCTCGCTCATCAATCTACCAAGTCCTCACAAGGTAACCAATACCAAGTAACCTAATGGCACACGCCCCTTCCATAGGGTCGCATCTAATATAAATGAACTCACACTAACCATGTATGTCAAAACCCATGCCAAGACACTTCACATAAAACCTTTATTTCTTTAAAAAAATCAACAACCATTTTCTGTTTATCAAATCAAAGCCATAATTTTAAAATCACCATTTTAAAATTATCATCAAAGAGGTTTTCCACAAAACCATCCAATTTCTACAATTTCACAAAACCATCACTAAAGAGATTTCCAACAAGAACCACACAATAATTTCACAACCATTTAAATAAAAAAAATTATTTCAATATAATATTTCAAGTTCTAAACAACTAGAATTGATATAAAGTCCACCTACTGCATAATCGTTGGTGAAAATGTAGAACGAAACAATGATTGTAACACCTCAAACATTTTATAGTATGTTCTTATTAAATACAATATATTTATTAAATAGCCTGTATTTTATGAAGCACTAAGCCTTTTGGAAATAAAACTTTATAGGAGAAAGTTATAATCTAGCCATTAAACTTAAATTTTCCACTTCTGTGTTTTGAGTTTCAAAAAATGGTCATTTACGGTTGTGACCAGTAAGTTACTTGGAGTCTGATAAAACCAAATTGTTTTTTATGAATAGTAACATACCCTTATGAATAGTAATATGAAACTTAGGAATATTAAATCATATTATTATTTTATTTTCTTAAGGTTATAAGGTAATGAGATGTTGATAAATTTTTCAAGATGTTGAAAAATGAGTTATAGATTTAAAATTATTATTTTTTAATAATTTATGATTTTATTTAAAAATTAAATTAAAAATATTTAGAAAATTATTTTCAAAAAATGGAGTTCATTTTAGATTTATATATATAAAAAATGGTTATGGTGAATTTTTGGGATTTTTCTAAAATACTTGAATTTTTCTTGAATAGTAAAAATACAATTTTGAGTTTTTGGTAGTTTACTGACATCATAATGATGTAATAATTAATATAAAAGGATGGTCGACTTGTGTACAGTAAAATATGACATGAGGTTTCCCAAGTGGTTAAAACCATGGGCAAATACCATGGTAAAGTCCATGGTTTTTCAAAAAAACACTAATGAGGTGTCCCTTAAAATTAATTAAAATCTCCCTTTTATTTACTATAAATACCCACTCATACCTTAGTTTTCTTTCATTAAAAATTAATAATACTGTAAGTTCTGGTATTTTTACCTTCCTAGGAATCCTCCCAAGGTGTCCTCAAGCCCCAAGGTCCCAACCTTCAAGTTTGGGGAATTACTCTTCAATGTAAGGGAATCTACCACCCTTCTCTTTTCTTAAAGCTTTCATTTTATGTTTTCTTTTTTTCAATTGGATTATGTTGGTATATGTAATTACATATTCCCATCTATTTAAATATTATGTAATAGTGGTGAGAGACCCTCTTTCTCTCATAAAATTGTTTTATGAAATTTTAAGTGACGTCGTTAGGCTGCCAAATTTTCATGAGGGATTTCTCAATTTTTCTTTTATTTTGAGTTCCTTTCTTTTAACTTTATTTACTCATATCCCCTCATCCAAATTATATGATAATTATATTAACTTACATTAACTTTAATTATATTATGATAATTTAATATTTCATCATCATCTCTCTTTCCACCTCCTTTTATACTAATAATGAAAACATCGTCCGAGATGTGTTAATTTGTCACATTCAAGGACGACGGGTTCTCAATTTTCATTACCATCTTCAATTTTGGACACAAAACCTTTTTAATGTTTTAACCAGATCATAATATATGTATCTTACCTTATTTAATTTCCTTTAATCCTTACACACTCATAATATAAAATAATAATACAAAACAAGTTCATTATGAACAAAACCGCCAAGTTAATCCAAACATTTGTAATTAACTTTTAACTAATCATAATCATGGTATATTACCCAAAATCATTATAAGATAATTTATATCTATTTAATTTAATTAATAATATATTTTAACAATTATTAATGTTTATCCACACATCAAATGGACTTCCATTCATGAATACAAGTAAACTGATCATGGAAACCAAGGAACAAAATGCTTCCAAAACAATAAAATTGAACCTCTTAAACCCATAAAAATGGTCATGAATGAAACATATAAGGTTATAATAAATAAATTATATTTATATTAGGTTATAAAATTTTTAATTAATTAATCTAAATTTGATAATTCAGGTCATTAAAATAATCGAAGAACACACTCGAGCATAAGGTAAGGGGTTTCTTATCTCACTTTTAATTCCGTGATATTTCCATTGTTCGCCCCATATTTCTTGAATGTGGTTTATTGTGTACTAAAATTTGATATATATTATCATTATTATATTTATATTCTTGGTATTCTATTATTCATTTGGTGGTTATTAATTTTTTTTCATACAACTCAATTGATTACAACTTGGTATGGGACTTTGCCTCAATTTCCATTTCATTGAGACTTACTTGGTATTGTGCACCAAATATTTCTTATGTGGTGTATCCACTTCCCATTTGAGATCATTTTTCATTTTAAATTTTAAATATATTATATATCCATATTCTTTTTTCATTGATATGCTTATTTTCTTAAGCTGTATACCCTTTTACATATGGTTTTTATTTGGAATGTTGTTTTAACTATAGAAATATTGATGAATTTGTATCCTATACTCTATATGGATATTGAGAAAGCATATTTTACTTATATTAAATCTATTTATAAAGAATTATTTTGACTTTAAGTGATGGTAGGGGCCCTCTATATCCCCTCGATGCATCAACCGGTCTCATGAGATAAATCAGTTGGCGACAAACCCTTCAAGTTTGTTTCTAAAAATCAGATGGGTTTTTACCCATGGACTTAAACTGTTTTGATGGTATATTGGTATCATGTTCCAAATACATGAATTCCAATTAATAATAATATCTCTTTAATCATTTTCAGTTATTACTATCCATGATCTTTTCACTATGAAAAAATTTATGGATGTAGTTTCATACTCATTTTATTAATGGCATTTGTTTTCTATTTATTCAAGATGATATATTGATTATGTCAAAAAATTTATGATTTAATTAGTAGTGATTAATGATTCCACTATTTTTAACCCTTACTGATCATTTGACCTCACCCCTTTCATTTTTTTACCTTCAACAGGTTATTAAGAAGAGACTATTTATTGAGTTTCTATGGTTGCAGTTTATTAGTCTGTTATTTATTGTATTTTGTTACCTTTTCCAATGTAATTTGAGTTACATATATGTATATAGATTCTTAAATTCTAATAAACTGATCGTTCCTTTAGGATTTTATTTCCTTTTAACCATTCCAATGTAACAAGTAATGTGCTGGCTCTAGGATTTTGGGGTCGGTGCATTACAGTTTGTATCAAAGGAAGTTTAATAGAAAACTTGAAACCTGGATTAGAAAATGTAGATTAGGTAACAAATCCCTAAGGTATTATTTGAGGACAAACATAAAATAAAACCCTGGAATTTTGGTAAGGGATAGATTATGTGGATCTTTCTTGCAAATACATCCATGACTGGATACAAACAGGTAGAGGTGGCTCTGGAACAGATGTACCTAGGAGTGAAAACTCCAACAAGGAGTTTTAGGCTTGACCTGAGGTATCTTGGTACACAAAAATGGGCCTTGATTCACTCTTGGTATTGACACTCCCAAGGTATATACTTTGGATAATTCACATTTTCTTTAAAATCCATTATAAAGTATTTTAATGTAATTTTTTCCTCAGAGAAACCATGTTTATGAGATTATCTATGCATAGAATTTTAATTTATGATAAGTAATTTTCTAGTTAAGATTATAAATTATGATTCATAACCTAATCTAGTGTATGCCATTATTTAAAGATGGTGCCAAATGGAAAAAGTGGAATCAATGCTCATGGGAAATATAGGGATTTCCCCACTAAGAAAGTCAACACAGTCAATGTTGGAGCGGATTAGATCATGACCATATTGGGAAAAATTACTCAGGTTGGGAAGAATAACCATGATACACCTATGTTGGATTGTTTCATGTGGAATAATCCCCATATTTTATTGGGATTACTAATCTAGTTGTAACTAAGTAGTGGATCAAGTCCCTTGAAAATATATCCATGGAATTAAGATGCAATGAAAATGAAAAGGTAATGCTAGAAATATATTGTCTCAAGGGTGACGTTGATCAATGGTGGACCTTGATCCAGAATACCACTAAGGAAGAATAAATAGAAGATATTTAATGGAGTACTTTTAATGAAATATTCTTCAAAAAATATTTCCCTCGTGAGAAACAAAACGAAATGAAGAGGAAATTACTTAGCTTAAAGAAAAGGGAATAATACAATATTGCAGAGTATGAGGTTACCTTCACAAGACTATCCAGGTATTCCATATATTACATACGAGACTCAGAAGAAAAGATTGATCATTTCTTTGAAGGTCTTAAGCCAAGTCTTTGAATGGAACTAGATTCTCAAACATTTTCATCATGTGATGAAATTGTATCAAGTGCCGTCAAAATAGATAAGGAATTTACTAGATCAAATTTGTTCAAGGGAAACCAAGATAAGAAGTATTACTCTAATAACCAAAGAAAAGGTGAAGTTCCATAAAAGAACAAGGGAAAGAAAAAATTCCTATTATGCGATAATTGTGGAAAGAATCATCTCAAGAAATTCTTGAAAGGCATGGGGTCTACTATAAGTGTGGAGAAAAGGGACATCGATCTAATGAATTAGAGGGGAAGAAACAAGTAGATGATGTTCAATGATAAAAATTTAGAGAGATGGGACACTATGAAAATGATTTTCCGAAGCACCAAGGAAAATTACATCAGAAATGGCCACGAGAGAAAGGGAAATCTTATGCAATTACAACCGTAGTGGTTGAAGATTCTAATAATGTGGTGGTAGGTTATATAATTGTTCCTCAAAATTTCCAATGCATTATTTGATTCTGGATCATCACATTCATTTATATCTTCTGAGTTTTCCAAGAAAATTAGACATGTTTAATTTGATTGAAAAAGGAATTATCAGTCAAAACTTTTATTGGGTGTATCATTGAAACAAAGGTGTGTCAATCAGTTACCCTCATGACACATAAACATGCTTTAGTTTCTAACCTTTTCATCATACCAAATATTTACTTTGATATAATTCTTGGTATGAATTGGCTATCAAATTATGATGAGAAGATATATTGCAAGAAGAAGGAAGTTATAATTTTTTAAAATGGTGTAGAATCCCTTATCTTTAGAGCAGAAACCTCACTATCTAATTCTTATCTAGATACAACCCCAATAGCTCTATTGAATACAATTAATAGAGATAAAGAGAACCCAATATCTATAGGTGAGGAAATAAATATTCAAATTGAAGATGTTCATATAGTGAAAGATTACATTGACGTATTTCCATAGGATTTACCTCGACATCCTCCAGAGTAAGAAGTTGAGTTCTCTATTGATTTAATTCATGGTAAAAGACCTATTACAAAGACTCCTTTTAGAATGGATACTATTAAATTAGTGGATCTTGAGAAAAAACTAGAGTATTTTAGTGACATAGGATTTATTTGACCAAGTGTTTCTCCATGGGGAGCCCATATCCTCTTTTTCAAGAAGAAATATGGATCCATGAGGCTATGCATTTATTATAGGGAAATAAATGATATTAAAATAAAGAATAAGTATCATCTTCCATGAATTGATGATTTATTTGATCAACATCATGGAGCACAATATTTTTCAAAGATTGACCTTCGGTCTGGATATCTTCAGCTGTGTGTGAGGAAGGAAGATATTCCAAAGACAACATTTTGAACCATGTATGGGCATTACAAGTTTACAATGATGCCTTTTGAACTGACTAATGAACCCTCTTTTTTCATAGATTTAATGAATAGAGTTTTCATGGAATATCTTGATAACTTGGTTGTGGTATTTATTGATGATGTACTGGTATACTCCAAAAGTTATGAAGACCATGAGAATCACTTAAGTATTATTCTAAAAACTCTTAGAAGAAATGAATTATATGGGAAGTTTAAAAAGTGTGAATTTTGGATTCAATCAGTTTTCTTCCTTGGCCACATTGTCTCTAAGGATGAAATATATGTTGATCCTATAAAGACAAAGGCTATTCAAGAATGTCCTACTCCAATGAACATAATTGAGGTACATAGTTTTATTCGTTTAGCAAGTTATTATCAGAGTTTTGTTCAGAACTTCACATGTTTATCCAACCCAATGATCAAGATCACAAAAAAAGGGGTTAAGTTCGTATGGAAAAAGGAATATGAATAATTTTTTAAAGAATTTAAGATAAGATTAGTGAATTCTCCAATCTTGACTCTACCATCAGGGAATGATAGATTTGTGATCTATATTGATGCATCAAAGAAAGGACTTGGTTGTGTCCTTATGTAGAATGATAGAGTGATTGTATATGAATCTAGGTAGCTAAAAATTCATGAAAAAACTATCCAAATCATGATCTTGAGTTATCAGTGGTAATATTTTCTCTGAAGATTTGGAGACATTACCTATGTGGTGAAAAATGTGAGATATATACAAATCATAAGAATTTGAAATTTATCTTCTTATAGAAAGAACTCAACATGAGACAAAGGAGATGGATTGATCTACTCAAGGATTTTTATTTCACAATACACTACCACTTGGGGAAGGAAAATAAGGTGACATATGCTTTTGAGTATAAAGTACCATGGAATTCTGAACAAGATGAGATTTGAAAGGGATCCTATATTCATGGATCTAGTAAATATGGATATGGGATTTATCATGGAAGGTAACACATCACTACTATTTCATATGGTTTCCAAACCTTCTTTACTGGAAAGGATAAAAAGTTATTAGACTGATAATGAGGAGTTTCAAAATAAAAATAAAGTTGTAAATGATGGGAAGTTTATTGACTTAGTATATGAATGTGGCATTTTAAAATTTGGAAAGAGGTTTTGTGTTCCTGCTATTTCTGATCTAAAGAAGGAACTATTGGATGATTCTCATAGATCTAATTTTTATATACACCTTGGTAGAAAAAAGATGTATATATATCTAAAGGAATATTTTTTGTGGGACAAAATGAATAGGAAGATTGCTAATTATGTGTTGAGATGTTTCGTTTGTCAATAGGTGAAGACTAGAAGACAAAATCCTGGAGAAGTCATGAAACCCCATCCTATACCTATCTAGAAATGAGATTATATTAATATGGAATTTTTCATGGGGCTACCAAAGACTCCAAAAAAGAATGATGTGATATGGGTCATTATTGATCGTCTTACAAAATCAACACATTTTCTTCCTATAAGAGAAGATTTACCACTTGAATGTTTAGAAAGACTATATATTAATGAAGTTGTAAGACATTATGGTGTACCCTTAACAATTTTTTTTATTTTGATCCTCATTTTACATCACAATTGTTGAAAATTCTTCAGAAGTCCCTAGATACTGATCTTCATTTGAGCACTGCCTACCACCCAAAAACTGATGGACAATCAGAACAGACTATTCAAAGTTTGGAGGACATGTTGAGGTCTTGTTCACTTGACTTTCAAGGTATGTGGGATCAGTATTTACCTCTCGTATAATTTTCCTATAATGACAGCTTTCATTCAAGTATTAATATGGAACCATATAAAACATTATATGGAAAGAGATGTTGTCCACCAACTTACTGGGACGATGTTGGTGAAAGAAAGCGTGTAGGCCTAGAACTTGTTGAGGAAACAACAGAAAAGGTGAAGATTATCCAAACCCATATCAAAACATATCAAAGTAGGAAAAAGAGCTATAATGATAATCGAAGGAAGAATTTGGAATTTCGAGAAGTATATCATGTTTTGTAAAGGTATCTCCATGGAAGGGTATTATATGATTCGGTAAGAAGGGTAAATTAAGTCCCACGTACATCGGACCTTTTGAAATTCTGGATCGAATTGGAACTGTAGATTACTGTTTAGAAATGCTTCCAAGTCTCTCCAAAGTTCACAATGTGTTCCACATATCAATGTTAAGGAAATACATTCCATACCCAACACATGTACTCAGCTATGAAGAAATAGAACTTGATCCCAATCTTTCTTATTAGGAAGATCCTATCAAGATTCTTGATACCAGAAACACCTATTCTGAAATAGGATGACTCATCAGGTAAAGGTCCTTTGGAGGAACCATAAGATGGAGGAATAAATGTGGGAACCTAAGGAGGTTATTAATAATAATCACCAACATCTTTTTAGTGGGCTTTATATATAAAATTTTGAGGACGAAATTTCTAAAGGAGGGAATAATGTAACGCCCCAAACAGTTTATGGTATGTCCTTCTTAAATACCTTATATTCATTAGATAGCTTATATTTTATAAAGAAATTATTCTCTATAAAACAACCCTTTATAGTATAAAGTTATAACCTAGCCATTAAACTTAAATTTTCCACTTTTGTGTTTTGAGTTTCAAAAAATGGTCATCTATAGTTGTGACCAGTAAGTTATTTGGAGTCTGATAGAACCAACTTGTTTTTTATGAATAGTAACATACCCTTATGACTAGTACTATGAACCTTAGGAATATTAAACCATATTATTATATTATTTTCTTAAGGTTATAAGGTAATGATATGTTTATTAATTTTTCAAGATGTTGAAAAATGAGTTATAGATTTAAAATTTTTATTTTTGAATAAATTGTGATTTTATTAAAAAATTAAATTAAAAATATTTTGAAAATTATTTTCAAAAAATATAGTTCATTTTTTAATTATACACATCAAAAAATGGTTATGGTTAATTTTTTGGATTTTTCTAAAATACTTGAATTTTTGTGAATAGTAAAAATGCAGTTCCGAGTTTTTGGTAGTTTAATGACATCGCAATGATGTAATAATTAATATAAAAGTATGGTATACTTATGTATAGTAAAATATTACATTAGGTGTCCCAAGTGGATAAAACCATGGGCAAATACCATGGTCAATTCCATGGTTTTTCAAAAAAACCACTAATGAGGTATCCCTTTAAATTAATTAAAATCTCCCTCTTATTTACTATAAATATCCACTCATCCCTTCGTTTTCTTTCATTAAAAAACCGTAATACTATAATTTATAGTATTTTTACCTCCCTAGTAATCATTCAAAGGTTTATTTAATCCCCCAAGTTCCCAACCTTCATGTTTTGGGAATTACTCTTCAAGGTAAGGGAATCTACCACCCTTCTCTTTTCTTAAAGCTTTCATTTTATGTTTTCTAGTTTTTTTTCAATTGGATTATGTTGGGATATGTCATTAAATATTCCCATTTCAGTGCATATTATTTAAGACTTATTATATACCTCATTTATCTCATCAAACTATTTTATGAATTTTTAAGTGATGTTGTTAGGCTGCCAAATTTTTGTGAGGGATTTCTCAATTTTTCTATTATTTTGAGTTCCTTTATTTTCTCCTTATTTTCTCATCTTCCCTCATCCAAATGATATGATAATTCCATTACCTTAAATTAATTGGAATTATATTATGCTAATGGAATATTTCATCATCATCTCTCTTTCCCCCTCCCCTTAAACTAAAAATGAAAACATTGTCCGAGATGTGTTAACTTATCACATTCAAGGATGACGGGTTCTCAATTTTCATTAACATATTCAATTATGGTTATGAAATATTTTTAATGGATGAACCAGATCATAATATATGTATTTTAAATTATTCATTGTTTTATAATCCTTACACACTCATAATATAAAATAATAATACAAACAAGTTCATTATGAACAAAATCGCCATGTAAATCCAAACGTTTGTAATTAACTTTTAACTAATCATCATCATGGTATATAACCCAAAATCATTATAATATCATTTATATCTCTTTAATTTCATTAACAATATATATTAACAATTTTTTATGTTTAACCACGCATCAATAAAACTTCCATTCATGAATACAAGTAAACCAATCATGAAAACCAATGAAGAAAATGCTTCCAAAACAATAAAATTGAAACTATTAAATCCATAAAAAGGGTCATGAATGAACATAATAAGGTTATAATAAATAAATTAAATGTATATGAGGTTCTGTAATTATTAATTAATGAAGCTAAATTTTATTATTCAGGTCATTAAAATAATCAAAGAACACACTCGAGCATAAGGTGAGGGGTTTCTTATCTCACTTTTAATTCTGTGAGATTTCCATTTTTTTCATTTTATTTCTTGAATGTGGTGTATTGTGTAATAACATTTGATATATATTATCTTTATTATCTTTATATTCATGTTATTATGTTATTCATTTGGTGGTTATTAATTTTTGGTCATACGACTCGATTGATTATAATGTGGTAAGGGAATTTGTCTCAATTTCCATTTCATTGATACATAATTGGTATTGTGAACCAAATATTTCTTATGTGGTCTATTCACTACACATTTGATATCATTTTCCATTTGAAATTTTAAATATATTATATATCCATATTCTTGTTTCATTGATATGATTACTGTATTAAGTCGTATACCCTTTTACATATGGTTTTTATTTGGAATGTTGTTTTAACTATGGAAATACTGATGAATCTGTATCCTATACTCTATATGGATATTGAGAAGGAATATTTTACTTTTATTAAATCTTTTTATAAATAATTATTTGGACTTTAACTGATGGGTGGGTCCCGCTATATCCCCTTGATGTATCGAAAGGTCTCATGAGACAAATCAATTGGTGACAAACCATTTGAGTTTGTTTCCAAAAATCATATGGGTTTTTACCCACAGACTTAAACGTTTTTGATGATATAGTGGTATCATGTGCCAGATACATGACTTACAATTAATAATAATATCTCTTTATTCATTTTCAGTTACTATCCATGAGTTTTCACTATAAAAAAATCTATGGATTCAGTTTCATACTCAGTTTATTAATGGCGTGTGTTTTTCATTTATTCACCATGCTATATATGACTGAAAATTAAGTTTTTTATTATCAAAAACACTTTTATGGAAAAATTGAGAAACCCCAAGTTCATCCAGGACATGCATTAAAGGAAAAAAACATAGTTGTTAAAATAAAACTTGACCCTATTAGCATCCTTATCCGTAAAAATTTTCTAGGAAAGGGAATTTATCAGTGTTGCTGGTGCATCATCAATCAGGTCTTCAAAGTGAGACGCTATCTTGTCCCACACTTACATGTATTCCTTCTGTGTGATCTTCTCTTCATTGAAACCTCTTACTAAAATTAGATTTTGTTTGTCTATACACTCACTCTGTTCACTGTTAGTATCCACCTGAATATGCCTTCCCATCATCTTCTCAGCATCCTATGTGGAGGCATTAATCACCATATATTCTTCTTCTATATATTCTTTGGAATGCAATAGAAATTACAAAGGAATTTCCACATGTTGGTCCCCCCAAAGGAAGTCTTCCCCACAACCCCCCTCCTCCAAATGAATAAATGTTCTAGAAGAATTGGAAATGCTCCCCTTATCCTTTCCTTTTTTTAGCAGATCGAGTCTCTATAGGTAAAGGTAAATTTGAGTAATCCTTTAGTCCTTTCTTACTGCCTTTCTGCCCCTTCCTCATCCATTGGACACAGAGATATTTGTCATGGAATTCTGGATCACTGTATTTAGCAGCCTGACTAGATGACTCTTCATCATAATTCTCCATGGGAAGATCATCCTCCTGATCAGACCCTTCAACCCCCAATCCAGCAAAGCGATTATCCAGCTTAATAGCTGGATACACGCTCCTCGAGCTTGATCTGTTCATAACCTCAGTCTATTGAATGTTCTCTTTACTATAAGGACCCAGACTAGTAATCACAGCTTAGACATATAAAGCATCCTTAATGGCCTTATCATTACCCTCCTTCTGTACAAGCTCGTTGGTGTCCAAACATGAAAAAGTGTTATGGGTATGGACATTGTCTTATACTAGACCCTTGTCTACAGGTTGAGTGTTGACCCCAGATGTAGAAGAAATTTGGTTTGGAGTGATATGGGGTTCATTTGAAACCCCTTATATCCAAACAACAATATCCTTCGTAGAGAAACTTCTACCTTCAACTTGAGGCAACTGCATGGAGGGTTCGTCCATTCACTTTGCCATTGTTTTACCCATGTCCTAGTCCCTCAATCCCTCCTTGATCCGATCAAACACCCCCAGCACAGAGGGTTCCTCCACCTATTTGTCCACTGGTTTACTCTTTACCACATTGTTCGCTAGTTGATTGGCTTGTTCCACATCATCTCATTTCCTCACATGCGTTGTATCCTTCCCCTAGTGAACACCCCGCCTACAGTTGGTGACCGAGTGACCCAGATGATGGCAAGATGAGCAGAACTCCACCCAATGGTCAAAGACCACTGACTATTTACACCGTACCTCCTCGCCGGCTTCAATCCACACAGACTAAACTGGTGGCCTTGATGCATCAACCTCCACACACATACTTGGGTTGATCAGATGGCACAAGGAAGCAGTATGTGAATCAACGTAGAGAAACTGACCCACTAAAATCCCTAACATATGTAAGATTTTAGGATTTTGGAAAGGGAGAGGTAATTGAGGTAGATTTACCCAAACCAGAATTGTTGGAGAGTCACGATTTAGGTATAGATCGTAGCTCCACTGGAACAGGTAGAAGCCGCAGCCGCCGCATTTCCTAGGAGCACACAAAAGTACATTCAATTATTATTGATTCATGATTCTTCTATTTGTAACCCTTACTAATCATTCGGTCTCACCCCTTTCATTTTTTTACCTTCGACAGTTTATGAAGATGAGACTATTTATTGTGTTCTCATGGTTGTAGTTTATTAGTTTTTGTTATGTATTTTATTTGGTTACCTTTTCCAATGTAATTTTAGTTACATCTATGTATCTATTTTCTTAAATACTAATAAACTAATAATTAATTTAGGATTTTCATTCCTTTTAACCATTCCAATGTAACAAGTAATCCACCGGCTCTAGGTTTCTGGGGTCAGGGTGTTACTATGATTCTCTAGATCTAATGGCGAACTATGATACCTTCATTAGATTCAATAATAATTCATAATAAAACAAACCAAAATACATATATATATATATCCATAATAGGGTATATATATGGTTTTTAGAGATAGTATAACCTTGAATCTAAGAATAATAGAGAATAATGATCAGTTATTGATGAATTTGGGCCTCCAATGCACTTTTGATTCTCCTACATATTGCTCCAGGACCAAAAGGAATCATCTCTCATGCCTTGAGAGAAAAATTATTTCATGTTATGTTAGAATTATGGAAAAATAAGGTTTAAAGAAATTAAATCATATTATATTCAATAATTTCAAAGGATTAATAGTACACTGCATGGTTAGGTCACATGTTTTAGAAAACCGTGCATCAATCGTACGGTACTACTGCCTTAAGACTACCCCTAGCATGATTGGATCACACGGTTATAAAAACTATGTGTCAACCATGATTTTACATCTATTAAAACATTTCATGTTCATCTTAGGAATCCATATAGTTTGTTCAAACCATTCACCAATTGTGCGGAGCTACTATCCCTCCTGCCACACAAGCCACACAGTTTCCTAGTCGGGGTGCACGGTTTGTACAAACCATGTTCAAAATATGCACCTCCATAAAATCCCCCAAAGCATTAAAAAACTATTATAAAACCATATAAAACTAACCTAATCAATATATATACTTAAAATACATAAATAAAGGTTAATGTACCTAAAATAGGGGTGCTACACATAAGTTTTTTAATAGAGGCGTCATATAGAAGACTTTGAGTCAAGCCATTGAAGAAAGGGTAGAGAATATTGGTACCATGCATATTATTTATGTAAAAATATATCCTAATAATAATACTATAATAATTAAGAATAACTTTAATTTATTAAATGGAGATATTTTTTTAGTGCATTAAATAGATATGAAGTTGATATGAATAATATAGTTGACATAGAGATATTTACTTCATCATAACAACTTCCTTTATAAAGTTATTCAAGTATGAAAATGATAAGATAATCAATCAATGTTTCAATAATCAAAAAGTAAGATCAAGATTCTAGTCATGTTTTTAGGAAAATCTAAATTTTTTTTGATGTTGATCATTAACTTATGTTCTTATCTCATAGGAAGTTTAAATATAGTCAAATGAGCTGATATTTAAGGAATATTGAAGAAGATAGTTGACATGGTGATCTAAGGAAAGTTATTACCAAGATTGTTGATTCGTATCTTTTTTGAATATTTAAAGTGTTCAAAAAATTAATTTATTGATTGGAATATTCAAATTTGGATGTGGGAAATTCAAATTTGAGTCTATGCTTCTTCCTAAGTTTTCATAGAAACAATGATGATATAAAGGGTAGTTAATGCATTGAGAAAAGATTTATCATGTTATTGGTTATGAGATTTGTTTAATTTATGTGTATTGTTGAATAAGTTAAGTTCCATTGGAAAGCTTTAGACATTAATATTAAGATAAATTCTCATTTAGATCAAAATATTGGATGACAAGGTACTGGGAAGAGCAGGTGGTGTCTGAAAGAGCGAATGCACTAGACAGAGAAATCAATCATTAGATGAATAAGGGGAGGAATTTTTAGATTAATAATAATAAAAAGGTATTTATTGAATAGTTTTAAGATACAATCATCTAGAGTAATAAAGTACTTGATGGAGAAGAAGCATCATATGGAGAAATAGTGCACCGAATAGAGCATAATTATTTGATAGAGAAATAGTGTATCAAATGGAGAAGAAGGGATTTTATGAACTTGTATTGGACATATAGGTATCAACACTACCATATGAATAGTGTCCTATGAAGAAAAATTTGAGTTTCTTTCTCACTACTGTGTAAGTAACATTAAAAATAGAAGTAAAGAACAATGTAGCACAATGACATTAATCAAAAGTCGCATTAGTGGAAGACTTTCTTTATATTGTAAAGTATCTAAAGAAGAAGTTATAGACTATCAACATTGGAAATATAAATAACCAATGAGGAGATACGAGTTGGATGATTTCATCAATAGCCTAGGGAATAAGGTTGTTTTCTTATCCTCCCAACTAAAGTATATGGAACCACACTTAGGTGTATTATTATTTTCAATCTAACCACTGTAATAGGAATCTCATTATAGAAAATAATTTTTGTATTGGTCATCACCATACATGGAAAAAGAAATATACTCTTATTGAGTAGTGAACCTTGTAAAAATATCATGTTCCATTATTTAATTGCTTTCATATACTTTTATATGATAACTAAGAAGATAATAGGGGAACCAAGATCCTAGTTGGTTTAAGAGGTAAAGGAATAAAAATTATTTATTGGTTTAAAAAGTCCCCAACATTTATTCATTCCCCCCACCCCCTCAATTTATCATATCTCAAAGTGAACCTAACAAGTGGTATCAAATCCAAGGTTCACTTATATTGGATTATCTACTTTAAATATTTGAGTTTTTGTCCAATATTAATAATAAAGTGTAGTTTCAGTGAATAATTGGTTATCTCTAAGTATAATATTATTCCTTACAAGAACATAATAAAATTGATAAATAAAGAAAAAAATAAAACTAAAGAATATTTACCTCTTAAACCAAGAGGAATAAGGAATCTAAATTTCTCTGTTTTGTTATAACAAAGAAGACAAATCTAACTTAGAAATTAAACAACTGGTGGTTCAATTTACCACTGAGGAGAAGTAAAAAATTTCTAATAAGAGTGGATCAAGATCAAGTGATCATGACGTATGTGAATATTCTTGTAAAAACTATCCTCATAAATAATAACCCAGCATAAGTGGTAATGATGATAAATCTATAACTTCCTAAGATATATCAGTTAGTATATTAAGATATATTATATATTAAATTATAAAAGAAAAGGTATCTCTTATTTGTAGAGACTTTGAATATATGTAGGAAGAGATCACATAGTTGGAATAAGAATTAGATAACATGGATAAGGATTTGTTGGAAAATTTTATAGAATATATAAATATCTCTAATCAAATTGGAGCCTTTGAAGCAAGAATGGTTGATATTGAAATAAGTTCCTCAAAATATGAAAAAAAATGGATCAAATAAGTTGAATAGAAATATAGAGTCAAGAATAATCTTGAATAAAAGATCCATATGCTTAAATAAAAATTGAAAAATAGAATTGATATCATGGATTTAAAACTAGAAGTGGAATACAATAAGATCAAAGAGCATGACTCATTATTACAAAAAAAAATTAAGTCGTATAAAGAGGAAGTTGATATGAGAAAAAAGGATTGTGAATAAAAGGTGGTTTTGATTGAAGATCAAAATAAAAACCTCAATATGATATGTCTAGAATTGTAATTTAAGCTAGTCAATCTTGAGAAGACACATATTAGGTCCTTGCAAAATAAATATAAAGTTAATGCTGATACATAATGTTCAATAGAAGGTTATAATGTTAAAAGACCTCTAACATGTGATAAGAAGATCATGAAATCATTTGATGATATATCTCAAGTAGTTGTGAAGAAAGAGGTGTCATCCATACATTTTTATAATGATTTATCTAAATCTGGTTTCATAAATAGTGTATGATTAAAAACAAAATCCATACAATTATGGATGAAGAAAAGTGATAATAAATATACCACCATGTCTATGGTGGATAGAAGAAAACTTAAGGAAGCTAGTTCCCCATGAATATCAAAACAAGTTATTAATAAGACTCAAAAAATCATACGTAAGTTATAAAAATATCAAGTTTTTTGGGTCAATGTTTCTTCTACAATAGATTTGTGCATTAAGAATTAGATTTTTGGTATAATACTCTAAAAACTAAAGTATAAAAGAAGCCCATGCCAAGGGGAAGTAAGCCAAAGATAACGAAGCAACATCCATAGGTGAAGAAAAATATGTATAATAAATAGATTTATAAATCTTGAAAATATATATAATTAATTCAATATTTATGGTCACAAGGTTGGTATATACTAATCCCACATGAAACTAAATATGATAAGAAAATAAGACCATAGAAGTTGGTTAAGAAAGAAAAATAAACCTTGGGAAGTATTCTGATGAATGTTGTAAACAAAAAATCCCCTAAGAAGATATCCAGAAGGAAAGGTTAAAAGTCATTAGATTCCAAATCCAAGAAGTTTAAGGAGATTGTATCAACAAAAAGAACTAATAAGAAGAAATACACTTAGAAGAAGTCATGTAAATAACCCAAACTTGATGAAAATGTTTCTAATGATATTTTAGTAGTATGTCTAGAATATTTGGAGAGATAAATGAAAATAAAAGAATAAAAATCAAATTCTAGTGAAATGGGTTAATAAAATATTCCACATGAAGGTAAAGAATTTTTGTGCAAGAGGTGTAAGGAAGTTGGACATAATTAAAGAGGTTGTTTAAGTATTCTTCTAGAACAAGAAGAAGTCCTTAAAAGAGTTAATAATACATCATCCATGAAGGATGTTAAGAAAAAAATCAATTTATACAAATTATAATAATTATTGAAAATATCCATGTTACCCCAAGATAAATCAAACCTGAAGTTCATATGTGAAAGCATGGAGAGTGGAGAAAATAGAGAAACTTGGTTAAGAAAATCATCTCAAACTTTTTTCACATTAAGAAGTAAGGAATATCCACCTTATTCCATTAAAATTTTTGTATTGTATTTGTTCTCACAATTCAGGAGTTGAAGGTGAGGAATGAACTTAGGGGTAGAACATTATTAGAAGGAATGGCTGTCAACTTTGGATAGTTAGATGAAGAATTTATCATACAATAATGATTCCTAATTTTTTATACTAAAAAATTTATATGAGGATCATACTTGATGAAGTGAAATTGTTATTATCAACAAATTATAGAAAATTGAAGAATACCCCGTATTAGTTTTATCTTAATTTCTAAACTACAAAGGAATATCTTATAAAAATGATCATCCTTTGTGAAGATATGGATTTTTTTAAAAGTATGGATATCCACATAAGAATGATCCATTTTGGTTCATTATCAAAATGAAGTTTCTAAAAGAATATATATTGAATATATTCATAATTATAAATATCATAATTAAGGTCTCCTTGAGGAGGAGACAAGTATAGTAAAAAATAATTTGATGTCGTAATTATTATTTCATGAAAATATAATTAGTCTTGAATGTTCATAAAGGAATTTAATTATTAAAGGTATTTATTTCATAATTTCTCATCCTTGGTAACTTAAAATAAAAAACCTAACATAAAGGGGGAGAAATAAAATCAACCAATTAAATAAGAAAAGTGGAATAATAAAATTATTGAGGATACTTATCATATTATTTGTACTTGAATGTTTTAACCTATTAGTTAGAGAGAGTAAAAGAGTTTCAGGTTGATTCATTCTACAACTGTTTTATATCATAAGTGGTTTCTTCATCCTGGAATATTAGTAGAAAACTCTTGAAGTTCACGTTATGAGTTCTCATCTTATGTAATATCATGATCAGTTGGTAAGAGATTGATCTTTTGTCTAAATAAAATCCTATTATTTTCTACACTATTCATGGATCATGTAGACTTAGAGTGAAATGATGTATGGAATATTTATCAAGAATGAACTGATACCCTTTTCCCATGAACTTTGTTCTTCTTTTCAATAAAGGGGGGAGAAATTAAAATGAAATATTGAAAATTTGGAAAAGTTGAGTGAAGAAAAAGAAGGAAAAGGAATTAAAATAAAATAAGAATTACATTCACATTCACATATAGACATACTAATTTTAAAGGGCCTTTGAAGGTTTTTCTTACAAATACAAAGTTGGAGATTGAATATCCCACTATGTGTGTGAGTTATATTTGTTGTAAATTATTTTCAATTGTTGTTAATGAAATATAATGATTTTATTGATTTCAATATGTTTAATAGGTTGTAAGTTTGTAAAGAAGAAGTTACTAGAAAGTTTTGTTCGGGTATAAAAGATTGGTAATGAAGTTGATATAGCATAGATGATTGACTGAAGAAGATAAGAAGTGCGCAATTATTGTTATCCTGGAAGAAGATATATAGTATTATTATCTTTGGAATATTTGGGATATATATATATCTATTTCTTAAAGGTGATATAATATTTGAATACTTTGAGTTTAATTATGATGATTGGTGAGATGATCTTGATTTCTATAACATGTTCTATGATTGTTATAGAGACACATTTTCTATCAAAATTATGAAGTTTCATTAAGTAGTTTCCTTAAGAAGCTTACTTAATAAGTTTTCATACATAATGTTCAGAGCTGAGGAGGTTTAGACTAACGGATAGAGATGAATGGGACAATCAGATAGAGGCCATTAGACTGAGGTTCTAACAAACTCAAGTGGTGATTAAATTAAGTCTACATGACAAAGTATTTTTTTGATATTGTTCATAGGGACATCAGACTGATGTGAATGGACTAATTTGATCGCATGAAAGGTGGAACCAATTATTTGATAAATTATATTCAAAAGTCACATCATATAGATAATGATTAAAAAAATATTAGAAGATACTTAGTGATGTGTTCCCAATTGATTAAACATCACATTGCCTTATGTATGTGATTCAAAACTAGTGTTTGGAAGGAAAAAAATTTATGTGAAAGAGATCCAAATCAGGAAATTATTTTCTATTATTAGAGTACCAAACATCATAATTATTATAAGTAATTCATGATTCCATATAAATTTAGTAAAAGGAAGAATCTGGTGGAACTCTATGGAATTATAGTTCCTGAACATTAGGAAGATTTTTATGAATTCTATTGAACCAGACTTGTAAAAAGATAAAGATGAAAAGTAAAGAAGATATGATGAATAAATGAATGAAGTATAGCAGATAAAGGTTTTTGAATGGTCAGATAGATGTTTCCTAACAATCATCAGTTATAGTAAATATGTAAATATTATAGGACATAGGTTTTGAGAATTTTATATAAAATAATCAGATAGAAGTCTCTATGAGATGATGGGAATGATATAAAGATATTAGAACAATACTTTTAGATATATTATATCATAAGTAGAATTTTTTATTCATTATATAAGAGTTTCTGAATGAATCAAATAGTTGTTGATGTATGGTCAAGCATAAGTTTCAGAATAGATACATTAGACAGAAGTCTCTGAGTGGAGTCATCGAACAAAGGGTTGAAGATCATTATACTGGATAGATTATTGATGGAAAAATAGATCCTATGAATAAGAACTAGAAGAATGAAGAAGAACTCAAAGTTACCATATAGATATATCTATTGATTTAATCATATAGAAAAAGCTGGATATACTTTTGAGAATTCATCAAACATATGAAATATATCATTTAGATAGAGCACTACTGGATAGAGAAATTTGTTATGAAGAAGTAGTGGATGAATAATTCAAATATATTTACATACACTTTTTAAAATTTGTTCAAGTATTATGATATTAAGATGATTGATACATGTTTCAATAATCACAAAGTAAGATTGTGATTCTAGTCATGTTTCAAGGAAAGTCTAAATATTTCATTGACACTGGGCATAAATGAATATTCTTACCCATTAGAAAGTTTTAATTTAGTCAAATGAGATGATATTTAAGGAATAATGAAGAAGAAAATTGATACCAATATCTATGGAGAGTTCCTATGAAGATCGTTGACTCTTATCTTTTAGTAAGATTGAAGGTGGTAAAATAAATAATGTATTTACTTGGATATTCAAATTCAGAAGAGGGAAAATCAAAATTGAGTTATCACTTCTCCCTAGTTTTTTATAGAAACTATTCTTATATAAAGGGGAGTTTATGTTATGATAAAATCATACTCATGCTATTTGTTATGAGAGTTTTTAAAACTGTGTGTATTTCTAAATAAGTGAAGTTCCACTAGGAAGTGCCAACCATGAAACTTAATAGAAATTATCATTTGGGATGAAGTTTCACGTGAAGAGGTATCAGATAGAGAAATGGGTACTAGATGGAGTGAATGAACTAGATGGATCAATCAATAACTAGATAAAGAAATGAAAAATTGGTTAGATGAAGAAGATTATGAAGGGATCATTTGAATAGTGTGAATATTCCATTAGTTGGAGTAATAGTGTATTATATATAGCAGAAGAATTGTATGGAGAAATGGTGTACTGAATAGAGCTGAACCATCTGATAGAAAAATAGTATACCATATGAAGAATAAGGGATCAAATTAACTTGTATCATATGGATAGGTATCAGCACAATTAGATAAGTAGTATCAGATAAAGAAGGAGGATATTTTATTTCTCACTTTTGTGAAACTAATATTAGAAGAAGGGAGTGAAGAAAAATGCAGCACTATATTATTCATCATAGGTCACATTGGGGGAAGAGTTTATTGATGTTTCAAATTATCTAAAGAATAAGTTAGAGGATATCTACATATATAATATAAAGAAACAGTGAGGAGTTGCAAGTTGGATGAGGTTATCATCAGTCCTGGGAAGAAGGATCTTTTTCTATCGCCCTCCTAAAGTGAAGGGAACCACACTTAGCCATAGGATTATTTCTGGGCCAACCACAATAACTGGTATCTCATTATAGTGGATAATTTTTATACTATTCATCACCATAAAAATTAAAGACTAGATTCTATTATTGAGTAGTGAACTTTTTAAAAATATAGTGTTCTTTTATTTACTTTCTTTCAAATACTTTTATATGATAATGAGGAAGAGAATAAAAGTACCAAGATAATAATAAGTTTAAGAGTTAAAGGGATAAAATATACTGGTTGTTTTTGAAAATTCCCCAACACTGATTCACCCCCCTCTTAGTGTTAATTATATCCCGAAGTGTCCTTAATACCCCCTACACATGTGCATAGCATGGGTTTCGATATATGTGGGTACAACTTCATGTTTTATTTTAAGGATAAGTATTTATTGGATCTAAACATGTGGTTTGGGTCTAATATTCTATGGAGGATGAGTATTCAGCAAGGATGATTATTTGAGTTGGGTAGGAGGACATTATATTTTACCTTTCAGTTATTGTTCTTCTTATGTACATATAGATGTGTTGATATTGCATTTATATGATGATTTTCATTATACATGTTTATGTTTGGTTTCTACTCTGTTATATTGTGTTTTATTATATAGACCATTTATTACTTTTTATTCAAGACTATGGGGGGCCTCTTGGATCCTTGTTTGTGTCTATAGGTTTTTAGGATGTTTTTTATATATACAGGGCATGTTAAATTTTTGGTAGACATGGGAATGAATTTAGGGATTTACATTTAAGGGTATATTATCCCCATAACTATTTTAGGCCCTCTCCACTAGTCAATATCCTCTAACATATGGGGAGGTGCACCTGAGGTCCTGTAGAACCCCTTCTTGGGTTCCATTTGATAGATCCTATTTAGGGCATCACAAAATGGTATCAGGGTATGTTTTAGGATGGGAAAGTTCTTATTATAGGTGAGGATAGGTTTTGGGGCTTAGGAGGTAGAACAGGAGCATTCCTGATCAGTATGGATTTAGTTTGATCCCTATTTTCTAGGGGACGTTTAGTTTTGGGACTAGGCACTATATTAGGATAAAGGTGATGGACCAAGAACCCCAATACAAGATGGGTGGGAATTGGGATAAGTTATAGGGAATGAACATGAATCAGGAAACTTTTTCATGCATCATGATAGTGGAATTCTTAGTACCTTATAACTATGACTATGGGTGTTGTTGTTTGACATATAGACTCGTGGTGATCCAATATTAATTAAATAAAATTATAATATATTTTATTATTTCTAAAATAAATTATAAAGGTTGATTAGATTAATATGGATTCAAGGAGATTGTTTGATTGATTGTTGGTTGTGATTTTTTATCCACCATAGGGAAATGATTTTCAAGATATTTGGTTTTTGATAAAATCATTGTTTTAAAAAAAACTCATGTTATGGAATGCGGTGTGCATGAAATAGTTTTATAAGTTATTTTTATTTTAAATGGATCATGGTTCCAGTGATTTTAAAATGGTTTTTGATTTTATGGTTTTGTGACAAATATATGGAAAAGTTTTTTGAAACTCAGTTTTAAGGTATCTTTTGAAAATGAGGTAAAATTTCAGGAATGGACTAACAAGGATGGGAATATTGGGTTTTTGGTTTTAATGAAAACCATTGGATGAAAATGGTTATTTTGATAACCTTTGTGAGTTTTGGTGGATATAAAATGATTTGGGATAATTTGAATAAATGATTGGTGCCTTTATAAATTAGGATACTTGGATTTCAGTGTTTTGGATGGGAGTGACTCAGATATTGAAATTTAGTGCCTGTATAGTGCTCCATATTTGGTTAAGAAGATCCAAGTGAGGTTATTGGGGGTGAATTGGCTTGTTCTGATGTTGGAAAAAAGAGATAGGCACCTATGTAGATTGTATTTTCATAGTTTTTAGTGGTTGACAAAGAGTGTCTTGGGTGTTTTAATAGTACATTCAGTGGGTGTGTCGTGATTGTTTCAAGAGATACATATGTTTTAGGCTCATGGTATAGTTGATTTGTGTTGGGATCAAGTATCCAAATGTGATTTTTTATAGTTTTATAGTTCATACCAGTTGATTGGGATCTCAGTAGGTGATTCCAATAGTAGGGAGCACCATTAGTCAAAATCAGTCATTAGTAGTTGGTAATTATTGTGGGGAGTTCTATATTTTATAAGACGAATAAGTTTCTAAAACTATGGTGTTTTAGGTTCAACATGTGTGATTGGGCACCATCTTAGTTTTTGGTGATGGTGTTGAGAAGAGTACTTGTAAAATTGGATTCAGGATACAAAATGTTTCATGGTTACCTCACAGTGAAATGATTCCAGTGAGACGATGGTGATATTTTTTTGATTGGAAATTTTATTTCGGATTAAGTAGCAGGGTATTTTGTGAATATTATGTGTTAGTGTTTAGATTTTTGAATTGGGATCTTGTTTGGTGTATGGAGATAGAACAAAATGATTTGGTAGTGAATTAATAAATTATGTGGGTTTGGATTTATGGTTGAAGTAACATCATGGTTTCTTGAGGATGATAACCATTATGGTGGGGAGTTTGTAATGATCCACATCATTACAGGTCGTTCAATATCAAAGATAATTTCAATTTTTGATCTTTAGGTAGGGAATGTTATGATAATTGTGTTTAGAAAGGGAATTTTGAGAGTTGGAACATCTTTGTGATGTGTTTTTGGAAGTGATGGGAGGACTGAGAGGCGTCTCATGTGCATGAGTGAGTGTTGAAATAGGGTTAGGCTGGCCTTGCTGTGGATTTTTTTATACAGGCTACAGGTCACACTACAACCAGTGGGTGTTGTAGTGTGGTATATTTTTTGTGAGTAATTTTTAAAGTGTTAGAGTCTTGGGTGTACGATCTGTAAGGGTAATAAATCAATGCATAAGGGTCAAATATTAGTTAACTCCCCATACATAAGTGTACATATTAAATATTTTAGAAGTTATAATTTGTTAATTAAATAGCCTTGTGGAAAACATTTTCCAATTAAGTGTTAAAACTATCATAATGAGAGAAAATAAAAGTATAATCTCTAGTTTTAGATTATAGTTATGGAGTTATATATCCATGATATAAAATTTATGTAGTAGATACATTTTAAGAAGATCCATAAAAAGAAAAACAATCAGGAGTTGATTTTCATATAAGGGAGTGTGGTGGTGTAGAGGACTTATGTGAAGGTTTTTCTAAGTCTAGAATCATTGGTATTATTTTTTTATTTGTTAAATATCTAATGTATTTTAATTTTCACAATGGAAGAATATTATGTATGAGAAAATATTATGTCTGAGAAAAATATATTATTTACTGGTTTTTCCAGCTAAGGGAAAAAACTTACGTATGGAAATAAATATTACTTGTGAGGAAAATATATTATGTACTTGGTTTTTAGGTTAATGGAAAAACCTTATGTATGAAAATAAGTATTGCATATAGAAAATATATTACATATTTGTTTTTTTGGATAAGGAAAAATCCTAAAATATGAAAATATATATTATGTATGGAAAATATAATATGTATTGGTTCTCTAGTTAAGGGGAAAACCTTTCATATGAAGATATATATTACATATAAAAAATATATTATTTATTTGGTTTTTTTTTCAAAGGAGAAAACCTTACATATAAATAATATATTATGTATGGGTTTTTTAGCTAAGGATAAAACCTTATGTATTGAATTATATCTAAGGGAATTATCTTACATATGAAGGAAATATATTTCATGTTGTAATATGTAATGTTTTTTCCTTACATGATGATTATTATTGTGATATGTGGGGAATTTCCCTTATGCGTAAGGGTTAGAAAAAAATTTAAGTAATGATATGAAAGGATTATTCTGGTTAATGCATAAGAGTAAAACATGATTATGTAAGCAATATCCATTTACCAAAGGATTGAAAATATTTATTCCTGGATTAAATCTTATTTTATGATTGATAGGTGTATTATCAATCATAAGCCATAGAATTGTAGGGGGGGTCATGTGGTTATCTTGGGGTCATTCTGTGATGTGTTCTGATGTATCTAGAGGATGACTCGTGTTGTGAAGGAAGAGTCATGTCATGATTTTACATGTATACTTTTATTTAAATAATTTATTAAATCATTAAATGAAATATAAAATGATTTTTTTCTTATATTTTAGATATAATTACACTAATTATGCTCAGACACTTATCCCTCACATTCTTCCACCCCTTTTGGGATATTTTCCCCGATTGTTATATGTTCTTTGTGTTGTTCATTGAGGGGAGTAGCTGCAGGTAAGGCTAGATTCCCTTCGGTGTTTATTTCTAGTTTCTCTCATTATTCTCATGCTTTCCATTAGTTATTCCCTAAATTAGTTATTTTTTTAGATTCTTGAATTTATTTAAATTAGATTTGGATTGGCCAACATTTTCCAGCAATTGGAGTTTTTCTAACTCTCAATGAGGTAGGTGGAATTTATAATACTAAGTTTCTTTCATATTTGGTGGTTTTAGGTTCATGTTCCATAATTATGGTTACTTAGAGAATTTTTATATGATTTTTTTGATCTTTACCCATAATTTGATATTTTTTTCTGGAGACATAATAGTGAACAAGGACCGCATAGATTAATAAATGGTTTATTGGTGGAATCTTGGTTGAATGAGTGTCGATAGACCTCTTTATAGATTTTTTGGTGGAGTAATTTATATTCTCAAGGAAAATGGTTTTTCCTTTTAATAAATGGATTTAAAAAGTGGGTTTGTGGGAAAAAAATCTAAATTAAGTGGTTTAAAATGAAGTTTCTAAGTGAATGGGATGATTTTAGGTAATGGTTTTGAAATGGTATTTCAACACATGTGTGGAGTTTTCCAAGGAACAATTTCATTGGGATTTTGGATAAGATACTATAATAAGTAAATATAGAAAGAAATTTCTTTCATAAATGGTTTATTAATAGGATTTTGAATATTTTTTTAATGGAAATTTGGGATTAGTTTGATATTTGTTTTGGTCTGATTAACTTTGTGCGGGTATTTCCCTAATTTATGATGCTTGGTTGCTTTTGTTTATGCTTCATATTTATGATTTTCTAGTATGTTTTTCTATTTAATGATGATGCATGATTGTATAGGAAACCTTTATAATGTTACAGTGTTTATATGTGTTTGTACGGGTTTTATTGCATGCATGCACATGAATTGGTCCAATGGTATTCTATTTTTGGTATCAAGTCCATAAATTATTTTTAATTGATCCATTAAACCCCTTAGAGGGTGTATATGGGTAAAATGTCTTGGATTTTATGGAACCATTCTTGGTTCCATGAAGTGAGGTTGGGATTTCCTCTTTGGTAAAATGGGACTATAGTGAAATGTTTAGTAACAGTTAAGGATTGAGCTATCTAGCAGTTTATAATATGGGTTGGGGTGATGAATCCTTTATTTATAGAGGTTAAGGGGGTACACATAAGGTTAATGTGAGAAACCTTGAGAGGTTGGTAAGGGATAAACCAAAAGTCTATCCTTGTGGTGGTCTTATACTTGGGATGTTTTTATAGGCTATTGTTGGCTTGTTTACATTGATTTATTAAATTTTATAATTCATTATTATGTGATATATTGATAATGATGATTGTAACCATAGCCTATATGAGGGAATAGTGGGTTTTAATGTGATGTGGCTAATTTCATGACTTTACACTAATACTCTACCTAAGTGAGAGGGTGTTGGAAGGTACCACCTTGAGTGAGAAGGTATTGATCTCAAATCTAATACAAGAAGAACTTGACGCGAGGCCTTACTTTGAAAAATTAAAAAATTTAAGGGACCAACATGGGTGAGAGGGAACTGTTCTAGGATGTGTTGTGATATGAGATGGGGTCTAAACCCACCCTAATTAGGAGGGGAGTGGTCGATGTGATGTATCATGGGATGTGATGTGATGTGAAACCTCACCTTGAGTGAGAATGTGTAGGTACAAGACATGATCATGGGACCTTAGCTTTAGTGGATGGTTCGGCATGTGCAAGAGGTAATTTATTGGGATGTTGTCCTCAGGTCACCTAATATACGTGATTAGTCTTAGTAATGTATATGTTACAACATTTTGAAAAAAAATTAATATACATAGGACTGGCTATGTTAGTCCATTTCTTGGATGTGTTTCTGATATACATGGGATTGGACATGTTATGCCTTTTCCTAGATTCATTTTCAATTAACATGGGACTAGATATGATACACCTTTTCCTCGATGTATTTTAAATCTACATGGGACTATAAATATTTTTCCTTTTCATATATTCATTTCTAATATTCTTGGGAATGGATATATTGTGCCTTTTCCTAATGGGTTTCTGACATTCCCATTACGGGCTATGTTACACCTTTCCCTGATGATTTTTCTATATGATTGAGACGAGCTATGGAATGAATTTTCCAACTGGGTTTATTATATGCCTGATACTGGATATAAAGATTCGTTTTCTTGATAGGATCCCTTTTAATGGGTATACTATAGACATGTTATCTTTATTAGTCAAAGAAGGTTGGGTTAGGTGTCATCGTGGTTTGGTTAGCACATGATGACATAATTTGGTTACTTACATGTGCATCTTATGTTATGTTTCTAGGTGGGTGTGTTGAACAAGCACAAGTCTAACTCTTTATATGTATTTCATGAACATTCTTTTTATTATAGTAGTACTCAGTGTAATTGGGTGGGTTGGGGAATCATATTGGTTCATTGGACTCACACCCTACATGCACACACAACATGGGTTTTGATGTATGTGGGTAGACCTTCATGTTTTCTTTTAGGCATAGGTATCTCTTGGAGATAGACATGTGGTTCGGGTCTAGAAGGTTATGGAGGTATAGGATTCAGCAGAGATGATTATGTGACTTGGGATAGATTCTATTGTAGTTTACCTTTTAGTTATTATTCAGATTATGTACTAGTCAGTGTATCATTGTTGTATTTATATGATTATGTTTTTTATACATATGTATCTATTAGTGATACTATGTTTTATTATAATGCATCATATAGACTATTTAGTTATTTTGATTCTATAATATGGGTCTCTTTGGGTCCTTGCCTACTCCTAAATGTTTTTTGGATGTCAATTATATGGAAGAGTAATGCAGAATTTCTGGTTGATAGGGGCATGACCATAGGGTTTTACATTTGAGGGCATAGTCTCTCCATGATTGTTTAAGGTTCCTGCTACTATTCAGTAACCTCTTTTTTTGGGAAGGCATGCCTAAGATCTTTCAACTCCCATGATTGGGTTTTATTTGACCGATCTGGGTCGGGGCATTATAATTATGCCATGGATATACATTACTGACTAGCATATTACACCATGTGATATCAACAATGAGAAATTACCCTATTCATTTATTTTTTAAGTAATATTTCATTCAATGATGGTGTTTTAGGAGAATGGTGATCAAGGAAGAATGGGTCCAAGGGGGAGGAGAGAATTGGGCTATGAGGGGGATCAGGGAAAATGTCGATTGAGAAAAAGAGAATCCAGGGAAGGATGATGAAGAATACTAATGATTTTATTTTTTGAAGTGAAATATGTGACCATAATTTTTAGAAACCCTTGATGTAAAAGGAGACACACTTCCTTAACTTATAAAATCATGGATATAGGTTAAAATTTCAACTAAACTCTTTCCATAACTTTGAGAAACATAACTATATAGGATATATAATGGAAGTTTTTTTTTTGAATTATGGATATAAATACCACTAATGACCATATAATAAAACCCTCATAATATAAATATGGTAGTGTAATATTTTCATTAAAAAAATTTGGTAACAATGTAGTTATTCTCCCATAATAAATTATTTTATTTATTAAAAACATGGAAAATAAATAGTAGGATTGTGTCGGAAATTTTATAAAAGAATAATTTTTTTATGAAATGAAATTTAGTATACAATATTGTGACAAAAAATTGGTTTATATGATAAAAAATAAATAAATAAACACATTTTAAATGTAAATAAATTGGTAATGGAATAATTTATTTTTTGAAATAAATATTGGTAGTAAAACGTTTTTTATATTATTAAAAAATTGATTAAAATAATGCATTATTATATGATGAAATATATATACATTTTAACTTGAATTTTTATAAAAATAAATTGAAATGAAAAATAATTTTATTATATTAATATAGATTTTATATTTAGATAATTTAAATAAATGTATAATTAAATGGAAATTCATTTTTATAAGTTTATATTTTTATTTATTATTATTAAAACAAGTGCATCAAAATATAAAAAATTTGTTATAAATATTTAATAAATTTCATCATGGTAAAAATGAGTTACATTTGATAAAATGAGTTCAAGATAGTGATCCTCACCCACTAGTTATTCTATGTGATTTTTATATGGAATATAGAAAAATTATGGGATTTATGTCCACTATCCATGCTCAACCTTTCTTATGAAAGGGGAAGCACCCCCTTTTCTCAAAATACATAAAACTAAAGACCTGAGAGAAATATAATAATTTTTTAAAGAAATATTTTCTCATATATTTCTCTTTCCTTAAATTATGATGTATTTCTATAAATTTCATATTTTATTAAAATCTAAATTATACCCAATTTTAAATTTCACAGCATGTTATCACCCCAAATGCTTTGAAGGAGAAAGGTTGTCGTGATGCCTTGTATAACATCCCAACCCGAATCACTGAGTCCAAGATGGAATGTCACACAACCTCATGTGTGCCTCACCATAAGAAAGGGGTTGTTGACTAGCAACGAGGTTTAAGATAGAAATCATGGGGAGACTATTCCCTTGGTACCATACAATGATCGAATAATACAAAGCAAGTGATGAGAGTAAAAATCAATAAGAAATAAATAAATCATTAGAGTAGCAAAATAAACATAAGTACAAACCCATGCAGTAGTAGTATGACATGTCAGTCACATAATTCAAAATAAATAAAAATATCCCCTCAACAAAGGATCAATGTATGAGATAAAATTAACCAAGTAGAAATAGTATCAAATATCCAAGCCTGAATTCCATCCTGAAATGCCTACATCCTCTTGTTAGTTCTACTTAATCTTCTATCATATGGACCTTTACCTTCACTAAATCCTTAGTCATAAAATATACATGTGTGCCAAGATACCCGAGTATAGTGTGAGTATGAAACCCAGTAGGATACCACCAATGGTCCTTAACATAAGTTCCTAAGATATACTGGTTCATTCCATGAAAATAAATAGAATGTAGATAAACAACAATTATATCACACAAGCACAAAATATCTACATGTCAAGTCCTTAGAGAACAACTCAACCTACATTTTCTCTATGCTAAGAGGAATGTCCACCAGCCATATCTAACACATATTTACTTGGAAAAATAGCCTAAAATCACATTTTACACATCCCCCATGTGGAGATAGTCTATGTACATTCTGACTAATGTCTGACACATCCCCCTTTAGAAGATAGTCTATATGGATCAACATGCACACTCAACTAAAGATGATAGAGGTAAAATGCATGCAGTACATATATATATATATAGTATATAAAATCAAACATTAATTCGTATCATGAAAAATTCATAGCCATCACAAATCCACATATAAAAAACATCAAGTATAGGTTCATAGGGAAACACACGTACACCTCATGTGAAAAAACATCAAACATAGATCTCACAGGCTATAAAATTATGCAAAAAAATCATTCCAAGAACCCATATAAATATGAACTAAGGATGAGGACCGCCTACCTCAAGCATGTTAACATAAAATTTAAGGTTTATCAAGATTTTTGTCACCCAAACCATGTTGGAATGTCAATAGAAAAAAATCCATTATTCTAAGAGTTCCTATAACTGATTCCAATAAGGAATAATTAATGTTATAGAATGATACTCAAGAGGGAACAATACAAGGGTAGAACAATCACATACCCAACATGTAAAACTGAAAATGGCATTCCTTAAGTCCTATTAAAGGAAGGAGTAATTTCATCGAACAAGGAACATTAAACAAAAGAGAAGAGGAAAGGCTCCCACAGTTCTAATTCAACAAGAACAGCCTCTATCATCCAAGGTTAGATTTGTAGAAAATTAAAACAAGTATGAATAAGGATAAAAAATATCTTAAGATTGTAGCTTCAACATGGAAGCTCAGTCAAATATTTTCCCATAATTTCTAGAAAATTTCTTAGAAATCATCATGTTTAAAGGGATCATCAAGAGAGGAGCATAGAATTGAATAATATAGGGGAAGAATTTATTAGAAACGAATTAAAGACCAAAATTTAATCCAAAAATGTTTACCATTTTAATTGATCAAGATATGAGATGAAATCTAGCTGTTTTGGCTGTTTCAAAATCTAGCCTAACACCACCGTGACCTCCACCAAGGCCTGGCCATGGTCATAGTGTTATTGAAAACTCCAACCTGAAATAGCATCCACCAAGGTGTGTTTCCCACACCCAGGGAATTTTTCCCTCACAAAGGGATCCAAAATGGTTTGAAAATCTATTCTCCCCATCTCTATTTCAAACAGGAGGACACCAGGTCTAAAACAGATTGCACAAGGATGGGTGCTGGCTGTTTTGAACTTAAAACCACCAAAACCCACCTTTATACTTCTAGAAACCTCCAACACATATCATACCCAATTATTAACATTAAAAATGCTCAAAAACATCACTTAATACATTCCATGACTTATGTTCACAACCCCTCTAAAAATAAAGGGGATATAAATCTCCCCTTGTGATGAATTCTCATTGTCAAGAAGTATATCTAGAGGACTTATCAAACAACATGGGACAATGTGATCAAATTTATATATCTCAATCCCATGTTTCCTCTTGGATCTTCCAATTATTACATAAGAGTTAAAGATTAGGAATGGTATTCCCTCGCAGCACCTTCTTACTTTAATCAACAATCCAAATGGTCCACTACACAAAAGTTATATGTGGTTCCTACTAAACATCCCCATAGTCAATCACATGCATAAGATTGGGCATGTACCTCTAAAGTTGAGAAAAATAAAACACATCATTTATACCTTAATACTATGGAGAAATATTGAAACAATAGTCCATTTTCCTAATGTGTTTGATGATCTTGAAAGGACCAACATATCTCAATGCCAGATTCCCTTAATTCCTCAAACTCTTATTCCATAACTGAGGGGACACCCACAAGAAAACCCCATCACCCAAGGTCAACTCCAAGGGTATTATACTTTGGTTAACATATGATCACTATTTTCTATAATCCATAACCAATCACTTATGAATTTAATGCACCCAATCTGAGGTATCTTGTTTCATATTAAGTATAATAACTGAATATTCACCTACCTTATGCTAACATAGTGGTGAATGAAATGTTCATCTATATAGAACCTAAAATAAAGCCATTGGAATAAAATACTGGAAACTGTTGTTGTAAGTGGAATATATCAGAGCTAATTGATCATCCCAAACTCCACTGAAATCAAGAACACATGCTTGAATCATATCCTCCAATGTTTGTATCATTTTCTCTGGCTTCTCATTAGTCTAAGGATGAAAATTCATACTCATATTCAACTAAATCCCCATCACCTTATGCATTCATTTCCAAAATTCTCATGTGAACAGAGTATATATGTAAGATACCATGCTCAAAGCCACTCTATGAAACCTCACAATTTCATGAATATAGAGATTTCCTAACATATCCATCGGGATAGTCTCCCAGATCAATAGTAAATGATCCAACTTGGTCAACTGATACACTAACGCTTGCATGGTGTCTCAACCTCTCTGGTTTCTAGGAAACCCTACCATGAATTCCATTTTCACATAATCTAACTTCTACATAGGCACTAGAAGTTTTTGGAGTAACCCTATAGGTTTAGGATGCTCATACTTGATCCTTTGAAAAGTAAGATAATGGGAGAAAATTCATATAATGTCTCTTTTCTTGTCAGACCACTAGGATATTTTTCTAACATTGTGATACATTTTGGTTGATCCTGGCTGCACTACCAACCATGAAGTGTTAGAGTTTTTCATCAGCTCTTACCTTATGGAAGAAAGAACCATCACTCTTTCATAAAACAGAACCACACCACAACAATCTAAATTCCATCCTAGAAATAAATAATCACTACTAAAAAATTGGTTTATCTAGTGCTAGGGTTTTAAAAGCGCAAGCAAAAAATCACTTTTAAAACCCCCTTTCTCATCACTAGAAAAAATGTTATTAAAGAGGGTCTATAACAGTGTTTTTTAGCACTGTTAAAGGGGGTCATTAATAATGCTAAAAAAGTTCTATTAAAGGGGTACCTTTATCAACACTTGTAAAAAAGCAATGATAAAAAGTTAATTTATCAGTGCTTTTAAAAATGCATCGATAAAGGGTATATTTCAAAAAAGTATTTCATTAAAAATAATATATTTATATATTTATATATTTATATTTATATAAATTTAATATGATTTTCTAAAATATGTTTTAGATAAGGCTAAATAGAAATTTACATATAAGATATAAGATATTTAGTTAAAATGTCTTATAACTCTAGAAAATCCCTACAAACCCAAAAAACCTGAAAATTGATAATAACTCTAGAAACTCTTAAAACCCATACAAACATTAAGAACACTAAAACTACCACAAATTTTGATCCAGGAGTCTGTTTCATCTCCAAAACTAGTCAAATCAATTATTATGAAATGATATAAAACCATATAAGATTTAAATCATGTGATAATTAGAAGAATAAAATATATTAGAGTTTCAAAAAAGTCATAAATTAAACTCTAACTTCAAACGACCATAAATTTTGATCAGGGTGTCCATTTGGGCTCTACCACATATCAAATCGAATATTTCAATGATATTTATGCCACAGAGGGTCTATAACTGAGTTTTAAGAGCTCTTTTTTATTTTTAAACTGCCAAAAAGGCCCATAAGGCCTCCAAAATTGAGTTTTTAGTCAAGGTACCCCAATTTCTTAAAATTAAAATAGCTATAAATTCTAATCTATGTGTCTGTTTGGATTTTAACACATATCATATCAAATATCATTTCATGATCATCTATTTGACTACTTTTTGAGCTGAAATGGACTCTCAAATTAGAAGTTACATTTGTTTCATGGTTTTTAGGGGTTTTAGGGTTTTTAGAGTTTCTTAACATTTTTATGTGTTTTAAGGGTTTTTAGAGTTAATATTCATTTTAAATATATATATATAAATAAACATATATATAAAAATAATAATTATATGGATAAATATATATATATATATATATATATATATATATTGTAAAATGTAAAAAAATAGTATATGGGAGTGGAAACAGCACTGGTGTATAAGTTGGAGGCCTTAGGTTTGAAACTCACTAGAGGCGGGGGAGAGTGATGGGTGTGGGATTATCTAAAGATTTGATAAATAAATGGGGGAATCACTGATAAAGTGGAGTGGGAAGCATTGATAAAGGGGGAGTGTGAAAAAAAATTATACCTTTTATTAGCGCAGCCTTTATCAGTGCCTATTTTATCACTATTAAAGAGGGAATTTAATAGTGCTAAAAATTTTGATAAAGGTGGCCTTTAATATCATTAAAAAAGAGATAATAATGGTCCCATTTATCAGTGATAAAAAATGTTGATAAAGGCCCCCTTTATCAGTTCTTTTTTTAGCACTGTTAAAGGGAACTTTTATCAGTGTTTTTTATTTGCACTGTTAAAGCTAACCCTTTAACATCACTTACATTATCAACACTAATAAATCCATTTTACTAGTGTTGTTAAAGGCCCAATTTATAGTAGTGAATTTATCACCAAACTCTCACACATTATGATGATATTCAGAGTAGAATCCTGAATAGAATTCACGTGTTCCACCAATGTGGATGAGATCACCAGGGGTGCACAAGTCACTACTCATTAGTCCTCAATTACACCCACCTTCTAGTCTTCCATAAAATCTATTACCTTACACCCTTCTTCTGATTTCCACTCTCTAACATCATGTTTTTTTCTATTAAGAGTATTTATAACCACATTCCCTTTTCAATGAGTATACACCATCTCAATGTTGAATATATTCAAGTATTCTACCCAAAACCTCTGATCAAGATTCAGGTCTTGTCAGGAGAAAATATACCACAGACTCTTATGTTATATAGATACAAAAAATCTCTCACCTAAGAGGAAGTTTCACCAATATTTTAATGTGTGAACCACATCTAGAAACTCAAGGTCGTGGGTAGGGTAGTTCCACTCATGGGGTTATGGCTGAAGAGACTTTTAAACTACCTTATCACCCTACATCAGAACATCTCCCAATATGACACCATGTTGGTTGAAAAACACTTCATACCCAACTCTAGGATGAGGAAGAATTAGGATCAGAGTCGACGTCAATCTCCTATTTAACTCTAAAAAAGACTCGACACACTCTTCTTTCTATTCAAACTTGGATCCATTTTTGGTAAGCATGTTCATAGGCGCTACTAAGTGAGAAAAGTTCTAGATGACCCTTATATAGTACCAAGAAAAATAAAGGAAAATCAAAATATTAAACACATTTTGAATTCATTCCCAAGACAAAAATTATTCTAACTTATTCGAATCAATAGATATTCCCACTTGAGAAACCATGTTCCCAAGAAAATTCACATCTTGGATCCAAAAACTGACACTTCAATAAATTGGCATAAAGATCATGTGCTCGAAGTCTACTCAATATGATATGAAGGTGTCTAGCATTAAATTCCAATGTCTTGGAATATATCAGGATGTCATCGATGAATACAATGTTGAAAGAATCCAATTGTGGGTGAAATATCTTGTTCATGTGATCCATGAAAACTGCTAGGGAATTCTCTAGTCTAAAAGGCATAACGAAAACTCATACAGCCTATACATGATCTTAAAAAATATCTTATGTATTTCTTCCTCTATAACCCAATGTTTATGGTTGTCATAATGCATATCAATATTTGAAACCCACTGGGATCCCCTTAATTAATCAAACAAGTCATTAATTCTTAATAATGGGTACCTTTTTTTCATAGTGATCTTATTCAACTTTCAGTAGTCAACACAAAGTCAAAGACTATCATTTGACTTCTTAAAGAATGACACTAGAGCACTCCAAGGGGAAGTGCTCAGTCTGATGAAGTATTTAGCTTTGATATATTCAAGTTATACCTTTAAATCTTTCAATTTATCTGTTTTTATACAATATTGTGGAATCTTTATAGATCATGCATTGGGTAAAAGATCAATCTCAAACTCAAATCCCCTATATTGAGGTAATCTTAAGAAATATTCTATAAATATATCTCATAATCAGCCCTCCATAAGAGGAAAATGGGAGGGAGTCACTGTCTATTCCACTAAAAGGATTGTGTCTACCAACAATGATAAAAATAATTCTCTCTAATGAGGATCTGGTCCCACTCTACCTACTTTGACATCTCATTACCTGGTTAACATGAACTTCTCCCATTTAGGTGATATAAAAGGAACTCATCTCCAATAATAATATGTGTGTGAATGGTTTTTGGTCAACAGTTCCATGTCAAGGATTACATCAAAACCTGATATCTCTAGAATTGTGAAGCTATATACATGATCTAAGCTAGAAATGTCTATCAAACATTCTAGATATATGTTAAGATGATCTACTTTATTTCCCAAGCATGTTTCAATAGATAACAGCTCATAAGAAAAATTAACTAGTAAGTATAACCAAACAACCACTTGGGAATATATGAATGAATTAGATGCACCTATATCAAAAAAAGAAATAGAGAGAGTAAAAGAAACTAGGACCATACCTTAAACTATTGAAGGTACCTCTTCACCATCAGTTAGAGCTTAATCATCCATATATACCATGCCAGCAGCCACTCTATGTCACCCTATAGTCTCATGTGTCACCTAATTCACTGACCCTTGAAAGGTATATGCATGATGGTAAGATCTTCCCCATGCATCATGACCTATAATTATTGGATGAAATCATGAATCCTTATCATAGAACCACTTTAGATGATTGGAATTGTCACACTGGTGATAATTATTGAGATAAATAGGACAATCCTTGATGTAGTTTCCCTTCCACCCATAATTTTAGCACAAAGAAATGTCATCCCCCATAGAGGGAGTTAAAGAAAATCTTGTATGCTCTATTTTTTGACCACTTCCTTAAAATAAATCATCTAAATTCATTTTGTTATTACCTGGATAAATAATAGGGACTTTAGTGGAGAATTCACCAATCGATCCCCTGGCATCTGAAAGAATAGTTACAGTTATGTATTCCTTGATGCCCTTCTCTATCATAAAATCCTTATGAAAAACTACAACATAGTTTTTTGGATCAAAATTTCTAAATTGGAATTTCATCTTTGGATGAAGCTTGAACTTTAACTTCTTGGATTTTTGTTCCTAATTCCTAGACATAAGAGTAAAAAGGTTAATAAACTCTGTGAATCATGCTGAATAGGTAGATATTGACATCATCCCCTACTATAGTTCCATGAACTCATGAGAATAGTCTATTTTCAACACATCAGGGAATAAATCCTTGAAGAGTAGGTCATTTAAGGTCTCCCATGTCAGACCTTCATGTCTACTACCTTGAAGTATTACATTCCACCACTATAAAATAGTTCCCTAAATCATAAAGTTCCCAAGCTTTACCTTTTGATCATCTAAGATCTCCACTAGGTCAAACATCCTCACAATGACTTGTGCCTAGACCTATACATCCTAGGGGACTTTAGTTCCTTGAAAGTATGGAGGATTTTGGAGTTGGAAGTCATGGTTGTAGTTGAGAATCACCAGCCATCCCATGTGGGCTCCGCCTCCCTGAACAGGCACTAGTCAAAAGAGTCCTAACTGGATCAGTTATATAGATTGACCTTATAGAGAAACTACAGGATCATGTTCAGTTACACCCTCCTATATAATAGGTGGTGAAACTGGGTATTCATACCCTATGAAATCATTCTAGTTAGCTTCCCTAACTACATATTCAAGACGTCTATGATGAGGTATTTTCTAAAATTTCAGATCATACCTTGTAGAAAACTAATGGCTAAACTAAGAAGACTGATAATAGATTATAGGCACAAACAAGGGTTTATATAAATTTTCGACCTAAGTGGATACCCACAAAATAAGGAATATCATCCCTAAGTAATACCCCAATCCCAAAACAATATTATGTTACTTAAAAATTAGTCACATCCCTATATACTGACTCAATTATATAATACTCAAGATCAAATAAAATAATACATGAAAAAATGAACCAAACCACATATCATAATTTGAATATGATTTTTAATCATTTGGTATCTATATAATGAAAACAAAAAAGATATGACTTGTAATCATAAATGCCTAAACATGATACATGAACACACACCAAATACCACAAATTAGTATACTAACAACGTGTGTATCACCCAAGTTGATTTAAATCAAAGGTAACATCAAACAGCAAGAGCATCAATTCTCACTTTCATGGAAACTCAGAGGTACACTATATAGTACTGGATAGTCACTGACACAGTTCCCATGATCAGGTCCCAACCATCCTATCTCCTCTATACCCTATCCCAAATCAAGGAAAATAAGAGAAAAAGTTATTGAAACTAACCACTAATACCATTTCATAACATCCCAGCCCGAATCACTAGGCCTAAATAGTAATTTCAAATGATATCATGTATTACTCCTTGAATACAAGAGGTTTCCAACTAGTTATGAGGGCCAAGAGAGACATCATGGGGATACTATTCCCTCAGTACCGGACAATCATCAAAGTATATAAAGGAATACATAATAGTAAAAATAAATAATAAATAAATAAATCATAAAATTATTAGTATAAACATAATTTCCAACCCATGTAGTAGATATAACATCATGGATTTTAAGGTACACTCTTTAAATGTTTAAGAATGTGTTTTTAGGTTTGGAGGACTTGAAATTAGTTTTTGGGAGTTACTGTAGAATCTGGGTATTGTACTACCTATATGACCATTTTACATCATAATGTTTAATTTATGAAATAAATGTGTCACTGGGAACAATCCGCAAAATGGTTTATGACATAAAAAACTTGCAAGCTATAAATTCCTTTTTACACTCTAAATTCCTTTTATACAGCAAGATCTTCTTTTACGCTGTAAAATAATTGATCAGTGTAAATTTAATCCTAGGTGATGTATTTTTTAGTGTATGTGGATTATGAGGATATTAACCTATAAAATAATAATTTACACTATAAACCATTCATCCCAATAGGTTTTTATCAAACTACATGTGTAACCCTCCCCTAATTCAATTTTTTTCTCCCATCCTTGAACCCCAGGTGATTCCAGGTGCGATTTGGGGGTCTCCTCTCCTTCTAAGTTGCTTTATTCAGCATTTTATCTCCATGGAAGTTTCTTTGTTTCTTACTAGTAATTATTTTTTCTACTTCTTCATTTATATTGGTCATGGTAGTGTCATGGTGCTGTGTTCTGAATTTTTTGACCCTATGGTGAAATTTTGTTTAATCCTCTCTATATCGATTGTGAGATCTCCTTCCAAGGTCAGGTACTTTATTGGTTGCGATGTGGTGGGCATTTTTTTCTTCAATTTATGTTGTGATATAAACTCTATTCCATCATTTTTTATTATTTAATGTGATTATAATATATGGGAATCAAATATATGGCCTTTATTGTCGTCTTTGTGTTCCTTCATGTGCTAGTATATTCTATTGCAGTTGTGTATGACTTGAGTTAAGGTAGGTGGTTCCATCTTTATCCTATATTGGATGAACATTGACTACTCTGGTTTTATAAAATATTTTATAAATTAATTATCATTATTGATATATTTCTATGTGTGTGAATGGATTTTTATGAAAAGGAAATTTTACCCTATTTTGGTAAAAGAAAATGATATTTTCAAAGCATTGTGAATTAGATTTATGAAATGGTTTTAAAATCATGATTTTGATGAAATTATTTAGAAAATATAGTATATGTGAAGCCTTGGGTACTTTGTTGGAAGGTTTAGTAGTATGCCTCATCTATTATTACTATTGGGGGGTTCATCCATGTGGTGTTTCTATGATCCCTAGTCCAAGTTTTCAAGGTACTTGTTTGAAACTATTGGGAGGTTTTATTTATGGAGTGTTCCTCTTCTCCCTATATTCTATGCATATGTCTAGGGGTGTGATGCATGTGATTATCTATGTTTGGGTATGAGTGTTATAGCTTTCCTAACCAGTGGTGATCTTTGGTGTGATGTACCTATTCTTTGGTTTGTATATTTTGGATTTGATTACCTATTTTGATATATGTGATAAGTTTGAAACTATTTTACCAAGATTATTTATAATTATGGAAAAGGGGGAATTTTTTACCAAGATTTTGATATAAAAATGTTTTAACTTATTATCATACCTTATTTTCTTTAAATTTAAGAATTTTTTTATGGTTATACAGAGAATTTTTATGGAACACCTAGGTGGGATCCTACTGATCCTATTTAGCTCACAACATACACACCCCTTTGGTGATGTGTAGGCCTACCTAGTTATGTCTTTTGATTCATGGAAAGGCAAGGCACTATAGTGATCTGGTGAGGTTTATGTTTGCTGGGTATGGGTTGTTGGTGGTGAGATGGTGGGATGTTTCCCACATATCACATGGAGTAGTCATTTTATGTGTATTTAAAACTTTTTTCATAACAATAACTTGGATTTTTTTTAGCTATGTTGTGTTGTATCACTTATGCTATTTTATTTTAGTTATGAAATATATCTATCTAGTTATTCTTCTGGTGTTTCTTTCTACTATGTATGTATATATCATTTCGTTTTCTTTAGGTTGGGAGAAATTATTCCATCTGGTTGTTGTTGATTCTCAGGTGTTAGTCACCATCTCATGTGGATCAAGAATGCCATTTGGGTATGTCTGTATCGAGTTGGGTTCTAAATTGTTAGGGTATTCTAGGTTAGTTCATAAAAAATTGGTATCAGATCATGGTTATGCTTAGTCTTGGGAAGTTATTATACTAGAGATAGTATTTTTGAGAATTGAGAGGTAGGTTGTGATGATTTCCTGGACATATTTTTCAATAATGAGACTCTAATTACCATGAGATATTGGGATATGTGTCTCTTATGTGGAGTTCTTGATTTTAATCTTAGTTTTTGCTTTGGTTTTTTGGTTTTAACCGATATTATCTTATTATATGATCAATTATTCTATTTTCGATGTGCAATAGTATTCCTATGATACTTCTTCCATAGGTTCCATAGGAGGATACATTGGATAAACCACAATGGAATCCTCCTTTGGATCAGAATCTTATAAATTCTATCATGTGAATAGTTCATGTTATATACCAAAATGTACTACAAATCAAGAATATATTTATTGATTTATAAACAAGATATGGAAGAGAAAGGGTCTATCTTAGGAGTTCTTATGGGAGAAGCCCTCATCCTTTGATGCTACGAATGAGACCCAAGAGGTGGAGGACTAGCTATACAAGATTGATCAGATATTCAACTTCCTGAATACACCTGAGAATATGAAGGTGAAGTGCACAGTGTTCAGACTTGAGGGTCCAAGCAAGAGATGGTGGGATTCCATGGTATAGGAAGATAGGCACATGGGATTTGACTGGAAGGGTTTAAAGACCCTATTCTTCTAGAAATTCTATCCAGCATATCTAATGATGGAAAAAGTCTCTAGAGTTCCTCTCTTTATAGTAGATAGAGTGTTCAATATCAGTTTACACAGATCTATTAATGGATCTGGTTCCTTTTTCTCTAGAGTTAGTTAATAATGATCAATTGAAGGCTCAGAAGTACCTATAGGGTTTTTTTATTAGATATCAAATTGTAGGTATTTATACCAAAGCATTATGCGTACATAGAGATAGTAGATAGGACTATAATGGAATAAATAGACATAGTAGGAAAGATTAATCATTTTATCCCATTTCTACCTAGTGGAAGCTTCAATGGTGCATAGGGAAATAATATAAAGTGGTGTGAGCATCTCATACAACTAGAAAATTCACCTATGACCATGGTTTAAAACCATGGTTGTGGGCCAAAAAACCATGTAAATGACCAATTTCCACGATTTTCCAAAACTATAGAGGATAGAGACATTATAATAGGTCTTACCTATTTCCATGGTTTAAACTATGCTAATGGGTCACTTATAACCACAGTTTAACCATGAAAATTGGATCATATTTCCACGGTTAAAACCATGTAAGTAGGTCTTATATCGATACAGTTTTAACCATGTCTATTTCAATCTACAACCATGGTTTAATCATGGAAATTGGATCTTATTTCCATGATTAAAACGATGGAAGTACATCCTTTATATCTATGGTTTTAACTGTGTATATTTATTGATACAACCATGCTTTAACCATGGAAATTAGAGGATACTACCATAGTTAAAATTGTGGATATATCCTTTATATACAATAAAAAACTACTATCAAAACCTCTAAATGTATAAAACTTCAATTGCTATAAGTTACAGTAGAACACAATGCCTAGATTTTGCTTCTCCCATAATAGGATCAGCAGTTTGTTTAAGTTACCAAATACACAAACACATAGCAGAAATGGTAATACCAGTCTTTGTAACTAAATTTAAACTATAGGATCATTTTTTTAGGCCAATTAACACTCAATTAAATAATGATACATAATATAAATCTCATTCATTACATTTATCTTCTCTTAATTGGCCATCATAACTCATAGAATCACTAGATGTTCACACTAAAAAAATTGTAAGAAAATAATTCAAACTATTCGAAACAAACATATTAAAATAAAATAAAAATAAAGTTACTTACTATTAAACAATTCATATTCCATTCAAGGAGGAAATTAATTATGAATAATATCAAAGGAAGATGTCTAATTGGATAGGTGGGAAGGCATCAAACATTGGAATAAGGATACCGATTCTAAAAATTCATCCACCCAAGAAGGAGAAAGTTGGACTTTCTTTTTCAAGTCAGAAATACAACCATATCTCTCCATTATTTTTTATAAACGATTATAAATCTCAAAAAATACCACTCCAAAGTTATACATATCTTCCTATAGTTCAAGATGATTCAAATATATTTACAGCGTTTAATTTTTTAAATGAATGAAAATTCTAGCAACACATGAAATAAAAAAAAGTAAAATCCACAAAAACTCATGTACACTTACTCCCTCAAGAAAGAAAAATAATAAAAACATTTGACCACTCACCTTTTCATCAATTTTTGGATATCCTTTATCAATTTTAGGGGAAGTTTAAAAGTAAGTTCCAACTTGACTAGTACTATCACTTGAAACACTTACAACATCCATAAGAAATCCAAGATCCTAATCCAACTGGTCAACCCTAAATAACTTGGATAAAAAATAGGGGACATAATATCAGTTGAAAAATAATAATGTCTACATATTTTATTGAATAAAATAAATTATCATGAAAACCAACTTTATCACATGTTTAATAAATTCCCAAAAAAATCTAGAACAAGGAATGGTCACAAAAATAAAAGGGGGAATCCAGGATCATGGGTCGGGTTGAATGTCTTATAAACCCATTTAATCTCAAACATAACCCAACCCATTTAATTAAATATATCATTGAGCATGCTCATTGGATAGTGGATAATAGTGATGTTTCCTTCTAAAATGATTTTTTTTGTTAACTCTCAGCTATTCTTCCCTATATGTCATTCTTCTGATATTATAGTTAAATGGGAACTAATATATATGGCATTCCTATATTTAATGGTTGATTATTCACATATATCAATTGTTGATGATATTGTACCCTCTACGGCCAAGGATATGATAGTATATATTATGAGTGCTAATGGAATGTTTTCTAGTTTTGATTTCAGATCTTCCACTAGAATCACAAAGTTAAGATTCATCAAGGGGATCTCATGTGGGAAAAGTGTATTCCTATAAAAATGTGTTTCCCCATGTGGAGAAATTTGAGGAATGTGTTGCCTATTGATAATGTTATTCAAATTGGAGGTATTTCTCTAACCTCTAGATGCAAGTTACAGCATCACAAATCACCACTTAAATCATCAAGCTTCCATCAAAAAAACATTTATCATTTACATGATTTTCATAACCATTAAAAATACCCTTAATGAATTATCAAATAATGTTCAACTATTTTATGATACTTAAAATGGATGAAATGAAATGATTCTGCACAATATAAAGTATTCCAAGTCATTACACAATATCAAAATAGTTTTACTATTTCTAATAATTATTTTTCAACAGCACAACCACACACTATCATTCACATTTAAAATGAAAATTAATATACACAACTACACACTATCATTTAAAACCAAACACTACAATTTAAAAAATCACAATTACGCACTATCATGATATTATATCATTTACATATAGAAAAAAAATGGGTGATATGCATTTTAGAACCGCACACTATAATTTTCTGGGGTGAGGTGCATTAACTTGCACACTATCATTTACTTCTATATAATTATACACTATCATGGTATTATATCATTTACATATGAAACTGTTACAAAGAAAATTGAAAGTACTAAAATAGTATTTAAAACACTAAATGATATGTATTTAGTATATAATAGTGTGAAATTACACACTATTATGGATACACTAAATGATATCTAGTTAGTATATTATAGTGTGCAGTTACACAACATTATGGCTATTAATGGATAATGATTGTGCATTTTAATGATATTGTTTTCATTTTTGAATTATAACATATGATCTAGTTAGTTAATAATTATAAAAAATTGATATGTGGGTTAATAATAATGTAATGAATTAATATAATGAAATATAGACGTGTCTCTAGTGTAAAGGTTTTAAAATAGTAGGAAATGAAATATGTACCGCTGAGTAAACATACATCATTGGTTTATTGAAAAAGTCAATTTTGCATGAACTTACATCATAAGAAACCACATGTAAGGGAATAGTGGGAAAAAAAGTGAGATATAATGACTTATTATATATATGTGATCAGTGTGTCAATGGAAATAAAGAGATATTGACTATTTATGCTATGTAACACTATAAATTTTTATAGAGGATTTGGTTTGTGAATTTTCAAAATATATGGTTTATTGAACATTATTTTTAATGAGTTGTAAAAATATTTTTAGAATGTTTTTAATGTATTATCTATATTATATGTATTTACTATAATCTATATTTGACAATAATCTATAATCTCTGATATTCTCAGAGTATATTAAAATGTTTAATTGTTTTCAATGAGTCATACTTCTATTTTATTTATATCAATGGAAAATTTATAATAACGATATATATGAAGTTATATGAAAAAACTTACACTAATTTTTTGTATGAATTTATATGAAAGAATATTCAGAAGTGGTGAAAAAATGAGTAGGATTTCATGAAATGTGGAGAAGACATGTGGTATCTAGAAAATTCAACTTTCATATATATAGTAGATAGGGAGATTGATATCATTGGAAAAGGATTTAGAATCAATAAAATAGCCATGGGGATGATTTTTATGTGTTCATATTCAATAGAGAATTTGATTTTTCTTCTAAATTGAATCGTAGAATAAACCTCAAGGAAGATACCCTAAAATAAAATTTTAGGGTCAAATAGTTAATGATGGGGATATGAATTATTCTTTCTTTATTAACCTCTAGAGGACTAAAAAGGCCAATAAGACCATCACCTTCCTAAAAATGGTAATGAAGTAATATTTGGGAGGCAAGATCTAAGTGAGAACATAGTGAGATACTTTAAGGAGATTTTAGAATAGAATCTCAAATGTGAATATCAGAGATATGTTGGATGTCATCCCAGTGAATATTGATGAATTTTAAAATATCATGGTCACTAAGATTCATAACCTAGAGAAGGTTAAGGATACAATATTTTCTCTCAACCCTATAAATACTCCTCGTACATATGGGATCTACAACCTATTATTCTAGGAATTCATGGACATTTTTTATAATGATTTGTTAAAAATTATTTATATTTTATTTATAAATGGTATTCTTCCTAAAGGAGTGAACTCGTAGTTTATTATGTTATTTCCTAAAGATAAGTCTGATGACTCTCTTAACATGTTAGTACATGTGGCTCTTTAAAATAGTGTATATAACATTATGAGTAAAAAATTATCCACTAGACTCTCTTTAGTCATTGGGAAGGTGGTCTCCAACAATCAATTTATATTTATTCCATGGTTGGAAAATAAAATATTGTCTGGTAGTAACCACATAATGTATAACCTATTTAAGAAATCAAGAAACAAATGTAGAATTTCTTCTTATATAGATCTTAAAAAATATTTTTACTCTAAATTGGGACTTCATGTTTGAGGTTATTCAAAAGTTTGGGTTCATATACTATTTTTATAGCTAGTTGAAAATTATTTTCAACTCTATCTAGTTGTCCATCCAAGTGTATGATACACCAAAGGGATACTTCACATTCTCATGTGCGATCATGAAAGGTGACCCTCTTTCTATTATTTTATTTATAATTTCTAATGACTCTATATGTGGATAAATTTTGAAATGGTTGAGCAGGTATTTATCAAACCTATCCAATAAATCATAAAATATTTTTGTTAATACAAACCAAATTTAAATAGTTTTTATATGTTTATTTAGATGTTGATTTTTTTAATAAAATTAACATATAAACTATATGGACTTTATGGTATGAAATTTAAAAAAATATCATATAAGATAAAACAATTCAATAAAATTAATATATAAACTCATATTTGCATGAAGGAATTTAAAATAGAATCACTAAAACATCAATAACTAAATATAAATACAAAATAAAAGGAATATATTTGAATGGGTTTCTAATATAGAAGTAAATGATAGATGAAATAAATTATTACATACTTCTTGGTAAAATAATGACATTGATATATTATTTGAGTCAGTTGTTCAGGATCTAGCATTAGAAGAAGTGCCATTTAAAAAAATAAACAGTAATGTAAATTTTAATTACTACTCATATTATTCACACTGGTGGCTGGAAGTAACTAATATTCTTCACTCATTGAAGAAGAACCACTTTATCATGCTTGTGAATTGAACCAATTCATCCTAAATCTTACACCAAAATCAAGAAAAATATGAATATAAAATAAAATAGTGGTACTGTTTTATAAGAAATAAAACTAAAGCATTATAAGCCCATTTAAATTTATATTAAATGATAAACTACTAAAAATTAAACCCTGTATTGCAAGTCATGTATACCAATACATAAGAAATGAAACGAAAATAAATAATGTAAGGAATTTTGGAAAACACACTCCTTAATAATCTATAAGATAGAAGACTAAGCTTCAAACTGTCTCTAGAAATAAACACTCAACTACAAAGGCTAGTTTAAATTACCTGAAACATAATGCATTCAATTTTTAGGAAAAAAAGTTGTTATGTATAGTGAGAGAGAACATAATCCTTGTTAAATATCACATCAACCTATATTAATTCAAGGGGTTAGTATGTGAATATATATAAGTAATATTGTAATTCAAAAAAGGGTTAATTACCTTCAAGGCTAATTATTCCATACCATGGAATTTCATAACTAAACCCATCATAAGACACCTGTAAGTAACCATTACCATATCTCAAACATAGCATAACATTTTTAGTTATAAACATCTCATACATCATTAAAAACAAAATATATTACATCATTTATTTCCCATGAAAACTCATGTTGTCATTTTATTTCCCCTGACATAACATGTGAAATCAAAATGGAAATAAAAATTCATTATTTATGTTAAAGATCAGAATTTTGCAACCCAATACACATAAATAACCTCTAACAGGGTCTCAATATCCCATATTTCATTTCAAGGTTAATTACCCAACCATTACCCAATTATTCTTCCAATATAACCATTTAAGGATTCATTTATAGCTTCGTTACATATAAATTCAGCATGTAACTCACACCATAACAAACCCAATTAAGGAACATAATCACACATTCTAGTTTAATTCACCAAAGTAGTGTTGATATGATTATACTTCTTAAACACTAGTTTTTATATGCGTAAATAACCATTTTAGCAACATTTATACCCCTTAAAACCACCAATCTATGTTTAACTTATCACTAAGACATAATGAAACTTATAATTCCACCATGACACAGTGATGGTTCATCTAACTCAAAGAGGATAACAATACTCTTATGGTATAGAACCATAGCTTCTATAAGAGTATAAGGATTCAATAATCAGATGAAATAGAAGAAATAAAAAAAGAATTATAAATATACAATATTCAAGACCCCCATAATTTAAAAACATGTTGGAATAATATAGTTAAAAGAAAATTAATGAAATGATAATTTTAAAAATTTTGTTAGCTATTTATCAATGCTAGATTTTTGTTTCCAAAAAAAGTTCATGTTACCAAATTAGATTAATGCCATGTTACCTGATTACTCAAGTAAAAATTTTAAAACATGTTGGAAAAACATAGGAAAAAATATAATTAATTTTAGAATTATATCAATGCAGATTTAATTATTAAATAATTTCATATAATTAAGAAACTATAAAATTAGAAAGGAAAAGTAATTAACATTAGAAAATACAGACAAAATATTTCATTACAACTAATTTTTATAATTTATAATAATAATAAAAATTATGGAAATATGATTAAAGGAAACCTATTGGTCTGATCACAAATAATTATTCCCAAGAACCTATCATAATACTAAGAATATTTACTATCATATAAAATAAAAATGTGAGAAAATTTTAATATGAAAAAATACATTATTCCCTTTTTTATTTATTATTAGATGAGTCATAATACAAAAAAATAGATAATATGAATTGATAGATGGAAATAATTTTTTTAATAAATGGAAATTGAAATGGAATATTTTTAAATAATACAAAAAAATATGTTACCATTTTTATAGAAAATTAAAATGAAAGATAAATTAAATCACATAATTTTTTTCTTCCTCTAATATCCAAAGTATTTGCAGATCTGTAACCTTAAACCCCAAAAAATAGTGGAAAAAAGAAGGCATTAATTATTTTATATATCATATCCTAAAATAAAATAGTATAAATTCATGTTGTTGTTTTGTATGTTTTAGTACATGTTGATTTTCCTAGATAGTTCTAGGAAAAATAATTAATTATAGTGAAAATACATGTATGGAAAGATGTTTTTGACTTTCATGTATAAGCATGTTAATATAATATATTTGGACACTAATAACCAAAAATAGTGCACAAAAATGTTAAAAATATTAGATTAATATATTTTAATAAAGGAAAGATTAATGATATCTATAAATAATAGAAATTTTATCTAGATCGTATGGAATGCATCAACCAAATATATATATATATATATATATATATATTAAATGTAATATAAATATTGAATTCACTATTTTGAAAAAAAAAACACATCAACCCTATATAGTGTAAATAAACTAAATTTTTTGTGATAAGTAACATCGAGAATAGTAGAGAAAATATTCTCATCACTAAATGTTTTTAATATTCTGCCAGTGCATTCGCATGGGATCCTCTAGATAGTATAATAAAATAACATAAAATTAAATTTAAATTTAGTTATATTAATTTCAACAACATAAAATACTATGACAAAAAATGAAATTCATGTTCGAAGTAAATTAATGATTCAAACTATTTCAGAATTACATTTGATGAAAAGCATTGAAAGTAACAAACATATAGCTAATAAAAAATTAAATATGGAAAATTTGATAAACATTCATATAAAAAATTATATTAATTAATGAATTTGCATGATCATCATTTCATTAACCAACACATGTTGTAAATATGAATATTTCCTAAATGAAAACATGTGAAAAATTATAGTAATGAATTCATAGGGGAATTTAAATACAAACTGAAAAATGATCATTTTCAGTCTTAAAATAAATAATACATATAGAGAGCCTATAACTAAATTTTTTAATCCATTAATCAAATAAAAATTTATCACTAAAATACATGAATAAGTTTATGGGATCTCTAATATCTAAATCTATGAAAATGAGAAATATAAAATCAATGTTTTTTATTAAAGGATGTTCAAATTTGAAAACAAAAAAAATGAGTGGGAAGACAATGACATAAAATGATCCTCCTCATGTGTCTAAAAACAAAATATAACCTTTTCATAGATGTTTTATTTTATACTTTCATTTATGGATTTAAAAATATAAGTAATAAAAATAATAATGAAAACCAAAAAGTGGTATATTGAATAAAACAAACATAAAGTTAACATTGTTTAAATGGAGATAACCAAACTGTACCTTCACTAAAAATGATCCCCACCCTTCATCGCTTTGAAGAAACCTAAAAATTAATACTATCAATTAGTTCACAATAATTAAGCATGAGAAAATTTCCACTCAAAACTATCAACTCAATTAGAGAATATTAAAATCCTAAAGGTTTAATTTTTACTAACTGAAAAGTCTTGAAATATAAATTGATCAAAAACATCTAAGTTTCCATATATTCAATTTAGTAATGTTACGTTACCTAGACAACACACCCTGATATGATATCCTCAATTTCAGGATTACACATGTAAACAATTTCAATGAAGTAAAAATCAATCGTATAAAAATAGGAAAGTGAAAATGTCATAAAAATATAGAAAGAAACATTTCATGATTAAATAATGGAAACCACTTTGATCATAATGATTGATTATAGACCCATTCATTCACACATTCAAACACTCCAAAAATAGTTGGCACCAACTCTTTTTTCATCATTATACTTCCATGAAATGTTTTTTCCACTGAAATACAGACATTAAAATATGATTATATAAATAAAATATATAGTTAAAAAACTACTTAAATAATTATGAATAAAAAAATTAAACACTAAGAACCTATAATCAATTTTATTGATTTATAGATACCAAATATTGAAGTGTCATTTGAGTAAAGCATAATAATAAACATCCATTAGTTTGAAAGATGTTATCTATATGTAGTAAATCATTCATTTTTTATGGATTTCATCCATTAGTAATAAACATCCATTATTTTGTAAGATTTCATCCATTAGTTTATAATAAACATCCATTAGCTTCTAAATAATTTATATGATAATGTATTTTAGAAATGTAATATTATTGATTAATAAAAAAATCTACATGAATTGGAATTGAATTTTTATTGAATATAAATATCAATTTAAATTTGTATACTACACATAAGGAGATTACTTTTTAAAATTTAATACATATGGAATGCATATTTCAAAGAAGTAGTGAATTTTAAACTGTATTTTATAGATATGTAGAAATATTATGTATAATTTGAAACTAATAGTGAATTAAAAAAAGTGAATTATATACAAAAAAATTATGAATTAGAACATGGTGGAATAGATCAACAATGAATTGTAATATATAAATATTACCATCAAGGAAAAGAATAAATAATCCTTTGAAAACAAATTAAAATGAAGTGTAATGTAAAAATATTGAATGAATTGTATATATAAAGAATTCTAGTATACTGAATACTTGATACATAATATATATAATAATATGAAAAATGAAAGAGGGTTAAAATACCCATATAGTAAGACGTCCATAGTACATGATATATACACCTTAAGAAAGAAAAATTATGTAGTATAAATATCAAAAAATAGTATATTGGATCATTTAAATGGAATAGTTACTAGAGTGAAAACACTTATAGATAGAAGGAAACATCATTTTTATTTTATATTAGGGGATTGGGATGGATAAGAAGAAGGTTTCTGTGTTTATGGAGTTATTTATATAGAACTGAACCACTGAAATTTAGAGTGTTTAATATAAAGAAATTTTTTAGAAATAGGATTTTTGAATTAGTGTTTCAAGAAATTAGATTGAGAGATTAACTTTTGTGAAGTATTAACCCTAAGTAGGTTTGTTGGAATAAGATTAGGAGTCTAATTCATAAATGTTGTATATCAGAGAAAAAAATTGGATAACTTAGGGTACCATGGATAGAAATCATGAAGCGTATACATAGGCAAGGTGTTTGGCATGATAAAATCTAACGGTAGATCTATCTGAGGAGTGGGAGAGAATATAAGGTGAGTTTTAGATTATATATTGAAGCTAATAAGGTTGAAATTGTGTGGAAATAGAAGCGGGGGTGGGGAGGGAATGTCGAAGCTACGTCAGCAGGGAGGTGGGGAGGCCGCATCGGAATCGTGTCAGTGGGGAGGTGGCTTGGTTGTGTCAGAGGAGTAGGATCACTGGAGGGAGATATGTGGAGGTTGTGGATCGAAGGGGGAGAAGTTAACCATATTATTAAGGGAACCATGGGAATAGGATAAGGAGTCATGCAAAGTGGGATGAGGTCTTGAGGGTATTTCCATGGTTTTAAAAACGTGGAAGAAGATTAGTTATCGCCATAGTTTTCATAAATTGTGGCCACATATGCAAAGAAATAGGTTACTTTTTTAGTTGTAGCAGGAGTAGTGGAGGAAGTTATCAGTAGTGGATATCCTCTTCACCATTATTTACAGTTAGTGGTGTTCTATGACTTATTATCATTTCATAAGGGTTGGGCACACCTAGAGTTCTTATTACACACCTGTGAAGATGTGAAATGGTTGTGGGAGTTATGGACATTTATAGTGATTATATCAGGCTATGTATATGCATCATTATGGTTATGTATCATCATCTCCAAAGGACACTTCAGAATAGTTATATTCCTCAAATTATATATGGATCCAACCACATACCTTAAAAGTGAAGAACTTTCACATAGTGGTGGGTTTCTGACAGTGGTTGATGAAAGTGTAGTGTGATAGTGAGATGTACTTTATTTTTTTCACATTCTATAGAAACTAATTTATTTGATACTAGTTCCCACCACTTGTTTATATCTTCCCATTTTTTTAATATGATTAAACTTATGATAGATATCATGTACTTTTTCATGGATTTAGTGACACCTCTTAGAAAGAGGAAAGAATATAGGTTTCGGTGTCCTTATTATTCTCTATCGATAGAGGATAAGGAGTGTGTCTGGTATTTCCTTATTCTGAATCTGGTTATGTTTAATGTAATAATCAGGATATATTGGCTTGTCACTCATCATGTTGAGGTTGGTTGTTATCATCAACCTTTCACATTCCTTGCTACCAATGGGAGCTCTTGGGTGTTTTAGGGAGATTGGGATATGAGGTTTGGTCATGCAAGACCTTTCCACCCATATATAATGAGTTTTTTATCTACTATTTCAGTTGATATTGATGGTGTTTCTTTAATTGGTTATCAACCCTTGATTTCCATGGATTTTCCCAACATCTTCCCAGATGACTTTTATGGTCTTCCTCTAGAGAGGGAGGTGAAGTTTATGATTCATCTGGTGTCGAGTATGCATATGATCTCAATACCCTTTTATTGTATAGAACTAGTGGATCTGAAAGGGCTCAATATTTAATTGGATGATCTGATAGAGAAAGGCTTTGTTTTCCCTAGTGTTATACCTTGGGCATCCCAAGTGTTTTTTTCAAATAAGGTTTATCATTCACTTTGATTGTGCATAGACTATTGGAAATTGTAATGGGTGATGGTGATGTTATTAACATTTTCATAACTTATTATATAATCTATTTACTTATTTTATATGAAATGTGCATAATTTGTGTGAAATATTAATGTTTAAATATTAAATATAATTTTAGAGTACTATTTGAATTCATCCTGATTCAAGTCTGTTTAATGATATAATTATAACTATCACCCTAATTATCAAAATTGCATGATTCTATATTTTTAGGTTTTATTACTCAAATTATAACATTTCATTAGAAGGTACCTTTGTCCAAATAGTCCATTCGGAGTGTCATAGGGACCACACAAGAAGGCCCACAGAATCTGTAAAGAAAATGGACCATCCATGAAGATTTAATTATTGGGATCAATCCAGAAGTAAAAAAATTCATTTATTCTCCTCAAAAATTCATATAACAATTCAAGGAGTCTTGTATAAAAATTTCAAGGCCCAAATCCGAAAACAATGGGCCCAAATGAAGCTTTGATGTCCAACCCATTATTCTTTCTGCGAATTGAGATTAGAAAACATAATTTGATATTTATCCTAATAGAGACATCTATTAGAGCTGAGATTTTTCAGTGGAAATAGGCGATATAGGCGGACAACTTTTTTTAATAAATCATTCGGATTTGAAGGCATATTCCTATTTAAAAATCCATTCACATTTCAGCCATCGAAAAATCATGGATAGAAATGGATAGTTTAACATTATTTATGAGAACCACCATAAAATTGGATACATAAGTCCAAATTTATCCAAATTTTGAGAGATTACTAAAAACGTTAATATATACAACTTTTAAGAATAAGATTTCTCCTGATTCAGCTGTCTGGATGGCCAAATTTGCGATGCAAGTGGAGGGGAAGTTTTGGAATTTAAACAGCACACAACATTGGGCTATAAATACATCCCCCTCATCTCGTTGCAAGAGGTTGGAATTTCATAACAGAGGAGGACCAATTTGCATGACCAAATCTCTGAAAAAGTCCTAGGAGTACATTCCAAACTCAAGTTTTTACTTGATAGACCATTCCTTCTCTCTTTGATTTCATTTACTTTTGTGATTTTCTTCATTTGTAATCTCGTAACTGTTGTTTTTGTAATTCCATTTTAGTGAAAGTTTATTCTTCATATTATTTTTTAATCATCCACCCTTGGTTATTAAATATTAATGCTCTTAAAATATTTTAAATCATGTTGAAACTCCTTCCCTTCTTTTTCTTTCTCATTTAATCGAAATTCTATTTTTAATTCTCATCACCGTTTGTGTGTGTGTGTTTGGCGCACAACTCTTTTCTTATCCCATTCTTTTTCTTCTCTTATTAACTCATAATCATTAAAATAATAAACCATATTTCTAATCATCTTAATGGGTGATTAAATCTACCATTGGGGTGATTTAAAATTTAGATATGTTAAGTGATTGAGAGTATTTTCTTGATGAGTATTCTTTAATTTAACATTGTGTATGTTGGACTTAACATGTCATTGATTAATGACATATTCTGGTTAAAGTATGAATTCCATGGATTCTTGGAACCATAAATACACAACCACAATCAATTACTAATTGAGATTATAATCCTAGTTAATTTAAGTCTTTGATTAAATCCTTAACACGTTGGAATTTTGATCAATGTCAACTTGTGACATGGGTGTTAATTTAATGCAATATAAATCAAGGCTCAAGCATATCACAAGCATAACTACCTATTGATGAAATCACCCCAATATTTATCAAATTGTTAAATCAATATTAATCAATCAATCAATTCAATTAATCTCTGCAAACAACCCCCCCCCCCAATCAAAATACAATCAACTGAAAACAATCGACTATTAAAAAGCATCATCGCTGAGGATTCGACCTGAGTGCTTCTATACACATTAGTAGAGCACCAGAACCTTGAACGGTCAATAGGTGACAATCTTTCGTGCTTTCAAATGGCGTTGTTGATGGGGATGGTTTAATTATGTTGTTTTTGGTTTCTGGTTATTGTAAAAAAACAAAAAAAACAAAATTTTAAAAAAAATTGAAAAAAACACAAAGAAAAACTCACCTTCTCAAAAATTCATAAACAAAAAAAAACACAAATAAAAAATCATCTTCCTATTTCATCCAAAATATATCTGAATTCTCTATAGCCTCCCAAATAATACCTATGATTTTTTTGACCCTGAAATTGAGAAAAAACTTCTCCAACTTAGGAGGAACATTAGGGATAATAAAATCATTCAAGAACCATTCTGTTTCCAACCAATCGAATTAGATATAGCCAATCCTAATGAATAAACACTTAAATAACTTGTTGCCCATGATATGAATTACCAACCCCTTGGTATTCAATATCCAAACATAGAGGCTGACTTCTAACTCAAATTGGGCTTGATTCATCCTCTCCCTCATTTTCATGGGCTAGCTGATAAGGATCCAGGTCTTCATCTTAAAGAATTCCAAGTGGTGTTCTCTAACATGAAGCATCAAGGGGTTTCTGAGGAACAAATCAAATTTCGAGCATTCCCTTTCTCTCTAGCTAACTCTATCAAGTCATGTCTCTACTACCTCCCTCCTAGTTCCATAAACTCATGGATTGACATGAAGCGACTTTTCTTATATAAATTCTTTCATGCTTCTCGTACTGCTTCCATCCAAAAGGAAATTAGTTGTATCTATCAATTCCCCAATGAATCACTCTATGAGTATTGGGAGAGGTTAAAAAAGATGGTTGCAACCTGTCCACATTACCAAATCCTTGACCAAATCTTGATCCAATACTTCTATGAGGGGTTATTGTCTATGGAGAGAACACCAATTGATGTCGCAAATGGCGGTGCTCTTGTTGATAAAACTCTTTTAGCTACAAGAGATATCATTAGAAACATGGATGAAAACACACAATAATTCCATACTCGAGAACATGCTCAAGTAAAACAAGCCCAATATAGTCAATCGATAGAGCTGAACAATATGATAGAGTGGCTGAGTGAACTTACAAGTTATGTGCGACAACTAGTTGTGGCATCCAAAGCCCCAACCTCATCTTCTCCACAATCTCTGTTCCCTGGGCCTATCAAAAACTGTGGAATATAAATCTCCCCATCTCATCCAATTGACACAAATCCACAACTTCAAGAGGATCAATCAGATTCATCCAAACCAGTGGATCTTAATGTAGCATATGCTCGGTGGAACCCCAACCCTCAACAATCAGGTTAGTTTGTTAGAAATTTCAACCAACCCCATTATGAGCCCTTCTCTTATACATATAACCCTAACTTGAGGTATAGTAATCCCATTTATCATCCCCCTCAATTCCCTCCTCAAAATACAAACCAATTCCAATATGTTCAAGGTGGTGGTAACTTCAATCAGCCTTACACTTTTGTTCCCCAACCTCAAAGGAACAATCCTCCTCCTAGATTCCACTATCCTAGTGAGCCTTCCCAATTACAAAACCAATAAAATTGATTTCCCAATAACTAAAATCAAGGTAATCCCAATTTGGTACAAGACTCTTCTTCCAAGAAACCATGGTAAAGTGTAGTGGAAGATCTTGCCTCCTTCACCCATTCCAACCAAAAAAACATTGAAACCCAAATTGGTAAACTTGCATCCCACCTAAGCCAGGAACAACAATTAAATTCTTCCGAACTCCCAGCCCAACCATTACCCAACCCCAAGGGTAATGTAAGTGAAATTGCACTTATACTGGGGAAGAAAATTTCTATACCTCAAGATAAGTCCTCCAACCCACATTTGAATGTTGACCTAGAAAATGAAAAGAAAAATAAATATGAAAAGGAACCTGAAGCCATTCCCTCGCCTCTTTCCATTCCACTTAGGAATCCAATTCATTTTCCTCAAGTTGTTTCTAAACCAAGGAAGTCATTTGAACCTGATCATGAAATTCTTGATATTTTTATATGTGTTGAAGTCAACATACCCCTCTTAGATGCCATAAAACAAATTCCTAAGTATGCCAAGTTTCTTAAGGAATTTTGCACCCACAAGAGGAAACATAGTACCTTTGAAAATATTTCCACCCAGAAGTCTATTCCCATAAAGTGCAAATATCTAGGAACCTTTACAGTTCCATGCCAAATTAGAAGTTCCAACTCTGATGATGCACTCATATACCTAGGATACTCAATTAATGTCATTCCCAAATCCATATTCTCCAACCTTGGTCTTGCTCCCTTACATCCAATGGGTGTTGTTATTCAATTTTCCAATTGAAGCACTACTATACCTAAGGGTATAATCGAGTATGTCCTTATTCATGTGAATGATCTTATCTTCCCTAATGATTTCTATGTCCTTGATATGGAAGGTGAGATTAAATCTTCTCAATATCCCCTAATTCTAGGAAGACTATTCCTAATGATAGTGAGATCTAATATTGATGTCCATTCAGTCATCTTATCCATGGAATTTGGTGACCAACTAGTCAAGTTCAACATTTTCCAAGCCATGTGATACACATCTTAGGATCACTCTCCATTATCAATCCAAGCTTCTGAGAACACTTCTGAGATTAAATTGAACCCCAATCCATCATGTTCATCATGTTATAGTGATAAAGGATCTTTTGAAATATGCACCATGATTAACAAAGTCATAAATGGTGAAGTTGATGTGGACCTATCATTCATAGACTCTATCAATCTAGAGGATCTTGAAAACTCTCTTGAATCCCACATCAACTCTGATCTCTACTGCTCCACCCTGTACAATATTAAGGAAAATAAATCAAAACCAGCTGAAGTCCCTTCCTCCATTCCTGAGTTGTCTAACCCACAAATGAAAGATGAGACTGATCTGAAACCTCTTCCTGAACACCTAAAATATGCATTCTTTTTCCATGATCACTCTTATCATGTCATTATCTCCATTTTACTTACTAAAATTGAGGAGTCCAAACTTTTTTAAGTGTTATAAAAAAGGGCTCCGGTTGGACCCTAGATGACATACTAGGAATCAACCCTTCCATTTGCATACATCACATCCATCTTGAGGAATCATACAAACTAATTAGACAACCACAAAGAAGACTCAATCTACTCATACTTGAGGTAGTTAGGGAATAGATCACTAAGCTTCTTAAAGCTGGTGTTATCTACCCAATTTCTAATAGTGAATGGGTTAGTCCAATTCAATTTGTACCTAATAAGGGTGGGATAATTATTGTCACAAATGACCATGGGGAGGTAGTCACAACTCTAGTAAAGAACAAATGGTGTGTGTGTATTGATTATATAAAATTCAATGTTAAAACAAGAAAAGATCACTACCCTCTTCCATTCCTTGATCAGAATCTAGAACGATTAGCTGTAAAGTCACACTATTTCTTTCTTGATAGATACACCGGCTACTTCCAAATCCCAATCACACCTCATGACCAAGAAAATACCGATTTCACTTTATCCTTTGTAAAATATGCATATAAAAGAATTAATTTTGGCCTTTTTAATTCTTCTGCAACATTCCAAAGGTATATGATGAGTATCCTTTATGAATTCCTTGAGCACTGCATGGAAGAATTCATGGATTACTTTACCATTTATGGTGATTCATTTTAATCTTGCTTGAATTCACTCTCTCTAGTCCTTCAAAAGTGTTTCAAGTGTAACCTTGTGTTAAATTTTGAAAAATGTCACTTTATGGTTGCAAATGGGATTTTTCGAGGGCACAACGTTTCAAAATAGGGTATTGAAGTTGATCCTGCCAAAATTGAAGTGATATAATTACTTTCTGAAGCCAAATCTATTTGAGACATCCATTCATTCCTAAGCTATGCTGGTTTCTATCAGTGATTTATCCATAAATTTAGTATGATTTCCCTCCCACTCACTCAGTTTCTCCAAAATGATGTCACTTTCCATTTCGATGAGTTTTTCAAGAGATCCTTCATTGAACTCAAAACTACTCTTACATATAACCCAATAATCCAACCCCTAGATTGTTCCTTACCCTTTGAGTTGATGTGTGATTCTTCTAATAGAGTCATTCGGGTTTTTCTTAGTCAAAGAATATAAAAATTCCCAATTCATCTATTATGCCCCAAAAACTTTGGATGAAACTCAATATCACTACATTGTCACTAAAAAGGAACTTTTAGCAGTGGTTTTTGCCTTAGAAAAATTTCATCCCTATATCTTAGGTGCCAAAATAATCATCTTCATAGACCACTATTCTATAAAGTTCTTACTCAAGAAAATTGATTCCAAACCAAGGCTAATAAGATGGATCCTTATGCTCTAAGAGTTTGAACTTGAAATCAAAGATAGACCAGGAAAATAAAACCTTGTGGATGATCACCTGAGTAGAATTTCTAATTATTCTCATTTACAAAGTATTGATCCTTAATTCCTCACTGATCACCTTTCGTATCTCACTCCAAAAATACCATGGTATGCCCCAATTGTAAATTACTTGGTTTCTGGTGTTTTTCCTGAATTTTTTTTGAAAGAACAAAAAATGAAGTTGAAAACTGACTCAAAATACTATTTTTGGGAAGAAAATAAACTTTGTAAAACAAGGGTAGAAAATGTAATTAGGATATGTGTTGATGAAAATGAACATTCTTCCATCATAGAATTCTGTCACTCAATGCTCAGTAGTGGACACTTTGGACCACAAAATACCTCACAAAAGGTCCTAGACTCTGGATTCTTCTGGCCATCACTCTTCAAGGACTCACATGAGTTCTTTAAATCATGTCCCACTTGCCAAAAGTTTGGTACAATTTCAAAATCGAAATGAAATTCCCCAAAAGCCTTTAATTTTCTATGAGATATTCAATGTTTGGGGCATCGATTTCATGGGACCATTCCCCACTTTCAATGGAATATCATACATTCTTCTTCTGGTTTATTATGTTTTTAGCTGGGTAGAGGCCAAACCCACTAGAAAGAATGATTCACATACTATTAGTGAGTTTCTAAGGACACACATCTTCCACCAATTTGGCACACCACGTGCCTTGATAAGTGACTTAGGAACCCATTTTTGTAATAGAACCATAGAATCTCTTTTGAAAAAGAATGGTGTTGTACATAAAACTTCAACTTCATATCACCCCCAAACCAATGTCATGGCTGAACTTTCTAATAGAGAAGTGAAAAGATTTCTTGAGATAATTGTAAAACCCACTAGAAAACACTATCTTGGGAGACTTGGTGAAGCACTTTGGGATCATCGAACTTCCTATAAAACACCCATTGGGATGTCTCCTTTTAGTCTAGTTTTTGGTAAAGCATGTCATTTTCCAGTTGAAATCCAACATAAGTCATTTTGGGCTATGAAAACTTGTAATTTTGATCTTGAAAAATATGATGAAGAAATATTTTTTCAATTGGATGAACTGGAGGATTTAGACTTGATTCATATGAGAATTCTAATCTCTACATAGAAAAATCCAAGGCACTCAATGATAAATACATACTAATAAAGGTATTTCATGAAGTTGAAAAGGTAATGCTCTTCAATTATTGATTTTGACTTCACCTAGGTAAACTTAATTTTCATTCGGAAGGCCCTTTTTTATTACTAATGTTTACCCATTTAGTGTAGTGCAAGTCCAAGACCCCTTTTCAAAAAGAACATTCACAGTTAATGGATATCGGTTAAAGCATCACCATGAGAGGACACAAAATACTGGAACAACATTAACTTCCATAGGATCCATAGTAGACCCACCACCAGATGGAGATGGTGACCCACCAAATCCAAACCAGGGGCACCTCTTTCCCTTTAACTCTCTCTATCTTTTCCTCTATCTCCCTCTTTCTTCTTCTTCCCCTCTCTTTCATTTTTTACCACTTTCTTCATCAAAACATTTAATTTTTATCTTTATCTTTTTTGTGGGTGTGTATTTTAAACACACTAAAAAACTAAAAAAACCTAAAAAACTGAAAAACAATAATAAAAATCAACTTAAAAAAATATGGAAAAGAAAGAGTCGTGATTACTCACCTTAAAATTTTGAAATTTTGTTTAACCACTTTAGGGAGTCAAAAAGACATTATTTTATCTCAAAAATATTATGTATTCATCATATATTTGGATAAAGAATATTGTGTCAAAACCAACAAATTTTGAATGCTCAATTGTTGATTTGGAAAATGATTTTCCCCAACTTTGAGAAACAATGTTATCTTTCATGCCAAGGCCACATATGGACATCTTTTTAGAATTTTTGTTTTCACCCCTGATTTCGAGTCTTGATTTTGTGGACCTTCAAGTTGAATTTTCTACTTTAGTGTACATCAATATGATAGAGGCATTTTCTGAACCGCATAAGAATCACAATAGTAAAATAGCCTCCAATTTCCCTTACATTAATCCTCTTTTTGAAAGCCCCTTTGAGCCTATGAAAACATTTTCTTTGATAGCCATATTATAATCCCAATACCTTATCCCACCCAATATCTACATGGATTTACATTGCATTATTTATTGAACTTTAAGTGTGGGGGAATGTATTTCATTTTTTGGTGCCCTTTTATTTATTTTCAATGTGTTATCATATGCTTGAGGGAAAGCATACATTTTAGTATGGGGGAGGTTTTCATTCAGTGAGTGTTGTGGAATGTACTTTCCTTTATGTAATTTTGTAAATTTTATTGATAAGTGTTAAAAAAATCATATCAAAAAAAGGAAAAAAAAATGGGTTGTCTCTTGGGAAGGTTAAAAATCAATATTCTTAAACCTTTGATCTTATTATAACTATTAAAATTAGTTTTGTGAGTAGTTCAATCATGGGTTGGGATATCAGTGTGAGATATTTTTCAAGTTCAACTTTAAAAAAAATAAGAATAAAAAATACTTATGTCATTGAGAGAAGTTTTGTGTTTTGTAAATATTTCATCTTCTCAACCCCTTAAAATTTTCTTCCTCTTTTGTGTCTTGATTCACACAATTTTTCCCTTGTAAATATTTGTTTCCATTTCTTTCCATGTTTTATTTCAAAAATATTGTGCATTGATTTTTCCATGTTGGTGGTTTCCCCTCTTCTTCTCTCTCTTGGACATTATATTCCTACCATCTCACAGCCACAGAAAAACCCCTTAACAAGACCTATTGATTCTTGTGCACTTTAGGATAGGGAATGGAAGTTGAGAGCTCTTTTAAACTCTTTGATTTTCACTTTTGGTTGGTGAATGAGTGAACCTCCAGAAATAAATTTTAATCATCTTGAGAGGAGTAAGTTTTGAGTGCCCAAATTTTCCATTTATGAATTTGAGCATAAAAAAAGAGTTTTTTTGGAACATTTTTTCTTTACCAATTTGAGGTGGAATTCAATATCGATGAGTGAAATAGTCTAAACCTTCCCTGATTGGGGATAAAAAAAATTAATATATTTTTTTGGTGAGTGAAAATGATTTTGTAAAGTTTTTTATATTTGTTTCACATGAGGACATGAACAAGAATAAGTGTGGGGGATTTGATGTTATTAATATTTTATTAACTTATTATCTACTCCCTTTACTGATTTTAAATGAAATGTGAATAATTTTAGTAAAATATTAATGTTTAAATATTAAATATAATTTTATAGCACTTTTTTAATTCATCCAAATTCAAGTCTATTTAATTTTTTAATGATAACTATCACCAAAATTATCCAAATTTCATTATTCTTGCTTTTCCAAGTTACTTACTCAAATTATAACACTTCATTTTAAGGTACCTTTAACCAAATTGTTCATTTGGAGGGTCATATGGACCACACAAGAAGGCCCACTGAATCTGTGAAGAAACTGGATGATCTATGAAGATTGAATTAATAGGCTCAATCCAGAAGTAAAAATTCATTTAGTATCCTCAAACATTCGGATAACAATTCAAGGAGTCATGTATAAAAATTTCAAGGATCAAATCCAAAAACAAGGGGCCCAAATGAAGCTTTGAATTCTAGCCCATAATTCTGTTTGGGAATTGAGATCAGCATACAAAATTAGATATTTCTTAGGACAGAGACATCTATAGAACTGGGATTTTGAAGTGAGAAATAGGAGATATTGTCGGACAATGTTTTTGAAGAAATCATTCAGATTTTAAGGCATCTTTCTATTCAAAAATCCATTTACATTTCGACCATCAAAAAATCATGTATAGAAAGGGAAAGTTTAACATTGTTTATGAGAACTGCTATAACTTTGTCTCCATAAGTCCAAATTCCTCAAAACGTTTAGATCCGACTGAAAACGTTAATATATACAACTTTGAAGAATAATATTTCTCTGGATTCAGTTTTCTGGATGGCCAAATTGGTGATTCAAGTGGAGGGGCAGTTTTGTAATGTAAACAGCCCACAACATTGGGCTATAAATACATCCCCCTCCTCTCCTTGCAAGAGGTTGGAATTTCTTAATATATGAGGATCAATTGTCATTACCAAGGCTCTACCAAAGGTCTGGTAGGACATTCCAAACTCAAGTTTTTACTTTATATACCCTTCCTCCTCTCTTTTATTTCATTTACTTTTATGCTTTTCTTCATTTGTAATCTCATAGGTGTTGTTTTTGTAATTCTATTTTAGTGAAAGTTTCCTCTTCATATTCTGTTTTAGTCATCCACCCTATGTTCTTAAATATTAATTCTCTTAAAATATTTGAAATCATGTTGAAACCACTTCTCTTATTTTTCTTCCTCATTTAATCAAAATTCTATTTTTAATTCTCATCACCGTTTGTGTGTGTGTGTGTTCGGCACAAAACTCTTTTCTTATCTCATTCTTTTTCTTCTCTTATTAACTCATCATCATAGACATAATAAACCTGATTTATAATCATCTTAATGGATGATTAAATCTACCATTGGGGTGAGTTAAAATTTAGGGATGTTAAGTGATTGAGAGTATTTTCTTGATGAGTATTCTTTAATTTAACATTGTGTATGTTGGACTTAACATTTCATGGATTAATGACATATTTTGTTTAATGTATGGATTACATGGATTATTTTAACCATAAATATACTATGAAAATCAAGTACTAGTTGATATTATAATCCTAGTTAAGTTAAGGCTTGGATTAAATCCTTAATGCTTAGGAATTCCAATCAACGTCAACTTGTGACATTGGTGTTAATTTAATTCAATATAAAGCAAGGCTCAAGGGTATCACAATATTAACTACCTATTGATGAACTCACCACAATATTTATCAAATTGTTAAATCAATCTTAATAAATCAATAAATTAAATTAATCTCTGCAAACAACCCCCCCCCCCCCCCAATCAAAATACAATCAACTGAAAACAATCGACTATTAAAAAGTATCATCACTAAGGATTCGACTTGAGTGCTGTTATACACATTAGCAGAGCACCGGAACCTTGAATGGTCAATAGGGGATAATGGACCGGGATTTTAGGTGGTTAATAATAAGTACCATTTTCCTCATGTGGATGATCTATTTAATCAGTTTAAAAGGGAAAAGTGATTTTGAATATTGACCTTCAGTCGGGTTATCATTGACTTAGGGTCTTTGTGTCTGAAATACCGAAGTCAAGTTTTAGGACCAGGTATGGCCATTAAAAATATATTGTGATGTAATTTGGTCTAAATAAAACTCCTATAATTTTTATTGATTTTATGAACCGGATATTCTAAAAGTATCTTGACACCTTTGTCATCATATTTGTGGATGATATTATGGTTTACTTGGGATCTGAGTGTGAGCACGAGCACCATCTGAGTTTGGTTTTGTAAATTATAAGAAGAAGCCATTTGTATGTAAAGGGTTTGAAATGCAATTTCTTGATCTAAGAAATAAAGTTATTGGGGCATGTGATTTCTTAACATGACTTACTAGTTGATCATGAGAAGGTGAAGGCTCCCTTTTCATGGGAGGATCCACAAAACATCTTTGAGATTTAGAGCTTTCTTGGCCTAGCTGGATAATATTGGTGATTCGTTAAGGATTTATCAAATTTGTAATCACCATTGAATACACTTATTAGTAAGGAAGTGAGGTTCACATGGGATGATAAATGTCAGTTTACTTTCAATGAACTGAAAAAACTTCTTGACATCGGCTCCTATTCTGATCTTACCTGATCCTGCTAAGGGGTATGTGGTATATTATGATGCTTCTTGTGATGGTTTTGGTTGTGTGATTATAAAGGATGATCATGTGGTAGCCTAAATCCCTTGTCATCTTTATCTGTGGGATAATAATTACCCACTCGTGATTTAGAAATTTCTATAGTCATGCACACACTTAAATTCTAGTGGTACTATATCTTTAGGGTGTGTTTCACAGTATTTTATGATCATAAGAATATGAGTTATATATTTTCTTAGAAATACATGACTCTCAGAAAGAGGTGGTGAGTGGAATACCTTTAGATATTTGACTTTGAAATTGCCTACACCCAAGGCAAGGGGAATTTCATTCTAGATGCTCTTAGTAGGAAAACACTATCATAGGTTGTTATGGAATTAAAGGAAGAGTGGAACCTTATGAGTATTTTCACTTAGTTGCATATAGATTCTCAAGAGGATGTTTTAGGTATGGTTATGACCATTTTTAATTTACCATCATCTCTCCTATTAATTATTCTACATGGTTAGTAGTATGATGATGAATTCAGGGGAATTTGAGAAACCATATATGGTGGGGATATAATTTTTGGTTAGTCTCACCCTTCATATAGTATTCCCCCCTTTGGGGATTGGTTTATTGTCCCAGTATCTGTGAGAAGTTTATTTTTGTTTGAATACTATAATTATTCATGGGTTGTTCATATGGGAACTATGAAAATTTATTATGACATGAGATGGCATTTCTGGTGGTCGGGTATGAAGCGCGACATTAATGATTTTTGTGTCCCTCTATTACACCTACCAACAGATAAATTCATATAATTTGAAACCATCTAGTTTGTTCTAACCTCTTCCAATGCTATTTTGGAAATGGGATGAGCTGTCCATGGAATGTTTTGTTGGGTTTCCATAGAATTATTGAGGGAAGAATTATATATGTGTGGTGATTGATCATTTGATGAAATGTTCTCATTTTATCTTGATCAAGGATACTACTAAAGTTAATGTTCTGGGTAAGCTATATATACATGATATTTTGATTTTATATGGGGTTTTATCTACCATTATTTTAGATAGGGATCCTAGGTTTACCTCTCAGTTCTATAAAATTCTTCAAGAGGTGATGGGGAATTAGGTTAGGTTGAGTACATCTTACCATCCACAAACATATGGTCATAAATAGAATGCTATTTAGATCTTGGAGGATATTCTTTATTCTTGCATCTTGGATTTTGTTGGACCATGGGATAGACATCTAGGATTGGTTTGGTTTTCTTATAATAATAGTTAATAGTATTAGATCAGAATGGATGCCTTAGAGAATTTTTATGGTCTCCCATGCAGGTCACCTATTTGTTGGGAAGAGGTGGGATAGGCCTCTCTTATAGGACCAAGTATCATTTAGAAGATATCTATGAGGATTAAAGATATACTTCGGTATCTGGTTATATCTCATAGTTAGAATAAATCATATGTGGATCATCAACATCACCCTTTTGATTTTTCCATTTGTGACTGGGGTTTATTGAATGTTTATTCTCATTTAGGTCACTACTAGGTTAGAAAATAGGGAAATCTAGCTCTGATGTAGGTTAGACCATTTGAGGTCATTGAGCAGCTTGGGTTGGTTGTTTATTAGTTGGCATTTTCAGCTTAGTTAATAGGCATCCATCATGTCTTACACATATCATAGCTCAGTAAATATCATCCTAATCCCTCCCATATAATAAGTTGGGATGATATCAAGTTAGATCTAAATGTTTCTATCATAGAACATCCAGTAGATATTATTTATTATCAGGTGAAAGTCTTGTGTGGGAAGTTTGTCTCATTGGTCAGAATGTTATGGAAACATGGATCATATTATCATGATACTTGGGAGTGTGATTCATCATTGAGGGAGTAGTGGCTTAAGGAGGGGATATTATAACATCCTATATTTTAAGTAATTCTCTTTTTCAAATTTAAGAGTGTTTTTTCAGGTTAATAGTACTTAAAAAAAATTTGGGAGTTACTACAGAATTTGGGTCTAGTACTGCCTATAGGACCATTTAACATCATAAATGTGTATTTTAGAGCATAAATATATCACTATGAACAATCCATGAAATGGTTTATGGAACAAGAATCTTACAAGATGTAAAGTAATTTTTATGCCATAAATTCCTTTTATTCTATAAGATCCTCTTTTACACCATAAAATAATCGATCATGGTAAATTTAATATAAGGTGACATATTTTTTATCATATGAGGATTTTATGCCATAAATCCCTGTTTTACTCTATAAACCCTTCGACCCATTAGTTTTTCATCAGAATGAATGTGTAACCCTTCCCTAATTTGGTTTGTTTCTCCCAACCTCAAACCCTAGGAGATTCTAGGTGCAATTTGGAGGTCTCCTCTCCTTTAGAGTTTCTTCATTCAATGTTTGATCTCTGTGGTAGTGGTGTCACTCCTTCTTGGTAAGTGGTCTTTTTTCTTCATCGTTTACATGGCAGTTTCATGGAAATTAATTTTGGATCCATGGAACCTATGGTGATGTTTTTTTAATCCATTTGAGATCTATTTTATAATCTTCTTCTAGGGTTCAGTTATTTATTGGTTTTTGTGTGGCGGGTATGAGTTCTTTGAGGCATATTGTGATCTACCAACTCTTTCATTTGTTTTTTTGGAATGTGATTCTAAGATGTGGGATCAATTCTAGGACCTCCATTGTTTTCTATGTGTTCTTTCCTATGTTGGTGGATATTTTTGTGGGCATGTGCAACCCAATTTGAGTTAAGTGGTTCTATATCTAGCCTATGTAGGATAAACCTTGACTAATATAGTTTTATAAACCATTTTATAAATGAATTGTAATGATTGATTGATTTTCAAGTGTGTAAATTAGTTTTTTAGAAAAGGTGGTTTTACCCTATTTTAGTAAAAGAAAGGGGTATTTCAATGAATTGTGAATTGGATTTATGAAATAGTTTTCAAATCATGATTTTGATGAAATTATTTGGAAAATATTGCACATGGGAAGCCTTAGGTACATAGGTGGAAGGTGTGGTAATAGACATCATTCATTGTTATTGTTGGGGGGTTCATTCATAGGGTGTTCCTCTACTCCCTAGTCCAAGTGTCCTAGGTACTTGTTAGACATTGTTGGGAGTTTCACTTTTTGAGATGTTCCTTTTCTCCCTAGATTCGATACATATGTCTAGGGTCTTGATGAACATGATTATCTATTTTTGGGTACAAGTGTTCTAGCTAGCCTGACCTGTAGTGATCCTTGGTGTAATGTACCTTTGCTTTGGTTTGTATTATTTGTCTTTGATTTTCTGTTTTGATATATATGATATGCTTTGAAACTATTTTACCTAAATTATTTAGAAATGTGGAAAAGGGGGAATTTTTTACCATGATTTTGATATAAAAACTATTTAACTAATTATCATGCCTTGTTTTCTTTAAAGTTGAGAATGTCTAGATTATTATACAAATACTTTTTAAGGAACATCTGGGTGGGATCCTACAAAGTATGTTTCTATCACACCCCTCACACCCCTTCAGTGATGTCTAGACCTGGTTATGTGTTTTGATATAGGTAAAGGCAAGGTGGTTCAATGAGGTGGTGAGGTTTCTATTAGCTGGGTATGAGTAGCTAGTGGTGAGATGGTTTGATGGTTCCTATATATCACATGGATTGGCTAATTTTTGTGTTGTTTGTCCTCTATTTTTGGACATGTACCTTGGAGTTTGGTTTAGTTGTGTTGCGTTGTATCACTTCTGTTGTTTACTTTCTATTAAGGAATATATCTATCTAGTTATTCTTCTATTTTTTATTTATTCTATGTAAGTATATTCTATTTTATCTACTTTAGGTTGGGTGAAATCTTTCCCACTAGTTTTTGTTGATACCTGGGTGCTAGTCGACAGCCCGTGGGGATCAGTAACACCCTTCAGGTATGTTACAGATAGGGTTGGGTTCCAAATTGTGAGAGTATTATGGGTCGGTTCATGAAATTAGTAGTATGGTATGTTAGTAACATGATCCAAAATAAATAAAATGATCCTCACAAAAAAAGGATAAATGTATGAGACAAAATAACCAATTAGGAATAGTATAAAATGCCCAAGCCCGAATTCCATCCTACAATTCCTATATCCTCCTACTAGTTCTATTAAACCTCCCACCACAGGGTTGTTTCCCTTTATCAGATCTCTGGTCATAAATCCACAAGCGCACTATGATGCCCTAGTAGGGTGTGATTATGAAACCCAACAAGATACCACTGACATTCCTTAACATAAGTGTATAGTATATACTGTTGCATTCTATGAAAATAAACAGAACATCGATAAGAAACAAGTATATCACACAGGCACAAAATTTCTACATGTCAAGTACTTAGAGACCGAATCTACCTACTTCATCTCTATTCTAGAAGGAATGTACACTAGCCATGTCTGGCATATCTTCCCTTGGGGAGATTTCCAAAAAAAATTAACATATCCTCCTTGTAGAGATATCCCATGTACATGTCAACTAATGTCTGACACATCCCCCTCGGTAAGATAGTCCATATGGATAAACTTGCACACTCAACTAAAAATGACATAGGAACAGCACAAACAGTATATATATATATATATATATATATATATATACAGGATGATAGATCAAATTTCACTTCCTATCAAGAAAAATTCATATCCATCATAAATCCATATGTGAGAAAACATCAAGCATAGATCCATGGGGCTATACACGCACACCTCATGTGATCAAACATCAAATATAGGTCTCACAAGCAATATAAACATACAAAAAAATCATGACAAAAACCTGTATAAACATGTACTAATGATGAGGACCACCAACTTCAAACATGATGATTCCAAAGTCAAGGTTCGTCAAGAGTGTTGTCACACAAACCACATTCGCATGTCAACCAAAAAAATCCCTTATACCAAGAGTTCCTAGAACATATTACAATAAGGTATAATGAAGGTTCTATAATGAGACTCAAGAGAAAACAAGCCAATGGTAGAATAATCATGTACCCAACATATAAAATCAATAACGTCAGTCATCAAGTTTGTTGAAGGAATGAGTAATTTCATAGCACAAGGAACAATGAACAAAAGAGAAAAGGTGAGGCTCCCATGGTTTTGATTCAACACAAAAAGTATTCATCTTCCAAGTTTCAATTTCCAGAAAGGTAAAACAAGGAGTACAAGGATAAAAAACACCTAAGTTTGTCTCTTTTGAAAGGAAGTTTTCTATTTTTTCTCCTAAGCAACCAAAAAAATCACCTAGAAATAATTCCGTTAAAAGGGGTAATTAATAGAGGAGCGTCCAACCAATTAATAGAGATTAGAATCATTTAAAACCCACATTAAAGATATAAACATTAATTTCCCCTTTGAATCGGTCAAGATACAAGAAGAAATTCAGACATTTTGACCATTTCAAACTCCAGTCTGATGCCACCACAACCACCACCATTGACTAGCCATGGTCAAGGTGTTATTGAACACTCTAGCATAAAACAACATCCACCCGGGCATATTTCCCAAACCCAAGGAATTTTTCCCTCACCAAATATTCCAAATTGGCTTGACCATTTTCCCCATCCTCATTTCAGATAGGAGGATACCAGGGTTAAAACATCCAGCACTAGGGTGTGGTGCTATCTGTTTTGAATAAAAAACTCCAAAACCCACCTTTAAGCTTCCAAACACCTCCAACAAAAACCGTACCCAAGTCTTAACCTACAAAAGTCTTGAAAACATCACTTAAGACATGCTAGAACTTATGTTAACAAACCCACTTAAAATAAGGGTGTTACACCTTATTCAATTATTTTTATTGTTTACTTAATATTATGAAAACACATTCTGATTAATTAGTTTTATTTAACTATTTATTGTGTAAATTACCACAATTAAGAAGATTTTAAGTGAGTAATATAGTGTACACATGTATTTTTTTAACTAAAAATAACCATGTGAAAATTTTATTAACCAATATACATTGTTTAGATTTAATAAAACATAGTATATTTATTTTAATTTTCAAAATTTACAAATATATATTTATTTTAAATTATAAATACACTTCAGTGTTATTTTTTTCTCTCTCCCCTCTTCAAAATGGTTCAACCACTTTAGATATTGCTAATTTTATTATGTAGTGATTTTTTTATCCTAACTTTATAGATAATTCATCTTTAATATTTAATTTACTTATAATTATATTTATAATTATAAATTTATTGATTTTATTGATTATAAATGTATAGATTTTGTTATTTTTGTTAGAAATTTAATGGAATAATGATTAAAATTTTCTTCTGTTTAAATTATCATCATATTAAATATTTCCAAACTCAAATTCATTACTCTGAATAATATTGGAATTAATTACCTGTCATGGATCATTGATGTAAAAATACATCTAAAATTCATGAATCTCACAAAATTTGTAAAAATAATAAACCAAAATCCCATTAAATTAAATATGAGGTGAAATTATTCCTCAAAATAAATATAGATAAAGGATTAATAAGTTGGGTGAGATTTATGAATTAGAAAAAAATAAAAATTTCTCATCTGGAATGAATTATACATATATAAATTAAATCAAAACACATATGGTATTAAAGAATGAACCACAAAATATGAATTTGAGGCATAATTTATTAGATCATTATTTTTTATAAATGATGTTAAGAATAATTGAAAATGTTTATTAATATTTAATTAAGGTCTGTATAATCCTTCCACTTAGAAAAATTCCACGTGAAGCTTGTTCACTTGGAAAACTGATAATGAGACCATTACAAGTTAATATTTAAGGCTGAAATGCCTATTTTAATTAAATAAATTCAATAGGATATATGTCGATCAATTATTTCACTATGTAAACCATTTAAATATTTTATGGTATTGATAGATGCATATATAATACAATAAAATGCCTGTTAGATATCAATGCCCAATTTAGTATTTTTGAAATTTATTACTAGAATAATTTGATTGATAGAACAATTTTCTGATTATGTCATCAAAAATTAATACTTGATAATGTTTTTGAATCTATATCTCAAACTTTCAATAATTTTTGTATAGTATTAGGGATTATAGTAGAGAATCTAGATATATATGTCTATATTGGGGATGGTTTAGCTGAATTATAGATGAAATGACTTCAAATTATAATTAAACCATTAATAATGGGAAAAAATATCAAGATATATATGGTGTCATGCAATGTTACATGATTCGATATTAATTTTCATTAAACCAATTTTATATCATAAGTATTATCCACTCCATCTAGAATTTGGTTAATAACTTGATATCTCCCATTTAAGAATTCTTTGTTGTGTATTGTATGTACTGATTTCTCCCCTAAAATATACAAAAATAAGACCTTGGTGAAAATTTATAATATATTTGGTATTGAATAGTCATCCATAATCAAATTTCTTTAACCCCAAACCAAATATGTTTTTACAATGTATTTTGATATAGGACACTTCAACAAATAAATGTTCTCAATATTGGATGAAGAAAAGAAACAAAAGGAGGAGATTTTCTAAATTGTATATTCATTATCTTTTCTTGATCCTCTTACTTGGAAGTGTGAGATAAAGTTGAAAAAAATCAATTAATAGAAAATAAATTGTCAAATGTATTCACTAATATAAAGGGAGTGACTAAACTACACATACCAGTTCTGAATTCACTAACTATAACTAATACCTCAGAGACTAAATCAAATAATAACATAAAAAATATGTTAAAAATGCATATGAATCATGGAAAAACTTTTGGATATAAGGATAAAAATACTCTAAAAATAAATTGGTATAATTGATAATCTTAATATATTAGTGTGTTTTCCAGAAGAAACAATAAATTTAAGTGTTATTAAAGAAATACATGATGAGATTCATAAATATAATTCAAATAATATCGAAAATCTGGAAGGTTTCAAAAGTAGTGAAATAATTTTTAACTTTGGAACCACAGTGGAATTATAAAATGTAATGAAATGAAAAATATTGATGAAATATTTATATTTAGTGGAACATGGTATCGAGAATGGATATACTGAAGCAAGTTTAGTTATCAAATGTAAAAAATAACCTGATAGGTATAAATATAACAACACAATTCAAATTGAATTAAAATATCTTAATAAGTGAAATTTCATTAGAACCACTATTATAGCACTAAAATTTGTAGATATTTTTAAATATAAATTAGTTATTTAGCAAAAGGAAAATGATAAAAATGATTTTATTTTATAAAAAACTCTTCATGTAGCCTGGTTATTTTTTCAAAAATCAAAAAAAAAATTGATTATCATTAGGAATATTACCTTTATTATATATTAAATTAAAATTAAATATTTAACAAGTATTTTAGTAGCTAAAAATTCTTAAATTTATCTTATAAATGGTGTTATAGCCTACTTATATGGGTATCTTTATAAGATTATATATATGAAAATATGTTAACAAAAATTTATTGGAGTACTTTTGGGTAGTATTTGTTGATAATGATGGTGTGGAGAGACTTCCAAAGAAGGATCAAGAATTCATACCATAGAGTTTTGGAAGAAGTTAAAAGTAGTTGTAGCATTTATGTCTATAAGAAATAAACCCCACTATAGTATCATGAGTCATGTTGTAATGGATCTCACCTAAAATTAATGTTATGTGGTTGATGTAATGATTATACTATTTTGAAAGTGACCACATCTCTGTTGGTCTACATTAGTTGAGGATAAGGTTATATAGGAATAACTCAATACTATATAAGGATAGATATGAATAGATCACATCATAGTGGGTTAGGTCACACAGTACTTGAGCTATGACAGAATAATCTTCTATAGAGATGGTTAATGTGGGGAATGTTTAGTGTAGTGGAGGTGTTCTCATAAATGTAAGCTCCTAGGATATTTGGAGCCTGTTTTTTCTTTACAATATAGAATCTGGGATTCAAAATATAATGATTTTTGTGTGTGATTAAATAAAATTCATGTAAGAATAAATCTATAATGATCAAAGGCAAATCACAACATGGTTAATATGGTTGTGCCATGATGTAGTTGGAGTTGATATTGTGTAAATCCCTGAACCCATAATTCTATATTCAGTACTCAAATATAGGTTTTATGTTTTATAAAATACAACTAAAAATACATGAAACATTTTACACTCGATGACCTTTTCTGGTCTAGGTTTTGGATAATTAGACAAAACATAAAAATTATCAGAACTGTACAAAAATTTATACAACTGTATTCGCGTGCACTGCCTCCTTATATAAAACAAACATCATTTTAATTTCTACTAAACCTATAAAAATTATATTAAAACTTAGTTCAAGTATTAATTTTCCCAATAAAGGTTTTAAAATCATTTGTAAATACTTTTATTTAAAAAATTACATCTATTTGTAAATATTTTATCAAAATATATCATTTTATAATATATATACTTAGAAAATAGTTTTCAAATCATTGAAACTTCTTTTAAAAATCAATAATAAGTACATTTTATTTTGAAAACCATTATTTTCTAAAGGAAATAATATTCTGAAATACTTATTTTGATTTCTCCTTCTTGAAAATAATATATTTTTTGGATTATTTATGATAATTAGTAGGACATAAGAAAAACCATGTGGCCACTTATCTATATCACATCTAGGAAAAATTCCCCTTGAGTTCATGGGTTTTCTCCCCATTCTATATCATATCATTTGATACTCTAGTAACATAATTTAAGAAAACATTTTTAACGGTCCTATCTTTCCCACTCATAACCTGAAAACATTTCAAAATGATACATAAATTATTTTCTTAGAAGAAAATATTTGCATAACTTATTTTCATAGAAGAAGCTCAATTTTCTAAATACTTTAGGAGAAATCCACATTTCCACATTAAGTCCTTACATTTAAAGGAAATAAACATGATCACATTAAAATTAAAGAAATTACTTGTATAAAGTCGCATGATATTTTGAGATCATTCAGAGTTTGGCCATATTTATTTGATTGACATTCATTGATAAACAAAAATCATTCATCACATAAAATGTTATCTTTCATTGATTTCAAGATCACATAAAATAATAAATCTTCTAATAAATAATATTAACATATAAATTTTTATAATATCAAATTCTCCTTTAAAATTAACGTTGTAAAATAAAAAAAATCTATTGATTTTCAACATAGATAAATATATAAGTTGTTTATAAATAAAATTTTGGAATTAAAAATATTTCATTACATAATAAAATAATACTTTGTTTTTAAATAAATTTCATAAATTAATAATTAAGAATATATATTAAAACATATTTAAAAATTTTTAAAATAAAATCATCCCTTACCAAGGGAAAACATAAAATATATATATATATAGTGAAGTGTTTGGAAAATAAATTAAATAGTTGAAATTCAAAACAATTCCTTATAGTAGAATAAATTTATATTAGAAAATAATTTTGATAGGTTTAATATAAAAATAAATAAACATTCCTTAACTTAAATTGGAATAAGGTAGCCCGGTATTAGTTTCTTTAATTCATTGGATGCTTAAGAAAAATGGAAGAAAGAGACTTGGAAAAAAAGTTGAGTACTTTTTTTGGGAAGAAAATGGGGGTTGTGTGTAAATATATATAGGCATTCGACTGCACTTAAGTGGCCATAATTATTTTCAAATGAAAATAATATATTTTTATTTTAAATATTCAATAATAAGACCTGCATAAGTGGCTATTGATTAAGAGGAACAAATAAAACAAATTCTATGATCAAGACAGACTGATATGATTTATATGGCTTTCCAAGATATCATAAGGTATAATATATATTGCAATAGTTTGTAATTATATATATATTGCTGCAATCCATCTAAGATTCAATATCTTGAAAAAATAAGAATGTAATAAAGATTAAGACACTCCAAAACAAGTTGGTTCAAAGCATTCTAGATGATGTAATATATATATATATATATATATATATATTCCATCATCTATAATTGTTATCAACAAACCAAAATCAAACTACCTTTTATTCATCATCCAAAAGGAAAGTAGTGTATACATCAAACCAGCCATGGGAATTGAATATAAAATGGAATTAAAACCTAAATATTAAAAAAAAATATTTTAGTTTCATTTAAAAATCAACATTGACAATAAACAAGAAAAATCAATAATGATTGTAGAAGGAAAATGAAAACTATGACAAATAAGGAAATATTAAAAACCATGATTTCAACCAAATTCAGACACCTCAAAATAAATCAAACACACCTAACTCTAAATTAATAAAAATAGACTATAAGAGGTCAAATAATAGCTTGTATTACACATTAAACACCCCCTTCATGAAAAAAAACCTTTACGGTTGAACCTTGATCGGATCAGGCATTCAATGCTCACTAACATTTGATCTCCTTCAAACGAGCTTAACTCCTCATCTAGTGGTTGATCCCTCACACATGAGTTCAAACCCCTCATCATACAGCCCTCTCTTTACAGTCGAAGCTCGAATCCCTCGATCTGTGCTCTATCTGAAGCTCTCGGATGGTTGAATCTAATACTCAGTCTCCCCTCTTAAGAAACCCTCAAAAAAAACCCCAAACTGATTTCCCATAAAAATGTTAACATTTTATTTATTTATTATCTTTTTATTTTTTTTTTAAAATATAAAAAATAATAATATTAATATGTTTCATTTAATTATTCAAATTTTATCATTATAATTATAATTTTAACATTTTATAAAACAAATTTATAATCCAGTATTTTATATAAATAATATTAATATGTTTCATTTAATTATTCAAATTTTATCATAATTCATTTATTTAACACTTATTTAATATTTTAAAATTTATGTGATGTTACACTCTTCCCTCCTTAATTAAAATTCTCCCTCTCAATTCCTTTGTCTAACTTAAGAAAATTCAGAATTTCCATCTTCAGAATTAAGAAAACTAGAATTTCTAAACTTCTATACTCTAACAATTAGATTTTCCTCAAATGAAAACATTTAATCCCCAAATTTTTCTAGTTTATTTCATTGATACCAACTGTAAATCCCTGAACCCGTACTTTTGGATTCATCAGTAAAACATACTGTGCATTTTCTTCATAAAAGACAACTAAAAAATACACAGAACTTTTTATATTCCATGACCTTTTTTGGTCTAGTTTTTGGGATATCAGACAAAACCTATATATTATCAGAACTATATAAAAAATTATACAACCGTATTTGCATGTGCTTCCTCCTTATATAAAATAAACATCAATTGAATTTCTACTAAACCTGTAAAAATTTTATTAAAACATTGGGTGAGCATTAATTTTCCTAGAAAGAGTTTTAAAATAATTTGTAAATAATTTTCCTTGAAAAATTTATATCTCTATGAAAATATTTAATCAAATATATCATTTGATAAAATATATAATAAGAAAATAGTTTTCAAATCATTGAAACTTTTTCTAAAAATCCATAATAAGTACATATTATTTTTAAAACCATTATTTTCCAAAATAGTAATCTTTTGAAATACTTCTTTGGATTTATCCTTCAAATTAATAGCTTTTTTGGATTATTTATGATACTTAGAAAACCATAAGAAAAACCATGTGGCCACTTAGCTATATCACATATAGGACAGTATCCCCTTGAGGCCATGGTTTTACTCCCCTATCATATCATATCATTCGATACTCTAGTTTCATAATTTAAGAAAACCTTTTTCATGGTCCTCTGTTTCTCACTCATAACCCGAAAACATTTTAAAATATTACATATATTATTTACCTAGAAGAATATATTCTCATAACTTATTTGTATGGAATAATCTCAATTTTCTTACAACTTTAGAAGAAATCTATGTTTACAAATGAAGTACTTACATTTTAAGAACTTAAACATGACCACATTAAAATTAATGCAATTACTTGTATAAAAGTGCATGAGATGTCGATATAATTCAAAGTATGGCCATATCTCTTTGAAGAACATTAGTTGATAAACAAAAATCATTCATCATATAAAATTTTATCTTTCATTTATTTCAAGATTAAAAAAAATAATAACTCTTCTAATTAACAATATTTATAAAGAAATTTTATAATATCAAATTTCACTTTAAAATTAACATTATACAATAATAAAACAAAGTTTTGTTATTGATTTTCAATGTAGATAAATGTATATGTTTTTTATAAATAAAATTTTGGAATTAAAAATATTTCGTTACATAATAAAATCATATTTTGTTTTTGAATAAATATCACAAATTCATAATGAAGAAGATATATTCAAACATTATTAAACTTTTTTAAAATAAAATCATCCCTTAATAAGGGAAAACATCATATATATATATATAGTGGATTTTTTTGAAAATAAATTAAATAATTTAAATTCAAAAAAAATCCTTATAGCAGAATAAGTTTATATTAGAACATAATTTTGATATGTTTAAAATAATAACAAATGCACATCACTTACCTTAAATTAGACTAAGGCAGCCTACTACCAGTTGCTTGAATTCACCGGATGATTGAGAAAAATGGAAGGACTCTTGAAAAAAAAGTTGGGTACTCTTTGATGGACGAAAATGAAAGATACCTATAAAAATATATATATATATATATATATAGGTGTTTGACAACACTTAAGTGACCAGTATTATTTTCAAATGAAAATAATATATTTTTAATTTATAGATTCTGCAAGAATACTCACAAATGCAGTGATTGATCAAGACAAACAAAGAAAAAAAGTCCACTATCAAGACAGAATGATAGAATTTCTATGGATTTCCAAGAAAAAATAATGTATAATATATTTTACAGCAAGTTGTAGTTATATATTGATTATTGCAATCAATCATAGATTTAAGATATTGCTAAAATAAAGATGAAAAAAAAGATTAAGATGCTCCAAAACAAGTTGGTCCAAAGCATATAGATGATGCAATATATATCAATATATATATATATAATCGGTTGAATTGATATCAGTAGACCAAAATCAAATTTCCCTATATTCATAGTACAAAAATAAAGCGGTATAAACAGAGAACTATCCATGGTAATTGAATATAAAATGGATTGTCGATAAAAATATTGAAAAAACTGATTTTTATTCCATTTAAAAATCAATATTAATAACAAACAGGAAAACGCAATAATGATTGTAGAAGAAAAACGAGAACGACAACAAATAGGGAAATATTGAAAACCAATATTTCAACCAGATTTGGACACCTTAGTATAAAATGAACACATATACCTCTGATTTTCTACAAATCGACTACAGGAGGTTGAAGAACATCTCGCCTTCCGCGTTTTACACCCATTTACGATCGAACCTTTCTCGGGTTTAACATTTGACGCTCACTAATAGTTGATCTCCTTCAACCAAGCTCAACTCCCCATTTGGTGTTCAATCCCTCTCACCCAAGTTCAAACCCCTCATCATACCACCCTCTCTTCACGGTTGAAGCTCAAAGCCCTCAGTTTATGCTGGATCTGAAGCTCTCAGGTGATCAAACCTACTCCTTGGCCTCCCCTTTTATGAAAACCTCAAAAACAAAACCTAAAATTGATTTCCCCCAAAACCAATTAATTTTTTATTAATTTATTATTTTCTCATTTTTTAAAATTATAAAAAAAAATATTATTATTTTCATTTAATTATTCATATTTTATCACAATAAATATAATATCAACATTTTATAAAACAAATTCATAATCCAATATTTTATATAAATATTATTCTTTAAAATTATATTAATTTCATTAATTTATAATGTCATATTTAACATTAATAATTTTATTATATTACCTTGACATTCATAAAATCATAATTCATAAAACTTTATAAATTTACAATATATTTTCTTTAAAATTTTATCTATTTCAAAAATATATATATTACCTTTAGTATAATAAGTTTTTTAATATAAATTTTGCTAATGATATTCATTTTCAAAAAAAAAATTATTATATTGAAATGTATTTCTATTACTTTTAATATAAAATGTAATTTAAAATAATTATTTATCATAATTTCATAAGTTTTTTTATTTTGTTATATAAAATATGTATTTTTAAAAAAATCAAATAAATATATTTATATTAATATATTCATTTAAACAAAATAATACTATAAAATGGTATTTATTTATAATTTAGAATATCAGGTTAAAATCAAATATTATTTCTTAAAATTAATGATTTATTTAAAAATATTATAATATTTGAAAAAAAATAGATTTTCATAAAATCACAATTGATATAAATTGATTTTATTTTTAAGTTTTATTATATAATTTTAAATATTATTTCATAACTTAGTGTATTTAAATTATTAAAAATCAATTATTAAAAACTTATTTAAAATTTTAAAATTTATCGGATGTTGCATATTGGATGTTCTCCTCAAAAGTAAAGGTTGTGCTGTGGAAGGAGGCTCACTTCATGGGGAACTGGTTAAAGGAGAACCCAAAATTTTCTTCATGATGTGATTTGTGGAGTCCATGTCATAAAACTCGAAGGAGAAAGGATTTGTGACATAAAATAGGTAATCATGTCATGATGGTGTTAGAACTAATTATAATGATGATCTATTTTTTGAGTAAAGGAATTCATTGTGACATGGTGATGGGTGTCACACTGCAATTAACTCATGTCTGGTAGAATATCTATAATTTTAGGTTCCTATATTTTTGGGATCTTGTGGGATATTTTCATTAGTGGAGTTTAACTCATATTTCAATACATAATTGGATAAATTTTACCATCCAGATTAAAGTGAATTGTTGATTAGTCAAAAGTAAACTTAGAAATTCTCTCAATATTAGAGATATGTATTTCTCTAAAAAAATGTAGAATAAGGATTACGGATCAAAAATAGATAGAAAAAGGTGAAATTATATATCTGTACGAGAAAGTGAGAAAGAATAAATAAGTACACTTAGTGATTTTAGTGCATCAATGCATCTCAATTATATGATTTTTATATTATCCTGGTTTTAGATAAACCATGTAAAAATAGATTGTTTCACTTTTTACTTGCTTTTTCATTCTATATATATCATGAGGGAGAGAGGTGTTCATACTAATAGTGGAAGAGAATTTTTGGCGATGGTTGTTTAAGGAAATAGACATGCCCTAATTCACCCCACCTCTCAGAGTATTTACCTTTATTGGGACTAAAAAGTGATATCATCTCAAAAATTTTATGGTGGGGTATTTTCTCTATGAGTCAATGGAAGTGATCATTAACCACTAAAGAATTCTGATCTTTAATGGTAGTAATTTTCAACTATAGAAAATTAAAATTCAATACTATTTCTGATCATTTGTAATGAATGTCTAAATAGCTTTTATACATGGGATATTAATTAGCATGAAAAGTAGAGAATTATTAGAGAGATACTAAATATATATTGATTCTAATACCAAAGGAGTCAACATTTTAAGGGTATATTTGACCAATGTAATCAATATGAAGGTGATGTTGTTTAAATCCCTATATATGGGAAAAATTCTCAACATCTATTAAGGTAATTCCGAGGTAGGTGAATAAAAATTATAGGTTCAATGGAACAAGTATGAAGGCTTGAGGACTCACCTGAATAAATTTTTTTGATGTATTCTTTAATCAGGTGAACATGATTATAGAGGAAATGCACGGACTTGGAGAAACCCACAATGATATCAAAATCATAAATAGGTTCCTAAAAATATTGTCACTATGTTTTAATGTTAATTTCTCAGTGCTCAAAAATAAATAGCCAAAGGAGGTGACGTTGGATAGTCTTTACATCACCCTTATTGTATATGAGATGAGGAAGAATAGCAATGATTCCTTGGAAAAGGAGATTCTCAAGAAATGGAATTCAAGGAGATGAAGAAATAAATATTGGAAAATGTCCCTGAAGATATAAAAGTTTATGTAGTGATTTATTTCCTTTCCTCAAATCTAAAAAGAGGAAAGATAAAATGTAAATGAAAACTTTCACTTTCTCATTTTCAATGTGTAAATGTTTGGAGTCTTACTGCAAAGTGTCCAAATAAATTATAAGATGATGATAAAGATGAAGTACCCACCAATAAATCATCAAAATATGTTAAATGAAAGGTAATTTCATAATAAAAATTATTCAAAAAGAAGAACATACTTTCTCAAGAAGATGTTATATTGGAAGAAACAAAAGAATAATAAATTGAGTGAAAAGACCTCAATGAAGAAGATATAATGGATATTATTGATAAATAATGTTTGATAGACACTAATAATGATAGTGCTTAAGTTATATAAATATTTGACCATAAGTTTTAACTTGAAGTTGTTCTTGAATTAATTGATGTTTGGAGGTCCATAACAAAGAAGTTCAATAGAGTGATATATGATTCCAAACTTTTGTGTATTAGTAAGTTGAGGAGAAATATGAGATGAAATCTGAAATTGAACAACTCAATTCTATAGATCCAGAAAATACAGAGATAAAAGTTTATAAAAAGCTCAAAATTGAAGTATGGATCTCAATTATCAATGGTTTGAATGATTCTGTGAAATATCATGTCAAAATAATTGACAATCTCAAAAGAAAATTCATAGAGATGCGATTAAATCTTGAATATCAAGAGACGCATCTAACTCCCATAATTACATTGGAATGTTAGAGTGTATGGGGTGCTGAAGAAGTTAAAGGGGACATAAGGAATCAATAGGAAAGTTATAAATTCCCCTTAAGTGAAGCATTTCACAAATAAAGGAAAATTTGTTGAGGATCTTGACTGCAAACAAAAATGATATTCTTGTTGATGCAAAACCCCAAGCACCCACTCCTCTGAAGAAGGTTGATTCAAGTTGATATTAAAAGACCCGAAGGTAAACAAGTGTAGTAGATAATATTCATAATATTTCACTATGAATCCAGATATATTTTAGTGGAAATATGGGACACACACAATATATGTGTTCCATATAAAATTTTCACTTTAAGGAACAAGAGAAATAAAAATAGACGAGTAAAAATTCCTATACTTTGTATGATTTTAACGCATATTGTTTTTTGGGTGAATTTTATGAACACAAAGTTATTAATTTCTTATCAAGGATATAAGGAGATATGTTAAATGGAACCTATAAAGGGAAATATGATTAGCTGTAAGCATTATCAAGTGTGATACAAACATAAAATAAATTTCCAACCCTATAAGATGAGGTTGATCCAATAGAGACGAAGGTGGAGAAATTATATTCACCAACAAAGGAAGTGAAGTAGTGGACATGGATCATAAAGGAATAATAGAGAAGGAAAATTCCATAGAGATTAGTTTAAAATCAATGGATCAAGATAGAGTATGGATCCTTGATATTGGATATACTTCCCATGTGAATGGAAACAATTAACTTATCATGGGTATCAAGTATAATAAAGAAAGTGTCATATATTTTGGAAATGATAACATATCGAAGATCATTCTCTCTAGAAAAAAAATCAAAAATCAGAGGCAAATATTTGAGGTGCATGAATGTATTAATAGTTAAAGTTCTTGGTTACAACAAAATAAGTTTGAGTCAATTATGTGACTCGGGGCAAACAATCAATTTCACCAAGAAATATTAAATTATCAAAGGAAGGGTAAGTTCAATTTTCATGCAAGGGAAGAACATAAAGGGGAATCTATACCATATTTGTGGTGAAGAAGACATGTGTTTTATTTATAAGGAAAATTAGAACAAGTTATTTCATAAAAGACATAGCCACTTGAGCCAAAATTTTTTGGAATATTTGGTAAAGAATGAAAGAGCTTATGACATCCCTAAGATTATATAATATCTTATGCATATATATTATCCATTTAAAAATGGGGAAATAATTTCAAATAAATTTAAACTGGATGATTATAAATTAATGATATTTCTTCAGTAGGTTCATATAAATGTGTGTGGGACACTATCACCCAAATACATGGATAGAAAAAAGGTTTTATGTTTTATTTATCAATAATTACAATAGGATGGCATGGAAAATGGTTACCTCCCACAAATATAATATTTTCAAGTGTATTAAATGTTATTGAATATAAAATTAGATGATTCTTGGGATAAAAAATCAGAAATTTTGGACTAATAATGGAATACAATTTACTAACAATCAAGTGTAAGAGTATCTCAATAATCATAAGATAAGGCACCAACTTTTGATAATGAGAACACTTTGAAATAATAGAGTCTCTATGAGAAGAAAACAAATCATTAACAACAAGGCATAGATGATGATTATTGAGAAATATCAACTAGATATGTTGATATCTTTCCATTTGAACTATCAAAGATACATTTATAATATTCCAAGATATATTATAGTGGCTAACCTTGGGGTCGATCACAATGATGCAGTGTGTTAATCCTAGTAATTCCTCTAAAATAATTTTGTGTTTTTATTTATTTTAAATGCGGTAAAAATTATCAAGAAATGGTCAAGGTGAAAAGAAATTAAAAAGAGTAGAAAAAAGGGGAACAAAATCAAAGAGAAGAAGAAAAGTAAGGGTGAAAAAAACCAATTCCAGGTCAGTTGTCCTTTATAATTCCTATCATATATCTAAAAATAATTAAACTATCAAAAATAAATTTCACAGAGTGTGTGATCGATGTCTCAACATGAGCATTTATCTCTCCTAAAATAATGAACAATCAAGCAGAGAATGTCTTATTATACATGAGAGATCTCATAAATGTGAAAATAATCATAAGCTCGAATAATATTCTCACAAAATGGCTTCCATGTAGAAGTGATCTTCTTGAGAATATTTAAATTACACAAACTCACTCTAGATCACTCTGTCGCATGAAGAAAATAAAGAAGAGAAAAAAGATAAAGGAAAGAAAGTAGAAAATTGTTCCTACGAATGATTTTTTCATCACATCCCCCCTACTCATGATCAAAGTCTTCTAAGAGTGAAGACGAAAGTTGTGGTTGAAAAGATGTTTTATCTCTAGGAATCTTTGAGCTTTGCCTCCTAGAAATAGCATAAAAAATTAGACCTCTGTGTATAGAGGTAGGAGATCCCATAAAGAGATATATAGAACAAATAACACTGATTTCTATTTACAAAAAAATTGTTAAAGAAGAGAGAGAAGTGATAAGTGAATATAGAGAGAGAAATAAAGATAGAATATAAAATACAGAATGTGGAGGGTGAAACAATGCCCTTATTTAAAGATAAGAGAAAAGAAAATATTTTTGAAAATAATTAACAGTCATAAAGCACTTTTTGGAAACTTTATCATGCTACATCTGCCTTTATATGATGTATAAAAAACTCCTCTATAATTTCTCGTCACCCACAGGTACAAGATTTGACTTCTAGAAAGATTTATCTTGGTTTTTTAATCATTATTAATTCTTCACAAGACTTCAATAGATATTTCCCAACCACTCAAAAAAACTCTTATCCATAAAAAAATATTCAAATTTCATCATTTCTCTTGGAGCCCAGGTGTAAAAAAATTGATTTGATGGGTTATTTAAATTTTATCACTTTTAATGACCATAATGGAATGTCCATGTGTCACCCATTCTTTTACTGGTCTAGAAAACATAAACCAGCTTCATGTTGAACAAAACTGAATCATAAAAACCTCTACAGAACCTAGCTAAAAATCATCACTCAGAAAACTCAAAATCCCTACATCAAACCTATTCTCTAGTAAAAACACAACCCCAAAGATTCAATATTCTCAAAATCTAAGGTCGGGCTTGACAACCAAATATATTGACACAATGAGTCTAACACATTGTGTGAATTATATACTAAAATTTAAACTAAAACATTAAAATACAAGAAACCCTGTATTCTTATCCAATTGATATCTTACAAATAGAAGACCAAAAATTGAAACATCTTCACTTCACAAACTCACTTTGAAATCATCAATAGCCTAAACAAACTATGAATCATTTGGTCATCCCACCACTAAGATTGGTCTCACTTCAAATAGAATCCACCATTCATCAACAAATCTTCAACCAAGGACTTGGCCAACTCCAATCATGTTGACCAAAACTTTAGGTTCAACTCCACCCTAAAATTAGGAATGAAGAGTAAAAATTTATCACATGAGTTTAATGTCTAAATAGATGGTTTCATGGGTTTAAAACTGATCTTAGAAAATATCTTCATATGAATAAAATTTTAAATTTAGATGAATCATATAAATCCTTAAACTCAATAGTAGATCAACTTCTATAAATTCATTCCTCAAATTGAACTCTAAGGTAACCATGGTTTATCTTATTTCTTATAAAGTTTTTTCAAATGCCAATCATCTAGGAAACTATTCCTTGTTTTTATTAGTATCCTCTTCTTTTGAAACTTTCTAATTGGTCTTACTTCGAAAGTTTCCACTAGAATTAGTGATGTGGCTAAAAATTATTTAACCTTGTTCAGTTGAAATTTAGCTATGTGGACTACAATTTTCTTCTTCATTTGTGGGGGGAATCAGGCACGTGAAATACCCTTCAAAAAAATTGACTATGTTGGACCTTGGGTTTGTGATAATTAGGTACGTTAGGGATAACATTATAATCGGCAATGTGAAGCCCTTGGTAACCAGTTACATGGGCTGTAAAAAAATCACAGATTCAGCTATGTGAAATTTGATACTCAAAAATTTAGTTATGTCACAGGTGATGCATTTCAAACTCAAAAACATTTATCTTAAGTGGATGGCCTACTCATAAAAAATTACTGAAAATAAATTGTAATAAATAAATAAATACAAAATAAATTAATAGCAAATTTAAATTTCAAAAAATGGTAAACCTTAAATGAATAAATAAAACTAACTTCGACCACTTAAATTAAACTATAAATTAAAACTTAAAATTAAATAAAAGGATAAAATAATAAAATAAATAATAAATAATTGGATTCAAATTTTATTAAATAATTAATTAATTAATTGATTAACATAAAAAATAATGATAAAAACTAATAAAGAACTATGAAATAAATTAATGATACAAATTATTAAATCATTAATGGCAGATATTGAAAATTAAATTATACTTTTATTAACTAATTAATTAAAAACAAAAAAATAAGATGCTAAACATTTAAATTAATAGAACACAAAATTAAACAAAGACTTTTAAAATTAATATTTTAAAATAAACTTAAATATTAAGTAAAAAACACAATACTCGACACAAACTATAATATGAACATAAAATACATAAACTAAACATAAAATTCATTAATTTAATAATTCACTTAAAAATTAACAACAACACAATAATTAACTAATTTAATGAATATTTTAACACTAAAAACATAATTTAAAATATAAAAGTGATGTGGTAAAGGTAAGAATTAAATTACACATCAAATTACCCCACACTTAATACATTTCTTATCCTCAAGTAACCACTTGGTATATATTCAACAGTAAAAAATAAATCTCATAATGGAAAAGCTGAAATGCTACTAAGAATTGATTTTTGTAGTGATTTTACCTCATGAACTCTCTCAAGTAGTAAAAACTAAAATCCCCCTTGAATAAAATTTCTTCGGGGAAAAAATGGTTACAGTGTTATAAAAATATTTAAATTGAAAATTTTAAATAGAATTTTATGAACGTAATTTTTTATCCAACTAGAATTTCAAACTTCTCTTTACCTCCAAGAGAAAATAATCACATTATTTAAAAACTCATAATAATTATACACACTTGATGGATGGGAAAGAGTGATAATTTATTAATGTAATAAATAAATCATTCAATAGTTAATGATTATAGAATAAAAGAATAAGTGAATAAGGAATTCAACTTGGATTAGGATTTTCATTTCATAATCCATTTGGATGCAAGTATACTGAGTTAAATTCTAATTAAAAATTTCAATGTAAATAATTATAATATAAAATTATCTAAATTTTTTACTAAGAGACTTTTTTAAATAGGGAAAGAAAAATGATTTACCCAATTAAATCTAAGAGTTATTAAATATTAACCTCATCAAAGTGGCATCACAACCTTCAAATTTGAGAAAAAATTATAACCCATAGAAAATTCATAAGTGATGCTTAAAAACTCACAATTTCAAAAAAAATAAGGATTTTTTATGGGTTTATAGTTAAGAACATTTAAATACACCTAATTCCCCTAAACTTAAGGTATTTCTTGTCCTTAAGCAACCACTTAATATATATTTAGCAGTAGAAATTAAATATCAGAATGGAAAACCTGAAATTCCACTAAGAATTTATTTTCATAGTGATTTTTCCTCATTGACTCCCTCAAGTAGTAAAAAATCAATTCCCTATAGAATAAAATTTATTCAGTGAAAAAAAATTACTTTTTACATAAAATATTTAAATTGAAAATTTTTAAGAGAATTTAACAAACATAAATTTTTATCTAACTGGAAGTCCAAACTTCTCTTTACTTATAGTATAAAGACTCACATAATTTAAAAACTCATAATAATTAGACGCACAAGTTAGATGGGAAGGAGTAATAATTTATTAATGGAATAAATAACACATCCAATAATTAATGAATAATGAATAAAAGAATAAAAAAATAAGGAATTAAGCCTAGATTGGGATTTTCATTTCATAATCCATTTGGATGAAAGTCTTATAAGTTAAATTATAATTAAAAAGGTTAAAGTAAATAATTATTGTATAACATTATACCAAATTTTTATAGAGATCCTTTTAAAAAAAGAGGCCAAGAAAAATTATTTTCCTAATGAAATCCAAGAGGTATTAAATATTAACCTCGTCAAAGTGGCATCATAATCTTCAAAATTTAGAAAAAAGTATCACCCACAAAAAATACTTAAGTGAGATTAAAAACTCACAATTTTAAAAACAAATTGAGGGGTTTTAATGGGTTCATAGTTAACCATATTTAATGACCCCTCCCCGACACTTAAAACTCAACATTATCCCCAATGTTGAACTCAGTATAGAAGAAAATTTAAGACGGTTAAAGTTCAAAAGGATTTTGAACTTAGTAGTTAAAATTCATGTATAGGGTCACAATAAAGTTCAAAAAATATTTTTCCAAAAAATAAACAATCATTTTAGGCAACAAAAAATTTACCCAATAGTTACTATATTAAAAAATTCAGTACAAATTCAAATTTTTTCCAGAATATGCATATTAGATTTTGAAGTTTAACAATGATTTTCAATAAAGTGTTGAAACAGATATGCAAACCAACATTTCAGCATGAAAAGGCAGTCAAAATAGAAGCTGGTACATGTAGGTATAACATGATAAATTCAGAATGCATTTCACCATTTTAAAATCAATTTTCCATAATTTATTACACCACCAAGAGTTAGTAGAAGATTTTTATTCAATGTGAAAATGAGCTGAATATAAATGCTAAATTTAAACTTTGACTCCCCTAGTTATAAGATTTAACACTTGAAGTTCAGTAATGCCTCTACTTTTTTTAATAAAATCCCTCTAGTTTTCCATTTATATATCCTAAAAATGGAAATGGATAAGAATTAAATTACATAATTTTGAAGATCAAAATTAATAAAATCAAAGTTTTGGTAAGAGAGTTTATTTTAAGTTGTTCCAACATGCAGTTTCTCTTAGAAATTTTAAAAAATGTATTTTTTCTGCTAAAAAATGTTGTGCAACCTGCTCATATCAACACTTAAAAAACAATAAATTGAATGTACATTAATTAATTCTTTATAGGAAATATAAAATATTTTTTCTAATAAATATAAATAGAGTAGAATGTTTGAATAATGATTTATCATCATTCCTTTACAAAAATAGGATCAACAATAAAAAATCATGTATCCTTCCCCCATGCTTATTTTTTAACATGTAATATAAATTTAAACTCTTTAAAAGTTTAGGGTAGAGGGACATAACTTGGAAGCTCAGTTGAAATGAAAAATGTTACCCAAGAAAGGTTGTCATATGGTGGAGTGTACTGCCTTTATTTTCCTATAAAAGAGACAATAAACATTTATTAAATAAAGACAAAAAAAACTAAAAAACTAAAAAAAATATGTAAATAAAAAAACATGGGTTTAACCCCCCCCCCCCCCAAGAGTATTATATTTATACTTTCCATAATTGGACAAACTTTGGTTCATCCTCTATCACTTGGTGGATGTGATTTCATGATTTTAAATCTCCACATTTATTTCTTTCCAGTGTGATTGCAAACACCCTGGTATATTGAACCAAGAATAATTTCTTTTACTTTGAAGTCCTATTTAACAAAATATAATATTGTCTCCACCTATAATTTATATTAATTTTTATGGTTGAATTGAAAGGTAGATTAGAGAATAATTTTAGGATATTTAACCCCAAAAAAACTACAAAATTTAGCTTTATAATTAAATAAACTTCACTCATTTCCAAATTAAATTGAACAATAAAAGGTAAGGAAAATGTAGAAGATAAACCTATAGGTTGTAATTATTATTCTTTAATTTTTACCACCTCATAAGTGGATAAAATAACATCATTTTTAAAATCCCCCAAGTTCATATTTTCAATGAGTTTTGGGAGCTCCTGAAGTTCCTAAATAGGTTTAGGTTTAGTACCTTCTAAATACACTAGGAAGTCACAAATTTCAAAACAATATTTAAAATATACATAGGGAAAGTAAAATTCAATAATATTACCATATAAATAAAATTGAAAACAGAAAATTTCACTTTCCATAAAATGATTTTCCCCTTGAAAATAAACTAGGAGTTGTTCTTCAATGAAACATGGTGATTCTGGGGTAAAATCCAATATTGAAGAAAAAATATGTATCCTCTAGCTGCTCATCAAAATGGACCACTTTAGTGGTGGTATATTACAGGGTAAATAAGAGGTATATTTGACTAGTTTTTATTATATAATTTTTTAAATATCATTATATAAGTTAGTACAGAAAACAAACATTCTAATGAAATATAGAAATAGTTTTATCATCCAAAGAAAATTTATCTTCTTCAATTTCAAAAGGTTTATACTATTAAAAACCCCTTAATATATGTTTGATAATGGTGAATTTGAAACACAAACTTAAAATATTTGGTCTTGTAAGGTACAAAATAAGATAAATCCACCTCTTTCAGACTATATTCTTCTAAGTATTATTTTTCAATATGCTGAAATACTTTCATTCTCTTTTAGTTATTTTGAGTAGAATTGATTGCTTCAAGAAAAATAGTCATCCTATCAATATCTACCAAATTATTCTTAAAATTTTCTTTAATCAATTTCCCTTGTGTCCATTTTTTGTAATCTTCTATGGCCTGTATAAGTTCCTACACTGGAGAGGTTTCTAACAGTGACAAATATTCATGAACTTTTAATCCCATCATTTTTTACATCATTAATAATTAAAGAAAGATTAAAGAATCACTAATATGAATCTAACTCACTAGAAATAGTGCCAATATTTACTAGATTTTTATTTGAACTATCAAATATACGTTTATAATCTCCCAAGATATAGAAAAGTGGCTAACCTCGTGGTTTGTCATAGGGATGTGGTGTGTTTATGCTAATAATTCTTCTAAAATTTTTTTGTGTTTTTATTAATTTTTTAAGTAGTAAAAAATAATCAAAAAACATTTTAGATGAAAATAAATGAAAAAGAGAATAAATAAATAAGGTGAATATAAAAAAATATAAGAAGAAAAGTCAGTGTGAACAAAACCAATTCCAGGTCTATTGTCCTCTCCACTACCTATCGCAAATCTAAAATGAATTAAACTATTGAAAATAAATTTCACTAGGTGTGTTATTTATGTCTCAAAAAAACACATCTATCTCCTAAAATTGTAAATAATAATGCATGTAATGTCTTCATGTACACGAGTTCTCTCCTAAATATAGAAAGAATCACAAGATCAAATCACCATCTCACAAAATTTCTTCTATTTAGAAGCGATCTTCATGAGATTATTCAAATCACACAACCTCACTCTAGATCACTCTTTCAAATAAATAAAATGAATAAGAGGGAAATGTGAAGGGAAAAAGGTATAAAATAATTCATGTGAATGATTCTGTCATTGCACCTCCCCGTATCATGATCACAATCTACTAAGAGTGAAGAATAAAGTGACGGTCGAAAATACGTTCAATCTTCAAGAAGCTTAGAGATTTTACACTTGGAAATAGATTCAAAAATTATCCCTCTATGTCCATAGGTAAGATATAACACATAGAGGGAGAACAAACAACACTTATTTTTATTTACAAAAAAAAGAGTTACAGAAGAGATGGAATAGAGAAGTGAAGAGTGATAGAAAGAGAGTCAGAGATAGAATAAATAACATAGAATGTAGGAGGGGTCTTAATAGAATGACCTTATTTAAAACTAACTAAATAGGTATATCACTCCACATGGAAACTTCATCACACTATATTCTCCTTCATGTGATATAAGAAAAACTCCTCCAGAATGTCGCTTCTCCCACAGGTACAATCTTTAACTCTCATAAATATGTGTCGTGATTTTTTAATCTTTATTTATTATTTAGGGGAAGTAACTATATATTTCATATCCACTTACCAAAATTATTATCCTAAAAAATCATTTAAATTCCATTATTTACCCTAAATCTTTGGTTTCCAAAAATTGATTTGATATGATTTTTAAATTTTATCACTTTTAATGCTTGTAATGGAATTTCCATATACCACCTCTTCTTTGACTGATCCAAAAAAGATAAACTAGATTCACATTGAACATAATTGAATTATAAAATCCTCTGTTAAACCCATCTAAAATCCATCACTTAGTAAACTCAAAATACCTATATAAAACCTACTCCCTTGGAAAAATAGAACCGTAAATATTCAACATTATCCAAATATCAGGTCGAGCTCGACAACCAAATTTTTTGAGATAATGTGTATAACACATTGTGAGAATTAAATCCTAAAATCATATCCAAACCATTCAAATAAATGAATCATAGATTTATTCTCCAATTGATATCTTTCAAATTGAAGGCTAACAATTGAAATATATTTGCCACACAAACTCACTTAAAACCCATCAACAACCCAAACAAACTCTGAATAATCTCGTTATCCTCACAACTGAGATCAGACTCGCTTCAAATATACTCCATCATTCATCCATGAATCTTCAGTCATAGACTCATCCCCATGTCAACTGCAATTCCAGGTTTTTCTTCACCCTATCTTCATAAATAACAAGCACAAATTGATCGTCTAGGTTTCATCTCTGAACAGGTGGTTTCATGGATTCAAAATTGAGCTTGTAAAACATATTTAGATGAATCAAATTTAGAATTTATAAGTGTTGTATAAATCCTTAAACTCAGTAGTAGCTCAAATTTTGTAAATTCATTACTCAAATTGAAATCTGAGGTAATCGTGGTTCATCTTCTTTCTTGTGAAGGTTATACAAATATAAATTGTCTTGAAAATTATTCCTCACTTCGGTCGATGTCCTCTTCTTCTAAGACTTTAGAATCAGTATTCCTTCGAATTGTTCCAACTAAATCAGGGATGAGTCTCAAAATGATTTGACCTCAATCAGTTGAAATCTGGCTATGTGGACCACAATCTTCTTCTTCAGTTATAGGGGGAATTGGGTATGTGAAATCCCCTCAGTAAAATTGGTTATATAAAACCTCAAGTTTTTTATAATTAGGTACGTGGCTCAATAATTAAAAAACACAATATTAGAAAAAAATTCTATAAACATAAAAAACATAAAATTAAACATAAAATTTAATAATTTAATAATTTAATTAAAAAATTACCAAAACAAAATAATTAACTAATTTAAGGAATATTTTGACATTAAAAACATAATTTAAAATATAAAATTGATGTGGAAAATGTAGGAATTAAATTCCACATCATAAGGATTATAAGGAATTGATCTTAACATCAGTTTACATTTACAACAGGGATTTGTTGTGTCTAAATAAAGATAAGACACCCTTTGAGATGTGGTATGAGAAGAAGACAACATTGAAATACTTTTAAGTTTTCCAGATAAAATTTTTTATTCTCAATAAAGAGAAAAACCACAAGTTTGAAGTTCATGGGGATGAAATTATTTTTCTTGTATACTCATCAATGAGTAAATCATATAAGTTCTATAAAAAGGTTTGTAAAAATCATTGAAAACCAAAACATCATCATAGTGTAAAACATGCATAATTCCAAACCCAATAAACAATTATCCTAACAAAACATTAATGAAGTTGTGGAAGATGGTGTTGTTGAAGTAATCATCCCAGAGGACACATAGTGTTGAATTTAATTCACAATAAAACACTAATGATGATGAAAATAAGGCAAGTTATATGAGGAGATCAAGGGGCAGGGCTAAAATCAATGAAGAAACATTATTAGTGACTGAGGAGATTTGGTGAAAATGTGAAGGATGGAGACTCTATAATAAATATATTTCATATGTCAAGTAAAGACAAAGATATTTGAAGAGGATTACAAGGTTGATAATTGGATCAATTTTATTCATGAAGAGCTTGATAAAATAGAGAATATTTGAATATTTGAAGTTATCCCAAGGATGGAAGACAAAAAAATTATCAAAACTAAGTGGGTATTTTGTAAAAAACTCAATGAAGATGGAAACGTGATTTGGAACAAAGTGTGACTGGTGTTCAAGAGATATTCCTAAATCAAAGGGATTTACATCAATGATACATTTTCCCCTATATCCAAGTTAGATAAATTTTTATTATTATTTTAAATTACGATTAAAATGAGATTCAAGGTGTTCCAAATGGATATCAAATAATAATTCCTTAATAGATTCTTTGAGGAAGAGGTTTACATTGAATAATCAAAAGGTTTTTTAATTAATGAAGATGAGAGTATGGTATGTTGATTGAAAGAAGAATTTTACAGGAAGAATTAAGTACCAAGATCATGGTATTTTAGGCTTGATCAATACTTGAAAAATTTTGGGTTTTAGTGAGGCTGAGTTCACTATGTCAAAATAGGCGTTTAGCGGCAGTTTTTTTTCATTTAGTAGTGGTTTAAACTACCACTAAATTTTTTTGCGATATTTTTGGAAAACTACCGCTAAGTTGTGCATCTTCATTTATTTAGTAGTGGTTTTTCAAAAATTTTAGAGACTGATTTAGTGGTAGTTTTTTTATTTTTTTATTTTTTATTTTTTTTATTTTTTTTAAATTTTCATAATTAATTTTGTTTATTATTTTATTATTTTATAAAGAAGGTCTAGCTAGAAGAAAATATCCTGAAATTTTATTAAAAGAAAAAATAAAATGATAACAAGAGCAATGAATGGGGTCAAACAAAGGGACATGCCCACATCTAGAAAACCAACTTAAGAATCGTAAAAAGAAATACCATTTTCATAGCCATAGTGAGAATCATAAGTAGTTTCCCATTTTGACTATGAGTGATCCTGATTGAGAATCCTAAGAATCGTTGCCTTAGAAATTTCTTTATTCAGAGTGTATTTGTCCTTTAAATAATTGTATGATGATCCGGTAGAGATATTCCTTGGCATATTGGAATAATCCTTCTCTGGCCTTCTTTTTTGACGAAAGATCAAATTTTCCCCTTCATTTCCACTCATCCTTCCCTTACCATTAATGACAGCATCCTTAAAGGAAACAACTCCACCAATTCCAAATGGATTAGTGGTATCCAATAAAGTCAAACACTAATCTCTATCACTTCCATCATCTGAAACATTACCCCATTTAACAATTTTTGAGGAACTAGAATTTTTTAGGCATCCTGGATAGTTTTGTGAAAATCAACACCCTCAGACTCATATTGAAAGATATCACTCTACCTAGCATGATGAGGATTCAAGGCATCACTAAAATCCACATCAATAGGATGAGAAAAAAAAGACCTTTCTCTTGACCGATTATATACCCTACCTATGCAGCCTCAACGAGGCTAACCAACAAATCAAAAGAAGCTTTAACCCTATGAGTTGAAGGATCCTTTAGAGAGCCAGTCTAACAAAACCTATCAGGAGAAGCATCCACATCTTGAGTAGTGAGACCAAGATCCAAGTTAATTCCATGTTCAATATTAGGAGTATCATGACCATCATTTGATGTTCTCTCCTCTATAAGATCCACCCAAGCACTTAAGGGTCCACTATTATAACCAGCCGGAGACTATTCATTCAACATCAACCCCTTGCCCTTTAAATTAAGCACCTGCGCATTGCATTTCTCATAGGCCTGAACATCAACCCCATTTAACAAGGTACTTCTAGGGACAAATGTCTTTGACACCACTTTTGGCATCCTACAACAGTGAGAAGCTGAATGGCCCTTCAGCCCACACCACTCACAGCAGACCTTCTACCGACATGACTCCAGCGAGTGACTAACAGCCATACAATCATTACAAAATATTGGTTTTATTTCATATTCAACATCAATTAGTATGTAATCTATGGTAGTGGATAAAGTTTCCTTATCAATAGTGGTGTAGATGAGATCAAATTCCACTAACATTCTGGAAAAATGTCCAAACTAGACAAACTCAATTTCCTTATCAAGATGTATGGGAGTCCCGATTATTATACCAATATCATGCAAAATCCTAAGAAGCCAAATAACCCAATTTATTCCATGAAGATGAACCCATACATGATAGAAGTCATTTATTTCCCATGAGACATTGAAATCCAAAGACCATTCATATAGATGAAGCCATGTGGGCTTCAAGAACAGAGAACTAGCGCTCCACGCCCAAAGTTTAGAGTTATCCAAAGGGAAGAGAAAGTGAAAAAAACCTCATCCAAGGGAGATGCACCTCCAGTCAAAGAAGCTTCACAAAAATGAAATGCGGTGAACCAAATCATCCATATTCTAAGGCTTCTCACCCTTCATATAAATAATACGTTCAATAAAAGAATTTTTTCCAATTTCAAGTCTCTCAGAAAATGGTTCATAGTTTTCCTCAACATGATATGATGATCCTGTTTGATGGATCCTTCTGGTACAAGAGTTTTTGAATGAATTCAACACCGACCTGGCATTATCCACCTTCAAACCTGATTTTGAACATCCAAACACACTTTGATTTAGACCTAGCGAGGCACTAAGTGAAGGTCTACCCAAAACAGCTTCTTCATTCACCACAGCAACACCTGTTTTCATTATAGATCTATCCACATCACCAACACAAGTTAGCATCGCATCCCTTTGAGTATCCAGTAGGCCTAATCTATGCAATTCATCCCCTTAATTCACCACTACGACACCTGAAATTGTCATATATTGTCAAAAACTACCTTCGGACGACCTTGCATCACCATTCCGAGCAGCATTCTCATTCCTAGCTAGGAGCAGGAATCTAGACGAAGGTTTAACCTTGATCAAGGATCCCCTAGACACCAAATCAAAGCCATGAAAGTGGGGAATCACCATAAACATGATGGTGCCCTAGATTCCGCCAACATCGCCATCAAGGAGCTTCCAAGACCGCTCCTGAATCCCTATTGTAAACATATCACCTCTCTTTTATTATTTTATTATTTTATAATTATCAAAATTTATTTATTATTATATATTTATTAGTTCTTATTATTATTATTATTATTATTATTATTATTATTATTTTATTTTATTTTTATTTTTATTTTTATTATTATCATTTTATTTTTATTATTATTATTATTTTATTATTTTATTATTAATTACTATGCACATGCACATACACATGCCATATATAGAAATTCTACATTTGATGAGATTTGAACCCCTTACCTCTTGGTTATTCTCCAAAGAATTTACCACTCTAGTAGACTCTTCATTTGGTGAATAAATAGAATTTAATATACTTATAAATATATATATATATATATTGATGTATAAATAATAAGCAAATAATAAATAAATAAATAAATAAAAAACAAATAATTTTTAATTAAATAATAAATAAATAATGATAAATAAATAAATAATTAATAATAAATTAATAATAAATTAATAATAAATTATTAGTAAATTAATAATAAATAATTAATTAATGTATACACAATAACTAAATAATAAATAAATAATAATATAGAAATAATAAATTAATAAAATGATAATGAAAATAAATAAATAATATATAAATAATAAATAATTTATAATTTATAATTTATAATTTATAATTTATAATTGATAATTTATAATTTATAATTTATAATTTATAATTTATAATTTATAATTTATAATTTATAATTAATAAATAATTAATGAATAATAAATAAATAAATAATTCATTATTAATAAATAAATAAATAATGGATAATAAATAATAAATAATAATTTATAATTTATAATTAATTAATAATTAATAATTAAGTAATAATTAATAATTAATTAATTAATTAATAATGAATAAATAAATAATAAATAATGAATAAATAAATACATAATAAATAATTATCTTTAGTCCTTAGGCATACTTTATTATTTTTATTCCTCTCGAAGATGCTATTTTGATGGAGGCTCATATGCCCTATTTTTCAGGGCGTTGATCTATTCTTCCATTTTCTTCTGATCCAAGCCAAAATAAAGGTCGATATTGGATAAGGAGAGTGATATAGGATCGAGGTAGGTGGTATATGACTCATACCATAAATTATTTCCATTTCATTAACTATTGTCGTTGTGTACACACCAGTTTCACTAGGTGTTGCTTATTAAATTCATATGTCATTCTTATAATCAATGTGATCATGTTATAGAGCCCTATTCATCATTTTTCTTCATGTCGTTAGTGTAACACCCCGAGATTTTATGAAAAATATTCTTTTTAATTTCATTAATTTCTTGTGTTATACGCTACACCAAAAGGAGCTTTCACAACACACATCTCTGACTTGGCTTGAATTACACGCAATCGCGACCTTCCACGATAGCGTGTGTTGTACGCAACACCAAGTTTCGCTAAAAAACGATATGCTATTAAGATATTATTAAAACTAGCTTTTATGAATAGTAATAACCACTTTTTGAAATTGTGTAAATTTTATTTTTCAAAATGGACTTCATTTATGGATTCGAAGTATCGAATTTAGCCTAAGGTGAAATTTTGGTACTTTTCGGATAACTTTCATATTCTGATGAATAGTGAAAATTACTAAATTTTAATTAAAAACAAATTTTTTTAATCGAAATAATTAATAGTGATAAATTATTAATTTGAGTGGTTTTAAAGTATATTTAGAATATATTTTTACAATTTAATACAATGTTGGACATTGGATGTAATTTCACATTTAAACCAGTTATAAACAAGTGTCAATCTTTTGATAGTTATTATCTCTTAAAAACACGCTATTTGTTGTGAAAGCGGAAATTAATTATAAAATTAATTAATGCAACTTATATGTTGGGAAATTTTAAAATAGAAATCATTTTTGAATTCGGAATATCAATTATAGCCTAGGGTGAAATTTTGGTACTTTTCTGAAAACTTTCAATTTTTGAGGAATAGTGAAACCACTAAGTGGTAGGTTAAAAACTGAATTTTGCATAAAACTTAATTTTACCGCTTCTGTGAATGGAATTTCGAAAATCTGACAGACACGGTTAATATCAAGGACTAAAATGTGGTTCAATGAGATGAAAAAAATTTTTGGTGAATAGTAACTTTTTACTTTTTTTTACCACGGTTAATAGTAAATAGGGTAACTAAGGGTAAATATGATATTAATATTACCCTAACACATGTCCTAATTCTATTAGATAAGTGTAATTCGACCAAAAACAACCTTATGAATATAATATGACCATTTAGGTCCACATGGATTAGATTATGACATTTAATATTATTTTATTTAATGAATAGTTAAAATAGTTAAAATCAAAGTTTAATAACTAAAACATTTTTAATATGGGGTTATACATAAGATAAATTCGACTATAAATATTTATTAGAAAGCTAAAAATATTTCCTACATAATGATATTTTATTTATAATTTTTAGACTTTAAATAAATTAGTTTATTTATGACACAACGATGATGCAATAATTACCCTTTTAAGGAAATGTTAACATAATTGATGTTATAAATGCTCAAATAAATGTAATTTGAGACTTTTTATGAATTCCACTAATTTTCTAGGTTACTATGATATATTAGTGTTGATTTAATAAACTTGGTTAGAACATATAATTCTGTTATGACTTTCACAAAAATCATATATCAAATAGTGTCAAAATTGACACAAAATAGTTTTTAAATAAAATATTATATTATTAATTGTTATTTTATTCCTAAAAATCTAAGGTTCTGCCAAATGACTTATATAAGGATATATATATTAATAATAAACAACTTGGGGTTCGTTTGGCATGTTATAGTAAGTGTATTAACCATATAGTGTAAGAAAACAAAAAGTCACGGTAAAAGTTAAATTATTAAACTTAGAGTTAAATCTCATTGATAAGGTTAAAATAATAACCTAAACTTGTCTAAATCTTATTGGTTGATAGGATTTCGACCCATCCCCACTTTACCTTCGAAATAAGACCCTTTGTAACCATTATAAACCGATTTTGACTTGAATATAAAATAATATTTTGAGGTATTCCTAAGGTGCCCCTCTCCTCCCTTATAAAAGGACACCTCCTCCCCCTCCTCCTCACACCAATTTGAGCACTCAAGCTCGGCCAACCCCTGCCAAAATCCCTTCTCCACTTCCCTAGAATAATCCTAGAGGTCCTGGTCTTCTTCAAAGACCAATCTTAGTTCCCTAAGTGGAGGATTCAAAGAGGCGTTCCAAAGAAGAGGTAATATCCATTACCGATCTCTTCAATTTCTTTCTTCTTCCACTTCTTCTTCTTTAGTTGTTTCATTATGAAGTAATAAAATCAGTATCACTCATAAACTGATATGTTATTATAAGTATGAAACAACCCTATTTCACCATCTATCCATCCTACGGAAAAAGAAATCACTGCGCGTGCGTACGTACGGAATACCGTCTCCACGCCGTGGTGTACTCTATTTTCCACCATCACCTTACAAAGATGGGTATAATGGTGTAATGAGTAAATATATATGATTATTATAAAGTTATATTGATACTGAAATAGTATAAATACACTTAAATACAATTCCACGATCATAGGAATGATATCATCACTCGTGCGTACGTACGGAATACCGTCTCCACGATGTGATGCGACTCGTTCTACATGATCTTCATTTTATACTGATTATATAAATGAATTTAATGAATGAATATGATATATATTACACTAATAACATTCTGGAAATGAGGTATCTATAACCAAAATAAAATAATAAGAATTTATTCAACAAAACACGCATAAGAACAAAAAGTTATAAACACCCGAATAACAAGTAGCAATGAAATATTACTACTAAGAAGCTAAGAATATGACCATATATGATATCATATCAATATGTATGATTATGTAATAATTTAATAACATTATTTAAACCATTATACAGGAGCTTCGGACATGTACAAAGAAAATCGGACCTAAGGTAAGGGAAATATCACAATCTCATTTTTATCCGAGATTGTTTATACTTTAGTATTTACTGGGGTGTATTTTGTCATCCAAATCCATGTTTCCTCAAGTAATATTATTTCCATCCACCTACAATTGTTTAAGTCCAATTTTACCCTTTGATGAATTTTTAGTAAAAGATATGAAAGGAATCTTTTGTCGTTTTTCGTACGATGTACTTTTTGACTTTTCTGACAAAAGTACGAAGAATGTTTTTTTTAACTTATACGGAATGAATGGATTTTTAAAACATTATTTCTAAGAATCTTCCTTTACAATTTTTCAAGTTTATTTTTAATCAACTTCTTTTAGTTTAAAATTGTAAGACATGTTAAGAAAGGAAAATGTTTTTGAAGTAGAAAGGATATTTTCCTCAAGAATGGAGTTCAAGTGTTTTATCAAAATTATTTTTCATCTAAGATAATAAAGGGTTCTGTTTATATCCCTATTATTACATTGATTGGACTATGTTGTGATGGAATTATTTTTATGGATTCCTTTATCTTATATGAATGGTTTTATGATTTCATGTTGTTTAAGAATCCCATTTTTATTACATGGGTTATGCAACGATGTATGATTTATGATTTTGTGGCACACATAAGAATGGTATCATTATGAGATGGGTGGGACCTATATCTCCCTCCAATGCATTGGATAAAGATTTTATATCTCATGAGATAGACATGGCTGGAATGGTAGGTTATACAGGTTCAGTGAAACAGGACTGAAACGAGGGTCACTCGATTCAGAAATGGACTTTGTCCACTATGATAGTCTTGGCAATGAGTCTTGACTAACAAGAAATGATTCTCTATGATTATGTGTGTATGCCACAAAGGTTCATGTTATAAGTTTTGATTATTGGGATTTCATTTCACTACTATGATTTATCCCATGTTATGAAATTATGCTCTCTTTTGCAGGTTAATATTTCCAATATGTTATGTTCTTATGAATATGATGTGATTGATATTTCTTTTGTTTACCCTTACTGAGCATTTGAGCTCACCCTTTTATGTTTTCTTTCCCCATGATATAAAGAAAGGTTTTAGGTATAAAAAAAGGAAGATCTTTATGGGAGATGTTGAAGATCTTTCACCAGGATTAGAAGATTTTATTCCGAGTTTCCAAAGACACTAAACTATTACGATCCTTGTGTGTGTATTTTTTTGTTATGTACTAAGTATTCCTCAAAAGTAATGTAATGTTCATGTACGTCAGGCTTCGGGTCTCTACAGTTGGTATCAGAGTAAAGGTTTAGTCAACCTTTGGAAACTAGGATGCGAGAACTTTAGTGAGATCCCTAGAGATATTTATAAGGTTTGTCTAGGGATGTCCCTAAGGATAAGTATACATATAGGATACAGTCATATAACTACGGTAACGATCTTAGAATTTAACCTAAGAAGTTAGATATTGAGGATACTCCCCCTTTATTATGATTTTTTCCTCTCACACTATTCTTTTTGGGTTTTAGACGATGGTTGGAACCCGAAGGAACCGTGTTGACCAATGCAATGGAGAATGCAATGATTGCCCTCCTGAACAAACAAATGTTATGGGAGATGGAGTGCAAAATCTTATTGCTATACTTACACAAGCTATGAATCATTCTGGACTTCCAAATGAGCAGAGAAGGGAACAATATTCTATTGAGTCCTTCATGAGGCAACGTCCACCTTCTTTCAGTGGGACTTCTGATCCACTTGTTGCTGAACAATGGATCAGTACCACTGAAAATATATTTTTAGTTCTTCAATGTTCTGAACATGATAAATTCATCTTAGCAGTATATCGTTTGGAAGTTGAAGCTTATCAATGGTGGAATATTATCAAGAATACGAGGCCAAGAGATGAAATTGAGTCCATGGAATGGGACGAGTTCAATAACTTGTTTTTCAGTAAGTACTTCCCTCGTATTCTTTGAAAAAAGATAGAAAAGGAGTTTCTTGAGCTGAAGCAGAAGGATGATGAATCTGTTGGTATATACGAAGCGAATTTTACAAGACTTGCAAGGTATGCATCTGGCATTATCATCCAACCTGAAAGTAAAGTTGATCGATTTTTCAGTGTATTAAAACCAAGTCTTCAAAGGGCATTGTCTATAAGAGACTTCAGTAGCTATGAAGAAATTGTGCGTTGTGCTATCAAGGTAGAAATGGAAGTTGGTGTTACATATCCATCTCAGGGTTTTGACAAGAAACAAAAGATGGAGTTCAAGGAGAAATCTCATAATAATGGTGAAAAGAAGATGAATGTTTCGTTATGCTCAAAGTGTGGAAAGAAGTATGGTGGAGATTGCCTTAAAGGGACTATAAAATGTTTTAAGTGTGGAAAAGAAGGTCATCGAGTAGCTGAGTGTCGAAGTAATGGGAAAAGGGTTTCTAATGATGTGAATAAAGAAAAGACTGTAGAGAACGCACCACCAACACTTCAATGTTTCAAGTGCAAGGAGATGGGACATCATGCCAATAAATGCCCTAATCCAAGGGTTAGTGATGATCAACATGAGCAACCACTTAAGGTAAAGGACAAAGGGAAGTCACATGCGATCACTATTGGCGATGTTGAATATGACAACGATGTGGTGGAATGATTAAGTGTTTATGTAATGGGATTCCAAAATAATGTTGTATATGGTATTGTGGAATATTGGAATATTTATGTTTTGGTCTATTGTGGTTTTCAATAATTTTATGGTACCGGTAACCATGAAAAGTGATTGAGACATTTTTTTTTGGTAAAAAGATGATATGAGCATAATGAAGGGATAAGAAGATAATGAGATGTTTGATTGTATTCATGAGCTCATGATTGATATAAGGACTAAGTGATATCATGGTTTGAGTATATATAATTTTGAAGATTTTGGTATGTGGAAAGTGTTACCTTTTAACTGCACTCATGTTTTCACTAAGTTCCAATGGGTATTCAAGAAAATACTTGATTAAGGCCTTTGAATGTTTGGAATATGACCAACAAGACATATCTTATGATATATGGGGATCAACGATGGTAATCGTTTTCACTATATTATGAGAGTGGACTGCAGTATTATGGATAAGCCTAAAGATTGGAATGGATTATGTTGGACATAAGTTAGTATTGTTTAAGGATAAAAGTTTTTTCGATATTATTGATGGGATGTTATAGTAATGTAGTTTTAAAAAAAAAAGACAACCTGCAAGACGGGCGACAGCCCATCGCGTCAGACAAGGCTGTGGGAATTGAACCCACAACCGAAGTGTGACTGGCCTTTATCGCCTACCACTGGCCTACAAGAAGTCCATGGTTAGTATAAACTAGTTTTATTTTATTAAGAGGTATGATATATGAAGTATAAGTTCATTTTTGGAACCATATATGATTAATCTAACCATAAGATGGACTTATAACTTTTGCTAACCTTTTGTTTGAAAGAGATGGAATGACCCATCATTCTATCACATGATCTGCTAACACATCACGAATAACAAATTCAACATCATTTCTTTAAGGGATGAAGTGGAAATTGTTAAATTCACAAACAACAGTGTGATTGTACCAAAATCATGCAAGTATTTCTTTTAATTCATCAACTTTAGGGAAACGATCTTGAAAACCAAAAATGTTGTCCTAGTGCTCTTATATCTGATTAATCAGATGGTACCTTAGATCGTCACAAATTTATGGATTTGTGATTGCTAGCTTTTCCATAGCCATGTTCTCTACCACTCTCCATCAGAACATGATGGTTAGATTTCTCTTCCATATCCATATTTTCACCTATGTGGAAACCCAGTGATTAGTTTATTTGGGTAACCGTTACGTTTCATAATTTTGTTTTTAAAGATTGGTTTTGGTATTCCTTTTTACGATGTGGGTTTCGATTAAAGAAACTTTCGAATAGTAAACCATTTATAACCCCGACGAATTTCGAGGGCGAAATTCATTTTAAGGGGGGTAGAATGTAACACCCCGAGATTTTATGAAAAATATTCTTTTTAATTTCATTAATGTCTTGTGTTATACGCTACACCAAAAGGAGCTTTCACAACACACATCTCTAACTTGGCTTGAATTACACGCAATCGCGACCTTCCACGATAGCGTGTGTTGTACGCAACACCAAGTTTCGCTAAACAACGATATGATATTAAGATATTATTAAAACTAGCCGTTATGAATAGTAATAACCACTTTTTGAAATTTTGTAAATTTTATTTTTCAAAATGGACTTCATTTATGGATTCGGAGTATCGAATTTAGCCTAAGGTGAAATTTTGGTACTTTTCGGATAACTTTCATATTCTGATGAATAGTGAAAATTACTAAATTTTAATAAAAAACAACTTTTTTTAATCGAAATAATTAATAGTGATAAATTATTAATTTGAGTGGTTTTAAAGTATATTTAGAATATATTTTTACAATTTAATACAATGTTGGACATTGGATGTAATTTTACATTTAAACCAGTTATAAACAAGTGTCAATCTTTTGATAGTTATTATCTCTTAAAAACACGCTATTTGTTGTGACAGCGGAAATTAATTATAAAATTAATTAATGCAACTTATATGTTGGGAATTTTTTAAAATAGAAATCATTTTTGAATTCGAAATATCAATTATAGCCTGGGGTGAAATTTTGGTACTTTTCTGAAAACTTTCAATTTTTGAGGAATAGTGAAACCACTAAGTGGTAGGTTAAAAACTGAATTTTGCATAAAACTTAATTTTACCACTTCTGTGAATGGAATTTTGAAAATCCGACAGACACGGTTAATATCAAGGACTAAAATGTGGTTCAATGAGATGAAAATAATTTTTGGTGAATAGTAACTTTTTACTTTTTTTTTACCACGGTTAATAGTAAATAGGGTAACTAAGGGTAAATATGATATTACTATTACCCTAACACATGTCATAATTCTATTGGATAAGTGTAATTCGACCAAAAACAACCTTATGAATATAATATGACCATTTAGGTCCACTTGGATTAGATTATGACATTTAATATTATTTTATTTAATGAATAGTTAAAATAGTTAAAATCAAAGTTTAATAACTAAAACATTTTTAATATGGGGTTATACATAAGATAAATTCGACTATAAATATTTATTAGAAATCTAAAAAGATTTCCTACATAATTATATTTTATTTATAATTTTTAGACTTTAAATAAATTAGTTTATTTATGACACAACGATGATGCAATAATTACCCTTTTAAGGAAATGTTAACCTAATTGATGTTATAAATGCTCAAATAAATGTAATTTGAGACTTTTTATGAATTACACTAATTTTCTAGGTTATTATGATATATTAGTGTTGATTTAATCAACTTGGTTTGAACATATAATTCTGTTATGACTTTCACAAAAATCATATATCAAATAGTGTCAAAATTGACACAAAATAGTTTTTAAATCAAATATTATATTATTAATTGTTATTTTATTCCTAAAAATCTAAGGTTCGGCCAAATGACTTAGATAAGGATATATATATTAATAATAAACAACTTTTGGTTCTTTTGGCATGTTATAGTAAGTGTATTAATCCTATAGTGTAAGAAAACAAAAAGTCACGGTAAAAGTTAAATTATTTAACTTAGAGTTAAATCTAATTGATAAGGTTAAAATAATAACCTAAACTTGTCTAAATCTTATTGGTTGATAGGATTTAGACCCATACCCACTTTACCTTCAAAATAAGACCATTTGGAACCATTATAAACCAATTCTGACTTGAATATAAAATAATATTTTGAGGTATTCCTAAGGTGCCCCTCTCCTCCCTTATAAAAGGACACCTCCTCCCCCTCCTCCTCACATCAATTTGAGCACTCAAGCTCGGCCAACCCCTGAAAAAATCCCTTCTCCACTTCCCTAGAATAATCCTAGAGGTCCTGGTCTTCTTCAAAGACCAATCTTAGTTCCCTAAGTGGAGGATTCAAAGAGGCGTTCCAAAGAAGAGGTAATATCCATTACAGATATTTTCAATTTCTTTCTTCTTCCACTTCTTCTTCTTTAGTTGTTTCATTATGAAGTAATAACATAAGTATCACTCATATACTGATATGTTATTATAAGTATGAAACAACCCTATTTCACCATCTATCCATCCTACGGAAAAAGAAATCACCGCGCGTGCGTACGTACGGAATACCGTCTCCACGCCGTGGTGTACTCTATTTTCCACCATCACCTTACAAGGATGGGTATAATGGTGTAATTAGTAACTATATATGTTTATTATAAAGTTATATTGATACTGAAATAGTATAAATACACTTAAATACAATTCCACGATCATAGGAACGATATCATCACTCGTGCGTACGTACGGAATACCGTCTCCACGATGTGATGCGACTCGTTCTACATGATCTTAATTTCATACTGATTATATAAATGAATTGAATGAATGAATATGATATATATTACACTAATACCATTCTGGAAATTAGGTATCTATAACCTAAAGAAAATAATAAGAATTTATTCGACAAAACACGCATAAGAACAAAAGGTTATAAACACCCGAATAACAAGTAGCAATGAAATATTACTACTAAGAAGATAAGAATATGACCATATATGATATCATATCAATATGTATGATTCTGTAATAAGTCAATAACATTATTTAAACCATTATACAGGAGCTTCGAACATGTACAAAGCAAATCGGACCTAAGGTAAGGGAAATATCACAATCTCATTTTTATCCGAGATTGTTTATACTTTAGTATTTACTGGGGTGTATTTTGTCATCCAAATCCATGTTTCCTCAAGTAATATTATTTCCATCCACCTACAATTGTTTAAGTCCAATTTTACCCTTCGGTGAATTTTTATTAAAAGATATGAAAGGAATCTTTTGTCATTTTTCGTACGATGTACTTTTTGACTTTTCCGACAAAAAGTACGAAGAATGTTTATTTTTAACTTATACGGAATGAATGGATTTTTAAAACATTATTTCCAAGAAGATTCCTTTACAAGTTTTCAAGTTTATTTTTAATCAACTTCTTTTAGTTTAAAATTGTAAGACATGTTAAGAAAGGAAAATGTTTTTGAAGTAGAAAGGATATTTTCCTCAAGAATGGAGTTCAAGTGTTTTATCAAAATTATTTTCCATCTAAGATAATAAAGGGTTCTGTTTATATCCCTATTATTACATTTATTGGACTATGTTGTGATGGAATTATTTTTATGGATTCCTTCATCTTATATGAATGGTTTTATGATGTCATGTTGTTTAAGAATCCCATTTTTATTACATGGGTTATGCAACGATGTATGATTTATGATTTTGTGGCACACATAAGAATGGTATCATTTTGAGATGGGTGGGACCTATATCTCCCTCCAATGCATTGGGTAAAGATTTTATATCTCATGAGATAGACATGGCTGGAATGGTATGTTATACCGGTTCAGTGAAACAGGACTGAAACGAGGGTTACTCGATTCAGAAATGGACTTTGTCCACTAAGATAGGCTTGGCAATGAGTCTTGACTAACAAGAAATGATTCTCTATGATTATGTGTGTATGCCACAAAGGTTCATGTTATAAGTTATGATTATTGGGATTTCATTTCACTACTATGATTTATCCCATGTTATGAAATTATGCTCTCTTTTGCAGGTTAAGATTTCCAATATGTTATGTTCTTATGAATATGATGTGATTGATATTTCTTTTGTTTACCCTTACTGAGCATTTGAGCTCACCCTTTCATGTTTTCTTTTCCCCAGGATATAAAGAAAGGTTTTAGGTATAAAAAAGGGAAGATCTTTATGGGAGATGTTGAAGATCTTTCACCAGGATTAGAAGATTTTATTCCGAGTTTCCAAAGACACTAAACTATTACGATCCTTGTGTGTGTATTTTTTTGTTATGTACTAAGTATTCCGGAAAAGTAATGTAATGTTCATGTACGTCAGGCTTCGGTTCTCTATAGTTAGAGGTTATGTCCTCAATGAAAACCACCACAAGTAGTTTTCTTCCTTAATTAAGCCTTGGAAACCCATGTGGGGGTTATTTGAGACATCATTCGGGTGTGCTGGCTTGACCCTGCTAATGGTAAACCCTTTCTTAATAAAATAATTATAGATTGGCATTGACTAGCCCTTGTATATTATAGATGTCACTTGACCCTTCTAAGTTAAGTGTTGCAATTAATTAAATAACCTTTTAAATGTTAAATGGAAAGTATATTATAGATATCACTTTTCTAGTACTTTTATAATAAATTGAATTGGTTGTATGCCTCGATTTAATTTGTTATGCTTAATGAAATGGAAATGGAATGAATCTAAAAAATGAATATAATTAAAATTTATTGGTTTCATGTACATAGACTGCCTTGTCATGCTTATGAAAGGTAAAGGAATGAACCAAATAATTGAATATGGAATGAAAGTAATAAATGGTTGCATGCCATATTTAGACTTATCACCTAGTATGAAAGGAAATGGAATAAACCTTATGAATTATTGAAAGGAATGAGTATTACATGGTCTAATTAAATAATGATATATGTATAATTTTTTGAGTGCATATGGACCTTTTTATATTTATAGGAGTGTTTAGACTTGATCCAATCTTGTATTCCCAAGGGAATACTTTGAGAACTCAGAGGACACCATTCTAATTTGAGGAACTAGTTGCCAAGGGAGATAACCACCTCAGAACATGCTCCTTGTATACTAGTGGATGCATGAAATTATATTCTAGGATCCCTTCACTATCTTTTATATATTAGGATTCCTCGGATACACTTATTAGATCCATATTGATGTCATTGGACATGTGGTGCCATGGATTCACCCTATTCAACCCAGACATGCTTAGAATGTTCTTACCTTGGATGAGATCCTTGGAATAGGTTATAATTATTTATAGTGGAATTCCTTGGGAATTTCCCCTTGGATTTCACTTAGACCCCTTTTCCAAACTGCATGTTATTACTATGAGTTGGCTCGATCCCTGAGGTCAAGGATTCCTTGGTTATTACCTTGGATTCTCTTCATTGTTATCATCATTATAGGATTACTTGGTTATACCTTGGATCCTATTATATTATCTTTATTATATATAGTATGGTTGAAACTTATTATAAACTATAACATAATTAATTAAATGATACATGTTCATATACCAGTTGATGTTAAAGTAGGTATGGGATGTTTACATTACTATACTATCTTTACTTCTATATATATATGTATATAGTTTCAAACTATTTTATTTTATATTCACATACTAGATTATATAGACATTGTTGGTGGTTTCCTACTAGGATTTATCTCACAACCTATCCATACCATCATTGGTACCTGGATAGATTACATGTATGTAGGTGTTAATAAGGGGAAGCATCTCACTTTGGACACAAGACTTGATTACTTACTTTAGATAGATCTTGGTAGCAGATGACTGAGCTAGTGCTTAGGATTCTTCGATGGATTTTGGATTCGTTTTTATTATTTTGTATAGCATGTATTGTATGCTGTCATGTATACTTGTTTTTTCATTTTTTTAGAGACATGACATGACATCATCATGTTTTTTATATGATTCATTTTATAGTTTTTGAGTATTATTTTATACTGCTTGTTTGTTTATGTCATCTTTCATTGAGTTATTAATTATTATTTTGATTTTTTTATTTATCTGTTTATTATATATATGTTGTGATCCACTCTAACATGAGGTCATAGTCTCCCCACATACACACCATAGGACCTCAATACTAGTTGTAAGCCTCTAGCATATGGGGAGGTGCACTTTAGGCCATGCGGCCCACCGACTTGGGGCACCTTTGAGTGGTACCTAGGTCGGGATGTCACAAAGTGGTATCATAGGCTTTATTTTTCTTTTGTGTTACTATTTGGAATATATAAAGGAGATAGAAGCATGTTGTAAATTGGTCTTGATCCATATCTGGGAGTAGAAAACCCACATTTAGGGTCACTACTAGAAAATAAGGTTATAACCATGGTTTTAAACCGTGGCTATAGGTCAAAAACCATGGATATAGGTTATAGACATGTTTTACTCAACCATGGCTGGTATTGGCATAGCTATAGGGTTTACCCTATAGCCACGGTTCAAAAATGTGGCTATAGGCCTGTATCCATGGTTCAAACCCTGGATACAACCCTATAGCCACAGTTTGAAAATCGTGGCATAGGCTAAAATCAATCATCATCTATAGCCACGGTTCCCAACCATGACTATATCTCTATAGCCACAGTTCCCAACCATGGCTATAGACCTATAGCCACGGTTTTGAACTGTGGCTATAGGCTTTCACAATTCCTAAAAAAACCATCAACATTCAGCCGGTGTTGGCCCCTTGCACCCCCTTGCACCCCCCCCCCCCCACTTCCACACCACTTTCACCCCCCATGCACACCCCCCATGCACATCCCCCATCCTCTTGCACACACCCCCTTTCACACCTTCACACCCCTACTAGACACCCCCACTACACCCCCCCCCCCTCCTGTACACACCTTGGATATACCTCCCCTCCCCCTGGACAACAGCCCCCTGGATAGACACCCCCCTGCACAACCCCCCTTAAACCCCCCCTCCTGAACACCCCCCTAGATAGACCTCCCCTCCCCCCTGGACAGCAGCCCACCCCCTATACAGATACCCCCTGAACAGCCCCCCTTGCATCCCCTTACCCATCCCTTGTACCCCCTGCACACCCCCCCCCCAATTCTCGTGCACACCTTCCCCCCCCCCCCCACTACACCCCCCTTGCACCCCTCCCCCATCCCCACCCACATGTACCGTAGCCCCCCTAGATACCCCCCCCCCCGGACAGTACCCCCCCACCCCATGGATAGACACCCCCCTAGATAGCCACCCCCTAGATAGACACCCCCAGGATAGCCCCCCCCCCAATGGATAGACACCCCCTGGATATCACCCCACCCCCCAGACAGAAACCCCCTGGACAGCACCCCCCACCCCTGGAAAGCCCCCTCCACCCCCTGGACACCCCCCCCCCCCAACACACACCCCCCTACACACCCATGCTCCCCTCTGCAGAGCCCCCCTTGCACCCCCCTGTCCCCTTACACACACACCCCTGCACACATGTACACCCCCCCTGCACACCACTACTCGAAACCCCTTGTACCACCCCTACTCACCCCCCCCCCCCCCCGCACACCACTGCTAGACACCCCTTGTACCACCCCTACTGGACACCCCCCCTGCACACCCATGTCCCCCTGCATAGCTCCCCTTACACCCCCCCCCAGATAGCCCCCCTTACACCCCTCCTTAAACATCCCTTACACCTCCCCCCCCCCCCAGCACACCCTTGTCCCCTTGCGCACACACCCCTGCACACACCCTTGCACCACCCCTACTAGACCCCCTTGCACCACCCTTGCTAGACACCCCCACTGCACACCCCTTTGCACCACACCTGTTGGGCCCCCTTGCACCACCCCTACTAGACCCCCCTGAATAGAGGGTTAGGCCTTAGCCCCTTGCACACACCCCTATGCACCCCCATGTCCCCCTGCACACACCCCCTGCACACCCATGCTGGACACCCCCTTACACCACCCCTACTGGACACCCCCCCCCCCACCCCCCCGCACAACCCCCCTTTCACCCTACACCTAAACATCCCTATCACCCCCTTGCACCCCCATGTACCCATGCACACCCCCCCTTGCACCACCTTTGCTAGACCCCCCCTGCACAGAGGGTTACGCCTTAGCCTCTTGGAGTGGCATCACTTAGTAGAGTCTTTATCTTCCTTTTTCTTATACTTTATCCTCCATTCTTATATCATGTTAAGAAATTCATCCATATAAATATATCCATTTTTTCTCTGTATCTATCTTTTGGATACCTATAATATTATTCTTTCATTGAGAGGTTTTAAATAGAGATGGAGAATCTTGATTGAATAATGACAAGTAAAGACATTTCCAAACCTGTGGATAACTGAGTAGATTCAGTATCTCATCCATATAGTGTTGGAGGATAATTAACAGTGGCATAATAGACAAAATAGTTAGAGTAGTTATCTACTCACACAACAGATGAAATCAACACAAAAACAATCCATTCAAAAATGGATTATGGTGTGTGGTTACACTTGATTGGAAGAACAGAGGAAAATTTATCAAACTAAAAAACACAATAAATGATGAAGTTATTGATGGAAGAATTAATTATGCATGGAATTACTTGGGTTTGTTATTTATTTTTTTAACTGAAAAAGAATGGGCTTACCTAGATTCACTTCAAAGTAGTGTTGATTAAGAGATTTGGTGGTGGAATAATTAGAGGCTATGACTACTAAAATAAAAGAAGAACTTAAAACTATTGAGGAAACATAAACTGTGGGCGCTATGGGGAATTTAGAGCCTATAAGGATGCAGTGAAAGAAGTAGAAAGAGGTGTTTGAAGTAGAACATGATCCTACCAAACTTGCTAGTCACCAAGATCTATCTTTTTCTTCGACACTAAAGTTCGAGATGAAAAATCGGGAGCAAGAGTAGATGAATATAGCTACATCAATGCAGGTTACTGCTATTTTTTCTTGTAATCATGCACATATTGGATTATTTATATGTGTTTTGAGGTGCAAAAGGATTTCATTTCAAGTATGACATTGCAAGAGGCTCATGTGAAGTTTCCATTCAAATGACTAACATCTGAATTTATGAAACCTATTTGGTTGAAGAGAAAACCTATGGAAAATATATATGTATATAAATATCTTAATGTGGAGGAAGGATGTAGGGAGGGACGTGAATCTAAAAAGGATACAGTAAGGTTTTTTAAATGGTTGTGTGTTGAGAACGAAAAGGCTTGGGACTGAAGGGAATGTATATAGGATCAAGACCAATGCACTGAAAAGAGTTTCATAATATTTATAAATTATTTTATATGGAATAATGGTATTTTCATTGTACTATATTTTTTAGTAGGTTCCAAAATCATTTAAATCGCTATGTAAATATGTATAAATTTTTTATCTATTGGTTCTAGTCACATTTAGAGCCCAATTGCATATTTCTTTGGCTAATATGACTACTTTGGAGGTTTTGTGGAGTGGTAGTAAATACTACGAGAATCCAGATATGAATTTGTTTGATTTTAGTGGTGATTTCAACAATAAATATAAGAAACCGAATATCCTTTCTAAACATAAGGCTATTAAGGGGAGTGATTCAGAATAGGCCAATCTAGTTTTTTAGCTTTGGGAAACCACTGTTCAAAACCACAGAGCCAACAAGAAAGCTAGAAAATTCTAAATATAATATTCCTCATTGGGAATTATATTTTGAAAAATAAGATGGTGCATACATATTTTAAATCTCTAATAGTTTAAGAGATAACTCACTCTGATAATTAAATAAGATAAATATTCTAGAAAGATCACTTCAGATGCCTATAAGTTGAAAAATTTTGGAATGAATGTTCAATTCTTGATGAGGAAAATTTAAAATTTAAACATGGATGTTATGGTTTCTCTAGGAATTATATATATAATACCTCCTAATCTTTCTAATCCTTTTCTATATGTCAAATACAAAATCTGATTGAATTGCCTGTTTGATTTAATTTTCCCCGTAAAAACACTACTATAGGTGCATGTTTGGTCGTGGTACTGGTTTAGATGTCAAGGGGAAATTTGAAATGAAATCCAAATGGGGGATTATTGGGGAACCGGTTTATGTTTTAGAATCTATTTGAGGAATAAGTAAATTTATAATAATATTATATATCCTCTAAAATTAGTTATTAAGAAAAAAACTTCCAATGTTAGGCTTCAATAGGTATGAAAAATATAACATTTCTTAAAATTCATATTCTCATTAAGTAATTTTTTCCTCTATCTTGGAATTAAATGTGAAGATGAATACCATAATGTTGAAATATCATCAAAAAATCAATGGAGGAGGTAATGTTTTGTGATTTTCTAAAGTGGAATATGGAACTGTATCAAGCAATTTATAATCTATGACAAGGTGGTCGTTCTATTCGGTTTATTTAGTCTTTCCACCTTGAGTAAAAGTTGTAATTTCAAGAGAGTGGTGATGATGGGAACATGGTATTGGGTTGTAGATTTAGAAAATAGTGTGTGGGGATGTTGCACTGGGGGTAGGTGAGTGTCTAATAACTGCTAAGAAATTATTTTAAATGGTATTTGAATGTTGTTTTCCTACTAGATGAGAGTAGGTTGGGTTTGATGATGTGTCTCTATTGGAACTTATGACTTCCATATTCTTCATCATCCACTAATTGAATTGGTCATATCCTACATTCATTTGACACATCTTATCTCTCAATGAACACACCAATATTGATATAACTATAGGTCAAAAAATATTTTCCAAGAATCTTTTCATTTCAATTGTTACAATCATGTATTTGATTTCATGATTTATTTATGTGAAATCTATTAAAAAAACTAAAAAAATTGTGAGTTTTCGCAGACAGCGCACCTCCATTGGAGGGGTTTTATTACAAAACCATGACTTGTTTATCAAACGAAACAATTATTTTAACTAACACTTATTCAAGAATTTCAATTTAATATAAAAAAAGTAGAATTAAGAAGGCATATAAATGAAATTTAAAAAATTCTTGAATTAAAGAGGCAGGAAGAGAGACCCTACCTTAAAGGAGCCAAGCCACACTTGGCGCTTGACAATTTTATTAGCAACAACTCTAAACCGCTCCATCCATCCTCCAGACATATGCACTTTTGCATATACATAAGGACACCCTAACCCCTATGTACATGTCCACATGGCCTTGAACATGCACAAGAGGATCCTTATATATATGACCACATGCATAAGCCCGTTACCACCCACACATGTATGCATTTTCCATATATATACATAAGCACACATAGCCCCTTATATGTAATCACACTACCATGGGCGGGCATACATATAATGGGAGAACTTATTATATATATGCTTACCTATACATATGCAATGAGTCACCTTCAACAAGCGGCTCAAATCCACCTCAATGAGATCTAAAACACACTACAAAAATATAGGAAACTAAATAATCACAAAAGTGCAATTTAAAATTAGGCCAAAAAATAAAAACGGAAGAAACCTTACTCGAATTCGATGTCAAACTCACTGCCTTTGATGGAGGTGGATAGAGCCCGCCTCATCATAAGAAATCACCTGTAAGGAAATAATGGGAAAAGAAGTGAGATATAAAGACTTCTTAAATATATGTGATTGGTGTGTCAACTGTACATGATAAATGATATATGACACCAATATCAACATGATAAAAAGGATAATATTAATGATAAAACAAACATAATATAATCCAAATGATCAAGATAATTAGTAATATAAAGGACACCTACCTCAAAAGATAATCTATAAATCGATCTAAAGCTTGTACCAACCACTAATGATCCTTCTATCCCCTGTATCATCCAAGAATACATTTGAATCAAACAACAAAACATTTTAAAATTAGAACTACAATCAGTATAATTTATGCTAAACTCACTAGGTAATATACTTCACTTAGGAAACAAGCCAAGTGTTGGGTCCACTCTGGACACCCACCCAGAACTAAGAAACACAAAAAATCAAATTTATCAACCCAAAACAACTTAAAATTTCATCAAACTTCATGAAAAATCATAAATAAATCCACTGAGTATTACACCTAAACTCAAATGACATGTAATAATGAGATTTCAAGATTTCTAAGTTTCCTTTATATACCGAACATGAAATCCCCATCATATAGAAGTGATCCAACCATGGTTTTAAAAACAATACAGCCATGATTTTAATTAAACCCATGGCTATAAACTAATCTATAGACACAGATGTATCTTTGGTTTGGTTCGTTTTAGTGGTATAGGGAGACATGAGTTGTCTTTCTTCGATTAAGGCAGTGAGTTGTCTTTCATCATGGAAATGATACCTATGGGATCATGGGTGATTAGGTATTTTTTATTATACACCTAACAGATCATCCAAAATGTTGGGAGTATGTCTTTTAGTTTGAAGGTTGGAAAGTGGAAATAATATAAGGCTCACCCCCACCCCCAACTACACCCCCCCCACATGAACCCCCCCACACCCACCCCACCCCACCCCCCACATGCACCCCACTTCCCCCTTCACCCCCCCCACACACCCCACCCCACTACCCCCGCACCCCCACATCCCCCAGAACCCCCCCACCTGCACCCCCACTACCCCTGCACCCCCCCCCACCTGTAACCCCACTTCCCATTGCACACCCCCCCACCCACCTTCACCCCCACTCCCCCCGACCTACACCCCCACCACCCCCTTCACCCCCCACCTGCACCCCCTGCCCCCAGCACACCCCCTACCCTGACCCAGCACCCCACCTACCCCCTTCACACCCCATGCACCATGCCCCCTACCCCTCCCCCTACCCCAGTACACCCCCTACCCCCTTCCCCTCCCCTGCACACCCCAGGAACCCCCTTCACACACCCCTCCCCCCTCCACACCCCCTGCACCCTCCCCCTTCCCCTTGGAAAAAGGAATTATTGTTATATTTTGATGAATATATTGGTATTCCTTGTCATGTTTTATTGGATGGGAATTTATTTGAAAGTCAGTATGGAGGGTTTTATGAGTTCAATCAATGAAATATTAAAATTTATGATCATTCTAATAAGGCATTGAAAAACTCTTTAGAATAAGATGTATTTGAAATTTTAGATCACTACAAGATTTCCAAATACATGTAAATAAAGTTCAAATAATTGTATGGTCAAAAATATATCTTTAAAAAGTGAGTATGGGTTGTTTCTAATTATGATCATTCAATTAATAAATAATTTCATTTGTCTAAAATTCAAATGAAGAAGATCAAGAATAGGGACACCAAGAAATTGGATACTCCTACCTAGTTAAAAAAATGATTCATTGTGCATATTTGTTTCTAACCATATATAATATGCTTCATGAAAAACTAAAAATAAAAATTATATATCACTTAAATATGTTAAATATGAAGCAACCACATCATGTGGTAAATCTATAAATTGTTGGTACAACCCACAAGAGAAAATTAAAGTCTTGGAAAATGAATTGAAAGTTTTGAAAACTAAAGAATAAATGAATTGTGATCTCATGGAAGAATTTAGGTAAACCTTCTAAAATATGGGAAATAAAATGTAGGGAAAAGGGATATTATTATGTCACTTTTTCAAGAAGTAAAGAATGTGAATGAGGAGAAAACATAATATATCCATGATCGTCTCTAAGGAATGGTATGAAGAACAAATTAAGATAACATAAAGTGAAAGGAATTCTCAAATTCAGAATTTATAAGGAAAACTATAGGAGAAGGAGATATGGATTAAGAATCTAGAGGATGATCTTTATATCATAAAAAGGATGCCAAAAACTAAAGAAACTCATTTGAAAACTATAACTAGTATTATTAAGAACAATAATTGGGTTTCTATAAAAATGCAGTATATATCTAGTATGACTCATGTAAGAGGAACTCAAAAAAATACGATGATGAAGTGATAACATTATATGAGTGTGTATAAGGAAGCTAGAGAGTTCAACAGTAAGGAAATTTCTAATACAACCAGAGGACAATATCCTGTCGAACATTGATCAACATCAGGTATTTTGTAAAGAAATATCCATCATAAATGTCTAGATATACCTTATCAATAATGTGAATTGGCTATTTCACGTACCTCCTTAGCTGTAACACATGGAAGATATTATGAACATGGTCTAACTTTGGTGGAAATTACACATGGATAGAATACTCACATTCCCCCCATAGGATCCTGAATGTACTGATGACCATTGGTGATAGCTTGTTACCCCATTCAAGCCTCCATAATACTCATCATGGGGATAAATTCAAGAAAAAATGGTCACCATGGTCAAACTCCAAAGGTCATAGATTTCAATCTATGTGAGATATCTATCTCCTCTAGGATGTACCCATATCCTCAACATTCACTTGTTCTTTCATTTCCATACCTTTCACAATCTTCATTCCATTAAGTGATGTCTCACCAAATTCCAACAAAATTTTGACATGATGGGTCTCTCATTTATATCTTCTAAAGGTTCCATACTGATTTTAGAGTGATGGATTTTATTATAAGAAAACATTACCAATGTAAATTTACCCCCACATCCATCCAAAGTCATAAAAAAGGATCTCAACATATCCTATAATACCAATATAGTGCACTCACTCTACCAATCGATTTGGGATTTAATTTCTATTCCCATCATCGAATGGGTCCCAAAATCATCCTGCAATACTCTCAAAAAAATGTGATAGTAACTAAGAATTATAGTCATAGATAGTCATTGAGGGTACCGATTGAAGTCTAACAATAACCCCTATATAAAACTACCCAAATATATCAACTAAAAATTTCTATCCATTTTAATGAAAGTATGCCAACTTATTAAGTTGGTTAATAATAACTAATATAGCATCACAGCCTATTATTATCTATGGATTTTGTATCACAATATCAAGAGAAATTTAATCCCACTATCACTCTATGATCTCAAGAGTCTATATCAAGCCTGTTGACACATGATGATAAATATTAACTTGATAACATTTGATACATCAATATATAAACTCGGTGACAACCCAATTTATGGAATCCCCCCAAAAACATGTCCAGATGTTACATGCCCCTAATAGAAACCTCACAGACCTGAAACATTAACATTGAGATATTACCATAAACTAGTTATCATGTAGAATATAAAGGAACATCCTCAAATAAATATTACCAGTGAAAATCGGAGAGGTTGATGATCTGAAATCAAAGAAACCCTGTGGAAGAAATAGGATGGAGGTAGGGTGGCCATGTCAAAGGAGAAGAATCTTTGGGAGGTTTGGTGGCCACATCAGAGGAGGAATGCAGAAGGTGGTATAGCCGTGTCAAATCAGCGTTGAGTGGCGGTGAGCCATGGTTGAGGAGGAGGGTAGTGGTGAGGTGGGTGTCGTCAGAGCTATGTAGACAGGGAGGTAGGGAGGCCGCATAGGCGGGGAGGTGGCCTGGGTGCATCGGAGCCATGTCGGCGGGGATGTGGGGAGGCCATGTCGGATGAGGGGAGGAGAGGTAGGAGAAATCATGGGGAATAGATTGAAGGGTAAGGAAGAAATGTGTGATGTGAGGCATCACAAGGGAGGGAGGGGGATGGTGAGGAGTAAGGGTATGGAGGAGGGGAGTACTGCGTGAGGAATGGAGTAACCCTGAATGGAGAAGTCGAGCCATGATTGGAGAATCTGCGTCGTGAATGATGGAACTGTGATGAGGGATGGAGGAATTGAAGCCGGTGAGGATGAACGAGAGAGGACAAAAATGAGGGTGAGATAGGAAAACCACAAGGGAAGAGAGGAGGGTTTAGTGAGAGAGGTCTTCAGGGAGGAGGAGATGTCGTCAGGGGAGGAGGGCACCGTGATGAGAGGGTCGAGTATCAGGGAAGGAGTAGGAGCTAAAATGGGAATCGAAAAAAAAATAAGGGACACAAATGTGTAGCCATGGATCAAAATTAAACTGCGGCTATAGGTCTGTGGCTATATCTTAAATTTCCAGTAGTACGTTAAATACAAAGTTGTCTGGGAATGGGAAAATTTTGTTTTTTATTTTTCCTATTAAAGTTTATATTCTTTAACCATTGGGTGATACACATGAATTGTGGAATTTGATATGATTTTTGGATATTTACCTTGGCCTGGTATATCAAGGAGCATTGATACATTCATTATTATAGGAACCTATAATTCACATGTTCTGTGTATTCCATGCCATATAGGTGCATTTCATTGCTTGAATTTCCTGTGTTTCCTATTATTTTTGATTGAGACCTGGTTATTATATTTATGCATGTACTGCTAACGTATTTTCCTAGGGTAAGGTAATTGGTTATTTAAAGTTTCAGCATCAATCTAATTTTTTTCCTATATAGATTGATAGTGAAATCTTAAATATCTATTTTATACCCATATCAACTATGTATCTCTGGTTACATGAGATGCTCTTTGTATGTGATTGAGTGAATACCAGTTTCAATTTATGAGGTGTATGGTCCCTAGTGAATTGGAAAGGGTAATTCACTGAGTGAAGTCATCATATATTACATGTTATATTCTGAGACAGAATGTGGAGGAGGTTAAATGAAATTAAATGGGTGTTGCTTTCAATTATAAAGTGTATGGGAATTTATTAGTTGGGAATGAAGATCCATTTAATCAAACTTTTATATATATATATATAAGTAAATGTAAACTATAAATGTAAATCTTAATTTATAAAATAAAATGTTTACCAGTAAATGGAGAGGCAGAGTGTGGTTGACCCTTCACCTAATGAATCCCCTATAAATCAAATATGAAAACTTACCAATACCCTAAACTTCTATGTGGGTAGTTGGGGTACTAACTTGGGTAGTGAGCCATTATTATTTTTAACTCATTCCTCTAGTGTATATATCTGCTCTCAAATCTTGATCTAAGTAATGTGCTTGGAATTTATAGATATATTCCCCCATGATTTCCTTGAGTCATGCACCAGGAGGGTATTGATGACCACACTCCAAATATGGTGGGACCTGAGCCTCCGGTCTTACCACTAAGAGTACCACTTGAGGCACCACCTATTATACCCAAAATGGGCCCTGAATCTCAGTTTTGAGAGGGTTTTATACATCTAATGTAGTTTTTGAAGGGTTCTTCATGACCAACACCTACTCTGGATAATATGACTTGTGAGTTCCAGCAACAACATCCTCGCATATTTTTGGGGGATGGTGGTCCATAGGCTACGGAGTCTTGTCTAGAGGCTACTATTTATATATTTGAGAATATAGAGACTCCTCTAGAGAGGAGGTTCAATATTCCACCTATATTTAGTGTAAATCTTAAAAGAATTTGTGGATGTGATTACTCAAGCCAATCGTCGTCAGGACATGGTCTGGTTGGACTTCCAAACAGTTGGTTTCGGACGCAGTGAAAGCATTCAGAGGTAGGATATTTGTTAAAAAAATTAATAATCATTGCCCAAAACCAAGAGTGAGGATCTTGCACATCAAATCTATAATTAATTTATTTAATATCTAAAGAAATAAATACCTGGGCTTAGTAACTTTCTTCACTGGTAAATTTTGATCATCTGAAAAGTCCCTTTCAAATTACCTTTATTGTGCTATAAGGATCCAAGGATAGAATCCCTCTTATAGTGATCCACACATGCTCCTATGATCTCAGAGCAACACCACTCAATCTCTAAGTACTAGTGTGTCAAGTTGAATTTCTTTCATTGTTAGTTCTTGATCGCTCGTTCTTTGGTCTTGAATAAATCTCTCTTGAACTTCTAATTATTGAGAGGGAGAGAGAAGGAGGTATAAATAGATAATTCATTATACACAACAATTCTCTATTCAATTTTGGAATAATCTACACAATTGACGTAGCCGCCTATTTAGAGAGTTGGGATTTAAAATTAAAAATATTATTTAATTGCATACCAACCATTAAATAACATTTATTACCTTTAATAAATCTCATGTTGCATAATAAAAATTATATAATATTTATTTTGTGACATGAACCAACATGTGCAATAACAAATATTATGTAACGGTCTTGTTAATTAATATTTGTCACCAGACTCGGTCTTGGTCCATTTGAACTCTTCTAGAATTTATTGAATAATTGAATAAATATTTTATTCATAAATAAATATTTTATTCATAATCTATTGAATAAATATTTATTAAAATATTCAATAAATTAAATAAATATTTTATTCAAAATCCAAGGAATAAATATTTATTTAATTTATGTGATCAATTTAACTTGAATAAAATTATTCCTCAAAATTGAGAATAATATTTATTCCAATGATTAAACTCAAATATAATTTAATCAAGATCAACAGAAACACTTAGTGTATGACCCTCTAGGATTCTTTCTCATTGCATTAGTCGGGCTTGCCTAAAATACAAGATTACTGTCATGTAACGGTTCAAGGAACCCAAGATAAAGAACTTAATATCAAATCATCAACAACTACATATGAATTATCACTATATAATATAGTCCCTTTTTCATAATTTCTCATCAATAAGGTTGCACATCCGTGTCACCAACCTATATGCTCGATATTTCTTTATTTTACTATCTGAAATAAACATATCATTACACCATGACCATGGAATTTAATGTGATGGTTCTATTCCAATAAAAGGGATGAGATATCATCTTCTATAAAGATAGAAGGGAAAAATACTTCCTCAACTTATTCATTAATGGCATGTCACTAATGATGCACCCGACATATACAACTTCTCCATGAACTTTTGTCATCATGGTTTACAAAATACATCTAAGTATGTGAGTTATAACATGAATTAATAATAATTTTAAAGTTTAAGGACCATAGAACATGCTCATAGGTAGGAATATTTGATGACACTAAAATATACGAAATTCCTACCATTGGTTCTATTCTCATAATCTCCCATATTAGAGATTACCAAGTGTGAACTTCATGAGAAGAAGCCTCGTCGGCTTATGAGTACTCACACCTAAAATTATATGTACTATTTTTCCCATCAAAGCATGTTATCCAACCGTAGAACATTATTTGAGAATATATTCAAAGCACATCAAGGTTCTCATCATTTGAGGGAATTTCTCTGAACTTATCGATGTGATGTATACTATAGGACATTATTTCATTATATTCATTCAGAAAAACAGACAATATATAATAAGAAGTTTTATAAATATTCAATACATCAAATATTCATGTAATCAGAGTACAAAAAGTTGGTCTTAGGACACCAACTCCAACAAACTCCCACTTTGACTAGAGCCAACTGCCTATGACCTTCAGTTCGCTAGACCTCACATGATAGTCATATTTCTGCTGAGTCACGACTTTAATCAAGGGTTCAACCTTTCTATCTTCCTTATAATTACTTCTCACTACAACTTCACCTATATGAGAAAAATCCCTCAAGATAAGATACTTTTGATGTATGTGCTTCATCCACTGATGTGACCTTATCTCTTTTTTAAGAGCCACCACTACAATATTATCATAATATAAAGTGATAGGATATTTACTGCTAGGTACCACATCAAGATCTTGGATGAAGTTGTGCATCCATACTACTTCTTTAGCTACTTTAGAAGCTGTAATATACTCATACTCTGTTGTAAAATCTACAACCATAGCTTTCTTTGAGCTCTTCTAGCTCACAAAACCTCCATTAAAAGTTAATATGTATCCTATTTGTGACTTCATGTCATATTGATCAGTTTGGAAACTAGAATCTTTATATCCTTTAATGAATACTTCCTCATCTCCTTCATAAACCAAGAACATATCCTTAGTATGCCTAAGGTACTTAAGGATAGTCTTGATTGTCATCCAATAGTGGTAACCTAGATCAACTTGATATCTTCCTACCGCACTGAATGTGCAGGAGACATATAGCCTAGTACATATCATAACATATGTGACTAACTCAATCGCTGATGAATATAGAATCCTTATCAATATATTTATTTCTTCATGTATCTGAGTATACATTTTCCTAGAAATATGAATTCCATGTGATGCTAGAAACAGTCCCCTCTTGGATTGTTTCATATTGAATCTCTTTAGTATCTTTTCAATGTATGTACTTTGACTTAGACTAAGAAATCTATTGGACCTATCTCAATGGATCTTGATCCCAAGAATATATGTTACCTCACCCAAGTCCTTCATAGAGAAGCATTTATTCAACCATGCCTTAATAGCCTGTAAGACTGGTATTTCATTTCCAATGAGTAATATGTCATCAACATATACTATAAAGAAAACGACTACACTCCCACTAAACCTTTTATAGATACATGGCTCACATTCATTATTTATGAAACCAAATTTCATTATGGACTCATCAAAATGAATGTTCCATGACTTGGATGCTTTCTTTAATCCATAAATGGATATTTTCAACTTACATACCTTGTTGGAATCTTTTGGAGTCACAAACCCTTTGGGCTATGTCATATAGAAATATTCCTGAAGGTTCCCATTATGGGAGGCTATTTTGAAATACATTTTCCAAATCTCATAATCATGGAAAGAAATAATGGAAAGTATAATTCTTATAGATTTTAGCAATGAAACTAGTGAAAAGGTTTTAGCATAGCCAATGCCTTTATGCTGTTTAAACCCTTTTGCAACCAATCGCACCTTATAGGTACTGAATTATCCTTCCATGTCCATTTTTTTCTTGAATACCCATTTATAAACAAAGGTCTCTAAATCTATTGGAGGGTCTACCAAAATCAAGACTTGGTTTTGGTACATGGAATCCATTTCAGAATTCATGGCTTCTTTCTACTTAGAAACATATATGCCACTTACTGCTTCCTTGTAGGTTAGAGAATCCTTATTATCAACTAATAATGAGTCACCATCCTTAGTGTATAGAAAACCATATTGTTCTAGTTCTCTAACCTCTTTAGTACTCATATACAGTAATTATGTCTCTGGAACGATTTCTTCTTCTATGGGGCTTTGTGAAATTTGTTCTTGTGCCAACTCTTGTGTATATTGAGCCTAAACTTCGTCGAAGTCTATCTCACTCCCACTATCTATTTTAGAGATAAGATCCTCCTCAAGAGATGTGGGACATCTTTTGACCATAAAATTTTTTTTGAATGATTTTATGTGTAGTATCCCTCTATTTATTTGTATTATCCTATAAAGATACACTTTGTGCCTTGGGGTAAAATCTTGTTACCTAAATAGGCCTTAACAAATGCTTCACAACTCCACACATTTAAGACAACATGGGTTTATTTCCATTCCATAATTGGTATAGTATACCATATTTTTCTTTAGTAGGCACTCGGTTTAGTACATATGTAGTTGTTTGTAACATGTATCCCTAAAAGGATATTAGAATACTCGCATAACTCGTCATTGATCTCATCATGTACAAAAAGGTGTGGTTCTTTCTTTCACTTACACCATTACACTGAGGCATATTAGGAGGAGTGATTTGAGATAAAATACATAACTCCTGTAGATAATCAATGAATACTTTATTAAGATATTCTCCACCACTATCAGAGTTAGGATTCTTAATCTTCTTACCAAGTTGGTTCTCAAATTAATTCTTATATTTCTCAAAATTTTCAAAAAAATCTGACTTATACCTCATTAAGTAGACATATCCATGTATACTAAAATCATTAGTAAGTATGAGTACCCACCCCTTGCTTCATCATGAAATGGTCCACACATATCGGCATGAACTAATTCAAGTAGATCTTTATCCATTTAACCTTTCCCACTAAATGGGGCTTTGGTTATTTTCCCTTGTAAACATGCATGACATACACCAAGTGGTTTTAGTTCAAAAGAATATAAATATCCATCTTGATGTAATTTAGTCAAGATGTTTTTATTTACATGACCTAGCCAGTGATGCCAAAGTTGGGTGCGGTATGAGTCATGTAAATTAACTTCATTATTGATTTCTATTATTTGGTTCATGTAATCCAACACATAAATACCATTATTTAAATGTTACTTACCCTAAAAAATTCTATATTTATAAAATAAGAAACATTTATTCGCAAATTTTAAAATAAATCCATATGTATCAAGTCTAGATATAGAAATAATTTTTTTTGTAACTGGAAGAAAATAATAACAAACCTTTAAAACCAAGATCATTCTGGTTAGTAATGTGAGGTGGTAGTCCCTGATAGCTATAACAGCAAGTTTAACTTCATTGGATACTCAAATATATACCTCTCCTCAATAAATATTTCTAAATATACTTGGTTCTGGTATTTGAATACATATATGAGCACCACAATATATATCTAATACCCAATTTTTAGAAACTTATAAATTTAACTTGATAATAAACATTCCTGAAGCTTCCTCTTACTTCTTTGTCTAGATGCAGTTTTTCTTCTAGTGGCCATTCTTGCCTCATGAGAAATAGACAACATCATGTTACCTTTATTTACCCTTGATCTTCCTCTTCTTGGAAGGGTTTGAAGAAGCTTTGGTCTTAAATATCTTCACTTACCCTTACTATTTAGTCTCCATAAGGATATAAGGTTTCTCACACTTCATATCCTTATCTACATGGAGATGAAGAGTAAGAAGATCTAAAAGATACTTCTTAATGTTGTTTATATTAAAAATCATAAAAAAGTTGGAGAATCTCTAAGGGAGTGATTCCATAATGTGGTTGGTTCTCAGTTCTTCAGGGAGTTTAAACCCTAGAACCTCTAAGTACTCAATATAGATAAGGAAATTGACTACATGAGGCCTAGATGGGGTACCATCTCCAAGATTTCTCTGAAAGAGTACCTTGGAAATATCAAATAGTTCCTATCTATCTCTCTCCTAGTAAAGACCATAGAGATTCTCAAGCATGCTATATGCATCCATGTTTTCATGAGACTTCATTAGTTCACTAGACATCGATGAAATCATCAAACATTGAACATAGACCACATCACTCAAATGTTTTTAATAGATATGGAACTCTTAATCACTCGCCACTTTAGCTGGAGGATCTGTTATTGAGGATTATAGCATATAAGATTTCTATCCATAGAATAGCCTAACCCGGAACTGGAAGTTACTACCAGTTAGGAGGTTATCTTTCTCCAATATTTATTGTAGGGATAGTGTGTATGATGAACTTTTCATTGTATTCTACAATAAAAAAGTACATATTATTAGTACTTTTCTTGAATAAAAAATAAGTGAGATATAATAAATTAAATGCTTTTATTTATTTATTTATTAAATCACGCACTATTTTATCAAGTCTCAAAAAACCTCACCATTGAACTTGGAATGTCTAGTTGATTTAACATTCTAGAGGAAAGGATCCCTATTGATTTTATTAATGATCCATACATTGGCCATGAAAACCATAATAAAGTTATTAGGTAGGTGGTCTTTCCAACTATGGACTTGTAGCTCCTTGATTCATTGAGTAGATTCCCCTATCCTAAAATCCTGACTTGGATTTCCTCAGCACTTGCCTCCAAATTTATATTGAAAAAACTTTAGCTATTAAAATCAATACAATTTCGGTTAAGTCAACCCAAAACTCTCATGATAACTCCCTGATAAAAGTAAGTGTCTAGTCTATATCCATGTACTACACTTAGTCATATAGTTTATTTCCCAATCAAGTAATGGAAGGCTTAGTCTGACTTAATATTTAATTGATGTATTTTAATTTATTATACATAAATTATATCTTATTTTATCCTTTACACATCTTTTTAATATTAAGTGGATGTTACTTAATCAATTAACCATGTTGAATAAAAAATTTACACATAACTCATTTATTTAATTTCCATATTTTCACATTAATTCACTTATTTATGTGATCACATCTTTGCATCCATAAAATAAATAATTGCATAGACATAAATAAATAAATAATTAAATGGACCATTCATGATCTTTATATAATGGTTCATTTAATGGGAGGATATTAAATTAAACTTTTACATAGGGTAAATAACTCCAATTTCTAGTTTTGGAATGCATTATAGAGTTCCACCTATCCACTTGTGTATCACCTAGGTTGTCATCATTATGGCTCTGTCTTGAACCACCTCCATGCATCTTGGGATGCTCAATTAATTAAAAATATTTATTACTCATATGCAGGAGAAGGGAACCAAAGGATTGGTTAAAGGGGGATACATAAATATCCTTAGACGCGAATGTCCTACATAATAATGGAGAGAGGTATGACCCACAGGCCATCATTTAATTTAATATTAAATAATTTAAAACTCATACCATAAATTAAATTAAAATATCTGACCTATATATAGGTCTTGGTCAAGCTCATGAATAGTCATACATGCAACAAATATGCAAAAGTAAATGGCTAGCATTAATTTCTTTATTCATGATTTTATTATTTAAGATAAATGAACTTGAATTAATTAATTAATTAATTAATTCCCTTTGATCTTAATGATAATCCGATACTATTTGAAAATACCCATCATTAATGGAATTCAAGGAAAATAAATGGTAGAACCAATAATGACATATTAATTACAATAAATTAATTAATCATTTAAAATTATTTAAAAATATTATTAAATTTTCAAACACACAATGATGTGACAATAAATAAAATAAGGTTTTAATTCTAAAAATTGAAATTTAATGTAATTTTAATTTTTTTCAACAATGGGAGAATACAGGGCATGTTCATGCAGCTACAAGCCATGTACCTCGGTTGTTGTATATATGAGTCACACACATGGGGCTTCAGTGTGTTGACTCAGTTAGATTACATGGTGTGTATATTCCACTTATAGACCATGTATCCACTTTTCGTGTTCCAGGTTGGCTCGATCAACACACTATGTGCAATAAAACCACCAAGTGTAATTAATAAATTAATTGATCGGAGTATCTAGATACAATGTGCATGGGTATATGATGTATGCTTCGACCGCACACTGTGTAACCCAGTTTTACCATCCAATGATTTAGAACTTCCTAATGGCATCTTCAGTCGTTCTTCATTTGCTTGTAAACCTTTAATAAAATGAAACATTGAATGAACATGATTAATATGTCGATAATATGTTAATTAAAATCGAATTAAAGAACGAATAACATGAAATGAAAATCTAACCACAATTGTACATAGATCAAAAATCATATAAATAATTATAAATTTAAACGCAACCAATCATACACAACTTTTTTATTTCAGGCACAGTGGAAATGTGTAGAGGTGGGTGATATATTAAAATTTATTTAATAATCATTTCCCAAAACCAAGAGTGAGGATCTTGCATATAATATTTATAATTAACTTATTTGATTTTTGAATAAATAAATACCTGGGATTAGGAACTTTCTTCACTGGTGAATCTTGATCATCTGAAAAGACCCTTATAGATTACCTCTATTGTGTTGTGAGGTTCTGAGGATAGAATCCCTCTAACGGTGATCCACATGTGCTCCTATGATCTCTAAGAAACACTGATCGATCTCTAGGTGCTATCATGGTGAGTCGAATGTATTGGATTTTTCATTCTTGATTGCTCATTATTTAGTCTTGAAGAAATCTATCTTTCACTTCTAATTCTTGAGAGGGAGAGAGAAGGAGGATTTGATAGATAATTTGTTGTGTGCAACAATTCTCTATTCAATTTTTGTATATTCTATACAAAAGACATAGCCGCCTATTTATAGAGTTTGAATTTAAGTTAAAAATATTATTTAATTACATACCAGCCATTAAATAACATTTATTAGCATTAATAAAACCCATTCTGCATAATAATAATTATATGATTATTATTTTGTGTCATGCACCAACTTGTGCAATAACAAATATTATGTAACGGTATTGTTAATTAATATTTTTCACTGGAATCGGTCTTGGTCCATTCGAACTCCTCTAGAATTTATTGAATAAATAAATAAATATTTTATTAATAAATAAATATTTTATTCAAAATCTAGGGAATAAATATTTATTAAAATATTCAATAAATAAAATAAATATTTTATTCACAAGCCGATGGATAAATATTCATTTAATTTATGTGATCAATTTAACTTGAATAAAATTATTCCTTGAACTTCAGAATAATATTTATTCCATTGATTAAACTCAAATATAATTTAATCAAGATCAATCAAAAAACCTAGTGTGTGACCCTATAGGATTATTTCTCATTATCATTAGGTGGGTTTGCCTAAAGTCTAATATTACTATCTAGCAACGGGTTAAGGCACCAAAGAGAAATAACTTAATGTCACAATGTCAATAACCACATAAAAATGCTCACTGTGTAATATAATCCCTTTGTCACAATATATCATCAATCAGATTGCACATTCATGTCACTAACCTATATGTTCGATATTTCTTTCTTTTAATATCTAAAATAAACACATTATTAAACCATGGTCATTGAATTTAATGTGATAGTTCTATTCTAATCCAAGGACTGAGATATCAACTTTCATAAATATTGAAGGGACAAATCCTTCCTCAGCTTATTCATTAATGACATGTCACTCATGACGCACCCAATATATCTAACTTCACCATAAAATATTATCATCATGGTTTATGAAATACATATAAGTACATGAGTTGTAACATGAATTAATAATAATATTAAAGTGTAAGGATCACCACACACACTCGTAGATAAGAATATCTGATGACACCAAAACATGCGGAATTCCTACTAGTGAATCTATTCTCATAATCTCTCATCTTTGAGATTACCAAGTGTGAACTTCATGAGAAGAATCCTCATCCGCTTATGAGTACTCTCACCTGACAGCCTATGCATTATGTGTCCCATCATGGCACTTTATCCAACCACATAACATTATTTGAGAATATCATCAGAGCACATCAAGGTTCTCATCATAGCGGGGAACTATTATGACCTTATCAATGTGATGTATACTCTATGACATTATTATATTAGATTCATGTATAACAACAACTAAAATTATAATAAGATATTTTATTAATATTCAATACAATGAATATTCATGTAATCATAGTCCAAACAATTGGTCCTAGGACACCAGTTCCAGCACAGACTTCCTTCAATGATTACTTTCTCCCTCATATATTGAGAGCTAAATAAGCTAGAGAGTTTATGCACATGGAGAAGAGTTATATGTATGTTATAGACTATTTAGTGTGTTTTACTGAGATGTAATGCTTTTCAAATCTTCTAGTCAGTGATGAGTTATTATGAGCAAGATGTTTTGAGGATAGTCTCAAGTATGAAATCTGCTCACAGGTGAATGTCTTTAACCTACCTACCTTTTCTGAAATTGTTAATCAGTATCTTATCACTGAGCACAATCTGAGAGAATCCAATAGCATCAGGTACAAAGATTTAGTGTCGAGGTAGGGAATTTGTTCTTCCGGTAGAAGGAAGCGTAGCCTTGAGGTTTCTCATCAGGGAAGTGGTGGTTAGATTATCCGCACTAGAAGCTCTGTTATACACCATCAGTGTGGATGGTAGGGGAATCTGAATATTTAGTGTGATACAGACCCTCTTGAGTGTCATAATTTCGGTTGTATGGGACATCTTCATAGATTTTGTCAGAGCTTTCCATCTACTTCTAGTGGAAGATAATCCACACCCACTACACCTTCAGGGGAAAGATCAGTTGTGTCGTATTAGGCAGGTAGTTGGATTAGCACCAACATGATAGGGAAAGGAGGAGTTCATGGTCGTGGTAGACATACTTATGATTATCAGCACTATCATAGCAAAATCGCTCATGGTAGTCCAACTATAGCATAGGGCCATGGATCAGGTCAGTTTCATGCATTATAGCGGATACCCTAGGATTAGAGTGCAAGAAATTCAACAGTATGAGGTACTATTTTGGTAGCCTATACTATTTTCTTTTCCTTATTTGATATAGGTTCTTCACACTCCTTTATATCCTTATCAAATTTGGAAATTCTTGGTCCTAAAATTCAGTACTACTATGGTGTGATGACCCTAAATACACCGTTGGGTGTACGGTCAGAGGGAATACACCAATGTAGGGATTTTCCCCTTTAGTTAGGAAGTTATCATTTCTTATGGGACCTCTTCATACTCGAGATTATGGGCTTCAATTTCATTCTTGGGAAGGAAAGGTTGGTTCCATGTCACACTTATGTGGATTGCTATCACTTTAGGGTATCGTTTACATCACCATAGGTTGTAAGTTATCTTCACAAGGGTGAGTGGAATTTCCAGGACGATAGAGATGGACTAAATCATTGTGGTCTAGGTGGAGTGACTGACCATATTACTAGTCTCTTTATGGAGAAGAACGAAATACATCTGAAAGATTTTCCTCCCATAGTAGATTGTTTCAGGGACATCTTTTTTGATAATTTTTTTGGATTACCTTCTGAGAGGAGGTAGATTTCATGATTGTTCTTGTTCTAGGAGTATCTCCAGTTTCCATTCCTCTATAAAAGATGGAACATATTGAGCTCCAAGAGCTCAATAGATAGTTGGAGGATCTGGAGTCTAAAGGTTTTATCTGACCCGATACTTCTTCTTGGGGTTCACCCATGTTTTTCACCAGGAAGTTGGATGGGATCATTCATTTATGCATGGATTACCAACCATTGAACCAGATTATAGTTAAGAATTGATATCCATTTCCTCGAATAGAAGATTGCTTCGGCCATCTCTAAGGATCTAGGGTATTCTCAAAAATTGACCTGATATTAGGCTATCATCAAGTGTGATTCAGGCCTTTAGATATAATACATACGACTTTCTGAATTCGACATAGTTTATATGAGTATCTTCTTGTGTCTTTTGGTCTTATGAATGAACCCAACGTTTTCATGGATTTTATTAATAGGGTTTTCCAACCCAATCTGGATTCTTTTATCGTGGTCTATATGGATGACATCTTAGTGTATTTTCATACTTGTAGAGAATATGATAAATAACATGAGATAATTTTTAATACAATTAGAGAGAATCAATTATATGATAATATTTCTAAGTGCCACTTATGGATAAAAAAAATTCACTTCTTGGTTTATATTATCTCGGAATCAGGAGTATCAGTTGACCTATAGAAGTTAAGTGTTTTGGTTTCCTGTGAGAATCCCAAGAACGTGTTTGATATATGGATTTTCTTGGGGCTATATGGATATTAAATGTGTTTTATACATGAATTATCACTCCTTTATTCACCTCTCACTGGTCTTAAAAATAATTATGTAAAGTTTCTATGGTCTGAAGCGTGCAAGAAATTTTTTTAGGAGCTGAAAGGGATGCTTACTTCGGCACTGATTTTAATTCTACTAGAGCCTAAAAGAGGCTATATAGTGTTGCGTGATGTATCAGGCATCAATCTGGGTGAAGTTGTTAATATAGGAGGATAGAGTCATTGTGTATGGGTCTAGCTAGCTAAGACCTCATGAGCAGAACTACCCAACGCATGACCTTGATCTTGCTATAATTTTCCATTCCTTGCATTTTAGGAGACTCTATCTGATGGGTGGGTTCTTTGTGGTGTATAAAGACCACAAGACCCTAAAATATATCTTTAAATAGCATAAATTGAATCTTAGATAGATAATATGGGTCTAATATTTTCTATACTTCAACTTTGAGCTTGCCTATATGGATGGAAAGGGAAATGTAGTAGCTAATGTGTTGAGCCAAAAAACTTAGGCACAGACCGTACAAGAATCCAGTGATGAATGAAAATTGGTGGCCTTATTTTCTAAGCTACATCTATAGTTTCATGAGGTTCATGAGTAGTCTTAATTCCTTATTAGTTACTTCTTCACTTATTGATAGAGTGAATAGATGGTTTTTTTCAGATCCTGAAGTCTTGGTTATCCAGGAGAGTATTTTTGGTGAGGAACTTCCTCCATATTGGTCTTTTGATGGATATGACATTCTACATATACATGGGTGTGCTTGGGTTCCTACATATATGGGAGAGGAACTGATGTAAGATTAACACACTCCTTAATTATAAGTTCATCAAGGAATCTCCAAGATGTATCAAGATATGTGATGTCGGTATTGGTGGCATAGGATGAAATGTTAGATAACAGGTTTTATTACTAGTTGTTCCACCTGTCAGTAGGTGAAGGTGGAGCACCAGTGACCTACTGGATTGTTACAATCATTACCAGTCCTGGAATGGAAATGGGAATATTTTGGTGTTGATTTTATAGTTTGATTTTTGAGGTCACCTTGAGGTAATGACACGGTTTGGGTATTCATGGATTGAATGACAAAGGTATCCCACCTCCACCCTATCTGGGATACTTTCTCAATAAACAAGATGGGAATACTATATGTTTGTGAGATTATATGACTACAAGGGTTCCCTCATAATATCATTTTAGATAGGTATGGTTGTTTCAAATTGAGGTTCTGGAAGGGGTTTCAGAGAGCTATGGGTACACAGGTACTCTTGAGCACAAATTTTCACCCTTAGACTGATGTCCAGTTGAAACGGACGATGCATGTACTGGAGGACGTTCTTAGAGAAATTATTCGTGATTTCGATGGTTCTTGGGAGAATAATATCCCTCTCATCAAGCTCACCTATAATAATATATTTTAGGTGATGATTCAGGTGGCTCCTTATGATTCCTTGTATGGTAGGCCATGTCATTCACCCCTATGTTGGTTAGAGGCAGGATAGGTAGCACTACTAAGCACTCATCATATGTAGGAGACTTCAAAGAAAGTTCAACTGATCAAGAAGTTTATGTCTACTGCTCATTATAGATAGAAATCTTATGTTGATTTCTATCTATGGCCATTGGAGTTTGAGATCGGGGATCATATTTTCTTGCGGGTATTACCTAGACTTGGGCATAGACGGATATGGAGGCAAGGGAAGCGGTCATAGCATTATGTTGGTCAGTTTGAGATTCTGGATAGATTCAGGCTGATAGTGTATCAGTTTTTATTACCTCATAGGTACCATTCCATGCAAGATGTCTTCTAGGATTCACAACCTCACCAGTATCATGCTGACTCATCTCATACTTTTGATCTCAAGGAGTTTGAGTTAGATGTTGATGGTTTTTTTAGGAGTATATCATACGTATCATTAACCTAATCATGAAGGATCTTTTAGGTCGATCTATCCCATTAGTATGGGTATTATGGTAGCATATTCATGTATAAAATGGGACTTGGGAGAGGGAGGTTGGCATATCTACTCTGTGGTCGGAGTTATTCTCAGACATTATTTTGTCACCCTTAGAAGGTGAACTCAGGGATGAGTTACTTTAAGGGGGGAAGACTGTAAGAACCAAATTTTTCTATAAGGTATGTATCCTTTAAATTTTAGTATAATTATTTATCTTTTACCTTTTATGGATGCTTAGTGAGTTCACGAGAGTTTTGGGGGTGTACAGAGCTTGTTCGGAGACCAGAGCCCTGCTTTTTGGAAAAGTGTATTGGGTAGAACGGTTAGAAAAAACCATGCAGGATAGGCCACATGGTTACTACTAACCATGTGGGGATAGAAAAAAGGGAGCAGAAGGCTTCATGTTTTTAGGAAACTATGCAGCTAGGGGCGTACACCCATGTGGGTGGTTGGCAACTTTTAGAAAATCCATACAACATAATTGGTGCATAGTTTCTCAAATAGTATGGCCTAACTGTGCGGGTTCCCTCTTGAGGTAGTGAGGTTTACATAGTTGGCACACGGTTTATCCAACCGCGAGGTAAAATTGTGCAACCTAATATTTTTGGGAGAATTTAACTTTTTTTCTTAAATTTATTTTAACCCAACCCCTATTCTCATTTTATAATTTCCAGTGGTAAGGATCTCTTTTTTCTCTCATTGGAAGCTCTAAAGCTCCCTTTCATATGTTTTAATATTGATTCAGCATTTAAACTCTGATTCAATCTTTGTTTATTGTGTTAGATTCCTCTAGGTATACTCTTTAGTCCTTAGGATCGTTTTTTATTTGTCTTCCTCTCGACGATGTTATTTTGATATAGGCTTATATGCCCTATTTTCAAGTAATTAATTTATTCTTCCATTTTCTTCTAATATAGGCCAAACTAAAGGCCAGTACTATATGAGGAGAGTGTTATAGGCTCAAGGTAGGTGTTCTATGAATCACCCCTCATGTCATTTCATAAAAAAAATTCATTGTGTGCATGTCGGTTTCACCTAGTGTTTCTTATTAAATTCATATTTCATGATTATAATCAATGTACTCATGTTCTATATCCCTATTCATCATTTTTATTCATTACATTGGAGTTTATGACCTCAACAACAACCACCACAAGTAGGTTGATTCCTTAATTATGACTTGGTAACCCATGTGAGTTTATTTGAGACATTATTCGGGTATGCGGGCTTGACCCTACTAATGGTAATACCTTTATTAATAAAATGAATTATATATTGGCATTGACTATCCCTTTTATATTATATATATAACTTGACCCTTTTAATGTAAGTGTTCCAATTAATTAAAGAACCTTGTAAATGTTAAATGGAAAGTATATTATAGATAACACTTGGCCTAGACTTTTATAATAAATTTATTTATCTCTATGTCCTTATTTACATTATTATGCTTAATCAAAGGGAAAAGGAATTAACCTACTAAATAAAAATAATTAAAAGACATTGGTTACATATCCTTATCCCACCTTATCATGATTATGAAAGTTAAAGGAATGAAATTAATAACTGAATATGGAATGAAAGTAATAAATGGTTTCATATCTTATTTAGCCTTGTCACCTAGTATGAAATAAAATTGAATAAACCTTTTGGATTATTAAAAGGAATGAGTGTTACATGGCCTAATTAAATAATTATATATATAAGGTGATTATTTCATATGGACCTTTTTATCTTTATAGGAGTGGTCATACTTGATCTATCATTGGATTTCTGAGGGAATGACTTGATCACTCAGAGGACACCATTCCAATCTAAGGATCCAATTGCCAAGGGAGATACCCACCTTGGAACATGGTACATGTTTACTATGAGATTACTAACATGACATCATAGGATACCTTCACTATCATTTAGATATTTGGATGCCTTAGATACACTCCTTGGATCCATCTTTATGTCTTATGACATATGGCACCATGGATTTTCCCCATTGGGCCCAATCATGCTTAGACTGTTCTTACCTTGGATGAGATTATTAGACTCATATAGAATTATTTAAAATTGAATGTCTTGGGGTTTCCCCCTTGGATTACACTTAGAACCATTTTCTAGAGTGCACGTTATTACTATGAGTTGGCTAGACCCATGAGGTCAAGGATGCCTTGGTTATTACCTTGGATCCTCTTCATTATTATCATCATTATAGGATTCCTTGATTATACCTTGGATCCTATTACATTATCTCCATTATATATAGTATGGTTGAAACTTATTATAAATTGGAACATAATTAATTAAATGAAACATGTTTAGATACCAGCTAAGGCTGAAGCAGGTATGGGTTCTTTACATTATTATGTTGTCTTTACTTCCATATATATATATATATATGCACATTGTTTCAGTTTATATTCATAGACAATATTTTATAGAATTTGTTGGGGGTGGTCTAATGAGTTTTATCTCACACCCTATTTGGGCCTCCATTGGTACCGAAGAAGATTACATGTATACAGGTGTTAATAAGGGTAAGCATTCTGCTTTTGACACTTGACTTGATTGATTACTTAAGATGGAGCTTGGTAATAGATGATTCGTAGAATTCTTGATATTATTATATAGTTTTTGGATTTTTCTAATTCTTTTTTATATCATTTATTGCCTTCTTCCATGCATACTTAACCTTTTTATATTTTTCATTTTACGCAACACTAAAAATAGTTTATTTTATATTAAATAACTATGTTTGGCTTGCATTATACACAAAATCAATTTAATCATTCACTAAACACAACATAAATGTTAACTTGATCTACACAAAACACCAAGTTTAACCTGTGTTATAGAAAATAATGATTTTCCTCAATGGATTACATAACACGCAAGATCGAGTTTTACCAAATAATAATATATTATTAAAATGTTATTATTTAATATAATAAGGTGTAACATAGCCGTTAAATTATCTGTTATGAGTAGTATTAACTAATTTATGAAAATATATGGATTAAACAAATATAATATGAATTCATAGGTTACCAATTAATTATAAATGGATATGAAAACTGATTGAATATAAAGGGAAATATTATTATTTTTATTGTCACAAAGTTTTTTTACCCTAATAAATTAAATTAATTAAAATTATTAATTGATATTAACATAATATATATGTAATATATTCAATTAAATATTTTTTTATTCATTTAATATATTTTATAGACATAAGATAATAACAAACCCAATTTTATGCTTAAAAACCTATATTTTTATTAAGGCATGTTTACATCCTTTTAATGGAAAAACCATTTTAAATATAAATTTTGGAACTTTTATATATTTAATATGTAAAAATAAACTTCATATATTAAATAAAAACATAAAAATTATATTAGGATAGCTTTTTTGTATTTTTCTGTAAGGTTTCATTTTTTAATGAATAATTAAAAATACTGAATTTTAATTGAAAACTACTTTTTCATATAATTTATTTATAAAGAAAAATTATATTTTAAATTGGTTTAAAAGTTTAATTAGATCATATTTTTATTAATTAGTTCAATTTAGTTCATTGGAATCAATTTTAATTTGAAATTGGGTATAAAAACTTAGCAAACTTTTAGACGTTTTTACTTTAAAAACATGCATTGTCATTCTGTCTGCAAGATTAAATTTAAATTAATTTATTCCAATTATGTGATTGGAATTTGGTAAAATGGATTAAATATTTGGAATAGTAATAATTTATAATTTATAATAAGTTAAACTTAGTTTTTGACCAAAAATATTAGTAAAAGTGATTAAAATTAATTACAACGATTAAGAGGAAAATTAGGTTAACAAAGTACTAAACCATAAATTTAAGACCCAAAACGACCTAGAAACTTATACAAGAGCCATTGTATGGACATATTTCTAAAATATACTCCCTTTTATTGAATTTTTTTCATTACTGGATCTGATTTACACTTAAAAAACATGTATGGAATTCCTTTTTAAAATATTACAAGAGTGTCACTCCTCCATTATAAAAAGGCCTCCTCTCCTCCCACTTCTTCACACCTATAAAACCAATTAGGATTGGAAATTATCTGCTAAAATATCCTCCCAAAAGACCTTAACTTACTACTTGAATCCTCTCTTTGGGTATAAATCCTTCCAAGGAAGTTATTTGGTGTAAACCAAAAGGATATACCAAATTAAGAGGTAACACCCTCCCTTAAGCTCCTTTAGTTTTATTTCCATTCTCCACTCCCTAAAATATTACAATTCCATGATTTTATAAAAAATAGTATCATGAATATACTATTATGTTTTTATACTAAAGGATAGGCTTTCATATACACACACTTTCATCTAATGGGTAACAAACATATTGTTTACGTGTATGGCGAACTACTACCTCACAAAATGATGATTTTTCATTTTTTCTTTATCTCCTATCACAGTGTAAATTATGAAATACACTCTATTTATATATGATATATATTATATTTATAATTTCTTTATTCTTCTTTAATTTTTAGTTAGATCATACCTTTATACTTTCCATCTTTTGTAAATATGATAATTTCGTTTGAAGAAGTGTGGACTATTTCCCCCTCAAGGTGATGTGATTCATTCACACACTACATGGAATGTATTAAGGATTTTTTTAGGGAAATTATATGATATATATGACATAATAATGATACTATAATTATATTATATACATATACACATATATGGAATTTCCTTCTTTTAATACAATAATAAAACAAACAGCGTTCATGTGCATGTACGACCTACTGTCTCCATGAACAGCATATTCCATTTCATACTTCTATATTATATAGATTAGTATAATAAAAATATAATAAATATAAATGATATTTATATCATGTTTTACATTCTTTAAATCATGATATATTTCTAAGGACCAATCATATAACAAATTATGACACAAGAAAAAAACAAAGCGAATATTACCCAAAGCATAACCTTAACATGAAATTGTTAACAAGCGAGTAATATAAATTCATAATCAAACCATATATGGTATTATATATAATAATATGTTTTTATAAAATATTTATAATAAACTTACATTTATTATACAGTAGTTTTTAATGAGTATGACGAGAGTCAAGACACAAGGTAAGAAAATTTCATCTCACCTTTTATTTACACGAGATACATGCTTTATTCACCACCCATTCCTTTTGTGTGGTGTGTATACTGAACATGGATGAATTATATGGATATTAGACTTAAATTTATTGGTATTTACATATCTATTTTATGATATTTATTTCATGTCATTTATGTTTCAAAAGTTATCAAATCGGTAAATCAATTTTGTCTCAATTTTCCTTCTTTGAGACACATGTCATGTTATACCCCAATATTTTTTAATGAGGTGTATAAACTAACTTTAACATGTTATATCATGAATAAACTTCTTTTAATGATATTTTAATCTTCATTTAATTTCATTTTATTACATGGTTACCAAGTAGTAAGAGTTTATTGAAACAATATCACTGCTTCCCGAGATTGTTTATGATTATTCTTCCTTTGATAAAATATTATGATCCATCACTTAAGAACTCTCATAAATTATCTTATCCTACAGTTATTAACTATATATTAATTTATTGATAGCATTTTTTCACTATTTGGTACACAATATAGTTAAGGGAGTATTTTTTAAAAATCCCAACTTTACCCTCTCTTCGGTCAAAAATCTATGTTCCTTCAAAACCATGTCTTCTAAAAGGTTTCCAAAATTATTCTATTATTCTACTATTATCTTTAAAATACATTTTTACCCATGTTTTACAATTTTAAACAAAATAATTTTTAATAATGAATCTTTTTGACATTTTTTGATTGAGGCACCTTTCTAGACTTTTTACGGTGCAAAAGAAATGTTCAACTTGTAGGGATTTATTCACCGTCATGATAGACATTCCCTTGAATATTTCTTTACAAGATTAAAAAGTTATTATTTTTAAAAAATAATTTTTTTTCTAATATTCTAGAAATTCTTTGTTTCAAATAATTTTAAAATAAATAGTTTTCAATATTTCTTTATAATTTTTCATGTTTATTTTTAAGAAAATGGTTTTCAAAAGGTTTTATGTTTTAAAGTGACTTTTTAAAAGAATAAAGGATATTTTCCTCAAGAAATGTTTTTAAAAGATATTTCAAAATTCCATGGGTTATCTACTTTTGAATCCTGCTTCTTTTCATGGGTTATGATTTAATTAAATGATTATAAAACCTATATATTTTTCATAGGTTATTATGTGATGAAATGTTAATGATACCCATTTAATTTCATGGGTTATGATTGTTTTTTTATGAAACCCACATCTTTTTATGGGTCATGATATGATGAAAGTTTTATTATCATGTAGCATATGTATGTATGATTTTGTTATGTGACGGGTAGGACCTATATCCCCCTCCAATGAATTGGGTAATAATAAATGGTATATGATCTCAAAGGGTATATATTTTTTAGCCCAAGCCCAAAAACAAGAAGGTACATGGGTTGTAGCCCAAGCCTAAAAATAAGTAGGTTCACAAGTTGTAGCCCAAGCCTGAAAATAATTAGGTGCACAGGTTATAACCCAAGCTTGAAAATAAGTAGGTTCACTGGTTATTGCCCAATATTGAAAGTAAGATGGTGCACTAGTTGTATTCCAATCCTAAAAATAAGAGGTTACATGGGTTGTTAACCCAAGACCAAAGCAGGTACATAGGTCGTATCCCAAGAGTAACATGTTTTTAAGGTCTTGGTAGGTAGCCTTGACCAAGATTTTCTATTTTTATGTGTATTCCACAATTACATGTTTTATTCCTATGTTATGCTTTTATGTATTATGTTCTTTATTTTCTTATGATTCATGTCTTATGAACTAACAATATTTATGCCATGATTCATGTTTTTGATCTTTGATATGCAGGGTATGATATTCTAATGTCATGATGACATTCTCATGTGAATATGATCATATTTATGCTAAAAGGTATCCCTTGTTTACCCTTACTGAGCATCTGAGCTCACCCCTTATTATTTTTCCTTCCCCAGGTTATGAAGATATGTATTAAGTATGATGTGTCTAAGAAGGTTTCTAGTCATGATGAACCTAGTGGGAGATAATGTATCTCACTCATGTACCATTGTTTGTGTTTCTATGTTTCCAAAGGCACTAGACTAGTACGGTCTTTGGGCATCTATTTGTATAATGGTTTAAGTATTCTGCAAAATTTATGCAATGTTAATGTATGAAAAGTGAGGTTCGTTATAGTTGGTATCATAGTAAAGGTTTAGTTAACCTTTAGAAACTAGGATGGGAAAACTTTAGCGAGATCCCTAGGTATATTTCTAAGGATATGTCTAGGGATGTCTCTAAGGATAACTATAAGGATGAGTTAATAATTGGGAAAATTTTTGGGAATTTTGGTAAAGGATAGAGTGAGTGGTTTCCTAGAAATAAATCCTTGTCTAGATACTACAAGTGGATGTGGCTCTAGCATATATGTACCTAGTGGTAACAGCTCTGACAAGATGTGTCGGGACTGACACAATATAACCTGGTACACAACAATGGTCCATGTTGCACACCTAGTTTTACACTCTTTGGGGATATGCTTTGGGAATTCATAAAATATTTACAAACCATCATGAAGGATTTTAATAGAATATTTTTATGAATAACCTTGTATAACCCTAAGTTTTCATAGATTAAAGAAGTATGAGCCATTATTTAGGCACCCTATAAGTAATTTTTCATCATTATATGGTATCCCAATATGATAAATGTTTCTCACACTATGCTTTATGGTTTTAGTCAATGGAGAGAACAAGAAGGAACATGGTTAACATTTAATCTTTCATATGTGAAAATTATGGGCATTATGCGAATCAATTTCCCAAGTGGAAATCTCATAAAGAGAACCCAAAAGGTGGTATGAGTATTGGTTATACTTCTGAAGATAAAGAGACTGCAAATGACATGTGAAAGGTATGTGACATTCTTCCATAATTGTTAACATTAAACATAAGAATCATGATTAGATTTAGGTTTATGAACCTTAAGACATGATTAATATTTCACATTCTAGCAAAGTGGTATTAAGGAATGGGTTGATGAATCATGAGTAATGGTTTAAGAATAAATTTGGATGAATGAAGTATTTATGTTTTGGAATTCAAATATTATGTTATATGAATCAGGAAATATATAAGTATTTTTAGTATAAGTTTTCATTAATTATTGAAAATGATATGTTTAATAGTGATGAAGACTTAGAAGTGTGATATATTGATTAAGGGAAGGTAACCCTTAATGTGATCAAGATTTTGAGAAAATTATGTTCAAATTGGATAAAGAGATAATTGGTTTAGATAAATTAATTTGTATAGAACTGATTACCCTGGATCTAATTAAGGATTTATTGACAAATTAGTTTATGTCATCATGGATGAATTTTACATCTTCTTTGATTTAAGGAATATATCCAGTAATCTTTAGAATAAGGAGGCATGCATGTTTTCAAAAATGATTTATGGTAATTCAGGTTATTACCCTATTTCAAAATAATTCTTGTTGAAGGTATTCACATGTTTGGAATGTGATAACCTAGAGTTACTTTGTGATATTTTGGGGGATCAATTTTAAGATTATTTCGTGACCTTATTTCTGAAGTTTTGGATTTTCATCTTTCAGAAGGGTTATAAGGTTAACCATTCATGAAAAGTTTAAGTTAAACATCAGAGGAAGTATTTATATATTGAGATTGTATTGAAAATCTTAGTTAAAAGGATATGTAGTGATTAACCTTATTTCAAGGATGTACATCTTATTTATTTTTGAGAATTATATTTGTGTGGTTTTAGAAAAGTACATCATGTATGATGGGTGAAAACCAATCAAGTTTGTCAAGGTCGTAGGTCTTGAACCCATGACTAAAGGATGATAAGGGTTTCACACCTACCATTGTCCTATGTGATGTCCTGGTTAATGTATAATTATTTTTTATGAGTAAATATTTATGATGAAATAGTACTGTTTATTTTTATGTTTAGAGGTTAATATATTTACCATATTGATTTGATTCTGAATGATAGTTAGAGATAAATATTTATTCTTTTCATTATTTTATAGACCTTAAGAATTTCTAAAATTGTTTTTTAGTGCTTCAGGCATTAAAGTTAATTTATGGACATCAATTTCTTGAAGTAATGAAATAAATAAAAAATCACAACTAAAGAATGAAATTTTTTTTATATAAATATATCAAGTAAGTATATTTCCTTATATTATTACTCAATAAAATAATTACTCAACATTAGGATAATGGTATAAATAATGTGTTGTCCTAATACCATAATTTTTGTTGAACTGGTGGCTTTTTAAATCATCACAGATTTATGACTTCGAGGACCTTAACTTATCTTTGATCATTCACTTGTTTGTGATTGATGACCTCAATCACTCCCTATAAATATTTACATTTTTCCTCCATGTCCAATCTTCACTCTAAACCTATGTTCTTCAATGTATAAACCTAGTTATATGTTACTTAGGGTAACCATTATGGTTCTAACTTTCCCTTTTTAAGGGAAGTTTTAGTATACATTTTTACAATGTGGTTTTCTAGGAATAAAAATTTTAAGTATTAAACCTTTGATAAAACAGATGAATTTTGAGGGAAAATTAATTTTAAGTGGGTAGAATGTAACACGCCAAGATTTTTTGAATAATTTTTTTCTAATTAATTTAACCTTTTTGATATTTTTCATTTCACGCAACACTGAAAATAGTTTATTTTATATTAAAGAAATATGTTTGGATTGTGTTATATGCAACACAAAGTTAATCATGCACTAAAAACAACATAAAGTTTAGCTTTCTCTACACAGAATGCTGAGTTTATCTTGAATTGTATGTAACAATGACTTTCCTCGATGGCTTGTGTAACATACAAGACCGAGTTTTACCGAACAACAATATATTATTAAAATGTTATAATTTAATATAATAAGATATAACTTAGCCATTAAATTAATGGTTGTGAATAGTATTAACTAATTTATGAAAACATATGGTTTACATAAATATAATATTAATTCATAGGTTACCAATTAATTAGAAATGAATATGAAAACTGATTGAATATAAATGGAGATATTATTATTTTTATGATCATAAAGATGTTTTACCCTAATAAATTAAATTAATTAAAATTAGTGAGTGATATTAATTTAATATATATGTTTTATATTCAATAAAATATTTTTTATATTCATTCAATAGATTTGGTACACATAAGATAAGAACAAACTCAATTTTATTCTTGAAAACCTATATTTTTATTAAGGCATTTTTATCGCCTTTTAATGGCGAACCCATTTTAAATCCAAATTTTGGAACTTTTATATATTTAATATTTAAAAATAAATTTAATGTTTTCAATAGAAACATAAAATTAGTTTAGGATAAATTGATGGTATTTTTCTGTAAGGTTTCATTTTTTAATGAATAGTTAAAAATACTGAATTTTAATTCAAAAGTTCTTTTTCATCTAATTTATTTATAATTATAAATTATATTTTAAATTGTTTTAAAAGTTTAATTAAATAATATTTTTATCAATTAATCTAATTTAGGTCATTGAAATCAATTTCACTTTTAAATTGGGTATAAAAACTTAGTAAACTTTTGGACGTTTTTACTTTAAAACCCCGTATTGTCATCCCGTCTGTGGGACTAATTTTAAATAAATTTCTTCCAATTATGTGATTGGTATTTGGAAAAATTGATTCCATATTTGTAATCCTAATAATTTATAATTTATAATAAGTTCAACTTAGTTTTTTTCCAAAAATATTAGTGAAAGTGATTAAAATTAATTACAACGATTAAGAGGAAAATTTGGTTAACAAAGTACTAAACCTTAAATTTAAGACCCAAAGCGACCTAGAAACTTGTACAAGAGACATTTTATAACTATATTTTGAAACTATCCTCCCTTTTATATAATTTTTTTAATTATTGGATCCACTTGAAATGTGAAATTTTTTTATGGAATTCCATTGTCAAAATATTACAAGAGCGTCACTCCTCCACTATAAAAAGGCCTCCTCTCCTCCCACCTCTTCACACCTCTCAAACCACTTAGAATCAGCCAATATCTACTAAAATATCCTCCAAAAACCTATACCTTCCTCCTGTAATCCTTCATTTTGGTATAAAGTCTTCCAAGGAATCTATTTGGTGCAAACCAAAAGGATCTACCCAATTAAGAGGCAACACCCTCCCTCAAGCTCCTTTAGTTTTATTTCTATTATCCACTATATAAACTATTCTTATTCCATTATTGTATAAAAAATTAAGTATAAAAAATATACTAGTATGTTTTTATGCTAATTTTTTCAACCAGAACATACACACACTTCCATCTAATGGGTAATGAACATATTATTTACGTGTATGGTGAACTATCGGCTCAGGAAATGATGATTGTTCATTTTTTCCTTTACCACTTCTCACGGTGGAAATTATGATGGAAAATAAATTTATATATGATATATATGACATTTATAATGTCTTTATTCTTATTTAATTTTTATTTATAAAATACCTTTATGCTTTCCATCTTCTGTAAATATGATAATTTTGTTTGAGAAAGTATGGACTATCGCCCCCTCAAAGTGATGTGATCCATTCACACACTACATAAAATGTATTAAGGATGTGTTTAGTGATATTATATGATATATATGGAATAATAATGCTTCTATAATTATATTATATACATATACACATATATTTCATTTCCTTTCAATACAATAATAAAACAGAAACAACGTCCATACGTACGTATGACCTACCGTCTCCATGAACAGTGTATTCCATTTCATAATTTTTTATTCTAAAAATTATTATAATACAAATATAATGAATATAAATGATATTTATATCATGTTTTACATTCTTTAAATCATTATATATGTATAAGGACCAAACATATAACAAATTATGACACAACCGAAAAACAAAGCAAATATTACCCAAAGTGTGACCTTAACATGAAATTGTTAACAAGAGGGTAATATAAAGTAATAATAAAACAATATATGGTATTAGATATAAGAATATGGTTATGTAAAATATTTATAATAAACTTACATTTATTAAAAAATAGTTTTGAACAAGTACGACGAGATTCAAGACACATGGTAAGGGAATTTCATCTCACTTTTCATTTCCATGAGATACATAATTTGTTCACCACCTATTCCTTTTGTGTGGGTATATAATAAACATGGATGAATTATATGATTATTAGACTTAAATTTTTGTTTATTTACATATCTATTTTATGATCTTATTTCATGGGGTTTATGTTTCAAAAAATTACCAAATATGTAAAGTAATTTTGTCTCAATTTTCCTTCTTTAAGACACATCTCATGTCATGCCCCTATATTTTTTCATGAGGTGTATAAACTGACTTTAACATTTTATATCATGAATATTATTCTTTTTTTGATATTTTAAGCTTAATTTAATTTCATTTTATTACATGGGGAGTATATTTTAAAGTTACCAAGTAGTAAGAGTTTATTGAAACAATCTCATCGCTTCTTGAGATAATTTATAATTATGCTTCCTTTGATGAAATATTATGATACATCACTTAAGAAATCTCATGAATTTTCTTCTCGTATGGTTATTCACTATATATTCATGTATTGGTATCATTTTTCCACTCTTTCATACATAAGATATCTAAGAATTTTTTTTTAAGAAATCCCAACTTTACCCTCTCTTCGGTTAGAAATCTATGTTCCTTTAAAATAATGTCTTCGAAAAGGTTTTAAAAATTGTTCTATTATTCTCCTATGATATTTAAAATACATTTTTACCCATGTTTTACCTTTTTAAACAAATTTTTTTTTTAATAATGAATCTCTTTGTCATTTTCCGGTCAAGGCACCTTTTAAAACTTTTTATGGTGCAAAAGGAATGTTCGGCGTGCATGGTCTTATCCAACGTCATGACCAAAATTACCTTAAAGATTAATTTACAAGATTAAAATGTTATTATTTAAAAAAAGTGTTTTTATAATATTCTGGAAATTCCTTATTACAAATCATTTTAAAATAAATGGTTTTCAAAATGTTTCCAAGATTTCTTTATAAGTTTTCATGTTTATTTTTAAGAAAATGGTTTTCAAAAGGTTTTATATTTTAAAGTTCCTTTTTCAAAGAAGAAATGATATTTTTCTAAAGAAATGTTTTTAAAAGATATTGTAAATTTATTTTCCATCTAAGATGACATCCATTGATGATAGTCATGATCCAAAGGTTCCATTCATATTATTTCTTCAATGGTTTATTTTTTGATGGAATGATTCTTATAACACCCATTTCTCTTCCATGGGTTATATGATTTTGAATCTCACTTCTTTTAATAGGTTATGATTTAATGAAATGATTAAAAAACCTATCTATTTTCCATAGGTTATGATGTGATGAAATGTTAATGATACCCATTTCATTTCATGGGTTATGATTGTTGTTTATAAAACCCATTTATTTTTATGTGTCGTGATATGATGCAAGTTTTATTATCTTGTTTCACATGTATGTATGATTTTTTTATGTGACGAGTGGGACCTATATCTCCCTTCAATTAATTGGGTAATGATAAATGGTATATGATCTCAAAGGGCACAGGGTTTGTAGCCCAATCTTGAAAACAAGAAGGTACACGGGTTGTAGCCTAAGTCCGAAGATAAGGAGGTGTGTGGGTTGTATCCCAAACCTAAAAATAAGCATGTGCACGAGTTGTAGACCAATCTTGAAAATAAACTGGTGCATGGGTTATAGCCCAAGCCTTAAAGTAAGAGGATTCACAGGTTGTAGCCCAATACTGAAAATAAGAGGTTACATGGGTTGTTAGCCCAATCTCAAAGCAGGTACATGGGTCATAGCCCAATACTAACATGTTTTGAAGGTCTTGGTAGGTTTCCTTAACATAGGATTTTCTATGTTTATGTGTATTCCAAAATTACATGTTTTAGTCCTATGTTATGATTTCATGTCTTATGTTCTTTATTTACTTATGATTAATGTCTTATGAACTGTCAAGATTTATTTCATGATTCATTTTTATGACCTTTGATATGCAAGGTATGATCTTATAATGTTATGATCACGTTCTCATTCCCCTATGCTCACGTTTATGCTTAAATGTCTCCATTTTTTACCCTTACTAAGCATCTGAGATCACCCTTTTTTATGTTTCCTTTCCCAGGTTATGAAGATATGTATTAAGTATGATGTGTCTAATAAGGGTTTCAGTCTTGAAGAACCTAGTCATAGATAATTTAGTTCACTCATGTACCTGTGTTTATGTTTCTATCTTTCCAAAGGCACTAGACTAGATGGTCTTTGGGCATCTTTTTGTATAATGTTTTAAGTATTCCAAAAAAGTTATAAAATGTTAATGTATGAAAAGTGAGGGTTGTTATATGCTTCCATTTAGTTATTCATTATTATTGTGCTTCCTCTATTTATTTGTTTATTATATATATGTTGTGATCTACTCTGATATGAGGGCACGATCTCCCCATGAACACACCCAAGGCCCTCGCTGCTAGTCGACAGCGTCTGGCATATAAGGAGGTGTGCTTGAGTTCATGTAGCCCTCCAAATTAGGAGAACTTTGAGTGTCACCTAGGCCAGGATGTCACATCTATTGTGAGGGAGGGAGGTGTTCCTACTAATGGTGGAACTAGATCATTGGTGGGGGTAGTTTGAGGAAAATGACATACCTTGATTCATCCCCCATCTTAGAGAATTTAACTTTCTTGAGACCAAAAAAATCCCCAAATGATTCATATTGTTTGGAGAATTAAAATCAATGACCAAAGGCCTATATTAAATCAAATTTAAATAGATATTGTATGAATTAGAGCAATTTGGGTGCACATGGTATAATCTCTTAAAATATATTTATTGATTAAATGATGTGCAAATGATCCTATGCGTTCATGTGTTTTCATTAAGAAAGAAACATTTGGATATGCATTCATTTTTTTGTATATTGGTGATTTGAATATCATCACAACTCATGAACAACTCATTGAAACAATAAAATACTTTAATATTTTGGAATGAAGGCCTTAAAAGAAACCAAACATTTTCTTGGTTTACAAATTGACTATATGTCAAATAACTTATTTTTTACATCAGTCAATTTATAATGACAAGGACTTAAAACGCTCTGATATGGATAAATTGAATCTTTTAGGTATGTAAATATGGTTATCGAAACACTGAATATAAATAAAGATTCATTTAGACCTTGTGAAAAGATGAAGAGTTGGTTGGTCCTAAAGTACTATATCTAAATGTAATAAGATTTGTTATGCATCTTGCTAATTATACTCAATCAAATATAACATTTGTCACTAATTTATTGGAAATATCTAATTCATTTATTTCACGAAGGCACTAAAATGAAATTAAATAAATTTTTTTCATTATTTTCTTGAAATTATTTATTTGAGTTTATTTTATTCTAGTAAATCAAAGTAAAAGGTTATTGGTTTTGGATATACATGTTAGTTATCATATCCACATAAGAAGATATCATGGATTGGATAAGTTTTCATGATTATAGGTACTGTAAACTCTTAGAAATCACAAAAATGTACAGTTGTCGCAACATTCTTTGATCAAACAAAGACGATCACACTACATGATGCATCTAGAGAATGTGTATGGTTATGACCTATAACCCAACACATTCAAAAAAAAGTTCATTGACTATAAAAAAAGTTTGATAATGTTATTTGAAGATAATGTGGCATATGTTTCTCAAATAACAAAATATTACATCAAAACCAATAAAAACATATCCCACTGAAGTTCTTCTTCTTCACTCAACAAATGATAATGAATAAAGACATTGACATACAATATATCTGATCAAGTAACAATGTGAAAAATATATTCACAAAGCCAATGTCGATTACAACTTTCAGAAAACTTGTTCATGGTATAGAAAGGCATGGATTGTAAAAAATTTAATTTCACTTATCATGTAATTTTTAGGGGCGTTTAGCACTCTTCCTTGTTCTGGTTTTTATCATAATGGTTTTATCTAGAAAAGTTTTTTGAAGAGAAAAAATATAAATACATGTGACCGCCTATATTATAATGGATGATGAACATTAAATTTGGGGTGATAAAGTGAGTCTAAATTGATGGGAAACAACCACCAAAATCACCTATAAAAGATAAGACATGCCATTCTCCCGTAATACACCATTAAAATAAATATAACGATACTTTTCCTAATTTAATTTTTTGTTCATTCATTTAGTTTTCTTTAAATTATGCTATATTTGATATAAATTTACATAGATTCAGGGGGAATGAATTACATTACAAATAAAATCATGTAACGCATAAATACAGATAAGTACTTTGAGCCCCCACTAAGACCCACATTTTTTGAGAAAAAGAGATAGAATAATTATTGATCAATCAAACTATACCTAAAAATCCACACAGAGAAAGAGTTCACCCAACAATGATCATCCCATGATTTCCTATAACAAGCCAAATGATGAGCATCCAGATTACCCCCTTTCTTTTTGAAAGAAAATTTTTATTCGGTGAAGCATTCGATCAAGAACCAGATCTTTCTCAAAATAAGGCCAAAACTCCAGGAGTCCTCCTTATTATTTGATAAAGCATTAATCACTTCCAAATCAAATTCCACCAAAACATTGATCTAATATTTTGAGCAGTGAGAAGAATCTCATGGATAATGGAAGAGGCCTCTACCACTACAAGGCTCCAAGAGGCAAAAATAGACCTGCAATGATCTTCCACGACCTGACCATCACTGTTATAGGTGATGAATCCAATACCAACCTTGGAATTAGCAGAGACGGGCACATCTGTATTAATTTTGAAGAAACCCTTTGGAGGGGGAGACCAACAGGGAGGTGTATGTCGATAACTACTCACAGAGGGAACAACATCATCTGTCATCCAACAATGTATCCATTCCAAATCCCTTTCGACCCAAATACGGTCTTGGGTCACCTTATTATGGAAAATGCATTCATTTCTTCGATTACACACTAGCCAAGTAACTTTACAAATCAGCCCCACCACCCTTGGTTCTAATGAATATGCCCATTTAATGAGATTTTGAATCAAATCAATAGATGGATCAAAGAACTTTTTGAAATCTGACTCACATTCCTTCCACACCCCTTCTACCCCATGATAGAAAAGAATTGCATGCAAAGAAGATTTCATCTCTTGGAGAAACAAAGGATAACTGTTGTCATCCACAAAATGACGTCTCACCAAAAAGTCACGGGTAGGCAGAACACCAGAGCAGACGTGCCACCAAAAAAAATCACCTTGGGAGGAGAGGTGAGCGACCAGAGACTCTTCCGGTGATTATCGGGGAAGACCTGGGCCAAGTCATGAACCCACATTTTGTATCGCGATCGAAATGAAAACTTCCCAGAGGATTCTCCAGTCTAGAAAATCTGATCCTTCCCCATACCTGGTATGAGAGGAATACTCAGAATGAGAACGATCTACATCATTAAGCTAGTTTAAAATGTCACGACCTGTCTCACGGGGCCTGGACTTGACAACCCCAAGCCTGCCTTCCATAGGCCAGGGGTTGATGACTAGAACCTGAAGGATTTTCCCGAATAGGGAAGGCATTGCCTTAGAGATCTATACGCACTCAAAAAGGGAAACTAAAGTAAACAAACAAAAATTAAAGTATAACCATTAGAGTAAAGTACAATAAATGGTACAACTATAAACTGAAAATAGTGGGTTGGAATAAAATCACTAGAAACAGAAAATAAAGTAAAAAAGTTGTTGCATTTTCTCTAGAGCTCTACCTGGAGGGTAGTAGCTGTAAATATAAAGTAAAAGATGAGGATCTCGACTGCTCCCATCACACCAAGCTCCACCAAGTCCCAAAACTCCAAAGTTTTCCTTGGAGCATCAGTATTCTGCACCAAACACACATGTGCGGGCAGAGATCATATAGAGGTGAGTATAAAAACTCAATAGGGGACCCCAAGACCCCCGAAGGTCTCTCAGTAATCCACAAAGGAAAACATCACAAGAAATACCACAAAGGTAATATCACAAGCATGATCTAAATCATGTAGCACAAAGAAAAAGATACAGCTCACTCTAACGGTATAACTTCAAGGTTACTGGGATAGGGATGACTAGTCATAAATCTAGATCATCATATCCATAGTAACTCCACTACTGACCTGTATAGGTCACTATATGATGACCTGTAATGGTCACTAGATGTTGACCCGTATTGGTCGTTGGTGCTGACCCGTATTGGTCGCTAGTGTTGACCTGTATTGGTCGCTGGTGTTGACCCGTATTGGTCGATGGTGATGACCCGTATTGGTCGCTGGTACAGAGGTAAGAATGATTATTCATATAGCTAGATCATCCCACTCTGTAGTTTTTGATGTTGACCCATATTGGTCGCTCATCTTTTTCCTATCACAGCCATCCACTGGATTCTCGTACGAAGCACGCCTGATCTCCAGAATATTATGTTCCTCAAGCCATCAGTCATATTCCAACTGGTACGAAGTCCCGAAAAAAGTATACCTAAGGGACCTCCCCGTCATAGGGGTTCCAATGTGATAGACAGCGGGTCAATCAGACGCCCGGTCTGTGAGATATGGGCACTTTTGTAAAAAGGCCCCGGTTGGATTTAAGTCTGATCCAACCTAAGTAGCATGCCAAACTCCTTAAAAACACACTTATAGTATCTTCAAAGGACTGCCTTGTCACAAGAGTACTTATGCCATAGACGGCGCGTTGGTCGGATGCCCGATCTGTTATTTATTGGCATTTTAGTGTCGAGGGCCCGGTTGGATTCAGAGTCGATCCAATCTAGCCATACTCCAACTTTCTCCAAAACTTTCATGGAGTATCTCAAAAGGTCCATCTCTCTCCAAGGATCTCAGCGTCGTAGATGGTTCATCAAACGGACGTCTGGTTCGCAAGTTATGTTCCTTTAAGCGTTTTTTTGCCCGAGAGGGGTCTGGGTCTGGTCCAACCCGGCCCGGGCCGACCCAACCCAGCCCGAACCGGCCTGGGCCAGCTCGTTTGGGCTAGGCCATAGCAAGCCTGGTCCGTTGGGCCACAGACCAGCTTAGCCTGCCGGCCGGGTGAAGCCCACTGGGCGACGTGGCCCGACCTGCTGGCGCGCACCGCGCGGGGCGCGCGGTCTACCTTCCGAATAGCTCATAGAGTCATTCGGTTTCACTTAAGGGAAGCACCAGGTGGCGCCACATTGTCACCCGTGGGACACGTAGGAGGTAGTTCCCAACCTTCTCCACCACTGTGGCTTCAAGTCGTGATCCTTCAACGCGGCGCGCAACGGCGCGCCACCTTTTCCTTTGCGGCCGGCCACTGCTGGCTGCCCGTCCGACCACCGCGGTGCCGCTCTTCCACCACGGCGCCGCTCTTCCACCATGGTCAACAGTTGTAGGCCACCACCCTTGTCTGGCGGCACTATTCGTTGGTGTCATTGCGCCGGCATTTCTTCCGTGGGCCACCGGGTGAGCCCTGATTGTCTGTTCTTCCTCCTGGACGCGCCTACAATCCTCTCAGGATGCTATTGTCATTTTTCGGCCCTTAAAAATGTCTTGCCTTTGCGTTTTTTATTTCACCACAAAGAACGCACAAAGGAAAAGTTTAGCTGAGGGTTCGGGCCTTGTTGGTTTCAGTCCGCGCCCTCCATGTCAACATTTTAAACATTAGGGAAATTAATAATAAACAAAAGGAAGAATAATTCTCAAATTTAAGATCCCGCAACAACCACCCGCATTCTTGGACGAGACGCAGATCAACCAGTTATTTGGTTGGTCCACATTCATTATATTTTTCAATAATGGGAAGAGGGAAAATATCCAAGAACATAAACCCCCTGCCTCGAGATACGTTGGAGGTGTCGCGGTTACGGTGGTAGGAGAATCCATGTTGGATGGAGTCATCGACATTCGTCAATTCTGGATCGTTTCCTCCCATGCTTCTGTCCTCCGTCAGTGGATGTTGCTGCAGGACTTTTCCAGAGTTTCCTCGCTTTAAGAAGTCATGCCAAAACCCCACCCTGAGCTCCATTTAAATAGGAGGGGGAAAGACGAACAATTCCTTGAGGAATTAATGAGGTTAATTAATTGACGTAATTAATGTGTCATAGTAATTGATGTAATTAATGTGCCTCACTAATTGACGTAATTAATGTGGCTTGTTAATTGATGTAATTAAAGTGTATGATTAATTACGCAAGGGGTGGTTACACAAACAAAGTGTAACCATGAAATTAACACCCCATAATTAAAGGTCTGACCACATCCATGGTCCCCACCACCGCCGCTCAATAGGTGGTAGGATAAAGAAAAAAAATAAAATAAAAATTACACATTATTTTAATTTTCTTTAAAAATTCCAAAATTTAACTTTTTCTCCCGACATACTGTAGTTGAAGTGAAGCTTCCCTTAAGTGAACCCCAGTGCTGCAAATTCAACGATGGCCTCAAATTTTTAATCCGAGCACCAGTTCAAAAGATAGAAAATTTTGCCCACGTGTTTACTAAACGTACCCGAAAAAAATTTTAGAAATTCATTATGGGCACACCGGGTCTCAGAATCATGCACCATCATTTTTTGCAGACTCGTAAAAATCCCAAATAATTAAAAAAATATGGAATTTTTTGGGTCTTTATAGAAAATCTTCCCCCGATCCCAGTCATCAAGCGAGTCATTTATCAGGTCTCGCTCCCTTGCATTTTTGAATCCTAGGGTAGTAATCAAGTAAACCTAAGATTGGCGCCATTTTCCAGCCACAGATCATTCCAAAAACTCACAAAATTCCCATAATCAATTAAATCAAGAATAGATTTTATTCCCCAAATGCTTCTCCATATAAAATAAATTACATCAAATTTTAATTTCAGAAAAATATTTATCTAATGCTTTTTTACATGATTTATTTCCAGCATTCTCTTTGTTGGGTCTATCCAGCTTACTCCCTTTTATACTCTCAAATGATCAATGTATGCCGCCACCATATCCTTTATGAAAACCATCTTTAAAGGAACGCCATCACAGACAGGAATACGACCACTTCATCAAAACGACACCCGACCTCATTCAAATTTATCCTTCTCTTCTTCTCCCAAATGTACCCACCATTGGAGCAGCACATACCACAAATAAATTTATCTTTCTTTTATTTTTATTTTCATGCAAATCATTCTTATTTTTGTTTCATTCTAGGTTTTTTTATTCCGAAGTCAATTGCATCAGTTTCTCCATCTCTTATACAGATCTAGAGATGCATAAAAGTCTACGCACATGTGTTTTTCTTGTTAATCTTCCTCTCTCAGGTTCAATTTAATCTCATGAACATGATATCCTCAATTATTTTTTGTTTTTATTTTTCTCACCATTACTATCTTATTTCAATAAAAAATGGGTTATATATTTCTGATATCATAGTCATGGGGTTGATTAAGGTGCATTTATGGGCGTGTGTTGGTAGTCCTTTTGAGATTCAATTAGATTGCAACTACATACCCATTAGCATTGAGTTTCCTTGGAATTCAAATAATAAATTACGAAAAATATGGGTTTGAACACAAAACCTACAACATCATTCAAGGATGGAGACCAAGAATTCACCCTGGTTTCCTCCATTTAAACTTAAAAATTTATGAATTATACTCTTAATGAACTAGTAAGAGTTGTACCTAGATTTCTTTTGAATCAATATGTACTTAGAATAGTCGATATTAGGAATAACTAGATGCAAGGAAAATTTTCTACATAGATATTGGAAAATATTACAAGATTAGAGTTCTTGAACCTGGATAGTTCTGATGAAAAAAGAATCCACTTGTATTGACATGACATATCCATAAACTCTGTCAGTGGACAGTTTCCATTGAACATCAGTTCCATCCTCCCAAATCTATTGGGTTGTGTCTTGTAGAATTTTTGAAAACTACTGAGCAGCAATCTGCTTGGTTGAATGCTTCTGATGGTATAAAATTTGGCAGCTCTATGGTATTTTCTTTAGAAAACAATTACTAAGCCGAAGAGATATCAAAGGGTATTTTGGGTAGATGTTTTATTGATAAGAGAGATTCTATTATCTAGTCAATATAGATTGGGATAATACTTGCACTATAACAACTTTTTTCTATTTTTATGATGCATGGAACTGCTGTTTTAGCATATATACAGTGGCCCTTATAATTTCAAGATATCTCTTTGGATGACACGAGTGACATGGATTATAAACTTTTTCTATTTATAAATTATTATTGACATAACCCCTATAAAATACTGTTTATAAATTGTTCTTAACATGACACTTATTTTACATGGATGCAAAATATTGGTCAAAAGAAAAAGCTACAACTTTTTTTATCTATTGGTTAGAAAATACATACAAGGAAATTTGTAGTCATCTGCTTTTGAAAAAGAAGTATGGAAATTGATCAATAAAGAAATGTATGATATAGTTAAGTTCCATCACTTGTCGTGTACATATCATCTTTTTCGTAATTAATTGTTCATATGGGAATGAAGTGAGATTTTTCATCCAATGTTATAATCACAACCCAAACAATATGGGAATATTTGTGTGTATTGTTTTAATTATTAATTTAAATTGCAACTTTTTTTCTTTAGGGGGATTAAAGTCTTTACATTGTGTGTGTGTGTGTGGAGGGGGGGTAGGTCTTAGTTTCTCTAATGACCTAAGGGTGGTCTAAATGTCATACATTTCTTAGGGGTGACACGAAATCCCTTAGTGGGGATGGAGGTTTGGGGTGGCCTGGAAGCATTACACTTTTTAGGGGTGGCCTGGAGGCCTAAAAAATTTTGTGGGTATCCTGAAGGCCTTAGGTGGCCTAAATTCTTGAGGGGTGTCTTGAAGGCCTTACATTTTTTTAGATGGACTAGAGGGCTTACAATTTTGGGAAATTTGTTACAGTAGATGCTACAGTGCATCGTTACAGTGCACTGTTATAGTACATACTACAGTGATCCCAATACCGTGCCCCTAGAATTTTTTCTTTGGTCAGGTGTTGAACCCTGTACCTCAATGATTCCAATCCCCATGTCATAATAAACTCTGCCTAGGAGGTGTGTTTAATTTTATAGTGAATTATTTTTGAAACGGGTCTCATTCTTTTTATCTCTACTTTTTTGGGAAGATTATCACATTAAAATTTTGAATCTTTCTATATGTTAATCTTATTTCCCGCACATTATTTAATAATGGATATAGTGAAGAAATAAGAAGAACCAAAGTTAGTGGGGATAATGGATAAAATAAGCTTGGACTAGAGCTTGCAAGAGAGCCTAATCTATTATGGAGGTCTCGGGGATTACACCGCATTCCCACCTAGACAAAAATACATTAATGTCGCTCGTTTCTATAAATTTTAATTATTTTCATCCATAGTAGAATTTATTCTTGATAAAACACACAAAGGACAACATTGTATCGATATTGGAGAGCCTCATGTCTCATCCTGTTTTAGGTGAGAGCATAGAATCAAATCTTCTCAAAATGATGCAGGAGCTAGATGTGACCGATATTATTGGTTTATGATTTTGGTTAAGCTTCCTTCCTTTCATTAATTTCATTTTAGACCTATTCACGCCCATGGTAGAAGTGTGATAAATGAGTTCATGACAACCTTTTTTTAATGATGTTTTTTTGTAACAAACACGATAGAAAATATTCTTGTGAAATCCATTGTGATTATTTTTATTAGTTTTTTTGTCACAAAACATATTTATTATTATTATTATTATTATTATTATTATTATTTATTAGTTTTTTTGTTGAAAAACATATATTATGTGATTAATCTATAGTTTAATGATATTGTTTCATATTATTCAATGTCTTTCATGGACAGTTTTAATTATGGTATTAATTGATAATTATAACATTAATGTTTAATTTAAGTTATGTTTATTTTTATAAAATGTTAAAATAGATGTGAAATTAATGATGTTTAAAATAAAACATCATGATTACTAAAACCAAAACAAGCTTTTCATAAAACATTTTATTTACATGATTTGGTGCAACTACCTAATTTTAGATCATTTGACCTTCTGGAGGTTATGAACTTGTAACAAACCAACTCGGGTCATCATCCGAATTGGTTCCTAAATCGGTCTTCCACATACCTAAGGAGCGTCCTCGATCCCCTTTGGGCTGATGACATGAACCAAAGGCATCAAACATAACCATTGGGGATTATTTCACCCTCAAAAACCAAATATAAACATCCCAACATGGAATAATAATAAACCAAAGTACATGCCAATAGACATCTCAAAAGATATCCAAATAGTATGGAGTCACAAAACTGCAATGGAGGTTGAATGAAACAAAATGGAAAACCAAAAAGGCCAACACCAAAAATCGATCCATTTGCTTCCATGAAGTAGAATATGCAATCACCATCTCCATGTGATGGTCAAGTTACCCCCATAATCTCGGAAATTATTTGTTTCCCAAAGAACCTACAAAAACCCTATACAAGACATGAAGACTACATACCCACCATCATGAATATGTAGAGCATGAGTTGAAGCCAATTGGATATCACCATGAGTCTATTTCATTCCTTTTATAAAAGAAACCAATTATGCTAGATTGAAAAATGGCATGACAAAATAAGTTTTCATTCCCTTTATAATTCACAAGAATAAGAAAAACATGAAGCATGCACTTTCTCAAAGTGTTCCATTTGTAAAACCATTTCACAAAGATGGTTCTCTTCCAAAACAGTACCAATTTCAAAGGAAATCAAACATTTATCTTTAAAAAATCACACCTTTGAAAATAAACCCACACATGGTTTCAAATATTTCAAAAAGAAAACTAAGGAAAAAATTTTGAAAAGCATTTATTGATTTTTCCCTTAAAATCATTTACACACCCAACTCAAAGGTAAGAAAGGAAACAAGAGAAATAATAATGAAACACAACCAAAGTAGGTTACAAATAATTCTAATAAATGGATAGAACAAGACTAGCCAATATCCAAACTAAAGCTATAAAATGATCAACACATCAAGTAAGTCCATCCAATAAAAGCAACACACATACCAAAATGTATAACAAAAGGCATAACATATGATACATATCATGAGGAGACTCCATATGGACTAATGGGAAAGTGCGAGATGCATAAAGTAGACCTATTGTTAGTAGGTTAATGGTCAACATTCATAAATCAAATCACTCTCACATAGTCTCATCAGTGAAACCCACTAGCCTAGTATTATGTACAACTAGGGGAAAATCGTCAGCGTGTAATCTCAATTATCGTAGACACGACCCCTGACTTCTCACTTAGTAGCACTGGATCCCCCATGTAATAACTAAGAGAGATGGGATGTCATCACATGACAATAACAAGCCCCAAAGGATAACATAAAAATCATGTTCTTCCCATCTCTTGTTTACCACCCTTAGAAAGTGCCACAATACATAAGCACAACATGAATCTCATATCAAACTTCCATCTCATGTATACACATAACATCATCAACAAACGATGGGGATCAACAAGGTTACAAGCAACAATAAACCAACATCATTTTACAAAGTGCCAATTGGGCCTTCACTATTCCTATACAATACATATCATTTTGGGAAATTCCTTTTTAAAACAACTTAGAATCCAAACTCACCTCCAAGCACATCTAAAATATGATTGTCACCAATCATAAACAAACTATTCAAGGTAAACTCCATTTCACTTCACAAAACAACACCACCTCTTAAAACAATGGAAATCATTTTTTTACAAAAGAAGGGAAACCTACTTTGAAAAATACTTTTGGTTTAATATCCAATGTACAAATGATTTTCTCATAGAAAACCAACCTTGGCATTTTATCAAACATGTAAAATGCATAAAATACCCCTTTACACCAAAGCACCATTTCAAATATGAAATTCCAACCATTTTCCACATGAAAACCAAACCAAGTAAGGAAAGATTTAATAAATAAAATCTAGATAATAAACACCAAAATTATCTAGGTTAAACATGTATTTAGAAAAACCCAACCATTAATGGAACTCTCAAATAAAATCAAATGAATCGGAAACACCTACCTTAAGTGGTGGAACCTTGTCACCTTCGGCAAAATCCATCGAAAAGGAACTCTTACCATCACTCACAACCATTTCAAACCAAAAGCCACAATTCCAACCAATCCTAACCAAGAAAATCAGTCAATCATGACCACTATGTTTAGAGGAGTTGGAGAAAAAGAGAGAAACCAAGAGAAAGTAAGAAGAGGAGATTATACCTCTTGATCTGGACGAAGAACCACTCTAAATCCACTTGAAGAAGCTTGAAGAAGGGGAGAGAATACCTTGTAAGGAATTTGGGTTGTGGGGCTTGAATGGAGGTGTCTTGGGGTGAAATCCTCAATTAAAATGAAATGTAAAAGACTAAAATACCTCAAACTGGGCAGACTACATGGTTGTCTCGCATGATTTACCAAACTATGCATAGACCGTGCGTCTTCCACTGTCCAAGGCTGCATGGTTTTCTAGCATGATTTTCTTAACCATTCACAAACCGTGCACTCCCCTCTGACCAAGTGCAGAAGGTCTCACTTTTTCTACTACACGGTTTTCAAATTGTGTGCCTTAACTGTGTGCCCCTGAAAACCCCTCCAAAACTCCCAAAAATTAAACTGGTAACACCCTGATCCCAAAGGGGAAAACCACCAAAAGATCACTACCAAGAAAGTGACACCTCAAGGTGTCACAAACTCCCCACCATGCCACTTTATGCCCTCATAAAATCCTCAGAAACTCAGGAAAAACAAGAATGACCAAGCTACCTCTATTCTAATGAGAACTTGAACACCAACCAACTTCTCAAAACCTCAAAACCAAGAGCACGAGATACAAACAACTCATCCTTAGGTTATCCACCTCCATGATTCAAAACTCACTAACAGAAAACACTCTAGGAGTCCTAAGAAGAAAACTCCCCACTGAATGAGAGTGAAGAGACAATAAGAGAAGATGTTGGGATAACCACCATATGGTCTTATTTGAAATCAGGAATATCAATATTTCCACCACTGCTTCTAAGAGTCTCCTGAATCAAAAACTAGATCATAGGACAAAACAGAAACACCACCCTTGGAGCATTCAAGTTCATTAGAGCTAGACGACTGTACATCCCAACCAACGACATCCCAAAGGACCATTCTACAAGAATGGGGGTATTTAGAATTTCTCTAAAATGGTGAAACATTATAATGGTGCACCCACAAGTATGATCATCACTAAAGATACATGATTCCACTAACCACAATGTCCATCTCAAAACACTATAAGAGATCACATCCCTGAGAACAACTAAGAGGTCACTAGACCTGATTACCCAAAAAAGAAACTCCAAGAAATGATAGGGATACCCCAAAATGCACATGCCTCAACTTGGAATGAAATGGGTCCAAACCTAGGTCACGAGACTACACGGAGGGTAACTCAGGGATAAACTCACTGAATACCCACTCATGGAGATCCTGAAGAAAATCCTGGCTCGGTAGCTCTCACTGCCTACCTGGAGACCAAAAACTCCTCCCCATTACCCTAGCCCGCACCCAAGGCATCCCCATGCCATCCATCTATCCAACCTCAACACATGGTCCACACCATGTATAAAAGACAACAAGCAAAAAAAATTAACAAGGCATGAACATCTCAAAAGATAAAAAATAGGTTCAAAAGCCCTTTCATCTATTATATATATAAGGGAAATGGGTACAAAAAAGATGAGACATGTCCCAAACCAAAAATCAAAAATTAAAAAAAGGAAATCTCTTCAAAACAACTCTCAACTTCCAACTCTCAAATGGAAGTGACAACGTAGAACAATGTCAAAATCAAGCTAGGATCGAGACTTCTTCTTTTGATGCCCGATCATCTCACAAAACCTCTGGATATGACTAGAATATCCACACAGAGAATAGGTCTTCAGAGGTTATAGATAGGAAGGTCTAATGTGTCAGGGATTCCTGCACTGGTAGCACACAACATGCCTTCCATCCTTGCTAGCTGGAACGCCATTTCCGACACTAGACGAGGTCGCATCATCACTTGCCTTAGATTTCCCTGCTCATACGACTTCCTCCATGTTAAACTTGAACACCAGTTCCTTGAAAGTAGTTAGGATAGACTGAAACACTACATAAATGAGATCAGGATGAAGGCCCCTGGTGATAAACCACACTTTCTTTGAATCATCGATAGGAAAATCTAAATAGAAATGTTTCAGCATAGTGAAACGCTCCAAGTATGCTTTCACTAATCGATCACCCTGATGCATGCTCAAGAACTTCATTTTCATAGAAGTTCTCACCTCCTCAGGATAAAACTGTTGGATGAAGATAACTTTGAAACATTCCCAAGTCAATTCCCCAAACAGTTGGGCATAGATAGCATGCCTCCACCAATCTAATCCCAAAGCTATAAACAAAGGAATGGATCCCCTCACCCTAGAGGCTTTAGGAGTTTGTAGAAAGTCAAAAATCTATTTAACCTTAGCTTTGCATTAAATACTCTCATGGGTTCATCGATCACCATAGAGTACTAGAGGGTGTTAGTTCAAGAACTATCATGCATGATCCATGAGATGGGAAGAACATGGATCTACCACTCCATCACGAGTCTGGGTAGGGTTAGAGACCGGAAGGACAACTCCTAGATCACTTGGGAAACTACCTGAGGCATTCCCTTCTTGACTTGATGGTTTTTTCCTGGGGGACTCATTCTATAACACAATAAAACAAAACACTTAATCAAACCACCTTTAAATTTCAAAAGAAAGGAAATAACCACATCCAATCCAAGCCAAAAAAGATTACAAAACACCTCAAATCTTCCACACAAGGGAGACCCAATCTCAAAGAAACCAAATCGAGGTCACAAACCCATTTCAAAATTTCCACCGAAAATATTTGGAAAATTTTATACCACACACCCAAAGAATTTTTGAGACTAACACGTCCTCAAAACCACTTTCTTTTTCCCAAACCGCTTACATTGAGGTTAATTTTTTTCATAAAAACACTTCAAATTACCTAAAACATTTCAGGAATTTCATCACTTGAAACACATGAATTTATTTCTTTGAAAATCATTTCTGCTCAAACACATTTGCTAGAGTTTGAAAACTTTTGCCCAAGAAACTCAAGTAACCTCATCAAGGTTTTCAAAATAACCTCAAATACCAAGGCATAAAGCATTCCTTTTAAAAAAACTTTCAAAATCTGAAAAAATTCACTTAAATATCCATAAACCCAATCAAACACAAGAAGGGATAAAACAAACAAAGGAGATAAAACACAAAATTTCCCAACATTCCCCACTGCGCACGGTTTAGTCGCATGGTTTAGTTGCACGGTTTGTCAAACCATGTTCCAACCATACGATTTCTACTAGAAGTTGTCCATAATGGTCTGCACGAGCTGCACATGGTTTGACAAATCATGCACCTCAATCGTGCACCTCTTGGATTCCTTCCAAATTCACTTTGAAATGAGGAATTTCCCAATACGTCTCTCATAGTTTTCCTACAACTTAGAGTGATATCACCCCGCACCAAAATATCTCAATAAAAAACACCATAACTTAAAAAATTAAAAATAAGGCTCCTGACCACCCATGACAACTCGAGATCCGACATAATGAAGAGCTAACCAAGCACTTCCCTGGGCTTACCACCCGAGTGCTGATGATTCTATCTCATTTCTACCACTAACCCCCAAATAATGAGAAGTTAGATCTCATAAACTTAGGCATATTTCAAGAAACCTATGGATTTAATACTATTTGTAACAAACCAACCCAGGCCTCCGTCTGAATTGGGGCTTGAACCAACCCGCCACATACCCGAGGAGCGTCCCCAATCCACCCGAGCTAACGACAAGCACCAAGGGTGGGGACAATTTCACCTTATAGAAGTCAGACATAAACATCCCAACATGGAATAATAATAAATAAACCAAGGTACATTCCAAAATACATCTCAAAAGATAACCAAATAATATAAAGTTACAAAACTACAACAAAATTTGAAAGAAACAAATTGAAAGACCAATGAGGCTAACACCAAAACTCAAACCATCTAGTTCCATGAAATTGAAGGTCTGGTCACCATCTTTAGGTGATGCTCAATTCACCACCATGATCCCAAAAGCCATTCACTTCTCAAGGAAGATGACACCAGATCAACCCGAAATCCAAACCTGAAGAAACATGTATAAGACATGAAGACTACATACCCACCAATGTGAGTATGCAAGGTGTGAGCCGAAGCCAATAGGATACCACCATGAGTCCATTTAATTTATTTTATAAAAGGAACCAATTATTCTAAATAGAAAATCATGGTATGGAGAAATAGGTTTTCAATCCCTTTACAAACCATGAGAATAAGCAAAACATGAAGCATACACTTCCTTAAAGTGTTCCATTTGTAAAACCATTTCTCAAAGATGGTGTATTTCCAAAACAATACCAATTTCAAAGGAAACCAAACCTTTATCTTTCAAAAATAAAACCTTTGAAAATAAACCCACATATGGTTTCAACTATTTCAAAAGAGCCAATCAAGGAAAACACTTTGAAAACCATTTCCCCCCATTTTCCTTAAATGTTGTTACACACCCAACTCAAAAGTAGGAAAAGGAAACAAGGGAAACATTAATGAAACAAAACCAAAGTAGGTTGAAAATAATGCTAATAAATGGAAAATGCCAAGAATAAAACCAAAAAAGGATCAACACATCAAATAAGTTCATCTAATAAAAGCAACAAACATGCCAAAATGTCTAACAAAAGGCATGACATATGATACATATCATGAGGCGACTTCACAGAATATAATGGGAAAGTATGAGATATGAAAAGTAGACCTACTTCTAGCAGGTTAATGATCCACATTCATCAAACAAATCACTCTCATCTAGTCTCATTGGTGACACCCCACTAGCCAGATATTTTGTACTACTAAGTTTGAATCGTCAGCATGTAATCTCATCTATCGTGGACATACTGTAGATACTCCTTTTTTATCAAGGAGGATGAAAAGATTATGAAGGGAATCTTGGACATGTTAAAGCACTTAAGATCTTTGAGAAAGACCAAGGGACTTTTTAAATCAACCTACATGCAGCTACCCTATGCGAACAAAAGAAGCAAGATACCTACGTCAGGCACCTCCACGACACAAAAGGCACATACTCCCCTACGCCAGACCCTTGAACCATTGACCTTCACAGACAACATCCTTCACCTAGGGCCCCATATTTGCCTAAAATAGGACCCTAAAGTGCCTCATTTGAACAACTAAAAAATCAAAAGAACACCCAAAGCTCTGATTGTGCAGCACCTTCGCCCAGGTCCCCCAAAATTTCTCAGGTAGCTCTCCAAAACTTGAGAGAAAAAGGGAATTAAGGGGGATAAGTAAGACCAAAGTCCCTTCAAGGTATAAAACATAAGACACCTACATAGGAACCATTCTCCCCTAAGGTGAAACCACATACGTGAGGCCCCATTCCCCAAATAGGGACTTGTGTGAGACCCTTCTAGGGGCACTAGAGGAGACCTAGGGTGCCTAGGCTAAAGCCTCATCCTAGTGTTGTTTCCCCGATAGCCCATTGCCTGAGGCCTATCCAGCTCGAGCATGCCTATACCCCCTTGTGCGAATCATTTTTCAGTTCACTCCCAAGCCTTAAGTGGCACACCTGCGCCAAGAATCTGCACCCAGGGCCTATACAAGTCACCTTTTAGAACCTCTTATAAGCCACCCATATAGGGCCTCTCCTTGATTCCCTTATCTGAAAGGGACCAAGTCAAAACCTCCACCAAGATCTCCAGACTTACGCAACCATGGCGAGTGGCACACCAACGTGTCCTCTATTTGGGTATGTATTTTTATGGTCAATGGTTTTCCACACTTGTCTGGTTGGCCGGTCAGGGTCCTCAGGGTGCATGTGAGTATGTATCCCCATGGTCATGAGGACCCTTATCCTAAGGATATTGTCAGGGAGTTCCCGGTCTTAGAGGATTAGGGTTTGGAGTGCATCTTATCATTCTCGTCTCTAAGAACCAGAGCCTTTAGTTAATATTAGGGAGGATATGTATCACACATGAATTTCCTTTTAACATGGAATGACATCTTCCTCCCCCACTATAGGACCAATTTTAGGGAATCCCTCATGGAGTAAGCCCATATCCTTTCATGTAGGAGGTTGCAGTCTTGCTCCCCTCTACTAGAACATCCTTGACCTTCATTCCTTTCCAGGGTGAAGTGAAGAGATGGAAGTGTCATACCCTTGGCATCTTCCACCGTCATCTCAGGGAAAAGGAGATGAGTGCACTCAACACCTCATCCCTCTCCCTCTGGGATTTGTCGCCATGTCCATTAGCGGACAAAAGAAGATTGTGTGGTTTATCAGATCTTCCATTTTCTCTTGTTTCTCACACCAATCATGAGTCACATGGGCTTAGAGGTTAATGGTAGTCATGACATCTGTAAAATCTATGCTAGCTATTAAACTATGAGAACTCTGATTCCTGGTTACAATCAAATCAAGATACATAGGAAGCCCACTTAGAGACTGAGCTCAATGGGTATCTTCCTCAAGAGTAAGCCCCAATAATAATTCCCTTAATCTGGGCATCCTCCTCAGGAGTAAGCCTCGAGTTAAGCCCCCAAACCATCATGAGTTAACACTTCCCTCATGGTCCCTTTTTTTACAAGGGAATCATCTTCAGGATTAAACCCTAATTTAATCCTATCCAAGGGTCATACCCCCTATGGGAAACCAACTGAACTATGCGGACTTTGATTCCCATTCAAATAGGATGCGTAGTAAGCCTTTCTAAGGTTCAAAATTAACACCCAAATTAACCCCTTTTTCTCTAGGACACATTCCTAGTGGGGTTTAATTCAACCTAGCAATCCATATTCCTTCCAGATTCCTCTAGCCACCTTGTTATAAGTCCCACAAAAAACCTTTTCTAAGAACCTTTCGCCTAAATGTTCTTGCCACATGACATTAAACTATACGATTAGGTCCTATCACATGACCTTAAAACGTATGATGTTCCCCGTTAAGTGACACTGAACTATATGAGTTCTGATTCCTTTCGCAGGGATATGTAGGAATCTCATCTCATGATTTTGATCCCAACATCAAAACAACTTCCGTCTCCCTGGATGACAACTCCAGATTACCCCACTGAGTGGCTAGAAAACCATCATCTTCATAATAACGAACAAAGAATATCTAAATAGTACATAAGGGGATACCATCAATGGAGAACATCATATACATATAGATATCTCCATCTATGAAGAACCTCATATACATAGAGATGATTCTGAATTCCATACATACTAATAATTGATTGTTAATTAAAGGGTATCCCACATCATAATTGAGAATTAATAAAGGATTCATGAACATATCATAAATCTATAAGAGAGTCCTGGAGTAGGCAATAGTTCCCCTCAAAAGGGTGTGATGAACCTGACCTTCCATCCTCTCGACCAATGTGAGTTATTAAGTATCATGGGTCAAAATTCCTAACAAACAACTGCCTTTAGAAAGCAGTTCCTTTTGGATATAAAACCATTGGGTGTTTCTTTTCCTGAGGAAACAAAATATGGTGAACCCAATGTGAAACCTTAACTAATATGATAGTGTAACCCACATATTAGGTCCATTTTACTTTATAAAATAGGTCCATAAAAGACAATAAATTATGTATGTGTTCATCCAAAAATATTCTACTTTAACAGGGTTTTCTTGTTTGTGTGTCTGTCATATATTTCAACTATTTCAGGATTTTATCCTCAGAGAACAACAACCAGTCCCTCCCATATCTCAGGGAGGTGAAAGTAGAGGCCACATATGGTCTCGCCTTAAATACATAGGGGTCCTTCCCATGGGCTCCTACCAGCAATCATCACCGCCAACGCCACGTGGTAGTAAACCCTCAACATGATGAGGGTGTTGTCCTCGGCTGTCCGATTTAGGACCTTCGAACCCATGAATGAAAAACAACCCATCAAGGATGAAAACCGACCATTAGGGAGTAGGGTCACACCTCTTCCTCCTATGGATAAGCCCACCAACCCAATTTGGTGGAAAAATGTGAGCAGGCACATACACTCGTTCGCCTTCATTCAGCCAGCCAGGAAACTCATCTAGTAGTATTCAAAGAAGTTCTCCAACCAAATATGAAGACATATTTCAATTAGGAACATCCACCTACATTCACCCATCAATAATGCCAACAACCTCATTTGGAAGCACCAGGAGAAGTCAGTCAGAAAGTGATGATGACAAGAAAAGGGAAGACTCAACTTTCTACCCCCACACACGAGTATTATCAGTATCCACTGGCAGGAAAGAGAGTACATGAGCAGACACATACACCTACTCCAGATACAGAATGTGCATATATCCTTATTCAAGTATCTGAAGTCACCAAGAATATTATTGTAATGATGAATTGGTAGATGAAAATCTTTGCCCATATTCTACATGCTTTCCAGGATATTATAACGACGGTGAAAACAATTCTTGAGGGACAAACTCATAACTTTGTCCCCAAAAGTGGGGTAGCTCATCATCATTCTACCCCTGAGTAGATACATTCCTCTACTCCCATCTGTAATGGTCATGGGAAAACTCTACCATATTACATGGACAATCGGATTGGAAAAATACACCCACTCTAATTGGAGGCAATTGCCCTATCCCAAGGCCACTCCTAGGCAAGTGCAAACACCTGCCCATGAAAACCACTTCTCCCAGCAAGTGGCCCCAATTTCTCATAAGAAGTCCTCCAAGAAGAAGCTTCATCAAACATGATTAAAGATTCAAGAGATTATCCATGATCCAACTCTACTTAATGCTGGAGTTCTTGAAGCCTTATGACACTTATTTATAGTAGCTAAAGATCCTACCCTCCTGTTACCAAATTATGAGAGCAGTAGCAGTAATTCGAAAGGTACTCATCGGGCACTTCACCATGAAATATTTATTCATATCCACAATCTGATTGATCTTGAGAGTCCATCTCCTAATAAGATCCATGAAAACCCTCTACATGGCCAGAAGATCAAGAAAGAGGGTCTCCCCCTTGCTGTAATCTACCATGGTATTCCTCCCCATGATGGAATTAATTATGAAAGTTCTCTCTATAGTATTGTTTCATGTTGTCTAGAGAATTATTCAATTGACAATGTAGTGATGAGAAAGACCTCCTATCGCAAGGCACTTGTGAAAACAAGGTCAGTCATTTCTGATGCCTTGTCATTGACAGGTGAAATTCTTTCCCAACTAGAAGACAACCCAAGGTAATTTTCATTCTTCGAACCACCCTTGGTTTACTTACCTTCCAGTACGACAAAGGAATCCTCCACTAATCTCATTTATTATAATAAAGAAGTCGATAAGCATCCACTATGGTCGGGCCAAGTAGAGGAACCTCTGATAAAAGACGAAGAAGATATGCTAAACATAAGAATACAGTAGGTTAAAGATGACATACCATTCATGTTCTGACCTTTAACCACCACTCAATACAGTATTCCAGAGGCATTTTTGGAAGATTGTATACATGACATTCACCTCAACATATAGAAAACTCTTCGCCATTTTAAAGAAAAATTATTACCTTACAATGATTATCAAAGTCACATCAAGTTAATAGAAGGGTTACAATGACAAATTGACTTGATATCTCTCCTAGATTCAGGACATACAAAGACCGGAAAACAGTAAGGATCCCTTCAATGTGCATGCCTCATCGCAATAATGAGGTTGCGATAACTGATTACAGATACCCCATCTGGTGTTTGTATTAGAGGATGGGGTGTACATGGAGAATTTCATTTCACTGCGCTCCCTAACTAGAAAATCCCACCGAATATTTTAATTTTCAATGTTATAGCTTTTGAACAGACTAAACAAACATAATTTGTTCTTGAATAAAGATTTGCTCAACAAGAATAGGTCGTGATTGACTCTTGTTGATGTTGAGCCTGAAGAGAGAAGGCTTTTGAGAGACTTTTTCATTGATCATTTGAGAATATCAAGAAAGCCTCATGTTTAGAGTATTTTAAACATTAGATAGCAAAGATTTCTAAAATAGTGCAATGATCTTCAGAAATGGTTGTTCCAAGTGCATAGATAATGATGCACCTGACTCATGTTCAGACAAAAATCCGTAAAATCAGAAGAGTAGTCACTGTGATATCAAGCACCATAATTTAGGAGAAACCCCAGCCCATAGGAATGGGGGGGGGTTTAACCTAACCCATGAGGTCATCAAATATGACGTGAAGGGTTGTGAAGGCAGCATAGGAAAAACCCCAACCCTCAAGGTTGTGGGATTTTTCGCCTCAAAAACCTCTTCCTCAGTGGTAATCAATCTTCTCCTGATTAGGTAAAATGTTGTAAAGTGGATCCTCTCCGTTTTTCCCATCCCATGATCTAGTGTCATCATTTAGAACACATACAACTAAATTATCTGTAGATTCTATTTGGGTTACTGTCCACCAAATAGATCCCATAAAATCAGAAAATGAGAGGATATGACTTCATGGAGTATATAGAAGAAGACAGTCCTACAAAGGCACTAATAAAATGCCTTCAATGCATTTCACTTCAGTGAATATCATCAGTGCCGCCCCCATTGATTTTATAGAACATGAGTCCAATTCAGAGGAAGAGTCTAGGGATGAAGTTTTTGTGAATGACACGGTCTACACAAAAATAGTTGAAGGAGGTGTGTGTGCCTGAAACTAGAGGCTTGCCTTAAATTTAGGCACTCCCTAAAACAATCCACCTTTACCTCCTCAAAATAGGGAAAAGGTGAGGGTCAAATTGTACCTCACCTCCCTTCTACAGAAGGTAAGTCCCTCTCTCTAGAAGAAAAGTTTCCTCAGTAGTATTAAGTGATGGAAGAATTAAGGAGACTCAATACAGAATTACTCTGAGGTAGAATTCTTTCCATATGGTTTCGACAAGCAGATTCTCAACTTGGACCTCCAGCCGGTGCACCTCAACAAAGAAGGTTTTTCACAGCAACTGAAGCTGGTCTAGAATATCCGCTCAATGCAAGATACCAACCTCTAATATATTTTTATCCCGCAACAATAGATTGAGAGTTCTATATATTAGGTTCACAACCAGAGAAAGGTCAGACACATCCTTATAGGCCTTTCCCTATTGGTTACCCACAACAGGTACTAGCAGTACTACCACCAATGGCCCTACCAGCCGTTGCACCTGTCTAGGCTCCGGCTCAGCCAGACATTCCTCGAATGCATATAAACACTATTGAGTCACTAACGGATCGATTAGAAGCCATGGAGGAATGACATGCACCAATACAACCGAAAAAGAAGGATTACCCTGAATGGGTAGGCTCAACTCCCCCCTTTCAAACTTTGGGAATCCTACATTTTCAATTTTCAATGGTTCAGAAGACTCGGATCAGTACTTGATGCATTTCATCTCCCGTTGTGATCACATGATGGGTACCTATAAACAATAGTAAGTGGTGAAACTTAGGTGCTTTGTGAAATTTCTACAAGGACCAGCCTTTGTGTGGTGCACAAGTTTGCGCACTTGATCAATTACCAGATGGGAAGACCTACGTCAAAAGTTTCTTTTCCAGTTCAGCTCAACACTGTAGAAAATGACAGTATTTGATCTCAAAAACTAAAAACAATGAGAGAATAAAAGAGTCTCATATTTCATTTCCCGGTGGAAAGGAATTGAATACTCTTTGAACCCACCACTCCCTCAAGAATATTTGTTACCCATCTATGTAGTGAATCCTCATGACAAATTGCACACTTTTAATCCTTGTGACATACATAGGAGTGTTTCAGGATCTTACTACCTTTTCTCAGCTCATAGAAGGCTCAATTGTAGAGACCAGAGCCCAGTATTGAGTAATTCCATTGACTCAGGTAAGGAGAACAGGTAAAGAAGAGGCCACTATAGTTACACTTAAGCAGGCCCATGTACCTACTCCAATTTAAAAGCTTGCATCACCTCCCAAGTGTCAACAACAATGCTCGCCTTGTCAATATGATCAGAGATATTGGAGGTGGAAACGGTTTGAGGAGATGAAAAATAAGGTCTATTATTTTTGAAATTACCAAGTCCCCAACTACTTCATCTCAGTATCGGAAAACAACTTAGTCAAGTTACCCAATCCTGAGAAGCCCGAAAAATAAGGTGAAAAAGATCTCCCAAACTACTTCCCCTTCCACCAAATACTAGGGAACCACATCCAAGATTGTTTCTTCTTCAAATACCACCTGCAGAAGATTGTGGAATCTAGGCAAGTGAAGTTTAAAATTTTACATGCTAAGGTTATGTGTGTTTCTGCTTCTAATACAGAAGAGTAAAATGAATGGAAAGAGGTTAAGAACAAAAGTGCACAAAATTTTGGTGACTGGATGGTTAGGAAAAAAATCAACCAGACTCATGCTATTCTCCAAACCCAGTTGAAAAATCCAATTGTGCCTCTAACCACTTTTACTACAGCACAACCACCTTCATCAAAAGCCTAGTCCTCCAAAGTCCAATCCTACAAGAAGTGACATGTCCATAAGGGTAAGAAGTAGAAACAAGAATATAAGCTAGTGTCAAAGAAAATTTTTCCTTGACTATAGAAAACTTCATGCCAATAATCTAAAAAGAATGGGAATCGCCCTGCCAAACGACACAACAAGAGTAGACCCATCAGACAAAATCTTCATCGGACAAGGAGTTGATCTTCAGATTCGTTAAGATTATTCACTTAATGAATCCCTTCATAGATGATGATTATGATCATGAACCTGAATTCCTCACACTTGATTGGGGAACTGAGGGAAGTGGTCATAAAATTTGAGGTTACAAAGGAAGATGTGGTCGTGCTAGAAGTCCTTACTCTAACCACACCCCTACTCAAAATGTCTACGCAGCCAAAACTTGTAGAAGAGAACTTCAAGGAGCTTGGAAGGAACATGGTAATCTCCCCATGTATGATAGGATCTACCCTGACACAATAATCTTGGAAGATCGACTGGAGGATATGTCATCACCCGATCCACCCAGGCATGTGGGCAGACCCAACTGACCTAACCTTCCAAGAGTGGAAGTGCCATCAAATCCTACTCTGAGGGATGGTCCATCTATGTTAGGAACATCATCTCCAAAATCTCTTGCGAAAAAACACCCTCATGTAGGGAAACACGGGTCTTTGGATTAGAAATATGATATCTTGAATAAATTGACCCAAGTACCAACTAATTTATCAATACTGGATGCCCTAAGTCTATCAAAAGACCTCCGGGAAGCACTCATTAAGTCCTTGTCAAGCCCACAAGATTTTGAAATCAAGGTTTCTACTGCTGAGGTATATCGTGCAGAGAATGATTTGGCATAATTCCATGCAATTATATCTTTCAAAGACCAAGACGAATATGTTGTCATGAAAGTACATGTCAGCCCCTTGTATATATCCTACAGAATCAATGACATTGATGTTCGGTAAGCCTTTGTTGGCAATGACTTAGGAGTCAACCTCATTCCAATCAGTACACTTCACTAACTGAGTCTTAATGAACCCAACATGTCTCCCTCCACTTTGATGTTACAAGGATATGACAAGAATGAGAAAGAACCTCTTGGAGAGATCATACTCAGAACTCAGTTCAGAGATCTCATGCCAGACTCAGAATTTATGGTTTTCCAGTAAGATTTAACTTTTAATGTTCTGTTGGGAAGACCTTAGCTACATCACCATGTTCCCATTCCTTCATCACACCACCAATGTCTCAAATATTATGTTAATGACCAAAATGGGATATTTCACGGTGACAAGGACCCATTCAAATCTTGCGATTCAAAATAAATTGACTTGTGATTATATCATAAGAGAGGAAAATATTCCATGAAAGATGATGTTACTCAAATCAATTCCCCAAATAGTCTTGAGATAATCCCATCTAATCCTTTCAAGTAGCTAAGTGCAGAATATGTACTTCCCATTAACCAAATTGAAAGGGTGGACATGCATTCAAGGACCTGTTCAATGGATTATGTAATGTCACTTGTGGAAATTGAACCCGAAAGTGTAGGAGAAGTCATCGACCCTCCGAGTAGTAATGAAATCCTAGATGAAAATATTTTTGTTACATCCCCTGAGCTTTAACAAATCCCTACTTCATTATCTAGGCTAGAAGAATTTGTCATGCTAATGTAAAAATGCAGGGATGATCATTCTCAATTCCTTTTCTTCCCTTCGGAACTCCAAAAAGATCCCTCACTCTTGATTGAGCCAGTAATGATTGTTTTATCTTCTGGATGTCCAAACAACAATTCCTCCCCTAACTTAGATAGTATTGATTCATCACCTACCTCCCAGGCGGAATCCAAAGAAGTAAATCATGAGGAATAGTAAGAAGAGGAAGATCTCAATGATGCCCCTATAGAATTTGAGGAAGGTTTCTCCACTACTGTGGATGAACTTATAGAGATAAAACTAGGTATAGAGGATGATCCATGACCCACTCTGATTAGTGCGGCCATGAATTATGAAGAAAAAGAGTTGCATACTTTCTTTTTGAAACAACATCATGATGGGTTTTCTTGGAACAACACAAAGATGCTAGGTCTTGATCATGAGGTGTCCACCCATCACTTGGTTTTTATAGAAGACCATTGGAGATACAAACAAGTAGCCATAAGGACACCCGACTCATGCCTCCTAAATTGAGGTTGAATTGGAAAAACTCATCAAATCTGAATTCATCTAAGAAGTGTAGTATCCAAAATGGAAATCCAATATTGTCCTGATAAAGAAAATGAATGGGAAAATCAGAGTTTTCATTGATTTCAGATATCTCAATTGGAATTTTCCTAAAGATGACTTCCCAGTTCCAATCACAGAACTCCTGATTTATGCAAAAAATGGTTATCAAGCCCTCTCCTTCATGGATGGATACTCCAGGTGTAACCAAATTCGTATGGCCCTAGAAGATGAAGAATCCATAGCCTTTAGATCCCCAGGGAGTATTTTTCTATCAGTTAATGACCTTTTTTTAAGAACATCAGTTCCACATACCAATGTATCATGCACCACATCTTCAAACTCTTCCTAGTGAATTTTGTCGATTGTTACACTGATGATATAGTAGTCAAGTCTCAATAAAGTTATGACCACTTGAATGACCTGGAAACCATCTTCCACAAGACGTGAGAATATAACCTAAAGATGAACCCCTTGAAATGTGCTTTCGGGGTAACCTTGGGAAAATTTATTAGCTCCGTTGTACGCCATCGCGGCATCGATGTTGATCATGAGAAAACAAAATATATCCTTTCATGTCACCTCTTCAAAACCCGAAATTGTTGAGAGGACTTCAAGGACACTTGGCCTACATCCGACCCTTTATAGAAAACCTTGCAGGAAAGTGTTTACCCTTCACCAAATTGATAGATAAGGTGTTCACATATCAATGGACCAATGATTGATAAGAATCATTTGAAATTCTCAAGAAATATCTCTTGAGCCAATCGATGTTAATACCACCTGTTGGAGGAAAGCCACTCATTCTATATGTGACGGCCCTAGAATGATCACTGGGTGCATTTCTATAATAGAATAATGATGATAGGAATGAAAACAACCTTTATTATCTCAGTCAAACCATGCTCTATATAGAGACTCGTTATTTAAATATCGAGAAGAGTTTCCTAGCATTGATCTTTGTAGTTCAAAAACTGAGACACTATCTGCAGCATCATGGGATTCACTTGGTTTCTCATAATAACCTTCTCAAATTTATCCTCATTCATCCTATGTTAATAGGACATCTGGCATGGTGGACGGTTATTCTGCAGCAGTTCGATATACAGTTCATACCTAAGAAAGCAGTGAAATGTTGGACCATGGAATATTACCTCATTGAGCACCCATTTATAGAAGAGACGTCATTAAATATTGAACTTTCTGATGAAGAGATATTCTCTTTTCAATGTAGCCCCCAATGGTGGGAAATGTACTTTGACGGTGCATCCAAGAGTCTAACAAGAAAGAGAATGGAAGACCCTAAACTCAACAAAGTGGGGTTAGGGATTGTGTTTATATACCTAGAGAAGAAAATGTTTCCATACTCTTTCCTGCTATCAGAATGTTGTGCCAACAATGAGGTAAAATATTAGGCTCTCATTGTAAACTTGGAATTGAAACTCCAAATACCCGTGAACCACCTGGAGATAAAAGGCGACTCAGAGTTGGTAATCAAATAGATCAATGGGAATTATGATATTAGAAAAGAGGAGCTAATACCCCTGTTTGATTATGTCCAAGGGATAATAGAGTAATTCCCCTCAGAACCAACATTGACTCACATCCCACGATCACAGAATTCCAAGTCTGATGCATTAGAAAATGCAACCACAACCATGACAGTTCCAAACCAGGATGAAACAATCATCAGTATTGCCCATCGCCATATGGTCTCACCTTTTGATCAAGTTAGAACATAGAAGTTTAATGAAGTTAACCCCATCCATGAACCATTTGGTCCTACCATGGGATGGATGACACCCATAATGGAATATCTTCAAAAATGAATGCTCCCACTAGATAGAGATGGAAGAGAAAAAATCTGGCGATGAGCAGTCAATTTTACTCTTTATGATAACCCAAATCAACAAAAGGTCCTCTACAAGTGAGGCTTTGATGAAATCATTCTCAGATGAATTGATGGAGAAGATACTACAATTATCATGTAATAAGTACACATGGGATCCTATGGTGCACACTAGTAAGGATATAGGCTTTCTGGTCAAATTTTAAGGCTAATATATTTCTAACCTTCAATGATGAATGATTGCATAGAATTTAGCAAGAAGTGTCATTCCTGCTAGGTGTATGAAAACTTCATCCATCAACCTCTAGAGTTGTTACATATAGTAAAATACTCATGGCTATTTTCCATATTGTGAATGAATGTAGTGGGGTCATACCCCTTAGTTATGGCCAAGCAATTCAAGTACATTCTTACTGATATATATTTCTTCACTAAGTGGGCTAAGGAAATACGTCTCAAAGAAGTTGGGGCCAAAATCATTGTTGTCTTTGTAAAATCCAACATCATTACCATATTTGGTGTCCCACATACCATACTAATATAAAATGGCACTAATTTCTATTATGCTAAGGTAGAGAAGCTATACCAAGAGTACAATATCAAATCCAACCATTCATCCCACTATTACGTAGTGGCTAATGGATAGATAGAGGATTTCAACAAGACCTGGTCAAACATACTCTATAAGATGGTGGATAAAGATAAGAAATCATGTACTGACAATATTTTTCATGCCTTATGGTCTTACCTAACTACAAATCCTACTTCCACACGAGCAACCCTGTATTCATTTGTATACATCATAGAAGCAGTTATACCCATTGAGGTTCTGTTTACATCATTCCAAGTTGCCATCTATGATCATATATCCATGTATGAGCAATCAAAGAAGAAAATGGATGAATTAGAGTGACTGGATGAAAATATATTGCATACTTTGCACCACTTGGAGGTCTATCGGAAGCGGATAACATGAAATTTCAACAAGAAGGTTCACCTCCATTCATTCCTCCAAGGAGAATTGATATTGGTCCTTAAGACTCAAATGATAATAGGAAAGAAGCCTCCAAATCTTCAACCAAAGTGAGAGGGACCTTACTCCATACACAAGGTCCACTCTAATGGATCTTATTCCTTGATCTCAATGGATGGAGAGATCATTATGAATCCAACCAATGCAAGGTTCCTGAATAAATATTTCATGTAATCACACAAAAATAGTCCTAGTTGTAGAATGTTAAACTACATAGCACCATATACGTCCAAGATACAAGATGTTAAACTTTTTAGTAGTATTTTCCTTGTAGAATGAAAATAAATTTCATGACATAAAGTCCTAGTCGTACGAATTAAAAATAAAAGACACACATTGTCCTCATCGCATGACATTAAAAATTTCATGGTTAGCATCTCTTTCATTCGACATTAAGAAACCCCCAAAGTATCATGAGTTGAGATATCTCTCATGATCCTTTAAAAATGGGCCCCCTTTAACAAGTATAAGTCCCAATATTTTCACATCATTACCGCAAGATGATAAATTACATGTCCAATGTCCTCATCATATGATGGTAAACTGCATGATCTATATTAGAACTATGTATTGCTTGATTCTCATTTATATTGGGATACGTAGTGACACCCAGATATCTAACCTCAGGTCCAACCATGATAAAGAGAATATAATCCCTATTTTCCCTGTGTGTGAACTAGATCTACACAACCATCAATATGGAAAATATTTTAAATTCCCCTTCACCACACCAAAACCCGGTTAGTGTGGAGAACCATCTTCAATAACTATGTTTGGTTTGATTTTCATTCCATTGAGATACATAGTGATTCCTAGATCTCCGATCTTGGGTTGAGCCACGACCATAAAAAAAAGAAAAAAAATATCATTCACTTCTTGTGTGTTTGGATCAAACCTTCACAGATAACATTTTCAAGAACTATGTGTGTATTTATTCTTTCTTTAGAAAGATACGTAGTGATTTCTAGGTCATATGCCCTATCCCAACCACAACATTTCCATCCTTAGACATCGATTCATCTTCGTGCATACCGCATGATGTTAAACTGCATGGGAGTTCAATAACTACATATGACTTGATTGTCATCTCAATGCGATACGTAGTGACTCCTAGATTATATCTCCTGGACCAGCCAATACATAATTGAAATACCCAAATCCTTTACTTGTGTTACCCTTATGTTGTAGAAGAAACCTTTACCACTCCTTGTTTCTCACACTGAGCACAGCTTATGTGGGCTTAAGAATTTGGTAAAGGATTTTTCCAAATAAATGAGGTGTATCAATTCCCATTAGGGTTATCTTGGTCCTGGCTGCAAGACCTTAAAAGGCACACTAGATGTCCTCATTTCATGATAATAAACTGCACGATCTGTTTAAGAACTATGTGTGGCTTGATTCTTTCCCTAGTAAGATATGTATTGATGTCTGGGTACTACACCTTGGTCCAACTGCAATATTCCTTTTCATATCATAATCACCTATGTCCTTACCAAATTAGGTTAAACTGCACAATTCTTCAAGAACTACATGTGGATTGATTCTCATTTCTAATAGGATACGTAGTGACATCCAGATCTCCAATCTTGGAACCAACTGCAATACAATATGGGAAATACCTTTACTCTCCCATTCATGAGTCATATCTACATAAGAAGATCAAATACAAGTTCTCACCCTATACATGAACCCGTGTTAAAGAAAAGAGCCCCCATTTCCTCCTCATTTGAATTCAATCAGTGTGGAGGATCTCTTTAAAGAACTATGTGTGGATTGATTTTTATCCCAACAAGATACATAGTGACTCCTAGGCCTCATACCCTAGTCCCATCCATAGGGTGAAAAAAATCCCCCTATCCTACATACAAACAAAAATCTATGCAGGAGATTTTATTTTGGGTCCCCTCATTAGGGGGCCTGCTAAATAAATAGAGATGTCCCCTTTCTACATATGAGTCAGATCTATGAAAGGGGCTCTAAACTCATGGATAATATCAGTAAAAATGCTTCCTTTTTTCATTTGACAATACCCCTTTCACATTCATACTCCTAATCTTAAACACCTTTAGGTATTCATAATCCTTCTTCGGCTTCTGGTGGAAGAATATCTGATACCTGAGAGCTCTTTTTCCTAACAATGTTATAATATTCCCTAGTTATATTTTCATAAAACATCCCATAAAATGGCTTTTTCAACCAAAGGATGCCACTTTTTGACTATGCAGTATGTACCTCAGTTGGCCTTGCATAAAACAGCCCACAAAACAAGTTTTTCAGTCAGCGGTAACTTTGCTCTTGGGAGAAGCCTATTCTTTCCCTATAAGCTTTGAAGATAAATACATTGGAAACCATGATTCAAATTCAGTGGTCATACCTTTCATACTTGTCCCATATCCTATCTCCCGATCTTAAAGCTTCCAAGACTGTGGTTTACAATTTCCACCCTCATTTCCAAAGTATACATGAATGACCTTAGTCTGATAAGACCACATATCACCTATTATTTCCATAATATTATGGTCCTAGTTGTATGATTTGAAACTGTAGACACCATACTTCTTACATTTAGGTCAATCCTACATAGAGAACTGATTCCCCTAATTCTTTGGAAAGTTTGACTTGAAATTCCTCTTCCATGTTCAAGTACTCTCCTTCCACAAACCAAACTATTTTCCCAAGGAAATCCGAATCTCCGCAAACTTCCATAAACTTTTAGTGATATAATATCGAAATTATTGAGGTCTTCTTTGTCTAAATATACTATAATATTCCCCAATTGGATTTGCATAAGTCATGCACATAATGGGTCTGTCAGCCAAAGAATGCCACTGTTTGACTATGCAGTATGCTCCCCAGTTGTCCTTGCATAAAATAGCCCACAAAATGGGTTTTTCAATTAGAGGTAACTTTGTCCTCGGGAGAGACCTCCTCTAATGCCTTAATCTATTTACCCATATCACTCTTCAAATATAGAGATCCCCAGGTTACAAATTATAATTTTCTCTTCTCACACCTGAACATAGTAGCACATTTCTAGGAAAATTACCAAGAATAGGAGAACCATCAACCTTTAGATCAAAGCTAAAGACCTTAAAATTATAGCCCCATAATGTATTTACTACGTGAATTTAAACTACATAGCATAATGTTCTCACTTCATGACTTTAAACTGCACAACATAATGTCCTTACTACACAACTTTAAACTGTATAGCATAACATCCTCACTGTATAACCTTAAACTACATAGCCAATGTACTCATCACATGACATTAAACTGCATGATGCTTTTACTTTTATCAGAAAGTGGCCTTCCCCTCTAACATTGACCATCTAAAATGTTCCCTCCTTCACTCGAGCCGAATTCATGCAGGAGTGATTTCTCAATCATGGACAGTACCAATACAGATATTCCCTTCATTCTTAGACACATCCCTTTAGAAAAAACAACCCATTGTGGTCTTGAGAAATATGAATCTTAAACTTCGACCATCAAAAATAGAATGTCAGAATTCTCGAGAACACTTTTTCCTGACTATGTAGTATGTGCCCCAGTTGGCATTGCATAAGTTTCCCACATAACAGGTCTGTCAACCTAAGGATTCCACTATTTGACTATGTAGTACGTGCCCTAGTTGTCCTTGCATAAAATAGCCCACGGAATGGGTTTGTTAATCGGTAGTAACATCATCCTTAGAAGAGACCTCCTATATTCTCTAATATCGTGTTTTAGATCCACAAACCACAAAATTGTGGCTTAAGATTCCCCACTGGATATCTGAATAATGTTAGAACATTCTTGGCCCATAATCCCTATTTGGGTCATCCTTTAAAAACTTATGGTCAAAGTTGTTTGACCTAAAACACTATCCTCATTAGTCCGGATTGTAAGAATTTAAACTGCCAATACAAAGAGACATAGTACTCACCAGATTGAAAACCTATAAAGGGGTACTCTGGAAAAAATTCAAGTCTCATCTCGCTAGAATTATGATTTGCATGGTTTAGAAAAAATATCAAGTGATAAAATGATAAAAGACACAAAGTTTATAGGGTTATCTATAAGAACCTAGAAATAGTCTAACTACACTCACTAGACCTCTAGGTTTAGAAAAAAAATTGGAGAATTTTTTCCTATCCTTGTCATTGTAGTTACAATCAGCTAGCACAAAGATATTTTGTTATGAAAATAATTTTCCAAAAAAAAAGAGAACAAGGGTGGGGACACAAATGATTCGAATCGAAAATAATTCTTTTCATTTAAATTTTGAAATGAGGAGGGACTTCCACATATCAGATCTTCTCCACCAAGATTTATAGTTTGTCCTCAATGAAAGATTTTAGAAATTGAATTAAACCTCAAGAATCTAGAGTAGCTTCACAAAGCTCAACCCTTTTCACAACAACAACTTGCTCAGCTTTATGAAGTTTCTCCTACTCAATCTCGATAACTTCTCTCTTCTATGTCGAAGCCTCTTTCAGAGATCAGTGAAGTTGAACTACATATTCCCTTGCAGCATGTAATTATTCTTCAAGGTGCATTATTTGGATATACCTTGTATCGATGCAATACTGGTACTCCTCCACCTTTTTAGAGTGACTGAAATCTACCTGGATCATAGAAGCTCTAATGCAAGAACCCGATTCTTCCTTTGCGATACGGGTTTCTTTTTTTCAGATAGTTTTTGAGATAAAGGCGGAAAACATGGTTAGTACTAGCTGCAGGCCTGTTACATGGTATGGGTTAGGGTTACACATCGTGTACTCCATGTATACGCCATGTAATGACTATACATGACATGTAGGTATGTCATCAAGGAAGAGAGAACCCACCCAGTACACATCATGTACTTTCTATTGCATGCCATGTAATCATGTCAGCAAGGCATTTTAATGACCTGGAAAGTAAGCTGGTGAATTTGGCCACATCACTCATATACACAACTTGTATATATATAGTGCACATTGTGTACTTTTTAATTTTTGGTTAAAACAGGTAATAGACTCATTTTTTCAATTTTGGAAAAAACCCTCGCGAACCATCTGGACGAACCTCATTTTGGCTCATGATTCTTCATCTTAAGTTAGATTCAAACGTCGTCAGATCCATTGGAACACAATCAGTAAAATCTTGATTTTTCTTGAGTCATTCTTCATGATTTCTCTTCTCAACCTAGTTATCTGATCTTTAGATTTTATGCTCGTTTTTTAGATCTATCTCATTCTAGGCCGAATTAGAGTCTGACGTTAGACGAGGAGTGTCGTATATGTATGAGGTAGGTGGTGCATACCTTGTTTTGTGTTTTTTCAGAATTTTGGGTGGCGCAGCCTTTGGTGTGTCTTCATGTATTTTGAGCGAGACTCTATTATAACTATTTTTTTCATATGGAATTGATTGTTAGACCTGTGGGATGTTGTTGGGTATGCCCCATACCTGATTTTCTTGAGTGATGTCGGGCGAGATGTCATTGCTCATTGGGTTATTTTGGTCGGATGACAAAATGGTTATAATTTTTTTCCATATTTTAAACTGGTATGTTTAAGTTTTTAAGAATTATTAGGCTTATTATAGGCATTTAAGTCCTTAGTGATAATATTTCATAGCTGACAGCTAGTGAAATTCAAATTGTTCAAATTGAATTTCTTGTTTATAAGTGTTTTAATGTGATTATATTTATGTAATTCTTGGGATTACATGTACTGAAACCCTTGGGGTTGTGATGGTATTGGCCCGATGTTGGGATGGCATGGAGATTGGGATTGAGTGATGGTGATCACAGGTTGGGTGAGGCTCAGATTTTCTTGAGTGGTTATGATCATAGGATTTGTAAGAACCCAGATCTTCTTTTCAGGTATGTTTTTCCTTTTTCTGGAGTTTTTGAGAAAATAGGAGTTTCTGGAAATTTTTGAAGTACACACTGTATACTTTTTGAGTACATGTTGTGTACTTCGTTACCACAGAAGGTCGTGTGTTGTCCGTGTCATGGCCATACACATGGTCATGTGGGGTGATTTGGAGGCCGCCTAAATAGGAGTATGGAAACGGCGAGTACACGCCATGTACTCCAAAAGTACACACTGTGTATTTTGTTTTTTTTTTCATTAAACGCATCGGCGTCATGTCTGACGGACAGAACCATCTTCTTCTAGGCTTTCTTCGCCCGAGAGAACCTTCATGGCCATAGATCTTTGACGAACCCCTAAGCCTCCATCCGTCATCCAAATCAAACTCTGTCAGTTGCGTTGGAATCGCATCGGTGATTTATCTCTTCTTCTAGAGAATCATTTTCCAATTCCTTCTCTTTTTCAAGTTATTGTGGGTTGAAAGTTTTATGCTTTTTCATAGATCTATGACGTTCTAAGGAGATTCAAGATTTTAGGTTCAAGTATATTGATCTCCTAACCCCAAGGTAGGTGGTTTGTGCCTTTCTGTAGAAATTCTTTGAGTATTATGTGCAAATTCCACCAATACCCTTGAACGGGGTATTGCATGTTTACTATTTTAGCCCTATTGTTTCTCTGCTATGTTGGTATGCCTGAGTAGATGTTAATTGTTTGTGAATAGGGTGAATTTTTTTTCTTTGAATGTATTTCCCATGCATGTTTTTTCTATTTTGACCTTTGGGTCTTGTTTTCCTGTAGGATGTTGTTTACTATCCATGCCTAGTATTATAGGATGGTGTGCCTATTCTTCTATTATGTTATTATGTTGTAGAATGTTATCCAAGTAGTTTTTGAGGTTTAATTGGGCCATTATGCGCTGCTACACTTGCTTGACTTACACAAGGATATGAGAACCTGGTGTATAGACCATATGGATAATTGACATTGAGTGCTTCTCCAGAGTGTCTTTATAATTATACAATGCGAGACCATAGGGGGAATTTACGTTGAGTGCTTCCCCAGAGTGTTTGTAGTTCCTCGACGCGGGCCACAGGGGGAATCGGCATTGAGTGCTTCCCCAGAGCGCCTTTAGTATAATACGAGACTATAGAGGGAATTGATGGTGAGTGCTTCCCTCAGAGAGTCTATACTTTAGCTGAACCAGAGGGGTGAGACTGTGTGTGCTGCCCAGAGGGTTGCTTGTACTTGATAGGTAGGACCAGAGGGTATAGGTTTTGGGTACTTCCCAGAGGGTTACCTATTGTGTTATCTGTTTTGTTATTGCATGATGTGTGGTGTTTGAAATGACTAACTATTGATTGTTTACTACTTTGTGCTTCCTTGTTTATTGCTTTCTGTACTTTTACCTGCCATATACTCACTGACTATTAGGAATAGATCTTCAAGTGGTTACCTACTAATATTTACTCTCACACCCTGTTTGGGCCATGCTTTTGGGCCCAAACAGATTATATTGTTGTAGGTATAGACAAGGGAAAGTGCCCTTCTACTTCAGTTACTTGATTACATTGGATCTGGAGAGCATAGGACAAAGCCGAGGCTTGCGATGCTGAGGAGTTTCTAATCTGTTTTTCTTTTGTACTATGGTTTAGTATTGTATTTAGCAATGTGACTTGTTTGTATGCATTCCTATACATATATTTATCATGCATCATTTATATATATTTATTCTCCAGTTGTTTCTCTATCATCCTTCCGTTGTTTACTGTTGTTGGATATTTAGTGCTTCTGCTATTGTGTGTTGTTTACTTCTATTGTGTACTCTGTCAATGAGGGCATAGTTTCCCCACCATCACACCCAAGTCCCTCACTACTAGTCAGAATCCTCTGGCATTTGGGGAAATGCATTTGAGGCCATGTGACCAACCGGGTACGGGGCGCCTCTGGGTGGCTTCCAAAACTGCGACGTTACAGGACTGGGCATCAAGGATGTCAATTTGAGGCAGTGTGGCTATCAGGTTGGGCAAGGCTCGATATCCTTGGATGGAATGAGCATAGAATTTGAGTGACATGGTCGCAAGGGCACGAGGTGCCAGAGATGGTGTGGTTTAGGTTTTTAGTTGGTGATTGCCGCTCACCCGTGATGGCCAAAGTGTCGATTTGAGTCGTGTGAAAATAGGTAGACTCTGTGATGATGTGATTTTGACCGATAATATGGGTAGAGGCCCCCAATTGTTTTGTTTTAGGTATTTTTGGTTTGAGGGTTCTTGTCGCAGAAATCCATGTAGAAGGAAAGGAGCCTTTGGTTGATAGTAATTGAGCTATCGGGTTGGGGGATGAGGTTTGTTGTGATTGAGGTCATGGCCTAGATATTTATTTGAGGACAGATATAAATGTTCCTCTAGTTGTTGTGCCATGTAACGACATGAGATTACGAGTAGGGGTCCTTGGAACCAAGATACTATTTTTTGGCATGCCTTCGAGACGTAGGTACTTTGAGACATGCAGTGTCAAGAGGCACTTGGTGCTGGGCTATGTGATTGAGGTGGAACCTAAGTGTTCACCGGGGACTTTGTGACTACAGTAGTACTTTGGTCCATGAGTCAAGGACTCTCCGATTCTAGTGATGGGTGAAGTAGGTGACACTCCCTGGTGGCTACTGAGCACTTGTGAAGGTTGTATTTATTTATTGCATCATACTATTTACCTTACATAGAGATTCATGTATTCTTAAACACTTATACTAGGTACGCAGTATTGGGTGGTATCCTACTGAGATTCATCTCACACCCTACACGGGCCCTTGAGGATGCGTGTAGACTTTATGAATTTATGTATAGGTAAAGGATTAGATTCATGATTTGGATCATAGTGCTATTTGGCATGAATATTGGTATGGACCTTGAGGTCATGCATAGCTGGAGTTTTACTTTTGTTTAGTTTCCTTTTCAGCATTAGCATTCTTATTTTGTATGTAGCTATAGTGGTTATCCATGGTCACCCCTTTTTTATATATTGATATGTATGACCTACTATGGATGCATGATTGATTTTTTTTAGTGGCTACAGGTGATTTGTTGGCATGTTGTTCTGTTTACTTTCCATTGCTTCTGTTTATTTATCACTTCGGCTATTTATATGATATTGTTGTGATTCCGCTTTTCTGGTCTGGTTCAAGTCTGCTGGGTCATTTATTTTTATTGCATGTTATATTATTATACTCATACCAGTGCCTTATCTTCCTCCCATAGGGTATAACCTCCCCACTATACCTGTTTACACCCTCACTTCTAGTTGAAAACCTTTTCCATTTGGGGAGGTGTGCCTAAGGTCAATAACACCCAACTGAATAGCACTGTTCGAATGGATGTTCAGGTCTGGGATGTTACGAAGTGGTATCATAGGAGTTCTTTATTGGGATTTAGTAGTATCTTTTGACTATCTACTAATGATATAAAGACTGCCTTTCTTTTCCACTGGTTTACTATTTGGAATATGGTATACTAGAGATATGTTGTAATTGGAATTGAGTTTCTATTTTGTGCTTGGGTGCTTGCAGCCCCAGGTACGAGGGACAGGCCAGGTTTCCTTGGGTGAGAATTTTTATTTTTCTTTTGCTCAGATTATAGTTTTTATGGTTCCACCTTGGTGGCTCACTTGGTTTTTAATGGTTATTGATTGTGACATGTGACCCTCGACCCAATGCGATAAGGGATAATTGGAACTTGTCTTGGTAAGGAAAGGCGTGGTTGTTTGGATTTTAATAGGTACATTTTTAGGGTATTTCAATTTAATATATGCATGTATGCCTTGTGAAGTGATAATACCATGTGAATAATATCAAATGTCGTGTAAAAAGGTGAAATTCCTTATAGAATTGCTATTTTTATGCAATTTGATATGACATGATTTAAATTTATATGAAATTTCATGTGGTAGGGAAATTAGGCCTGGATCTTATAGGAGCAGGCTGGTACTATGGTTGAGGTGATTTTGATCACCAAGATTGGGTGACTCAGTCATCATATTGAGGCAACGATGGCTGTCAGAATAGGCGTGGCCCAGGGATTTTTTGATACTTGGCTCTATTGAGGGAGGGTAAGGAGGCTATGAGGCTGGGATGTCATGGGGAATGGTTGTAGTGGGGAGAGTAAGTGTATTTGTTATATGATTCCTTTTTACTACTTTTCCTATCTGCGTCTAGGAGCATGATCAGGTTCAGACCCCTGAGGGTCTGGAAGATCATGAGTTACAGGTACAACCTCAGGGATAAGATCAGGTTCAAGATCTAGATCAAGTAGGGCAGCTACCGGGTTTGACAGCGTTTGGGTTGTGGCTCGATGAGAAGCTCCAATATAGCCCGGTACGTGCCTTACATGGGATCAACATAAGTTCTCAGGGAACAAATCCCTCTATGGATTATCTTACTCAGGAGTTCTAGTCACAGCACCCACTATTTTTTCAGGGTGAGGGTGGTCCACAGGCAGCTGAGAACTGGATAGAGAGCATGCAAATGATCTTCAAGCAGCTCGAGATGCCTCCAGGGTGAAGGGTCAAGCTGATGACATATATGCTCAGAGGACTAGCAAAACGCTGGTGGGATGTGTAGGTTCAGGCTTGCAGACATGAGGGACTGGCCTGGAAGGACTTCGAGGACAGATTCTTCAAGCACTTTTTCCCAGAGACGTTGAGGATGGAGAGAGCTTGGGAGTTCTTGATCCTTTAGTAGGGTTACATGTATTTCATGAACTATGAAACAACTTTCATTGAGATATCTCTATTTTCACTAGGTATGGTAAGCGATGACACCTTGAGGGTGAGGCACTTTGAATATGGCTTACGACACGCCATCCGGGTGTAGGTAAACATCTTTAGGTTGGCCTCGTTCTCAAAGGTAGTGAAACAGACACTCATAGATGAGGAAAACCTGATGGAAAGGTCTCACTCGGGTCGGGCGGAGGCTTAAGGTGATGGTTCAGATAGTAGGAAACGAGGTTGGGATGAGTTCCAACAGGTCGGTCAGGCCAAGGACTCAGCTAGACCACCTCGTGGCAGTTTAGCAGTGGTTTTCTTTCAGTGTGGGCAGCCAGGGCATGTCCGGACTCAGTGTGATAAGCCTCCAAAGGAGTTCCAGGCATGCGGACATGTTGGGAATATTGATAGGTTCTGTAGGAAGCCTTCTCAGATAGCTAGAAGATAGGGACCGAAGTAGGGGCAAGCTTCAGAGGTCGGATCTGGATCGGTACCAGGTGAGGTTAGCCGAGGTTCAGTTGCACGTAGAGGATGTGGCAGAGACAATGAAACCCAGCCATGGGGTTATTTTCCGGTGACTGGTGCAACACCATAGGAGGGACATGCTTCAGGCAGCTGTGTGTTAGGCAAGGTGCATGCCATGGAGCTGCCAGGGGATGAGTAGGCTGGTGAGCTGACCATGGTCAGAGGTACGCTGTGGGCTTGGCTCTGATTTTCCTTTTGATTCTGTTTGGCATGGCCTATTGAGGCATGTCTGTTTTGAGTTCACAAGGTGCACAATATTTATATAGACTGATCAGATGCTATTCAGTGGGCTAGCACCATCCCAGGTGCTTGATTACCTATATATATGATATTCTTGTCATTAGTAGCATCGTTGGATGCATTTTTTGAGGTACTTAGGCATCAGGGCATCCGAGGGATACAAGTTATTTGATGTGCCTTGGGTATCGAGGCATCGAGGATGCAGTTGTGATTGAGGTGCAAGACACCAGGTTGATTTGAGCATCCAAGGGATGTAGGACCTCATTGTGTCATGGGTTCCATGGGATTGAGGTGGAAACCAATGCGGTGCGGGATATGATTGTGTGTCGAAATCAACAAGGGAGCACCTGATGGGGTGCAGGGGTGACGATGTGTCTTGGGAGGACCATGGGTCTAGAAACAGGTTGTTGGACCTTGATTGATTTGAGATTTAGACCAGAGTTATTTCAGAATATTCCTTCATCACCCTTGTAAGGGCAATTCGGGGATGAATTTCTTTAAGGGTGGAAGTTGGTAAGAACCCGGTTCTTCCTTTACAGTACGAGTTTCTTTTTTTAGGGTTGTTTTTTAGAGAAAAGTGGATAACAGGGTTAGTACAAACTTTAGGCCTATTACATGGCATGAGTTGGGATTACACATCGTGTACTCCAAGTACACGTCGTGTAATTTATGGCTGTTTAATGGCTATATATGGCATGTAGGTATTTTGAAAAGTGAGATAGAACCATCCCAGTACAGGTCGTGTACTTTCTAGTACATGCCATGTAATCATATCGACAAGGCATTTTAAATACATATAAAGTAAGTCGTAAAAACTGGCCACATCAACCATATACATGGCGTGTATATATATAGTACACACTGTGTACTTTCTAATTTTTGGTTAAAATAGGCAGTAACATTATTTTTGCAATTATGGACAGAACCCTCATGAACCAGCTGGTCGAACCTCATTTTGGCTCATGATTCTTTGTCTTAAGTATGATTCAAGCATCATTGGATCCATTGGAACGCAATTGGTAAGCTCTTGATTCCTCTTGAGTCGTTATTCATGGTTTCTCTTATCAACCTAATTATCAGACCTTGAGCGTTTATACTCATTTTGTAGATCTATCCCATTCAAGGCTGAATTATAAGATGACTCTAGATGAGGAGTGCTGTAAATGTACGAGGTAGGTGGTGCATACCCTGTTTTGTGTTTCTGCGGACTTTTGGGTGGTGCGGCCTTTGGCATGTCTTCTGGTATTTTGAGTGAGACCACATTATAACTATTGTTGCATATTGAATTGATTATTAGACCTATAGTATGTCTTTGGGCATGCATTGTACCTGATTTGCTTGAGCGATGTCGGGTGAGAGGTTATTGCTCATTGGGTTATTTTAGCTGGGGGTGCCAAATTTGGTTATAATTGTTTTTCCTTATTTTAAACTGGTATGTTTAAATTTTTTAAGCATGATTAGGCTTGTTAGAGGCATTAAAGAACTCGGTACTAATATTTCATAACTGATTTCTAGTGCAATTAAAAATTTTTAAATTGAATTGCTTGTTTACAAGTGTTTTAATGTGATTATTGTTAGGTACAGGGACGGGCAGCGGAAGCTGATGGTCCAGGAAATTAAATTTTTTTGTGTCACTAGAGCAACGTAACAATGTCGACTCCAGTGATCTCATCTCGGTACAGTCTGAGGACCACGTGTGGATTTGACAAAGCACAAAATAAAATTCGAACTAGTACCTTATTCAGATCTGACGTGTGTAAGTCAGTTGCTAGGTGTCAGTGATTGTTGCTCAAAGACTCGGACATCAAAGCCCTCTAGATCGTCCACACTCACCTCTTAAATCTGCTCACGCATCATTCTTCAGAATCCAGGTGCTAGCGTGGTACACCAATGACCTCTTCGACGCAACGGTGATCACCGCAAGTGTAACGACCCAATATTTTTCAATGAAAATTAATTTCTTATAAATATTTCATAATCACATGAAATCACAACATAATTAACTACTAAGTGCTATTTGACCCTTAAAACATAAGTTTGTCACTTCTGGGATGTGAATTTCGAAAATCTGACATACACGGTTGCGATCAGTAAGTTATTTGGAGTCCAATAAGAAAACATAATTTTTGGTGAATAGTAACATACCCTTATGAATAGTAACATACCCTTATGAATATTGATATAACCTAATGAATAGTAACCTTACCTATGATAGTATATAAATAATATTCAAGTGGAAGTACGATATACCTATGCTTTGGAATAGGCAAATAAATGTTTTAAAACTGTTGTTTTTAGAATAAATTATGATTTTAATTAAATATTAAATTAATCATATTTAGAAAATTATTTTTGAAAAATGGACTTCATTTTTGTATTCTACACGTCAAAAAATGTTTGGGGTGAATTTTTGAGATTTTTGATGAATAGTGAAATATCATAATATACAAAATAAGCTAAATAAGCTAATTATAGAGTCATACATGATGTTCTGCTGATGTAAGCCCAATTGGTTCAGGATCACATGATAAAATTACTATTCTTGGTCTAGGAAGACTCAATATTCCTTTCCTTGAGGAGATATAATAAATTAATGAATTTTATATTAAGAAATCCCCTCTCTCCTCCACTATAAAAACTCCCTCTCACTCCCTCTTCTCTTCACTCCTCTCAAGCCTTGTGCCTTCTCCAAATTCCATCCAAATACCCTCCCAACCTCCTCTCCCACATCTAATAAGCTTTGGTCTCATAAAAAGACCAAAACCTCTCCCATAAGGAGGCTCTCAAGAAAGTTTGGTTCAAGAGGTAAATTCCTCTTTTCAATTCTTTGTCTTTCCTTTCAAGTCCATTTGTTTTCTTTTTCTATCATCTCTCTTTATCCAAATTTTGTGATGACTTAGGTACCTTATATGTATTGAAATTTTTTCATGATAGAGGAATAAGTTATCATCGTCTCCCCCTTTTACCTTCTTTTATACTAGTATCAAGAACACCATCTGAGATGTGTCAATTTTCCACATTCAAGGACGATGGGCTTTCGATTTCTTTTATCATTATTAGTTCTGGTAATGAAACTATTCTTGTTATGGTTGAACTAGATTATTATATGTGTAATATAACATATGTAATATTTTTTAATCCCTTTGTACAAATGGTATTAAGTTATAAAGATAAATGAGTTCTTTGTAATTAAAACCCACAAATTAACCGAAACAATTATCATTAAAGTTCTATATAATAATTCATCCTAATTCCATATAACCAAGTTATATAAATGACCAATAACACCATTTATGTTCATAAATAATATATAATTTCAATTCTTGATATTTACATCCATTCCACATACTTAAAAACAAGTGAACCGAATATGAAAATAAAGAAAACGTACACTCTAGAACGACGGAATTCAATACAATAACTTATCAATAAGGACATAAATGAACTAACCAGAATTATGATAAACTAAATAAATGTCTAATAGGTTCTGAAATAAGTTATTAATAAGTATAATTTCATATTCCAGGAGCTTAAGTACAAGATCGGAACACGTTCGGAGTTAAGGTAAGGGTTTTCCACCAGAACTTCCATTTTCATTCGGGTTACTTTCATTGTCTAATTACCTCAATGAAATTCTTATATATTGTTATATAATCCTCATAAATTATGTTTGAATATTATATATATGTACACCAACTATAATCCCTCCCTATTTTATGGATTTTTACATGTTTTAACAGAAACTTTGAAAACTATTTCCAAAATACAAGCTCGATTCAAGGGAATTTCTCAAATTCATATCTATTTTCAAGGGAACTCTATAATCTATTTTTTGAAACCATTATCCTTATAAGAACACTCATTTTATTATGAAAATACTATATTACTTCAACTATGTTTTTATACAAAGATTTTTCCAAAAGAAATCTTCTTTTCAAATTAAAAGAGAATTTATCTCAAGATTGCTTAATGATTTTATAAGAGTATTTGCGATTGATTCAACACTCTTATTGATTATTATGTATTATTGGGTTTAATAATTTATGAAGTCATCTACCATATTTTATTTTATTTTTATGAATAACTCTATTGTAGATTACCTATCCTAAAACCATTCACCATATTACTCGTAATGGTTAGTGTTTTATGTTTAATGATTGGGGAAAGATAGTTACATTTCATATGATAGTTTCAATATGAATGTATATGTTGTTTATGTTTATCCCCACTCATATGATGAATTCATTGGACTTATTATGTGATGGGTGGGTCCCATTATAACCCCTTTATGCATCATTAGGTCTCATGAGACAAATAGATGTGGAATTGGCCGAGGCATTTCCCAATGTGATATGGATTTTGGCTGAGGCCTTAATCATTAGACGTCTTGGCCGAGGCCTTGAAAAAATGTTTCAAAATGTCCAGAATATGCACTTCCCTCGTTATAAAGCTATTAATTGAAAGGTCATGTGGTTATTAGACTAGTATAATACCCATTATTATGTTATATTATGGAAAATTTTGCTGAGCTCATATTCTGGCCATTTTATGTTCAAATTTATTTTTAAAGGCATGTGTTTTCAATTATTCACCATGTATAATGTTTATATTATCTTCTGATGTATTGATTACTCTTACTGAGCATTTAAGCTCACCCCTTTCTTATGTTTCATTTTTCTCAGGACATGAAGAAGTAAATTACGAATGAATTGCAAGCATAATCTATGATACATGATGTTGCTAGTGGAATAAATTAGAGTTTTTTTTCCTTCATGATGTAATGATAAAATTGTGTATGTACCTTGTTTCCAATAATAATAAACTACTTGGTCCTTAAGAATGATTAGTCCTTCTATGTATTCCAACATAATCAAATAAGGTATCGGCTCCAAGCAGCTGGGGTCGGGTCCTTACAGCAAGCAGGATTCTTTGGTCCAAGAAGAAGGGACTTGAAGATCTTACTTGCTTGAGAGAGTCTCTCTCTAGAATTCAAGAGGAGATAGAGGCTCTCAATTCCAACACATGAATTTTTCAATGGGAAGATCCTCTCTCTTACTTATATAGTGAATATCTAAAATACCCAGTATGGGTTTCCGACCCTCATGTAATAGATATTCACAGTATAAGTATTATAAATATTTATTTATGAAAAATTAAATTATTCCATAAATAATATTTATAATTTTATCACCAACTGAAATATATATTAAATATATATTACATTATAATCTTGAGTCTATAACTCGACTCATATCTCTTGAAAATATTAAACGAACCCGGGATATTTAAATCCATTCAAATAATATTTTATCTTTTTATTTACTTAATCACTTGTAAATAAATGTTATAAATAAATTCAATAAATTATTCCAAACTTTAATGGTTAAAGAATTTATTTATTACTTGGAGATTCATAGAACTTGGATAATACTCAAACCCCATGGTGGGTCCCACCAAGTTCTATATTTCTATTCCCAGAACATGGCAGATTCTCAAGGTGCTATAGTGTGTGACCCTCTAGGACCTTATCTCAATAGTAGTGAATAATATTCACCGACCAAGAGTGGGGTCTAGCAACCCATCGAGGCCCCTATAGAGATAAGGTGAAGTCAAAGTAACAACTACCTTCCTATGAACATGGTCTGTGTAGTATAATCTATTCATTTTCGATATCTCAATAAAGAAGAATGCACACTAGTGTCATCATCCTTTATCTTTCTTTATTTTATTTGTTGATATGTCCAGATGGTCTTACCTTCCACTACCATGGCCATGGATTTAATGAAGGTGCAACCATCATAATCAACCAATCCTGAGATATATCTTCCTCAACTCAGAAGTAACAAATCTAATCTTGATCATTCAATCAATGTCATGTCACCAATGATGTACCCAACACAAACTACCTCGCCATGACTTCATTTCCATGGTTTTTTCCTTGCATCAAAGTACACAATTAAATGACATACATTGATAATAATCTCAATTCTGGAGACCATTACACATGTCGGTAGATAGGAACGACTAATGACACCTGAAACATGTGGTGTTCCTATTATGTAGGTCAGTCCTCATTATCTCAACTACTAGAGATCATTAAGTGTGAACTTCATGAGAAGATGTATCAATGCTTATGAGCCCTCATCACCCGATAGTCGCAGATCATCTATTTCCTTTCAGAATGATGTAATTAGACCATAGAAAATTAATTTAAGATTACTATCATGGTATCTCGAGGTTCTCATTATACCCTGGGATCTGCTATAACCCTTTGATACAACATGTAATCTAAGGAAATTTTCATAAACAAAGTGGATGCAGAAGTATCTACACTATTATGGAAAGATAAACACATGTATATATAAAAAACTACATACATGTAGTGGTAATCAAAGTAAAACACAAGTTGGGTCTAGGGTACCCACTTTCAACACTCCCACTTGCACTAGAGCCAATTACTAACAAGTCTCAATCCACTATCTCTCACATGAGAATCATGCTTCTACTGAGAAATGGATTTAGTCATGGGGTATTCCATGTTGTCCTCTATAGCTACTCTACTAACTCTGACTTCACCTCTTTGAGTAAAATCCTTCAAGAGATGAAACTTCTAAAGAATATTATTTGTCCTCTTGTGATACCTGGGATCCTTGGAAAGCACCACTACATCAATATTATCGCAATATACTATAACAGGGTCTGAACTGCTAGGCACAACACCAATTTCTGAGATAAAGCTTTGTATCCAAAGTTCTTCCTTTCCTGCATCGGAAGCTATAATATATTCAAACTCTACTGTAGAATCAGCAACCACAGCTTGCTTCGAGATTCTCGAGCTCACTACACCACCATTCTGGAAAAAGATGTATCCTGACTATGATTTCAAATCATCATGATCTATATGGAAACTAGCATCATTTTATCCTCTCACTACTAGTTCCTCATCTCCTCCATACACTAGGAATATATCCTTCATACACCTCAAGTACTTTAGTATAGTTTTAACACCTTCCCAATGCATCTCTCCTAGATTGGATTGATATCTACCCACCATGCTTAAAGTGAAGGCGACATCAAATCTAGTACATAGCATGGCATGCATGATAGAACCCACTACCAAGTCATAAGGTATTCTACTCATTCTGTCAATCTCCTCCTGTGTTTCTGGACATATTTTCTTGGAGAGATTTATACCATGTGACATAGGCAACAATCCTCTCTTGGATTATTCCATATTGTACCTTTTGATTACCTTGTCAATATATGTACTTTGACTTATCCCAAATATCCTTTGAGATCTATGTCAATAGATCTTGATCCCTATAATTTAGGTCACTTCACCTAAGTCTTTCATGTAGAATCATTCATTTAACCAAGTATTAACTGACTATAACACTTTCACTTCATTTCCCATAATTAATATGTCATCAACATATAACACTAGGAAAAATATGGAATTACCTTCAACCTTTTTATATACACAAGGCTCGCTTTCATTTTTGAAAAAACCAAATTCTCTTACGGCCTCATCAAAATGAGCATTCCATGACTGTGATGCCTACTTCAACCCATAAATGGATCTCTATAGCTTTCATACTTTATTGGTGTTATTTGACTTGAAAAACCCTTTGGGTTGAGTCATATAGACATCTTCAACCAACTTCCCATTTAGAAAATCATTTTTGACATCCATTTTCAAAATTTCATAATCATGAAAGGTTGTTATTGCAAGAAGTATTCTGATGGATTTAAGCATTGATACTAGTGACAAGGTTTCATCATAGTCAATACCTTGAAGATGTCTGAAACCCTTTGAAACCAGAATTATTTTAAATTTATTAACCTTATTATCCATGTCCAGCTTCTTTTTGAATACCCATTTGCATCCAATGGGATTTACATTAGCTGGAGGGTCTACCAAAATCCAAAATTGATTTTGGTACATGGACTTCATCTCAGAATGCATGGATTCTTTCCATTTAGTAGCTTCTTTTCCTTCTACTGCTTCCTTGTAGGTTAGAGTTTCATCATCATCTAGGACTAATGTGTCACCTGACTCGGTGATAATAAAACCATAACTATCTGTTTCTCTAACCTCTCTTGTAGACCTACGCAGTATTTTTGTCTCAGGAATAACTTCTTCTTCCAATTTATCTTGTAGATATTGTTCCTCTACCAACTCTTGAGCATCTGAATCATTAAATTCATCAAATTCAATATTTCTACCACTATTTACAATAAAAATGTGTTCCATTTCTAGAAATATGGCATGTATTTCCACAATAACTTTTCTATATAAAGAGTTATATAGGTAATATCCTTTGGTTTCCTTAGGATAACCTATAAAGATGCACTTCATGCTTCTGGATTCTAATTTGTCACTTGGTAAAGTCTTGAAAAATGTCTCACACCCCCATACATGTATGTGTGTAATACTGGGTTTCTTTCCATACCATAACTCATATGGAATCTCATCTGTAGCTTTATTTGGTACTCGGTTAAGGGTATATGCTGCTGTCTGCAAAGCGTATCCCCAAAAGGATAATGGAAGAGTTGCATAACTCATCATTGATGTGACCATGTCAAGTAAGGTCTTATTCCTACTTTCACTAACACCATTCCATTTTGTTGTATAAGGAGGAGTGAGTTGGGATATTATCCCACACTCCTTCAAGTGGTCAATGAAAGCTTGGTTAAGATATTCACTGCCTCAGTCTGAGCAGAGTGCTTTTATCTTCTTACCCAGTTGGTTTTCTACTTCATTTTGGTATTCCTTAAATATCTGAAAGGAATCATACTTATACTACATTAAGTAGATATATCCATACCTACTATAGTCATCGGTAAAAGTAATGAAGTATGAAAAACCACCCCTTTACTCTACTGGAAATGGACCACATACATCAGTACGTATTAATTCTAGTACTGCATTGGCTCTTTCTACCCTTCATGATAAAGGTGATTTAGTCATTTTGCCTTGTAAACAAGATTTACATACATCCAAGGGTTCTAACTGTATCAAGTCTAAATAACCTTCTTGATGTAATCTTCATAATCGCTTCTCGTTTACATGACCTAGCCTGAAGTGCCATAGGTGGGTGATATATGAGTCATGTTGACTGGTTTTGTCATTGATTTCCATTACGGGGTTCTTGAGTTCCAGCATGTATAAACCATTGTTAAGATGTGTCATACCATAACATATGTTATCCCTATAAAAGAGACAACATTTACTTCCAAACTTTAAATAAAATCCCATAGTGTCTAAACTTGACACGGAGATAATTTTTCTTGTTACAGAAGGTACATAATAAAAAAAATTAAAACTAAAACCAAACCACTTAGTAAGGTTAAGTGATAGTCTCCCACTACCAAGGCTGCCAGACTTGCACCATTTTCAGCTCAGAGATCCACTTCATCTTTTTCAATCTTCTTGAACCTACTTAGTTCCTGTATATGAATACAAATGTGTGAGCCACATGCCATATCCAATACCCAACTTGTAGATAAAGATATATTGCATTCAATGAAAAAAATACCTAAAGTAGAAGCATCAGTTTGCTTCTTCTTCCCAACTCTGCAATTCTTCTTCCAGGGGCCTTTCTTGCCGCATCCAAAGCAGACAGCTTCCTGGTCATTACTCTGCCTTTGAATCTTTGGCTTCTTTGTTGGACAATGCATTGGTGTCTTTGAACTTGACTTGGCCTTAGACCCCTTTTCCTTGCCCTTTTTTCTTTTCTTCACCATAAGGACAAATAAATTGGTATTTTTCATATCCTTGTCAACTTGGAGAACTAAATCCAAAAGGTCCAGGAGTGACTTTGCCATATCATTCATGTTATAATTGACAATGAAAGTCGAGAAGATTGGTGGTAAAGAGGCAAGAATGAGATCTACTGCTAGTTCTTGGTTCAATTTGAATCCAAGGGCTTCAAGCCCCTCAATATATACCCAATCATCTTGAGTACATGAGGACTATCTTGGTTCCCTTCTGCTAGCCTACACTTATATAGGGCACTTGAGATCTCATACCTTTTCTGCCTAGATATCTCCTGATATAAATCTTGGAGATGTGAAATCATATTGTAGGCATCCTCATCCTCATGCGTTTTCTACAATTGACTGGACATGGATGAGAACATGATGCATTGAACATCAAGTGCATCCTCTACATGCTTTTTCCATTTATCTTTTTCCTCCTTACTTGCTTCCTGAGGAGGATCAGCAGGAACTGAGGATTCTAGTACATATAACTTCATTTCTTGGTGTAGTACTATGCGCAAGTGCCTGTACCACTCCTAGGAGTTATTTCCAATCATGATATTTTCTTTACCCAAAAATTGATCGCAATGATAAAGTACTTTTGGTGTTGGTGATTTCCATTTTAAATCTACATCATATAAACATTAGCAGTTAGTACTTTGTCTTGATTATCTTTTTGACATTTATGATTAATAAATTATTATATCATTTTAATGTCTCCCACTATTTTAGCTAACCTTCATATCCCCCACTATTAGATTCAGAATACTATGTCGCTTGAGTACTCTAGTGGAAAAGATCCTCAAAACCTCCCTCGTAGTCTACAAGCTATGGCTACGCCACTACTAGGAGGGTTTCAAGGTAGGCACTAGGCTGGCCAACCACTTGACTCATGGTTCCTTGTATTGTTGAGTAAAGTCCCAACTTTTGGAATCTGAACCTGATTTCCCCAACATCTTGCCTCTAAAGTGATAGAAAGTTAGCTATGGATAATCCTTAACTACTCACTTTAGTTAAGTTGGCCCAATTCTCTCATGAAAATTCCCTGGTAGTAAGATTCACTCTCAACTATGGTTGATGAGCACCCTAAACACCCAGTTTTGTTTAAATGTGAGTAATGGAAGGCATTTAAGACTTAATATATCTTTGAGGTATTTTGATATTTATTGACGAATATAATCTTTTTATATTTATATGTTCAAACAAGATTTCCGCTCTCATAACTGAACATGCAATAGAAATACATTCTTCACATCTTTATGAATTTTTATCTTGTTTACTATTCTATGTGATCAAATAATAATCATGTACTCTCATAAAACAATAAAAAATGCATAAAGGTAAATCATGCAATCTGGATGGTCTTGAACATTCTATTATGATCGATCCATAATGGATCAATCTTCACCCAGGGGCATCCATACCTGTTTCGACACCTGACTCATGTTATAGCTAGCCCCAGTGCAAAGCACTCAGCTCCCGTCTAGATTACCACCTCTACTTGGAAAGGAATGTGTCTCGAATCATCATCGTATAATTAAAAATATACTCACACACAGGTGAGGGGGTCTAGGGGTACAAAATACAACTAGTGCATTGGACGCACAGTCCCTTATACATATTTGAATTAAAAGACGATTCACAGACCATCATTTATCTAATTAATATTTACAATCATCACACAAATTGAATAAATAATTAAATAAATAAAACCAGACATCCACGATTCGCTTTCTTGCTCAAGACTAGTTGGTATAAATAAAGCGCAATTAAAATTAAATTGCAATAAAATTAAATAGTACAAGGGCACTCTAATAAATTAAATGAATTTAAATAAATTTAATTTATTTATTTTATCAGTTTCAATTGTTTAATTTAATTTTAATTCCAAAAATTAAATTAAAACATTAATTTAATTTTAATTCAAAAAATTAAATTAAACCATTAATTTAATTTTAATTCTAAATTTAAATTAAACCATTAATTTAATTTTAATTATAAAATTAAATTAAACCATTAATTTAAATTTAATCTTATTTAAATTAATGTTTCAGATTCATACTTAAACTTAAATCCCAAATTAATTCTAATTAATTTAATTTAAAAAACAAAATTAATTAAATCTAATTATCGGGGTTACCTCTAGCTGGGGAAGGAGTCTCGCAGGACTGCGAACAGCTGCGAGGGTGTCTTACTAGAGCAGGGCAAAATTGCGGCATGACTGCGGTGTGACCGTGGCGTTACCACGGTGGGAACGTGACGTTACCACAGCGTGACTACGGTGAGACCGTAGCGTGACTGCGGCTTGACCGTGGCGTGTACGCTCGGTCCAGAAACACCCTTGCGGTGGTAGCATCCTTTGGTGAGGCGCGACCAGATAGGGACATCAGCGGACTCCTCTGGCGAGGCGCGAGGGTAGAAGTGTGCTGCTCTAGCGAGCTGTAGAGGCGGCGTCCTGCTGCTCTGACGAGCCGTGAGGGTGGAGATAGCGAGGTCGGGCACAACACCGAGGGAGGCTGGGTGGAGTGGTCAGGCTGAGACATCATCTTGGGGTACTCCGAGAGGGTGTGATCCAGCCGAGACGGTGAGGTGGAGCCGGCACAGCTGGCTGATGTGACGGTGGTGATCTCAGAGGGAGGCGTGGGGCTCGATTTTGACAAGGCGCAGAGGGAGGGTTGGGCGCTGCTCGGTCTACAGAGGCGCGAAGCGAGGAAGGCCAGGGGTATGAGGCAGCTAGGGTTCCAGGGTGTGTACGGCGCGCTGTGCGTGGAAAAATACCTACAAGTCTTCTTATTTCCCCTCTTTTTTTATAGTTTTGTCTTTATATAAAACCAACCCCACCCTTTTTTTAAAAGAGAAGTCCAGATTGGGTCTTGGTCTCTCCCCTTTTTTAAAAAAAACTAAAGTCTAAATACTTTAATAAAAAAATATGACTTCACTAAAAGGTATAAGATAATTCCCTCCTTTTTTAAAATTTTTATTTTTATTTGAAAAAAATAAAATAATATTATATAATAATATATTTTATTTAACTCCTAAAAATAAACCCACCATAAAAATTTTAGTGACTAGATTCTGGCCAAAGCATGGATAGATTTCAGTACTTTAAAGAACACATAAATAAATTAAAACATGTTCTTCAAAAATAATAATCCAAATAACTTAAAACTGATGACGTCGATCCAATTAAAATTTTCAAATGGACGTAACTTGGCCATTTGAAAATGGATCGACGTACAGTTGAATATTTTGGAACCGATTTAATACCTTGTACTTAAATTTAAATCAATTTAATTTTTTCTTTGACTATGAGAAACCACACGTCCCTCTGATACCACTTTTAGGTACTGTGATGGGTAGTGGAAGCCGATGGTCCAGAAAATTAAAAAAATCGTCACTACAGTGACGTAACAACATCGACTCTAGTGATCTCATCCATGTATGGTATGAGAACCACGCATGGATTTGACAGAGCACAAAATAAAATTCAAACTAGTACCTTTTTCATATGTGATGTGTCTAATTCTGTCGCAAGATGTCGGTGACTGTTGCTCGAAGACTCCAACATTGAAGCCCTCTATATCATCCACACACGCCTATTAAATCTACTCACGTGTCATTCTTCAGAATCCAGGTGCTAGCGTGGTACACCAATGATATCTTCGACACAACGGTGATCACCGCAAGCAAAAGTCTTCGATCCAAGAAGAAGGGACTGGAAGATCTTGTTTACTTGAGAGATTATCTCTCTAGAATTCAGGAGGAGAGAGAGGCTCTCAATTCCAACACATGAATTGTTCAATGGGAAGACCCTCTCTCTTACTTATATAGGGAATATCTAAAATACCTGGTATGGGTTCTCAGCCCCCGTGTAATAGATATTCACAGTATAAGTATTGTAAATAATAATTTATGAAAAATTAAATTATGCCATAAATAATATTTATAATTTTATCACTAACTGCAATATTTATTAAATATATATTACGTGATAATATTGAGTCTATAACTCGACTCACATCTCCTGAAAATATTAAATGAACCTTGGATATTTAAATCTCTTCGAATAATATTTTATCTTTATATTTACTTAATCACTTGTAAATACATGTTATAAATAAATTCAAAAAATTATTCTAAACTTGAATAATTAAAGAATTAATTTATTACTTGGTGATCCGTAGAACTTGAATAATACTCATACCCTATAGTGGGGCCCACCAAGTTCTATATTCCTATTCCTAGAACATAGAATATTCACAAGGTGCTATAGTGTGTGACCCTCTGGGCCCTTATCTCAATAGCAATGAATAATATTCACTGACCAAGAGCGGGGTCTAACAACCCATCGAGGCCCCTATAAAGATAAGGTAAAGTCAAAGCAACGAATAACTTCCTAAAAAAATGGTCTGTGTAATATAATCTATTCATCATTGATATCTCAATAAAGTAGAATGTACAATAGTGTCATCATCCTTTATCTTGATTTATTTTATTTGTTGATCTATCCAGACGGTCTTACCTTCCACTACCATGGCCATGGATTTATTGAAATTACAACCATCCTAATCAAACAGGCTCGAGATATCTCTTCCTCAAATTGGAAGCGAAAAAATTTATCTTGATCATTCAATCAATGTCATGTCACCAATAACATACCCAACACAAACTACCTCACCATGACTTCATTGCCACAGTTTTCACCTTGCATCAAAGTATGTAATTAAATGACATACATTGATAATGATCTCAAGTATGGAGACCATTACACATGTCCATAGATAGGAATGACAAATGACACCTGAAACATGTGGTGTTTCTATCATGTGGGTCAGTGCTCATGATATCAACTACTAGGGATCATCAATTGTGAACTTCATGAGAATAATTCTTAATGCTTATGAGCCCCCAGTACCTGATAGTCGCACATCATCTTTGTCCTTTCAGAATGATGTAACTAGACCATAGGTATAGCGACCCAGCCTTTTCTTACATTACTATCAAATCATTTTAAAGATAAAAAACATAATAGTATAACACATATAGGATCCAAAGTATTAGTGTTATGGTAAAACTAGGACCATACATAAACAATTACAACATCAAGCATAAACATTTATTTAATTCCTTCTTCTCTAGATTCTTATTGGCACTTGACCTCTCCTTAGTACATGTAGCCACATGAGGATATACATCAAGAGGGGTGATCTAAAATCCCATTAAGAGTATAAATAAGAATAATATAACAATGGGTGAGCCTAACCATAACATAGGCAAAGGATCATGAACATGCGAGGAAGCATTAATAAGAGACTTGAAATGTGGCAATGCATAAAAAATGAAACATCATGTCTTAGTGGTTAACTACCACACATACTTGTGAACAAAGCTAGCATATTGTTAACACATAATTTCACATTAACTCATGAGATTCATCACTTTAATCAATTCATTGGAACACTGTATAATTCTAGGCACACCCGTCACATTGAAACATTCATATTGCGCTATATAATTCCAAGCACACCAGTCACATCATAACATTATCATTTATCATGCATGAAATAATGAACATATATCAAAAATGAACATAACTAACCCATGTAAAGTAATGGGTTTCATCTCATAAGAACACATTCATAAGCATTGGGTTCCCAAAATTAAGTGGGAATAACATACATGTTACAAGAACCGTCAACCTTGAATGAGAAGTAAAAGGTGTGTTCTTAAAAGAAGAGTTCTTTTGGAAAACATTTTGTTTTACATAAACACCAGTGAAAAACATTTATATCCTAGAAAAGGAAATAAAATGATGAAAAAAATGATTTTTAAGGAGTAACCATATCAAAAAAGGAGTGAATGAGGGAGAACTCGGAGGATGAAAGTTGGGTTCAAGAATTTCCCCTTACCTTGTATCCGAACACTTTCATTGCTTTAATGTCATATATAACCAAATTAGATTCATTAATTAACCATTAAGGAACCTTTTTTACAAGAATATGGTTCATTATGGTTTCATTAAGTTATTTTATGTGCCTTTGGATGAGTTATAGAGTTTAAAAACATTGCTTGGGAATGTTTGTTTTTATGGTTTTCTTGAGCATTTCACTTGTATTCATAAATTGTAGTTTGGGTAGAACATGGGTAAACATAAAGAACTGATATTTCATGTTATTAATTATATTATAGAAGTTTAAATGACCTTATAATGAATTATATTATATACCATGTGGATGAATCATTAAATAATAATTAAATGATGATTGTTTGGGTTAATTTGGGTGGTTTAACAAACTTATTTTGATTAATAATTTAGTAATATGTACATAAGTTAGTTACAGAACTTTAAATAGGAAATAATACATATAAAATATTCTAGTTCAACTATAAAAATGGTTTAATGACCAGATTTTAAGGTAGAAATGGAAAAAAGAAAACATGTCGTTCTTGAAGGTGGTAGATTAACACCTCACGAACAACATTTTCTTTTATAAAATAAAAGGAAGAGGAGAAGGGGGTTGGATGGTATAATATCCAATTAGTATCATAACATTCCATTATATGTATGATACTATAGTTAAAATACCATTTATATGAAGATAGGTGAGGATAGAATAAGAAAAGAACTTGAAATTGAAAGGAAATTAAAGGAAAAGAGGGAGAGAAATTACCTCTTGAATCTTCCTCTTGAGATCCACCTTAAGGGACCTAGGATTGGTCTTTTGATAAGACCAGAAGCTCTTGGACGTGGGGGAGGGGATAGGGAAGATTCTTGGGTAGATTTTAGACAAGGTTTGATGCTTGAGAGGTGTGAGTTAATGAGGGTGTGAAGGGTGGTATTTATAGTAGAGGGGAGAGGGGATTTCTCAATATAAAATTCATTAATTAATTATTTCTCAAAAAGACAAGGAATAGTGAGTCTTTCATGACCAATAATAGTAATTTTATCATGTGAAACCGAACCAATTGGGCTTACATCAGGAGAACATAATGCATGAATCTATAATTAGCCTAATTAGCTTATTTTGTAAATTATGGTATTTCATTATTCATCAAAAATTCAAATATTTCAGAAAAATACCAAAAAATAACCCCAACAATTTTTCGATGTGTAGAATCAAAAAGTGAAGTACATTTTTAAAAATTAATTTTCTAAATATGATTAATTTAATATTTAATTAAAATCATAATTTACTTGAAAAATACAGTTTTTAAAATTAAAACTGATTTTATAATGCTTTCAAAAATTACGTAAGGTCTTATAAAATTATCTAAAAACTAGAAGACATAGAATTGTTAATTTATGATCACATTTTAAGAAAATAAATTTTCTTTTAAATTAATTAATTATTTATTTATGACTTACAAAAATACCAATACTTTTATTATGGTCAAATTGTCACTTTCTAAGATGCCTAAATTTTATTTAATTATTCATGGGTAAGGTTACTCTTATTTTAGACGATTTACTATTCATAAGGTTCATATTACTATTCATAAGGGTAGGTTACTATTTACCAAAAATTAAGTTTTTTCTATCGGACTCCAAACATCTTACTGATCACAACTTTGTATATAAGATTTTTGAAATTCAAACCATAGAAGTGGAAAAATTGTGTTTAATGGTCACATTGTATTTAATATCATGATATTTCATTGTGCTTCCTAATGTGATTATACTATAGGGAATAATTATAGAAAGGGAATTCCATTGATAAAACTTTGGGTCATTACATTCTTCCCCCCTTATGAAATTTCTCCCTCGAAATTTCACTTTACACAAATAGGTGAGGGTACTTCTCCTTCATCGCCTCCTCCAGTTCCCAAGTAGATTCTTCAAAGATATAGTTCCTCTAAAACACTTTGAAAATATGGGTTGTCTTGTTGCGTAGAAACTTATCTCTCTGGTCCAGAATCTTTACTAGCTACTCCTCATAGGAGAGATCATCTTCCAACTGTACCACCTCTGAGTTCAGTACATGCGAGGGATCAGGTATGTACTCACTTAGGAGTGATACATGAAACACATCATGAAATTGAGCCATATTTGGTGGAAGTGCAAGCTGATAGGCCACGACTCCTATGCGGTCAAGGATATCAAAGGGGCCAATGTACCTTGGGCTTAGCTTCCCTTTCTTTCCAAATCGCATGACTCTCTTCCATGGTGATATTTGAAGGAAGTCTTTATCTCCAACGTCGAACTCCAAGTCCCTTAGACGGTTGTCAGCATATCTATTTTGATAAATTTGAGCAGCTTTGATGTGTCTCTAGATGACTTGAACCTTCTCAGTCATCTCTTGCACAAGATCGGGTCCAAGTAGATTTCTTTCTCCAACTTCATCCCAACAAGTTGGAGTTCTACATCGCTTTCCATACAGAGTTTCATATGGATCCATATGAATACTCAAGTGGAAGATATTTTTGTATGAGAACTCAAACAATGGGAGATACTAATCTCATCCACCTATGAATTCTAGAGAGCAAGCTCTTATCATACCTTCAAGCGTCTGAATAGTCCTTTCAAATTGGCCATCAGTTTGGGGGTGATAGGCCATGCTGAAATTTAATTCAGTACTCAAGGCATGTTGAAGACTCCTCCAAAATTTAGATGTGAACCTTAGATCACAATCAGATACAATTGAGAGTTGAACTCCATGTAGTCTCACCAATTCCTTTACATATATCTTTGTAAAATGTTCAAGCAAGAGGTCTTCCCGAATAGAAATAAAATGGGAAATCTTCGTGAGTCGATCAACCATAACCCATATCACATTACTTCCCTTCAACATCTTCGGGAGACCCATGACAAAGTCTATAGTGACATTTTCCCATTTCCACATGGGTATAGGCAATGGATACATCATCCCTTTGGACTTTTGTCGCTCTTCTTTAACTTGTTGACATACCAAGCACCTTGATATATATTCCGAAGTCTTTTTCTTCATATTATCCCACCAGAAGTGTTCTTGGACGTCATGGTACATCTTAGTACTCCCATGATGGATAGAGAATGTTGAGCTATGTGCATTTTCCAATAGCACCTTCTATATCCTGGGTGATGAAGGCACACAAAGCCGCATTACAAACCAAATCACACCATCATCGTCGATATGGAACTCTTGTAGATTCCATTCCTTTACTGCATTCATCCTCTTTTGTATCTCCACATCATCCCTTTTTGCTTCCTTAATCTTCTCTTGGATGGATGGTTGAACAATAATTTGGACAATGTAGGATTTATCCCCTTACCTTATGATTTATAAATCCATACTTTGCATATCTAAGAAGATAAGGTCTTTCTCAATCCGTAACATGGATATAGTAACAGGTTCTTTTCTGCTTAGAGAATTAGCTACCTTGTTATCCTTTCCAGGATGATAGTGAATAGAGCAATCATAATCCTTGATTATCTCTAACCATATCCTTTGACACATGTTGAGCTCCTCTTTTGTGAATATATACTTTAGGCACTTATGGTCGGTGTATATGTCACACTTCTCTCCGTAAAGGTAGTGCCTCCAGATTTTCAAGAAAAAAATAACGGTTGTCATCTCTAGATCATGCATCGGGAAGTTTTGCACATGGATCTTCAACTGTCGTGAGGCATAGGCTATCACATTGTCATTTTTCATGAGTACACAACCCAAGATTTTCTTTGAAGAATGACTGTATATCACAAAACTTTCTCTACTTTTCAGTAGAGTGAGTACAGGTGCAGTGAAAAGCCTTCTATTTAGCTCCTTGAATCTTCCCTCACATTCTTCTGTCTAGACATACTTTACCCCTTTCCTTGTTAACTTAGTTATTGGGCTTGAAAATTGTGAGAAATTTCTCACAAAATGTCGGTAGTACCCAGATAATCCAAGAAAGATACAGATTTCTATGACACTAGAGGGCCTAGGACATTCCTCAATTGCCTTTTTTTGATGGGTCTACAGAAATTACCTCACTTATGATCACATGTCCCAAGAATGTGACTTTCTTCATCCAAAAGTCACACTTTATGAACTTGGCATACAACTTCTCCTTTCTCAATGTTTCCAAAACAAGTCTTATATGTTCTTCATGTTCCTCCTTTCTCTTAGAGTAGATGAGAATATCATCAATAAACACTATCACAAATTTATCTAGGTAATATCTAAAGACTCTATTCATCAAATCCATGAAGATTGTAGGGGTATTAGTAAGTCCAAAGGGCATCACCAGAAACTCATAGTGCCCATACCTTGTGTAACACCCAAAGTTTTTCTAAAAATAAATAGAAATGCATGGAACATTGTTTGAAGTAGATATTTATAACTATCCTTTAAACCTAATTTTTCCACTTCTATGTTTTGAATTTCAAGAAACTATCATCTACAATTGTGTTAAGTAAGTTATTTGGAGTTCGATTAAACCAACATGTTTTTTTGTGAATAGTAACATACCCTTATTAATAGTAATATGACCCTAATGAATAGTAAAATTTATTATTTTTTTATTTAATATTTCCATGTTACTTCATCTAAGATATGTTTGTTCATAATGGTTGTCCACAGAATTAATAGGGATGTTGAAGAGGAGAAGCACCGACAGAATGACCTCCTTCTAGATCTACAGCCCATAATGGTAGGGATTGGAACCAAGCAGTTTGTGATAGTAATGGATCAGCTAATGCAGGAAATAAATGGTGGTGGCATCCATGAAAGAGAACAAATAGATTTACCACAACAGAACATGATAGTAGTGGAACATTTTATGAGACAACACCCTCCTTCTTTAAATGGATCTTCTGACCCAGTAGCTGCTGGAGAATGGATCAAAGCCCTTGAAAATATATTCGATGTTATGGTATGTTCAGACAATCAAAAGGTAAGTCTTTCCGTTTATCGTTTTGAAGGAGAAGCTGATCAGTGGTGGTCAATGGTAAGGAATATCAAGGGTAGAGAGAATTTTTATGCCTTAGAGTGGGATGAATTTAAAAGTCTTTTCCTTGAAAAATATTTTCCTAAGGTGGTGTGAATTAGGGTGGAGAAGCAATTCATTGAATTGAAATAGAAGGAGTAAGATTCAGTGGTCGTGTATGAAGCAAACTTCACTCGACTGGAGAGGTATGCTCCAAATCTTATTCTGGATCTTGATATAAAAATTAGACACTTTTACTCAGGACTTAATCCAAGGTATCGAAGGGAGTTGTCCTCCCGTGAATTCAAAAGTTATGAGAAACTTGTACATTGTACTGAGAGGGTATAGATGGAGTTTGCTGATGATCATGTGAATTTTATAAATAAGGAGAATAAGAGGTATATATGGAAAGAAATGAGTAAGAATCGACCAAATAAATACGATGGTAAAAAAATCCAATTTCCAGTTTGTGAAAAGTGTGGAAAGAAACACCCTGGGGAATGTCTTAGAAAAACTAGGAAGTGTTTTAAATGTCCTAAGCTTGGACATATGGCCTAAGATTGCAATGAAAATTATCCTAAGACTAATCATGATAAGCATACTATAAAGTGTTTTAAATGTGGTGAAATGGGTTATTATGCAAATGTCTTCCCCAAGAGAGATCTGAATGATGCAAAGAAGCTAGACTACAAGTAGAAAGGTGTAGTGAGATCCTTTGCGACTACGTCAGTAGATGTCAGACCATCCAATGAATTTGTATCAGGTACTTTGTTTGTTCACTCATATTTTGCTAAAATTTTGTTTGATATGGGGTCTACACATTCCTTCAACTCTGAGAAATTTTCTAGTAAATTGGAAATATCACCTCAATAAATGAGACCCGAACTTGTTGTTAAAACACGAGAGGGAAATATTATTGCAAAGAGGAATTATAAGAATATTTATATTGTGGTATTTGGAAATACTTTACCTATAAACCTTGTTGTTTTACCCTTAGTCTAGTTTGATGTTATTCTGGGAATGGATTGGCTTTCTATTTATCATGAAAAGATTGACTGTAGATCTAAAGAAGTTGTTTTTTAGAAAGAGCTTCTATTTTTATACAATAATGAACCCATACAATTGATAACATATCAAGAAGTTGAGAAACTATTGAAAGATGGAATTAAAAGTTATCTTGCTCATATTGTTGAAAACAAGGGAACTATTCAGATGAATGATGTACTGGTGGTAAATAAATACCTTGATGTTTTTTCTGATGAGTTACCCGGTGTCATACATGATCGGGAAGTCAAATTCACAATTGACTTAGTTCCTGATGCTAAGATAATTTCAAAACCCACATATCATATGGCTCAAATAGAAATTCTTTAATTGAAAAATTATTTACAAGATTTTCTTGACAAAGGCTTCATTCGTCCTAGAACTTCACCATGGGTAGACCCTATTTTGTTTGTTAAAAAGAAAGATGGTTCCATGAGACTTTTCATTGATTATAGTGCTTTGAACAACATCACTATTAAAAACAAGTATCATTTTCCTCATATCGATGACTTGTTTGATTAGTTCAAGGGAGCTCAGTACTTTTGCAAGATTGACTTGAGATCTGGATACCATCAGCTGAAGGTGAAGGAGGATGACATCCCGAAAAAATCCTATCGTACTATATATGGGCATTATGAATTTTTTTTTATATAGTTTGGATTAACTAATGAACCTTCTTTATTCACGAATCTTATAAATAGAGTATTTCATGAGTTCTTGGATAAGTTTTTGGTTGTATTTATTGATGAAATTCTGGTATTTTCTAAAAATAAAGAGGAGCGTGAAAAAATATAAGGGTTGTTTTACAAACTTTAAAAGAAAAGAAACTGTATAGAAAATTCAGCAAGTGTGATTTTTGGTTGCAATAGATTTCTTTTCTTGGTCACATTATAAATAAAGATGGAATAATAGTTGATCCTGATAAAACAAAAGTGGTTGATGAATGGCCAAGACCCACAAATGTTACAGAGATTCGTAGTTTTCTTGGATTAGTAGGTTATTACCGACGTTTTGTTAAGAACTTTGCTCGATTATCTAGCCCAATAACTAAGTTAACATGAAAAGGGGTTAAATTTGTTTGGATAGAAGAATGTGATGTTTGTTTTCAGGAACTAAAGAAGAGATTGGTGAATGCTCCAGTTTTGGCCTTACCTTCCTGGAATGGTGAGTTTGTCATCTACAGTGATTCTTTGTTGAAGGGACTTGGTTGTGTTTTGATACAGAATGATCAGGTAATTGCTTATGCTTCAAGATAACTAAAACCTCATGAGTTAAATTATCCCAAACATGATTTGGAATTGGTAGCTATGGTTTTTTCTTTGAAAATATGGAGTCATCGTTTATATAGAACCAAATGTCAAATATATAATGACTATAAAAGTCTGAAGTATATATTTACTCAGAAGGAATTAATCATGAGGAAGAGAAGATGGATTGAACTGATAAAGGATTATTATTGCATGATCAATTACCATCCTGGAAAATCAAACAAAGTGGTGGATACCTTGAGTCATAAACATCATGCATCATTAACCATGTTACGTTTAGAACATGATCCCTTGATTAATTATTTGATGAATTTTGGCTTAGAAGTTGTTGGTGCATGAAATACATCTATTTTGTTTCAGGTTTCAGTGCGGTCTTCATTGTCAGACAGAATTAAGCGAGTGCAGAAGGAAGACTGTGAGCTACAGAAAAAGGTAGAATTGGTTAAAATGGGTAAGTTGCTATAATTTAACCTTGATAAAGATTGTGTTTTAAGATTTGGAAAAAGGTTGTGTGTGCCTAGTGATTCTGAGATAAAGAAAGATTTGTTGTGTGAATCTCATAGTTCTCCATTTTCATTTCATCCTGGAAGTACTAATATGTATAGGGGCCTTCGGGAGTATTATTGGTTGGATAGAATGAAAAGAGATATTGTTAATTTTACCATGAGATGTTTGACATGTCAATAGGTTAAAGCATAGTGGTAGTTACCAAAGGGGATGCTTCAGCCTTTTCCAATGCCATAGTGGAAATGGGAGAATGTATCCATGGACCTTGTGGTGGGACTACCAAATACTTCCCAAGGTAACAATGTGATTTGGGTTATTGTTGATCAGCTGACAAAATATGCACAATTTCTTTCTATTCGAGATACAATGTCTTTGGATCAGCTTTCTCGATTGTATCTCAAGGATATTTTCAGGTTACATGGAGTTCCTCTTTCAATTGTATCTGACTGAGATCCCAAGTTCACTTCTAACTTTTGGAAGGGACTTCAGAAGTTGTTGGGAACAGAGTTAAATTTTAGTATAGCTTTTCATCCTCAATCAGATGGGAATTCAGAACGAACGATTCTGACTTTAAAAGATATGATTCGAGCTTGTTCAATGGACTACTGGGGAATTTGGGATCAACATATTTCTTTATTTGAGTTTTCTTATAATATAATTTTTCATTCCAGTATACAAATGGTGCCTTTTGAGGCTTTGTATGGAAAGCGGTGTCAGACTCCATCATTTTGGGATGAAGTCGGTGAAAGAAATTTGATGGGGCTATAATTAGTGGAGGAAGTGGCTAAGAAAGTGAGGATGATTCAGCATCACATGAGGACAGCTCAGAGCAGGCAAAAAAGTTATGTAGATAACAGATGGAAAGACTTCTCTTTCAATGTAGGTGACCATGTTTTCCTTAAAATATCTCCTTAGAAAAGTGTGATGTGTTTCGGTAAGAAATGGAATCTAAGTCCACAATTCATCGGTCCTTTTTAAATCTTGGAGAAAGTTGGAAAAGTGGCATATTGCCTAGCTTTTCCTCTGAGTTTGTCTCATGTACATAATGTTTTTCATGTTTCAATGTTGAGAAAGTATGTTCCAGATTCATCACATGTCTTGAGCCCAAAAGCAGTTCAGCTGGAAGAGAAACCAGTTCAGCTTCTTCATCGAAAGAACAGGTATTGCGGAATAAGGTAATCCACCAGGTAAAGGTTTTGTAGAGAAACCACATGGTTGAAGAAGCAACATCAGAGTCTCAAAATTCTATGAGGGAAAAGTACCCTCGGTTGTTTAATAAGTAAATAAAATTGCGAGGACACAATTTCCAAAAGGTGGGGATAATGTAACAGCCCAAGTTTTTTTAAAAATAAATAGAAATGCATGGAACATTGTTTTAAGTAGATATTTATAAATATCATTTAAACATAATTTTTCCACTTCAATGTTTTTAATTTCAAAAAACTATCATCTACAATTGTGTTCAGTAAGTTATTTGGATTCCGATGAAACCAACTTGTTTTTTTTTGTGAATAGTAACATACCCTTATAAATAGTAATATGAATAGTAATATGACCCTAATGAATAGTAAATTTTATTATTATTTCATTTTCTTAAGGATTTAAGATAATAACATCTTGGTTAATTTTTCATCGTGATATAGAAGTAGTTATAGAATTCGAATTGTTAATTTTTGAATTAAGTATTATTTTATTTAAAAATTAAATTATTAATATTTAGAAAATTATTTTCAAAAAATGGACTTCATTTTTGAATTCTACGCATCGAAATATGGTTAGGGTAAATTTTTTGGTATTTTTCTGAAATTCTTGAATTTTCGATGAATAGTGAAATACAATAAAATACTGTATAATCAAATTATTAGTAAAATACACTATTTATGACATCATAAGTGATTCAAAGCCACTTGGTTAGAACTCACATTCCATTACTACTATTTGAGGTTACATGAACTAAGACTATTCATAATATTGGGAAAAAATATTATAATAATGATTAAAATAATGAAAAATACCCCCTCTCCTCCACTATAAATACCACCCTCACTCCCCTCTTCTTCCCACACCTATTATGACAACCTTGCTTTTATTACAAACTTAAACATGATTTATTACATAAACTATTCACTTGATACAAAATGGAAGATCGAGAGGTCTAGTGTCTTTGGGGATTATGATCATTACATAACAACTTAAAACATGAAATACAACATCTTTATTGAAAACTTCTTTTACATGACCACTACATTCCCTCGTACATAGAATTGCATGGGATAACCTGAGGACATGCATAAGAAAAGGGTGATCTATAAAGCCCAGTAAGGGAATAAACACGGAATAAATGAGGAGTACAATACATGTTAGACAATAGGAATATCAATAGAGCACAAGAGAAACATGAACATAAAGGCATGATAAAGCATGATAATCATAACATGGAAATGTGGCAACAACACTTAACATGGAATTAGCATGAGCCAAGGCTCATTACACATGGATCATGAGTAAATTATCATTGCACGTGAAGCACGAGTAAACCCTCATTGCACTTGAATTAGCATGAGTCAACACTCATTGCACATGACGTATCATGATACTATACTTTACCCAATGCATTGGAGCACTATAAGGGCGCACCCTTCTTAAACATTTCATTTCATGCATAAGTGTTCCACATGGATCATAAAACATGGATTCATAAAACATAATAATTTATTCCACGGTAAAGGAATGTGTAATTCATACATGAAACTTTATAATCAATAAGTAAATGTGCATAAATTTGAATTCCCTTTATGGAGAAATGGGCATGGTATTCACTACACAATGGCATTGGCTTAGAAAATCGGTGCGATTTCGGCAGCGTAATGACGTGACATAAGAATTCATAAAAACGGTTGATGAGAGAGAAAGGGGTTCCTCATCATATTTACATGTAATGGATAGTAATTAGGTCATATAGATACATGTCCCAACAATTATAATGGAATTTAGATTCATGATACAAAAGTATTGCTTGAATGTAAATGAGGAGAGATAAGTTTCTTTCGGAATTTCGGCATAGTAACGGGTGTACATGGGAGGCATTTAATGAGAGAGAAAGGGTCTCCCATAATTCAAACATAAATAGGGCAGTATGAGGGAGGTGTGAAACCATACCCCAGCATTCATAATTGAAATTAAAAGGTCAAAACAACTTAAAGAAAATTGGAAAAAAATGAGAAAGGAAGAAAAAACCCTTACTTGGAAGTGTGCTTCCAAAGGCTTGAGAGAGGATCGATAGAGGATTATTGGGAGATTGGGGCACCTTGGGAGGATTATAGAGAGAGTAGGGCAGAGGTTGGACGAACTCCAAAGGCTTTGAGTGAGGAGTAAGTGGGATCTTGGGTGGGTTTATATAGAAAGGTGAGTAAATTCTTTATTATTTAGGTTTGGGACCACTTACATTAAACTAATCCAAACCACAAATCAGCTCATGGATTTTGCCCACGGTTTTTTGAAAAAGGGAGAGGAAAAAAATATTTTATAAGGCCAAAGTCCTAACTTCTTAAAATAATGGGATTACTTATGTGGAGGTGATCCACACTCCCATGGAAAATAATTTAAAAATATAAGATGTTTAATAAGTCTTGAGGGGTCCATTAATGCTTTGTAAAATAAGTCAAACAAACCCAAAATCACATTATTTTAATGGTAAAACATATATTGGCCGAACATAAAGCTTATAGTATTTTATTACATCACTATTGGGTCATTATGATGTCATAAAACACATTATATATTTAAACGGTATTTAATTTTTACCCAAAAATTTGACTGTATCAGAAAATTATTAAAAATTCACCGTTGAATAATTTTGACATCCTGATTCCAGAAATAACATTTATTTTATCTAAATAATTTTATAAATATGTTAATTTTCACTTTTAAAATAAAAACCTACATTTATCGAAAATTCACGGGTTTTGACAAAAATGGATTTCAAACCTTAATAAAAATTACAATTGCATTCATAAGATTATAAGATTATTTATTTTTAATAAAAATTAATTTAATAATAATAATAATATTTTATTAAAATATTATTTAATTCAAAATTCCCTTAATTTAATAAAATCGAATTCTTAATTAAATAATAACTAAAAACACTATTTGTACTTTAAAAACTATTTAAAATGTATCAATAATGACAAGAAAGTATATTCATTTTTATATACAAAAATAATGTACATGAATATAGTACTAGAAATTTGTTACATAACCCCTTAAAACAGCTGCATAATACCTAAGGGTAAGGTGTGCGATGGTGACAGACTCTTGGGGTGGCTCGGATAACATCGCTCGAGTGGTAATCTCTATCAACTTCCACTTTTCCCGTAGATGGTCTTGTTCGAGCTTGACATGGTGAAGCTCAGCTTGGGCTTGGTCAAGAACGAAGCCCAAAGATGCCACCTCTTTTCTGAGATCCAACAAATGGGCTTCGTATGGATCAATTCTACTGGATGATGCCATCGCTTCTTTTGTCTGAGTAAATTGGGTTCGTTAAAGCCTTATATTTATACTAATCATGTGATCACTGTTCAACGACTATAAAAGTAACGGTCACAATTCTTAACATAAAACCAAAGAAGTTGACATTTTATATAAACGTTTTACATAAATATACATTTAACTAGATCAAGAGGAATTTCCATTAATGAAACTTTGGGTCGTTACAATATTCCCCCCTTAAGAAATTTCACCCTCGAAATTTCCTTTTTCCACACTAAAATAGATGTGGGTAACTCAGCTTCATCATTTCCTCTAATTCCCAAGTCGCTTCTTCAAACTTGTGGTTTCTCCACAACACCTTAATGAGGGGCATTGTCTTATTTCGTAGAACTTTTTCTCTATAATCTAAGATCTTTACTGGTTTCTCCTCATAAGAAATATCATCCGCCAATTGTACCACCTCAAAAGAGAGTACATGTGAAGGGTCTGGTGGGTAATTCCTTAAGAGGGATACATTAAAGACATCATGTACTTTGGCCATGGTAGGTGGAAGTGCTAGTAGATAGGCCACAGCCCCGACACGATCAAGAATCTCGAAGGGGCCGATGTACCTTGGACTTAACTTCCATTTCTTTCCAAACCTCATGACCTTATTCCACAAAGATATGCGTAGAAAAACCATGTCTCCAACTTTAAACTCAAGGTCTCGTCGACGATTATCTGCATAACTCTTCTGTCGACTCTGGGCTACCTTGATATGGTGCTGAATGGTTTTCACCTTCTCCACCATTTCTTCAACCATTTCTGGTCCAAGCAGCTTACGTTCACCGACCTCATCCCAACATGCCAGTATTCTGCACCTTTTCCCATACAGGGGTTCATAGGAAGATGTTGATCTCATCCTCCTTTAAAGTCTATTGAGCACGCTCTCGACATGTCCTCAAGTGTTTGGATAGTCTGCTCAAATTGGCCATCAGTTTGAGGATGATAGGCCGTACTGAAGTTCAATTCAGTATTCAGAGCATGTTGAAGACTCTTCCAAAACTTAGAGGTGAATCTTGGATCTTGATCAGACACAATAGATAGTGGTACTCCATTTAGCCTTACCACTTCCCTAATATATATATGTTCTAGTTGATCCAATGAGAAATCCTCCTGAATAGTAATGAAGTGTGCAGTCTTTGTAAGACGATCCACCACAACCCAGATTGCATTGTTGCCTTTGGTTGTCCTCGGAAGTCCGGTGACAAAGTCCATGGTGATGTTCTCCCATTTCCATTCTGGTATGGGCAATGGTTGCATCATCCCCTTAGACTTCTGCCTCTCTTCCTTCACTTGCTAGCACACCAGGCACTTTGATGTATATTCAACGATCTCCTTCTTCATATTATCCCATCAAAAATTTTCTCAGAGATCTCAATACATCTTTGTGTTCCCTGGGTGAATAGAGAAATTTGAACTGTGTGCATCATCCAAAAGTTCCTTCTTCAGCTCCAGACTTGATAGAAGACATAGTCTTTTCCCAAATCTCACAATTACTTCTTCATTAACATTAAACTCTGAGTATTTCCCTTTTTTGATAGCTTCCACTTTTTCCTGAATTCCCACATCATCCTTTTGAGCGTCCTTTAACCTTTCCAAAAGAGACGGTTGAGAAATCATTTGTGAAAGGATTGATGATGTTCCCTTCTTTATGATTCCCATATCCATATTCATCAAGTCTAAGAAGATTGGATCCTTCTCAATTCTCATCATTGGTAGAATCGTTGGGTCCTTTCTACTTAGGGCATTTACCACCTTGTTTGCTTTCCCAGGGTGGTAATGTATTGAACAGTCATAATCCTTGATGAGATCTATCCATCTTCTCTGGCGCATATTAATCTCTTTTTGTGTGAATATATATTTAAGACTCTTGTGGTCAGTATATATCTCACATTTCTACCCATAGAGATAATGCCGCCAGATTTTCAAGGAAAAAATCACAGCCGCCAACTCCAGATCATGCGTTGGATAGTTTTGCTCATGGATTCTCAACTGCCTTGAGGCATAGGATATCACTTTATCATTCTATATTAGCACACAGCCTAAGCCCTTCTTTGAAGCATCACTGAATACCACAAAAAGTTCTCCACTTGTGGGTAAAGTGAGCACAGGTGCAGTGATAAGCCTCCTTTTCAACTCCTTGAAGCTTTCTTCGCATTCATCACTCCAAGAAAACTTTACTCCCTTCTGAGTTATCTTGGTAAGAGGGTTGGACAATCGTGAGAAATTTATCACAAATCGTCGATAATATCCAGCTAACCCCAAGAAGCTACGGATATCTGTTACCGATGTTGGCCTCGGTCATCCCTCAATTACATCTATTTTAGAGGGATCCACGGATATCCCATTGCTTGTGATGATATGGCCCAAGAATGAGACCTCCTTCAACCAGAACTCACACTTGTTGTACTTTGCATAGATCTTCTCCTTGCGTAAAGTCTCTAGTACAGTTCTTAAATTCTCCTCATGATCCTCCTTGGTTTTGGAGTATATTAGAATATCATCTATAAAGACTACCACAAATTTGTCAAGGTAATCTCTAAAGACTCTATTCACCAAGTCCATGAAGATTGTTGGAGCATTAGTGAGTCCGAAAGGCATTACTATGAATTCATAGTGCCCGTATCTTGTACGAAAAGCAGTCTTGGGGACATCTTCCTTCTTCACCCTTACTTGATAATATCCCAACCAAAAATCTACCTTGGAGAATTATTGTGCTCCACACAGCTGATTGAACAAGTCATCGATCCATGGCATAGGATACTAGTTCTTTATTGTGATTTTGTTAAGTTCATGATAATCGATGCAAAGCCGCATTGAACCATCCTTCTTCTTGACGAAGAGGACTGGTGCACCCCATGGTGAAGCACTTGGGCATATAAACCCTTTATCCAGATTCTTCTGTAGTTGTTTCTTCAGCTCTTCAATCTCCACGACATCCATTCTATATGGAGTCTTGGATATTGGTAGATCCCCTAGTATAAGTTCAATTGAGAATTCAATGTCTCTTTTAGGAGGAAGACCAGGCAGTTCCTCAGGAAACACTTCAGCAAATTCCCTCACAATAGGCATTTCCTCAAGGGTGGTTTCTTCCTTGAACTCAATCATTTGAGCCAGATATGTGTGCTCATAGGGCAGTAATATCCATTCTTGAGATGATGGATCTAAAGTAGATTCATCTTCCTCCTTACACTTGTAAAGAATCTGGGGTCGATTCTCCATATGGAGTGTGATTTCCCTCTCCAGACAATTTATTTTGGCTCTATATAAGGAAAGCCAATCCATGCCAAGAATTGCATCAAATTCCACTAGAGGGAGTATGATGAGGTTCACCGGGAAATTCAATCCATATATTATAACAGGGGGGGACTTATATTCATGGGATGAAATGATTTCCCCATTTTCCGTACTCACCAACATCTTCACTTCCATGATTTGTGGTGGTGCTGGGATTGTTCTACTAAACTTTCGAGATATAAAAGAATGCGTAAAACCTGAATCAAAAAGTAAGTTTGTTATTCTTGAATGAATAACTAGCGTACCTGTCACCACTTTGTTTTCGAGGTTAACTTTGGCAAAAGTGATGGAAAAAGCTCTTCCTTGCTACCTTGGAGGTTGTTGGTTGCCTATGAAAACCCTTGGATTAGGGCACTGATTTGCAAAATGTCCCAGTTCTTTTCAGTTGTAGCAACAAACAACGTGTTGAGGTTCAAATGGAGCGTTCATCTCTTCTGTCGCAGTCGCGGGTCTTTCTTGCCAACAATTAACAGCTAGGTTCCCTTCTCTTCCACACCTAAATCATTTCCTTGTCCCCTTGAGGAAATTTCCAGGGTGCTTCTTTCTGCACTTTTGGCAAGTGGGGTGCTGGATCTTCTTAGCACCATTGGATTTATCCATCAGACCGCCATCATTGAAGTCTACCTTACACTTCTTGTACCCATGATACCCCTGTGATTCCCTAGTCTCCATTTCGACCTTGAGGGCACATCGTACAATTTCCTCATAGCTGTTGAAGTCACGGATCGCTAATAATTTCTGCATGCTAGGCTTCGCCCAACAAAGAAGCGGCCAGCCTTGCATTCGGGGGTAACGACAAAGCCGGAAGTGTATCGTGCAAGCCTTGTGAAGTTTTCCTCATATGCTCCAACATATTCTTCATCTTTTTTCTTGAGGTAAAGGAAGTCCCTTTTCATCTTAATCTAGAGGGTGCATGGAAAATATTTATTGAAAAACATCTTTCAGAAATCCTCCCACTCCAACGCCTCGATCTCCTCCTCAGGCTTCGTATTTTTGATCAACGTCCACCATTGATCATCTTCACCCTCTATACGATAAGCTGCCAGGATAACCTTCTCTTGTTCAGAACATTGAAGGATGGAGAAGATATTTTCAATGGAGTTGATCCATTGTTCAGCGATCGTGGGATTGAATGATCCACTAAAAGTAGGAGGCCTTTGTCTCATAAATCTCTCGATAGCAACTTGTTCCTTCTTAGGGGGGTTTGGACGTTCCTCTTGACTCGTGTTTCTATTCAATTCTTGATTTATCTAAGATAGAAGCATGACAAAGTTCACGATTCCCGCTCCCATTGGATTGGGCATCTCATTAGTACAGTCATCACACTAATCTTCACATCGGTTGTTAGCTCGAGTCCTCCTATTACCGGAAATTGGCTGGAATAAAAGGAAAGTTAGGGGGTAACACATAAAGGGTAATCCAAAAACAAAAGTTGATGACTTATAAATAAAATTTTATTTCCTTAACTCATGAGTCTATAAGCTCCAATCTAGGCTTTTCGTGATCTACTTTCTAACATATATTCTTAGGGGAATTTTTTTAATTCCCTTAATAAGGTTTCATACTAAACTTGTGAATTTATCAAAATGTGTCCCCCTGGAGTGTCATAACCAAGAGTGAAGCAAGTCCTGTTGTCATGCACCAGTTCCCATTTGAGTCTAGCTCAAAGCAGTGTTTTTGGGTTTTACCCCTAGGATACATCTGTGCCAGAGCCTCCTCTACCTACTCGTATCTAGAAAGGGATGTATTTGTTTGATAAACCACTAACTTAGTACTTACCAAAACTTAGGGATTTTCTTATTATACTTAGTCTTGTATCTAAGGCTTTACTAGGTTTTTCTAATCCTAATCCCAAAAATAACTAAACCTCCCTCTGATACCAACTATAACAACCCTGCTTTTATTACGAACTTAAACATGATTTATTACATAAACTATTCACTTGATACAACATGGAATATCTAGAGGTATAGTGTCTTTGGGGCTTAGGATCATTACATAACAACTTAAAACCTGAAATATAACATCTTTATTGAAAACTTCTTTTACATGACCACTACATTCCCTCGTACTTAGAATTGCATGGGATAACCTGAGGACATGCATAAGAAAAGGGTGAGCTATAAAGCCCAGTAAGGGAATAAACATGGAATAAATGAGGAGTACAATACATGTTATACAATAGGCATATCAATAGAGCACAAGAGAAACATGAACATAAAGTCATGATAAATCATGATAATCATAACATGGAAATGTGGCAACAACACTTAACATGGAATTAGCATGAGCCAAGGCTCATTGCACATTGAGCATGAGTAAATTATCATTGCACATGAAGCACGATTAAACCATCATTGCACTTGAATTATAATTATTCAACACTCATTGCACATGACGTATCATGATACTATACTTTACCCAATGCATTGGAGCGCTATAAGGGCGCACCCTTCTTAAACATTTCATTTCTTGCATAAGTGTGCCACATGGATCATAAAACATGGATTCATAAAACATAATCATTTATTCCATGATAAAGGAATGTAAAATTCATACATGAAACTTTATAATCAATAAGTAAATGTGCATAAAGGTGAATACCCTTGATGGAGAAATGGGCATGGTATTCACTACACAATGGCATTGGCTTAGAAAATCGGTGCGATTTCGACAGTGTAACGACGTGACATAAGAATTCATAAAAATGGTTGATGAGATAGAAAGGGGTTCCTCATCATATTTACATGTAATAGACAATAAGGAGGTCATATAGATACATGTCCCAACAATTGTAATGGAATTTAGATTCATGGTACAAAAGTATTTCTTGAATGTAAATGAGGAGAGAGAAGTTCCTTTCGAAATTTCGGCATAGTAACAGGTGTACATAGGAGGCATTTAATGAGAGATAAATGGTCTCCCATCATTCAAACATAAAGAGGGAAGTATGAGGGAGGTTTGAAATCATACCCCAACCCTAATAATTGAAATTAAAATGGCAAAACAACTTAAATAAAATTGGACAAAAATGAGAAAGGAAGAAAAAACCCTTACTTGGAAGTGTGCTTCCAAAGGCTTGAGAGAGGCTTGAGAGAGGCTTCTTGGGATCTTGGGGAACCTTGGGAGGATTCTAGAGAGAGTAGGGCATAGGTTGGACGAACTCCAAAGGCTTTGAGTGAGGAGGAAGTGGGATCTTGGGTGGGTTTATATAGGAAAGGTGAGTGAATTATTTATTATTTAGGTTTGGGACCCCTTACATTAAACTAATCCAAACCACAAATCAGCTCATGGTTTTGCCCATGGTTTTTGGAAAAGGGGAGAGGAAAAAAATATTTTATAATTCCAAAGTTCTAACTTCTTAAAATAATGGGTTTTCTTATGTGGAGGTGAGTCACACTCCCATGGAAAATAATTTAAAAATACAAGATGTTTAATAAGTCTTGAGGGGTCCATTAATGCTTTGTAAAATAAGACAAAAAAACCCAAAATCACATTATTTTAATGGTAAAACATATATTGGCTGAACATAAAGCTTATAATATTTTATTACATCACTATTGGGTCATTATGATGTCATAAAACACATTATATATTTAAACGGTATTTAATTTTTACCCAAAAATTTGACTGTCTCAGAAAATTATAAAAAATTCACCATTGGATAATTTCGACATCCTGATTCCATAAATAACATTTATTTTATCTAAATAATTTTCTAAATATGTTAATCTTCACTTTTAAAATAAAAACCGACATTTATGGAAAATTCACGGGTTTTGACAAAAATGGATTTCAAACCTTAATAAAAATTACAATTGCATTCATAAGATTATAAGATTATTTATTTTTAATAAAAAATAATTTAATAATAATAATAATATTTTATTAAAATATTATTTAATTCAAAAATCCCTTAATTTAATAAAATATAATTCTTAATTAAATAATAACTAAAAACACTATTTGTACTTTAAAAACTATTTACAATGTATCAATAATAAAAAGAAATTATATTCATTATTATATACAAAAATAATGTACATGAACATAGTACTAGAGATTTGTTACATAACCCCTTAAAACAGTCGCATAAGACCTAAGGGTAAGGTTTGCGATGGTGACAGACTCTTGGGGTGGCTCGGATAACATCGCTCGAGTGGTAATATCTATCAGCTTCCACTTTTCCCGTAGATGGTCTCATTCGAGCTTGACATGGTGAAGCTCAGCTTGGTCTTGGTCAAGAGCGAAGCCCAAAGACGCCACCTCTTTTCCGAGCTCTGTCAAATGGGCTTCGTATGGAGCAATTCTACTGGATGAGGCCATCGCTTCTTTTGTCTGAGTAAATTGGGTTCGTTAAAGCCTTATATTTATACTAATCATGTGATCACTATTAAACGGCGATAAAATTAACGGTCACAATTCTTAACATAAAACCAAATAAGTTGACATTTTATATAAATGTTTTACATAAAGAGACATTTAATTAGATCAAGAGGAATTTCCATTAATGAAACTTTGGGTCGTTACACATATCAAGCCTTGATCCATGCCTAAGTTCTACCCAATACTCCTCCCAAGGCTCTTCCCCATGTCCTAGAGCTACTGGTCTCTCCAAAAGACCAAAACCAAAGCCCTTAAGAAGGATCTCAAGGAGAAGAGATCAAGAGGTAAACATCCTCTTTTATTTTCTTTATCTTTCATTTTATGTTATTCTCTTCCTTTACCTTTGGATTATGTTGGGATATTTCATTCCATATCCCCCATTACTGTCCATATTATGTATGAGTGATGAGATATCCCCTTTCTCTCATCAAACTATTTTTATGAAATTTTAAGAGATGTCGTGAGGCTGCCGAATTTTTGTGAGAAATTTCTTAATTTTTCTTTTATTTCAAGATTCCTCTCTTTTCTTATTCTTTTCTAACCTCCTATTAACCAAGAGGCATGAAAGCTCCAGAATCTTGTATACTCTGTATATTATCATGTTCATAGAAAATTCATCATCATTATTTTTCTCTTCTCCCACTTTTTCAAGGAATTAAAAGTATTGTCCATGATGTGTCGAATTATCAACATCGTGGACGATGTGATTTCAATTTGCTTTAATTCCTTTAATTTTGGTAATGAAGCCATTTTTATGGTTGAAAAAGGTTATAATATATGTATTATGTCTCATAAATGGTTCTATAATTCTTTTTCACACATGTTTTTAGTTTATAAAACAAAATGAGGTCGTTATTATCAAAGAACCACTAAAATGATCTAAACAAACATCATTAATGTTTTAACTTATGAATCATTATCATGTAAGAATTAAAAATGATAAATGGTATAATTTATGTTACTGGATATATTTAAATACTGCTCCATTCCAATTCTGGAGTTTCACTTCCAATCGACAAGAACATCCATCATGAACCAATCTTGGAAATCATGTAAAGAACTCACCCAAAAACAGTGCAAGGAGAAAAATACTAACAATTAAAGGGTGAAATGATGTTATGGAATGATCATATAAGATTTTATAAATATGAAAATGTTTCTTTAAAATTCTAATAATTCTCTTTTAACCATTATACAGGAATTTTAAACAAGTTTGAAGTAATACAAACCCAAGGCAAGGGAATTCTTAACCCGATTTCCATTATTTGGGTTAACCTTCTACTTCGTTATTTATGTGGTATTAAAATTGTTTTTATAATTGTTTTTTCTTATATTATGTTGAATTATGTCTTATTATAGTGTATATACAAATTCCATACACTCTATTAAGTCTCTCTTTGATTGTATGATATTTATAAGGGGCTTTTCTTTTAAAATCCTCTTTTAAAATTATGTTTTACAAAATTCAAAAGTGATGTTTTTATGCTATTATTAAAGTTGTATGATTATGTTATAGTTTTTGGGAATTTTTTTTTATGAAGTGTGGGACCTATATCTCCCTCCAATGCATTGTGTATAAGTTGGAGGTCGGCCGTATGGTTACTCCAAGTGTAACTGTGATGGTTGCACAAATAGTAAGGTAGTTGTGAGGGTTACAAATTATAAGGTCGCTGTGAGGGTTACAATATTATGTAAGTAATTCCCTAAGATACCTTTATGATTATATTTATTTTATCATGTTTTGTGTGGTTCTTTTTTAAATATCATGTTATACAAATTAAGTATATATGGGTGACAATCATGTCTTTTGAAAATGCTTTCATACGTTACGAGTATTCATTGACTAATGTGCTATTTACTTCTTTTTCATCCCTTACTGAGATTTTGTGCTCATACAAAGTTTTTAAATTATTTTTAAAGGTTAATGGATGTATAGGAAAAATAATTAATCCATTTTAAATGTTGAAGAATTGTCAAGGAGTCATGTTTAAGTTTTAATGTTTTATACTTTAAAAAAAATGGAAACTATTTTTATGGTATCCACTCTGTAATAATGTGTAATGTTATAAATTTATTGTCTCAATTATCTAAATATATAAACTTGAAAATATCCTAAATTTAAAAGGAATTGTTTTCTTTACTAAATTCAAGATTATTTATGCAATAGGTCCAGGTCCTTATACCTTGTATGGAAGGCTGTCTTCTGAATATCTTCCTTCTTTATCTTTAACTGATGATATCCAGAACAAAGATCCACCTTTGAGAAGTATTGATATCCTCTTAACTGATTGAACAAGTCATCAATCCTAGGAATATGATAATTTTTCTTTATGGTGATCTTGTTGAGTTCCCAATAATCGATACACAGCTGCATTGTTTCATCCTTCTTATTCACAAAGAGCACTGGTGCACCCCAAGGTGATGCACTAGGTCATACGAACCCTTTGTCCAGATTCTCTTGTAACTACTTCTTTAAGTCCTCCAGTTCGATAGGATCCATCCTATAGGGACACTTTGAGATAGTATTAGCTCCGGGTATGAATTCTATTGAGAAATCTACCTCACGATCTAGGGGAACTTTGGGTAACTCTTCAGAAAATACATCACTGTATTCACTCACGATGGGCATTCCTGCAAGGTTGGTACTATCCTTTGACCCAACCATTTGGGAGAGTTATGCTTCTTAATAAGGAATCAACACCCACACCATTGAAGGATTTTTCAAAGGAGATTCATGATCTTCCTTGAATTTTTAGAGGATCATGGGATGGTTCAGAATATGAAAAGATGTTTCTTTTTCCTGACAGTTGATACATACTCTATATAACGAGATCCAATCTATTCCCATTATATCATCAAATTCCACCATGGGAAGTATTACGAGGTTCACTGGAAGAATCTTCCCATATACACCAATAGGAGAAGATTCAAACGCTTGGGTTACAATGATTTCACTACTTGGTTTTTTTATAGATATCTATACTTTAAGGTTTCGAGGCTTCAATTCTATATTTCTAGTAAACTGGAAAGATATAAAGGAATGCGTAGAACCAGAATCAAATAAGAATTTTTCCATTCTTGATTGAATATGAAGTGTACCTTGTACGACTTTATTATCTTTCTCCACTTCTGTAGTAGTGATGGTATAATCCTTCCCTTGTTCCTTTGTCTTTGGTGGCTGTTGACACAGATTACCCTTGAGAACTTGAGGTTTAGTGCATTGTCTTGTATAGTGCCCTAGCTCCCTACAGTTGTAGCACTGAACCATGGGTGGTTCTCTCCTTTAATCTGATATATTCTCCATTATTTTCATGTCTTTTAGACACTCTTGAGCATGGTGTCCTTCTTTTTCACACTTTAAGCACTTACCTGTCCCTTTTAGACAATTCCCATGGTGCAACTTCCCACATTTTTAGCATGTGAGTCATTGAGTTTTCTTCCCACCTTTGTCATTAGATCCACCTTCTTGAAACTCTATAGTTCATTTCTTATCACCATATACATTGAATTATTCTCCAAAATTCATCTCCACTTTGAGAGAACATCAAACAACTTCTTCATAACTCCCAAAGTCTCTAATTTCAAGAGACTTTTGAAGGTGTGGTTTTAATCCACTAAATAATCTATCAATTTTTCTATCATTGTTGATAAAAAAACCCGAATCATACCTTAAAATCCTAGTGAAATTCACTTTGTAAGTTGTGACAGATTATCCTTCTTTTTTATTGAGCTTTATGAATTCTCTCTCCATCTTCGTGCGAAGAGTTCTTGGGAAATACTTATTAAGAAACTTTATCTTAAAGTCTTCCCATTCCATCTCTTTAATTTCCTCCCTTAGCTTGGTGTTCTTAATCAAAGCCCACCATTTATCGGCCTCTCCATCTAGACGATAAACGGCTAGAGTTTCCTTCTATGTATCATAACAATGAAGCACATAAAAGATTTTCTCCATGGGGTTGACCCACTTCTTTGCAACTAGTGTATTGGAAGATCCACTAAACGTCGGTGGTTGTTGCCCTATAAAACACTCGATATCCAGTTGCTCCCACTTTGGTGAAGGAGGAAGTTCCCAATTATTATTATTATTGTTCATAACCTGAGATAGTTGGGTAAGAATCTCCATGAAGTTTTGAAATCTACCTCACAAATCATTGGGGATGTCGTTCGGGCAATCGTTGCATTGGCCCTCGCATGAGTTTTTTGCCTGGTTTCTCCTGATTCACACCATTTTATAAAATAGAAAATGTTAGAAAAAAACATAAGTCAACAAGTCGTGAATAAATAACTTATTCATTTTTAAAATTTATAAAAAAATAATAACATATGGGATCCCTATGCAAAGATTTTTTTTGTGCATATTTTTACTTAGTCTCATGCTAGAGGTTTTCTCTAGGGTTCACTAATCCTAATTCCCAAATTAACTAAACCTTGCCTCTGATACCAACTATAGAGACCCAGCCTTTTCTTACATTAATACTACATCATTTTGAAGATAAAAAACATAATAGTATTACACATAGAGTATCCAAAGGTTTATTGTCTTGGGAAAACTAGAACCATACATAAAAAATTACAACATCAAGCATAAACAATTATTTAATTACTTTTTCTCTAGCTTATTATTGGCACTTGAACTCTCCTTAGTACATGTTTCCACCTAAGGATATAAATAAAGAGGGGTGATATAAAAGACCAGTAATAAAATATATAAGAATAATATAATAATTTGTGAGCATAACCATAACATAGGAAAAGGATCATGAACATGCGAGGAATCATTAATAAGAGACTTGAAATGTGGCAATGCATAAAAAAATGAAACATCGTGTCTTTATGGTTAACTACCACACATACTTGTGAACAAAGATAGAATATTTTTCACACATAATTTCACATTAACTCATGAGATTCATCACTTTACCTAATGAATTGGAGTGCTGTATAATTCTGGGCGCACCCGTCACATCATAACATTATAATTTATCATGCATTCTAAAATGAACATATATCAAAAATGAACATAACTAACCCATGGAAATGAATGAGTTTCATCTCATAAGAACACATTCATAAACATTGGGTTCCCAAAATTAAGTGGGAATAACATACATGTTATAAGAACCATCAACCTTGGATGAGAAGTAAAAGGTGTGTTCTTAAAAGAAGAGTTCTTTTGGAAAACATTTTGTTTGAAATAAACACTATTTAAAAACATTTATATCCCATAAAATGAAATAAAATGATTAACAAATGATTTTTAAGGAGTAACCATATCAATAAAGGAGTGAATGGGGAGAACCTGGAGGATGAAAGTTGGGTTCGATAATTTCCCCTTACCTTGTATCTGAATGATTTATTTGCTTTAATGTCATGTATAACCACATTAGATTAATTAATTAACAATTATAGAACCTTTTGTACAGAAATATGGTTCATTATGGTTTCATTAAGTTATTTTATGTTCCATTGTATGAGCTATAGAGTTTAAAAACATTGCTTGGGAATGTTTGTTTTTATGGTTTTCTTGAGCGTTTCACTTGTATTCATAAATTGAAGTTTGGGTAGAACATGGATAGACATACAGAACTGATATTTCATGTTATTAATGATATTAAAAAATTTTAAATGATATTATAATTAATTATATTATATACCATGTGGATGAATCATTAGATAAGAATTAAATGATGATTGTTTGAGTTAATTTGGGCGGTTTAACGAACTTGTTTTGATTAATCATTTAGTAACATATACCTAAGTTAGTTACATAACTTTAAATAGGAAATATTACATATAAAATATTTTGTTTCAACCATAAAAATGGTTTCATGACCAGATCTAAAGGTAGAAATGCAAAAAGAAAACATGTCGTTCTTGAAGGTGATAGATTAACACCTCACGAACAACGTTTTCTTTTATAAAATAAAAGGAAGAGGAGAAGGGGATTGGATGGTATAATATCCCATTATTATCATAAAATTATAGTATATGTATTATAATGTAGTTACCATAAAATTTGGACAAATATAGGTGGGGAGAGAATAAGAAAAGAACTTGAAATTGAAAGGAAATTAAAGGAAAAGAGGGAGAGAAATTACCTCTTGAATCATCCTCTTGAGATCCTCCTTAAGGGACCTAGGATTGGTCTTTTGATGAGACCAGAAGCTCTTGGACGTGGGTGGGGGGGCTAGGGAATATTCTTGGGCAGATTTTATACAAGGATTTAATCTTGAGAGGTTTGAGTTAATGAGGGTGTGAAGGGTGGTATTTATAGTGGAGGGGAGAGGGGATTTCTCAATATAAAATTCATTGATTTATTATTTCCCCAAAATACAAGGAATAGTAAGTATTTCATGACAAAAATGGTAATTTTATCATGTGAACCCTAAATAATTGGGATTACATCAGCAGAACATCAGGAATTATTCTATAATTAGCTTAATTAGCTTATTTTTGTAAATTATGGTATTTCACTATTCATCAAAAATACAAGTATTTTAGAAAAATCTTAAAAATTAACCCCAACCATTTTTTGACGTGTAGAATAAAAAATTGGATTCCATTTTTAAAAAATAATTTTCTAAATATGATTAATTTAATATTTAATTAAAATCATAATTTACTTGAAAAATACAGTTTTTAAAATTAAAACTGATTTTATAATGCTTTCAAAAATTATGTAAGGCCTTATAAAATTATCTAAAAACTATAAGAAAAAGAATTGTTAATTCATGATCACATTTTAAGAAAATACATTTTCTTTTAAATTAATTATTTATTTATTTACGACTTACAAAAATACCAATACTTTTACTATGGTCAAATTATCACTTTCTAAGAAGCCTAAATTTTATTTAATTATTCATGGGTAAGGTTACTCTTATTTTGAATGATTTACTATTCATAAGGGTCCTATTTCTATTCATAAAGGTAGGTTACTATTCATAAGGATAGGTTACTATTCACCAAAAATTAAGTTTTCCCTATCGGACTCCAAACATCTTTCTGATCACAACTGTGTATGTAATATTTTTAAAATTCGAACCATAGAAGTGGAAAAATTATGTTTAATGGTAACATAGTATTTACTATCATGATATTTCATTATGATTTATAATGTTATTATACTATAGGGCATAATTATAAGAATGGAATTCCATTGATAAAACTTTGGGTCGTTACAATAGGACATTACTTTAAGATTACTTTCATAGCATCTTGGGGTTCTCATTATAGCATGGGATATGCTATAACCCTTTAATACGACATGTAATCTAAGGATATTTCCATAAAAAAAAGTGGATTAATAATTATCTACACTATTATGGAAAGATAAACACTTGTATATATAAAAAACTACATACATGTAGTGGTAATCAAAGTACAACACAAGTTGGGTCTAGGGCACCAACTTTCAACACTCCCACTTGCACTAGAGCCAATTGCTAACAAGTCTCAATCCGCTAAATCTCACTTGATAATCATGCTTATGCTAACATGACCATCATATTTGAGTGACATGATCATAGGGGCACAAAGTGCCAGAGATGGCGTGGCTTAGGTTCTTACTTGGTGATTTTCACTCACCTGTGATGGCCAAAGCACGATTTGAGTCATGTACACACAGGTAGACTCTGTGATGAGGTGGTTTTGACCGCTCGTGTGGGTATAGGCCCTCGATAGTTATAGTTTAGGTATTTGTGGTTTGGGGGTGCTTGCCGCAGAAAGCCACATGGAAGGCGAGTAGCCTTCGGTTGATAGCAATGGAGCTATCAGATTGGGGCCTGAGGCTCACTATGATTGAGAACGCGGCCTGTATATTTATTTGAGTACATACATCATTGTTCCTATAATTGTTGTGTCATGGGCCGATGTGAGCTTATGAGTAGGGGTCCTTGGTATTGAGATACTATTGTTTGGCGTGCCTTCGTGACATCGATACTTTGAGACACGCGGTTTCAGGAGGCACATGGTGTTGGGCTATGTGATTCAGGTGGAACCTGAGGGTTCACCTGGGACTTTGTGACTACAGGAGTAACTTGGGCCATGGGTTAAGGACTCTCCTTGCTTCTGAGATTCTGATGATGGCTGAAGTAGGTGACACTCCCTGGTGGTTGCTGAGCACCAGTGGAGGTTGTGTTTATTTATTTCATCATACTGTTTACCTTACTTAGAGATGCATGTCTTCTTAAACATTTATAATAGGTACACACCATTGGTTGGTATCCTACTAAGATTTATCTCACACCCTAAACAGGACCTTCAGGATGCATATAGACTTTTTGAATTTACGTACAAGTAAAGGATCAGCTTTAGGAGATGGATTTTAGTGTTTTTTGGCATGGATATTGGTATGGACCTTAAGGTCATGCCTATATGGAGTTTTAATTTTGTTTAGTTTCCTTTTCAGCATCAGCATGCTTATTTTGTATGTAGCTACAATGGTTATCCATGGGAACCCCTTTTTGTTTATTGATATGTATGACCTACTATGGATGCATTCTTGGTTTGTTTTAGTAGATACAAGTGATTTGATGGCATGTTTTTCTATTTACTTTCCACTTCTTCTGTTTATTTATCATTTTTGCTATTTATATGATATTTTTATGCTTCCGCTTTGTGGGTTTGGTTTGATTATATTGAGTCATTTATTTCCACTGAATGTTATATTATTATAGTTTTACTAGTGCCTTATCTTCCTCCCAGAGGGTATAACCTCCCCAATATACCTATTTACACCCTCTCTGCTAGTTAGCAGCCTTCGGCATTTGAGGAGGTGCGTCTAAGGTCAGTAATACTCGACTCGATAGCACTATTCGGGTGGTTGTTCGGCTCTGGGATGTTACATCTAAGTTCCTCAAACCGGTCCACCTATTGCACCTCATCCTTCTATGACCTTTGATCCTCTTACCTTTGTTGAATGATTGCCTTCACCATACCATGAATATCACGATAATTTAACTTTCCATGTCCCAACATGGAAAGCTTGAATGAAAGTCGGTGAAGTCATGATGATATATCTTCAAGAGGTGTCTCACCGACTGTTTTCCATATATCTCTCCATATGAGAAGACGTTTAGGGAGAAAAGCTTCATATATCTCTGGGTTAGACTCAGAACAACTTTCTAAAGGATAGACATAATCCAAGATTAGTGAACTCAATGAGATGCCTCATTTCACTCCCTCTGAAGTAGCTCCATCCCCACCTCCCAGTTTTAGTAGAGCTGACATAGAAGCCCCCATATCAAGCCCAGTTATCGAGGTTGATGACATTAAAGAGAAAATGATGCTTTTCATTAACATTAGAAGATAAAAAAATATCAGAGGTTATAATACAACTGAGACAGTTGATGGAACTCACCCGTCATTGAATCAATTGGAAAAACTAATACCTCTCCAATACCCCCCATCCTTAACTCTTGGGGACGGGACCTCCTGAAAAGGAGCATCCTCCTGAGTCTGCTCAATAGTAAAAAACAAAGACCCCATAGAATCCACCAATTTGAGATTCTTAGCTATTTCTCCCTCAATAGTAGGGGTAGGGTGGATTTGGATGCCCTTTTCTTGAAGGGATTTGGTGATATTCTCTGCAGATGAAGCTTCACAAGTTAAGCCTTTATATGAAACATCAAGTGAAAGAAAATAAACTATGTTAACAAAACAAATATAGGATAATAAAAATAATTTCCTTACAATTCCTTGCGAAAGTCTTCAAACTCTTCAATGGAACCTATAATATCAATGTTTGGATTAAGTACATCCCTTATGTCATGATAAATGGCATTAACCCTTACAGTATCCTCACAAGTAAGGGTATCTAAGGCAGGTTGCTCAGAAACCAAATTGGCTCTGTCGTCGATTACCTCTGTCGACTGATCAGCAATCACAAAATCATCATACCCCATATATTCAATTTCATTAGAATCAATTTCATATTGAATTTTGATATAAAAACTTTGTAAACTTTTTCTTTTTAAAAACCTTCTTTCTCACCATGTCTGTGGGATTAATTTTAAATTAAATTTTACCACTTCTATGAATTGAATTTAAAAAAATGGATTCTATATTTGAAATCATCATAATTTATAATTTCTAATAATTTCAACTTAATTTTGACCAAAACTAACACTGAAAACAGTAAAAATTAGTTAGCATGGTTAAGGTAAAAATGGATTCACTGAGGGGTTAAACTAAAAATATAAGGGTTAAAATGACCTTACCACTTGTCTAAAAACTATTAAATGGTCATATTTCAAGCATATCACTACTAAGATTCTATAATGGTCTATTTTTTGACCCTTGTGACATATGAAAAATGTGGGAGCACTGAATTCTTTTCAAAAATACAAAGTGTGTCATATCCCCAACTTATAAAAGGCCACCCTCTCTCATTCTCTCTCCACGCCTTCACAACCCATTGGTTCAGTCAAACCCTACCCAAATAACTTTTCAAATTCCCTCCTCTCATCTTAGAAGTATAAGTTTGGTCAAAAATCTAACCAAGAAAATCATTTGGTTCAAATCAAAATAATTTTTTTTACAAAGAAATATGATAGATTAATCACAGAGATTAGCATATACAGAGTCAAACAACCATGAGGGAAAATGATCAATCCAGAGATGATTCAAACCTGGAAGGCCACAAGAAGCTAGAAGATGGGTTTCTTTATTTCCTTCCCTTTTGATAAAAGAGAAGGAGCAAGCTGTGAAGCTTTGACTAAGAAACAAGATTTTCCTGATGAGGAAGCCAAAAGATTAGAGGCCACCATTATTAAGCCTGAGGAAATTGATGATGGTGAGACAATATGATTCAATGTGGATATCTTCCCATCCAAAAATCTTTTGAAAAAGTTAGTCTGGAAAGTACAGCGAAGGCTTCAACAATAACAGGCTCCCAAAGTGCATGGTGAGATTTGTATTTGACTGCAATGATTCTTCCATGATGGTCTCAGTCCAAAAGTCCAATTCCAACAAATACATTCTTGGAGAGAGATGTATCCACGTTAATCTTAAGGATCCCTTCCAGGGGAGGGAACCATTGTGAAATAGTTGTGTGAGTTCTAAAGATCCCCTAATCCTCAGAGTCCCTATTCTATCCCTCAATCCAGGAGGAATCCCATTCAATCCAGAATCTGGAAGGCTTTGTTGTGTGATTAAAGATGAAGTCGTTCTGTCAAACCCAAATGATCCACACCACAATGCACAATGTGGTAAATTTATCTATAGTGAATGAAGAAGACCAAAACATCATCAATGATGGAAGGTCTGACCCTGTATCCAAAAAAGATTCGTAGCAGAGCTCCAAGAAATCCAGATATCATCCACTCTCGAGCACTAGATGATCACATATAGAGGAGATTACTAGACACCTGAGCAAGGGGGACATTTCTTATCACTCATAACATGGTGGATGGCAAGGAAGTCCCTGGTGAGGAGGATACTAGTACAAACCTCCCACCAAAAATAGAGGATTTTTGGGGGGACATTAATATGCCAAAGAGTTTTCCAAATCCCCTCCCTTTCCTCAAACTGAGCATCAATAGTGAGCCTATATCCTGACTTCACCATATAGGATCCAGAATTGTCGTTTCTCCAAAAGAAACAGTCTTGTCCCATATCCATCATACAGGGGATGCTAAGAATAATCCTTTTATCCCTTTCATTGAACCATAAATTAATTTTATCCATACACCACCTAGTCCTATGATCATCAAACAGGCAATGGATAGTGGCATTCTCATAGCCAGGGAAAATTAGGGAAGTATCATGCGTACCATCTTTATCAATCAACTAGGGATCAGTACAGATGTTAACTTTCATACCATTCCCAATCCTCCAACCCAACCCTTTATTAAGTAAATTTTGTGATCCCCAAATACTTCTCCAAATAAAGATGGGGCAGGGTCCAAGAAAGGAGTTCTATAAATCTGGGTGGGGGAAGTATTTTTCACGAAGAATCAGTGCGTAGAGAGAAGGTGTATAGATCATGAGGTGCCAACCCTATTTGTCCAAAAGGGAATCATTAAAGATATGAAGGTCCCAAAATCCCATTCCGCCGCCTGTTTTAGGGGTGCAAAGTGAATTCCAAGAAATCCAGTGGATTTTGTTCCTTCCATTATTATGACCCCGCCAGAAGTTGGCAATGTGAGAGTGGATTTGGTTAACAATCACACCAGGAAGCTTGAACAGGGCATGATATAGATGGGGATAGACTACAGAGCAGCCTTGATGAGAGTGTCCTTACCCACTTTAGAAATTCTTTTCAGAATCCAACCTTGGATTTTTTTTCTCAATTTTATCCACCATATATGAGAATATCTCTTTTTTTATTAGCTGACCAACATGGGAATCCCAAGGTATTTTTTGTGTTTATCGACCATTGAAATACCTGTAGTGAGACAAAGCTCTGCTCTTTTGGTCGGTGGGACACTAGTACTGAAAGAGATTTCCGACTTGCCCTAATTGATCACTTGTCCAAAGGCCCTATCATAAAGTCAGATCACATAGTATATAGCAAGACATTCATTATGAGTAGCTCTAGAGAATTATAGTAAATCATCCATAAATAAAATATGCGACATAGGTGGGATGGCCCGACACACCTTTGCCCCATGAATGAGCTTAGAGGAAGCTTCCAAGGAAATGAGGTTAGAAAAAACATCATCCACCAAGATGAAGAGAAAGGGAGAGACAGGATCTCCCTAGAAAAGGCCTCAGGTGGGAGAGAAGCCTTGGGTGATTCCACCATTAACATTAATCTAAAAGGAGATAGACGAAACATAGTTCATGATCATATCTGTCCATTTTGAGAAGAAACCCATTTTTGTCATAACAAACTGGAAAAAGTGTCGTTCCACTCTATCGTAAGACTTAGTCATATCTGGTTTCCAAGCCAAAAATACCTCTTTTCTCAATAGATCATGTTTCATAGAATTAAACACTTCATGGGCCATAATGGAATTATCTGTGATAATCCTCTTTGCAACAAAGGTACTTTGGTTTTCATAGATAATGGAAGGTAACCATGTTCGCAAACGATTGACCAAGATCTTGGAGAAGATATTATAGGAGACATTGCAGAGACTGATTGGACTGAAGTCCGCAACCAATAAGGTTTTCTTAATCTTTGGGATGATGGTAAGAATTGTCTCATTGATAGAGAATAGGTTGATTTCCCCAAACCAAATACCTTTCATAAGAGTGCAAATTTTGGGTCCAAGAATGTGCCAGTATTGCTTGAAGAAAAGAGCATGGAATCCATCAGGACCTAGGGATTTTGTGGAATGGATATGTTTAAGGGCTTGAAGAATCTCATCATTAGAGAAATATTTGGTGAGCTGACGATTCATCTCCTAGGTGATCACTGATTTGATGCAAGACTCAACCTTAGAAGAAATGGTAGAATCTCCTGTAGTATAGAGGTTCTGAAAATAATAGGAAATAATATCATATATGCCTTCAATATTGGACATATTTCCACCATCAGGGTGAGATAGGCTCGAGATATTTTTTTTTGATGCCTAGCATAAGCCTTCTGATGAATGTATCAGGTGTTTTCATCACCATCTTTAGTGTGGTTTTCACGTGCATGAATTTCCCATAATCTTTCCTTAATGAAAAGGGCCACATCCAATTCACTTTGTATAGCACCAATTTTGGAGATAATACCATCGGTTGGGGACCAGGTAAGAAGGGTGTTAAGATATCTCTCTAAAGAATCATAGTTCTTGTCGGGTTAACGAAATTTTTTATTTCTCTATGCCTTCAGACTCGTAGCCACCTGTTGGAGGTTGGAACAAATGTTAATCTTTCCACCCTTATAGCATGATCGGATAATTTCTTCACACTCATGGTCTTTAACCTAGAAACTTTCAAACCTGAAGGGTTTCCCATATATTGGGTTGTGACCGCTATGAGAGAAGTCGATAACAATAGGGTAGTGGTCCGAGCAATTCGGCACCAAGTGGGTGATATGAAACATCTTGAAAATGTTTGTCCATTCTGTCGATCCTAGAAATCTGTCCAGACACTCAGTAATGCACGTGGATTTTGTGTTCCCCCAAAACCAAAAGAATGGATTGTCTGCATAGCCCAGATCATCCAACTCCACCCTAGAAATCGCATCCCTAAATCTTGACATCGATGCATAGGACCTACAACCTCCTCTGCATTTTTCATTCTGGAACATAATTTCATTGAAATCACCACTAAAAAGGATAGGTCTAGACATTACTCATCGCATAGAATAGAGAAGGTCCCAAGATTTCAATTTGTCATTTTGTGATGGTCATCTATATAACCCCATAAATGTCTATGGTAGGGAGAGGTCATCATGTATGGATGCAGCCACATGATTCGAGGAGTACGAGGTGATCTTGATGTCAACATTATTCTTCCAAAGAAGACACATTCCCCTGCAGTGGCCCTGTCAGGGGACTGAGAAGCATCCCGGAAAGCCGCATTTGTATGCAATACCAGTATTGTCCTTGTTTTCCAATATGTTTTTAGATAGAAAAACCATATCAGGGTGACTTTGTGTGCAATAGAGCTAGAGAATCCGAACTGTTCATGGGTTTCCAAGCCCTCTATAGTTCCAACATAGTATTTTCATCGCTCTAGGCGGGGCTAGGACATACCCTCCCCTGCCTCTGTAACTTCAATGAACTGACCATCACCTACCGCTTTCCACCTTTTTGGAAGGATTTAAGTCAAATTACAAGCCTTTAATCATCGTTTATGCTCCCCGATCAACGCATTAATAGGATCACCATCCCTGTCTCCACAATTCAACATTTTCCATGTCCAATGGTTGAAATAACTTGATGATGTAATCCCAATCATCTCAGTTTCATCCTGGTAGGTGATACCTGAAGCAATAGAATCTGGATCAGGAGAAGGCTCTGGTGGTTCGATACGAAGTTTCTTCAGCTTCAAAACTAGGTCTGGTGGTTCCCTATACTTTGATATTGGCCCAAATGGTGGTAAGACACTATCTTTCATAGTATTTGGGACTTGGCTTGAGATGAGAACTGGGTCTGTACTCTGACTCACATGCTTTCCCCCAATTTTACTCACTGCCATTGTGTTGTACAAAGGCCCTCCTTCCACCCGCTGATCAACTTGATCATCTTCAGAAAAATCTAGTGGTCCAAGTATGATGACATTATTGTGTGATGGTTCATCCCTCTTAGAGATATCCTTTGCAAGTCGATATCGATCATTTTTTTTTACACCTCTGAAACGAATGCGGGTCCTGCAGTTTTTTTGCGAAGCCAAGGGCCATATTGTAGAATGATGTTTCCTTGTTTGTTCTCCTTCTTCAAGTTTCAAAGTTTCTCTAAGTGTCCAACACACCCAAAGAAGAAACAAAAAATTGTAATCTTATAAAACTCAAAGGATATCCATGAATTAACATCTTCAATTAATAAGAATAGACCCCTCATCAGTGGCTGTGTCACATCGACCAAAGCTCTAATTCGCACCATGGGTCCCCAGTGAATTGGATCAAATCGGTCCCACTCTAGAAATTGACCAATGAATTCTCCAATTTCCCGCATAACACATTTTATTTTACCATGAAACGAGATTCCTTTTATTCATATCCAAAAAGGTGATCAAGTCAAGTTCATTTTTTGAATGTTGTCCCCACCTTTAAAGTCTTCCATGAGAATGGTTTGGTTACCAAAATACCATGGCCTACCTTTGATAACCTTTTCTTTGTCTCTATCATTAAATAATTCAAAGACAAGAAAACCCTCTCCCACTTCCTATATGGAAACGACATCCTCCAGTATCCAAATAATTTGCATAGTGTTTTTAAGGGCCCTTGATTGAATGATTGTTTTTCTATAAATTTCCAAACCACCAGAAGTGACATAAGATGTGACAGAATTGTGTCTTAATCTTTTTGTGTAGAAATCGTCATTTTCTATTTGTCAGTCAATGAAATATTTTTCCATCGATTCACTAGGTATGCCTCTATTTTTTTATGCTTAAGGGAACACTTCACAACCACAGTCCTTCACGCGCATAGGTCTTCCACAGAACTGACAGAAACTCACATGCACAAACCTCCCACCCTGTGCAAACAAAAACTATCCACATCGCAAACCAAGATCCACTCTACGAACCAAACTCCATTGCATGAACTGAACTCCCTGCGCAAACCAAACTCCCCCAACCAAATTATCAGTGCCAGCAAAACTTCTCTTTCAGGAAAACACCTCCCTTTCCCAAAGCCGACCGCTCCTTCGCAAAACCAACCTTGCGCATACCTCCCTTGCTCAAATTGCCATCTCCTTCATGAAGCCAGTCCTGTACAAACTAAAAGCCCCTTCGCAACAACCGACTCTTCACAGAATATCCCTTTATGAAATCAGCCCCTTCGCGAGCCAGCCTCTTCATGAAACCATCCCTTCATGAACCCTTATCTATGCGACTAGGCTTGGAGAGCCCCCCCCCCCCCCCCCTCATAAGTCTCACCCATGGAGAAAACCAGATTTCAAACCTTCATGCACCCACCCTTCAAAAACCCACCTAGCTGTAGAAACCAAAATGATGATATCCTTCACTCACAGGAACACCTCGATTTCGTCAGACCGAAAAAAAGTGACCAAATGGATGCCGAAAGTAGGTGAATCCAATAAAAGATTAGAAACCAAATATAAAAGAAAACTGAGTCTACCCAAGGAAAAGAAAACACATAACTCAAAGATGAAGAACTGAATGAAATCGGATCCACAAAAAGAACTACGAAAATGAGGAGGGAAAGATTCGGATCCACGGAAAAACAGATTGGACGTCAATGGAGAGCCGATTGAAACCAGATCCAAGGATGAAGGAGGATTGGATGCTGATGTAGGAATGACCCAGACTGCGTGCTGAAGGAGAAGGTGACTCCGGTTGAAACTGGATCCATGAGACTGATAAGAAGAGGATGCGAAAATCATCATTCGTGTGTACAACAGACTACTGCCTCACAAACTGATGTCATTCATATTTTCATTACCACCTCACACGGTTGGGTATGATGATAGATCTAAAGTATATATATTATATTTGTAACAAAATTATACCTCTAGAGTTATTATATCATATATATTTTTTTTTATTTTTCATTCCATAGGGGATATAATAACGTTGTTCGTATATACAATGGACTACCACCTCACGAAGTGATGCGATTCGTTTTCACTAACACTTTATGTGAAAGGTAATAAGTGTAAATATAATGAATATATGTGAGATAAATGAAATATTTATGATATTAATGACATATTTATCATTCTAAAAATAAAATATATCACTTTTCTTTCTAACCTTTTCACTCACTAAAAAATGATAGCGTTGTTCGTGGAAGTGTGGACAACCGCCTCCCTAAAGCGATGTGATTCTTTTTTTCATCACCACGTCACAATAATGATATATATAAGTACAAATAATGAAATAATATGGTAATTATGATATTATTATCATTCTGGGAATATAAAATATTATATACATTCTTTCTATAATGATCATTGAAAAATGGAAACGTTACTCATGAGAACGTGTGACCTACCATCTTCATGATCGTAGTGTTAGATAATTTTTCATAAACATCATTCATGATTGGTTTTAAAAGTATAATTGATATATAAATATGATAATTATATCATTATTATTATTCTGGAGATGTTTAAATAATGATCTTTTTGACTATAGTCAACCTACCAAAGTCATTTTTGACATATAAGCTGAATATGGTCAAAATATCCGATGTAAACCTAATTGATTAAGCAATGTATATAAAATGGTAATAAGTAAAATAAAAGTAATAATAAACTTAATAAAGGTCCTCAAGAAAGTAAATAATTATCATAATTTTATTATCCAGGAAGAAAAATACACACGTGATAAATCTTACTCAAGGTAAGATACTTTGTCTCGATTTCTTTTCATTGAGGCATATTTTAATGTTCTGCACCTATATTCTTTTACGAGGTGTATATATAGCCCCTTTGACATGTTATATAATATATTTCTCTTTTATATTGGTATTTATAGTTTTGTTTAATGTTATTATTTCATGGGACTTATGATTCAAATATTTCCAAAGTGATAAGAGACTTTTCTTGTAAATAAATCCTCTTTTAAAGTTTCCCATCAAACTCACTTTCTCTTTCATGTTCATGTTTTTAAGATGGTTTTTGAAATGTTTTTATATGGACATAAAATATTTATAAAGTTAATTTTATGTCTCTTTTTAATTTATTTTAAAAAAATTTCAAAACTATTTATGTGTTTTATATGGAACTTTTTGAAAAACAACAAAATGAATGCTCTATTCTTAAGATACATGACAACAACAAATTTTTTCCTACCATGAATTTCATTTGATTTATGGATTCCTTTGCAATATTTCATGTTTTATTAAATATAAAACCCTCTTTAACTTTATTTTTGGGTATTTTGGTAATGAAAATGGGTTTTAAAATGAAAATGGTATTTTGATATCTAAAAGTGATTTGCATATGAGTTTAAAACAGTTTTTCAAATGATAAAATGTTTTATTAATGTTGTGGTTCTTGGATATTATAAATAATGGGTGTGCCCAGATAACACCAAGTGATATTTTTATAGCTTATACAATGAGTGCTCCCAGATATCACTCTAATGCATTGGATAATGATTATGTTCTTCAAATAATTATATTGGAAGTTGAATATATAGTTATTCCAATTTGTAAGGGTTCTATGAGATGATGTCCCAAGGTACATGACTTTTCTATTCTTGCTAATGATTTTTCATGGAAATAATTTTTTTCCAAAGGGTAAAATAAACAATCTTTTTAAAGGAATCATAATTTACTTTCTTTGTAAAATGTCATGTTTTTAAGAAAAGGTTTTTCATGGGTTTTCATGTTTTTAACTAGATTAATTTTTTTCTTCTTTTTATGTCCCTTATTGAGATTTTTGCACCCATCCCATGTTTTAAAATGTTTTTCACAGGATTTAAGGATGGTTAAGGGAAATGAAGATGTCAATTTGGAAGTTGTGAAGAGTTTTCATGAAAAGAAATCATGGTTTTTTTAAGTTTTATATAGTGAGAAAAATAGATTCTAATTGGAAGTGTCCATTTTGTATTATATGAATTTGTTATGTATGTTTTATGAACTAATTATATTAAAATCTAAACCTGATAATATCATCAGATATAAGAGAATGAATTCTTGGCTTAAAACTCGAGATTATGTAATGTTTAAGGCTGAGTCCTTATAGTTGGTATCAGAGATCATTTTTGATAACTTTAGAGGTTATGAAAATGTTAATAGCATTCTCTTGAAATATTTTACCATATGGTCAAGTTAAAATGATATAGCATTTGAATATTAACATGTTTATTCATCTAAACTATGTTTTTTAGAATGGTTTTCTATAGAGGAAATAATGAAGTTGTAGTAAGAAGTCATCGAGAGGAAAATATTCTTCTAAATCAGCATCTCGAGATGGTTGGAATTAGAACAGAATAGTTTTTTTGCAGTGATAGATCAGTTGACCCAAGCTATAAATGGTGGTGGTATCCATGCCAGAGAGGAACTTAATCTACCATGAAAGAACTTGTCTATAGTGGATCATTTCATAAGGCAACATTATTCATCATTCAGTGGATCATCTGACCCTATGCTAGCTAAAGGATGAATAAATTCTCTAGAAAAGATATTTGATTTCATGGGATGTTTAGAACATCAAAATTTAACTCTTTCTATTTATCATATTGAAGGTGAATATGATTGATGGTGGTCTTTGGTTAAGAATACTAGTAAGAAATATGATATTAATTTCATGGAACAAGAAACATTTAAGTATCTTTTTCTTGAGAAATATTTCCTTAAGGTTGTTCGACTCTGGGTGGAAAAAATCCTAGAATTGAGGTAAAAAGATGAAGATTTTGTGGCTACATATGAATCCAAATTTATAATACTGGTTAGGTATGTACTACATTTTTTTGAGACATTAATAGTAAAATTAATATATTTTACTCAGGATTGAAACCAATTCTATGAAGATATTTGTCCATATGAGAATTTAAAATCAATAAGAAAGTTGTTCATTGTTCCTAAAAAGATGAGATGAAGTTTTCTAACACTTATATGCCTCATGATGATGAAAGTAAGAAGTGATCGGGATGGCAGGCAATAGGGAAACATACATCACATAAATCTAGACATAAAAAATAAAGTTCCCATATTGTGGTAAGTGTGGTAAAAAGCACCCAAGAGAACGTCTTATGAAATTAGGGAAGTGTTACCGACGTGGAAGGTTTATTCATATGACCCATGATTGCAAGAAAAATAATCTTAAAGAATCAAAGAATGGGATAACCAATAGCCATCCAATAGTAGGATGTCTTAGTTGCAATGAGTTAGGTCATTATGATAACATGTGCCCTAAGTTAGTAACTCAGGATGAAAATCATCAATACTATAAGAAAAAGGGTGCGGAAAAATATTTTTATACTACTACGGTTGATGTTGGGTCATTAAATGAAGTGGTGAAAGGTATGTTACTTGTGTTTTCAAATTATACCAATACCCTGTTTGACTCTGGATTTTCTCATTCTTTCATTTCTAATAAATTTTCATGTAAATTGGGAATATCACCTATTGAAAGTAGGATAGAACTTTTGGTGAAAACTCAAGTGTTGAACTGGACATAGTAGAGTTTGACATCATTTTGGGTATGGATTGGATTTCTTTTTATCATGCTAAGATAGATTTTAGTTCCAAGAAAGTTTTATTCATTTATTTCATGCCTTTGATAACATATCAAGAAACTGAGAAATTAATTAGAGATGACAATGAAAATTACCTATCTCACATTGTTGAAAAGAATGAATTTGTTCAAATAAGTGATGTTCTAGTAGTAAATAAATACATGGATGTTTTTTTGGATGATTTTCCTAGGGTTATTCTTGACTGGGAGGTTGATTTTAATGCTGAATTAGTTCCTGATGCTAAGCCTATTTCTAAACCCCCTTATCGAATGGATCAAGTGGAACTTTTATAATTGAAAAATCAATTTCAAAAACTATTAGATAAAGGTTTCATCCAACCTAACACTTCACCATGAGGTGATCTTTTTTTTGTTAAAATTAAAGATAGTTCAATGAGACTTTTCATTGATTATAGAGCCTTTAATAACATTACTGTTAAGAACAAGTTTCCTTTGCCTCAGATCAATGATTTTTTTGATCAACTCTAGGGAGCTCAGTATTCTTCAAAGGTTAATCTAAGGTTTGAATACTATCAGCTGAAGGTGAAAAAGGATGACATTCTTAATACTATATTTCAGACTAGATATGGGCACTATGGGTTTGTAGTTATGTCATTTGGGTTGTTTATTTCACCTATTGTATTTATGGATCTTATGAATAGAGTTTTCATGAGTTTTTAAACAATTTTGTAGTTATTTTTATTGATAAAATTTGGGTATATTCTAAAAATCATAAGAATAATGAAAGACACCTAACGATTGATTTGCAAACCTTAAAAAAAGAAACTATATGGGAAATTTAACAAGTGTGAATTTTGGTTTCAAAAAATTTCTTTTCTTGGATATATTGTTTTTAAATATGAAATAACTGATGAACCTATTAAAACAAAAGTTGTTTAAGAATGGAAAAGACCCAAAAATATCATATAGATTCATAGTTTTCTTGTATTAATGGTTTAATACCGATGGTTTGTTGAAAAAATTTCTCAGTTGTCCAGCCCACTGAATAAGTTAACTCAAAAAGGAGTTAAATTCTAGACAAAAGAATTTGATGATTGTTTTTAGGAACTAAATATAAAATTGGTAAATACTCTAGTTTTGTCCCTACCTTGCAGAAATATAAAATTAATCATCTATAGTGATGCTTCATTGAAATGACTTGGGTGTGTCTTAATGTAGAATGATTAGGTAATTGCTTATGTTTCATGTCAGTTGAGATTTCATGAGTTAAATTACCCTACACATGATTTGGAATTAGCTATTGTGGTTTTTTTTCTTTAAAAATTTTAAGGCATCATTTTTATATAGTGAAGTGTGAAATATATACTTTTTTCAAAAGTTTGAAGTATATATTCACTCAGAAAGAATTGAACATGATACATAAAAGATGATTAGAACTAATCAAGGATTATGATTGCATGATTCATTACCATCCTAGAAAAGAAAAAAAATTGGTTGATGCTTTGAGTTGAAAAATTAATGTCATGTTAACCATGTTATGTTTGGAACGTGACCATTTGGTTAATGATTTGATAAATTTTGGCCTAGAAGTTGTGGATGCAGGTATATCCTCTATTTTGTTTTCAGATTTTAGTGCAGAAAAATTTGTTAGGAATAATTAATAAATCTCAAAATGAGGATCAATCTTTACAGGAAAAGGTAGAATTCATTGATAAGGGTATGTTTCCTAATTTTAATATTGATGAAGAAGGTGTTTTATGATTTGGAAAAATATTATGTGTGCCTTTGGATTCCCAGTTGATTAAAGGGTTGTTGAGTGAATCTCATAGTTCTCATTTTTCCATTTATCCAGGAAAGACTAAGATGTATAGAGACCTTCAAAATTATTATTGGTGGGATGAAATGAAAAGAGATATTTATGACTTTACCATTAAGTGTTTGACTTTTCAGCAAGTTAAAGTAGAATAACAATTACCGAAGGGAATAATTCAACCATTTCTAATACCAGAGTGTAAATGGGAAAATATATCCATGGATTTTGTGGTGGGATTACTAAAGACTTCTTGAGGTAACAATGTGATTTGGATTATTGTTGATCGATTAACTAAATATACACATTTCCTTCCCATTCGATATAAAATGACTTTAGATCAGCTTTCTCGACTATATCTGAAGGATATAGTTAGGTTGCATGGAGTGTCTCTCTCTATTATATCAGACTGTGATCTCAAGTTCACATCTAATTTTTGGTAAAGACTCCAAAAGTTTTTGGGTATTGAATTAAATTTCAGTACAACTATGAAAAATAGGCCCCAGTGATAGCACAAACACCCCACCTTTAACATGGTCGTCGGGCCATGGCCCACTAGGTACCACCAGTTTCCCCGCAAACACATGGTCCTTATAAAGACTTGGAAATTCCATGTAAATTTTTTAAAATTAATTGGGATTATTATGAGTCTGTGAAAATTGATGGCGTGTGATTCTGAGTCCCGTTGTGCCCAAAACATAATTTTGAACTTTATTTAAGGTACGTTCAGTAAACGTGCGGGCGGCGTTTTCTATCTTTTTAACCGGTGGTCAGATTAAAAATATGAGGGCACCATTGAATTCGAAGCACCAAGATTCTCTTAAGGGATACTTCACTTCGACCACAGTAGGTTGGGAGAAAAAAGATAGTTTTTGGACTTTACAAAAAAAAATAACAAAAAAGATATTTTATTTGTAACTGTTGAGCAGTGGGGGCAAGACCAATGACTTGTCAAGCCATTTAATGGATTGACTCTTGGTTTTGTAACAATGATGTTAAAATATTAAATGCGGTTAATAAATGAACCGCAGTAATGTTGTGAAACATAGTTGGTTCCCCATCTATTTAAGTGAGGCTTGGGGTTTGGTTTTTGAGAAGAAGGTGAGGAACCTCTGGCGAACTGATGTGACGACATACACTGATGATAATGGAAGCTTAGACGTCATTGGAGGGATCGATGAATGCTGGTTACTTCAACAAATGAGGACTCTTCACCCTCCACAATCACAAACTCATCCAATGGTTCATGAGGTAGGGGGTTTGACTTGATTTAATTCTAAGTGGTTGATGAAGAATTTATTGCTTCTGCTTGTTATGATGATAACGTGGAGGAAGTGGGACAAACGAACAAGGCTCAGACCCTCCGTCGCTTTGTTCTTGGTGAGTTCTTTGGGGGATGAGTTTTCAACTCGATGGAACCTTGAAACCAGGAGGCATGCGGTGACTGCAACATCCCGGGAGGCCTGTAGGTGCGAGCGGAAGCCAAAACAGACAACCGGAGCTCACCTGGTGGCCCGCGAAGGTTCTGCTGGCGCGGCAGCACTGGAGACCGGTGCCGGCAGCGATGGCGGCGGCCAGTGCTCACTGTCTGTGGAAGAGGTTGGTGCTGCGGAGGATAGATAGGCGGTTGGCTCTCAGCCGGTCGCAGATACGGGAGGCGGCGCACAGTCGCGCATCGCGGTGAGGCAGGCCGCAGCATTGAAGCTGCAGAGAAGGTAGGGGACCCGCTCCCTACGGGTCCTGCGGACAACCAGGCAGCACCACCTAGTGCCTCTAATTAAGAGTCATTCAAGAGGCAGACTACGTGACCCTCGCATAGGTCACACCAGCCGGCGGGCCGAGCCACCGCAGGTTGAGCCACCGTGGGCCAAGACATTGCGGGCCGCACCCAGGAAAAGTGGGTTGGGTCGGTCTGCACCTTGGAGGGTCGAGCCTGTCGCAGCCCAGGTCGGTTCAGACTGGGCCATCCTAGGCTGGTGCGGATCGGTCTAGGTCGGGGCAGACCCGAACCAGATCGGGTCGGCCCAGGCCGGGTCAGACCGGACCCAGACCCCTTTTGGGCCCAGTTTCGCTTAAAGAGTTGTATCTTATGAACCATACGTTCGTTTGATGAACCATCTATGGCGCTGGGATCCTTGGAGCGAGAAGGTTCTTCTAAGATACTCCACTTGGGTTTTGGAGAAAGTTGGAGTATGGCTAGGTTGGATCGTACCCGAATCCAACCGGGCCCTCGACACTAAAATTATTATAACTCACAAACCGGGCGTCTGATTGACACGCCGTCTGTTGAATTAGAACCCTTACAACATGATGGTCCTTTGGGTTACTCATGTGTGGAAATCCATAGCATTTTATTCAGAACTGATATCCATATGAGTAAATACTACGGAACTCAAGTGCACCGGGTGCGTGGAATCCTGTGGCTGGATGTCATATGAGTAGCGACCCTATATGGATCAGCATCTAGCAATCCTATATAGATCAGCATCTAAAGATCTTGTGTGGATCTACATCATAGAGACCCTGTGTGGATCAACATTCATAGAGACCCTATGTGGATCAGCATCTTAGTGACCATGTGTGAATTAGCATCTTAGCAACCCTGTGTGGATCAGCATCTTAGGGACCCTGTGTGGATCAGCATAATAACAACCCTATGTGGATCAGAATTCTAGTGACTCTGTGTGGATCAGTAGTGTGCAACCTGACGAGGACCAGTATTAGAGTGGCCCATCGTGGATCAGCGACATACGAACCTATGTGGATCGACAATGGAACAAATTCTTCAGGGTTCAGTTGTGGAACTTCCTAATTGAATAAAATGATATAGCTTATGACTAATCATCTTTATTCCTGATCCCTGAGTTATATACCTGGTTTGAACTAAGTCTTTGCTTTGTGCTTTTTGATTGAGATCATGCTTTGTGGTTTTCCTTTGTGGAATTCTAAGATACCTTCAGGGTCTCAGGGTCCCTACTGGGTACTGTTATACTCACCCCTACACGGGCTTAGCCCGCACCTTGTTGTGTCTTGTGCAGACGATGGGCATCCTTGACTGAGACTCGGGGAGCTAGGAACTGACAGTGGACAGTGATGATAGTTGACACATAGATCTGTGGAGACAACCTATACTTACCCTTCAAGAAGGATCCTTGGTGGATGATATTAGGAGTTGTTTTCTATTTTCTATTATAGTTGTGTCTTTCAGTTGGGCTTGTATTCCAGCCCCTTTACTTTCAGTACACACTTTTAATACTACAGTTTTACTTTGTGGTTTCATCTTGTTGTGTTCTTGGACTGTGTGTTTATACAGGTTTAAAGGCAATGTCTTCCCATTTTAGGGATATTCCTTTCCGGTTCTAGTCACCAAACCCTGGCCTATGGAAGGCGGGCTTGGGGTAGTCATTATGCGGGCCCCGGGGGACAGGTCATGACAAAGTGGTATCAAAGGAGTCGGTTCTACTGAAGAACTGGAACTCTGATATTTCCAATGGATCAATAGTGTTAAGTGTCTTGAGTGTGTTTTTCATTTCAGGGAGTCTAGTGTTAGTGTGGTGGATGAAATATCCATACACCAAGACCCTGAATTCTGATTTCTGACTCAGTGCATGAAAACACTAATTGCGTGTGTTTTGGAAATGTTTTACTTGATCTCTTTTGAGTCATATCACTAGGTATAACTTATTGATTGTGGAGCACATGTTTCTTTTTAGGATGCCACCACATAGACAACCAGCCAGGATTCCCAAGAGAGTTCACGATAATGGCTCACCAAGAAATGAGGCTTCGGTGCAGGGCCCTCCTACTGTGTTAGCACCTTTGGGTGGTGCACTATCACCACCACCACCCGTTGGGAAGTAGTTTCCACTAGCCCCACTGGCGGATGGTGCACACTGACTGAGCACATTGCATGAGTTCTAGAGATGGAGGCCTCTGAGGTTTTGAGGCGAGACAGATCCCCAGGAATCTGAGGACTGGCTAGAGGTTATGGCCAGAGTTTTCCACCTAGTTGGGACACCAGTAGAGCATATAGTGATCCTATTTGCTAGTCTTTTCCAGGCCATGACAGGAAGATGGTGGAGACTGACGCTCCAGTCGCATGAGGAGGTGACACTTTCCTGGTTGGACTTTGAGACCCTCTTCAGGGAGGATTTCATTCCAACAACACTATGCTCTATACAAATTCAGGAGCTCTTTCACTTACAGTAGGGTAGCCTGATAGTATCCCATTACTCGGCGATATTCACTAACCTCTCGTGCTACTCCACTGACATGGTATGAGACCCATTCTTCAGGGCCTGGACCTTTGAGCAGGGTCTCTGGTGGGAGATCAGAGCGTCGATGAAATTGTTGAATATCCTGACATAGGCTAGAGTGCTCGAGTGATCATTGTTGGTGGAGAGATTCTTAGATGAGCAAGCACCGATGGTGAGATCCACCACCAGGCGACAGGTAGCTGAGTCATCTGTAGTAGGCAGTGGGTAGATGACGTAGAGGCCCAAGTGGGCTAGACCTTCTGGAGGATGACCCCAGGACACATGGTCGGAGGTGCGGAGCTCACGAGGCAGAGGGGTTCAGCTGGGAAGCAGACTGTGCTTTATGTGCAGTGGGCAGGGCCACATGGCTCGCGACTACCCGACCTATCGTACTAACGATCAGCAGATGGTTGAGGGACCGCTGAGGTAGAGGTATATATTCGAGTGAGGAGTTTTGCAGGGCAGTGTACGTATAAGAGGATCAATTCATGCAATAGGTGGTGGATGACGATTTGAGGTTCTACCGCCACCACCCCCAGGTGGTCCACCCCAACCACAGGAAGCAGGTGGATAAGGGTAATCTCAGCTTCAAGCGACAGAGGCCTATGACCATGATGATCTAGAGATGATTAAAGGTACGATATGTGCCTATTACACCCTAGTTACAGTTCTTATAGACATAGGTTCCAGTCACTCTTTCATTGCCACAACACTCATTTAGAGCTCGGAGATTCTGATGGAGTCATTGGCTCAAACCTTACGATTAGATACTTCTATGGGAGAAGATTCGACGATTACACACTAGTTCAGGCAGTGTGAGCTCACTCTAGGATGTGAGATCTTTAGTTGGGATCTCCTAGTAGCAGCGTCAATGACTTACGATGTCATCTTGGGTATGGACTGGCTATCCATAGTCAATGCTCGGATCGACTGTTTTAAGTGAAAAGTGTGGTGTGTCCACAAGGATGGGACCAATTTTTCCTTCACCAATGAGAAGGAAACCTTTGCAGCATAGGATGGACTTACTCAGAGGAGGGTGCATTCGGTCACTCATCAGTTGGTTAGCCTTACCCTTGGATCAGTTGATGTGAGGAGTCTGAGTTATCCTATAGTGGTGGACCAGTATGCTGATGTCTTTCCTAATAATGTATCGAGACTACCTCCTCGCATAGAAGTAGACTTCTACATCGACCTATACCTCAGGACAACATCGATATCTACTCCAGCCTATAGGATGGCTCCTGTGGAGCTTCGTGAGTTGCGGGTACATTTTGAGGACTTGCAGAAGAAGGGGTTCATAAGGCTCATTGTTTCTCCATGGGCATCCCCGATTTTGTTTTCCAAGAAGGAAGATGGGAGTCTGAGGATTTTTGTAGACTATAGGTGCCTGAACCTGGTGACCATGAAGAACAAGTATCCACTCCCAAGTATTGATGACATCTTTGACCAACTGAAGGGGGCTTGATGGTTTTCAAAGATAGACCTCAGATCAGCCTATCACCAGCTTATGGTACGAGATGAGAACGTACTGAAGACGGCTTTCAGGTGTCGGTATGGCCATTATGAGTTCTTGGTAATGCCCTTTAGCATGACCAATGCTCCGGCAGTATTTATGGGGATCATGAATAGGATCTTCCAGCCTTACCTCAATCGTTTCGTAGTGGTCTTCATTGACGACATCTTGATATACTCGGCGTCGGAGGAGGAGGAGCACACCACGCACCTACATATAGTTCTGGATACACTCTGAGAGCACCATCTTTATGGAAATCTCTTGAAGTGCCAGTTATGAATACAGGAAGTCCACTTCCTGGGGCATGTCATCTCGAAGGCTGGAGTTGCAGTGGATTCGATGAAGATAGAAGCAGTGCTTTCTTGGGAGTCACCCAGGAGTGTGACCAAGGTGCATAGTTTCCTGGGATTGGCTGGGTACTACAGAAGATTCATACTCAACTTTTCTAGAGTTGTGACACCCTTGTCAGCTTTGATGAAGAAGGGACAACCCTTAGTGTGGATGGAGAGGTGCCCGCATAGTTTTCAGGATCTGAGGCAGAGACTGATGAGTGCCCCCATCTTGAGGCTACCAGAAGAGGTCTTTGGGTATGTAGTCTATTGCGATGCATCAGGGACTAGACTAGTTTGTGTCCTAATGCAGAAGCAAATAGTGATTTCCTATGGCTCATGAAAGTTGAGAAAACACGAGCAGAATTATGCTACCCATGACCTGGAGTTAGCAGTAGTGGTCTTTGCGCTGAAGATTTGGCAGCACTACTTGATGGGTGAATGGTTTACTGTTTACTCTGATCACAAGAGTCTCAGGTATATCTTCTCACAGAAGGACCTGAACCTAAGATAGCGGCGATGGTTGGACTTCCTCTAGGACTATGACTTTGAGATAGTCTACACTCTTGAGAAGAGTAATGTAGTAGCAGACGCACTCAGCAGGAGGCCTGGTCTACAGTTGCTGAGTGAGGAAACAGAGTAGATAACCGCGTTGCAGATATCCTTTATGGATAGAGATGGAGCAACTTATCTCCAGTATATAACTATCACTCCCCTACTTCTTTAGAGATTTTGGGAGGCTTAGCTTGGGGACATAGACTGTGAGGCCCGACGTGCTCAAATATCCTTGGGACAGGCTTCTGCTGGATTTTTTGAAGGTGGGGAGCACATCATCCTCTTCAAAAGGCGCACCATGGTATCAGTGATGCTATGAGAGGAGGGGTTAAGGGAGTTCCACACATCCCCTTTGGCAGTACATCCTAGAGTGGCGAAGATGTATGAGGACCTTTGGCATCAGTGTTGGTGTCCAGGGATAAAGAAATTAGTGGAAGAGTTTGTATCCAAATGCCTCACTTGTTAGAAAGTGAAGGTCGAGCATCAGGTACCAACAGGCTTGGCTTAGCCACTTGAGGTACTAGAGTGGAAGTGGGACGGTATATCCATGGACTTCATGACAGGTCTACCACGTACTTACAGGGGCCACAATTCCATTTGGGTGATCATTGACCAACTCACCATGTCGGACCACTTCCTACCCATCCGAGAGTAGGGATCAACAGAGATCTTGGGATGTCTCTACGTGTAGAAGATTGTGTGAATTCATGGGGTACCATCGACGATCGTCTCAGATTGCGACACACATTTTACATCCCATTTGTGGAAGGGATTTCAGGACGTGTTCGGGACTCAGCTGCACTTGAACACCGCCTTTGACCCTCAGACAGATTGTCAGAAGGAACGGAACATACATACACTCGAGGACCTACTTTTTGCTTGTGTCCTCGATTTTAGCCACAGTTGGGAGGACCACATTTCCCTAGTGGAGTTTGCATACAACAATATTTATCATTACACTATTAGTATGGCTCCATTTGAGGCCTTGTACAGGCGACTATGCAGATCACCTCTTTGCTAGACAGACCCAGAGAAGTCAGCACTTATGGGTCCAGAGTTGGTACAAGCTACCACAGAGAAGGTGAAAATCATCCAGGAGTGGATGAAGACTGCATAGAGTAGGCAGAAGTTATATGCTGACAAGATAGAGAGGCCCTTGGAGTTTGAGGAATGAGACCATGTCTTCCTATAAGTCTCACCCCGACGAGGATTACGGAGGTTTGGTCGGGGCGGCAAAGTTTCTCTGAGGTTCATCGGACCCTTCCAGATCCTCAACAGAGTAGGTGAGGTGGCATACCATCTAGCTTTTCTCCCATAGATACACCAAGTGCATAATGTATTCCATGTGTCGTAGTTGAGGAGATACGTGCATGACCCATCGCACGTTATTGACTGTGGCGAGCTGGACATCGATGATGGGGCGACGTTTGTGGAGTTCTCAGTAGAGATAGAGGATCGACAGGAGCGGGTCCTTTGTGGGCGGTCGATTCCTCTGGTGTGAGTTTATTGGCAGCATGATAATCTCCAGAATAGAACATGGGAGCATGATGCTCAGATACATGCTCAGTGCCCCCATTTGTTCCCCTATATTTGTTGTAGCTTTAGGGGACGAAAATCCCTAAGGTGGGGATAATGTAAAGACCCTAAAATTCCATGTAATTTTTTTTAAAATTAATTGTGATTATTACAAGTCTGCAAAAATTGACGACGCGTGATTCTGAGGCCCAGTGTGCTCGAAATAGAATTTTGAACTTTATTTAAGGTACGTTCAGTAAACATGTGGGTAGTTCTTTCTATATTTTAAACTGGTGCTCGAATTAAAAATCTGAGGGCATCATTGAATTCACAGTGCTGGGATTTTCTTAAGGGATTCTTCACATTGACCGCAGTAGGTCAGGAGAAAAAGATAGTTTTTGGACTTACAAAAATAAAAAAATAACAAAAAAGATATTTTATTTCTTTTTTTTTGTAACTATTGAGCGGTGGTGGCGGGACCAATGATTCGTCAAGACATTTAATGGATTGACTCTTGGTTTTGTAACCACGATGATGAAATATTAAATGGGGTTCATAAATGAACCGCATTAATGTTGTGAAACATGGTTGGTTTCCCGGGCAGGCTTGGGGTAGTCACAGCGCGGGCCCTGGGGGACGGGTCATGACAGTCCCCACCTTAGGGCCCACCCATGTGCCTGAACGGGTCATCTGACTAATGATTGTCACCACAAGCCAATGCATGTCCTTTCTAGTGTGTTTTTTCCTTACTCACACACACCCTAGGAAACGTCCCAGAAGGTCACCCATCCTGATCACTATTCCGGGCCAAGCACGCTTAACTATGGAGTTCTAATCAGGTGGGCTCCCGAAAAGGAAGGTGCACCTTGTTGACATGAGTCATATCATTTTGTCATTTGACCCTTCATCGTTATGGGGTGTTACAATCACCCCCCCCCCCCAGAGCACAATGTCCTCATTGTGGACCCTACATCTCAACCCAAGCAGTGCACCGCACTTAAGGCTGGGTTCCTCCTCTGATACCAAATGTGACAACTGGGCCCCGGTGATAGCACAAACACCCCTCCTTTCTAGTGTGTTTTTTCCTCACTCACACACACCCTAGGAAACTTCCCAGAAGGTCACCCATCCTAATCACTATTCTGGGCCAAGCATGCTTAACTATGGAGTTCTAATCAGGTGGGCTCCCAAAAAGGAAGGTGCACCTTGTTGACATGAGTTGTATCATTTTTTCATTTGACCCTTCATCATTATGGGGTGTTACAATCACCCCCCCCCCCCCCCAGAGCACAATGTCCTCATTGTGGACCCTACATCTCAACCCAAGCAGTGCACCGCACTTAAGGCTGGGTTCCTCCTCTGATACCAAATGTGACAACTGGGCTCCAGTGATAGCACAAACACCCCTCCTTTAACATGGTCATCGGGCCCTGGACCACCAGGTACCATTAGTTGCCCTGCAGACACGTGGTCTCCACCCTGGGGCCCACCCACCTGCCCGAACAGTTCATCTGACTAATGATTGTCCCCACAGGCCAACACATGTCTTTTCCAGTGTGATTTGTCCTCACTCACACACACCCTAAGAAACTTCTCATAAGGTCACCCATCCTGATCACTACTCCAGGTCAAGCACGCTTAACTATGGAGTTCTAATCAGGTGGGCTCCCGAAAAGGAAGGTGCACCTTGTTGACATGAGTCATATCATTTAGTCATTTGACCCTTTATAATTATGGGGTGTTACACCAACTTTTCATCATCAATCCTATGGATAGTATGAGTGAACAATTCATACCACAAAAGATATTCTTCGTTCTTATTCAATGAATTACCAGGGAAGTTGGGATGAAAATATTTTTTTGGTTGAGTTTTCTTATAATATTAGTTTCCATTCTAGTGTGCATATGGAACCATTTGAGACATTATATGGAAAGGAAGATGATGCGATGAATTTTTAGAAAGGAATTTTATGGGACCAGAGTTGGTAGAGGAAATGGCTAATAAGTTTCAGTTGATTCAGCAACACATGAGGACAACTCAGAGGTGGCAAAAAGGTTATCCAAATAACCAGAGGAAATATCTTTCTTTTGAGGTTAGTGATCATGTATTTCTCAAAGTATCTCTATGGAAAATTGTTATGTGTTTTGGTAAAAAAGGAAAGTTAAGTTCACATTTTTTTTACCATATGAAATCCTTAAGAAATTTGGACCAGTTACCTACCGAGTGGCTTTTCCCCCGAGTTTATTCAAGGTACGTAACATTTTTCATGTCTTGATGTTAAGAAAATATGTTTCATATTCATCTCATGTTTTTAGCCCTAAAGTAGTTTATCTATAAGAGAATATTTCTTATGAGGAACATCCTCTTCAGATTCTTGACCATAGAGAGAAAGTGTTGAGGAATAAATTGATTCATCAGGTTAAGGTTTTATGGAAAATTCATATGATTGAAGAGACAACTTGGGAATATGAAAATGCTATGAGGGAAAGATATCTCCACTTGTTTAATGAGTGAATAAAATTGTGAGGATGCAGTTTCTAAAAGGTGGAAGAATGTAATAACCTAGGTAAATATAGAATAAATCACTTTCATGTTTATTAATAATAATTATATAGTTATATTCAATATAAAATATTGAGAAATTGTTTTAAAATAAAAAAGGAAATATTTCTAATTAAGAAATTTTCTTATAAGGATTCATTTAAAAGTTTAATTTCTAAATTTTATAATTTTAATTTGAAAAAATAAATATCATTTTTGAAATCAACATGTCAAAATTAGCTTAGGGTAATTTTTTGAGTTTTTTCTGAAAATTTTCATTTTTTGATGTATAGTAAAAAATACAGAATTTTAATTGAAAATAGAATTTTTGATTAATTTATTTATAAAGTTAAATTATATTTTAAATTGGTTTTAAATTAAAATTAGTTCAATTATACACCCATTAATCCAATTTTGGTCATTGGAATCAATTTTATATTAAATTTTGATATAAAAAAATTGTAAACTTTTGAACTTTTTCTTTTTAAAAACCTGTTTTCTTGGCACATCCTCAGGATTAATTTTAAATTAAAATTTTCTAATTTTGTGAATTTAATTTATAAAAATAGATTCCATATCTAAAATCTAAATAATTTATAATTTAGAATAAGGTTAAGTTTATTTTCGACCAAAATGAATAGTGAAAAATAATTACCACGGTTAAGGTAAAAATGAATTTACCTTGGGTTAAACTAAAAAGATAAGGGTTAAAATGATATTATCACTTGTCTAAAAATTATTGACTGGTTATATTTCTACTATTACACCTCTAAGGTTAGATAATGATCTATTTTCAACCCTTTTGATATATAAAAAATGTAGGTGCACTCAATTATTTTCAAAAATACCAAGTGTGTCCTCTCCCCCACTTATAAAAGGTCACCCCCTATCCTCCTCTCTTCACACCTATAAAACCCATTGGTTCATGCAATTCATGTCCAAATCACTTCCCAACTTTCCTCCTCTCTTTCTAGAATCCTTAGTTTGGGTAGAAAGCTAACAAATGAAGGCCTTTGGTGAAAATCAAAAGAAGTTACCCAAAGAAGAGGTAACGTTATTCAATGAGAATTTTTGTTTTATTTCTTTATCCAGGCCTTTAATTCTTCTTAAACCATGCTTATATAATAACCTAAGTATCTTCCATATACTGATATTTTATTATGTTAATGACATAACTTGTTACGAACCAAACCAGATACCCTAGTACCCTGATACCTGAGCCGACACTAACATGGCTCGAAGGGAATTCCCGATCCCCATGGGTTGGAGAGTAGCACCTGGCATCATACAAGTTAAATGTGGGAACAATTTTACCACACTAAACTATAGAAAAAATGGATACAAGTTGGTATTCTCAAAAGAAAACTCTACAGGGAGAAGAATACCAGAAGTCAAATAGGTATATAAACCCAAATTACAACCAAAAAGTACCAAAAAACTGAAAGGTAAACAACCCAAGTCCCAAAGGACACAACTATCCAATCCCAAAGATAAAAAACCATCACCTCCAAGTGGTTATTTTCCCTTTATCGAACCCAGAAGAATGAAATATACAAACACTCGAAGGCACAGGTAAGGTGTGAGCTAAAATCCCAATAGAGTCTCACCGAGGATTTTATAATAAGATACCATATTAATTAACCTAATAAAGCTTTTAGTTTTAAATAAACTAGCATGGAAGTACAAAATAATATTTAAAAAATCATGTTTTACATTTAATTGATGGAAATATTTCAAACAATGGCTTAATAAACATTTTATATAAAATGGTTTATATAAATTCACAAGGCATGTTTAAAATAATTTACAAGAAATGACATATATATCAAAATAATCACAAATGGGAAACATGGTTATCTTCCAAGAGGTATGATAGTTTCAGATTATGGTATCCTTATACACTTATATAGTGATAATGGTAGTGTTCATGCATGTCCCTTGGACACTGGTTAGAGAGGACTAATCAACATCCTACCAAGGATAAGATCTACCAATAAGTTTATGTTAGAGTTTTAAAATGTCAATCCATTGCTAGGGAATTCCCATCCTAGTGTGTTTATCCCTAATAACTCACTAACTATCTAGGATTTCATGTGCTAAAACAATAATCATTAAATAGGAAAATTATTTCAGAACTGTTCAAAATACAATTGCCCAATTTTCCATTTCAACATGCCAATTTCTCTTTAAAAATAAATACATGAGTTTTTAATCTATTAAGGCCTTTTTCTAGGATAAAACCAATGAGTTCTTATCAAAAAAATTTAATCCATTTTTAAAAATCAATTTCACAAATTAAATTTCACAATTTCCATCAAATATAAATCACACTCCAATTCACTGGAATTGGGGGTTTTCTCCAAATTTTCATACTGAAGCAAATTAAAATCCCAATTCGATGAAAATTGGGTTTTTTATAATCTAAGTGAAATATATTTTAATTTAAATGAATAAATTTAGGGTTAAATCGGTTGTTCAATCTTAAACAGAACCACCTACCTTGGGATCACAAGATCATGAATCACAACGCCCACAATGGGAAACTCCAATGAAGAGCATCGTCAATGAAGATTTGATAATCAAACCTAAATTCAGGATATAAAAAAATAGAGATTAGATCCTCCAACAACACAGAGATCTAAAAAACCCCAAGGATGATAGAGGAAGATATTGAGATAGAAGGAATGTGGAATAAATTTTACCAGTAAAGGATCAAACGATGATCACCTAGATTCGATATGCCTTGGAGAGGGTTTGGAAGATCCAAAATGGCTCCTTGAGAGCCCTCTCAACTTTGGAAAATGAAATATCCTAAGTTAGGGATGATTGGGGGTCCAAAATAGTAATTGGGGAGTTTTTTAATAATTTTTAGAATAATTAAATCTTGAACGCATAGTTAGCTAGGTAGGGCCGCACGGTTTTTCAAATTGTGCGTTGTAAATATGAACCCCTCTAAAGGGGTGCACGGCTTTTACTAGGTGGTTGCATAGTTTTTCAAACCATGCACCAACCGTGCAAAGTCTCACTGCCTAAATTTTCACAGTTTTCGCTAATAGGGAATACTGTTTTGGAAAACCGTGTGCCAACTGTGCATAGCCCAAAATCCTTCCAAAATTTTCAAAATTTGACTGGAAGCACCCATAAACGAGACCTAACCAAAGAATGATTAAAAAGAGGATTGAGGAGTCCCTAAAAATAGTAATGGGATGTTACAACATCCCCACCATAGAAACTTTTTGTCCTCAAGAAGCCTGTTAAGAAGCTTCCATGTCAAAAAGATGAGGCCACTACTCTCTAACCAGTGCCTCTCTCTCCCACATCTCACAAGTATTGGAACTGTGCTACCATAGCACTCAAACCAAAGGTATCGTCCTCCCATATAATATATTGGTTTCATAATAAACTATCCTAATTGGATGCTCAGTCATGGATAAATTAGGCTTAACATTAATATCACTACAGCTTAGAACATGAGATAGATCAGAAAGATACTTTCAGAGTTGCAATACATGGAACACATTATGTATCGATGTTAGCTATGAAGGAAGTTCTAAATGAAAATCCACTTTATCCAACCACTAAACAGCCTCAAAAGGTCCCACAAAATAAGGAGAAATTTTACCTTTCCTCCCAAGACATCAATAACCTAAACAAGGTGAAACTGTCAAGAACACCTTATCACCAGTTGAAAATTACAACAGTCTATGATAACGATTAAAATAAGACTAATACTGACTCTATGTCATCAACATTATTTGATGAATTAAATGAATCTTTGAAATCGTCTCTTGAAACAATCTCAGTCCAACTAAGGAACTTTCACCAATCTTCAACCAACACAACAAATATTTACAAGGATGGCCATACAAGGCCTCAAAAAGGAGTCATTCTGATCGCAGACATGAAGCTATTGTTATAATAAAAATCAATCATCCCTAAATGGTCATCTCAATCCCCATCAAAGTCAAGAATGTGGGTGCGAATCATATCCTCAAGAATCTATATAGCTCTTTCTATCTATCCATTCGTCTGTGGATGGTATGACGTACTCAAATGGACCTGAGATCCTAGTGCCTCTTGAAGGACTTTCCAAAAGCGAAAAGTAAACTGATGATCCCTATCATAGACTACAATAGATGGAACTCTGTGAAAATGAATAATATCTTTCACATAGTGATTTCCCAATTCCTAAACATTATTTTTATCACGAATGGGTAAGAATTGAGCTAATTTAGTTAGCCTATTGATCCTGACCCATATCACATTCTTCTTTCTCTAGGTACATGGAAAATCGACCACAAAGTCCATTAAGATATCATCCCATTTATGAGTTGGCACTAGAAGTGGCTGTATAAAACCCAAAGGTATATGGTGCTCTGCCTTAACTTGTTAGCACATATAATAACTAGAGACCAATTCAGCAATGCCCCATCTCATACCTGGCTACTGGAATCATCTTTGCATGTCATAGAACATATTTGTGGTTCCTAGGTGCACTTACCACTATTAATTATAACAATTCCCCATAACAAATTTTCTCATGGATAATGATATGAAAAAACTGATTCCAAAAACATAGCACACCCTTCATAGAGAATGACCATTCAACAAAGATCTCCCCACTATAAAGAGAGTCTCAAATGCTACAAAAATCATCATCAAGTTAATTCTCCTGAAGAATCATCTCAAGAAGAGTGAAGGAAAACTTAACACTGGACAAAACAACATCATCCCCTAATTCCCAAACCCATATATGCAACTATGAAAAGAGAGACATCGAATTCCACTCTTCTGATGATTATTTCATGAACTGGGTTGGAAGTTTCCTGCTCGAAGCATCTACAATTACATTCCCATTCCCTGGGGTATAGGTAATGTCAAAGTCAAAAAAACTGTAGGTATTCCACCCAATTCCTTTGGCGTAGATTCAAATATTTTTTAGAGAAGATATAACTCAAGTTCTTGTGATTGGAATACATGGTAAACCATTCTTCTAAAAGGTAATGTCACCAAATCTAAAGTTCATGAATCACATTTGTAAGTTCATAGTCATGGTTCAGATAATTCTTCTTATGTTTCCTAAGATGTTGAGAGACATAGGAAATGAAAAGATCACCCTGTATAAGAACACAACCCAAACCTGAACCTAATACATCACAGAAGACCACATTACCTTGCCCGACCTTTGGAAGAGTCAACATCGGTGTAGTTATCAAAATATGTTTCAACTCAATAAAAGAACTCTGAAATTTCACATCCTAAGAAAACTTTACTCCCTTCCGAGTTAGAGTGTTTATCAGAGGAGTCAACTTTGAGAAGTCATTTACGAACCGACAATAATATCCATCTAAACCCAAGAAGCTATGAATCTTAAAAACATTTCATGGTTGTTCCCATTTAATAACAGATTTTACCTTCTTAAGATCAAATAATATACGATGTTCTGACACCATGTGTCCCAATAACTTCACTTCTCGAATCTAGAAATCACATTTCAATAGCTTGACATAAAGTCGGTGACTTATCAACAATTCCATAACTGCTCTTAGATGATGCACATGATCCTCATCAAACTTATAGTAAACAAGAATTTCATCCATAAAGACTACTATGAAAGTATCAAGATACTCATGGAAAATCCTATTCATCAAATCCATAAAGACTACAAAATCATTGGTTAAACCAAATAGAATTACAATTTACAGGGTACTCATAATGGTCATACCTTCTCTGAAATACGGTTTTATGAATATCAGATTCTTTTATTCTCAATTAGTGATGACTAGATCAAAGATAAATCTTCAAGAACCACTTCACCCATTTCAACTGTTCAAACAGATCATCAATCCATGACAACGGATACTTGTTATTTACCGTGACCCGATTGAGTTTTTGGTAATCAACACAAAGGAGAAGTGACCCATAATCTTTCTTAGAAAAGAGAACTGGAACCTCCCATGGTGACACACTCATACATATGAAGAATTTATCTAAAAGATCATCCAACTAAGTCTTCAAATATTTCATTTCAGATTGTTCCATGCGGTAAAAAGGAATAGATACGGTTTGGGTACCTGACACTAAGTTAGTAGAGAAGTATACCTATCTTACCAGTGGAAAACTATATAAGTCATAAGGAAAAACATCAAGAAACTTGATGATAACTAGAGGTAGATCACCAATCAAAGATTCCTGATCTAGGTCAAAATAAAACATAGATATCACTTTCCCCAACTCTAGATAAGAAGGTCTGGCTCTACTCAACCTCGGGTCACATTCTCCCTGAAAGATACAACACAACCCATCAGACACAGTAAAGGAGACCCGTCAAAGATAACAAACAATTCATGATTTATTAGAAATAACCCAATCCATACCAAAAATGATGTCAAGAGCTTTCATGTCAAGAACCAAAAAATACCAAGCAAGATCAAACTCTAATAGAGAGAATACACAAGCATGACAATGAAGACTCTTCCCTCTCTTTGTTCTGAGGGGTGTAGTAATATTCATCACATAAGATAAAATCTTAATAGAAAGATTTAGTTGATTCAAAATATAGGTTTAAATGAATGAATGAGATGCATCGGTATCAAATAAAGCAGTCACTAAAGATGAAGCAATAGTGATGGTACCTCTCACAGTCACTGGACCCGTATCTGCTTCCCCTAGAAACTCTTCCATTGCATGAAGGAGCTTCATTACAGATTATTGTGGTTAGAACCCCTTAGTCCTTTAATTATATGATTGAACCACAGTAATTTTTGGCATAGATGATCTCATGCCACTATGGGGAGTAGAATATGCATGAAAAAACTTATGAAAGTGACCTGAGCATCCATAGTAACCACATACCTTGGGTGTCTCAGTACAAACCCATTTAAAATTACCAGTTTTTTCACACTGGTATCAAATCAAATAGCCTCTTATAGGAACTATAGGAGGTCTAGAATAACCATGTTGTTGAGAACCACCACGAGAATCATATCTCTTTCTCTTACCTTTGAATAAATTCACAGAACTGCCACTAGGAAAAAGGAACTCTCGGCAACCTTAACTTACCAATCAGGTCTATCTCAACCATCAACGCTCTATCTAACACATTAGCATAAGAAGATATATTCAGTAAGAAAACATGATAATGAATATCAGATCGAAGTCCCATCTCAAACCATCAAGTCTTTATATTCTCATTTGATACAATCTCATATGGAAACTATAAAAGCTCTACAAAGCGATTTGTATATCCTGACATGGTCCTGTTATCCTACTCGAGTTTGGAAAACTCTATAGCCTTGGCCAAAACCATAGACTGTGGATAGAACTAGTCTGTGAAAATTACTTTAAATTCCATCCACTATAATCCCTGGTGCTTTTTTGTCACCATGGTGTCTCACCATCTTCTATTAGGTCCCTCTATCTTGAAGGTGTCGCATTTCACCTTGATATAATTAGGCGTTTCCAAGAACTCAAATAAAATCTCAACCCTTCTCAACCAATCCTCAGCCTCTTGAAGTTAGTTTGATCCTTGGAACATTGGTGGCTTCGGGAAAAGGAATTCATGGGAACAAATCCCAAATTCAACCCTATGAGATTCCACAACTGGAACCCAAATGGGAATGGGTACAGGTGCCTCTTCCGGAGCTTGTAAATCATGCACAATAACTTCAACAAAATTCTGGTCTATGGGAGGATTTTATCATTGTGGTTCATCAACAACTTTCTCCTAGATCCTATACACACGTATTCTCAGAGGCATGATGCTACAAAACATCAATAGAAAAAATTTAAGACATCAGAAAGGATACTCAAATCAACACTCAAATAAGAGAAAAGAGTAAATTAACCCCAATAGATAGATAAGCAAGATTTGGGTTTCAATATATCCAAATAAAAATTAAGGAAAAGACTATATCTAAACCTAAAGTCTTACTGCCTAGAGTTCCACTTGAGGCACCACTTATTATACCCAAACCGGGCATTGATGCTTGATTTTGAGAGGGTTTCCTACGTCTGATGTAGTCCATGCAGGGTGCTCGACGGACTGCACCTACTATTGAAAATCTAACTCGTGAGTTCCAGCAATAACATCCTCCCGTATTTTCTGGGGATAGTGGTTCATAGGCTACTGATTCTTTTCTAGAGGCCACTCTTTCTATCTTTGAGAATTTGGAGATGCCTTCAGAGAGGAGGGTCAATCTTGCCACCTATATACTGCGTAATTCCACCAATTTATAGTAGGATGTGATTACTCAGGTTGTTCATCATAAAATTGTGTTTTGAGTGGACTTCCAAACTACCATCTATGATTAATTTTTCCATCATACATTGAGATATGACTGAACTAGAGAGTTCATGAACCTAGATTAGGATGTTATATCTATTATAGACTATTCAGTCCATTTTACTAAGTTGCAATGCTTTTTACTACTTCTAGATAGTGATTAGGTATCATGAGTGAGACATTTTGAGGATGGGCTCAAGTATGTCATCCACTCACTAGTGAATGTCTTTTACCTACCTACATTTTATGAGATCGTTAATAATTCTCTTATCATTGAGTGCAACCAGATAGAATCTTATAGCTTAGGGTACAGAGGTTTAGTGTCGAGGTAAGATAATAGTTCTTCCGATAGCAGGAAGTGTAGCCTTTAGCTTTTTCATCAGGGTAGTGGTGACCAGATTATCAACACTGGCAGCTCTGTTATATTCCATCAGTATAGACAACATGGAAATCAGAAGCATCAGTGTGATAGAGACCCTCTTGAGTGTCGTGCTTGCAGTCATATGGGAAATATTTAAGGATTATCTCAAACCTTTCCATCTTCTTCAAGTGGAAGAGGATCCACACCCACTCCACCTTTAGGGGAAAGATCATTTGTTCTACATTAGGTAGGCAGTTGGAGTATCACCGATAAGACAAGCTGAGGAGGAGGTTATGGTCATGGTATTTGGGCTTTTGATTATCAGTGCCAACAGAGAGGACCTGCTTAGGTTAGTCTATTTGTAGCATAGATCCATGGATCGGGTCAGTTTCATGAATTATAGTTGATACCCAAGGATCACAGTGCAAGAAAATCCATAGTAAGAGGTACTATTCTAGTAGTCTCTACTATTGTATCTAGATTATTTGATATAGGTTTTTCACACTCCTCTATCTCCTCATTGACCATGGAAATTATTAAGCTAGAAATTCAGTGCTACTGTGGTGTGATGACCCTGAATACACCATTGGGTGTACGATCAGAGGGAATAAGACAATGTAAGGATTGTGCCTTTAAGGTAGGAAATTGTATCTTCTTATGGTAACTCTTCATACTTGAGATGATGGTCTTTGATGTCATTATCGGGATGGAATTTTTGGTTCCATATCATGATTATGTGGACTTTTATCATCGAAGGGTGTCATTTACATCACCATAGGGAGGTATTTATCTTCACATGGGTGAGTGTAATTTCCATGATGGTATAAATAGACCAGAGCATTGTGGGCTAGGTAGAGTTACCACCAAGATTACTAGTCTCTTCATGGAGGAGTATGGAATACATCTAGAATATTTTCCTCCCATAGTATATCATTTCAGGGACATCTTTCTTGATGATTTTTCTAGATTACCTTCTGAGATAGAGGTAGAGTTCATGATTGAACTTGTTCCAGGAGCAGATATAGTGTCCATTCCTACATAAAATATGAAACCTACTGATCTCCAGGATCTCAAGAGATAGTTAGAGTATCTTGAGTCTATAGGTTTTATCCGACCTAATACTTCCTCTTGGGGTTCAACTGTGATTTTTTCCAAGAAGGCGGATGAGACCCCTCATTTATGCATGGATTACCGACAATTGAACCAGCTTATGGTTAAGAATAGGTATTCATTGCCTCAAATATAATATCTCTTTGGACAACTTTTAGGAGCTATGGTATTCTCAAAAATCAACCTGAGATCAGACTATTATCAAGTGTGATTCAGACCTTCAAATATAACACAAATAGATTTCCTAAGTCAATATGGTTTATTTTAGTATCTTGTTATGTCATTCGGTCTTAAGAATGCACATAAAATTTTCATGGATTTTATGAATAGGGTTTTCCACTCCTATCTATATTCTTTTATTACAATCTTTGTGGATGATATATTTGTTTATTTTCATACTTGTAGAGACCATGCTAAACACCTTGAGATCTTTTTGAATACACTAAGAGAGCATCAACTATATGATAAGATTGTTAAGTTCCACTTATGGATCCAAAAAATTTTACTTATTGGGTAAAATTATCTCAGAATCAAGAGTATCAGTTGACCCATAGAAGGTGAGTGTTGTGGTTTCCTGGGAGCATCCCAAGAATTTGTTTTATATATGGAGTTTATTGGGGATTCTTGGATATTACAAGAATTTCATACATGACTTATCATGCCTTGTTTCTCATTTTACTAGTCTTACAAAGAAGTATGTGAAGTTCCTATGGTCTGAAGCGTGCAAGAAATCCTTTTAGGAGATGAAAGGAATGCTTACTTCGACACTAATTTTGATTCTATCAGAGACTGGAAGAGCCTATGTGGTGTTTTTTGATGCATCAGAAATTTTTTTGGGTGCATTTTTAATGTAGGAGTATAGATTTGTTACATGCAAGTCTCACCAGCTGAGTCCTCATGAGCAAAATTACCCGACGCATGACCTTGAGTTTGCTACAGTTGTCCATGTCTTACACTACTGGAGACACTATCTGATGAGTGAGTGCTTTGTAGTGTATATAGACCACAATACCCTCAAATATTTCTTTACGTAACATGACTTGAATCTCATAAAATAAAAATGGGTCAAATATCTTTAGTCCTTCAACTTTGATTTTGCCTATATACTTGGAAAGATTGATGCAGTAGATGATGCGTTGATCCATAAAACTCAGGCACTGATCGTACAAGAATCCAGTGATGAGTGGAAATTGATGGACCTATTTTATGAGATATATTTGGATTTTCATGAGGTTCATGGGTATTATTATATTATAACATTAGCAATTACCTCTTTACTTCTTGATAGATTTAATAAAAAGTAGTTTTTAGATCCTAAAGTCTTGGTTCTCCAATAGAGTATTTCTAGTGAGGAACCACCTCTAGATTGGTATGTTGATGGATACAACATCCTACGTATACATGGGAATGTATGGGTTCCTATAGATATGAGAGAGGAACTGATGCGAGAGGCACACACTTCTCTGTGGTCAGTTCTTCCAAGAATCTCAAAAATGTATTGAGATGTGTGATGTTAGTATTGGTGGCCTGGGATGAAACATAAGATAGTAGGTTTTATTACTAGATGTTTCAACTATCAACAGGTGGAAGTGGATCACCAGTGACCTGCTGGATTGTTATAGATATTACCAGTCCCATAATGTAAATGGTAAGATGTTACTATAGATTTTTTAGTCGACTTATTAAGGTCACCTCGAGATAGCAACATAGTTTGGGAAGTCATGGATCGAATGACAAAGGTATCCCACTTCCTCTTTATATGGGAGAATTTCTCATTTAACAAGATGGGAAGAATTTATGTTCGTGAGATCATACAACTGTATGGGTTCCCTCACAATATCATTTTAGATAGGGATGCTACTTTCATATCGAGGTTCTGACAGGGTTTGTAGAGAGCTATGGGTATACAGGTGCTCATGAACACAACTTTTCACCTTCAGATCGATGGCCAGTTGGAACAAAAGATACAGGTGCTGGAGGAAATGCTCATAGAATCTATCCTTGATTTTGATGGTTCATGGTAGAATTATATCCCTTTTGTTGAGTTCTCATATAATAATAACTTCCAGGTGATGATTCAGATGGCTCCTTATGAGGCCTTGTATAGTATGTCATGTCATTCACCCCTTGTATGGTAGGTCATGTCATTCACCCCTGTGTTGGTTAGAGGTAGGAGAGACTACGCTACTAGATCCTCGTCCTATACAGGAGACTTCAGATCAGGTTCAACTGATCGAGAATCGTATGTCTACTATTCAATCTAAAAAGGAATCTTATGTCAATCATCATTGATGACCTCTGGAGTTTGAGGTCAGGGATCATTTTTTCTTATGGGTATCACCTATACTTGGGCATAGATGGATATAGAGGCAAGATAAGTTATCGTCATGTTATGTCAAGATGTTTTAGATTTTAGATAGAGTTGGTCTGGTATCCGATCAGTTTCTATTGCCTCAGAGGTACCATTTCGTGCACAACATCTTCTATGTTTCACAGTTTCACCGGTATCATGTCGACCCATCTCATACTTGGGATCTCGAGGAGGTTGAGTTAGATTTTGATGCTTCTTTTGAGGAGTATCTCATACATATCATTGACTGAAGAACGAATTCTCTCTAATTATGGTATGTCCCTTTAGTTAGGGTGTTATGGAAACATGACCATGTATAGGATTAGACTTGGGAGCGGGAAGCTGACGTATGTGCTCAGTTGTCGTAGTTATTCTTAGAAAAAAATTCACCTCCCTTGGAAGGTGAACTTGGGGATGAGTTACTTTAAAGGGGAAAGACTGTATGAACTCAGTTAGTCTAAGAGGTGTGAATCCTTTAATTTTTTGTCTAATTCTTTATTTTGGATTTTTTATAGATGTCTAGTGAGGTCATGAGAGTTTTGGGGGGTGTTTGGGGCTTATTCGGATCCCAGATCCCCACTTTTTAGAAAATTATGTTGATTTGTATGGTTAGTAGAAACCATGCAAGACTGGACACATGGTTATTTCTAACTATGGAGGGCTAGACAGAGGGGAGCAGGAGGCCACATGGGTTTAGGAAACTATACATCCAGGAGCACACACCCGTGCAGGTGGTCTAAAACTTTTAGAATATTCATACAAAACAATTGGTAAGTGGTTTCTCAAACTATGCAGCCTAACCATATGGGTTTTCTATTGAGGTAGTGAGGTTCACATGGTTGGTGCGCGATTTATCCAACTATGCATCCAAACAGTGTGACCCTATAATTTTTGGGGAGAATTTACCATTTTTCTCTTAAATTTATTTTAACCCAACCCCTTTTCTCCTTTTCTTATTTCTTGTGGCAAGGAGCTCATATTTCTCCTGTTGGAAGCTCTAAAGATCCCTTCCATAGGTTTTGATCCCGATTAATCATTCGAACTCTGATTCAATCTTCGTTTATCACATTGGATTCCTCCATGTATGCTCTTCAATCCTTAGGCTCAGTTCATCATTTGTCTTCCTCTCAATGATACTATTTTGATGCAGAATCATATGACATATTTTCAAGGAATTTATCCATTATTTTATTTTCTTTTGATCCATTCCAAACTAAAGGTTGATACTAGATGAGGAGATTTCTATAGGATCAAGGTAGGCGGTTAATGAATCATCACATAAAGTCACGATGTTTCATAAACTGTTGTCATTGTGTGCATGCTGGTTTCACCGGTAATTGCTTATTAAATTCATATTCCATGCTTATAATCAATGTAATCATGTTCTAGGGCCCTATTCATTATTATTCTTCATGTTGTTGGAGGTTATGACCTCAATTCCAACCACCCCAAGTATAGAGATTTCTTAATTATGCCTTGGTAACCCATGTGAGTTTATTTGAGACATTGTTCAGGTGTGCCAACTTGACCTTGCTAATGGTAATCCCTTTATTAATAAAATGAATTATAGATTGCCATTGACTAGACCTTGTATATTATATATATCACTTGAACCTTCAAAGGTAAGTGTTCCAATTAATTAAATAACCTTTTAAATGTTAAATAGAAAGTATATTGTAGATATCACTTGGATTAGACTTTTATAATAAATTGAATTGGTCACATGTCCTGATTTAACTCGTTATGATTAATCAAAGGTAAATGGAATGAAACTACTAAATGAATATGATTAAAATACATTGGTTTCATTTCCTTAGCCTGCCTTGTCATTATTATGAAAGGTAAAGTAATGAACCTAAAAATTGACTATGGAATGAAAGTAATAAATGGTTGTGTGTCCTATTTAGACTTATCACCAAGTATAAAAGGTAATGGAATAAACCTTCTAGATTATTAAAATGTGTGAGTATTAAATGTCCTAATTAAATAATGATATATTTATAAGTTTTCAATTTCATATGGACCATTTTATCTTTATAATAAGGGTCATACTTAAGCCAACCTTGGATTCCCGAGGGAATGTCTTGAGCACTCAGATGATGCCATTCTGATTCGAGGAGCCAGTTGCTAAGGGAGATACTCAGCTTGGAACATGGTCTTTTCCTACTATCGGATGCCTGACATGACTTCATAGGATCTCTTCACTATCATTCAGATATTAGGATTCCTCAAATACACTCCTTGGATCCATCTTGATTTCTTTGGACATGAGGCACCATGGATTCGCCCCATTGGGCCTAGTCATGCTTAGTATGTGATTACCTTTGATGAAATCCTTGGACTCAGTTAGAATCATTTACATTGTAATACCTTGGTCATTGTCCCTTGGATTACACTCAAACCCCTTTGTCACACTGCATGTTATTACTACAATTTGGTTCGACACTTGAGGTCAAGTATGTCTTGGTTATATCCTTGGATCCTCTTAATTATTACTATCATTATAGGATGCCTTGGTTATACCTTGGATCTTATTACATTATCTCCATTATATACAATATGGTTTACACTTATTATAAACTGGAACATAATTAATTAAATGAAACTTGTTCAAATACCAGCTGAGGCAAAAGCAGGTGTGATCTGTTTACATTATCGTATTGTATTTACTTGTGTATATATATATACCTACACATTATTTTAAATTTATATTCAAAGATTGGATTGTATATATTTCATTAGTGGTGGTCTACTGAGATTTATCTCACACCATATTCGGGTCGTCGTTGGTACCCAGGAAGATTACATGTATGCAGGTGTTGATAAGGGGAAGTGTCCCACTTTGGACACTTGACTTGATTATTTTCTTAGGATGGAGCTTGGTAGCAGATGACTAGGCCAGTGCTCGGGATGCTTAGATAGTTTTTGGATTATTTTTTATTCTTCTGCATAGCATGTATTATCTATTTCCATGTATACTTGTTTTTTCAGTTTTTTAGAGACATGACATGACACCATCATATTTGGTATATGATTTAGTTTCCATATTTTGAGTATTATTATGTGTTTCTTGGTATTTTATGTCTACTTTTGTTGAGTTATTCATCATTATTATGCATCCTATATTTATTTGTTTATTATATATCCATTGTGCTCTACTCTGACACGAGGTAATAGTCTCCCCAAAGATACACCCTAGGGCCTTACTGCTAGTCGGAAGCCTCTGGCATATGGGGAGACACGCTTGAGGTCATGTGGTCCACCGGTTTGGGGCACCTTTGGGTGGAACCTAGGTCAGGATGTCACATCTATCGTGAGGTAGGGAGGTGTTCCTACTAATGGTGGAAAAAGATCATTGGTCAGGTTAGTTTGAGGAAAATGATATACCATGATTTATCCCCCCTCTTAGGGTATTTAACTTTCTTGGGACCAACAAAATCCCCAAAGGATTCAGATTGTTTAGAGAATTAAAATCAAAGACCAAAGGCCTATATTAAATCAAATTTCAAGATATATTGTATAAATTGGATCAATTTGGATGTACATGGTATAATATCATTGTTGGAATCCTCATGTACTAATCATGTTTTAATGATCACAGATCCTATTCAACCTGGTTAAATCTTGTAAATTATATCAAATCATGTGTATTATTGTTTAATTATTCTCATGATTTAAGAAGAGCCATTCAAGATTTTAATTGATCTACATTCAGTTTAATTACTTTATACTACCCTTGATTTACTGTTATAATACCTTCTTTGACAAATGATTAAGTCTAATCCATTCTATGATCATCATTGCTTAAGTCTGAATACAGTTATTTTGAAAAATCTGAGACACCGTGACGTAGACACCATGAACAAGCAGACACCGTGAACAAGCAGACATTGTGAACAAGCAGACACTGTGAACAAGCAGACACCATGAACAAGCAGACACTGTGAACAAGCATACATTGTGACCACGAGACACCATGACATCCAAACACAGTAACATCAAGACACCGTGAACAAGACACCGTGAACAAGACCGTGGCCGCGAGACACTGTGACCGTGAGACACCACATTCAGACATTGTGACCAATCCATACACTATTTGAAGGAGACATCATTTCCATGACATACTGTGACACTGTTTCCTGATATATTTTGTCGTATTTTAATATAATCTCTAACGGTAATATTTGAAGACTTTAATGCACTGACATAATTAATGTTTCTTTGTAGACATATCATCAGATAGTACAAGGTGCAGAATACATGCAACTTGTCGACTCCAACACATGCACTCCAAGATAAAAGAGTAACGCAGCCCAGAAAAGAAGGGTGTGTGGCATGATACTAAGAAGAAGCATGATAATGAAGAATACACTTAGATAAATTTTTGAAGAAAGGATTATTACATACAACTTGATCCTGCTGAAGAACACATGAAGCATACTGGAATCCTGGGAACATCTTCACTATCTAACATCATGAAGAACACATGACAATCTTGCTATCTTGCGACACTTTGTTTTCTAGACGAGGAAGGATACAAGATATCCTTACTCAAACACTCATTTACTCTTGTGTATACCCACTGATAAGTGTAGAAGAGGTCCCTGTGTGGCCTGGCAGTTTGTACCCACGAAGAACTGTGGAATAGGTCCTTTTGTGGCCTGGAAAGTCCTATGTACTGTTGTTAACCCTGATCTAGGGTGTGGATCAAAGTTTATTTATATAAAATGCTTGGTGGTAGGTGATCACCAAGTGGAGTGGATTAGGTATCAGCTTGATATTGAACCACTTGTTTCATATATGATGTGCTTCTTACTTTATTTTTCTCTATTTTAATGCTTTTCTACGTAACTCAGAAATCACTAAATTCACTTTGATAGTTAATCTTGGAAAGAAGTTATAATTGCTTTGTCTTAGTAAAATAACTTCAAAAGTAATATTAATAACTTTTAAGTTTACTGAGAATTAATCAATATTCTAAGAAGTTATTTAAACAGTCAAACGTTTATAACTGTGTTACTTTGATTAACTGTGATGTATCTACTTTTTGGGGAAATACTTTTTACAGAAATTTTTATAGTTACTCAATTCACCCCTCCCCTCTTGAGTAATCTACTCCGACCAACATTTGGTATCAGAGGTTGTTTATTAGGACTCTGTTTAATCTTATTCAACTGTGATTGTAGTGGTACTTTAAAGATCAGTAAATTTCTATTACATCTAAATTTCTAGCTCTTTAAACTTATTCTGTTATTATGTATAATAGATTGGAAGGCGATGCAACCAACAGAACACCATTATTTAATGGAACCAACTATGCTCAATGGAAAATCAAAATGAAAATGCATTTAGAGAGTATGAGTTTTGAAATTTGGTCTTCCATTATAGATGAATATAAGATTCCTGCTACTGATAGAATCACATGGGATGAACCTACCAAAACTGCCTACAATAACAATTACAAAGGTATGAATGCTCTATACTTCTCCTTAGGAGATTAGGAATTCAATAGAATTTCTACTTGTAAAACTGCCCATGAAATTTGGGATACCCTGTCTGTCTCACATGAAGGAACATCTAGTGTAAAATAAATGAGACTTAATACTTATACTATCAAATATGATAATTTTAAAATGAAAACTGATGAGCTTATTTATGACATGTATCTTAGGTTCAGTGAGATTGTCAACACAATTATTTCACTTGGAAGAGAATTTACTGGCAAGGAACAAATCATGAGAATCCTTAGATTTCTACCCGATATATGGAGGGGAACCTCTGTCTCTATTAAAGAATAATGCGGCATCAGCAGGCTACCTGTAAAAGAACTCATTGGGAAACTAATGATGTATAAAGAAGAACTGAAAGTCAACAAGGAAGAGGAGGATGAACCAAATGGGAAATTTGTTGCATTCAAGACCACCACCTCTAAACACAAAGACAAAGGGAAACTGGAATCTTCTGTAAAAAGCTCCACTAGTGAACAATCATCATCTGATAGTGATGAGAAGATGGATCAATTGTCCATAATATTCAAAAGATTTTACAAGAAGAATAACTTTTTCAGAAAACCTAACTTCAAGGGAAAATATGACCAAAAAGGAAATTGGAAGAAGGACTGGAAAAGAAGTGACAAGGATGATGAAATTGTCTTCTATGAATGTAAGCACAAAGTACATATCAAGTCAGACTGTCCAAAGCTCAAGTACAAAAAGAGATATGAGGAAGAGGATAGGAAGTATAAAAAGGCCATGAAAGAAACCTGGAGTGATTTTGAGGATAGTTCAAGCGACTCATAAACATTAAATGATGAACAGGAAAAAAATCCAATATGTTTTTTATGACAAACACATCTGAGGTAACACTGGATTCTTCTGTACTTAATTCATATTATTCTGGAGATGAGAGTGACTCTGAAAACATGACTAATGAAGAGATGTTTTAATACTGTAACATGATTGAAGAAACATGCAATTAACTAAAAGACAAATATAAATCATTGAAGAAACAACATGCTCTCACTGTGACTGTTAAATCTAAACTCACAACTGAAAAAGAAAAAAATTCTCAACTGCTCGAAGAAAACAGTGAATTAAAAATGTCTAATGAGCAATTAAAAAATGACCTTGAAAAGTTTACCAATGGGAAGAATACCCTTACTCAAATTCTAGGAAAACAGATTGCCCCTAAATACAACACCAGCATAGGTTATCAACATGGAAAAAGAAATCTTGGTAGAACAAATTTTTTTTCAAGATCTATGACATATAGTTTTACTCCCAGTTCTAGACACAAATCAACTAATTCAATTCATGATACATATTCTATTGTTTCAAGTTTTTATGGACCGAATAGAGTTTATTTTTCAAATACTTTACTCAATGCTTATAGGAAACCTATGAGGCAAATATGGGTTCCCAAAGCACTTATTACTAATATTACTGGACCCAAACAAGTATGGGTACCAAAATCGGTTTTTGCTTAATCTTTTTGTAGGAAATATGCTTAAAGGGTTCCTATAAAAGTGTATGGTAATTGGACAGTGGATGTTCAAGGAACATGACAGAATACTACTCATACTTTAAGAACATAATCAAAATAGATGGAGGACATGTCACATTTGGTGACAATGCTAAAGGAAAGATAATTGGCCTCAGCCAAATCGGTAACTCTAACTCAGTTTTAATTTCTAAAGTATTGTTTGTTGATGGATTAAAATATAATTTTCTTAGTATCTCACAATTATGTGATGATGGATTTCATGTTATATTTAAAAACGATGCTTGCAATGTCTTTAATTCTAAAGATGAATTAGTGTTTTCTGCTTTAAGAAATGAAAATTTTTACTCTGTTAACTTAGATTCCTTATCTTCTAAAAATGCTTCATGTTTAAGTGTATTTCATAAAGATTCTTGGATCTGGAATAGGAGACAAGGACACTGTAATGTTCACTCCCTTAGAAAGTTAACTAGAAAAATCTTAGTTAAAGACTTACCCAAACTTGAGTTTCCAAATGACAAAGTGTGTAATCCCTGTCAAAAGGGAAAACAACACAAAGTTTCCTTCAAACCAAAGAAATAAGTGTCAACTTCTCAACCTCTTGAACTGGTTCACATGGATTTGTTTGGACCATCTAGAGTTTCTAGCTTAAATGGGAAGAACTATGTTTATGTTCTTGTATATGAATTTTCTAGATATACTTGGACTTTCTTTCTGGATCACAAAAGTGAATCTTGTTATTATTTTACTAAATATTCCAAGTATGTAGAAAATCTTAGTGGACTTGGAATTAAATCATTAAGAAGTGATCATGGTCGTGAGTTTGAAAATCAAGAGTTTGAATCCTTTTTCTCACAAAATGGTTATAGTCACAATTTCTCTGCCCCTAGAACACCTCAACAAAATGGAGTTGTAGAAAGAATAAATAGAAACCTACAAGAGATATCTAGAACAATTCTTAGTTAATATGACCTACCTATTTATTTTTGGGCAGAAGCTGTCAATATATCATGCTACATAATCAATAGAGTGTTAATTAGACCCATTTTTAAGAGGACTACTTATGAGTTATGGAACAATAGAAAACCCAAAGTTAAATACTTCAAAGTTTTTAGTTGTAGAGTATATATTCTTAATAATGAGGAAAATATTGACAAATTTGCATCTAATAGTGATGAAGGTATCTTTTTAGGATATTCCATGTCTAGTAAAGCCTATAGAGTGTTCAATAAAAGAACTAAATGTGTGGAAGAATCTTTCCATGTCAAATTTGATGAAACAGATCCACATGAGCCTAAAACCTCTCTAGAAAACCTGGAGGATGATGTATCAAATTTGAACATCAATTCAAAACCCTCAAACACTTCTGTGAAAGAATCTGTGAAAACTTCCAATTCTGGAAATTCCCTAGAATTATGTCACAATGAACCTGAACCTATCGATGAACCTGAAATCACTAGTCCCTCCTTTTCTAGAACTGTTAGAACTCTTAAGAACCATCCTTTAGATGTTGTTATAGGAGACCTAGACAAAGGAACGCAAACTAGAGATTCTCTTAGAAACCAGGTTGAACATCAAGTCTTCTTTTCACAACTTGAACCTAAAAACATTAATGATTCTATCAATGATGAATTTTGGGTGATGGCTATTAAAGAAGAACTTAATCAGTTTGAAAGGAACAAATTTTGGAAACTTATTGAAAAACCTAAGGACACATTCACCATAGGCACTAAATGGGTGTTTAGAAATAAGGTAGATGAAGCTGGTAACATAGTTAGAAACAAGGCTATATTAGTTGTACAAGGCTATAGTCAAGAAGAAGGAATTGACTATGAGGAGACTTTTACACCAGTATCTAGACTTGAAGCCATTAGAATCTTGTTTGCTTATGTTGCACGTCTAAATTTCAAACTATATCAAATGTATGTTAAGAGTGCATTCTTAAATGGTTATATTGCTGAGGATTTCTTTGTTGAACAACCCCCTGGATTTACAAACCCCCATTTTCCGAATCATATTTTTAAATTATCAAAATATTTATATGGTTTAAAACAAGATCCAAGAACCTGGTATGATAGGCTGAGTACTTTTATTATTTCCAAAGGTTTTATAAAAGGAATAGCTGATCCTACTCTTTTTATAAAACAAATTTCTAATGGTGTTTTAATTGTTCGAATTTATGTAGATGACATTATTTTTGGATCTTCAAAAAATTCTTTATGTGTTGATTTTTCTAAAATGATACAAAATGAATTTGAAATGAGTTTAATGGGTGAACTAAAATTCTTTATTGGATTTCAAATCTTTCAAAATAATGATGGTATTATTTTAACTCAAAGTAAATATACTAGAGATATTCTAAAACGTTTTGGATTGGATAGCACTAAAAGTAGTAACACTCCCATGAGTACCACTTGTAAGTTGGATCTTGATGAAGATGGAAAATATATTGATCAAACCACTTATAGAGGAATGATTGGAAGTTTACTCTACTTGACTGCTAGTCGAGCTGACATTATGTTTAGTGTGTGTATGTGTGATCGTTTTCAAGCAAATCCTAAGTAATCTCATTTAAATGTTGTAAAGAAAATTTTCAAATACCTCAAGCATACACCCAATCTGGGATTAATCAATCCTAGAGGACAATCATTTGAATTAGTGATTTATTCTGATGCTGACTTTGGTTGCTGTAAGTTAGATAGAAAAAGCACCTCTGGAACATGTCACTTTTTAGGCAAGTCACTAGTATCATGGTGTAGTAAGAAACAAAATTTTGTTGCATTATCTACTGCAGAAGCTGAATGCATAGCTGCTGGAAGTTTTTGTGCACAAATCTTGTGGATGAAACATACATTACTAGATTATGGATATCAATTTAGGCATGTACCTATAAACTGTGACAACACAAGTGCTATTAACATCTCGAAAAATACTCTTTCACATTCTAGGACAAAGCATATTGATGTAAGACATCAATTTTTGAGAGATCATTATAAAAAAGGTGATATCACTTTGGAATTCATTGGTATTGAATATCAGCTTGCTAATATATCCACCAAACCATTAAATTCTGAGAGAATAGACTACATCATACATGAATTAGGCATGATAAATCTTAAGTAAATGTCTTGTTGTTTTATATCTTATTGTTTCATGATTACGGTCTCACAGTTAGTACTTAATGAATACTTTCTGACAGTTACTGTCTCACCATAAAGTTTATGTTCACTGTCTCACCGTAACGCTCAGTTACTACCTCACCGTAACACTCAGTTACTATCTCACTGTAATGCTCAGTTACTGTCTCACCGTAACACTTAGTTACTGTCTCACCATAATGCTCTGTTACTGTCTCACCATAACTTTTATTCTCTATCTCACCATAAAGACCCGATATGATCTCACTGTAAAGATTCTTTATGATTTTTATATTTGAATTAAAAACAATATAACGGTAATTATCCTTTTCACTTTTTTTTGTTTTCCCACACTTTTACTTTTGCGATGTTTGGTGTTCCTAAATGATAAAATAAAGTAATTATCAGTTGTCCTTCACGCGAGCTTTCTTCCATTCACTCATTCATAACCTCTCTTCAAACCTATAACTCTTCTCTCTCTCTCTTGAACCTTTGGTAGATGCCCAGGATGAAACGACCTTCATCATCGACTCCTGAGAAACGTAGCGCAAAGAATAAGAAGATTGCACCTAAACTAGCACCCAAAGGACCTCTAAACCCAAATTTGGTAAACTGAGTTGTCGTACCTGAGAAAGATGTTTTCCCCAAATGGATTTTGTCAAGTAAGTCTCTGGTTCTGAAATTTTTAAGAGAGAAAGGCTGGCTAGAATGGTTTTTGAAGGAAGATAAACCTATCTATAATAAGTTAGTGGCTCAGTTTTATCAATATGTTCAGTTATCCTTTGAGTCTGAAGATGGATATGTTGTGAGAATCTGGATCAATGGGCAGAAATTCTCATTCTCTTTGAGGTTATAGGCCGCATGCCTTAGGATACCTTATGAAAGCATCTGTGAGGATTATCAGAGAGGACCTCCACCTCCAACTGAATTATTTGATCTATAAGATGATTTGAAAGCCTTAACTGGAAATAGAACCAAAAGGAGAGACATTGCTGCTAAACTAGATGGAGAATCAAGGCTTCTATTCAAGTTTATTCAGAATCTAGTTAGCCCAAGAAAAGGTGATTTTGCTATACTAAAATATCAGGAAGCTTTTCTGATCCACCTTATGAAAAAACGGGCATAAGATCAACATTTTAAAGTATATCATTCACCACATGTGTGAACTGATCAAAGCCACATCCAAATCAACCTCCCTATTTTACTCTTGGATTATCTCATCCATTCTTCTTTCCAAATGTATGGTTGGACCTAATGAGGAAGTTATAAAGGATTGTGAATACTGTCTTTCAAAAGTCACTATCAAGAGGATGAAGATAAATTGGAACCCTTGGAAAAAGGCATGGGTAGAATAAAATTATAGACTGTATGAAAAATTCAATCTTGTGGAACATACCTCAAGACCAAGAGATATCTATGATCCTGGTTTAGAACCATATGAGGTTGTTGAGTACTCTGAAGAAGAGGAATAAGAGGCCGATGCGACCCCCAGGGAAACTATTTCTATTGAGGAAGACAGTACTCATATCCCTCTTGTTGTAAGTGAAAAAGAAGTCCCTGCTCCTACAAAAGTTGTTAATTTGGAAGCTCAATCTGAGGATGAAACAATATCTGTTGTCCAAGAAACTGAGAAGAATGATGTGGAAGAACCTATAGTGGAAGAGCTACCTATTATGCAAGGAGCTGACCTTGAGTAACTCCCAGTGGAACAATCTATTCTTGAGATAATCCCTTCAGCTGAGGAAAGGATGGAGCTGGCTTTTCAGCTGGCTAGGTAGGAAATGAGATAAGAACTACGATATGAATTTGTGGAAATGGATCAAGATCTTGAACCTCTTAGTTCTAAGAAGGATGCAACTGTTGTGGGGGAGAAACCCCCAAATCTGGAATCCACTGAAGAACCAAACCCATTAGTTCCAAGCCCTGTAGACACTCGATATAAGTTCCCCACTTTCTATGATGTGGATGAATCTCAGCAAGTTTTAGTAAAAGGCCTTGACCTTTATACTATGTTCCAAATAAAATATGTCTCCAATCTTTCTCTTGAGAAGGAACCTAAGCTTGTATCAATCCCTGTTTCTGAACCTTCATCAGAACAACCATCCTTTGTGAGTAAGGATAATCTAAAAGAATTTGGTGCTACCCTTTTGTCTGGTGTTGAAAAAGTCCTAAATTCCAAACCTACTCTTATGACACATCTAAGTGAGAAATATGCCTCTTTATTGTTGGAGAAAGTTATTTAGTAGATTCAAAATAAAATTCTTCATGAGATTCAGGAAGTAAGAGTTGAGAATAGACTACTTAGTGCTGAAGTGAAGACTCTGAGAGGTATGATTGAAGACATGCAGAAAGAGATGAATTCGAGATCAGAGCTTATTTCTCATCCTATGGAACTTGTTGTTCCTCAAACCCCACAGAATGTTGTCTCTAAGATTCAGCCACACTTAGCTTCCTTAGCCAAAAAGGTCGCTGAAAGGAACAAACAAATTGTGAAAGAAATGTGAGAGCTTTTGGTTAATCTAAACAAACTCACTAATGAGTATACGGGGTGTCTTCAGAAAGTGCCGAATCAGCTGAAATCTCTCACCACCGCTATCAATGCTTCTAAAGATTCTGGTCAATCCCCTCAACCCTCTTTAGACAGGGACCTTCTCAGAACAGTGGTCAAAGAATATCTTCAGACTGTGCTTAGTGGCTTCAATAAAGATTCTATACATGAAGTTATCAAGAATAGTGACAGAGTTCTTGACCTAATCCAAATCCATTCTAAAATTTCTAATGATGCTCAACAAGATATTTCCAAGAAAGTGGATTTCTATTTCAACTGAATCTTCTCCAAGACTGATATGACAAATCATTTCAAGTATCTTGTGGAAAATATGAGGATTCCTCCTATTACTCAAGATTTCAAGACCCAACTCCAAAATCTCACAAAGTTTACTCGATTGCTGGACAAGTTTATGGAGAACAAGGATGATTTTGGGAAAGCCATGCAGTATGGTGGAGAGATCATTGCAGATTTCATCAAACTCTTGAGGCCTTACCTTCATGTACAGAGTACATCCATTGTTGCTCCTGCGGCTGCACCTCTAAGACCTAGTTTGCCTACTTTCACTTATTCCCTAGCCTCCACTACTATGTCTGTCAACCAAGACCTGAGTCATATCAGGCCTGTGATCCTTGATCAACACCTACCTCGATCTTCTACTACTCCTACTCTGGCTCCATCTGTTTTTGAAGGCCTTCCTTTACCTTCTCTCTTGACCAGCTCACTCCCTTATTTTACCTCCACTTCAGCTCCTATGGCTTCCTCTTCTGTTGCTGATAAAGGAAAAGAGAAGACCATTCAGTTAACAAGGATAGTGTTTAATTCTTTTTGATAGGAATGATGTTGCTTTTTGTTTTGCTCTTTTCTATTTGTACTGGATCTCATTTTCTTTAATGAAATGTGCACTTTTCATGACTTCTCTTATTCTATCTTTTTTATAATCCCAAAAGGAGGATAAATCTCTATATGTTAGACATTTATCTCTATATCTATAGTTAAATCAAATATACACTTTAAATCTGCATGATTTATGATCATCAAAAAGGGGGATATTGGTGGACTCCTCATGTACTAATCATGTTTTAATGATCACAAATCCTATTCAACCTGGTTAAATCTTGTAAATTATATCAAATCATGTGTATTATTGTTTAAGTATTCTCATGCTTTAATAAGAGCCATTCAAAATATCAATTGCTCTACATTCAGTTTAATTACTTTATACTATCCTTGATTTACTGTTATAATACCTTATTTGACAAATGATTCAGTCTAATTAATTCTATGATCATCATTGCTTAAGTCTGAATATAGTTATTTTGAAAATTCTGAGACACCGTGAAGCAGACATAGTGAAGCATACATCGTGAACAAGTAGACACCGTGAACAAGCAGACACCATGAACAAGCGGACACCATGAACAAGAAGACATCGTGAACAAGCAGACATCGTGACCACAAGACACCGTGACATCCAGGCACCGTAACATCAAGACACTGTGAACAAGACACCATGAACAAGACACTGTGACCGCGAGACACCACATTCAGACACCGTGACTGCAAGACACCACATTCAGACACTGTGACCAATCCAAAAACCATGTGAAGGAGACACCATTTCCATGACATACTGTGACACCGTTTCCTAATATATTTTGTTGTATTTCAATCTAATCTTTAACAGTCATATTTGAAGACTTTAATGCACTGACGTAATTAATGTTTCTTTGTAGACATATCATCGGACAGTATGAGGTATGAGGTGCAGAATACATGCAACCTGTCGGCTCCAACACATGCACTCCAAGATAAAAGAGTAACACAGCCCAGAAATTAAGGGTGTGTGCACGATACTAAGAAGAAGCACAATAACGAAAAACACACTTAAAGTAATTTTTGAAGAAAGGATTATTGCATACAACTCGATTCTACTTAAGAACACATGAAGCATACTGGAATCCTGAGAACATATTCATTGTCTAACATCGTGAAGAACACACGCCAATCTTGTTGTCTTGCGACACTCTGTTTTCCAGACGAGGACTCGAGTTCTGCATCTGCTTCATCTCAGAAGTCCAGAGCTACAAAAACCAACACTCTGAGCATTTCTAAACCTATCTCAATATTAATGATCTATTGTGTATCATTTTATTAACTTTTGAGCAGAGTGTGTATCTGTATAGCAACATGCTCTATCTTCTGCATCAAACTGAAGGATACAATATATCCTTACTCAAACACTCATTTACTCTTGTGTATACCCACTGATAAGTGTGGAAGAGGTCCTTGTGTGGCCTGGCAGTTTTTACCCACGAAGAACTGTGGAAGAGGTCCCTGTGTGGCCTAGACAGTCCTATGTACTGTTGTTAAACCCAATCCAGGGTGTGGATCAAAGTTTATTTATATAAACTGCTTGGTGGAAGGTGATCACCAAGTAGAGTGGATTAGGTCTCGGCTTGAGACTAAACCACTTGTTTCATATCTGTTATGCTACTTACTTTAGTTTTCTCTATTTTACTACTTTTCTACATAACTCAAAAATCACTAAATTCACTTTGATAATTAATCTTGGAAAAAAGTTATAATTGATTTGTCTTAGTAAAATAACTTCAAAAGTAATATTAATAACTATTAAGTTTACTGGGAATTAATCAATCTTCTAATAAGTTATTTAAACAGTCAAACCTTTATAACCGTATTACATTGATTAACTGGGTTGTATCTACTTTTTGGGGAAATACTTTTTACAGAAATTTTTATAGTTAATCAATTCACCCCTCCTCTCTTGAGTAATCTACTCCGACCAATAATCTTAAAAATTATTTATTGATAAAAAGGATGTGTAAATAATATTATACATTCATGTGTTTTAATTAAGAAATAAACAATTGGATATACATTCCACTATTAGAAAAAAAGGATTTTAGAAACCGCCAAAATTCATCGTTAAATCCCTATAGTGGTCACCTAACATCTGACAAACAGTGGATGCTTTAGGCCCATCTCTATTTCCTATAGCATCCACCATTTGGCAGACGTTATAGATAAGATGGGGAGCACCTATAGTAACCGCCAAATGATAGTCGCAATAGACTATGTCAAGTTGGCCTATAGCAACTCCATTTGGAGATTGCTAAAGACTCCTTTAGGATTGACTATATCGACTGCCAAATGGTGATCACTATAGTCCAAAAAGACAACACCTATAGTGACCGCCATATAGAAACTGCTATAAGTTTTTTTATTTTTTTAAAATTAAAATGCAGTAACATTTGAAAAAACCACTATATTTCAAAAATAAAAAAAATATTTCCAAAATATCTAAAACCATGGGAACATAAATCCCTTTGCCTAATCATCTTCCAAGATCCACACCCGTCATTGAATAAAATTTCATAACAAAATTTAATAAAATAATTAGTACAGGAAAAAATATCCCAACTAATAATTGAAACGCAATAAAATATTTCAATTAAATATTAGTAGAACATATCTAAGTTATTTTATTTTGAAAATATATTAATAATTTCTAATAATTTATAAAAAAATATAGTTATGGAGTAGTTTTATAGGTAAAATGAGTAGTACCTAGAATAACAATTCCATTTTCCACTATCTATAGGTTTTGAATAGTTTGTGATGGGGTGTCCAAAAGGACCAGGTGAAGTAGAAGTAGTAGAGGTAGGAATGGATGACATATTAAGAAATAAATGGGCATGGATAATAGATTTGGTAGTATAAATTAAAGTTCCAAGGATCGAATAACAACTGGGAAGGGGGTGTTGAATCAGTTGTTCACTTTTTATAAGTTTCAAATATTTTAGAAACTTAACCCCTACAACATGTTAATATTTAATTCCTTATCAAATTTTAGTGAATAATCATGCATGAAAAAGTAGGAAACAAATTAAAGTACACAAGATTTACATGGTTCAACCTCGGTGTGAGAACCTACATCCTTACCATAGCCACTCCCATGGGTCTATGGAAATACACTATTATGAAGAAGTGAATACAACTTGTACCAACTCACATTAGAAGCCTTCTATCTCATGATAGGAAAGATTATACTGACTCCCATTAGTTAATGAATTTTTATTATAAAAAAATTTATCCAAACAAAATAATAAAGACTTTGTTGAAACTGCTCCACAATTACTCAGTCCAAATCCTCAGTCCGATTTGGCTGGATCCGATTTTCTCAATCTGATGAGTCTAGATCCGATTATCTCAATACAATCTGTCTGGATCTTATTCTCTTAATACAATCAGTCTAAATCTGATTCTCTTAATATAATAAAAAACTCAAACTCTTCTCAAATACTCAAAATTATGTACCTCGGTCTGATTGACTCAATTCGATTGACTGAATATGATCTTCTCAATATGATCTTGCTCAATCTAGTAAACAAACATTCAATAGTCTGATCTTCCTCATGATATCTCTGGTTGGTAATGACTCACAGTTTATTTCTTTAGTGCTCCACCTTTTTCACTTGCATGAAAATTCCACACAGAGAAAATGATCTGAGCAAGTATTTATAGGCGACTCAGAAAACAAAAGTGGGAAACTTGAAAATTTTCCCCGCGCCTCAAATTTCAAAAACTCTAAAAATATCTCACATTTAAAACTTCAATTTTTACTTCTTCAATCCTCTTTATATTTCTCTGAGATTTATGAAAAATTTAATTTCAAATTTGACCTCTTCAACTCTTCATAAAACTTATGGAATTTTTCTTTTTGAGTCTTCTTTGTAATCAGCTAAATATGATTTCTATTTATTTCTTAGTGAATTTTATTTCACTATTCAATGAATCCCAATTTTTTATTCAGTGAATGATTTCTGTATTCAGTGAATCTGAATTTTTTTTCCTTTTTAGTGAATCTAATTTTTGCATTCTTCTCAGTGAATCTGATTTTCTGTATTTAGTGAATCTGAATTCTGTATTTAGTGAATATGGTTTCTTTTTATTTTTAGTGAATCTGATTTCTGTATTCTTCTTAGTCAATCCAAATTATGTATTCTTCTCAGTAAATCTAGTTTATTTTTATTTTCAATGAAACTAATTCAAATATCTCCACCATTTCTTCAAAAGCTTTTATCATGAATTTTTTTATGATTTGTGAGAACTTTAAGATCAGCAAAGCATCGTCTGACTTTTTTTTTAGAAAGTTTGAAATTTTTATAACTCCTGCCTTTACTTTATTCAAAAATACTTTTCAACAAAAAAATAATTCTTCCCTATCAACTTGTTTCTTTATGACAAAGTAAAACTTCCAGAAAACAACAATTTTTTCTTTCGATTCTTTTGGATCTGATAATCTGAAACCGATGATGGTCAATCCAATCTTCTGAATATAGAAAAGAACTTTCTCCCCCTTTTTGTTTGGATCTGAACTTTAAGCATTATTTAAAAAGACCTCATTACAATTAATCTGAATATGATTCCTGGATAGCAAAAACATTCTTATACAAAAAGATTAGTTTTCAACAAATGAATTTTTTTTGTTAAAACAATTTGTCATAAAGGTTTTTCATAAATGTAAGGTTCTATAAGCCAAGTAAAGTCACTCACAACTCAAGATCCATGTTCTATTATTTGAAAATAATATTCCTTATCCTTTATAAATTACTCCAAAAGAGGTGATCAAACCTTAAATTTCTCCACTTGATCTTTAAAATCCTAAGTCAGTGGAGGCATTCGAAGATCAATGGATAAGAATATAAACATTGTAGTAGAAACCTGGACTATCCCTTGTGAGTCCCTAAAGATGCCACCATATCCTGAGATCCCCAGATTTCCTTTAGCTACACCATCAGTATTCATCTTGATCTAGTTGCTCATAGGATCCTTCAAAACCACTTTAATAGATCCTTTGTAGTTCTTAATGTTACCCATAACATTAAAATTATTTAACAAAAAAATTATCATGAATGGTATTCCCTGAATACACCTTCTAAATATTACCAACATCCTTGCAAGAAAGAAAAATATGAGAAATAGTTGGTTATAGAGAAAATAACAGTAGTGTCATACTTTCAGGAATTATGGATCCACCAAACTAGATACATAAGATTGGATATAGAAAAAATAAAGATATTTACTCACTAAGTTATGCAAGAAACTCATAATAATGTCCACAAATGAGGTAGTATGAGGCATGGGGAGTTCAAAAAAATATCTTAAGGCTATCTATAAGTCCATAGAAAATGCGTATTGAAAGAAGCTGTGGTCAACGTGTTATTTATTTTATTTGCACAGAAAACACACAGTTTCCATGGAGAACCCAATTTTTTCAAAAATAATTCCATAGATATATTTCTATAATAGGCTTTCCATAAAATAATTTAATGAGAAGGAGGTATCCAAGATTTGAATAATGAATTAATCCAATCCATAGATTTTTCATGCCTTATATTAGCATGTTGATAATAAGATTTACATGTTAAAATACCATCAAATGCCAACTCCCAAACAAGAATGTCTGAGGGAATAATAGTATAATTATTAGTGATAATTCTAATATCAATAGACAGATTAGAGAGCGAACCAAATAGCTTTTTAAAAATTAGGATATCAGAATATGTAATTCTAACCTCTTTCTCCAACCCTTGAGAGAGAGGAGCACTATTCCAATTGTCCGACCAAAACTTGATATCAGAAATAGGAGAATCAAACCACCTAGAAATATACACAAAAAAAAAAGAAATAATTCCTTTTTAGTAGACTAAATGGAGGATTCAAAATAATTCTAGTGTCACATATTCAGTTGCTTAAAAAACTAGCCTATCAAAAAGTAATTGGAGTCAGAAATAAAATAAGCCTCTACATGAAGACCACCTGAAGAATATTATTGAAAATCTTGATGTTCATAATAAAAATTCCACTAGACCATTTACTTTTATAGCACACACTCTAGGGTGCAATAACTATCTTCTTTGCAAAAATACACCAAGTCGGTAAAAAAATATTAATATAGACATTGAGATTTTTTATCAATGTAATGGTCTGCTAATGCATCATAAAAGAGTATAACATCTTAGAAGTAATAACTAATTAATAAGAAAAGCCTTTCTAGCTATAGATAGAGACTAATCCTTCAATGAAGTTATTTTACCTAGAATTTGATTAATAACACCATCAAAGTATGAAACCTTTAGTTTCCCCAAGAAAAAGGAACTCTAAGATAATTGAATGTGTGGAAACTCCCTCTAACTTCCAAAGTTGAGAGAAATTCATATTACCTAGCATGACTGAATCCTTTACCAAAATAAATAAATGATTTATTCTACCTAATATTTTGACTAGAAACTTATTCATAGTGAGAAACATCCTTTGATATTTATAATAGAGAACATAGATGTGTACCATTGAATAAACTGACAACAATGATATATTGATGAGGTCACTTAAACTAGAATTTGCATATGAACCAACTTCCTATATGGAAACAAAGGGGAAATAGTGAGAAAAAAATGGTTTTCTGATTTACTTCATTTATACCTTCTACACCACGTCCGAAATTAATTCAGACAAAGCATAAATAGAAAGCATGTTAATGGAAACATCAATAAAAGAATAACACATAGTATTAGCACACCTAAAGAAAAAGTGAAGTGGCAAGAAAGTGACAAGACGTGAATGTGGGATGGCCTTCCCTGGTAAGAACTAAAATTCCACACCACACTCATTTCTAATTTTTTTCATTGGCCACTCTAACCAGGAAAATTAGCATTTCATCAAAACAAAATGAATTTCATGCAACCTGAAAAATTCAACTGGATGAAATTCAAGAAAGCATACCAAACCTATAGACGTGTCTCAAAATACCAAACTTCATTGGCCACCGAGCTAGATATTTAGATATTTCATGAGGCGGTATTAAGATATGAAAATGGATTTGAATCTTCATACTAAAGATAATATGAATTATCACATGTAGGATTTTCATTCCAAATTATGAAGCATGTCCTATGTGTCTTCATTACATTTAAAGTTCCTAAACAAACAAATTAATGATTTCAGTAAGGAAAAGAATATATCTAAATAGAAAAGAACACAAGTATAATTATAGTAGCATAATTGATCGAACATAGAGACAAATTCTATGGATTTAAGCATAATTAGTGACAAGAAATCTAGAATAATGGAAGGAGAATTCAAAGAGAATTTATCACCAACAAAATGGTTAAAAGATCACATACACAAATAGTGAAAACATGCACACATAAAAAATATACAAAACACGTGATTTTATTCAGTGATAAGCAATAAAACTGGAAAAATTGGATTTCCAAATGTCATAAAATGACATGAAGCTCTAGAGAACTCACATGGCATGGAATGAACAAAAAATTCCCAAATAGATAGAGACACTAATATCACATAAAGGAAATGAAGCTTGATTATGAGTAAAAATATGGTATAATGTTTTTGGCTAGAAATTTGAATGCAAACCTAAATATATAGCACATCATTCGTTAATTTCATCAAGTTTATAGATTCACCAAGTAACTACATGTAAATATTCTCAACCCAATAGTTTTCATAAATTAAATTTATCAAACATAGTAAATTCAGAAAAAAAAAATCCAACCATGCATGAAACATCAATAAATTGTTAATTTAGAATGAATTTATAAAAAATATCATGGTAGAGTTGACTGGTAAGAAAAAGAGAACTATGGGAACATGGATATCCTACAAAAATAAGTAACAATGGTAGTTAAAATCCTAAATCCAATATTCATGGCTTCATCATATCAAAAAACTGAAAGGCAATGTCTGAAGAATACTTAATAAGAAAAATCAATTCGATAAAAGCTTTGAGATCCTATTTTACAAAAGAAACAATGGAAATGGAAGGAACTTCATGAATATGAAAGAAAAAATAATAAAATATAAAGCTGATTTGAAACCTGATCTTTGTCCTTATAAGCATTTTCTGAGAAAATAAAAAATTGCATTCTCTTGTAACTCAAGATGGTATTCGAAGATGATTTGAAACTCCAGTTTTGTCCTTATAAGCATTTCCCGAGGAAATGAAACATTGTATTCTCTTGTAACACAAGTTAATATTCGAAGATAACTAAGATGGATTATGGTAATGAGCATAGAGAAATTATCTGAAAACATGAATTATTGAAAAAAATATAGCAAAAAATTATAAATAAATTATTTATTGTAATATATGTTTTTTAACTTTATAATATATGAACATGTTTTAGAATTTATAACGTATAGTATAAAAATGGACAATACCCAATTCATTGATGGAAAATAACTTACCTCAATAGGTTAGTCGCATGGTAAAATTTAGAGAGAAGGCCCACATAGGGCATTTGGGGGGTATAGTGTAAACAAAATGAGGGAAGTCAAACCTACTAGGCCACGGAAGAGCTGATGGTCAGAGAGGAGGCGATGACCCAATTATAATAATTGCACAACTAAAATATAGTGAAAATTCTATCGTAAAATCAAATAAATATGAGTAAATACATACAGTGAGAAAATAATAGTAAATATGTTAAAAAAATATAGTCAAGACTTTAGATAGTCAATACTGTAGAAACAAACATATAGTGAAGGATAAATTGCATCTACTAAACATCTCTAGATTCGATACATAAAAAATGCAACGAACGTTAAAAAAATCACATGCATTGAACTTTAAATATATTTAGAAAATTTAACGAAATACAATTTATAATTTCATTAAATATATACAATGAACAATTTAGGATAAAAAAATACTTAGAAATTTTAAAGAAACTGTGCACATAAATTTTATATTTTAGGGAAGTTTTTAAATGCTATTGAATGCTAACAGTTTAATGCTATAAAATTCTAAAATTTATCCCTATAAAATGTTAAATTCTAACTGCCCTTCTTCCTATGTACCAAATCCAATTTTCATTTTATTATTTTAATTAGAGTATGTTTTCGGTTAACTCAATCAATACAATTCAACATACATAACAAATCGAAATAAGGATTCTTCCATTTCGTAATGCTTAGCTCGTGAAAAATGTTTAATGCATAGAAAATTCTAAAAAGAATTCAATGCTTTTAACTATAATCATAATTGCAAAATTAATTATATATTAGAGTCATGTTAATTATACAGTCAATTATATGTTATTGTTATCCATAATAATGAGTTATAATTGAAGACACATTATGGTTTTGATGTGTGTCAAGACTACAATAGATTTGAATATGAAGCGTAGTATAATGTAAACAGGTAAACAAATCAAAATAAAATGAACAATTAATGGAATAAATAAAATTTAAAGAAATTGTGGCAAACCATGCATTGAACGATTTAAAAGAAACATCAATCCCTACATTAGTGATATGAGAAACATCTTGCATGAAAAATGAAAAATGCATCAAACTAATTATTGAGTAAAAATTGGAAAATGGATAATGTCAGATAAAAAATAAATACAGAACAAGGCCTTAAAATGCTATGATATGGATAAAGTGAATCTTTTAAGTATGCCGGTTTGGTGATCAAAACACTCAATATAAATAGAGATTCATTTAGACCTTGTGAAAAAAAACGAAGAGTTAGTTGGTTCGGAAGTACTATACCTCAGCACAATAAGAGTTGTTATGCATCTGGCTAATTATACTCAATCGAATATAACATTTGTTACTGATTTATTAGCAATATCTCATTCATTAATTGCACAAAGACGTTGAAATGAAATTAAATATATTTTTTCATTATTTTCTTGAAATGATTGATTTGAGTTTATTTTATTCTAACAAATCAAAGTAAAAGGTTGTCGGTTTTGCATATACATGTTAGTTATCATATCCACGTAAGAGGAGATTGTAGATTAGATAAGTGTTCATGATTAAAGGTACCGTAAACTCTTGGGGATCACAAAAACAGATGCTTGTCGCAACATCCTTCGATCAAACAAAGACTATAACACCACATGATGCATCCAGAGAATGTGTATGGTTATGACCTGTAACCCAACACATTCAAACAACAAGTGGGTTGACTATAAAAAAAGTTTGATAGTGTTACTTGAAGATAATGTTGCATATGTTGCTCAAATAAAGAAATATTACATCTCCTTCACTCAACAAATGACAATGAATAAATACATTGACATACAATATATTCGATCAAGTAACAACGTGAAATATATATTCACAAAGTCGATGTCAATTGCAACTTTCAAAAAATTTGTTTATGGCATAGAAATGTGTGGATTACAAAAATTTTAATTTCACTTATCATGTAATTTTCAGGGTTGTTTAGAGTATCTGCACTCTTGTTCCGGTTTTTATCATAATGGTTATATCTAGAAAAAGTTTTCAAGGAGACAACATACAAATACATGTGACCCGTTGTATTATAATAGATAATGAACATTAAAGTTGGGGTGATAAGGTGAGTCTAAATTGATGGGCAACAACCACCAAACTCACCTATAAAAGATAACACACCATTCTCTCATAACACAACATTAACATAAATATATTGATACTTTGCATAAATTTTTTCCGTTTTCTTTTAATTATATTATATTTTATATAAATTTATAGACTCAGGAAGAATAAGCTACATCCCAAAATAAAATCACTAATCACATAAATACATAGAAGTATATCCAGCTGTCGAGACCCACAGTGCACCCTTAGACCTATATTATATCTTTTATCTTAAAATAAATTATATCAAATTTTAATTTCACAAAAATATTTATCTAATGTTTTTTTACGTGATCGATTTCCCGCGTTCCCTCCGTTGGGTCCGTCTCGCTTACTCCCTTTTATACTCTCAAACGATCGACGTTCGCCGCCGCGGTATCCTTCGCTAAGACCATCTTGAAAGGAACGCCACGAAGGAGACCACTACAGGAAGACGATCACTGCATCAAAACGACGCCCGACCATTGGAGCAGCACATACCTCAAGTAAATTTATCTTTCTTTGATTTTGATTTTCCCGCGAATCATTCTTATTTGTGTTTCATTCTAGGGTTTTTTTTTTTTACCGAAGTCAATTGCATCGGTTTCTCCATCTTCTGTACAGATATAGAGATGGATAAAAGTCTACGCACATGTGTTTTTCTTGTTGACCTTCCTCTCTCAGGTTTAATTGAATCTCACGAACATGATATCCTCAATTGTTTTTTGTTTTTATTTTTCGTACCATTACTATCTTATTTCAATAAAAAATGGGTTATGGATTTCTGATATCGCAGTCATGGGGTTGATTAAGGGGAATTTATGGGCGTGTGTTGGTAGTCCTTTTGAGATTCAATTGGCTTGCAACTACATACCCATTAGCATCGAGTTTCCTTGGGCTTAAAACAATAAATGAAGAAAAATACGGGTTTGAACTCAAAAACTGCAACATCATTCATGGATGGAGACCAAGAATTCACCCTGGTTTCCTCCTTTTAAACTTAAAAATTTACCAATTGTACTCTCAATGAACCAGGAAGAGTTGTACCTAGCTTTCTTTTGAATCAATCTGTACTTGGAATAGTTGATCTCAGACATAACTGGATGCAAGGAAAATTTCCTGCATGGATAACGGCAAATATTACAAGATTAGAGTTCTTGAACCTGGGTAGTTCTGATGCAAAAAGAATCCACTTGTATTGGCTTGACATCTCCATCAACTCTGTCAATGGACAGCTTCCATTGAACATCAGTTCCATCCTCCCAAATCTATTGGGCTGTGTCTGGTAAATTTTTTGAAAATTACCAAGCAACACTCTGCTTGGTTGAATGCTTCTGATGGTATAAAATTTGACAGGCCTATGGTATTTGCTTTGGAAAACAATTACAAAGCCGGAGAGACATCAAAGGGGTTTTTGGGGAGATGTTGTATTGAGCAGAGTGCTTCTATTAGGGGTGGCCTGCTGGTCTTACAAATTTTGTAGGTAGCCTGAAGGCCTTAGGTGGCCTAAATGCTTGAGAGGTGGCCCAAAGGCCTTACATTTTTCTAGATGGTCTAGAGGCCTTACAATTCTGTGAAATCCGTCACAGTAGATGCTATAGTGCGCAGTTATAGTAGATGCTACAGTGCACCGAAGCATTACCTAATATAGTACTCCCCATACCGTGCCCTTAGATTTTTGCTTCGGTCAGGTGTCGAACCCTGGACCTGAGGATACCAATCCCCCTGTCCTAATCAACTCAGCTAGGGAGGTGTGTTTAATTTTATAGTGAATTATTTTTGAAACAGGTCTCATGCTTTTTATCTCTTCTTTTTTTGGGGAAGATCATCACATTAAAATTTTGTATCTTTCTGTATGTTAATTTTGTTTCCCGCACATTATTTAATAATGGCTAGAGTGAAGAAATCAGAAGAAACAAAGTTGGTGGAGATTATGGATACTGTAAGCGTGGACTGGAGCTTGGAAGAGAGCCTAATCTGTTATGGAGGTCTCAGGGATTACGCCGCATTCCCACCCAAACAAAAATACCTTCACGTCGCCCATTGCCTCCCAAACAAAAGCCTAAGGGACGTAGCCGTGCGCCATAAGTGGTTCATAACCAAAGAGCAAGAAGGTATCTCTCTCTCCCTTCTCTGAGTACTTTATAACTTAAATTATATGTTAACTTTTATAATAACTTCAATAATCTTAATTACAGCACGGTCAAAGATGCTGTTGGAAGAAAATGATCAGAATTTGAAACAAATTTCTATAAATTTGAATGATTTTCGCCCATCGGAGAATTTATACTTGATAAAACACACGAAGTGCAACATTGCGTCGATATTGGAGAGCCTCATGTCTCGTCCTGCACTGGGTGAGAGCATGAAAGCAAATCTTGTCAAAATGATGCAGGAGCTAGATGTGACCAATATTATTGGTTTATGATTTAGGTAAGTTTACGTCCTTTCATTAGTTTCATTTTAGACCTGTTCATGCCCATGGTAGAAGTACAATCAATGAGTTCGTGATGGCATTTTTTAATGATGTTTTATTTTGAAACAAACACGGTAGAAAGTATGTTTGCAAAATCCATTGTGATTATTTTTATTAGTTTTTTTTTGTCACAAAACACAATTTTTATTAGCTTTTTTGTTACAAAACATATTTTATGTGGTTATTTTTTTAATTTTTTTTTGTAACATTACGCATTTTATGTAGTTTTTAATATCAATAAATTCATGAAATTGATTATGTTTTGGGGTAACACTCGACTTCACTACTAACCAATGGGGGGTTTTAGTAGGGGATAAGATCATGACAAAACAACTAACCTTTGAATGCTTAAGACATATACTAAAAGAGTCCTTACATAGGAAGGTAATAATTTTTATCTTAACTTCTTTCATTTTCATTTTATTTCTTCTTTATCTCCTTCTAAATCTAAATTTTCAATCTATTAACATGGAATAATTATTTATAAACCTACTATAATTTAGTTATGATAGTTAAATGATATTGTTTCACATTCTTTGGTGTCTTTCATGGACATTTTTAAATATGGTATTAATCTATAATTATAACATTAATGTTTAATTTAAGTTATGTTTATGTTTATCAAATGTTAAAATAGATATGAAATTGATGATGTTTAAAATAAAACATCATGATTAGTAAAACCAAAACAATCTATTTGTAAAGCATTTTATTTACATGATTTGGTGCAACCATCGAATTATGGAGCGTTTGATCTTTTGGAATGATTTAAAATCTTCACATTTACACTTACGAAGGTTATGGACTCATTGTAACGAATCAACTCGAGCCGCCATTCGAACTGACACCTGAACTGGTCTGCCACATATCGGTGGAGTGTTCTTGATCCCCACGTGCTGACAAGTGTCAAATGTATCAAACATAACCGTTGGGGATGATTTCATCCTTGAAAAGCCAAACATAAACATCCCAACATGGAATAACAATAAAGAAACCAAGGTACACGCCAAAAGACATATCAAAAGATAACCAAATAGTACGAAGTTACAAAACTAAAACAGTGGGTGAATGAAACAAAACGGAAAACCAATGAGGCCAACACCAAAACTCGCTTCATCTGATTCTATGTTACCGAATGTTTGATCACCATCCTCATGCGACTCTCAAGTTACCACCATGATCCTAACAACCATTCGCTTCCCATGGAATATGGCACTAGATCAACTTGAAATCCAAACCTAAAGAAACCTGTATAAGACATGAATACTACATTCCACCATCATGAGTATGTAGGGTGTGAGTCGAAGTTAGTAGGATACCATCATGAGTTCATTTCATTTTTTTAATAAAAGAAATCAATTATGCTAGATTAAAAAACATGCCATGACAAAATAGGTTTTCATTCCCTTTACAAATCATGAGAATAAGCAAAACATGGAGCATACACTTCCTAAGTGTTCCATTTGTAAAACCATTTCACAAAATGGTGTTTTTCCAAAACAATACCAATTTCAAAGGAAACCAATCCTTTATCTTTAAAACATGACACCTTTGAAAGTAAACCCACACATGGCTTCAAATATTTCAAGACCAACTAAGAAAAACATTTTGAAAACCATTTCCCCATTTTCCTCTTAAAATATTTTACACACCCAACTCAAAGGTAAGTAAGGAAACAAGGACATCAATAATGAAACACAACCAAAGAAGGTTACAAATAATGCTAATAAATGGACAAAACAAAACTAGTCAACATAACACTAAAACCACAAAATGATCAACACAAAGTAAGTCCATTCAGTAAAAGCAAGACGCACGCCAAAATGTATAACAAAAGGCATAACATACGATACACATCATGAGGTGACTCTATAGGGACTAATGGGCAAGTACGAGGCGTGCAAAGTAGACCTATTATTGGTAAGTTAATGATCCATATTTATCAATCGAATCACTCTCATATAGTTGCATCGGTGACACCTCACTAGCTCGGTATTACGTACAACTTGGGGTGAATTGTTAGCGCGTAATCTCAACTATCGTAGACACAATCCCTGACTTCTCACTTAGTAGCCTTGGATACCCCATGTAATAACAAAAAGAGATGGGCCACTAACAAACAATGTCATCACAGGAATCACATATCAAACGTCTGTCTCGTGGATACACATAACATCATCAACAAACAAGGGGGCTCAATAAGGATACAAGCAATAATCAACCAACATCATTTTACAAAGTGCCAACCGAGCTTTCAATATTCCCATATAATACATATGCTCTTAGGGAATCCCTTTTTAAAACAACTTGGAATCCAAACACAACTCCAAGCACATTTCAAATATGATTGTCACCGATCATAAACAAACCATCAAAGGGAAACTCCATTTCACTTTACAAAACAACATAAACTCTTAAAAACAATGGAAATCATTTTTTACACAAGAAGGGAAACCCAATTTGAAAACTCCATTCGGCTTAAGACCCAATGTACATATGCCTTTCTCATAAAAAACCAACCTTGACATTTTATCAAACATGTAAAATGCATAAAATACCCATTTACACCAAAGCACCATTTCAAATATGGAATTCCAACCATTTGCCACATGAAAATCCAACCAGGTAAGGAAAGCTTTAACAAATCAAACCTAGATAATCCACACAACAATTATCTAGGTTAAACATGTATTTAGAAAAACCCAAGCATAAGTGGAACTCTCAAATAAAATCAAATGAAACAGAAACATTTACCTCAAGTGGTGAAACCTTGTCGCCTTCGATGAAATTCATCGGAAAGGAACTCCTACTGTGGCTCACAACCATTTCAAACCAAAAGCCCATATTCCAACCAACCCTAACCAAGAAGATTGGCCAAGCATGACCACTAAGGTTAGAGAAGTTGGAGAAAAAGAGGAACTCATACCATTGGGCACAGTCATGCTTAGCCCGTGCTTGCTTTGGATGAGATCCTTGGACTCGATTAGGATCATTTACAGTGGAATGCCTTGGGCATTTCCCCTTGGATTACACTCAGACCCCTTTGCCTGACTGCATATTATTACTATGAGTTGACTCGACCCATGATGCCAATGATGCCTTGGTTATTACCTTGGATCCTCTTCATTATTATCATTATTATAGGATGTCTTGGTTATACCTTGGATCCTCTTACATTATCTCCATTATATACATTATGGTTGACACTTATTATAAATTGGAACATAACTAATTAAATGAAACATGTTCAGATACCAGTTGAGGCTGAAGCGGGTATTGTTAGGTCGAACAAGGTAATGACAGATGGTCTAGAGGGAGGGTGAATAGACCAGATTAAAAATTTTAAACAAATAAATTAATTATCAAAGTTAATTATTAAATTTAATTAGCAGCAGAAAAAGTAAATAACACAAGGATGTTTTTTATAGTAGTTCGGTCCAAAGTGGGCCTACTCTACTCTTATACCTCTTTACTCGGTGAGAGATACGTGTGTACAAAAAATGATTTTTAAAGGGGAATCATAACCCAATTACAAAATCCTTTTCCAGTGGAGGGATAACCACGACACTGACTTTTGTGTGGGGAGTCACAACCCTTACAACCTAACTTTAGATACTGGGAGTCACAACCCAAACAGTCTTGACTTTAGATTCAGGGAGTCACAACCCTAAGATCCTGACTTTAGAATCCGGGAGTCACAACCTGTGGAAAAGAATAACAAATAATGATTTTGTGTGAAAAAGCATAAACAGAAAAAAATAGTGTGTGTGAGAGATGAGAAGTAGTGTTACAGACTCAGAACCAGATGAAAGAGAAGATAAAAATTAAAGCACATGTACTGGTTCTTGAGGTTTAGACCAACACGTCTCTTCAATGAAATTGTAGTCGAAGCAGAATTAATTCAGCACTTGAGAGACCGAGCAGGTGGAGAAGAAAAGTGTCACAGGGCGTTGTAAATGCACAACACTTTCTCTTTGTATTGTGTTGTATTTTTTTTTCTGCAAGAGAGAACGATATATATAGAGAATAAAAATATCTAGCAGGTGCAACAACTCTGCTTCCTTAGGATATTCAAAACTAATTGAGTCAAAAAATCCCATAAATATCTCCCTGAAAATAGCAGCTCTGTTGCTTCTTTATTCCCGTAGAATAAATAAAGGAATTCAAAATATTTTGAATAAGACTTCCAATAAAATCTCCAGAACAATAAAAGCATTGAATGATTCAAAACAGAATTTTAAATCCATTTAAAATGATTTAAACGAAGTCAAAACAGTTCCTGAAAACTAGCAGCAGATTCTGAAATTAAATTCAAACATTTAAATTTAAACAATCTTGAAACGTCCAAATTTATTTGTAAAAGACATTGAAGAACGTTATTAATTTATCTCTCTCAATATAACACCAAAAATATTAAAAACTCTTTCATTATGATCCTTATATTTAATGAGGATTTTACAAAAAAAAATCTTTAAAAAATAATCAATATATTTACAGAAAATCAATTTTTAAAAAATTGCATGGAATGAACAATAACTTCGGAATGAACAGTAACTTCAGAGTGAACAGTAACTTCGAAGTGAATAGTAACTTCGGAGTAAACAGTAACTTCGAAGTGAACAGTGCCTTCCGAGTGAACAAAAATGTAACGTAGGGTATGAACAGTAACGTAGGGTATGAACAGTAAACCGTACTTTTGTGAGATAAACAATGAACCATACTTTTGAGATAAAAAAATGAACCATACTTTTGAGATAAAAATGAACCATACTTTTGAGATAAAAAATGAACCATACTTTTGAGATAAAAATGAACCATACTTTTGAGATAAAAATGAACCATACTTTTGAGATAAAAATGAACCATACTTTTGAGATAAAAATGAACCATACTTTTGAGATAAAAATGAACTATACTTTTGAGATAAAAATGAACCATACTTTTGAGATAAAAATGAACCATACTTTTGAGATAAATCTGGACAGAATGTTTTGAAAAACTTCAACGAATTTTTAAGGGATCTTAACAGTAGATTCAGACTTTGGTCAAAACTAATGATTTGTAGAAAAACTTATTATCTTTCCAAAAAAAAAACCCAATTAAAACCGACATCTACTGATCTCGAAATTATTAAAAAATAGAAGCAAAATAATTCTGGAAAAACTGCTACTACAAAACAACATATCATAACTTCATGTAATTAAAAGTCTATTCAAAAGATATTTTTAGACTTTGATGTAAACTAATGAAATCAAGATAAAAATTTTATCTTTCCATAGAATTAAGTTTCATGAAAATCGGATATCTGTAGAAGTTGCAGTAAAATAAATACAGAAATGTTTTAAAAACACTGAAATGAAGAGTTTTTAAAACCATAGTAGCAAATTTATTGAATTTATTGAGAAATAGATAAGAATTTTCAAACTTCCTCATTAACTAATAAAGTATAGATAAATATCTTATCTTTCCAACATGATAAGAATCACAAAAATTAAAATAATATAAATTAAGATATCATCAAAATACATAATAAAATTAATCAAACAAAATCATATGAAATAAAATTAAAGGAAATATGCACATGCACAAAAAATCTCGCCCTTTTTGTTTGATTACAAAACCAAAACATTTAAACCATAAATGAATTTTTAAAATGATTAAAACCAAATTATTTCTCACCAAAACTTCTCTCCAAAACTTCTCCCCCTTTTTGTAAATAAAAAAAAGTGAAAACATGCTCCCCCTAAACAAATGCAGCAAATAAAATTTAAAATTCCAACATATCAAGAGAAAATTTAATTTTCTCAAACTGAGCAGAGTCTAAAGGCTTTGTAAAAATATCTGCAAGCTGATTTTCAGAAGGGATAAATTCTAAAACAATATCACCCTTATTCACATGATATCGAAAGAAATGAAATCTAAGATCAATATGTTTTGTTCTAGAATGTTGTAAGGGGTTTTTAGAAATAGAAATTGCAGATGTATTATCACAATAAATAGGTAGTTTATCAAGATAAACACCAAAATCACACAAAGTTTGCTTAATCCATAAACTTTGAGCACAACTACTAGCAACAGATATATACTCATCTTCTGAAGTAGATAAAGCAACAAATAATTGTTTCTTAGATGACCAAGATATTAAACATTTTCCCAAAAAAATGACACATACCTAATGCACTTTTTTGGTCAATTCTACAGCCTCCAAAATCAGAATCAGAATAAGATGTTAAATCAAAACAGTTATATTTTGGATAAAATAAACCAGAATCAACAGTTCCTTTAACATATCTAATTATTCTTTTAACAGCTTTAATATGACTTTCTTTAGGATCAGCTTGAAATCTAGCACATAAACAAACACTAAAAATGATATCAGGTCTAGATGCTGTTAAATATAGAAAGCTACCTATCATACCTCTATAAACTGTTAAATCAACTGATTTACCAGATGCATCACTATCTAATTTACAATTAGTACCCATAATGGTTTTCATGGATTTAGAGGAATCAAGACCAAATCTTTTAACTAAATCTATAGCATACTTAGATTGATTAAGAAAAATTCCATCTTTCTTTTGAGAAATTTGAAGTCCAAGAAAGAACTTTAATTCTCCCATTAAACTCATGTCAAATTCAGAAGACATCAATAAAGAAAAATCATTACAAAGAATTTCACTAGATGATCCAAAAACTATATCATCAACATAGATTTGAACAATTAAAATATCATCATAAGATCTTTTAATAAAAAGAGTGGGATCAACATTGCCTTTCTTGAAACCATTTTTTAATAAAAATAAAGAAAGTCTTTCATACTAAGCATGAGGTACTTGTTTGAGACCGTATAAAGCTTTAGATAATTTAAAAACATGGTTGGAAAATTTTTCATTTTCGAAACCAGTGAGTTGAGAAACATAAACTTCTTCAGTAATAAAACCATTTAAGAAAGCGCTTTTTATATCCATTTGATATAATTTAAAACCTTGAAAACACACAAAAGCTAACAAAATTCTAATTGCCTCTAACCTGGAAACAGGTGCAAATTAATCTTCAAAATCTATACCTTCTTCTTGAGAGTATCCTTGAGCAACACGTTTGGCTTTATTTTTGACAATCTGTCCAGATTCATCCAACTTGTTTCTAAAGATCCACTTAGTTCCAATTACCTGCTTATCTTTAGGAAATTCTACTAAAGTCCAAACATTATTTCTAATAAACTGATTTAATTCATCTTGCATAGAAACAATCCAGTTTGCATCTTTTAAAGCATCATTAATATTAATAGGAACAAAATCATAAATAAAAGCAGAATTGGCACAATAATTTAAAATATAATTTCTGGTTTTGACACCAGAATCAACATTGCCAATTACATTTTCAACAGGATGATATTTGTGAATCTTCCATGATCTTGGATCAGGTTGAGAAAGAATATGCTCCCCCTCAATTAATTCATTATTATCTTGAGGGATATCTTCACCAAAATTAAAATCTCTAAACTCATTATCAATAACATTATAATCAGAATTTATTTTAACATTATTTTCATCAAACATAACATGAACAGACTCTTCAATAACCAGTGTTATTTTATTATAAACTCTATAAGATTTACTATTATTAGAATAACCAAGAAAAATACCTTCATCACTTTTAGCATCAAATTTATCTAAGTTATCCTTTGAATTTAAAATAAAAACTTTACAACCAAAACTCTAAAATAACCAACTTTAGGCTTTTTATTTTTGAATAATTCATAAGGAGTTTTCTTTAGCAAAGTTATAATAAGAATTCTATTTGAAATGTAACATGCAGTAAAAATAGCCTCAGCCCAAAAATATCTAGGAAGATTATATTCATTTAACATAGTTCGAGCCATTTCAATAAGAGTTCTATTTTTCCATTCTACAACACCATTTTGTTGTGGTGTTCTAGGAGCAGAGAAATTATGAAAACATCCATTCTTTTCACAGAATTTTTCAAAATCTAAATTATGAAATTCACCTCCTTTATCACTACGAATAGAAATAATCATATAAACTTTTTCATTTTGAACTAATTTAGAGAAAACAGTGAATTTAGATAAAGTATCATTTTTATGAGCTAGAAAATATACCCAAGTAAATCTACTATAATCATCAACAATAACTAAAGTGTATTTCTTTCTACCAAGACTAGAAATTTGAGTTGGACCAAATAAATCAAGATGTACCAACTGTAAAGGATTATTAGTACTTATCTGATTGATAGGTCTAAAAGAAATTTTGTGTTGCTTCTCTTTCATGCAGGCGTCACAAACATGATGTTGTTCTTTCTTCAAAGAAGGAAGCTGTAAAACATTCTCATGCTTTGAGAGCTTATGCAACATTATAAAATTTACATGACCTAAACGTTGGTGCCAAAGGATGCAGTCATTATGTACAGAATTCAAACACTTTACATGTTGAATAGTTAGTTCAGCAAAATCAATATTATAAATATTATCTTTTCGATTAGCATAAAATAATAAATAATCATCGTTAAAAACTAAACATTTATCATTTTGAAATTTAACTTCCATTACATCATCACATAATTGTGATATACTAATTAAATCATGTTTTAAACCTTCAACATATAAAACTTTGGAAATAAATGTAGAATTTGAAATACCAACTTTACCAAAACCTTTTACTTTGCCTTTGGAATTTTCTCCAAAAGTAACAGTGCCTCAATAACATGTGTTGTATGAGGTAAAATTTGATGGGACTCTGGTCATATGCCTAGAGCATCCACTGTCCATGTACCATATGTCATTCTTGAGACATCCAAGACATTTTTCCTACAAAAATCAATTAATTGACAATTTTGGTACCCAAGCTACTTTGGGTCCAATAGGATTAGTAATACAATTTTTAGATACCCATACAGAATTTAAACATGTATTTTAAGGTACTCTCGATAACAAGGATTTAGAAATATTAGTTGTTGTAAATCCCAAAGATTGTTTAAATCTAAGTGAGCAGTCATTGGCATAGTGACCATTCATGTCACATTTAAAACAAGTAACAGTTTAAGTACAACCATTTTTACTTTTAACAAAATAGGTTTTATACATTTGAGGTAATCTTTTATCATAACCAAAACCATATTTATTTTTATCATTTTTAGTCAAAGACATCATCTCATGATATTTTTCACGACCTTGAATAAAAGCAGATAAATTTTGTTTAAGACATTCAACTTCCCTTTTTAATTTCTCATTCAAATCTTGGGCAGTTTTCAAATTATCATAAACTGTTGAATGAGAAGAAGAAGCAGTGTTTATTAACCTTTTATTTTCTTAAAAAATTACTTTATTTTCAGAAATAAGTTTTTCATTATCTTCTTTAAGTTTATTATATAAATCATAAGCTTTGAAAATATCTTTTCTTAATCTTTCAATTTCTTTATTTAATTCAAAAACATTGGGGTTATCATATTCATATTCAGAATCAGAACATTCAGAATAATAACTAGAATTACAAACCTTATCCAGTGATGCCATGAAACACAAGTTAGAATTTTTTTTGTCATTTCCAGATTGTTCACTAGAATCAGATTCTTCAGTATAACTCCAGCTGGTTGCCAATGCCTTTCTATCCTTTTTTTTGGAATTTGTCTTTATTCTTTAGTTTAGGGCAATCGAGTTTGATATGACCTTTCTTCCTACACTCATAACAAGTTACATCTGAAGCATTTTAATTTTTATCACCTTTCTTATCTCCCCTATATTTTTCTTTTTGAGGATTTCTACTAAACTGGTTTTTGAAACCTTTCTTTTTCATTCTTTTATAGACTCCAGTTACAATCTGAGCCATGTCTTTCTTTTCAATATCCTGTAGATCAGAATCAGAATAATTATTAGACATAACATTTATAGACTTAAAAGCTACACATTTTCTTTTTTGTTGTCTCCTCATCAGCTATGTTCTTCAGTTCCAGTTCATATTGGATTAGTGATCCAATCAGTTCATCAAGTGTGTACTCTTTGAAGTTCTTGCTTTCATCAATGGAAACCTTCTTTGCATTCCATTTCTTCGGTAATTCTCATAGGACTCTGTTGTACCTCTCGAACCCCTCAAGGTTTTATTTTCATGATCACAATCACCCTCATATTTATCTAATCCTCTTTCAAGTGTTTTTGGATTGATAGGAATCAAATCAGGTGGCCAAGGAATTGGGCCAAGCAAGCTTAAGTGGCAAAGGAACTCAAGTGGACTGAAAATCAGTCCACCGGCCAACCGGTGGCTTCACCACCGGTCGGCCGGTGGACCCTGGGAAGGATGCTGAGCCACTGCCATCTCACCGGCCAACCGGTGGCCAAGCACCGGCCAGCCGGTGGCACCCAGAATGAACAGGGTTTGCTTCTGCCTCACCACCGGCCAGCCGGTGGCTCTGGCACCGGTCAGCCGGTGGTGCCTGGAAAAGAAGACTCAGCCACTGTCAAGGCACCGGCCAGCCGGTGGACCTGCACCGGCCAGCCGGTAGCACTGGTCAAACTAGCCGTTGGCTTTGACCAGTCAACTCCAAAAGCCTCCCAACGGCTCCGAGGCCTTTTCCAACGGCTCCAAAGCCCTCCAACGGATACTTGAAGGTTCCTAGCCTATAAATAAAGGCCTAGGAAGCACCGGATCATCACCCAAGCCACCATACACATTTTTACATCTTTGGCAAAGCTCCGACGGATTGTTCCAAGGGAACCCAAAGTGCTCCAACAACTTCCACATCCAAGAGCACCTCCATAGAAGCTTGGAAGCGGCCCTCAAACATCATCAATCTATCAAAGGCGCCCAAGGCTTCTCCATTACGGGTTTTATTGTTTTACTTTTTATTGAGCTTTAAATTTGGGTTTGTGCCTACAAACCCCAACCCTTTTCTCATCCCCTCTTTCTTTGGGTTCTCACACCACCACTAAGGTGTGAAGAGGTTTCCTCAAGCTTTTCCTTTAAAAGGCTTGTGTCTCGGTGAGCTAGTCTTCACCCGTAAAAAGACTAGTGGGTTCTTGCTTAACCATTAAAAGCAAGTGGGTTCTTGCTAAACCAATAAAAGCAAGCTGTAATAGGTCCTAGTGCTACCTCAAAGCCTAGTGGGTTTCTTGCTAAAACCATTGAAAAGCAAGCGGTAGGAATCTCTCAACGGTTGAGTTGGGAGCGGAGACGTAGGCCGGGTTTTGGCCGAACTCCGTTATCAATTTCGTGTGTCTTGCCTTCTTTATTTCCGCTGCACTTTACTTTGATTTTTAATTTGTTAATCAATTTTTTAAAAGGCAATTCACCCCCCCTCTTGCCATCTTCCTCGCTTTTCTTCCGATCCAACAATTGGTATCAGAGGGAAATTTGAGTAATACCCTAACCCGGTTTCAAATTTAAGATCCATTAAGATGGCATCAACCTCTTTCGCCCCCGAGGGCCTCTCATTGGGTCGGGCTCCATTTTTTGATGGGACCGACTATAATTATTGGAAAACCCGCATGACTACTTTTTTAAGAAGCATAGGTTATCCGATTTACAAAATAGTCATGCAAGGTTACACTTTGTCTACCCCCGATGAATCCAAATGGACCCAAGCCGATATAAAGAATTTCGAGCTTGATGGCAAAGCCATGAACGCTCTACATTGCGGCTTAGATAGAAATGAGTTCAATCGAGTGTCTACTTGCACCTCCTCACATGAAATTTGGAAACTTTTAGAAGTAACTCATGAGGGCACCAATAAAGTCAAAGACACTAGATTGGACATGTATAGGCAAGATTTTGAGTCTTTTTCAATGCATCCAAATGAGTCTATTTCTGAAATGTTTACACGATTTACTGACGTGTGCAATGGGAGAAAGTCCCTTGGTGATGATGTTTCAGCTGAAACTATGGTGAAGAAGATCCTATGGATCCTACCAAGCAAATGGGCACCAAAGGTGACGGCGATCCAAGAAGCCAAGGACGTCAAAAATATGCCGGTCGAGGAGCTCATCGGATCCCTAATGACCTACGAGATCACGATGAGGAGGCAAGCACAAAAGGAGGGCACCCCTATCAAAACTCCAAAGAACATCGCCCTCAAGGTTCAAAAAGAAGTAAGCTCCTCCTCATCCTCATCTTCCTCATCTTCATCTTCTTCAAGCGGCGACTCGGAAATGGAGAATCTCGCCCGCCAAATGCACAAGTTCATGAAGAAGCATAAGAAGAAGAAATCTCGCAAGGCACGAAAGCAAGAACCCACCGCAAGATCCGAGCCCAAGGTGAAATGCTACGGGTGCGACGAAAAGGGCCATTACAAGCCCGATTGCCCACTCAACAAGAAACGGGCCACGCCAAAGGAAAAAGGAAAGAAAAAGGTCCTCAAGGCCACATGGAGTGACTCCTCATCCTCCTCCTCCTCCTCCTCGAGCGACAACGGTAACAAATGCCTAATGGCATTTCATGAGGTAACATCTTCCGACTCATCCTCCTCTTGTTCTTCAAATTCAAACTCTTTCAATCATATGTCTTATGAGGATCTCCAATATGCAAGAGATCAATTGGAAAATGGTTTTCATACTTTATCCTCAAAATTTGTTGCTTTAAAAAAATCTTTCAAAAAGCTTTCCTCCGAAAAAGACCAACTTCTCAAAGAGAAGGAGGAACTCTCCCTCAAAATCCAAAATTTTCCAAATGTTGATTCCATGGAATCAACCATCAAAGACCTTAGAGAGACCTTAGCCAAGTTCACCCAAGGGGAACAAAATTTGAATAATATACTTGGTACCCAACGTGTTTCCCGAACCACCAATGGACTTGGCTACACCAACCGAGCCTCCTCCTCCCATGCACCCACTGTTTTTGTAAGGGGGAGCTCCGATTACAAATTTTGTAATTATTGCAAGAAAACCGGGCACCTCATTTATGAGCGTAATTGTAAAAACGCCCGGTACGACCAACCCAAATCGATTTTTTATTCAGATGAATTTTATAGGAGAAGACCCGCTATGAGACAAGTATGGATTGAAAAATCCCTTCTCGCAAGTCTCTCCGGGCCTAAAATTGTTTCTTTTCAAAATCCCTCTCCCCGGTGACTTATTGCTTTATTTAGGGGGAGTTAGGATCTTTTAAGCCTTTTTGTAATTTCAAAATTTTCGATTCAAATTTTCAATTTCAAAAATTTCATTTGGTTTCAAATTTCGAATTTCAATTGTTTTTTGATTCAAAACTTTCAATTCAAACTGTTATTCAAATTTTTCAATTCAATTTTTCATTTCAAAATTTCCAACAATTAGTATCTTTGTCAATTGATTTAAAATCTTGTTTTTCAAATTTTCCCTCAATCAAGTTATTATGCCCCATTCTATTTTGATAATCACAAAGGGGGAGAAATTTCTTGATTGATTGGGGGAGAATCATTTTCATCATGCTTAGTATTGCCTTTCAATTTCAGTATTTTACATTAATTGTTTTGGTGATTGTGATCATCAAAATAGGGGGAGATTGTTGTACCTCTCGAACCCCTCAAGGTTTTATTTTCATGATCACAATCACCCTCATATTTATCTAATCCTCTTTCAAGTGTTTTTGGATTGATAGGAATCAAATCAGGTGGCCAAGGAATTGGGCCAAGCAAGCTTAAGTGGCAAAGGAACTCAAGTGGACTGAAAATCAGTCCACCGGCCAACCGGTGGCTTCACCACCGGTCGGCCGGTGGACCCTGGGAAGGATGCTGAGCCACTGCCATCTCACCGGCCAACCGGTGGCCAAGCACCGGCCAGCCGGTGGCACCCAGAATGAACAGGGTTTGCTTCTGCCTCACCACCGGCCAGCCGGTGGCTCTGGCACCGGTCAGCCGGTGGTGCCTGGAAAAGAAGACTCAGCCACTGTCAAGGCACCGGCCAGCCGGTGGACCTGCACCGGCCAGCCGGTAGCACTGGTCAAACTAGCCGTTGGCTTTGACCAGTCAACTCCAAAAGCCTCCCAACGGCTCCGAGGCCTTTTCCAACGGCTCCAAAGCCCTCCAACGGATACTTGAAGGTTCCTAGTCTATAAATAAAGGCCTAGGAAGCACCGGATCATCACCCAAGCCACCATACACATTTTTACATCTTTGGCAAAGCTCCGACGGATTGTTCCAAGGGAACCCAAAGTGCTCCAACAACTTCCACATCCAAGAGCACCTCCATAGAAGCTTGGAAGCGGCCCTCAAACATCATCAATCTATCAAAGGCGCCCAAGGCTTCTCCATTACGGGTTTTATTGTTTTACTTTTTATTGAGCTTTAAATTTGGGTTTGTGCCTACAAACCCCAACCCTTTTCTCATCCCCTCTTTCTTTGGGTTCTCACACCACCACTAAGGTGTGAAGAGGTTTCCTCAAGCTTTTCCTTTAAAAGGCTTGTGTCTCGGTGAGCTAGTCTTCACCCGTAAAAAGACTAGTGGGTTCTTGCTTAACCATTAAAAGCAAGTGGGTTCTTGCTAAACCAATAAAAGCAAGCTGTAATAGGTCCTAGTGCTACCTCAAAGCCTAGTGGGTTTCTTGCTAAAACCATTGAAAAGCAAGCGGTAGGAATCTCTCAACGGTTGAGTTGGGAGCGGAGACGTAGGCCGGGTTTTGGCCGAACTCCGTTATCAATTTCGTGTGTCTTGCCTTCTTTATTTCCGCTGCACTTTACTTTGATTTTTAATTTGTTAATCAATTTTTTAAAAGGCAATTCACCCCCCCTCTTGCCATCTTCCTCGCTTTTCTTCCGATCCAACAGACTCTTTCAACAAGTATATGATTTTCCTGAGATTCTCCAAGTGAATTCATTCCATTCACAATGCTTGTGAATCTATGGAACATTTGGTTTACAGTTTCATCTTCACCCATCTTGAAGTCTTGATACTCAGCACGAAGCATTCCAAGCTTGGTTCGGATTAATTTGTCAGAGCCAAGGTGAGTAACTTGCAAAATCTTCCAAATATCATGAGCTTTCTTGCATGCAGAAACATGACTAAAAACACTTCTGTTAATAGCACAATATAAAATATTAACGAATTTTTAATTTAAGACATATCTTGTAGCATCAATTCCTGTAAGAGTATCTGGATCAGTTTCAGGCAGTGTGTATTGTTTTGACATGATAGACCAGTGCTCAATGCTCATCTGTTTGAGGTAAGACTCCATTCGGGATATCCAGTATCCATAATCATTTCCATCAAAATGTGGTGGCTTCTGAGGAATCCAAGCATCATTTGGGTTGAATCCTTCCATCTTATAAGATCAATATCCTTAGACTGTGAGGTCTAGGAATAGGTTAGCATAATAAAATATAAAAGCATACTAATTTTTTTTTGGTTGGATAAATTCCTTAAGGAACAACCAATGGTACCAATATTTGGTATAATGAAATATAAATATAGAGCAAAACTGTTCTTAAGAAGGTTACCCTTTGATACCAATTGTTAGGTCGGACAAGGTAATGACAGATGGTCTAGAGGGGGGGTGAATAGACCAGATTAAAAATTTTAAACAAATAAATTAATTATCAAAGTTAATTATTAAATTTAATTAGCAACGGAAAAAGTAAATAACACAAGGATGTTTTTATAGTAGTTCGGTCCAAAGTGGGCCTACTCTACTCTTATACCCCTCTACTCGGCGAGAGATACGTGTGAACAAAAAAAATGATTTTTAAAGGGGAATCATAACCCAATTACAAAATCCTTTTCTAGTGGAGGGATAACCATGAAACTGACTTTTGTGTGGGGAGTCACAACCCTTACAACCTGACTTTAGATACTGGGAGTCACAACCCAAACAGTCTTGAATTTAGATTCAGGGAGTCACAACCCTAAGATCCTGACTTTAGAATCCGGGAGTCACAACCCGAGAAAAAGAATAACAAATAATTCTTTTGTGTGCAAAATCATAAATATAAAAAATAGAGTGCATGTGAGAGATGGGAAGTAGTGTTACAAACTTAGAACCAGATGAAAGAAAAGATAAAAATTAAAGCACATGTACTGGTTCTTAAGGTTTAGATCAGCACGTATCGTCAATGAAATTGTAGTCGAAGCAGAATTAATTCAGTACTTGAGAGACCGAGCAGGTGGAGAAGCAAAGTGTCACAGGACATTGCAAATGCACAACACTTTCTCTTTGTATTGTGTTGTATTTTTTTTTTCTGCAAGAGAGAATGATATATATAGAGAATAAAAATATCTAGCAGGTGCAACAACTCTTCTTCCTTAGGATATTCAAAACTAATTAAGTCAAAAGATCCCATAAATATCTCCCTGAAAATAGCAGCTCTGTTGCTTCTTTATTCCCGTAGAATAAATAAAGTAATTCAAAATATTTTGAATAAGTCTTCCAATAAAATCTCCAAAAAAATAAAAGCATTGAATGATTCAAAACAGAATTTTAAATCCATTTAAAATGATTTAAATGAAGTCAAAACAGTTCCTGAAAACTAGCAGCAGATTCTGAAATTAAATTTAAACATTTAAATTTAAACAATCTTGAAACGTCCAAATTTATTTGTAAAAGACGTTGAAGAACGTTATTAATTTTTATCTCTCAATATAGCACTAAAAAAATTAAAAACTCTTTCATTACGATCCTTATATTTAATGAGGATTTTACAAAAAAATCGTTAAAAAATAATCTATATATTTGCAGAAAATCAATTTTTAAAAAATTGCACGGAATAAACAGTAACTTCGGAATGAACAGTAACTTTGGAGTGAACATTAACTTCTAAGTGAATAGTAACTGTTTGTTCGGAGAAAGACAAGCAAGGGAATGATGGAAAGAGGGGGGGTGAATTGCCTTTTAAAAAATTGATTAACAAAATCAAATCAAAGTTAAAGTGCAGCGGAAAATAAAAGAGGCAATCACACAAGCAATTGTTAACGGAGTTCGGCCAAAACCCGGCCTACGTCTCCGCTCCCAACTCAACCGTTGAGAGATTCCTACCGCTTGCTTTTCAATGGTTTTAGCAAGAAACCCACTAGGTTTTGAGGTAGCACTAGGACCTATTACAGCTTGCTTTTTGTGGTTTAGCAAGAACCCACTTGCTTTTAATGGTTTAGCAAGAACCCACTATCCTTCTTACAGGTGAAGGATAGCTCACCTATGTCTCAAGCTTTTTAAAGGAAAAGCTTGTGAACCTCTTCACACCTTAGTGGTGATGTGAAACCCAAAAGAAAGGGAGGATGAGAAAGAGTTTGGGGTTTGTAGGCACAAACCCAATTTTAAGCTCAAAATAAATAAACAAGAAAAACCGTATTTGAGGAAGTCTTGGGCGCCTTTGATTGATTGGAGATGTTGAAGGCCGCTTCCAAGCTTCTTTGGTGGTGCTCTTGGATGTGGAATTGGATGGAGCACTTGGGGTTCCTTTAGGTGGCTCGCCGGAGGTACGCCAAATGATCAACAAGGTGTCCGTTGGCTTGGTATATGTTCCGGTTAGTGTCCGGGGCTTCCTTGGCCTTTATTTATAGGCATGGAACCCTTGGGGAGGCTTCGGAGCCGTTGGAAAAGGCCTCGGAGCCGTTGGAGGCCAAAAGAGGGTTGACTGGTCAAAGCCAACGGCTAGTTTGACTGGTCTACCGGCTGGCCGGTGCAGGGCCACCGGCTGGCCGGTGCCTTGGATGTTGAGAAGTCCTTCTGCCCAGGCAGCACCGGCCGACCGGTGCCAGAGCCACCGGCTGGCCGGTGGGCAGACAGAAGCCATCACTGTTGGGGCTGGGTGCCACCGGCTGGCCGGTGCTGAGGCCACCGGTTGGCCGGTGGGGAGGCAGTAGCTACCCCTTGAGTCTGGGTGCCACCGGCTGGCCGGTGACAGAGCCACCGGCTGACCGGTGGAACCTGGCAGTGGGCAATGCCTCTGCCAGGTCCACCGGCTGGCCGGTGCTATCACACCGGTTGGCCGGTGGACTGAATTTCAGTCCACTAGACTTGCTTCATGGCCCATTTCCTTGGCAATCTTGTGCTTATAAAACAAAAACACTTAAAACAACGTTAGTAAAATAATAAGGTGATTGTGATCATGAAAATCAAACAACGAGGGGAACGAGAGGTACAACAATCTCCCCCTATTTTGATGATCACAATCACCAAAACAATTAATGTAAACACATAAAATTGAAAGGAAATGCTAAGCATGATGAAAAGGATTCTCCCCCAATCAATCAAGAAATTTCTCCCCCTTTGTGATTATCAAAATAGCGTGTGGCATAAAACTTGATTGAGGGAAACGGGTTTGAAAAACTAGATATAAGAATTGAAAAATCAATTGAGATTTTTTTAAATTGAAATAAAAAATTGAATAACAGTTTGAATTGAAAGTTTTGAATTAACAAAAAAATTCGATACCAACTGTTGGAAATTTAGAAATGAAAATTTAAAAGAAAAATTTGAATTGAAAAAATTGAAACCAAGAGTTGAAAATGAAAAATTTGAATTGAGAGTTTTGATACCAAGTGTTGAGTTTGAAATGAAAACTTTGAATACACAAAAAGGGCTTAAAAGATCCTAACTCCCCCTAAATAAAAATTATGAATCACCGGGGAGAGGGATTTTGAAAAGAAACAATTTTAGGCCCGGAGAGACTCGCTAGAAGGGATTTTTCAATCCATACTTGTCTCATGGCGGGTCTTCTCCTATAGAACTCGTCGGAATAGAAAATAGACTTGGGTTGGCCGTACCGGGCATTTTTGCAATCACACTCATAAATGAGGTGCCCGAGTTTTTTACAATAATTACAAAATTTATAACAAGAGCTCCCCCTTACAAAAATAGTGGGTGCATGGGAGGAGGAAGCTATATTGGTGTAGCCAAGTCCATTGGTGGTTCTAGATACTCGTTGAGAACCTAAGAGTTTGGTCAAATTTTGTTCACCTTGGGTGAACTTGGCTAAGGATTCTCTAAGGTCCTTGATGGTTGATTCCAAAGAATCAACATTTGGAAAATTTTGGATTTTTAGGGAGAGTTCCTCCTTCTCTTTGAGAATTTGTTCTTTTTCAGAGGAAAGTTTTTTGAAATTCTTTTTCAAGGAAACAAATTTTGAAGAAAGTTCATGAAAACCATTTTCAAGTTGGTCTCTAGCATGTTGGAGTTCTTCATATGACAAATGATTGAAAGAATTTGAATTTGAAGAACAAGAGGAGGAGGAGTCGGAAGATGTTACCTCATGTTTTGCCATTAGGCATTTTGTACCTTGGTCGCTTGAGGAGGAGGAGGAGGATGATGATGAGGTGTCACTCCATGTCGCCTTGAGGACCTTTTTCTTTCCTTTTTCCTTAGCCCGTTTCTTGTTGAGTGGGCAATCGGGCTTGTAATGGCCCTTTTCGCCGCACCCGTAGCATTTTACCTTGGGCTCGGATCTTGCGGTGGGTTCTTGCTTTCGCGCCTTGCGAGATTTCTTCTTCTTCTTGTGCTTCTTCATAAACTTGTGCATTTGGCGGGCGAGATTCTCCATTTCCGAGTCGCCGCTTGAAGATGAAGTAGATGAGGAAGATGAGGATGAGGAGGAGCTTACTTCTTTTTGAACCTTGAGGGCAATGTTCTTTGGTGTCTTGATTGGTGTGCCCTCCTTTTGAGCTTGCCTCCTCATCGTGATCTCATAAGTCATGAGAGATCCAATGAGCTCCTCTACCGGCATATTTTTGACGTCCTTAGCTTCTTGGATCGCCGTCACTTTTGGTGCCCATGAGCTCGGAAGGACCCATAAGATCTTCTTGACCATCGTCTCGGCTGAAACATCATCACCAAGAGATTTCCTTCCATTGCAAATGTCAGTGAAGCGTGTAAACATATCGGAAATAGATTCGGAAGGATGCATAGAAAAAGATTCAAAGTCTTGTCTATACATATCTAATCTAGTATCTTTGACTTTATTAGTGCCTTCATGGGTCACTTCTAAAAGCTTCCAAATTTCATGTGAAGAAGAGCAAGTAGATACACGATTAAATTCATTTCTATCTAACCCGCATTGAAGAGCATTCATGGCTTTGCCATCAAGCTCAAAATTCTTAATATCGGCGGGGGTCCATTTGGATTCGTCGGGGGAAGACAAAGAATAACCTTGCATGACAATTTTGTAAATCGGATATCCTATGCTTCTTAAAAAAGTGGTCATGCGGGTTTTCCAATAATTATAGTCGGACCCATCAAAAAATGGAGCCCGACCCAATGACAAGCCTTCGGGGGCGAAAGAGGTGGATGCCATCACAATGGATCTTTGAATTTGAAACCGTTTAAGGTATTACTCAAATTATCGCTCTGATACCAATTGTTTGTTCGGAGAAAGACAAGCAAGGGAATGATGGCAAGAGGGGGGGTGAATTGCCTTTTAAAAAATTGATTAACAAAATCAAATCAAAGTTAAAGTGCAGCGGAAAATAAAGAGGCAATCACACAAGCAATTGTTAACGGAGTTCGGCCAAAACCCGGCCTACGTCTCCGCTCCCAACTCAACCGTTGAGAGATTCCTACCGCTTGCTTTTCAATGGTTTTAGCAAGAAACCCACTAGGCTTTGAGGTAGCACTAAGACCTATTACAGCTTGCTTTTTGTGGTTTAGCAAGAACCCACTTGCTTTTAATGGTTTAGCAAGAACCCACTATCCTTCTTACAGGTGAAGGATAGCTCACCTATGTCTCAAGCTTTTTAAAGGAAAAGCTTGTGAACCTCTTCACACCTTAGTGGTGATGTGAAACCCAAAAGAAAGGGAGGATGAGAAAGAGTTTGGGGTTTGTAGGCACAAACCCAATTTTAAGCTCAAAATAAATAAACAAGAAAAACCGTATTTGAGGAAGTCTTGGGCGCCTTTGATTGATTGGAGATGTTGAAGGCCGCTTCCAAGCTTCTTTGGTGGTGCTCTTGGATGTGGAATTGGATGGAGCACTTGGGGTTCCTTTAGGTGGCTCGCCGGAGGTACGCCAAATGATCAACAAGGTGTCCGTTGGCTTGGTATATGTTCCGGTTAGTGTCTGGGGCTTCCTTGGCCTTTATTTATAGGCATGGAACCCTTGGGGAGGCTTCGGAGCCGTTGGAAAAGGCCTCGGAGCCGTTGGAGGCCAAAAGAGGGTTGACTGGTCAAAGCCAACGGCTAGTTTGACTGGTCTACCGGCTGGCCGGTGCAGGGCCACCGGCTGGCCGGTGCCTTGGATGTTGAGAAGTCCTTCTGCCCAGGCAGCACCGGCCGACCGGTGCCAGAGCCACCGGCTGGCCGGTGGGCAGACAGAAGCCATCACTGTTGGGGCTGGGTGCCACCGGCTGGCCGGTGCTGAGGCCACCGGTTGGCCGGTGGGGAGGCAGTAGCTACCCCTTGAGTCTGGGTGCCACCGGCTGGCCGGTGACAGAGCCACCGGCTGACCGGTGGAACCTGGCAGTGGGCAATGCCTCTGCCAGGTCCACCGGCTGGCCGGTGCTATCACACCGGTTGGCCGGTGGACTGAATTTCAGTCCACTAGACTTGCTTCATGGCCCATTTCCTTGGCAATCTTGTGCCTATAAAACAAAAACACTTAAAACAACATTAGTAAAATAATAAGGTGATTGTGATCATGAAAATCAAACAACGAGGGGAACGAGAGGTACAACAGTAACTTCAGAGTGAACAATAACTTCGAAGTGAACAGTGCCTTCCGAATGAACAAAAATGTAATGTAGGGTATGAACAGTAACGTAGGGTATGAACAGTAACGTAGGGTATGAACAGTAAACCATACTTTTGTGAGATAAACAATGAACCATACCTTTGAGATAAAAATGAACAATACTTTTGAGATAAAAAAATGAACCATACTTTTGAGTTAAAAATGAACCATACTTTTGAGATAAAAATGAACCATACTTTTGAGATAAAAATGAACCATACTTTTGAGATAAAAATGAACCATACTTTTGAGATAAAAATGAACCATAATTTTGAGAAAAAAATGAACCATAATTTTGAGATAAAAATGAACCATACTTTTGAGATAAAAATGAACCATACTTTTGAGATAAAAATGAACCATACTTTTGAGATAAAAATGAACCATACTTTTGAGATAAACCTGGACAAAATGTTTTAACAAACTTCAACGAATTTTTAAGGGCTCTTAAAAGCAGATTCAGACTTTGTTCAAAACTAATTATTTTTAGAAAAAATTATTATCTTTCCAATAAAAAAACAATTAAAACCGACATCTAAAGATCTAGAAATCATTAAAAAACAGAAGAAAAACAATTCTGGAAAAATTGCTACTACAAAACAACATATCATAACTTCATGTAATTAAAAGTCCATTCAAACGATATTTTTAGACTTTGATGTAAACTAATGAAATCAAGATAAAAATTTTATCTTTCCATAGAATCAAGTTTTATTCAAATCTGATATCTGTAGAAGTTTCAGTAAAATAAATAGATAAATGTTTTAAAAACAGTGAAATGAAGAGTTTTTAAAACCATAGTAGCAAATTCATTGAATTTTTATATAAATAGATAAGAATTTTCAAACTTCCTCATTAACTAATAAAGTATAGATAAATATCCTATATTTCCAACGTGATAAGAATCACAAAAATCCAAATAATATAAATTAAGATATCATCAAAATACATAATAAAAGTAATCAAACAAAATCTTATGAAACCAAATTAAAGGAAATATGCACATGCACAAACAGGTATGAGCTGTTTACATTATTGTACTGTCTTTACTTCCACACACACACACACACACACACATATACACACACCTGCACATTGTTTCAGTTTATATTCACTGACTGGATTGTACAGACGCTGTTGGTGGTGGTCTATTGAGATTTATCTCACACCCTATCCAGGCCGTCATTAGTATCCAGGCAGATTACATGTATCCAGGTGTTGATAAGGGGAAGCGTCATGCTTTTGACACTTGATTGTTTGCTTAGGATGGATCTTGGTAGCAGATGACCAGATGAGTGCTCATGATGCTTAGATATTTTTTGTCTTCTTTTTGATTATTTTGTATAACATGTATTGTATGCTTCCATGTATACTTGTTTTTCCAATTTTGTAAAGACATGACATGACATGAAATGATCATATTTTTTATATGATTTAATTTCAGGCATTTGAGTATTATTAGATGTTTCTTGGTTGTTTATGTCTACTTCCACTGAGTTATTCATTATTATTGTGTTTCCTCTGTTTATTTTTTTATTATATCCATTGTTCCCCACCGTTGGTGGTGGGGTGGTAATAGTTTGTGTGTGTGTGTGTGTGGGTGGGGGGGGGGGGGGGTGAGGGCCAGGTCGCACGGTCAAGTCCCCAGTCCTTCTATTTACTGCAATTTTCTTCCTTGTGTTGTATTTCGCAGTGGCGGATGTAACCGACCTAATATATATCTGTTGTGCTCCATTATGACATGAGGGCACAATATTCCCACATACACACCCTATACGCTCACTGTTAATGGTGAAACAAGATCATTAGTGAGGTTAGTTTGAGGAAAACAACATACCTTGATTCATCCCCCATCTTAGGGCATTTAACTTTCTTGGGACCAACAAAATCCCCAAAGGATTCAAATTGTATAGAGAATTAAAATCAAATACCAAAGGCCTATATTAAATCAAATTTCAAGAGATATTGTATAAATTGGAGTAATTTGGGCATACATGGTATAATCTCTTAAAAATTATTTATTGAGTAAAGGATGTGCAAATGAACCTATACGTTCATGTGCTTTCATTAAGAAAGAAACATTTGGATATGCATTCGTTGTTGTGTATGTTGTTGATCTGAATATCATCAGGACTCTTGAAGAACTCATTGAAGCAATGAAATACTTTAATATTTTGGAATGAAGACCTTAAGAGAAACCAGATATTGTCTTGGTTTAAAAATTGATGACATGTCAAATAACTTATTTTTTACATCAGTCAATTTATACTGACAATGCCTTAAAATTATCTAATATGGATAAAGTGAATCTTTTATGTATGACAATATGGTTATAAAAACACTGAATATAAATAAATATTCATTTAGACGTCATGAAAAAATGAAGAGTTGCTTGGTCTTAAAGTACTATACCTCATTGCAATAAGATTTGTTATGCATCTTTCTAATCATACTTGATCAAATATATATTTGTTACTAATTTATTGACAATATCTTATTCATTTATTGCACAAAGATGTTGAAATGAAATTAAATAATTTTTTTTCATTATTTTCTTGAAATTATTGATTTGAGTTTATTTTATTCTAAAAAATCAAAGTAAAAGGTTGCTGGTTTTGGATATACATGTTAGTTATCATATCCACGTAAGAAGAAATCGTAGATTGGATAAGTGTTCATGATACCATAAACTCTTGGAGATCACAAAAACATACGCTTTTCACAACATCTTTTGATCTAAAAAAGATGATCTCAGTACATGATGCATCCAGAGAATGTGTATGGTTATGACCCGTAACCCAACACATTCAAACAACAAGTGAATTAACTATAAAAAAGTTTGATAATGTTATTTGAAGATAATGTTGCATGTCGCTCAGATAAAGAAATATTACTTCAAAAGTAATAAAAAAACATATCCTACTAAAGTTCTTCTCCTTCACTCAACAAATGTTAATGAATAAAGACACTCACATACAATATATTCGATCAAGTAACAACGTGAAAAATATATTCACAAAACCAATGTCAATTGCAACTTTCAGAAAACCTTATCTAGAAAAAGTTTTCATGGAAACAACATACAAATACATATTATCCCGCTATATTATAATGGATAATGAACATTAAAGTTGGGGTGATAAAGTGAGACTAAATTGATGGAAAACCACCACCAAACTCACCCATAAAAGATGAGACACATCATTCTCCCGTAACACAACATTAACATAAATATATTTATACTTTGCATAATTTTTTTCATTCATTATTTATGTTTTATTTAAATTATATTATATTTTATATAAATTTACAGACTTGAAGAATAAGTTATATTACAAATAAAATCATACAACACATAAATACATACAAGTACTTCGAGCCGCCACCAAGACCCAAGGTGCACCTGAGACCTATATTATATTTGATATATTATATCTTTTCTCTTAAAATAAATTATATCAAATTTTAATTTCACAAAAATATTTATCTAATGCTTTTTTATGTGATCGATTTCTCACATTTCCTCTATTGGGTCCGTCTCGGTTACTCCCTTTTATACTCTCAAACGATTGTCACCCATCGCTGCTGTATCCTTCGCAAAGACATCTTTAAAGGAACGCCACCACAAGAATACGACCACCGCATCAAGTCGATGCCCAAACTCATTCAAATTCATCTTTCTCTCCTTCTCCCAAACGTACCACCATTGGAGCAGCACATACCTCAAGTAAATTTATCCTTCTTTGATTTTGATTTTCCCATGAATCATTCTTATTTGTGTTTCATTCTAGGGTTTTTTTACCGAAGACAATTGCATCAGTTTCTCAATCTCCTGTACAGATATAGAGATGGATAAAAGTCTACACACATGTGTTTTTCGTGTTGAACTTCCTCTCATGTTTAATTTAAGGGGGAATGACATCGGGAGACCAAAAGTCCCCCCTCATATCATTCAAGGACCCTGGACAGTTCTATGAACAATTCAAAACAGTGCTCCAGGGTCCTTGAATGGTATTAGGGGGGCTTTTGATCCTCGATATCATTCCCCCTTAATTTAATCTCATGAATATGATATCCTCAATTGTTTTATGATTTTATTTTTCCTACCATTACTATCTTATTTCAATAAAAAATGGGTTGTGGATTTCTGATATCATAGTCATGGGGTTGATTAAGGGGCATTTATGGGCGTGTGTTGGTAGTCCTTTTGAGATTCAATTGGCTTGCAACTACATACCCATTATCGTTGAGTTTCCTTGGAATTAACACAATAAATAAAGAAAAATATGGGTTTGAACTCAAAAACTGCAACATCATTCAAGGATGGAGTCCAAGAATTCACCCTAGTTTTATCCTTTTAAACTTAAAAATTTACCAATTGTACTTTTAATGAACCAGGAAGAGTTGTACCTAGATTTCTATTTAATCAATCTATACTTGGAATAGTTTATCTTAGGCATAACTAGATGCAAGGAAAATTTCCTGTATGGATATCGACAACTATTACAAGATGAGAGTTCTTGAACCTGGGTAGTTCTGATGAAAAAAAGAATCCACTTGTATTGGCTTGACATCTCTATCAACTCTGTCAATGGAAAAATTCCATTGAACATTGGATCCATTGGTGAGGGTAGTTTCAGGAAAACAACATACCTTGATTCATCCCCCATCTTAGGGCATTTAACTTTCTTGGGACCAACAAAATCTCCAAAGGATTCAAGTTGTATAGAGAATTAAAATCAAAGACCAAAGGCCTATATTAAATCAAATTTCAATAGATATTGTATAAATTGGAGTAATTTGGGCGTACATGGTATAATCTCTTAAAAAGCATTTATTGAGTAAAGGATGTGAAAATGACCCTATATGTTCATGTGTTTTCATTAAAAAGAAACATTTGGATATGAATTCGTTGTTGTGTATGTTATTGATCTTAATATCATCAGGACTCTTGAAGAATTTATTGAAAACTCCATTTGGCTCAAGACCCAATATACAAATGCTTTTCTCATAGAAAACAAACCTTGGCATTTTATAAACATGTAAAATGCATAAAATACCAATTTACACCAAAGCACCATTTTGAAAATGAAATTCTAACCATTTTCCACATGAAAACCAAACCAAGTCAAGGAAAGCTTTAACAAATCAAACCTAGATAATCCACACCACAATTATTTAGGTTAAAATGTATTTAGAAAAACCCAAGCATAAGTGGAACTCTCAAAAAAATCAAATGAAATAGAGACACCCACCTCAAGTGGTGGAACCTTGTCGCCTTCGATGAAATTCATTGGAAAGGAACTCCTACTATGGATCACAACCATTTCAAACCAAAAGCCTCAATTCCAACCAACCGTAACCAATAAAATTGGCTAAGCATGACCATTAGGGTTACTGGAGTTGGAGAAAAAGGGAGAAACCAATAGAAAAGAAGAAAAAGAGCTCATACCTCTTGATCCAGATGAAGAACCACTCCAAATCCATTAGAAGAAGCTTGAATAAGGTGGGAGAAGCCATTGGATGGTGTTTGGGTCATGGGGTTTGAATGGAGGATGCTTGGGGTGAGAGCCTCAATTAAAAGGAAAGAGAAAAGACCAAAATACCCAAAATTGGGCATACCGCATGGTTGTATTGCATGATTTATCACACTGTGCACAGACTGTGTGTCTGTCACTGTCCTAGGATGCACGATTTTCTCGCACGATTTCCGTCGTGCACTCCTCTCTGACCAACTATAGAAGGCCATATGAAATCTACTACACAGTTTCCAAACTGCGTGCCTTAACTGTATACCAGGATAGCCACACAAATGACAGGTCTTCCCGCACTGGTAGTACACAACAGGCCTTTGAATCTTGCTAGTCGGAACGCTCTTGTTGACACCAGATGAGCTCGCAACATCACTTTCCTTAGATTTCCCTTCATCCATGAATCTTCGACCAAGGACTCGGACAACTCCCATCATGTCGACCACACTTCTAGGTTTGAATTCACCCCGGCTTCAGGAACAAAGAGCACAAAATGATCGCTCGAGTTTTATCTCTGAATAGATGGTGCATGGGTTTAGAACTGATCTCAGAAAATATATTCATATGGATCAAATTTTGAATTCAGTGACATCATAGAAATCCTTAAACTTAGAGGTAGCTCAACTTCTGAAAAGTCATTCCTCAAATTGAACTCTGAGGTAACCCTACTTCATTTTCTTTCTTATGAAGGTTTTGCAAATGTAAATCCTCTCAAAAATTATTTCTTGTTTCAATCAGTATGCTCTTCGTTTTCAACTTTAGAATTAGTCTTCCTTTGAAATCTTCCTCCTGAATCAGTGATGCGGCTCAAAATTCTTCAGCCTCGCTCAGTTGAAATTCGGCTATGTGGACCACAATTTTCTTCCTCAGTTGCAGGGGGAATCGGGTACGTGAAATCCCCCTTGGTAAAAATTGGCCATGTACCACCTTGATAATTGGGTACGTCAAGACTAGAATTATAACCGGCTATGTGAAGCCCATGGCATTGGCTGTACAAAATTCCCAGATTCAACTATGTGAAATTTGATTCTCAAGATTTGGCTACGTCGCTGGTGCTACACTGTTGATTCTTAAAAATTTATCTTAAGTGGACGACCTGCACAAAAAATTGATGAAAATAAATTGTAATAAATAAATAAATAAATAATAAATTAATAGTAAATTAAAGTTTCAAAAAAATTTAAACATTTAAATGAATAAATAAAACCAACTTCAACCACTTAAATTAAACCATAAATTGAAAGTTAAAATTAAATAAAAGGTTAAAATAATAAAATTAAAAATAAATAGTTGAATTCAAATTTTAATAAATAAATAAATAAATAATTAATAAACAAATAAAGAATGATAAAATTTAATAAAGAACTAAGTTATAAATTAGTGATACAAATTCTTAAATAATTAAAGGCAGAGATTAAAAATTAAATTAATTTTTTTTAACTAATTAATTAAAAAAATAATGAGATGAAAAATATTTAAATCAATAGAACAAAAAATTAAACAAAGACTTAAAATTAATATTTTAAAAGAAACTTCAATATCAAGTAAAAAAAAATACTCAACACAAACTATAATATGAACATAAGACATAAATTAAACATTAAATTCATTAATTTAACAATTCACTTAAAAATTAACCACAACATAATAATTAACTAATTTAATGCATATTTTAACATTAAAAACATAATTTAAACTACAAAAGTGATGTGGTAAAATGTAGGAATTAAATCCCACATCAAATTCCCCCACGCTTAATACATTTATTATCCCCAAGCAACCACTTAGTACATATTTAGCAGTAGAAAATAAATCTCATAATGGAAAGATAAAATGTGATTAAAAATTGATTTTCATAATGATTTTCCCTCACGAAATCTCTCAAGTAGTAAAAAATGAAAGACCTCTTGAATAAAATTTCTTCAGTGAAAAAATGGTCACTGTTTTATATTAAATTGGTAATTTTAAAGAGAATTTAACGAATGTAAATTTGCATCCAACTCGAAGTCTAAACTTTTCTTTAACTTCAAGAGAAAAGACTCACATTATTTAAAAACTCATAATAATTATACACGCCTGTTAGATGTGAAGGAGTGATAATTTATTGATGGAATAAATAACTCATCCAATAGTTAATGAATAAATAATAAAAGAATAAAGGAATAAGTAATTCAACTTGGATTAGGAATTTCATTTCATAATTTTGGATGAAAATCTTCTGAGTTAAATTCTAATTAAAAAGTTCAAAGAAAATAATTATTGTATAAAATTCTCCCAAATTTTTATTGAGAGCCTTTTTTAAAAGAGGGAAAGAAATTTTATTTTCCCAATTAAATCTAAGATTTATTAAATATTAACCTCTTCAAATTGGAATCACAACCCTCAAATTTGAAAAAAATTTGTCACCCATAGAAAATTCTTAAGTGATGCTTAAAAATTCACAATTTCAAAAAAAATTAAGGGTTTTTTGATCGGTTCACATGGTTTTAGAGTTAAGAACATTTAAAGACCCCTAATTCCCATACAATTAAGACATTTCTTGTTCTCATGCAACCACTTAGTACATATTTATAAGTAGAAAATAAATCTCAGAATGGAAAAGCTGAAATTCCACTAATAATTGATATTTATAGTGATTTTTCCTCATGGACTCTCTCAAGTAGTAAAAAATGGATGCTCTATCGAATAAAATTTATTCAGTGGAAAAATAGTTATTGTTTTACAAAAAATATTTAAATTGAATTTTTTTAAAAGAATTTAACAAACATCAATTTTAATCTAACTAGAAGTCCAAACTTCTCTTTACCTTCAGGTGAAAATACTCACATAATTTAAAAACTCATAATAATTAGACACACTTGTTGGATGGGAAGGAGTGATAGTTTATTGGTAGAATAAATAACACATCCAATAATTAATGAATAAATAATGAAAGAATAAATGAATAAGTAATTCAACCTAGATTAGGATTTTCATTTCATATTCCATTTGGATGAAATTCTTATGAGTTAAATTATAATTAAAAAGGTCAAAGTAAATAATTATTGTATAACATTCTCCCAAATTTTTACTGAGACTATTTTAAAAATAGGTCAAGAAAAATTATTTTCCCAATGAAATCCAAGAGGTATTAAAGATTAACCTCATCAATATGGCATCACAACCCTCAGAATTTTGAAAAATTTATCACCCACAAAAAATGATTAAGTGATGATTAAAAAATCACAATTTCGAAAAAAAATTAATGGTTTTTTCATGGGTTCACAGTTAAGCACATTTAGATACCCCTCCCCTAAAACTTAAAACTCAACATTGTCCTAAATTTTGAACTCAAGATGGAATAAAATTTAAGACAGTTAAAGTTCAAAAGGATTTTGAATTAAACAAAAGAAAAAATCACTTCATGCACAAAATATGCCCACTAGTTGCTAAATTAAAAAATTCAGCACAAATTCAATTTTTTTCAAGAAGATGTGTTTTAACATTTGAAGTTTAATAATGATTTTCAATAAAGTGTTAAAACAGACATGCAAACTAATATTTCATCATGCAAAGGAAATCAAAGCATAAGCAGTTATAAGTAGGTTTAACATGATAAATTTAGCATGCATTTCACCATTTTAAAATCAAATTTTCATAATTTATTACACTAACAACAACAAGTAGGATATTTTTATTCAATATGAAAATGAGCTGAATATAAATGTAGAATTTAAACTATGACTCTCCTAGTTAGAAGCTTGAACACTTGAAGTTTATCAATGCCTCTCATTTTTTTAATAAAATTCACTTGGTTTCCCATTTCCATCCCCTAAAAGTGGAAATGTATAAGAATTAAATTCCAAAATTTTGAATCTCAAAATTAATAAAATCAGAGTTTGGGTAAGATATTTTATTTCAAGTTGTTCTGATATGCAATTTCTCTTGGAAATTGAAAAAAAAATATTTTTTATACTATAAAAGGTTTCAAAACATACTCATATCAACACTTACAAAACAAGAAATTAAATGTACATTCATTAATTATTTATAGACAATACAAAATATTTTTTTCAATAAAGCTCAATAGAGTAAAATGTTTGAACAATGATTTAGGATCATTCCTTTACAAAAATCGGAGCAATAATAAAAAATATTGTATCCTTACCCCATACTTTTTTTTTCAACATGTAATATAAATTTAAACTATTTAAAAGTTTAGGGTCGAGGGACATATCTTGAAAGTTGAGTTGAAATTAAAAAAGTTACCCAAGAAAGGTTGTTACATGATGGAGTGTACTGACTTTTATATTCCTATAAAAGAGAAAATAAACTTTTATTAAACAAATACAAAACAACTAAAAAACTAAAAACAATATGAAAATAAGGAAATATTGGGTTTAACCCCAAAAGGGTGTTATATTTAGACTTTCCACAGCTGGACAACCTTTGCTTCATCCTCTATAACTTGGTGGATGTAATTTATTGCTTTGAAATCATCACATGCCCTTCTTTCTGGTGTGTTTTCAAACACACTGGTATATTAAACCAAGAATAATTTCTTTTACTTCGAGGTACTCTTTAAAAAAATATGATATTGTCTCCAACTATTCTTTATATTAAACTACATGGTTTAAGTGCAAGGTAGATTAGAGAATAATTTGATGATCCTTGACCCTAAACAAACTATAAAATCTAGCTTTACAATTAAATCAACTTCAATCATTTCCAAATTAAATTGATCAATAAAAGGTAAGGAAAATAAATATGATAAACCTATAGGTTAGAACATTTCTTCTTTAATTTCAACCACCTCAACTATGGCCATAATAACATCATATTTAAAATCCCCCCAAGTCTAAATTTTCAGTAAGTTTTGGGAGCTCCAAAAATTCTTCAATAGGTTTAGGTTTAGTACCTTCTAAACTCACTAGGAAGTTATAAATTTCAGTTAACTCTTTAAAATATAAAAATGGAAATTCAAATTCAATAATAGGCCCATCTAAATCAAATTGAAAATAGAAAATGGCCCCTTCCATAAAATTATTGTCCCCTTGAAAACAAACTAGGAGCTGATCTTCAATAAAACATGGCGATCCTAAAGTAAAATCCATGACTGAAGAAACAAAATATGTCTCCTCTAACTACTCATCAAAATGGACCACTTCAGTAGTGGTATATTATAGGGTAAATAAGAGGGTATCTTCAACTGGTTTAACTTGTACAATTGTGGAAATATCATTATAAAAGTGAATACACAAAAAATAATTCCAATGAAATGTAGAAATAGTTTTACCATCCAAATAAAATCTATCTTCAATTTAACCCAGTTTCTCTTCTCACCATCCACTTAATATATGTATGATAATGGTGACTTTGAAACTCCAACTTCAAATATTTGTTCTTATAAGGTACAAAAGAAGACAGCTCCACCTCTTTCAGACTATCATCTTCTATGTCTTCTTTTTCAATATGCTGAAATGTTGCCATGCTCTTTTATTCATTTTGAGTAGAATTGATACCTTCAAGAAAAAAGTTCAACCTCTCAAGAACCACCAAATTATCCTTAAAATGTGTTTTGATAAATTTCCCTTATGTCCAATTTTTGTAATCTTCCATGGCCTGTATAAGTTCCTGCACCTGAGAGGTTTATAATAGTGAAAAATATTCATGAACTTGTAAGTCCATCACTTTTTACATCAGTAATAATTAAAGAAAGAGTGAAGAATCACTAAGACAGATTTGACTTCCTAGAAACCATGTCAATTTTTAATAGCTTTTCATTTGAACTATCAAAGATACATTTATAGTCTCCCAAGATATAGAATTGTGGAAAACCTCGAGGTCGGTCACATGGAGGTGTTGTGTTTATCCTAGTAATTTCTATAAAATATTTTTATGTTTTTATTAATTTTGAAAGCAGTAAAAAGGATCAAGAAATATTATAAGTGAAAATAAATGAAAAAGGGAAGAAATAAAGAAGGGGAATGAAAACAAAGATAAGAAGAAAATTCAGCATGAACAAAACCAATTCCAGGTCAGTTTTTCTCTCCACTACCTATCACAAATCTTAAAATAATTAAACTATTAAAAATCAATTTCATTGGGTGTGTTCTCGATGTCTCAACAAAAATACCTCTATCTGCTAAAATTTTAAATAATCATGCATGGAATGTCTTCATGTACATGATTTCTCTCTTAAATGTGGAAAGAATCACAAGCTCAAATCACCTTCTCAAAAAATTTCTTCCATGTAGAAGTGATCCTCATGAGATTAATAAAATCACACAACCTCACTCTAAATCACTCTTTCAAATAAATAAAACGAATAAGAGGAAAAATGTGAAAGAAAGAAAGTAGAAAACTTTTCCTGTGAATGATCTTTTCCTCATGGAACTAGATTCGAAAATTATCCCTCCACGTATGAAGGTATGAGATCACACATATAGAGAGATATTTAAGGACATTGATTTTTATTTACAAAACAAAGAGTTACATAAGAGAGATAATAGAGAATTGAAGAGTGATATGAAGAGATTTGGAGATAGAATACATAACATAGAATGCAGGGGGGGTCTTGATAGAATGACCTTATTTAAAGACAAGATAAAGAATATATTTTCAAAACTAACTAATAGGCATAATACTTCACATGGAAACATAATCACATTGCATCTGCCTTCATGTGACATAAGAAAAAATCCTCCAGAATTTTTCTGCACCCATAGACACAAGCTTCAACTCCCACAAATATGTGCTTGGTTTTTTAATCTTTATTTAGTCTTTAAGATACTTCACTATATATTTTATAGCCACTCACCAAAATTATTATCCTGAAAAAATCATTTAAATTACATCATTTCCCCTAAATATCATATGTCCAAAAATTTATTTAATGGGATCATTAAATTTTAGCACTTTTAATGCCCACAATGTAATGTCCATGTGTCACCTCTTCTTTTACTGATCCAAAAAAGATGAACTAGATTCATGTTGAACATGTTTGAATTAGAAAACCCTCTGTTAAACCCAACTAAAACTCATCCCTCAGTAAACTCAAAATATAAGGCCTTGTGCCTTAAACATTACATAATCTTGAATTAAGTTAATAATTTACATTGAGGATCTTTTCAGGTTTAAAGATTTAGAGAATTATGTCATAACATATACATAACAATTTGAATATTACATGTAGACACTTCTACTCAGTATCCATTTTTTTCATAAAATAAAAAATCTTGAAAAAAAGATCATGTTTAGTTCCATATTTTAGACAGCATGACTTTTCCTTGATCCCATCCTTGACCTTATTCATCTTTATGTCCTGTGAAAAACATTTCAAAAAAAACTTGGGATGAACATAAAAATCTCAGTAAGGGATACACAAAGAAGGAAAACTATTAGTTTTTTAAAACAACAAGTAAACCATGAACACTTTATCATAAGTAATACTTTTCACATTTGTGAAGTAGTAAATACTCTTCACTGAATAAAAGATAATTTCTTACCCTTTTGTAACCAAAAGATTACCATAAAACCCATAGAAAGAATATATAACTTATAAAGGTATCTTGGGACATAAACATACTTAAATGGAATAACCATACAGTCAACTTTCACACATATCACTAAATAGAATAGCCATACGACTGACTTACATACCTAATGAATTGGAGGTTATAACGTAACCACTCGTCCTGGTTTATCATGGCACCACCCGTCTTTTGGTTTATCACGTAACCACCCATAAAATGTCCAAGTACCATTATAGAATCATAACATATAAAATATTGCAAATATAAAAATTTCACTAATAAAATTTCATTTGTAATCACAAGAAATCATTTCAAGATATTGAAATAATAAATCCATTTAAAAAACCATTTTCAATACCAAAACACCCAGAAACAGAATAATGGGTTTCTTTTTCATTTTATAAAACATTAAGGCATATAGAGGAAGCCAAATAACGATTACGGTGGTGAAGAGGTCATTATCACCTCATACGTTAAAAAAACATTCCTTTTTGTTGTTTAGTAAAACACTTCATAAAAAAAATATTTCCTTTGAATGAAAGTAAAATTAAAAGGGTTTTATTATACACCGTGTAGAAGGAGGTGTATATTATCAAAACATGCCTCAATAAAAGTAGATTGAGACAAAGTCCCTTATGAAAATTCGGCAGCCTAACGACATCACTTAAAAATTCAAAAAATGAACTGATGAGAGAGAAAAGGGTCTCTCATCACTTTTACATAAAATGGAAATCAATAAGGATATATAAGAACATATCCCAACATAAGATAATGGAAATTAAAAAAAATAACATAAAAGAAGTCTTTGACTAAAAGAGGAAGGTGAAAGGTTCCCATACAAAGAACATATCATTACATTAAGGATAAATCAATGACATAACTATGTGTGGAAAACATAAATAAACCCAATATAAGTGGATATCAAGTGTAAAAAAATCATAGTTCATTCACACATATTTATATAATGACATAATTAATAAGTAGAAGTTTAACCCAAAGAATGGAAATTGGGTTAAGAAGTCCCCTTACCTCATGTCCGACTTGACCTGTTTGTTCTTTAATCTCATGAATAATAAACTAAAGTTAATTTATACTTTATTTATAACAATTTTCAATTTCATTATTACTTTTATATCACATATTACCATGTTATAAACATTATATAATCATTTAAGTTAATAACGGTCGTTTTGTCGTTATTTGGTACTTGAGTTAAAAATGAACTTTTTTATAATTACAAATTGTCCATGTGGTCAAAAGTACATTATCTTCATAATGATATTCATGATTTAGGTATCATATATATAATATATATTCAGTATATATATTTATTTATAATAGTAAATAACATTTGGAGAAAAAAAATGAAATGCACCGTTCATGGAGACGATAAGCCGTACGTACGCAGGAATGCTACTTTCATTTCTATTTCATATTTAATGGAATGAAAACATAATGATACATAGGTATATTATAAGTCCAGTATAATATCATATATAATTTCATTAACATCATCCTTTATACATTCCACGTATGGTATGAACGAGTCATATCACTTTGAGGGGGCGATAGTCCACACTTCCTCAAATGAAATTATCACGTTTACCCATTATGGAAACCATAAAGGTATGCTATAAATGAAAAAACAGAAGTATAGAGACAATATAAATATAATATATATCACATATAAATACAGTTCCATCATAATGTCCACCATGAGAGGCGGTTGGAGATATTTGAACAATCATCGTTTTGTGAGGCAGTAGTTCACCGTCCACAGAAACAGTATGTTCGTATCCATTAGATGGAGGTGTGTGGAAGTGTAGTTAGAATCATTATCATAAAAACAACCTAGTATATTGAGGATACTAGTGTTTTTATAAAATAAAATAATAAATAGAGTTTAGGGGGTTGTAAAAGTAAAATAAAAGAAAAGAACTTAAGAGAAGACGTTACCTTTAAATCGGGTATCTTCTTTTAGTTTGAACCAAAAGGTTTACTTGAATTTCCTTCTGCCTAGGGGAAGGCTTATAGGAAGAATAGAGGGATGTAGGGAGCTTAATTGGGTAGAGGTTGGATGATCCAATGGTCTTGAGAGGTGTGAGTAATGGGTTAGAGGTGGTGTCCTCTTATAAGGGGGAGGAGGGGCTCTTTAGTAAAGTTTGAAAGTTTTTTTTTATTATAAAATTATTTTCAGTTTCAAAAGGTCAAAAACTCATTAAATTAGAATATAATATGAATATTTTTCGAAATAAAATCATCCAATAATAATTGGACAGATTTTGGATATTTTTTTAATTTTTATAATCTCATTTATTTAAATCATTCATTAATAAGGTAATCATTACATCATCATTGTGTCATAAATAATTTTATTTATTTGATGTCTAAAAATTATAAATAAAATACCATGATGTATGAAATCTTTTTAGATTTCAAATGAATATTTATAGTCAAATAGATAACTTATATAACCCCATATAAAAATTATTTTACTAAAAAATATATGTTTATTTCATTTTTGTCTTCACTTTAAATTAATTAATATAAAGTGTCATTATCACCCCCAAGTGGCTCCATGGGGTCCCAAAATCGACCCAAGGATGCCCATTGTCGGAAATGTATCAACCAATAAGATTAGGACACATGTTAGGGTAATTTAATATTATCATAATAATATTTGTTTACCCTTATTTACCAGATTTACCCTTTAACCATGGTAAATAAAATATTTACTAAAGTAAATATTCATAATGTCTGAAAATAAAAGTTACCTATTTACACAATTTTGACCTCATAATTCCCAATATAGAATCCATTTTTCCAAATTCAAAACACAGAAGTGGCAAAAATTAATTTAAAATTAATTCCCGTTGTCAAAACAAAATGTGTGTTTCTAAGATATAATAACTATAAAAAGATTGGCACTTGTTTATGTCCAATTTCAAAGTGAAATTACTTCCAATGACCAAAATTGGATTAAATTGTAAAAATATAATCTAATTAAACTTTAAAACCAATTAAAAAGATAATCCAACTATATAAACAAATTAGATTAAATGACAGTTTTGAATTAAGATACAGTATTTTTTACTATTCATTACAAAAATGAACATTATTAGAAAAATACCAAAATTTAATCCAAAGTAAATTTTGATGTCCTGATTCTAAAGAAAAATATTATTTTTTCAAATAGAATATATAAAAGTGAAAAAAACTAGATTTAAAAACAGTTCTCCATCAAAATGTGGTAAATCGACCCTTTAAAGAATATTAGTGTATTTATGCTTAAAATTGGATTCTTTCTTATTTTAACCCTCTAAAATTTATTGAATAAATGTAAAAACATTTAACAAACATGTATAATCATATTTTAGTTATTTATGTTCATTCCATCCATTACAACAGTTAGACGTTAACTACCATTTAAAAGAATAATAATAATATATTATTTTTTCGATATAACTCAACGTTGTGTGCAATGTAAGATTTTGGAGAAATCCGTTGTTGCGTGTTGAGTACACTATCATACATAGTATCCCCTTTAAAGTAAAATTAATATTTAATTCAAAAATATTTAAAAATATGAAAATGTTATATTCTTTATTCACCTAGGATGTTACATCCTCCCCCCTTTTGGGAATTGCATCCCTACAATTCTATTCACATATCAAATAAGTGGGGGTATTTATCTCTCATAGAATTTTCATATTGCCACGATGCCTCTTCAACCATATGGGTTTTCCACAAAACTTTTACCTGATGAATTACCTTATTCTGCAACACTTTCTCTCTTCGGTCAAGAATCTGGACTGATTGTTCCTCATAAGAGAGATTATCTTCCAACTAAACTACCTCTGGGCTCAAAACATGAGATGGATTCAACATATATTTTCTCAACATTGAAACATGAAAAACATTGTGTACCTAGGATAAAATTGGTGGTAAATCTACTCTGTACGCTGATGATCCAACTTTCTTTAGGATTTCATAGGGTCTAATGAACCTCGGACTCAAATTTCCCTTCTTACCAAAACGCATCACACTTTTCTATAGAGAAACTTTGAGACAGATATGATCACATACATCGAATGAAAGATCCTTCCTTCGGTTATCTGCATAACTTTTCTGCCTACTCTGTGCTGTTCTCATGTGCTTCTAAATCAACTGAACTTTTTCTGTCATCTCTTCTACAAATTCTAGTCCCATCAACTTCCTTTCACCTACTTCATCCCAAAAAGCTGGAGTTCGACACCGCTTTCCATATAATGCCTCAAACGGATCCATCTGTACTCGAATGAAAACTCTTATTATAAGAAAATTCAACCAAAGAAATATGTTGGTCTGAACTTCCCTGGCAATCCATTGAACAAGCACATAGCATATCTTCCAAAGTCTGAATTGTTCGTTCTGACTGCCTATCTTATTATGGATAAAAAGCCATACTAAAATTTAATCCAGTACCCAACGACTTTTGAATTCCTTTCCAAAAGTTAGAAGTAAACCTGGGATTACGATCAGATACAATGGAGTGGGAACTCCATGTAACCTGACTATCTCTTTAACATACAACCGAGAAAGTTGATATAGAGACAAAGTATCTTTAATAGGAAAAAAATGAGCAGTTTTAGTCAATATATCAACAATAACCCAGATTTCATTGTAACCTCAAGATGTCTTTGATAATCCCATGATGAAATCCATGGACACATTTTCCCATTTCCACTCCGGCACTGGTAAAGGATGAAGCATCCCATTTGGTAATTGTCGCTCTGCTTTAACCTGTTGACAAGTCAAACACTTTACAGTAAAGTTATCAAAATCTATTTTCATTCCATCCCACCAGTAATACTCCCAAATATCTCTGTACATCTCAGTACTGCCTGGATGAACTGAAAACCGAGAACTATGAGCTTCACATAATAACTCTTTCTTCAACTGTGAATCACAAGGCACACATAATCTCTTTCCAAACCTCAAAAAACAGTCTCTATCAATATTAAAATCAGGTAACTTACCCTTCTGAACCAATTCTACCTTTTTTTGCAACTCGTTATCATCTTTCTGCGCTTGAGTTATTCTATCTACTATAGACAATTGTACTGAAACTTGAAACAAAACAGTGGAATTTCCTGAACCAACAACTTCCAATCCAAAATTCATCAAATCAAAAACCAAAGGATCTCATTTCAAATGTAACATGGTTAAGGTATCATTAATCTTTCAACTCAAAGTGTAAACCACTTCATTTTCCTTTCCTGAATGGTAATGAATCGTGAAATCATAATCCTTAATTAATTCTATCCATCTCCTTTGTCTCATGTTCAATTCTTTCTGAGTGAATATATACTTTAAAATTTTGTGATCAGTATATATTTCACACTTTACTCCATACAAATGATGCCTCCAAATTTTTAGAGTAAAAACAACAGCAGCTAATCCAAATCATGTGTAGGGTAATTTAACTCATGAGGTTTCAAATGACATGAAGCATAATCAATTACCTGATCATTCTGCATAAGGACACATCCAAGTCCTTTCAACGAAACATCACTATAGATAACAAACTCACCATTTCTAGAAGGTAATGAAAAAACTGGAGCATTCACCAATCTTATTTTCAATTCCTGAAAACAATCATCACATTCTTTTTTTCAAATGAACTTAAAAACTTTTCGAGTTAACTTAGTCAGTGGGCTAGACAACCGTGCAAAATTTTCAAAAAACCTCTGGCGATAACCTACCAAACCAAGAAAAATATGGATCTTGGTTATATTTGAGGGTATTTTACATTCTTAAACAACTTTTGTTTTAGCAGGATCTACAGTTATTCCATTTTTTGAAATAATGTGACCAAGGAATGAAATTTTTTGTAACCAAAACTGAAACATGTTGAATTTACCATACAATTTATTTTCTTTTAAGGTTTGAAAGACAACCCTTAAATGAATTTAATGCTCCAATTTACTTTTAGAATATACCAAAATATCATCAATAAACATGACCACCATTTATCACCTGAGTCAAATGATACATCACTATAACAAACTATTCAATTCTTATTCCGGCCATCTCAGGATGCTAATTTGGAAGTTCATTTCCCTTTGTAATCCATCCCAGCACAACTTCCTTGTTTCCTCTATGAAAAACAATTCTGAACAAAGAAATATCTTAGGCGAAGAAACATGGTAATCTGTAAATGCTATATCATTTCAATCTTAACATAAACTAATTTATGGATATTAATTTAACAATACCCTAACTCCTAAAGTTGTCTAAATCGGCCTTTTATACCAACTATAAGGACTCGTGCCTTAAACATTACATAATTTGAATTAAGTTAATAATTCAAATTGAGGATATTTTCAGGTTTAGAGATTTAGACAATTAGGTCATAAAATACACATAACAATTTGAATATTACATGTAGACACTTCTACTCAGTATCCATTTTTTTCATAAAATAAAAACTCTTGAAAAAAAGATTCACGTCTAGTTACATATTTTAGAGAGCATGAGTTTTCCTTGATCCAATCCTTGACCCTATTCATCGTTATATCCTGTGAAAAACATTTCAAAAAAAAAAACTTGGGATGAGCATAAAAATATTAGTAAGGGATACACAAACAAGGAAAACTGTTATTTTTTCAAAACAACAAGTAAACCATGAAAACTTTATCATAAGTAATACTTTTCACCTTTATGAAGTAGTAAATACTCTTCACTAAATAAAAGATAATTTCTTACCCTTTGTAACAAAAATATTACCATAAAACCCATAGAAATAACATATAACTTATAAAGGCAAATTGGGACATAAACATACTTAAATAGAATAACCATACGGTCAACTTCCATACAAATCACTAAATGTAATATCCATACGGCCGACTTCCATACCCAATGCATTGGAGGTTATAACATAACCACCCATCCTGGTTTATCATGCCAGTACCCATCATTTGGTTTATCACATAACCACCTGTCAAATGTCCAAGTACCATTATAAAATCATAACACATAAAATATTGCAAATATAAAAATTTCACTAATAACATTTCATTTTTAATCACAAGAAATCATTTCAAGATATTGAAATAATAAATCTATTTAAAAAATCATTTTCAATACCAAAACAACAAAAAATAGAATAAGGGGTTTCTTTTTCATTTTAAAAAACATTAAGGCATATAGAGGAAGCCAAATAAAGATTACGGCGGCGAAGATGTCATTGTCACCACATATGTTAAAAAAGCATTCCTTTTTGTTGTTTAGTAAAAAGATTCATAGAAAAAAGATTTCCCTTGAATGAAAGTAAAATTAAAAGGGTTTTATTATATACCATATAGAATAAGGAGGTGTATATTATCAAAACATGCCTCAATAAAAGGAGATTTATATGAAATCCCTTATGAAAATTTGGAAGCCTAACAACGCCACGTAAAAATTCAGAAAATGAGCTGATGAGAGAGAAAAGGGTTTATCATCACTTTTAAATAAAATGGACATAAATAAGGATATATAAGAACATATACCAACATAATATAATGGAAATTAAAATACATAACATAAAATAAGTCTTTGACTAAAAGAGAAAGGTGAAAGGTTCCCATACAAATAATATATCATTACATTAAGGATAAATCAATGACATAACTATGTGTAAAAAACATAAATACACCCAATAAAAGTAGATATAAAGTGTAAAACAATCATAGGTCAATCACACATATTCATAGAATGACATAATTAATAAGTATAAGTTTAACCCAAAGAATGTAAATTGGGTTAAGAAGTCCCCTTACTTTGTGTCCGATTTGACCCGTTCGTTCTTTAATCTCCTGAATAATAAACTAATGTTAATTTCTACTTGCTTAAGTAACTTTTTCAAGTTTATAATTACTTTTATATCACTTATTACCATGTTATAGACATTATATAGTCATTTAAGTTAATAATGGTTGTTTTGTTGATATTTGGTACTTGAGTTAAAAATGAACTTCTTATAATTATAAATTATCCATGTGGTCAAAATTCCATTATCTTTAGAACGATATTCATGATTTAAATATCATATATATAATATATATCTAGTATATATATGTATTTATAATAGTAAATAACATTTGGAGATAAGAAATGAAATGCACCGTTCATGGAGATGGTATGCCGTACGTACGCATGAATGCTACTTTCATTTCTATTTCATATTTAATGGAATGAAAATATAATAATACATAGGTATATTATAAATCCTGTATAATATCATATATAATTTCATTAAAATCATCCTTTATACATTCCACATATGTCATGAACGAGTCACATCACTTTGAGGGGGTGGTAGTCCACACTTCCTCAAATGAAATTATCGCGTTTACCCATTATGGAAACCATAAAGTTATGATATAAATGAAAAATAAAGAAGTATAGATACAATATAAATATAATATGTATCACATATAAATATAGTTCCATCATAATGGACACCATGAGATGCAGTTGGAGATATTTGAACAATCATCGTTTCGTGAGGCAGTAGTTCGCAGTCCACAGAAACAGTATGTTCGTATCCATTAGATAGAGGTGTGTGGAAGTGTAGTTCTAATAATTCTCATAAAAACAACCTAGTATATTAAGGATACTGGTGATATTATAAAATAAAGTAATAAAGAGATTTTAGGGGGTTAGAGAAGTAAAATAAAAGAAAATAACTTAAGAGAAGATGTTACCTTTAAATCGGGTATCTCCCTTTGGTTTGAACCAAAAGGTTTACTTGAATTGGATTATTCCTAGGGAAAGGATTATAGGAGAAAGATAGGTATGTAGGAAGATTAATTGGGTAGATTTTGGATGAGAAAAGGGGCTTTAGAGGTGTGAGTAATGGGTTAGATGTGGTGTCCTTTTATAAGGGGGAGGAGGTGCTCTTTAGTAAAGTTTGAAAGCATTTTTTTATTATAAACTTATTTTCGGTTTCAAATTGTCCAAAACTAATTAAATTAGAATATAATATGACTCTTGTTCTAAATAAAATCATCCAATAATAATTGGACATGTTTTGGATATTTTTTTAATTTTTGTATTCTCATTTATTTAAATCATTCATTAATATGGTAATCATTACATCATCATTGTGTCATAAATAATTTTATTTATTTGATGTCTAAAAATTATAAATAAAATATAATGATGTAGAAAATATTTTTATATTTAAAATTAATATTTATAGTTTAATAGATAACTTATATAACCCCGTATAAAAATTGTTTTACTAAAAGATATATGTTTATGTTATTTTCATTTTTACTTTAAATTAATTAATATAAAGTGTTATTATCACTCCCAAGTGGCTCCATGAGGTCCCAAAATCGACCCAAGGATACTAATGGTCGTAAATTTATCAACAAATAGGATTAGGACACATGTTAGGGTAATTTAATATTATTATAATAATATTTTTTTACTCTTATTTACCAGATTTTCTCCTTTAACCATGGTAAATAAAATATTTACTGAAGTAAATATTCATAATGTCTAAAAATAAAAGTTACCTATTTACACAATTTGGACCTCCTAATTCCAAATATGGAATCCATTTTTCCAAATTAAAAACAAATAAGTGGTAGAAAGTAATTTAAAATTAATTCCTGTTGTCAAAATAAAAAGCATGTTTTTAAAATATAATAACTATCAAAAGATTGACACTTGTTTATGTCAAATTTCAAAGTTAAATTACTTAAAATGACCAAAAATAGATTAAATGGTAAAAATATAATCTAATTAAACTTTAAAACCAATTAAAAAGATAATCTAACCATATAAATAAATTATATTAAAAGGCAGTTTTGAATTAAAATATAGTATTTTTTACTATTCCTTAAAAAATGAACATTATCAGAAAAATAACAAAATTTCATCCAAAGTAAATTTTGATGTCCTGATTCTAAATAAGAATATTAATTTTTCAAATATAACATATAAAATTGACAAAAAACTAGGTTTAAAAACGGTTCACCATCAAAAGGCGGTAAATCGAACCTTTAAAGAATATTAGAGTATTTATGCTTAAAATTGGATTCTTTCTTATTTTAAGCCTCTAAAATTTATTAGATAAATGTAAAAATATTTAACAAACATTTATAATCATATTATAGTTAGTTCTGTTCATTCCTTCTATTATGACAGCTAGGCGTTAACTACCATTTAAAATAATAATAATATTATATTATTTTTCGATATAACTCAACGTTGTGTGCAACGTAAGATTTTAGAGAAATCTATTGTTGCGTGTTGAGTACGCTATCATACATAGCTTTACCTTTAATGTAAAATTAATATTTAATTCAAAAATATTAAAAAATATGAAAATGTCATATTCTTTATTCACCTAGGATGTTACATCCTCCCCTGTTTTGGGAATTGCGTCCCCAAAATTCTATTCACATATCAAATAAGTGGGGGTATTCCCCTCATAGAATTTTCATATTGCCACGCTGCCTCTTCAACTATATGGTTTTTACACAAAACTTTTACCTGATGAATTACCTTATTCTGCAACACTTGCTCTCTTCGGTTAAGAATCTGGACTGGTTGTTCCTCATAAGAGAGATTCTCTTCCAACTGAACTACCTCTGGGCTCAAAACATGAGATGGATTCGACATATACTTTATAAACATTGAAACATGAAAAACATTGCGTGTCTAGGATAAAATTGGTGGTAAATACACTATGTACGTATCTGATCCAACTTTCTTCAGGATTTCATAGGGTCCAATGAATCTCAGACTCAACTTTCCCTTCTTACAAAAATGCATCACACTTTTCCATGGAGAAACTTTGAGAAAGACATGATCACCTACCTCGAATGAAAGATCCTTCCTCCGGTTATCTTCATAACTTTTCTGCCTTCTATGTGCTATTATCATGTGCTTCTGAATCAACTGAACTTTTTATGCCATCTCTTCTACCAATTTTGGTCACATCAACTTCTTTTCACTTACTTCATCCCAAAAAGCTGGAGTTAGACATTTCTTTCCATATAATGCCTCAAATGGATCCATCTGTACTGGAATGAAAACTGTTATTATAAGAAAATTCAACCAAAGAAAGATGTTGGTCCTAACTTCCCTAGTAATCCATTGAACAAGCACGTAGCATATCTTTTAAAGTCTGAATTGTTCGTTCTAACTGCCTATATGATTATGGATGAAAAGCTATACTAAAATTTAATTCAGTACCCAATGACTTCTAAATGCCTTTACAAAAGTTAGAAGTAAACCTAGGATCTTGATCAGATACAATATAGTGGGAAATCCATGTAATTTGACTATCTCTTTAACATACAACCGAGAAAGTTGATCTAGAGACAAAGTATCTCGAATAGGAATAAAATGAGTAGTTCTAGTCAATTAATCAACAATAATCTAGATTTCATTATTACCTCAAGATGTCTTTGGTAATTCCATGACGAAATCCATGGACACATTTTCCCATTTCCATTCTGGCATTGGTAAATGCTGAAGCATCCCTTTCGGTAACTGTCCCTCTATTTTAACCTGTTGACAAGTCAAACACTTCACATTAAAGTCAGCAATATCTATTTTCATTAATTCCCACCAGTAATACTCTCGAAGATCTCTGTACATCTTAGTACTTCCTAGATGAACTGAAAACAGAGAACGATGAGCTTCACATAACAACTCTTTCTTCAAATGTGAATTAAAAAGAACACATAATCTCTTTACAAACCTCAAAACACAGTCTCTATCAATATTAAAATCAGGTAACTTACCCTTGTGAACCAATTTTACCTTTTTTTCAACTCGCTGTCATCTTTCTGTGCTTGCGTTATTCTATCTTCTAGAGACAATTGTACTGAAATATAAAACAAAACAGTGGAATTTCCTGCACCAACAACTTCCAATCCAAAATTCATCAAATCAAAAACCAAAGGATCTCGTTCGAAATGTATCATGGTTAAGGTATCATTACTCTTTCGACTCAAAGTTTCCACCACTTTATTTTTCTTTCCTGGATGGTAATGAATCATGCAATCATAATCCTTGATTAATTCTAACCATCTGCTTTGTCTCATGTTCAATTATTTCTGAGTGAATATATACTTCAAAATTTTGTGATCAGTATATATTTCACACTTTACTCCATACAAATTATGCCTCCAAATTTTTAAATTAAAAACAACAGCAGTTAATTCCAAATCATGTGTAGGGTAATTTAACTAATGAGGTTCCAACTAACATGAAGCCTAAGCAATTACCTAATCATTATGAATAAGGACACATCCAAGTCCTTTCAACGAAGAATCACTGTAGATAACAAAATCACCATTTCTGGAAGGTAATTCCAAAACTGGAGGATTCACCAATCTTCTTTTAAATTCCTGAAAATAATCATCGCATTCTTTTTTCCAAATGAACTTAACACCTTTTCAAGTTAACTTAGTTAGTGGGATAGATAACCGTGAAATTTTTTCAACAAACCTCTGGTAATAACCTGCCAAACCAAGAAAACTATGGATCTCGGTTATATTTGTGGGTCTTGGACATTCTTCATCAACTTTTGTTTTATTAGGATCTACAGTTATGCCATTTTTTGAAATAATGTGACCAAGGAATGAAATTTGTTGTAACCAAAACTCATACTTGCTGAATTTAGTATACAATTTCTTTTCTTTTAAGGTTTTCATGAAAACCCTTAAATGACTTTCATGCTCCTATTTACTTTTAGAATATACCAAAATATCATCAATAAGAATGACCACCATTTATCACCTGAGTCAACTGAGCCATCAATGTAACAAATTGTTCAATTCTGATTCTGACCATCTCAGGATGCTGATTTGGAAGTTCATTTCCCTCTGTATTCCATCCCAGCACAACTTCCCTGTTTGCTCTACGAAAAACCATTCCGAACAAAGAAATATCTTAGGCGAAGCAACATGGTAATCTGTAAATGATATATCATTTCAATATTAACATAAATTAATTTATGGATATTAATTTAACAATACCCTAACTCCTAAAGTTGTCTAAACTGACCTTTACTACCCACTATAAGGCCTCATGCCTTAAACATTACATAATCTTGAATTAAGGTAGTAATTTACATTGGGGATTTTTCAAGTTTAGATCTTTAGAGAATTAGGTCATAACATACACATAACAATTTGAATATTCCATGTAGACACTTCTACTCAGTATCTATTTTTTTCATAAAATAAAAACTCTTGAAAAAAAGTGTCATGTCTAGTTCCATATTTTAGACAACATGACTTTTCCTTGATCCCATCCTTGACTCTATTCATCTTTATGCCATGTGAAAAACATTTCAAAAAAACTTGGGATGATCATAAAAAGATTAGTAAGGGATACACAAAGAAGAAAAACGGTTAGTTTTTCAAAACAATAAGTAAACCATGAATACTTTATCATAAGTAATACTTTTTACCTTTATGAAGTAGTAAATAATCTTCACTGAATAAAAGATCATTTATTACCCTTTTGTAACCAAAATATTACCATAAACCCCATATAAATAACATATAACTTATAAAGGTAACTTGGGACATAAACATACTTAAATGGAATAACCATACGGTCGACTTCCACACATATCACTTAATAAAATATCCATACAGTCGACTTCCATACCCAATGCATTGGAGGTTATAATGTAACCACCCATTTTGTTTTATCACGGCACCACCCGTCATTTGGTTTATCATGTTACCACCTGTCAAATGTCCAAGTTCCATTATATAATCATAACACATAAAATATTGAAAATATAAAAATTTCACTAATAACATTTTATTTTCAATCACAAGAAATCATTTCAAGATATTGAAATAATTAATCCATTTAAAAACCCATTTTCAATACCAAAACACCCAAAAATAGAATAAGAGGTTTCCTTTTTATTTTAAAAAACATTAAGGCATATAGAGGAAGCCAAATAACGATTACGACGGTGGAGAGGTCATTGTCACCACATACATTAAAAAAACATTCCTTTTTTGTCATTTAGTAAAACACTTCATAGAAAAAAGACTCCCTTTGAATGAAAGTAAAATTCAAAGGGTTTTATTATACACCATGTATAAGAAGAAGGTGTATATTATCAAAACATGCCTCAATAAAAGGAGATTGAGATGAAGTACCTTACGAAAATTCGGCATCCTAACAACGTCACTTAAAAATTTAGAAAATGAGCTGATGAGATAGAAAAGGGTATCTCATCACTTTTACATAAAATGGAAATAAATAAGGATATATAAGAACATATTCCAATATAATATAATTGAAATTAAAAGAGATAACATAAAAGAAGTCTTTGACTTAACGATGAAGGTGAAAGGTTTGCATACAAAGAACATATCATTACATTAAGGATAAATCAATGACATAACTATGTGTGAAAAACATAAATACACCCAATATAAGTGGATATAAAGTGTAAAACAATCAAAGGTCATTCACACATATTCATAGAATGACATAATTAATAAGTAAAAGTTTAACCCAAATAATGGAAATTGGGTTAAGAAGTCCCCTTACCTCATGTCCAACTTGACCCGTTCGTTCTTTAATATCATGAATAATAAAATAAAGTTAATTTATACTTGCTTCATAACCATTTTCAAGTTTATTATTCCTTTTATATCACTTATTACCACATTATAGACATTATATAATCATTTAAGTTAATAATAGTCATTTTGTCGATATTTGGTACTTGAGTTAAAAATGAACTTCTTATAATTACAAATTGTCCATGTGGTCAAAATTCCATTATCTCTAGAATTATAATCATGATTTAGATATAATATATATCATATATATTCATTATATATATGTATTTATAATAGTATATAACATTTGGAGATAAGAAATGAAATGCACTGTTCATGGAGACGGCAAACCGTACGTACGCATGAACACTACTTTCATTTCTATTTCATATTTAATGGAATGAAAACATAATGATACATAGGTATATTATAAATCTAGTATAATATCATATATAATTTCATTAACTCCATCCTTTATACGTTTATGGCATGAATGAGTCATATCACTTTGAGGAGGCGGTAGTCCGCACTTCCTCAAATGAAATTATCGCATTTACCCATTATGGAAACCATAAAGGTATGATATACATGAAAAATACAGAAGTATAGAGACAATATAAATATAATATATATCACATATAAATACATTTCCATCATAATGGCCACCATGAGAGGCGATTGGAGATATTTGAACAATCATCGTTTCGTGAGGCAGTGGTTCGCCGTCCACAGAAACAGTATGTTCGTATCCCTTAGATGGAGGTGTGTTGAAGTGTAGTTAAAATACTTCTCATAAAAAAAACCTAGTATATTTAAGATAATGGTATTATTATAGAATAAATGAATAAATAGAGTTTATGGGGTTGGATAAGTAAAATAAAATAAAAGAACTAAAGAGAAGACGTTACCTTTAAATCGGGTATCTCCCTTTGGTTTGAACCAAAAGGTTTACTTTTATTGTCTTATGCCTAGGGGAAGGCTTCTAGGATGAAGAGAGGGATGTAGAGAGATTAATTGGGCATATTTAGGATGATCCAAGGGGCTTGAGAGGTGTGAGTAATGGGTCAGAGATGGTGTCCTTTTATAAGGGGGAGGAGGGGCTCTTTAGTAAAGTTTGAAAGCATTTTTTTATTATAAACTTATTTTAAGTTTCAAAAGGTCCAAAAATATTTAAATTATAAGATAAGATGAATCTTGATATAAATAAAATTATCCAATAATAATTGGATAGGTTTTGGATATTTTTTTAGTTTTTATAATCTCATTTATTTAAATCATTCATTAATAAGGTAATCATTACATCATCATTGTGTCATAAATAATTTTATTTATTTGATGTATAAAAATTATAAATAAAATAAAATGATGTAGGAAATATTTTTAGTTTTCAAATGAATATTTATAGTCAAATAGATAACTTATATAACTTCATATAAATTTTTTTTTACTAAAAGATATATGTTTATGCCATTTTTGTCTTTACTTTAAATTAATTAATATAAAGTGTCATTATCACTCCCAAGTGGCTCCATGGGGTCCCAAAATCGACCCAAAGATGCCCATGGTCAGAAATGTATCAACCAATAGAATTAAGACACAGGTTTGGGTAATTTAATATTATGATAATAATATTTGTTTACCCTTATTTACCAGATTTACCCTTTAACCATGGTAAATAAAATATTTACTGAAGTAAATATTCATAATGTATTAAAATAAAAGCTACCCATTTACACAATTTGGACCTCCTGATTCCCAATATAGAATCAAATTTTCTAAATTCAAAACACAGAAGTAGCAGAAATTAATTTAAAATTAATTCCTGTTGTCAAAACAAAAAGCGTGTTTTTAAGATATAATAACTATCAAAAGATTAACAATTGTTTATGTCCAATTTCAAAGTGAAATTACTTCCAATGACCAAAATTGGATTAAATAGTAAAAATGTAATCTAATTAAACTTTAAAATCAATTAAAAAGATAATCTAACCATATAAATAAATTAGATTAAAAGGCAGGTTTGAATTAAAATACAGTATTTTTCACTATTCATTAAAAAAATGAACATTATCAGAAAAATACAAGTGAAAAAAACTAGATTTAAAAACGGTTCACCATCAAAAGGCAGTAAATCATCCCTTTAAAGAATATTAGAGTATTTATGCTTAAAATTGGATTCTTTCTTATTTTAACCCTATAAAATTTATTGGATAAATGTAAAAAAATTTAACAAACATGTATAATCATATTGTAGTTAGTTATGTTCATTCCAGCCATTACAATAGTTAGGCGTTAACTACCATTTAAAATAATAAAATATATATATTATTTTTTCAATATAACTCAACGTTGTGTGAAACGTAAGATTTCAGAGAAATCCGTTGTTGTGTGTTGAGTACGCTATCAGACATAGCATCCCCTTTAAAGTAAAATTAATATTTAATTCACAAATATTAAAAAAATGTGAAAATGTTGTAGACATTGAAAAGTATTTAATTCCTAAAGGAAGTTTCGAAATGACAAAGAGAAGTCATATTCGGACCCAGAGACCTGGTCCGGAGGGCCCGAAAGTGTTGCGCGAAATAAAGGGGAATGCGTGCGAAAAAATGCGGGCCACATGAAAGGGGTCTGGGATTCATGAAGGGATCCCGGCGCAGGCACACAATAATTGCGTGCCCACGCCCACGCGAATAACATTCCATGCCGCCATCCCTGGCGTGCAAAATTGCGCATGCCGCCTGGATTCCATGACGCCGAAGGCCTATAAATAGAAGGAGACCCCTTCCATTTCGAGGTTGCGGAATTTGAACCGGATCTCGTGCGCGAAATAGGACTTCTGTGCGTGCAAGATGGCCTTGAGGTACTGATCCTTTTTGCACCTTCTTGCCCCGGGATCCGCCTTTGTGCGCAATCCCATTGGCTTAAATAGAATTACAAACCCTTCAGGGTTACTCCCTTACGCGCAATTCCTTCCGTTGCGTGCAAAATGGTCTAATTGTGCGCAATCCCTTCCTCTGGGTGCGGCCTTGCCTTTGGGTGCAGCCTTTGCCACTCGCACGCAACTCACATCCCTTGGGCGCTATCCTGCTAGTCGCGCGCAAATACTCTGCCCCGATTAAACGTCGTCCCGGTGTTTTGCGTGAAAACCATTTCTTTGTGTGCAATCCCCTGGACCCCTCACCATGATGCTCCCCGGGTGTGTCCCTATATAGGCACCCAATGTTCTCATTTTGTATGCCCTAGGCACACACATCAGGCATAAGCACCATGTGCTGTTTTCCCGTATGGCCTTCCAGGCTCGTAAGAAGTAACCTCAAGGTCCCTTGGGCGGTTTTTCCCATTGCATTGCTTTTCCTCATGCTTCTTCTCATAGGCATGCTAACGGCTATTGCTTCTTCGCATAACCATGCTAATGTGGACCCCTCGATGGTTCATTCTACGACCCCCTTCACTACGGCCTTACTGATTCCCTCCCTCCCACAAGGGGTAGAGGGTGCCAGTTATGTAATTCCTTGGGGCACGTAGCAAACCCGCCTCATCCGAGCTGCAAAACGCTAAACTGCCAAGCACCTCATCCTCAACATATAACGTTAAACTATGATCCGACCCTGTGCCTCGCACGCAGGGTACCCCTGGCTCGGGAATTCTTTACACCCACTCGTCTCCATGGGTATAGGATCACCCCTCACATGGAATGATATCCTCCTTCTCAGAGTGGTGTTTGTCCACGGGGGAAGGGAAGCCTCCTTGGTGTAAGCCCCTATCCCCTCTTGCGGAAGGTAGCACCCATGCACCTTCGTACTTCCCCACCGCCAGAGCCAGCGGGGAGCGTGATAGGGAACAAGGCACTTCCTTTGTTCAGTCCCAAATACCTCTCCCTCTGCGCTTTGTCGCACCTCGGGCCTCCATCCTGGAGTAAGTCCCGACACCATGGGCCGCTCAACGCGTAATCCTCTCTTCGCTTCTCAAGGAAGCATACTTTGCGATGTGATCGTCAGGTCATTGCAACCTCTTGTTTCTCACACCGAGCATGAATCACGTGAGCTTAGAGTGAGCACCGACCCTGCCCCCTGCTACCAGGGAACTACGAGGATTTTGATATGTTCTAAGGCATAGTACGTAGGAAGCCTCCATGAGGTTCAATCCCACCACCTGGTCGTTCCGACCTCTTCACGTCGGTTCGACAATAACTGTGGGCCACCTCACAGCGTAAGCCCCATCAATACATCCACCATCGTGGGCCGCCTCAAAGAGTAAGACCCATCCATCCATCACTGTGGGCTGCCTCAGAGTGTAATCCCCAATCCATTACCCTGGGCCACCTCAAAGCGTAATCCCCATCCAACCTGAACTATGGGGACTTTGATCCGTGCTAAGACATGGTACGTAGGAAGCCTCCACACGGTTCAAACCCCACCATCGTGGGCCGCCTCAGAGCGTAATCCCCATCCATACGCCACTGTGGGCCACCTCAGAGCATAAGACCCATCTATCCGCTATTGTGGGCCATCTCAGAGCGTAATCGCCATCCATCCTGAACTACGTGGACTTTGATCCATGCTAAGGCATGGTACATAAGAAGCCCCCACGAGGTTCAAGCCCAACACCCATGTCCCATCCTGACCTCTCCCTCAAGCCCATGTGCCTTGGGAAGCTCATGCCCTAGCCCGGAGGCCTTACTCCCTCTGGGTCCCATCCATGCGTTCATTCCCACAGGTCGCCTTTTCAGGTGTCCCACCATATCATCGAACTACGCGGACTTTGATTCCCTGCCACGAGGATATATAGGAGGCCTCCACGAGGTTCAAGCCCCTTCACTTCATCACCCATCCTGATTCTTACCCGGGATGACACGTCCCAGTGGGATCATGCCACCTCATTTCACTCCACAACATTCGGGAAGCCACCCATGTGCTGGCCCCAACATCGGTGTTCCCTTCAGGGGGTTCTTCACTTTGATCCACTCTAGCCAGTGTTCCGATCAGTCTGATCCGTCTCCGCTGGACGTTAAACTTGCGGAATACCTCGTGTTAAACATGGGAAGATAAGGAAAACCTCATATACATGCCTATGACATACAATTCCCCGCGTTCGATGGGGGATGACTCGGGCTTCCGCGCCCTCAAGAAGCCCTATAATAAGGGACAAAAGATAGTCATGCCAATCCCCCAGTGTCCGGACACGCCAACGATGCCTCAGCGTGACCACTCCCCTAACTGAAGGTTGCTGCCCCGACCAGACCCCTTGGAGCATCTCGACGGAAGAAGTGTAATTAACTGGTGTCCATGAAGATATGACCCCAGGAGCGAGATTCAAGAATACGTCTTAAATCTATGAGGGAGACCCAGACTAGGTGACGAGCTCTAAGGAGGAATCCACGGAAGGAAGAACCGACATCCCATCATCCCGGTTTCGATCAAGGAGAAGACATCCCTAAATAAGGAATGGATGCCACCCGCCTTTGGAAAGCAGTAATGTGGGGCAATAATCCATGCATCCTCTGCATGATGGATGCATGCGCGCACCTCAGTGGAAATCATCAGAAATAGAAAATGGTGAACCTGATGTGAATCTCCTCTCCTCAATATGGAGACTGGTAGTGTTTGGGGTGTCGGAAGATTAGCATGTCACAAGGTCCGGGCACCCAGCACCAGGACGTGAAACCCGCCAGGGGTTGGGGCAGTCGGGATGTTGAGCACTCCATTCTGCGATGTTGTCAGCGTGGATCCCTCTTACCGACCACGGAAGACGGAATAGCGCTGGGATATTGGTTGTTGATTTCTTTTCTTATCAGTATTAATGGGGTCATCTCCCTGCTTTCAGGAATCAGATCGATCCATCCGGAGCTCGGTTTCCACCTGCCCACCGGGGAAAGGTCATGGGCAGTACCGATGCAGCTACCCTGCATGGTTCCGCCTCTTTCACAGCTGCTCCGACCGCCACGACTTCTGGGTTCTCATGCCACCTCTCCCCATAAGATATTATCCAATTGAGGGTGATCAATGACCTTGTGCATATGTACAAGGAGGAGGGGGTCATCCCCACCAGGGACATGGCCCGTTTGGACTTCGAGGCAGCTGCGCCTTGCCACCAACACCACCCCCGAGGGTCGTGCAGGGAGCCGCTTCTCCCCACCCCGACATTCAACCATTTTGGGAGCTTATCCCCGGAACGACTTGACACCTCCCTCCCCTACGCCGATGAGGTAGGGGATGCTTGGGTCGGCCCAATAGAAGAACCGCTTCAAGGGTTCACGGCAAGGGCCCCCTCCAAGCCGTGTCATCACCGCCGGCTGACTCCCCGATCCGAGGAGCAGGCGATCCATGTGCCCGCACCACCAGCTCCAACCCACCTGACCCGACGCCACCGTCGGGCTCGAGCGGAATAGGATGCTCGCCCTGGAGTATCAACGTCAGCAACCACTATGGCCCGATCCACTACTGACTCCTACCATCAAAACCCCGCACACGTTGAACAGGGGCAGTTATATGCCCAATCTGGATCGAGGCCCTGACCACCCCACGGGTAGGTTGGGTCGACTCTCCCGGTCACCGGCACAGTCAATGGCCATTGCAGACCAATTTTTGGTAGTGCCATCCAGCGTGAAGTCCTACTCCGTGCCACCGTTTTGGAAGGTATGGGTCTTCCCTACTTCCAACCTCGACTTGGAGGCTCGCTTGGCTCCACCCTCACTGCAGGTAAGGGGCTCCCCCGAGGCAGCAACACTCCGGGTGGGGCTCTCTCTAGCGCTCACTACACCAGGTATGGGGTCACTTCCATTAACACAGGCCATGATTATGGATCCATTGTATATCCGGTCACTCACCCACATGGAGGTCCTCCCCATGTCCCTTTCGACATTTTCCCTGGTGCTCCCCGCACCCTGGCCTTCAATCCTCTCTGCCCCAACACCAATGCGGCTAGAGGACTCCGTGACGAAAATCAGCCTTGCCCCGAGGAGCCACCCAAGGTCAGGAAGGCGGGACATCGTCGCCATAAGAGAAATTCCAGGGAAGGCCGGACGAAAATCAGACTAGTCCGTTTCTCGGACTCTAAGGCAGAGTATGACTTGGTGATGGAGCCCTCCCCTCAGTCCTTTGAGTCAAGGGCTGGGATAGGGACGCGGCGCGTCAGCCTCGTACTCCCTGAATGTGAGATCCATATGATCCCCACCTCCCTCCAAAGATATATCCAGGAGGATGAGGACTTGGCGTACCCCCAGGGATCAAACTTGCAGTCACCACCAGCCTCTCCAGAAGCACCTTCCACCTCGGCCAGAGACTGCGAAGAGATTTTTTGGGGGTCGATGGCGGAAGAGTCGTGATATATTACACCCCCATAATGCACCGACACTGTGAAAGGAGGCCCATTCACCGGTCCATCCTATTATGATGTGGCATCTAGGACACTGCAACCCTTGGAGAATGACCTAGGATTCGGCGGCCAATCAGCCTGCTCGTCGTATTCTCCATCGGCCATCCCACCGGCCCAACGGCCTGCCTCGACACTATTTCAATTTCCCCAGCCATTCCCAGTTGATGAGTAGGGCCATCAAGGTCCATATCCTGAACCTGAGTCATGGAGATTCTGGACCACCCTCGCAGCGGGCCACTTCCTCGAGAAGTTTTGGCCGATTGTAGAGTCGGATTTTGATACACCAGAATCGATCACCCCGGGAGAGTTTGAATGTTTCTGCCAGACCCTCCAGGAGACTCACTCCTGTATTCACCATCATCAAGTGCCTTATCTCGGGAGCCAAGCACACCTTGAGGATGTCGGAGAGCAATGTCGTCGAGTCGACCTGGCCGCACTCCCCGTGGTTCGGCACCCCGAGTCACTTGGCCACCACAGGGCCCTCCAACAACAATGCGTTCAGAGCTTTCAAGTACTCCGTAAAGTTATCAAGGAGGACACCCCCACGCGCACGTCTGTGGCTGGGGGCAGTACACTTCCATTCTCTTCAGTACGATTTTCCGATAGCCCGAATCACTGAGCGGCTCTGAGGACATGCCCCCGAGGGCAGCGGCGGTCAACATGGCCGATCTATCAGGAGAGGGGAACGGTCTGTAACTTCTTGATGGGGACTCACCCCCTGAGGAAAAGCCGATACTGGACCCATTAGGGAGGATTACTCGCCAGCAGAGGAACCTCCTAGGTCTCCCCGCACTCACTGAGGCATTAACACTAAGCCGGAATATCAGCAAGGGTAAGGAGCACGTTGGGGCTGTCAAGCTCTCCGAGCCGTCTGCCTCAGTGCAGAAGGTAGAGGAAGATCTCGAGAAGGCCACGCTACTCTAATAGATTGCTGAGCAGAAGAGTTTGGTCGATGAGCTTCTGGCTGAACGCATTGCAGAGCAGTGACCTGACTATGGTGATCCTAGGCCGGGGCAGTAGGGGCAGGAACAACTACCCCTTGGTGAGATTCTCCCAGGCAACCTTGATCATGCCGTGTTCGCTGAAAGAGGAGAGGCCAGAGCTCATGGAAAGAGGGCGCGATATGTTTCTCCAAACCCTCCTGAGCGGCGCGACCACCCAAGAGACCCCGCTCGGGTTCCTCCAGCCGCCCCAAGGGGCGCTTCACCAGCCGCTCCACAAGCTGCTGAATTTTTCTACTGCGTTGAAGATCTCGGAAACGCCCTTGTGGTTAGGGATCCCCGTTAGGATAGGAACCCGCATCCAGATGATCTTATGGAAGCACTCATCGCCTACTTAGAGGCTTTGGAAACTCGGCAGGTGGAAATCCCACCAGACGACAATCCATACCCAGCATGGGTGGATGATATGCCAACACCTCCGGGGTTTGGGAACCCCGCTTTCTCCCCCTTTAACGGGACAGGAGACCCGCCGTAGCACCTGTACCACTTCAATTCAAGGTGTGGTCCTATGTTAGGGACTCCAGCGCAGCCGGAGGCTGCCAAGCTCCGTTGCTTTGTTCAGATACCGGAGGGGTCGGCGTTCGTCTGGTACAACCAGCTCCCTATCGAATCAGTGACTAGCTGGGAGGACCTTCATAGGAAATTCCTCTACCAATTCAGTTCCACAACCCGGAAGACAAACATCATAGACCTATTTAGGTGCAAGTAAAGTCCCGATGAGAGAGTCGCGGACTTCATCGCCCGGTGTAAGGGGCTCACATACTCCCTTGACATGCCACTAACTCAGAAGAAATTACTGAAAATGTGTGTAGGGAACATCAAGGTAGAGATGGTTCCTTCTCTAATCACTCAGAATTACCCCGAAGGGTTTTTTGACTTCTCAAACAAGGCTTAGTGCCTCGAAGAAGCCCTGCAACAGGCCAGTCAGGCACGCCAACTGCCTCCTGTGATCCCAGCAAGGAGAGATTCTAGAGCCAAGCCCACTGTTGTGGCCCAGATAGATCCCCCAAGATAGCTAGAATTTCTACCAGGGAGGCCAGCTCCGCAGCCCCATAGGGGTCCGCCCCCACAGGCACAGCTTCCAGCCCAGCAGCGACTACCTCAAAATCGGCAAGCACCTCCGCGTAACACGCCGCCACCGCCTAGGCGAGATAATCAGGTTCTGCCTCCTCGGTATGATCCTATGGTCCCCTGTTAGGGCCAGCCTCCTAGAGCCCCCCTTCTAGATAGAAGGAATCATACCTACTCATTTGACGAGGCTCAGGTCCCTGGTTACTTCCGCAGTGCCTTGGAGCAGAGAATTGTGCGGCTGCCTGAGTGCCGAAAGCCAGAAGAGGCACATCTCACCGATCACCCCAACTACTGCCCTTATCACCGGATACTGGGGCACACCATCAAGCGATGATATGTGTTCAAGGACTGGCTCCAAGACCAGATTGACCACAATATAGTCAGGTTGGGCCCAGCCCCAACACAAGTGGCAGGTGTCTTTGTGAGATCGGATGATAGTAGAAGCGATGAGGGTAAATGGCAGCAGGTTTCTGACCATGGGTCCCAGAAGTATAATGACTAGATGGCCCACAAGATGGTTGATCGTGCCCATGGAATCATCTGTGCATTCCTGAATCAGCCAGAGCCCTCAGAAGCTACGGTTACTACTTCGGCATCATCGTCTCATCCAACCTCTTCCTAGAAGAGCAAGCAGCGGCGGCGCAAGAAGAAACAACGCACCCTGCCAATGCCATCGTCATCCTGAAATCTTGGTGACTTTATGCCCCCAAAAATGAGGATCCCTCCAAGAATCTTCCCGGTAGTGGATGACTCCTCAAGTGACAGTCAGGGGTACGCTTCGGTTAACACAGTAGAGTTGGTAAATCCCTATTTGACTCCCGATGATGGAGAACATCAGGTAGACCTTCCCAATGTCCCCAGCCATCGCCAGCATCGTCAGAACCATGGTTACATGAATCTTCAGGGCACGAAAATTGGCACTTCCATCCGGGATGTGCACGCCGCTGAGACTAGATAGCAGGCCCAGTGCAGAGCTCAGCATATGCGACCCCTTCATCCGGTGTTGACAGGTCCACCTCCACCACCGTTTATGTTACTGGATCTGGCAGAACCCCATTGGTCGTTCCGCGACTAGCTTCGCCCTGCTACCAGCCGACCCTATCCTTACGGTCCTCATCCGGCAGCCAATCTTCGGGCTTCGACTTGTGAACAACGAGATATACCTAGTACCAGTCAGCCGCCGGTCCAGCCAGCAAGGCCCACCATGCCTCCCATAGGCAGAGGCTCATGTTTGGTGTGAAAGTATGATGTTCTGAACCACCTTACTGGCATTCCAGCAAGGATTTCTATCCTTGAGGCTCTTCACCTGTCGTCCGAAAATGCATGAGGCACTTGCCGAGGCCCTAAGGAGCCCCCTCCAGTTCGAGACGGAGGTAGAAGCTGCAGAAGCCTTCCACACTGAGGAAATTGAGAATACCTAATTCCAGGCAGTTATCTCATTCTACGGTGAAGATGAAGACCCTCATATACAGGGGCACATTCTCCCACTGTACATCACTATCCAGTTCAATGGCGTGTAAGTCCACCACTGTCTTGTTGACACGGGTTCTGGGATTAACCTAATCCTGACTCGGACACTGCAGAAGCTGGGTTTGTCTGAGGATGATTTAACTCCCTCTGACCTCAAAATCTAGGGATACGATAGGACCGAGCAAACCCCGGTCGGTAATATCTGCTTGGAGACCCAGTTCAGTGGCCTAATTGCCAGCACTGAATTCATGGTTGTCTCTCAGGACACCGCATACAATGCATTGATGTGTAGGCCTTGGCTTTACCTTCACGCGGTGGTCCCCTCATCGTATCACCAATGCCTCAAATACTCCCTTAATGGTCGAGTGGGTGTGCTCCAAGGGGATGCATCTCCTTTTGCCTCTTGTGAAGCCCGTTATCTGGATGCTGACTATTACAAGAGCAAGGATAAACAAGTCCTGCAAGTGAATTTGATCCCGTCGCCACTACAACCAACCCTTGGGAAGGTTTGAATGACGCTTATGTCTTCCCAATCCATCAGTTGGAGGCCACGACCGCCAACATGGGGCAATGATTTGTCGTTTCGGGTACAAGAGGAAGGCATATTCCTAGGTCCAGGCGATGACGGAAAATCACCTCATACTCCTACACCGACCAAGATCGGGTGATCCCGGAACCTCCTACCCATGTACGGTATCAGGACATTAGGCTCATGGAAACAATGGTACATCATACATGTCTCTTCCAATGGGCTGGAATCAACCGGCTTAGGCCGACGCGCCACTACTGATTTGATGTCATCAAGCGCGGCCCCATGGGCCAAAGACCAGATGGGATTGGATCGACGACCTTCATCTCTATGGTCTCAGGGGTGCATGAATCTCCTGATGTGATGACCACTGCCACTCAAGCCAGCACCAGCCTCCCATCAGAGTCTAGTGGATCGAAAGAAACTCCCCCTACAGAAGATCCCTCCACGAGCGGAGAAGGGGATCTAGAGGATGCTCCCCCCGCCTTTGAGGAAGGCATCTCCACCATGGTCGACGAGTTGGTGCAGGTGAACCTCGGTAGTGAGGTGAACCCGAGACCCACATTGGTCAGTGTCGCCATGCCCCCCCCGAGGAGCAGCAGCAGTATGTGGAATTCCTCAAAACAACACCGTGATGTGTTCGCTTGGAGTTATGATGAGATGCTAAGACTAGATCCTCATGTAGCCGTTCACCACCTTGGTCTCCTGGCAAACCATCATGGGTTCAAGCAGCCTCCCAGAAAGATGAACCCTTCTCATGGTGCCATGGTCGAGGCCGAGGTTGATAAGCTCATCAAAGACAACTTCATTAAGTAAGTCCAGTACCCCAAGTGGTTAGCCAACATCGTGCCAGTCAGGAAGAAGAATGGAAAAATTAGGGTCTGTATCGACTTCCGTGATCTCAATAACCACTGTCCGAAGGATGATTTTCCCCTTCCAGTGACATAGTTGTTGATTGATTCCACAGCTGGGTTCTAGGACCTCTCCTTTATGGATGGGTATTCCGGGAACAACCAGATCTGGATGGTCCCCGAGGATGAGGAGTCCACTGCCTTCAGGGCACCCCAAGGTACTTTCTATTATCAGGTTATGCCCTTCGGCCTGAAGAATGTGGGTACCACATATCAGCGGGCCATGCATCGCATATTCAAGCCGATTCTGGGAACATTGGTGGAATTCTACGTGGATGATCTGGTGGTTAAATCTCGCCAACGCCAGGACCATCTCAAGGACCTTGAGAAAGTGTTCGACTTCCTTCGTTCCCGCCACCTGAAGATGAACCCGTTGAAGTGTGCTTTTGGGGTCACCTCCGGCAAGTTCCTTGGCTTTGTTTTCAGGTACTAAGTCATTGAGATCGAACCAAATAAGATCAAGGCCATCATCCAGATGCCTCCCCCGAGAAATATTTGGGAGCTCTGAGGTTTCCAAGGCCACTTAGCCTACATACGCTGATTCATTGCAAATCTGGCTGGAAAGTGTAAGCCCTTTTCCCGGCTCATGAAGAAAGGCTCCACCTAAAAATGGGATGAAGAGTGTCAGAATGCCTTCGAGGAAATCAAGCAGTATCTGCTCCAACCTCTGGTCTTGATGCCACCTGTCTTCGGGAAGCCGCTGGTCCTTTACGTGACCACCCTAGAATGGTCCTTTGGCGCACTTCTCTCCTAGAAGAACAACAAGGGAAGATATAACAACCTCTACTACCTCATCCACATGCTCCTCGATATGGAAATCAGATATTCTCCCATCGAGAAGAGCTGTCTAGCGCTCGTATTTTCCATACAAAAATTGCGGCACTACTTGCAGCACCACGAGGTACATCTGGTCTCTTGGGTAGACCTGCTGAAGTACATCCTGAACCGACCTATCTTGACTAGCCGACTAGCGCGGTGGGCGGTGATCCTCTAGCAGTTCGACATCAGGTTTTTGCCTCAAAAGGCTATCAAAGGATAGGCATTGGTAGACTTTCTAGCTACCCACCCAACCTCCACGGATCAGCCGTTGGACCTAGGTTTTCCTGATGATTCAATCCTCTCAGTCGATCATGTCATCCCATGTTGGTAGATTCACTTCGATGGTGCCTCCCGGAACCCCACTGGTAGGCGACGCAACGATCCTAGGATCAATAGAGTGGGCCTGGGTATTGTCTTCATCACCCCGGAGCAATCCGTTCTACCGTACTCATTTCTGTTGTTAGAGGGATGCACCAACAACGAGGAAGAGTATCATGCCCTTATTATTGGTCTTGAGCTAGCCCTGAAAATCGACGTGCCCCATATGCATGTGAAAGGGGACTCTGAGCTGGTCATCAAGAAAGTCAATGGTGACTATGTTGTCAGGAAACCATAGTTCATGCCATTACTGGAGTGCACCCTCCATTTAATGGACCAGTTCCCTTCTCATCCAGAGGTCATTCACATCCCTCAGTCACGGAACAGTCGAGCAGATGCTTTGGCCGGCCTGGCCGCGTCGCTTTCAGAGCCCAAACAGGACGACCTGATTATCCACATGGTGCACCGGAGAGTCATTTCTCCCATTACTCCAGAGGATGATCATGGACCACGGGTAAACCATCTTACCGCTGATGCCCCTATGTTAGGAGCCCCGAGTGCTTCAGATGTAGTGATCGAAATAGTTCATAATTGGAGGACACCCTTGGTTGAATACCTCCAATACGGTAATCTCCCGTCAGACCGGGCCGAGCATGAGTGAATCCAATGCCACGCGCTACAGTTTACCCTTCAAAGTGGTCCCAACCTTGAGCAGATCCTTTATAAACACGGATTTTATGGTGTTCTCCTCCGTTGCCTTCAAGGAGTCGAGATTCCACAGGTCATGCAGGAAGTTCATGCTGGTTCATATGGCGCCCATCAGGCCAGGTCAAAGTTGTCTCACCAGATACGGAGACTGGGATACTTCTGGCCCTCCATGATCCATGATTGCATCGAGTTCAGCAAGAGGTGTCATGTATTCCAAGTTCATGCTAACTTTGTGAATCATCCACCAGAGCCTCTACACACTACCAAGTATTCTTGGTCCTTTGCAGTCTAGGGGTTGGATGTCGTAGGACCTTACCCACCAGCAACGGCTCGCCAATGAAGGTTCATTCTGACCGCTATGGATTTCTTTTCCAAGTGGGAAGAGACAATTCCGCTCAAGGAAGTCAAAGCTTGCTCTATCGCTGACTTCGTGAGTTAAAACATCATCTATAAATTTGGAGTACCTCACGCTATCCTCACTGATAACGACACCAACTTCCGAGAAACCAAGCTGAAGAAATTGTACGCCAAGTACAACATTCGCTCTAACTATACCTCCTGCTATCATGCACAAGAAAATGGAAAGATCGAGGAGTTTAACAAAACCCTCTCTAACATTCTGCAAAAGATGGTTGGTCAGAACAAGAAGAGTTGGACGGATAAGCTCCCCAACACCCTCTGGGCTTATCTGACGATGACTCATAATTCCACCCAGGTGACCCCGTACTCCATGGTGTACGGAACTGAGGCTGTTCTGCCCGTCGAGATTCAGTTTCCCTCATTACACACAGCGGTCTAAGACCAGCAAGTGCCGAATAGAGTTGTCGAAATCCTTCTAGCTAAATTGGAAGCACTGAATAAGAATAGGCTTCATGATTTTCACAACCTGGAAAGGCATCAGAGTAGGATGGATCGAGCTTTCAACAAGAAGGTTCACCTCCTCTCCTTCCTGTAAGGAGATTTGGTCTTGGCCCTCAGGGCACCAATGATCCCCGGCAGGAAACCATCCAAGTTGGAGCCCAAATGGGAAGGACCTTTCATTGTTTGTAAGGTATACCCCAATGGAGCATACTCCCTGGAGACCATGGATGGTGAGTGTATAACTCCTCCCACCAATGCCAAGTTCCTCAAGAAATACTTCGCTTGAGCCTCACGGTCCTGCACAAACTTAAACTATATGGTCTCGCATGACCCTAAACTGCCTCCAATCCCGCATGACCTTAAACTGCACATTCATCCCAGAAGATGTTAAACTGCAAGTCGGTCAGGCCTCCCTGACCGAGGCCCAGCCTCGGGCCCCCAGCCCAGGCTCTCTCCCGTGGGATTGCACGGTGTGGTATGGGACTATGTCTTCATTCATATTGGGTTACTCGCCGTGCCATACACATTCCCGGATGAAATGCCTCTCATTGTCCTACATGACTTTAAACTGTTCTTCTAGAACTGTGTGTGTCTTGATTCTCATCCTTATGGGATATGTAGAACCGCCTGAACACCTAGGTTTCAGGTCCAGCCCCGTCTCTCAAGAGATCCCATGATCTCCCAGTCACCTCAACCTCTTGGCCTATCCCTCTCCACAAGGGGGATATATAGGTGTGGTACATGGTTTTTGGCGCCATGCCCCCTTCTCCCAGGAATCCGCCATATTTTGGCCACTCTCAAACTGATCTCTTAGACCCTTTTTAGTGGTCCTCTAATGTGTTCAGAGTAGTCTGGTCTAGAACCTGGAGTGTCAGATTCAACTTAGGCAAGTTCCGTCCACTTGTCAAGCTTCGTGCTCCCCTTCATTCGGGCCCCCATTATCTTTCAAACCCAGAGGGACCCCCAAGAACGGCCTGAATACAACACCTAATGGATCTCCTACCGTTATGGGCCAACGACCCTAAGGGTTTTAGACATAAAATTGATACAAATCCCACGTTACGAACATGGTCAGCAGTTGATGCTCATTTGTTTGTCCCCATTTCAGGATAACACGACAGAATGTTGTGTTGAGAACATGGTCAGCAGTAATCCTCTGTTGTCACGCCTACTCTTTCAAGCCCTAAATATTGGTTTCATGATTCACATTATGTTCCACCCCATTGTGTCAAGGTGGAATCTCGACACTCTCTTCACTAACCCTCAGTGCACTTCCACACGTCAGGCAGACAAAGCTGCGTTACGGCGTCTCTCAGGGCTCCCGCGATCCGAGCACTAAGATTATAGGCTTGGGTCTTCTCTAAGGGCCATTCACAGCTTGACCCTCATCCCCATGGGAAATGAGTGGTTGCCCAGACATTGCATTTTGGGCCCATCTCTACTGGAGGCTAGTGTCTCCTGCCCCCTTGATTTTTAAAACCCTCTCCGGCCCCTTGGACCGAGGCTCTTCTCCCAGAATCACGCGCGGTGATGGTATTGGATTATGTCCTCATCCACATCGGGTATGCTTTATCGCATCGTGCGCATTCCCTCGGGTCCAAGCCATATAACCTTAAAATGTGCTGATTGGTCCTACCACATGACCATAAACTGTGATGATATCATCCTGGCCGCATGACGAAAAATGACACTGTATTGTGATGACCTCTCCATAAAGGGAATCATGTTGGGTATTGGTCATTTACCATTCCATTTGTCAACGCCTTATGGCTTGATTATTTTGGTGATTCCAGGAATTTCTACCCTAGGTCGGTCGCTCCACAAAAGAAAAACCATTCAACTTCAAGGACAAACAAGATACATCAAATGCCACTTCTTTTGGTGCGAGGGCTAGACCCACACACCCCTTTCATACTTGGAACAACTACCTTCTCGTGTCGTTCCACATTCCAGAACTACGTATGGCTTGATTCCCATCCTCATGGGATATGTAGGAATGCCTAGACCTCTTGTCTTTGGGTCCATCTTAAGGTCTGCTAATTCATCATTTTTGTCCCGCATTTGGGACCTTGACTACGGGACCACGTGGCGTGGTATGAGATTATGTTCTCATTCACGTCGGGTTTCCAATAGACACACCACGTGCACCCTATTATAAGAATTAGCCCTCCTGTTTCCTGTCCTTCACAACATTAAAAGGCACCCCCAAGAACTATGTATGGCTTGATTCCTATCCTTATGAGATACGTAGGAGTGCCCGGGCACTTCCCCACGGGCCCAGACTAACTTTCGTGATCGGTCCCTTGACCGAAATACTTTTCCAAGGAACACATGGTAAGCAGGACCTTGTCCTCATTCACATCGGGTTTCGTAAATCACCTTACCATGTGTCTCCCGCCCTCCTTACCAATCCTTGGTCCGAGTTCTAAGACCTTAAACTAATATTCTTTCCAAAACTACATGCGGCTTGATTCCCATCCTCATGGGATACGTAGGAATGCCCAGACCTCTTGTCTTTGGGTCCAGCCCCGAGAATCACAAGTCTATTACCCTATCATTGTCGGCCCTTTGGCCTGACTTCTCGGGGAGTTGTGTAACTGCAGCATTAGCCCCAAATAAGTTCGGTATTCCCCACAATGATGCTGGGAAGTGACAGTTCCCACACCATAGAGGTCCTGTCTAAAAGTAGGGATGATCTGTGACCAGATTAATGCGTATGCCTAATGTGCCTCCACCACGGTGGCGTAATTTTGGGAGTTTTGGATTCTGTTTGAACAAACCACCACTTCACTTTCCACGCTTTATGTGCCCCTTTATTTGGATCTTCATCCTATTTCACGTTTGATGGGACCCCCTAACAGTATGGATGCTTGACCTATGGTCCGCCTGCTATCCTGGGCCAACATTCTGGAAGACTGGTCACATTTGATGGGACCCCCTAACAGTATGGATGCTCGACCTATGGTCTGCCTACTGTCCTGAGCCAACGTTCTGAAAGACTGATCAAAGATATTGAGTTAGGCCCCGTGTTGCAAACATGGTCAGCGGTCAACCCTCATTGTTTTCCCCATTTTAGGCCAGTACAATGTGGATGCTGTGTTTCCGCCATAGTTAACAACTATCCTCCATCATTAAGCCCCTCCCATAGTGTTCCGAATTTGGGTAACGTGATTCACCTTTTTTATCTCCCTATGTTCGAATTGATTCCAATTCCCTCAGTATTTCCCCGCTCGAGCATTAGATCATGTTGAGGTGACAATACATTGATCGGTCTGAGGTCCCCTCCCTTTGGCTGGGCCTCCCTCTTCTCCTCGGAAATCTAGACTCGATTTCGGATGCCTGAAGCTTAGTTGATGCCCCCACAGTCGAACGAAATGATAATACAAGCATCCTTTGTTTATTAAATTGGGTACGACCCACATGAGCTTAGGGATGAAGTGTTATTTATTTCAGGATTATGGATGAGCAGGCTTAACCAAAGGTACAGATAAATGGATTTGTCCATACATTGATAGAAAAAAGTTCATGAGCTGGCCAAAACAGGGCCCTTAAGGATAAACATTTTGGATTGATCTTTCCAATGCCTCTACCCTTTGGCTGGTGGCCTCCAGGTCTGTTTCTCGCTCCCTGAAGACTTTCTCCTCATCAACAGCCACAGAGCGCAGTTCACCAATCCTAGCTTGTGCCTGCGCCCATTCAGTTTGAAGCACGGTCATCTGGTGACTTGCCTCTATCAATTGTTCTTGGGCGTCAGCCAGCTGGGCCGTTAGTTTCTCCACGAGCTCAGAGCATGTTGCGATGAAGGCCTCCTTCTCTGTCACCTGCTCTTCGAGGCATCAGACTTCCTACTCCACCCTCAGGAATGCTCGGGTGCTCACCGATTCTTCCTGAAACTGGGCAACGTCGGTGCGCCGGATGCTCTCATGTATCTTCTTGGCCATGTAATCATAGACCGTCAGATGGAGGCATTGAGTGTCAGCCCCTCCGACACATAGGAAACACAGCCAGGACTGGAGTGATCTCATCCGCCTCATCCAATCCATCTAAGGCTTCCTGAAAAAACTTTGGATGCACTTCCACCCTTTGCGCCGTGTCATCCGGCTCTCCTCGGCCGCTTACAAGTCTAAATCATCTATCTCCTCGGGATCAGTGGGCCGGTATACAAGGAAGATAACCGCAGCTCAGTAGTAGGATCTGACTCAGGGATTCCTTATGGAGGAATAATATCCTTGACGTCCGGGCGACCTTCCTCTCAAGCCCCGACAACGTCGGTGCCTTCGTCAGCTTCTAGACTCTCTCCAATGATAGCACCACTGGTTTCTGTCGCCCCCTGCTCACCAATTGTTGGGGCCGACCCAGTTTTGGGAAATATGTTCTGGAGGAGGCGGTACGTCTGCCACTAATTCACTCACGGATGTCCCGGGCTCAGCAGCCTGACGAGCCGCCAATGCCGAGATCACTGTACAGGGAGCATCCTGATTAGTTGAGTTCTCTGACAGTAAGAACCAGTAGCGAAGAAAGGGAATTACAGGAACCTAGAGCGTCAGCCTCCAGTGTTCTGGCCGCTACAAAAGATATCGTGGCAGGATACCCCTCAACGCTTTTCAGTTTGATAATGGGCGTCAGATCCCCACCCTATCCCACCGGCGCCTCGTCTCCTTCCTCTATTAGGGACGCCTGATCAGCGCCTATATGCTCCTGAGTAAGATAGAGAAATGGATTATAAATTTCAAAAGAGAATGGATAAATAAGGGGGATAAATAAGGATAGAGATAAACCTCGAGCAGCTCGGTTATGTCTATGCTAGAGCCAACGATCTCACCACTCTCTTGCAGGATCCCTTGGTGGGACCCTCCCTGAGATCCTTTATCTTCTCCTGTTTCCTCCTCTCCCTCTGACTCGTCATCACTGTCGTCTTCTCCCAGTGGCATCATTTCCAGATCATGCTCTTTTCCAAGTATCACTTTCACCAGGAAAGGTCGCTCCACACACCGACCCCGTTGGTGCACATATGTGTCCATGGCTGTTAGATATGTGTGTCGCCGATGGAAGTTTACCTGGTCGGTAACCGGAGTGAGCCCGACTTTTGGCAGCTGAATCCCATCCTGCATTATCTTCTTCCAGAGGGCTTCAATGCTCATCGATTGCCGCAGGGTCATCCAAGCTGACCAAAATTCCGGGAAGATTACATCATGGGAAGGTTCGAGCAGGTATCTTATCTACATCCCGGGTAGTTCTCTGGCCACCCCGTGTGACCCTCCCCTGGGCAACGAGGTCGCAGCAACACCATGCGATGTCCCCGCTACTAAGGTCCCGGCCTGCGCAGACCTCGCTACCTAGAGCGCCCCTGGTCCCCCCTTTTAGCGGCACCTTTCCTGCTCTCTCGTCGCCCGGGTTCCACGTGGGTAGTCTCGAGTTGCTGAACTCACTTGCGCAAAAGCCCCTCGGGGTACGTGATGGTCCAGTGTTCGACATACTCGGTGGATAGGCCAGCGTCGGCCCCAGTGGGAGGAAGGGTGATGACATTGCCAGAGCCATAAGTTGTGAACATTAACCACATCTGGAGAAGGGCTCAGGGATTCCTCTCCTCCCAAATGCCTGTGAATACCCTCTTCGGCATTCGTTGGAGTCACCCGAATTTCCTGGAGAATTAGGACGACACGTAAGGCTCTCAGATGATCTTCCCATCAATCCGAGCCACAAGCACCCCGCCTCGGATGATCTGGAATTATTCCTGCTACTCCAGTGAGCCTTGACTGTTGTCTATGATTTGGCCGATCGGGGTGGGGAATGGGCTGAAGTTGAAGTTGGCATGGTTACCAATTCTGATCCTTACTCCCTCCTCACTGAGCGTCATCGATGTGACCCCGACAATGTTCAACAGAGATGGTCGTAGGCTGTTTCCCAGAGGACGAATGGCATTTGGGAAAGTGTACCTACCAAGATGAGCCGCCACCCAGCAGTGGAAGATCTGGAAGGGGCCAAACACCCTCTGAGCCCCCCCTCTTGAGATGCGTCCCAGAATGGCGTACAACATAGCCAGCACAGGGACCCCTAGATTAAACCTTTTTTTGGCGGCCATGGTGGCCTCCATCACCAGGTCTGCTGGACAGACGCCCATCCTTGCGTCCCGTACCGGAAAGAGCCACCCGCTCAGGAAGGTGGCAAGGAACCCGGCATATCGAACATTCGGGTCCCTGTCCTCATTAATGCGGTAGCCCCATGATTGGTATTGCCCTACCTCCAGGATCCTCCAGTATGATCCATCCTTGCTCCTCTAAGCCGTGGTTGGACATCGTTTTCCCCGTCCCAGCATCTTGACCGCCAGATTCTTATCCAGGAACAGGCTGAACCAGTCCTTGTATGCGATGTCCTTTAGGAAGTCCTTGACCTCCAGCCTCTCTTTGGCCAACTTCAGCAGGTGCCATGTCAGCATAGGGGTCTGTGATCTGTCCTCCCAAGTGTTCATTGGGGGAAGGAACTCATCATATTGATAGCCCTCCAGTGGGATACCTCTGATGCAGTGGACGTCCCATAGATTGATACCAACTTCCCCATGGTGAATATGGAATGTGTTGGTGTCAGGGGACCACCGGGTGAACAACTCCAACCCGAGATCAGGCTGACGGTAGAAGTGGAATTGTGACATCCACACCTCCTCGAACATACCAATGTTCCATAGCTCGGCCCCAAATTGGTCACACGTATGGAAAACCCAGTATGCCTAGACCCACTCACTGGTGAAGTTGCCTCCAGACCGCAAATCTCAATCTTGTAGCCAGCCCTTAATATCGTCCGTGATGCTCTGACGGAATGTGCTTGCATAAAAGGATGGGGAACTCTCTATAATGGGATCACCCCCAGCAATGGACCTAGTCCTCGGGTTCAGGACATATGCATCCATGTGCCTGGTCTCTCTGGCAGGACGACCATTGTTATTGATATTGTATCGGGGAAGGTCATCCTCCCGGGTCACCCATGACCGCGGTGTATCAAACTCGAAGCCCGGTAGCGAAACCTCCTCCAGAATTCCAAAGTTCCATAGCGTAAGGTTGTTGGAAAAAGGATACCCCTTCTGGGCGTGGGTTAGCAGGTTGAAGAAAGTATGGTTGTTGTAAACAACCACCCTGGTGCCATAAATCTCCTCATTTTCCACCATTTCAGCTCTATGAGTGGCGACCTCCCCCTCATCGAATTGGTTTGCAGCCATCTTCTTCTCCATCCAAGTTCTTCAAGAGTGTTGCATGGAATCTAGATGTGTTATGCGAAATTCAGAAGTTGGGCGTGAAATCGGAGAAGGCGGCGTGGAAAATCCCAACTTTTTGTGTAAATAGATCCAAAACTCGGAGGAATTATGCGCTGCCAAAGCGGGTTTTACGCGTAGGCACAGAGGAAATTTCACGCACGAGAGCTTTGAGCCTATCATGCAAGAAAGTTGCATACATATCATGGGACCCATGGCCCCTTTTATAGGCGAAGCCGGGGTTCCACGCTGCACAGAAGGCGGATTCCGCACCAGTCGGCATTTTGCGCACCGTAACATTTTTTGCGTGTAGGGGGCCCACAAAACCCAACACTTCGACGTTTCCCTCAGACTCTGATCGTTGTGACCCCTCGTCGATCCAATTCTAGGGGAGGGGGATTTGTAGATGCATAAAAGTCCATAATTCCCAAAGGAAGTTTCGAAATGACAAAGAAAAGTCATATTCGGACCCGGAGAACCGGTCCGGAGGGCCCGAAAGTGTTGCGTGAAATAAATGGGAATGCGCACAAAAAAATGTGGGCCATGTGAAAGGGGTCCAGGATTCGTGAAGGGATCCCAACGCAGGCGCGCAATAATTGTGCACCCACACCTGCATAGCTAACGTTCTGCGCTGCCGTCTCTGGCGGGCAAAATTGCGCGTGCCTTCTAGATTCCGTGACGCCGAAGGCCTATAAATAGAAGGAGACCCCTTCCATTTCGGGGTTGTAGAATTTGAACCGGCTCTCATGCACGAAATAGAACTTCCGCGCGCGCAAGATGGCCTTCAGGTACTGATCCTTTTCACACCTCCTCGCCCCGGGATCCACCTTTACGCGCAATCCCACTAGCTTAAACAGAATTCCAAACCCTTCAGGCTTCCTCCCTTGCGCAAAATTCCTTTCATTTCACACAAAATGGTCTAATTACACGCAATCCATTCTTATGGGTGCGACCTTGCCTTTGGGTGCGGCCTTTGCCACTCACGCGCAATTCACATCCCTTGGGCGTGATCCTTATAGTCGCGCACAAATACTCTGCCCCGATTATGTGTCGTCCCGGTGTTTTGCACACAATCCCCGGGACCCCTCACCTTGATGCTCCCCGGGTGCCTCCCTATGTAGGCACCCGATGTCCTCCTTTTTTATGCCCCAGACACACACATCAGGCATACTCACCATGTGTTGTTTTCCCGTACGGCCTTCCAGGCTTGTACGAAGTAACCTCAAGGTCCCTTGGGTAGTTTTTCCCGTTGCGTTGCTTTGCCTCATGATTCTTCGCATAGGCACGCTAATGGATATTGCTTCTTCGCATAGTCATGCTAACGTGGACCCCTCTATGGTTCGTTCTACAACCCCCCTTCACTATGGACTTGCTGATGCCTTCCCTCCCACAAGGGGTAGAGGGTGTCGGTTATGTAAGTCCTAAGGGTGTGTAGAAAACCTGCCTCATCCAAGCTACAGGATGCTAAACTTCCAAGCACCTCGTCCTCAACACATGACATTAAACTGTGATCCGGCCCTGTGCCTCGCATGCAGGGTCCACCCAGCTCAGGCATTCTTTACACCCACTCATCTCCACAGGGATGGGATCACCCCTCACATGGGATGATATCCTCCTTCTCGGAGTGGCGTTTATCCATGGGGGAAGGTCAACCTCCTTGGTGTAAGCCCCTAGCCCCTCTTGCGGAAGGTAGAACCCATGCACCTCCGTACTTCCCCACCACCAGAGCCAGCGGGGAGCATGATAGGGAACGAGGCACTTCCTTTGTTCGGTTCCAAATCCCTCCCCCTCTGCGCTTTGTTGCACCTCGGGCCTTCATCCTGGAGTAAGTCCTGACACCCTGGGCTGCTCAACGCATAAGCCCCTATTCGCTTCTCACGGACACATCCTTTGAGACGTGATTTTCAGGTCCTTGCAACCTCTTGTTTCTCACACCGAGCATGACTCACGTGAGCTTAGAGTGAGCACCGACCCTGACCCCCCACCACCAACGAACTACAAGGACTTTGATCCATGCTAAGGCATGGTATGTAGGAAGCCTGCACGAGGTTCAAGCCCACCACCCGGTCATTCTGACCTCTTCACGTCGATTCACCAATCACTGTGGGCCGCCTCAGAGCATAAGCCCCAATCCATTACCCTAGGCCACCTCAGAGTGTAAGCCCCATCAATCCATCCACCATCGTGGGACGCCTCAGAGCGTAAGCCCCATCCATCCATCACTGTGGGCCGCCTCAGAGTGTAAGCCCCAATCCATTACCCTGGGAGGCCTTAGAGCATAAGCCCCATCCAACTCGAACTACGAGGACTTTGATCCGTGCTAAGGCATGGTACGTAGGAAGCCTCCACAAGGTTCAAGCCCCACCATTGTGGGCCGCCTCAGAGCGTAAGCCCCATCCATCCACCATCATGGGCCGCCTCAGAGCGTTAGCCACATCCATCCGCCACTATGGGCCGCCTCAGAGCGTAAGCCCCATTCATCTGCTATTGTGGGCCGTATCAGAGCATACTCCCCATCCATTCCGAACTACGTGGACTTTGATCTGTTCTAAGGCATGGTACGTAGGAATCCCCCACAAGGTTCAATCCCAACGCCCATGTCCCATCCTAACCTCTCCCTCGAGCCCACGTACCTCGGGAAGCTCATGCCCTAGCCTAGAGGCCTTAATCCATCTGGGTCCCATCCATGCGTTCATTCTCACGGGTCACCTTTTCAGGTGTCCCACCGTATCATCGAACTACACGGACTTTGATTCCCTGCCATAGGGATACGTAGGAGGCCTCCACGAGGTTCAAGCCCTTTCACTTCATCACCCATCCTGATTCTTACCCAGGCCGCCATGTCCCGGTGGGATCATGCCACCTCATTCTACTCCACAACATTCGGGAAGCCACCCGCGTGCTGGCCCCAACATCGGTGTTCCCTCCAGGGGTTCTTCAATCTGATCCACTCTAGCCAGTGTTCCGATCAGTCCGATCCATCTCTGCTGGACGTTAAACTTGCAGCATACCCCATGTTAAACATGGGAAGCTGAGGAAAACCTTAGATACATGCCTATGGCATACAATTCCCCACGTTCGATGTGGGATGCCTCGGGCTTCCGTGTCCTCGAGAAGCCCTATAATAAGGGACAGAAGACGAACATGCCAATCCCCCAACATCAAGACACACCAAAGATGCCTCAGCATGACCACTCCCCTGACTGAAGGTTGATGCCCCGACCAGACCCCTTGGAGTGTCTCGATGTAAGCGGTGTAATTAACTGGTATCCATGAAGATATGTCACTAGGAGTGAGATTCACGAATACGTCTTAAATCTATGAGGGAGAACCGGACTAGGTGACGAGCTCCGAGGAGGAATCCACGGAAGGAAGAAATGACATCCCATCATCCCAGTTTCGATCAAGGAGTAGACGTCCCTGAATAAGGAACAAATGCCACCCGCCTTTGGAAAGAGGTAAGGCGGGGCAACAAGCCGCGCGTCCTCTGCATGACGGAAGCGCGCGCGCGCCCTGACGGAAAGCGTCAGAAAAAAATTTCATATTCTTTATTCATCTGAGATGATACACAAAATACCTACCTCAAAACTACTCCCTTGGAAAAGTAAAACCCCAATGATTCAAAATTATCCAAATCTCAGGTCGAGATTGATAACCAAATTTTCTGAGACAATGTGACTAACACATTGTGATCATTCAATCCTGAAATTGTAGCAAAAAATTTCAAAGATATGAAGCCCTAATTTCTTCCCTAAATGATATCTTGTAAATTAAATACCAACAATCGAAACATCTTCGCCATAAAAACTCACTTAGAACCCTTCAACAAACCAAACAAACTCTGAATCTTCTAGTTATTTTCACCACTAAGATCATACTCACTTCAAATAGACTCCACCATTCATCCATGAATCTTCAGAAATAGACTCAACCTACTCTAATCATGTCAACCAAAATTCTAGGTTCGACTTCACCCTAGCTTCAGGAATGATGAGAAAAAATTGATCATTCAGGTTTTAACTCTGAATATATGGTTTCATGGGTTCAAAACTGATCTTGGAAAACATCTTAATTTGAATCAAATTCTGAATTCAAAAGTGTTGTAAAAATCCTTAAACTTAGTGGTAACACGACTTCTTGAAATTCATTCCTCAAATTGAAATATGAGGTAACCATGACTCATATTATTTCTTATGAAGGTTCTAAAAATGTAAATCATCTTGGAAATTCTTCCTCATTTCGATTGGCATCCTCTTCTTCAATGACTTTAGAACCAGTCTTCCTTTAAAATCTTCCGCCTGAATCAGTGATGAGGCTCAAAATGATTCGACCATGCTCAGTTGAAATTTGGATACGTGGAAAACAATTTTCTTTTTTGGTTGTAGGGGGAATCAAGTACGTGAAATCCCCTTTTTAAAAATTGGTTACATAGAACCTCATGTTTATGATAATTGGGTACGTGGGGATTGTCATTATATGTAAAGCCCCTCGTAACCAGTTACATGGGCTATAAATAATTCCTAGATTTAGCTATGTGAAATTTGACACTCAAAATTCAGCTACATCATTGGTGTTATGTTGCTGATTCTTAAAAATTTATCTTAAGCAGACAACCTACATATAATAAAATTGAGGAAAATAAATTAAAATAAATAAATAAATTCAAAATAAATTAATGGTAAATTAAAATTTCAAAATATGTCAAACAATTAAATGAATAAATAAAACCAACTTCAACCACTTAAATTAAACCATAAATTAAATGTTAAAATTAAATAAAAGGTTAAAATAATAAAAATAAAAATAAATAATTAAATTCAAATTTTATCAAATAAATAAATAAATAAATAATAGACAAAAAAAGAATGGAAAAACTAATAAATAACTAAGTTGTAAATTAATGATACAAATTATTAAATAATTAAAGGTATATATTTAAAATTAAATTAACTTTTATTAATTAATTAATTAAAAACAAAAATAATGAAATAATAAATAATTAAATTAAGATAAAAAAAATTAAACAATGACTTTTAAAATTAATATTTTTAAAGAAACTTTAATATTAAGTAAAAACACAATACCCATCATGTAAGTGCTATAACAAAGGTTTGGAAAAGTCATTAAAAACTAAAGCATCCTCATTATGTAAAACATAAATAATTATTAACCCAGTATATTATTATCCTAAAAATAAATTAATGAATTTGTGGAAGATGGTGTTGTTTAAGTAAGCATCCTAGGGGACACATGGTGTTTAAGTTAATTCAGAAGAAAACACTAATGTTGAGGAAAACAAGGCATGTTCAACAGTTGTGAGGAGATCAAGGGGTAGGGCTAAAATCAATGAAGAAACATTATTGGTGATCAGGGAGATTTGGTTAAAATTTAAAGGATGGAGACACCATAAAAAACATATTTCCTATCTCAAGTAAATCAAAAGAGTTCTAAAGAGTCTTTTAAGGCTGATAATTGGACCAAGTTTATTCATGAAGAGCTTGATCAAATAGAAAAGAACTGAACATTAGAGAAAGGGCCCCACTCCCTTATGGAAGTTGCTATAATGGAAAGGTATTTTGGTTCTCATGAATTAATTGTTTGGATTTTTAAACCTATTGTGAATTAGGAGAAATTTCAACAAGGGATGGTGAATTTAGAGTGTGTGCTAAAAAAAATCAGGTTGTGGATATCATGAAAAAGGCACTACCCAAGGTTGATTTTGAAAGGTGTCGGTTGGATCTTGGAGTCCAATCATCTCTTTACAATATGATGATTTAGAGAAAGGGCCCCACTCCACTATAAAAGTTTCTATTATGGAAATTTATTTTTTTACTCATGAATTAATTGTTTGGATATTTAAACCTCTCTTTTTAACTTTCATAGATGTTCTCTTTGGGTTCATTGACAAAGGGGGTAAGTTATTTTTATGATTTTATTTGGAGATTTTGTACATGATTTGGAGATGTTGAAGATGGATGGAGATGATGAAGATGAATAAGATTATTTTCTCTTATTGATAAATGGGTAACTATCCTGTTCTAAATATCTGAAAAAGGGGGAAATTATTTGAATGTTTATTTAGGTGGAAGCTTGGTTGAGAAGGGTTAAGGTGCATGATGATCAAGTAAGTTTTTTCATGAGAAAATTTTCATTAAAATATTGTTTATCACAATAATATTGACTCATTTGGGATTAATGTTAATGATCAGTGAGTCATTGATACACTATCTGAAGGTAAGAGGTTTAATATTGTGTTACTGGCTAGTTTTGAAGTTTTTGAATAAAGATGTGTTGAAGCATTGTCAAAAAATATGAAGGGGATATTGTTAAAAAAAATAAATTGAAGTATTTTTGGGTTGTGTTTGTTTATAATAATGATATGGAGAGACTTCCAAATAAGTATCAAGAATTCATACCATGGAATTTTTGAAGAATATGGAATCGGCTATAACAATTTTGTGTATGGGATAGAAACCACACCGCAACATCATGGGTCATGATGCAATAGATCTCACATCAGAATAAAGTTTTACGGTTGATGAAATGCTTTCACTATCTTTCCTAATGATTTTTCTAGATTACCTCTTGAGAGATAGGTAGATTTTACGATTTATCTTGTTCCAGGTGCAGCTTCAGTATCCATTCCTATATACAATATGGCACCTTCTGAGCTCTAGGATCTCAAGAGACAATTGGAGGATCTAGAGTCTAAAGGTTTTATCTGATCGAGTACTTCCTCTTGGGGTTCACTTGTGCTTTTCTCCAAGAAGGCAGATTGAACCCTTCTTTTATGCCTATATTACTGACTGTTGAACCATATTATTATTAAGAATAGGTATCCATTGCCTTGAATAGAAGATATCTTCTAATAGCTTTGAGGATCTAGGGTATTCTTAAAAATCAACTTGAGATCGGGCCATCATCAAGTGTGAGTCAGGCCTTCATATATAACATGTATGACTTTAAAAAGTTGGTATGATTTATATGAGTATCTCTTTATGCCATTCAGTCTTACAAATTCATCTTCCATTTTCATGGCTTTGATGAATTTTTTTCCACCCCTATTTGGATTCTTTTATCATGGTCTTTGTGGATGACATCTTAATATATTCGAATACTTGTAGAGACTATGCTAAACATGTTAAGATCATTTTGAATACACTGAGAGAGCATCATCTATATGCTAATCTTGCTAAGTTCCACTTCTAGATTTAAAAATTTCACTTCTTGGGTCATATTATCTCATAATTAGGAGTATCATTTAACCCAGAGAAGGTGAGTGGTGTGGTTTCTTAGGAGAATCCTAAGAATGTGTTTGATATACGAATTTTCTTGGGGTTGGATATATATTATAGGCATTTCATATAGGACTTATCGTGACTTGATACACCTCTTAATGTTCTTACAAATAAATATGTGAAGTTTCTATGGTTTGAAGTTGGTGAGAAAAACTTTTAGAATCTCAAAGGAATACTTTACTTCGAAACTGATTCTCATTCTTCCAAAGCCTAATAGAGTCTATAAAATGTTCTGTGATGCATCAGGAATTGGGATGGGTAAAGTGATAATGCAGGAGGATAGAGTTGTTAGATATGATTCTTTATAGCTGAGACCTCATGAGCGGAACTACCCGATGCATGACCTTGAGCTTATTGCAGTTTTCCATGCCTTACACTGTTAGGGACACTATCTGATGGTTGAGAACTTTCTGGTGTATAAAGAATATAAAACCCTCAAATACATCTTTACACAACATGAATTGAATCTCAAACAGTGAATATGGGTCGAATATCTCCAATCCTTCAACTTTGAGCTTGCATATACACCTGGAAAGGGAAATGCAGTAGCTGATGCATTGAGCCGGAAAACTCAGGCATAGGCTATACATGAATCCAGTGATGAATTGAAATTGATGGTCCAATTTTCTGATTTTAATCTAGAGTTTCATAAGGGTTAAAATCAGTATTATCTTATATACTTAGTAGTTACCTATTCACTTCTTGATAGAGTGAATAGCAGGAAGTTTTCAAATCCTGAAGGATTATTTCTCCAGGAGAATATTTTTGGTGAGGACACTCCTCTAGATTAGTTTATTGATGGAGAAAGCATCATGTATATACATAGGCATGTCAGGGTTCCTACATATATGAGATAAGAACTGATTTAAGAGTCCCATTCTTCTCAGTGGGTAGTTCATACATGCATCTCCAAGATGTATCAAGATATGCGACATCAGTATTGGTGGCCTGGAATGAAACATTAGATAGTAGGTTTTATTATTAGGTGTTCTACCTATCAGTAGGTGAAGGCAGAGCACCATCAACCTACTAGATTTTTATAGCTATTACCTATCCCAGAATGTAAATGTGAATATATTTCTATGAATTTTCTAGTCAGATTACCGAGGTCTCCTCAAGGTAGCGACTCAGTTTGGGTAGTTATGGTTCGATTGAAAAAGGTAGCCCACTTCCTCCTTATCTGGGAGACTTTATCAGTTGATTTTCTAGGAAGACTATATGTTCATGAGATCATATTACTACATGGGGTACCTCATAATATCATTTTAGATAGAGATTATCATTTCACACCGAGGTTTTGTCAGAGGTTGTAGAGAGCTATGGGTATACAAGTGCTCCTGAGCACAGTTTTTCACCCTTAGACCAATGATCAGTCAGAATGGATGATACAAGTGCTAGATGACATTCTTAGAGCATGCATCCTTGATTTTGAATATTCTTGGGAGAAGTATATCCCTCTCATCGAGTTAACCTATAATAATATCTTTCAGAATATGATTCAGATGGATCCTTATGAGGCCTTGTATGGTAGGATGTTGTAACATCCCAGACATGGATGCCACTCAACAGTGCCCTGATCCTAGTTGGCCACATGGCCTCAAGCACATCTCCCCAAATTCCAGATTCTGTAGACTAGAAACGAGGGACTAGTTGTGTCAGTGGGGAGACTATGTCCTCATTCCTAGAGTATACACAGTGGAATATCAATATCAATAAGTAGAGAAAGCAGTAAACAAGAAGACAAATAATAAATAAGATGGGCATGAATATATCACAAACTAGAAGTAATAAATAATAAGGACATGAATATATCACAAACAAAAAGTAGTCTCACAATAGATGATGATGATACATCTATCTAGAAAACAACCAAAATAGATATATGCTAGTATAGTACAATACAAGTATCTAAAATCCAAAAAGACCATAAAGTGTCCCAGTAGCATCGTAATCCTCAGCTTGGTCCTATGCTCTCATTCTCATAAGCATCAATCAAGAACCTGTATTAGGTCTCTTGCCCATATCTTTTCTTGAAACCATATAATCTGTTTGGGTCCCCAAGGAAGGCCCAAACAGGATGTGAGATAGCATCCTAGTAGGTATTCACCCAAAGTTATGTACATTTCGGTCTATGCTATATAAGTTATACAGTGTAAGTAAAGCAGGTAAAAAAAGTAATGTGCCCATGGAATATATCCACTATAAAAAAGTGATACCAAATAGCTTCTCGAGGCTCCCTGCAAAAAAAGTGTCAAGCTCCTAACAAGTTAGCTGCAAGCAATATGAATAAACAACATGATCTCTCTATACTCCCATATGTATCTTGTCCCCATGACCTTTCCATATAATGCAACCATATCAATATTCCATATCCTTGTTATACAACCAAACCTATCATAATTCCCACGGTCATGCTGTATAATGAAACTAATCACAAAACCACCGCCACACCCTAATAACCAAAGTGTCAGACCATGAAGGGTAGGATCCAAGGTGTTGAAGACCGAGGCATCCTCAATGATTCCCAAGAGCATCTTGATGTAAACTCAATATAATCACCAGTTGGAGTCCTAAGGACATGTATACCAACATTTCCTATGCAAGTCCAAGAAAGCTGGATCTAAGGGTTAGAAATAACCAAGGCATCCCATGAAATCAAGACCCAAGAAGCAAAACTACTCAAAGGGTCCACCATCGCATTATAGATCCATGAAGACTCATCCATGGCATCTATATCATCATTCATTCATTTCATTCCATTTAAAAATTCAAAACCATATGAGTCTACCCACTCATATAAACAAATACATTTAATTACATTCAATGAGTATACCCACTCATATAATCAATTAAATTCAATTCCATCCCATGAGTATACCCACTCATGTATTCCATTCCAATTTAATCAAGTTACATGGGTATACCCACCCATTTATCACTATTTTATATTAAACACATCACATGGGTATACCCACCCATTAATCACAATTCACAAGCATGGAATTTAAAGAGTATACCCACTCACATAATCAATTAAACTTTTAACATAACCCATTTGATCAATTAAAAAATTAACCAACTCAAGTTCAACAATTTATAACAAGGTAAAGGAGGAAAACCAACTCCTAATCAACCCATTTAACTCGTTCCATTTATAATTGACTTCCTAGAACAAGGCAAGCTTAAAACACACCCCTTGGGTGGTTTGACATGACACAACCAAGGTAGACTTATAAGGTGCATCCCATGGGTGACCTTGGGTTGGGGAAATAACCATCAACACATCTCAAGGAACCAATGGGCATCCCTACTAGGTTCTATTTCATTTAATTCAATTAGCTGGTTCAATTTCGGGGCCGCTCTAGAAAGTCTGGTGGGCGGTATAACAGCCGATAACTCTATAAAGCACCACAAGCTAAAAGAAAAGTATAGACCACCTACCTTATCATGGTAGTGGAGTTCTTGTCTAGTATCAAGTCATGATTTGACTTGGTTTGGGATAAATCTAAATAACAGATGGAGAATGACAAATTAGGGCATAAGAGCCTAAATCCAAATATTGAAATCGATAGACAAAAGAATCAAGAATGGCTAAAAAGTAATATAAATATTACCAATGTGGATGTGATGAGACTAAACATGCTCGAATCATAGGTCGGACAATGAGTAGATTTAAATTCCTAGGTTAGACACCCTTGAGAGCTCTTCAAATCCACCCTTTCTATGCGTATGAAGAAAGGGTGAAATCTTAAGTTTAAAATATTTTTAATTTAATTAAAAATATTAAAATTTCCAACACAGCCTGGGTCACAGGGTTTAGGCACACGGTTTGGAAAACCATGCGCCGATCTCTGGTCATCGCGTTGGATTCCTCCAAGTATACTCTTTAATACTTAGTCTTAGTTCATCATTTGTCTTCCTCTCGACGATGCTGTTTTGATGTAGGCTCATATGCCCTATTTTCAAGTAATTGATCCATTCTTCTTTTTTATTTAAATCCAGGATAAACTATAGGCTGATACTAGACTAGGAGAGTGATATAGTCACAATGTAGGTGGTTTATGACGCATCCCTTAAATTCACATTCTTTCATAAACTGTTGTCATTGTGTGCACATCAGTTTCATTGAGCGTCGCTTATTAAATTCATATTCCATCTATATAATCAATGTAATCCTATTCTAGATCCCTATTCATCAGTTTTCTTCATGTCTTTGGAGGTTATAACCTCAACAACAACCACCCCAAGTATGGTGCTTCCTTAATTATTCCTTGGTAACCCATGTGGGTTTATTTGAGACACCGTTCGGGTGTGCTGGATTGACCCTACTAAAGGTAATCCCTTTCTTAATAAAATGAATTATAGATCGGAATTTACTAGCCCTTTTATATTATAGATATCACTTGACCCTTCCAAGTAAAGTGTTCCAATTAATTAAATAACTTTTTAAATGTTAAATAGAAAGTATATTATAGATATCACTTGGCCTAGACTTTTATAATAAATTGAATTGGATGGACGTCCTGATTTACCTTATTATTATTAATGAAAGGGAAATGTAATGAACCTAATAAATGACTATAATTAAAAGACATTGGATGTATGTCCTTAGTCTGCCTTGTCATGCTTATGAAAGGTAAAGTAATGAACCTAATAATTGAATATGAAATGAAAGTAATAAATTATTGCATGTCCTATTTATCCTTGTCACCTAGTATAAAAGGAAATGGAATAAACCTTCTAAATTATAAAAAGGAATGAGTATTACATGTCCTAATTAAATAATGATATTTGTATAAGGTGTTGATTTCATATAGACCTTTTTATCTTTATAGGAGTGGTCAGAATTGAGCCAGCCTTGGATTTCTGAGGGAATTCCTGGAGCACTCATAGGACGCCATTACAACTCAAGGAACCGATTTCCAAGGGAGATACCCACCTAAAAACATGGTCATTGTCTACTAGTAGGTGCCTGAAATGAAGTCTTAGGATCCCTTCACTATCTTCCGTATATTAGTATGCATTATACACACTCCTTGGATCCAGCTTTATGTCTTCGGACACCTAGCACCATGGATTCACCCCATTGGCCCCAGTCATGCTTAGCCTATGATTACCTTGGACATAATCCTTGGACTCGATTAGAATCATTTACACTGGAATGCCTTGGGCGTTTCCCCTTGGATTACACTCAAACCCCTTTTCTAGACTGTATGTTATTACTGTGAGTTGGTTCGACCCATGAGGTCACGGATGCCTTGGTTATTACCTTGGTTCCTCTTCTTATTATCATGATTATAGGATTACTTGGTTATACCTTGGATCCTCTTACATTATCTCCATTATATACAATATGTTTTACACTTATTATAAACTAGAACATAATTAATTAAATGATACATGTTCAGATACCAGCTAAGGCTGAAGTAGGTACAAGTTGTTTACATTATTGTACTATCTTTACTTCCATATATATATATATATATATATATATATATATATCTTCACATTGTTTCAATTTATATTCACAGACTAGATTGTATAGACATTGTTGGTGGTTGTCTATTGAGATTTATCTCACACCCTATTCGAGAAGTCGTTGGTACCTGGGCAGATTACATGTATGAATGTGTTGATAAGGGGAAACATCCAACTTTGGACACTTGACTTGATTGCTTGCTTAGGATGAAGCTTGGTAGCAGATTACTGGGTCAGTGCTTGGGTTTCTTGGATAGTTTTTGTCTTCTTTTTGATTCTTTTGTATAGCATGTATTGTCTACTACCATGTATACTTGTTTTTTTAGTTTTGTAGAGACATGACATGACATCATCATATTTTTTATATGATTCAATTTCAAGCTTTTTAGTATTATTATCTGTTTCTTAGTTGTTTATATCTTCTTCCACTTATTTATTCATTATTATTGTGCTTCCTCCTGCAAACTATTTTTTTGTATTATTGAAAATCCACTTTGAGGAAAAGTGGGAACCTTACATAAGTTACATAGACCTTGAAAAAACAAAAATCACAAAAGAGAAACAAAAATTCCAAATATCCAAACAACCATCATCACCGCGCCATAAACCGACATACTTTCAAATTTAAAAAAAGATACATCATGACCACCTTGAGCCTACCTCTTCGCGATGCACACCTTGACATAAACCTAACCTCCTTGATCACCATTGAAAACATGTACAAAACCAGTGTGAATAACAACCAAAAACAGAACCTCCAAAACAGAAACACCATCACCAGACAAACCTCTTTGTCAAAATAAGAACCCACAAACTATAAAAAATATATAGTAATACCATAATCAACACTAAATAAGAACCAGGATCACCATGCCTCAGAAGAAACACATACGAAGATCCAACATCAAGGGAACCCATAAAAGAGAATATTGTCACCCATCGCACCTCCTAGAACCCTCTGCTACTCACAAAAACACATCCTGAAACCTCATTGGAAGACATCTCACCCAACCGACCTAGAAAGGAGTAATGTACCTGGTAGCTAGAGCAACGTGAGAGAAAACATGACCTCCACATTGATCCATGATGAAGCCAGAACCATCAATCCCACAGAATACATCATCATTGAACCAACACAACTAAAAAAGAAATCTCAATGCCAAAGGAAATCCCCAACAAAGGACCAAAGCAAACATCATCTTTATTAGTAGAAAAAAACCCAAAAAACACTAAGGACCATCTAAAAAAGCTATAAACCCTAGTGGAAGACATCACCAGCCAAGACGAGCCCCATCCACCGCTTCTCAACCACCAACACCATCCCAAAACCACCCCAAAACCCTTATAATGAATAGAAAAGTTAGCAAGCATAAGAGGATGGGTAGAAAGATAAGATAAGGGAAAATTAGGCTAGGAGGAATCCACATATCCTCACACCAACACAATCCCAAACCACCAGAGTGCCTTCGTGACAAACCAGGTGTGGTTTAACATGAAGGTTCAGATGATAAGAGCAGAGGGTTAGTGTAAGACAGCCACAAAACAACAGAAAAAAATCAACCGAAACAGAACTAGAAAAAATAGAATCCAAAATAAAACCAAGGTATTTGTGAGAGACAAAAATAGAGAGGAGAAGTGTGAGCACTGAGGAGGAGAATCATGAGTATAGTCTCCCCACAAAACACCATTGGACCTTGCTATTAGTCGGCAGCTTCTGGCATACGGGGAGCCACGTTTGAGGCCATGCGGCCCACCGAATTGGGGCACCTTTGAGTGGAATCCAGGTCAAGATGTCACATCTATCATGAGGGAGGGAGGTGTTATTACTAACAGTGGGACAAGATCTTTGGTGAGGGTAGTTTGAGGAAAACAACACACCTTGATTCATCCCCCTCTAAAACCATTTAACTTTCTTGGGACCAACAAAATACTCAAAGGATTCAGGGTTTTTAGAGAATTAAAATAAAATACCAAAGACCTATATTAAATCAAATTTCAAGAGATATTGTATAAATTGGAGCAATTTGGGTGTATATGGTATAATCTCTTAAAAATTATTTATTGAGTAAAGGATGTGTAAATGATTTTATGCATTCATGTGTTTTTATTAAGAAAAAAATTGGATATACATTCATTGTTGTGTATGTTGGTGATCTGAATATCATCAAAACTCTTAAATAACTCTTTAAGTAATGAAATAATTTAAGATTTTGGAATCAAGGCCTTAAGAGAAACCAAATATTGTCTTTATTTACTAATTGAAAATATGTTAAATAACTTATTTTTTACATTAGTCAATTTATACTGACAAGAGCTTAAAACAATTTGATATGGATAAAGTGAATCTTTTAAGTATTCCAATATGGTTATCAAAACACTGAATATAAATAAAGATTCCTTTAGACCTCATGAAAAAAGGAAGAGTTGGTTGGTCCTGAAGTACTATACCTCAGTTCAATAAGAGTTGTTATGCATCTTGATAATTATACCCAATCAAATATTAAAGGACCCCGGAACACCCTGATTGAGGAGGGGTGAATCAGGGTTCCAACCTTTTCTTTTAATCCGATGGATCTTGTTCCCACATTGGTAGGAACCTCTTAAACCTGACTGATGAGAAAGTGAAAAAAACAAATAATCACATGCAAAGCGACAACACATCAATTTTACTTGGTTCACTACTAAGGGATACATCCAAGGATCATATGCCAAAAGTGTTTTGGTCATATAAAAATCCACTAATACTCACTAGTTGTGGAGTACAAAAGTTTAGCACAATCACTCTGTGCCAGATGCACTTCCTTTACAACATTTTAGGGATAACACACTATGTCCCTAGATCACTTCTGTTTCTCCACCTTGCTCACTGTGTTGAGAAGAATCTAATCTCAGTTTATTGACTTGAAGGTCACTTCAATGGATTGGAACTAAATAATTCATCATAAAAAATGGATATATTCTCTATTGAAGTTTCATTTTCCCCTGTAGATGTAATCTACTTTTCTACATACTGTTTGTTTGTGAACTTGTCCTTCGTGAACTGGTCTTCTTCCTCCTCATTCTGCAGTGCTCCACGTACCACCTCCACATACTGCCTCTACAAATCGCGACCGTGTACTACCTTTACAAACCGCATTCACATACTACTTCTTCTTTGAAGACCAAATCCTTATGCAGAACAACTTCTCCTCCACGATCTGTCTTTCACCAACCGTCTTCCGCTTCTGCAAACTATCCTCCCATCCACGTAAAACCTCTATTTCTACATACCATCTCCCACTTCCATGAACCGATTCTTCTCCCATGGACCAACTCCTCTTCTATGAACCGACCTTATTTTTACTAACAAGTTCTTCCTTCCATAAACCGTTCTTACTTTTCGGGTTACAATTCCCCACAAAAAACCCTTTGCAAACTATTCCATGAACTGATTCACCCTTCACAGAATCACTCCCCTGTGAACGCTTTTGGACTTATCGAGATTCCTCCAGGATTTCTTATCAAAAAATCACACCCTCAATGAAGGGATTAATGCTCCTTATATAGGCAAATAGATCTAAAAAATCCACTAATCCAAGATCTACCCAAATATTAGATTTAGTACAACCTTCACCGCATACTATGCTTCTACCACGAACCATTATTTTTACGCAGTCCGTGTACTGATATTCCTCTTTCATGGTGGCTTAAATCACTGACTCATTTCCACAAATGACAAACCATCATGTGAACCTCATGTCTTCGACGTAAACCATTTTTGTACCACGAATCATCCCCCTACATGATTGTGTACTACTCTTTGAGGTTCCCTTCCTTTGATGATTTTCTATGCCGTTCTGCATACCATCATTCGTGGTCCGTGAACCGTTCCCAAAAATCTCATTCCATGTATTGTCTTGGCCTATACTATATGATCACTTGTATTGAAAACTCCTTGATCAAACCAATGTGGATCGACAACAAACAAAAATCATACTCTATTTCTAGAAAATAACATCCTTGGTTCCAACAATCTCTGCCTTTGGGTTTTTTGGAAATCTGTAGATAAATTCAATGAAGCACCAGCCGCATTCAAAATATGATATATGATAAACAACCCAACCAACTCTCTAAGTCTATGTAAGCAATGCTCAGTGTAAAAAACAAGATAGAGATCATGAATTGAGTTATCCTGATACCAAACACCGATTTTTTTTCTCTATTCTCATTTTCTACCAACATTTTTCACTTTATAACTCCTCATTCTACCCCATTATAACATTTTTTAATGTTGTTATTCTTCATCATCCTGCCACCGAAAAAAACATTTCACTGGAAAAAAAATTTCATATTTCATTCACCTCTTTTAAACCATAAAACGTTGAATTCATCCATTAGATCGTAAAACATTGAATTTCTCTATTCTACCCCATTATCAATAAACCCAAAGAATCACATTTTGAATTGTAGAGCCCAAAGCACAATCCCTATGGATTGTATCTCCCTATAAACCTACATCACTTCAACAAACTAATTAAAATAGTTAACATAACTAGGGAGAAGGGATTTTTATAAACTCCTCATGCACTGGGATGTGGTTGAACAATGAGGTTCAATTAATGTTTCTAGAACACATGTGATGAAAATGGATTTATCATTATATCAACCACTTGATCATCAGTTCCAACACGATCCATTTTAATCAGGACTTGTTCAAATTTTTTACTTGATGAAGTGATATTGAATTTCAATTTGTTTCATACGAGAATGTTGAACTGGATTCTTCGTAAGATCAATTGCACTCTTGTTATCACATTGAATCACCATCGGTTGTTTCAAATCATCATCAATATCAGTCAGTTGTTGTTTCATCCACAATAGATGAGTGTGAGCCTTTATAGCAGATATATACTCAGCTTTAGAAGTACTTAGAGAAGTAATTTCCCGTTTCTTACTCAACCAGCCTACACATTTCTTGCTAATAAAGAATGATCCACCACTTTTAGACTTTCTATCAATTACATCTCCAACCTAGTCTTTGTTAGAAAATGCCAATAGTTCATTGTCCTTCCCTAAAGAAAAGTATAAACCATAATTGTGAGTACCTTGAATATACCTCATGATTTGTTTAACTACCTCTATATGTTTTTCCTTCGGATTACTTTGAAAGAGAGCCGCTAATAATGTTTCATAGAAAATATCTAGTCATGTTGTAGTTAAGTACAACAGGTTTCCACTGATTCTCCTATACATGGCGAGATCCACAGAAGTCCCATCCTCATTCTTTCCCAGTCTAGTTCCAACCACAATCAGAGTTGACATTGGTTTGGAGTCATGCATATTGAATTTCTTTAGCAACTCTATTGCATACTTTTACTGAGAAATAAAAGTGTAGTTTTTCCTTTGAATCACTTGTAGCCCCAAGAAGTATGTGAGTTCAACAATCATAGACATTTCAAATTATGATTTCACGTGATTGTAAAATTCATCTACAGATCCTTCACTGCTTTCACCAAAGATAATATCATCAATGTAAATCAGTACCATGAATTGATATTTCTGATAATTCTTCACATAGTGATTGTGATCCAATCCTTCTCTTTTAAATTCGAGCTTCCTTAAAAAATAACACAGTAGAGAGTATCACGCTTGTGGTGCCTACTTTAGACCATATAGAGACTTTTTTAATCTTTAAACCTTCATTTCATCATTACCAAGTAGAAAACCTACTGGTTTTTCAATGTAGACTTCTTCTTCAAGAACACCATTTAAGAAAGCTGTCTTAACATCCATTTGATACACTTTGTATCCTCTTTGAATTTCCATGGAAAGAAAAAGTCTAATTTATTCCAATCTATCCACCGGAGAAAATTTATCTTCAACATCAACAACTTCAATTTACGAATAGCCTTTACACACCAATCAAGTCTTATTTCTGATCACATTTCCATGCTCATAAAATTTATTTTTAAAAATCCATTTCATACCAATCACATTGGGGTTTTATAGTCTCTTAACTAGATCCCATGTTTGGTTTTTGTTAATCTGATCCAACTCTTCATTCATGACCTTAACCCATGATTCATCCTTTGCAGCTTCTTCAAATGAAGATGGTTCCACAACTGATAGGAATGAAGATTGTGCATTATTCCTCAATCTCCTTGTTTTCGTGGGAGATGTTCAATCCCCAATGATGTTGGATTGATCAATTTCAACTCTTAGATTTCTCATTTGAGGTTTAGAAGAATTTTCTTCATCCATGGTTTCCTCTTTTGAGTCAACATCATGGTGTGATTCCTGAGTTTTTTTCATACCTTTATCTACTTCTATATTTGGATCGGTTCCATGCTTGAATTCCTCCTCATCTTTTATCACATCAGTATAATAATTCTTTGATAAATTTTTGGTTTTGTCTTCAATGATGTTTACATCGCTTCTTTCCACAATTTTTGCAAGACGTTTATTGAACCATTTGTAGGCTTTTCTATTAATTGAATATTCGTGGAATATTCCTAAATTTGTAGCATCACCATACTTGCCTTTATTTCCTTATTTATTTCAGATAAATAATTTACTTCTGAAAACATGAAAATACTTTAAAGAGGGCTTCCTTCCATTCCATAACTCATAAGGTGTCTTGGTTTACCCCATATAAATCCCTATTCAGTTTTTAATATAAATCGTATCTTGAACAACCTCTTTCTAGTAATAGTGAGAGATACGAATCTCAAGCAGCATAGTTCTGGCCATACTGTTCACCTGTCGATTCTAACGCTAAATAACTTCATTTTTCTATGGAGTTCTCACAACAACCACTTCATGTTGTATTTAATTTTTCTTCAAGTAATTTTCAAACTCAATAGATGTGTATTATCCTCCATTTTTAGACCGCAAAAATTTGATTGTCCATCTAGTATCATTCTCGATGATTAGACTATAAGTTTTCATGCAATCAAGCACTTATAGTTTCCTATGTTTTACCATCACATAAACCATTCTACTATAATCATCAATAAAAATAACAAATTGTCTTTATCCATGAGTTCCGACAATATCTATCGGACCACATACATCAATATGGATGAGATCAAGAAGATTTGATGTTCTTTTCTTCTTTGGATGATATGAACTACACACCAACTTTCCTTGCATGCAAGCATCATAAGTCTTCTCCCATTCATGATTTATATTTGGGATATCCACAAAAATCTTCAATTTAGATATCTTTTCCATGTCTTGTTCGTTAATGTGCCCCAATATCCGATGCTACATGTTGTTTTCTTCTTCAAATGTCATGTAGCAAATGTTCTCTTTACTATCAACTTGATATAGGTTGCCATTTGTTCTAAAAACTTTCATGAGATAATTCCCTATATTTCCTTTGATATTACAACCTTTATTTATTGAAAGTCACTATACGTACTGAGTAACAGAGTTGACTCACATTGAGGAGATTGTGACGTAACCCATCCACATAAAGAACTTCAGTTTTCTTTAGCTCACCAATGGCCAGTTCAGTACTTCCACTTCCTTTGATATTGAAAGCATCATAATTAACGAATCTTATTATTACATTGATATTTTTCTTGACATTTTTTAATAGGTCTTCATTTCCCATCATATGGGATGATCATCAACTATCAAGAATCCAAGTGCTGCTATTCTTGGTAGCTTTGAGAGCTATATATGCAAGGTTTGATTTTTCAACTTTCTTCTTTTCCTTCCATGAAATATTAGTTTAAGTGAAGGATAAAAATGGTTTTTCAAATATCTTTTCCATGTGCATAGGTTCATCATAATCACACTCTTCTTCTAGAGTAGAGAACCTATTTGTAATAACAACACCATCTGGTTGGAGAGTATTGACTTGTCTATGAGTTCTATACAAATTGTTTCTACCATTCATCTGCCTACAATCAAAAACTTTATGGCCAAAGTTAGAATAACAAAAAAAATATCCATAGAAACTGTTTCTTCTATAAGAATTAGGATATGAATTAATTCTCCTTTATTAACTTCCTAGATATTCCTCATTCAAATAGCTCCTTGCCTCTTCATAGTATGACATGGTATGGCCCAGATATCCACAAAATTGACATTTCATAAGTGGAAATGTTTTATCACATATATTCCTCCTCATGTAAACTTTATTAGGAAGATAGTTTGACTTCCTATAATCTCAAGAAACTTGATGATTGTTTTCAGTTCTCCTTTTAGTATGATTTGATAATTTCCCTATTTGGACTTCAGGTGTCTTTGTGATATATCCTACTTTCATCTTGCCTTTATTTTGGACCATTTTACTTCCATCATTCGATTTTTTATCATCAAAACCAATTCCTATTTTTTCCCATGCATGAGGGTCTTTTATCATTCAGAACCTTTTCAACTCCATCATAACCACTCTTAGCTCTCTCTAACATCTCAGCATCTGAAAATTTTCTAAACTAAATTTTATTCTTTGTTTCATTTGAACTTGATTCACTTTCATGTTTACTTATAGTATTAACAAATTTTTCTTCAATTCCCTCACTAGTTTTGGAATTCTGCTCCAGTATAGATGTAAGTTCATTAATGACCTTTTCATGTTCTTCAATTTTGAGTTTTAGTTCAACTATATCTTCTAAGATTTCAAAATTTGTTGAATGTTCTTTTACTATTTCCTCAAGTTGATCGATTTCCGCTTCCAGTATATCAACATATTCTAATAAATCTTCCAAAATTACACTCAACTTTTTTTATCTATTACATTGATTATCAAGATTACAAAAAGCATCCTTAAGTTGAAACTTGAGATTGAAATCAATGATCAACTGATTATCTCTAGATTTATATCCCGATGGTTATGTATTTTCAACAGTAGTCATCATTAACGCATGGGTTCCAGATTTAAATTATGGTTCTTCTTCCTTAAATTATTCACTATCATCATCTTCTTATTCATATACAAAACTATTTATCTATAATTTCTTACCAAACTTGAAGTATCCCTTTTTGAAAAACCTTTTTTCAAGGATTCTGCATGTCTCGAGCTTCACTTTCTTCGTCATCAATCTTTTTTGTGAATCTGGAGGAAATGTGTCCAACTCTTCTACAACAAAAACAAGCCAGAGGTAACTTGCCTTCAAATATCCCTTTCCAATTTTTAAATTTCTTGGAAATGAGAGAAATAATTTCGTTTTTATCATTATCTTAAATAATACTATCTCTTATGATATTTCCTTGATTACTTGATTTTTTGCATCTTCTGGTTTGACTCCCATCTCATATTCCACTAGGTTGCTCAACAGATCATCTAGAGAAAGTTTAGATAGAACCCTTTCCTCAAGAGATGACACCTTTGCATTGTAAAGAGGTGGAAGTCTTCTCAAGTTCTTTTTTACAATATCAATATGTTTGATTTCTTCACCAATCCCTCCAATTGATTCTACGACTTCAATAATTCAATTGAAGAAGAAATATTCATTTTCATGAGGATGTATATTCATATCATCAAACCTGTTGTGTAAAACCTATAGTTTTTACTCTTCACTTTATTGTCTCATTCTTAAATATTTTCAAATTTTTCCCACATAGATGTTGTTGAGGTGAAACTCATAACTTTCATATAGATCTAATCAGAAAGAGTTGCAGTGAGGGAATTTGACACTTTAGCATCTGCATCAAGAATTTTCCTATCTGTATCAGTCATAGAAACCCTTGTTGGATTAGAAACCTGTACTCCTTGTGCAGTAGAAAAAATTACTTCCATTCCAAGAGATCTCATATGAGATCTCATCCTGTTATTCTATATCTTATAGTTACTTCCATCAAACAGGGAAATCCCCTGACATTGGCAGTATTTTCCATGACAGCAAAGAGGGACAGATTTAACACTAGAAACCTTTATGCTTTTATACCACTTGAAGGACCCCGGAACACCATGAGAGGGGATGGGTGAATCAGGGTGTCAAATTTTTTCTTTTAATCTGATGGATCTTGTTCTCACATTGGTAGGAACTAGTTAAACATGTCTAATGAGAAAGTGCATAAAACAAATAATCACATGCAAAGTGAAGACACAATAATTTTACTTGGTTCGCTACTAAGGGCTAAGTCCAAGGAGCATATTCTGACCGTGTGTCATTCATACCAAAATCCACTAATCTTCCCTAATTGTGGAGTACATAAGTTTAGCAGAGTCAATCTGTTCCAGGTTCACTTCATTTAAGACATTTTAGGGATAACACACTGCATCCCCAGATCACTTTTGTTGCTCCCCCTTTCTCACTATGTATGGAAGAATCTGATCTCAGTTTATCGACTTGAAGGTCACTTCAATGGATTGTAATTAAATAATGTATCATCAACTATGGATAGATACTCTTTTGAAGTCATGTTTTCCCTATAGATGTAATCTAATTTTCCATATAATGTATGTTCACAGAATTTTCCTCCATGAATTGGCCTTATTCCTTCATGTACTATAGTGCTCCACATACCACCTCCACATATTTCCTCTATAAACCGTGACAGTGTACTTCCTTTGCAAACTATGTTCTCATACTGCTTCTTCTCTATAGACCAACTCCTCCTATAGATCAACTCCACCTCCGCGAATTGTCTTCTATAAATCATCTTCTGCTCCCACAAATTGTCCTATCATCTGTGTACAACCTTTATTTATTCATACCATCTCCCACTTTTTTGAACTACTTCATCTCCCGCAGAAAAAATCCTCTTCTATGAACCGACCCTTCTTCCTGCTAACAAGTTCTTCCTTCTGCAGACCGTTCTTCCTTTGCGGGTTACAATGCCTCGCAAAAAACCCTTTGAAAACTATTCCGTGAACCGCTTCACCCTTCAAGGAATCGCTCCCCTGCAAACATTTTTGGTCTTAGATGGATTCCTCATGGATTTCTTATAAAAAAATCACACCCTCAATGAAGGGATTGGCACTCTTTATATAGGCAAACATATCTAAAAAATATGCTAATATGAGATTTACCCAAATCTTATATTTGGTACAATGTTCACTGCATATTGTGCTTCTGTCATGAACCATTCTTCTTATGTGGTCCACGTACTGCTATTCTTCCTTCGCTAGAGTTAAATCACCAACTTGTTTCCACCAACGACAAGCCATTCCATGAACTTTCATTCCTTTGTTGCGGACCATTTTAGTACCGCAAACCGTTCCCCTACATGACCACATACTGCACTTCACAGTTTCATTTTCTGATTTCCTACACTGTTCCACGTACCATCATTGACAGTCCATGAACTGTTCCTAGAAATCTCATTCTGCACACTACCTTTGCGATTCACATACTGTACACTTCTACACAGAAAACCTTCCTTTTCCAAAAACAAACCCTTGATTTTGAGACCCAAAAATTTGGAAAACACTGGGAAACTATGCCACCTTAAACATCTTCTTTGGTTTGTACTATAAGATCACTTTTATTGAAAACTTCTTAATCAAACCAATGTGGATTGACAACAAACACAAACCATACTCCATTTTCAGCAAATAACAGCTTTGGTTCTAATAAATATAACATTTTTTACTAATTTTTTTGGAAATATCTAATTCATTTATTTCACGTAGACATTGAAATGAAATTAAATAATTTTTTCATTATTTTTTTAAAATTATTGATTTGAGTTTATTTTATTACAATAAATCAAAGTAAAAGGTTGTTGGTTTTGCATAAACATGTTAGTTATCATATCCACATAATAAGAGATCATAGATTGGATAAGTGTTCATGATTAAAGGTACCATAAACTCTTGGAGATGAAAAAAATAGATGCTTTTCCCAACATCCTTTGATCCAAAAAATATGATCACACTACATGATCATCCAAATAATGTGTATAGTTATGTCCTGTAACCCAACACATTCAAACAACAAGTGGGTTGACTCTAAAAAAAGTTTGATGATGTTATTTGAAGATAATGTTGCATATGTCACTCAAATAAAGAAATATTACATCAAAAGTAATCAAACGAAACATATCCCAATGAAGTTATTGTCCTTCACTCAATATAATATAATGAATAAAGACATTAACATACAATATATTTGATCAAGTGACAACGTGAAAAATATATTCACAAATTCGATGTCGATTGAAACTTTCAGAAAACTTGTTCATGGTATAAGAATGCATGGATAATAAAATTTCTAATTACCCTTATCTTGTAATTTTCAGGGGCCTTTAGAGTATCTACACTTTTCATTATTCTGATTTTTATCATTGTTCTAGAATTTTTTTTGATGAGATGACATATAAATGCACATGAACACCTATATTATAATGGATAATGAACATTAAAGTTGGGGTGATAAAGTGAGTCTAAATTGATGGGCAATAACCACCAAACTCACCTATAAAAGATAAGACACACCATTTTACCATGATACATAATTATCATAAATATAATGATACTTTTCATAATTTCTTTTTTCATTCATTCATTTCGTTTTCTTTAAATTATATTATATTTGATATAAATTTACATCGGTTTGAAGAGACTACATTACAAATAAAACCATGCAACACATAAATACATATAAGTCCTTTGATCCCCAACCAAGACCCACATAGTTGAACCATGAGAGGTATATTATATTTTATATATTATATCTTCTATCTCAAAATAAACTATATCATATTTTAATTTCACAAAAATATATATCTAAATCTTTTTTACGTGATTAATTTTCTGTGTTCCCTCTGTTGGGTCTATCTCGCTTCCTCCCATTTATACTCTCAAACAACCGACGTCCACCGTCGTCATGTCCTTCGCAAAGACCATCTTTAAAGGTATTGGACCTTGTTCTTTTCTAGCTACCATGGTAGCTGGTTATTGCACCAACTATAGCCACCATGGAGGACTTCAATGGTAGGTGGCTGCCCATTGTGGAAGTCCAATGGTTGGTGGAGGGATTGGTGGGGGAGTTGTGTAAAACTTGACACCCCCACCATGGCTATAAAAGGAGGGCCTAGGGAGCCTTCCAGTATAATTAATCTGATCCAAGAGAGCTCTATTGTATCTAAAGAGAGTCAGGAGAGCTCAATTTGTGAGAGAGAGAGAGGTGCAGAGAGATATTTTTTTAAATGATTTGTTCTTGGTGAAATAAAGGCTATTTTCTCCCTCCATTATTCTCTATTAGTGGTCAGATAATCACAACAAGTGGTATTAAAGGAGGGTCCAGTGAAACGGGGCAGTGGAAATTTTCCAATGACCGGAAAATTCAAGTTTCCTGGAATCATGTTTTGAATTCATATTCTAAAAGCCCATGTGGAGAAGATTCCACTGGCACAACCAACATCATCATCGCATGAGGAAAAATATGAAGTACATTGTATAAAAATCATGTGAAGATATGTGTAGATAGCCTCAACATGGATAAAGGAGAAACATCTTCCAATATGTGGCATAGGATACTCGGCCACATGAGTGAAAAAGGGTTATCTACCTTAAGGAAGAAGTACATAAGTATTGACAAGGATACATCACTTGATCCTTGTAAATACTGCTTGTATGGGAAGCAGTATAGAGTCTCATTCAATACTGCTTCATCATGGAGATCAGAGTTGCTGGATCTGGTGTACTTTGATGTATGAAGATCCATGGAGGTGAATTCACTCAGAGGTAACAAATATTTCCTATCCTTTATTGATGATGCATCTCGAAGGGTGTGGGTGTTCTTCATGTGGACGAAGGACCAAATACTGGACTACTTCAAGATGTTCCAGGCCATGTTGGAGTGTGAAACTGGAAGAAATCTGAAGTGTCTTCATTCAAACAATATAGGAGAGTACACATCCATGGAATTTGATGCCTATTGCAGGAGTCAGGGCATCCGACATGAGGACTATCCCACACACCCCACAACACAACGAAGTTTCAAAAGGATTAATAGAACCATCATGGAGAAATTCAGAAGCATGATGAGTTTGGATAATATCCCTAATCCATTCTAGGGAGAAGCTGTTCATGTTTCTTTCAACCTTATCAACAGATCACCATCAGTCCCTCTGAATTTTACGATTCCACAAAAGAGATGGTCTAGTAAACATCCCTCATACTCTCATTTATGAGTATTTGGATGTTTGGCATTTGAACATGTATCCAAGGAGTTCAGGTAGAATCTATAAGGGAGATCTACTCCATGCATCTTCATCGACTATAGAGATTAGGAGTTTGGATACAAGATTTTGGACCTGAAGGAGAAGAAGGTGATCAGAAGTAGAGATGTCGTGTTCCATGAGAACCAAACGATCAAGGAAATTTTAAATCCTAGAATGTATCTAAGAGAAAGTGTTGAGGACTCAATTCATGATCCAACAACCGTATTAGAACCACCTGTCAATGAAGAGGAGGTGGTTCAATAAGAATCATCGACAGTAGACCAGGAGGTAGTGGAGGAGTATATTGAGCAGGGGGAGACTCAATCATCTCTACAAGAAGTTGAAGAACCATCATAAGAGCTAGGTGATTTTGTGCCTCCTAAACCTAATATTTCACAGTTTCGAAGATATTTATGCGGAAGGATTTCATCAAAAAAATATTCAGAGTCGGAGTACCTATTTTTGAATGATGAGGGGGAGCCTGAAGGATATCAAGAAGCATATCAACATTTGCTATCGACGGATACACAATTTGATGGATTGACAACTGTTGCGACTTGTGAAGATCCACACGAAGGATAACCTACTAGATATGCTTACAAAGGTGGTTTCTAGAGAGAATCCAGACCATTACAGTAGCTCCAGAGGATTGAAAATGGAGGGGGAGAATTGTTGGACCTTGTGCTTTTCCAACATCCATGGTAGCTGGTTAGTGCACCAACCATAGCCACCATGGAGGACTTCAATGGTTGGTGTATACCCATTGTGGAAGTCTAATGGTTGGTGGAGGGATTGGTGGGGGAGTTGTGTCAACATTGACACCCCCACCATGGCTATAAAAGGAGGTCCTGGGGATCCTTCCAGCATAACCAATCCAAGATAAGAGAGCTCCATTGTATCCAAAGAGAGTTAGGAGAGCTCCATGTGAGAGAGAGAGAGGTGTAGAGGGAGAGTTTTGTAAATGCTTTGTTCTTGGTGAAATAAAGGATGATTTCTCCCTCCATTCTTCTCTATTCATAGTCAGTGAATCACAACAAAAGGAACACCACCATGGAGACCACCACATAAAGACGACTGTTGCATCAAGACGACGCTCGACCTCATTCAAATTTATCCTTCGCTTCTTCTACCAAACATACCACCATTAGAGCAGCACATATCTCAATTAAATTTATCTTTCTTTTATTTTGATTTTCTTGCGAATAATTCTTATTTTTGTTTCATTCTAGGTTTTTTTTTACCAAAGACAATTGCATCAGTTTCTCTATCTCCTGTATAGACATAGAGATGGATAAAATTCTATGCACATTTGTTTTTCTTGTTGACCTTCCTCTCTCAGGTTTAATTAAATCTCACAAACATGATACCCTCAATTGTTTTTTGTTTTTATTTTTCCTAACATTACTATCTTATTTCAATAAAAAAATGCGTTATGGATTTCTAATATTATAGTCATGGGGTTGATTTAGGGGCATTTATGGGCGTGTGTTGGTAGTCCTTTTGAGATTCAATTGGATTGCAACTACATACCCATTAGCGTTGAGTTTAATTGGAATTAAAACAATAAATGAATAAAAATATGGGTTTGGACTCTAAAAATGAAACATCATTCAAGGATAGAGACCAATAATTCACCTTAGTTTCCTCCATTTAAACTTAAAAATTTAAAAATTGTACTCTTAATGAACTAGGAATAGTTGTACCTAGCTTTATTTTGAATCAATCTATACTTGGAATAGTTAATCTTAGGCATAACTAGATTCAAGGAAAATTTCCTGAATAGATATTGGCATATATTATAAGATTAGAGTTCTTGAACCTAGATAGTTCTAATGCAAAAAACATCACTTGTATTGGAGTGAAATATCCATCAACTCTGTCAATGAAAAGTTTCCATTCAACATCCGTTCCATCCTCCCAAATCTATTGGGATGTGTCTCGTAAATTTTTTGAAAACTACTGAGAAAAAATCTGCTTGGTTGAATTCTTATGATGGTATAAATTTTGATAGGTCTATGGTATTTTCTTTGGAAAAAAATTACTAAGATAAAGAGATATCAAAGGGGATTTTGGGTAGATGTTGTGTTGAGTGGAGAGATTCCATTATCCAGTCAATAGAGATTTGGATAATACTTTCACTATAACTACTATTTGCTATTTTTATGATGCATGTAAGTGATGTTTTAGCATATATACAATGGCCCATATAATTTTATAATATCTCTGTGGATGATATGAGTGACATGTATTATAAAATTTTGATATTTATAAATTATTATTGACATAACCCCTATAAAATATTATTTATAAATTATTGTTAACATGACCCTTAGTTGACATGGATGTATAATATTGGTCAAAATAAAAAGCTATAACTTTTTTTTATCTATTAGTTTCAAAAGACAGACAAGGAAAGTTGTAGTCATCTAATTTTTAAAAAAGAAGTATGATATGTGATCAATAAATAATTATAAGATATAGTTAAGTTCCATCACTTTTCATATACATCTCATCTTTTTTTAGGATTAATTGGTCATAGTGGAATGAAGTGAGATGTGTCATCCAATGTTATAAGTACAACACAAACAATATGGTAAGATTTGTGTGTATTGTTATAATTATTAATTTATATTGCAATTTTTTTTTCTTTTGGGGGAATGGAGTCCTTAAATTATGTGTTTGTGGGTGTGTGGGTGGGGTGGGGGTGGGGGGTGAAGGCCTTAGGGTGTTCGATGACCTGGGGGTTTTCCAAATTTCGTACATTTTTTTGGGGTGGCATGAAAACCCTTAGTGGGGCTGGAGGCTTGGGGTGGCCCGGAGGCCTTACATTTTTCAGGGATGGCCTGTAGGCCTTAGGTGGCCTAAATTCTTGAGGGGTGGCCCAAAGGCCTTACATTTTTCTAGATGGCCTAGAGGCCTCACAATTCTGGGAAATTTGTTACAATAGATGCTACAGTGTGCCGTTATAGTAGATGCTACTGTGCGCCACCAAATTACTTGATATAGTACTCCCGATATTGTTCCCCTATAATTTTTTCTTCAGTCAAGTGTCAAACCCAAAACCTCAAGTATACCAATCCCCTTTTCCTAGTCAGCTCTGCTAGGGAGGTGTGTTTAATTTTATAGTGAATTATTTTTGAAACAGGTCTTATGCTTTTTATCTTTTTTTTCGGGAAGATTATCACATTAAAATTTTGTATCTTTATGTATGTTAATTTTGTTTCCTGAACATTATTTAATAATGTATAGAGTGAAGAAATCAGAAGAAACAAATTTGGTGAAAATTATGGATAATATAAGTGTGGATTGGAGCTTGTAAGAGAGCCTAATTTATTATGGATGTCTCAGGGATTACGATGCATTCCCACCGAGACAAAAACACCTTCACATCGCTCATTGCATCCCAAACAAAAGCCTAATGGATGTTACCTTGTGCCATAAGTGGTTTATAGATAAGGAGAAAGAAGGTATCTATCTCTCCACTCTCTGTGTACTCTATAATTTAAATTATATGATAACTTTTATAATAACTTCAATAATATTAATTACATCACAATCAAAGATGTTGTTGGAAAAAATGATCAGAATTTGAAAAAAAATTATATAAATTTGAATGATTTAGCCCATTGGATAATTTATACTTGATAAAACACATGAAGGAAAAAATTATGTCGATATTGGAGAGCCTCATGTATCATCCTGCACTAGGTGTGAGCATAAAATAAAATCTTTTCAAAATGATGCAGGAGCTAGATGTGACCAATATTATTGGTTTATGATTTTGGTAAGTTTTATTCCTTTCATTAGTTTCATTTTAGACCTGTTCATAACCATGGAAGAAGTATGAGCAATGAGTTCATGACAGCATTTTTTAATGATGTTTTATTTTTCAACAAACACGGTAGAAAGTATGTTTTTGAAATCCACTGTGATTACTTTTATTAGTTTTTTTGCCACAAAACATATTTTTTATTATTTTTTATTAGTTTTTTTGTTGCAAAACATATATTATGTGATTAATCTATAATTGAATGATACTATTTCATATTCATCAATGTATTTCATGGACAATTTTAAGTATTTAATTAATCTATAATTATAAAATTAATGTTTAATTTAATTTATGTTTATGTTTATCTAATGTTAAAATAGATATTAAATTAATGATGTTTAAAATAAAACATCATGACTAGTAAAACCAAAACAAGATTTTTGTATAACATTTTATTTACATGATTTGGTGAAACTATCGAATGTTGGAGCATTTGATCTTCTGTAATAATCTAAACTTTTTACATTTACATTTATGGAGGTTATGGACTCATTGTAACCTAGATCATCATCTGAATCATCCCTCCACATACTCGAGGAGCGTTCCTAGTCCCCCAGGCTGACGACAAGCACTATAGGTATCAAACATAATCGTTAGGGATGATTTCACCCTAAAAAAACCAAGCATAAACCTCCCAACATGGAATAACAATATAGAAACCAAAGTACATGCCAAAAGGCGTCTCAAAAGATAATCAAATAGTACAGAGTTACAAAACTACAATGGAGGTTGAATGTGTTGGGACTGAAAATGATTGTCCCACTATTGCACCAATAATTACGAGATAAAAATAAAATGATAATATGTGAAAATAAATGGCACTAGATGTAACGTGGAAAAACCTAAAAAATTAAGGGTAAAAAACCACAGGAAAATAGGACCACTATGGGTAAAAGTGGGTACACACTCCCTCACTATTATAAGGAGAAAACCCTAAAAAATATCTTTCTTGAGTAAGTATGAGAACTTCCTCAGAAAATACCACACTCAAATGAGATTTGTTGGTGATGAGATTTCCAGTGAACTGATCCTAGAAATGTTGGGGAAGGTCTCCATTTATAGGCTACTGCCAGCCTTGCCCAACATCTCCTACTACCTTCTCTCACCAGAGGTTTGGTGGAGCTGACCACCAACTATCTACCATGTCTGCTCCCTTTGAAAAATTGGGGGCGACACTGTTTGAACTTATCAGAGTTAATCTCCTCTGTCAGGAAATCTTTCAAATTTTCTTTATTGTGATTTTTTTCATGTACACACTTCCTTACTTCACTACATCCCAGACAAAGTGATATTGTACCCCAATGTGCTTCGTCTTGGAATGAAAAGGTAGATTCCTTGCAATGTGAAAAATGCTCTGACTGTCACAAAATAATAGAATCTGCTCATGTCTGTGCTCGAGCTCCCCCAACAACCTTCTCATAAATTTTTTTTATTTTCAAGCATTTGTAGCTATTATGTACTTTGCCTCCATCATGGATAAAGCCACAACTGACTATAAATACAGCTCACAACTCCTCCTGCAAGAGTAAACATATAACCACTAGTTGATTTCCTCTAGTTATAATCATATACAAAATCTAAATCAACATAACCTCTGATAGTGAAATATGATACTTCGTAACATAATGAACCATTTGAGATCTCCTTAATGTATCTCGGGATCCTCTTCACTATGCTCCAATGCTCATGTCTTGGATTTTCCATGTACTGACTAACTGCTCCCGCTGCATGTGTAATGTGTGGTCTAGTAAAAACCATAATGAATATCAGACTAACCACTACTGATGCATACGTTTCTTGAGATATCTCCATCATCTTTTCACTTATAGGACTCGTCGTAGAGGATAACTTGAAATTAATAGGAAATGAGGTAGATATTGTCTTACAATCTTACATGTTGAAGCGTTTTAAGACTTTTTGCAAGTAATTCTTCTGTGGTAGACAAATCTATCCATTATCTATGTCTTGGTAAATCTGCATCCCAAGAATATTTTTTGTTGGTTCCAAGTCCTTCATATCAAACTCCATAGCCAGCTGTGACTTTTTTATCCTAGATATAATCTTTTTTGGAGTTTGTAATCAACTTGTCATCCACATACAACAGAATAATGATTAAATTATTACCATCTGAACCCCTAAAATATGCACAAGGATCTAAATGAAGTATTATGTATCCAGTACTCATGATATAGGAATCAAATCTCTTGTACCAACACCTCAATGTCTGTTTGAGACCGTATATAGATTAGTTCAACTTGCAACCCAAGTTCTCTTTTCCTTTTTCTGTAAAGCCTTCCGGTTGGAGAATATATATCTCTTCATCAAGATCACCATGGTGAAAATTAGTATTCACATCCAGCTGCTCTAGATGTAAACTATATATAGCACACATCTCCAGAACTATCCGAATAGTCATCAGTCTAATAGAAGAAGAAAATATTTCCTTGAAATCAATACATTTATTCTGAGCAAATATTTTGACCACCATTCTTGCACAATATCTTTTCACCTGGTCCTTTCATGAGGTAATGGAACAAGATCCCAAGTCTTGTTCTTGTTCATGACTTCAAGTTCCTTTTGTATTGCCGCCATCCATGAGGATACATTTGGACTTTGGGTCACCACCACAAAAGAAGATGACTCTCCATCCTCCGTCAATAAGTAGTATGTAATATTGCTCTCAGTGACATAGTTAGAGCACCATATTAGTGCTCTTTCCTCCCTAGTTGACCATCGTAGTCTAGACTCAATCAGTACTTGATATTTGTGCTCTGGTAATGTCTCAGAGTAAACTGGTTCTTCCTTGGATTTTCCTCTACTTCGACTCTTGTTGTTTTTGTATTCTCTTTTTCCATGTCTCGATTAGTTGTCATTTTCACCTTGTCTTCTACAAAAATGATATCTCTTATGATGATAATTTTTCGGATAGTGGAGTCCCACAAATGATACCCCTTCACAACATCAACATTCCCAAATAAGATACATTTCCTAGATCTTGAATCCAACTTTGATCTTTCCTGGTCATTAAACATTTCTTATACAGGACTTCCAAAAGTATGTAACTGAAAATAGTCAGCTGGTTTACCAGTCCACATCTCCATCAGTGTCTTAAAATCAATCTCTAGTGAAGGAGAACTATTGATCACAAAACTTGCGGTATTCACTACTTCTGCCTAAAATGTTTTGGAAATTCCTACAGTCTTCAACATCACCCTTGTTCTATCCAACAAGGTTATGTTCATTCGCTTTGCCACTAATTTTTATTGAGGAGTGTACACCACCGTGAATTGTCTCTTGATGCCTTCATGTTGACAAAAATTATCAAACTTCTCACTTGTTTATTCTCCATCACTTTCGGTACTCAAACACTTGATCTTCTTTCCAGATCCAAGTTCATTATGAGATTTGAATGTTTTGAAGACTTCAAAAACATATGCATTATTCTTGATTGGATACATCCAACATCTCTTGGAATAATCATCAATGAATGATATGAAATACCTTGCTCCTCCCAGGGATATAACCGGTGTTGTCCAAACATCAGAATATATAAACTCTAAAATCTCCTTACTTATTGACGTAGACGTCCTGAACTTTAACCTTTGTTGTTTTCTCAAAATACAATGATCAAAAAATGGAAAGGATACCTTTTTATGACCAAACAACAACTTATGATCCGCAAGAATCTTCAGAACTTATTCTGACATATGGCTGCGATTTTGATGTCGTAACATCATCAACACTTCCATCGAGGTAGTTGATGTGACAACTATCTATGCCTCCTTGTATGTTTCACCCATAAGCATGTTCAAGTTATTTGAGATCTTTTCTACATTCATTACCACAAGTGTTCCCTTCACAATTCTCATCACTCCATTCTCGGTGAGAGTCTTGCATCTTATGTCATCAAATTGTCCCAAAGACAATATATTCTTCTTCAATCCCTTCACATGGCGTACTCCTTGGTTTTTTCAAACAATACCATCATGCATATTTAGTTTGATGGTACTGACCCCAACGATCTTCAATGTGTGGTCGTTATCCATGTACACAAGTCCTTTCAGGACAATTTTATATTGTTCAAACCATTCCCATCAAGACGTCATGTGACATGTTGCTCCTGGGTTAATTATCCATGCGTTGTTGAGATGATGTCTACTTCCAGCAGTCGTCGCCACTTCACTGATTAGTATATCTCAACTTCCAAAAGTACTCACCACATTTCTATTCATTCCATGATTCTAGCTCCCACTAGAACCGTGTTCCATCATCACATCTTCCGGTCTTTCACCAATTGTCAGTTGGAAATTATCCTTCTACAAAATTACCTACATCTTTATTTATCAAAATATAAAATTATCCCCAATGAATTTTTCCACCATTTGAACATGTCATCAGACCAGAACATCCACTATTTCACAATGGTGTATTTAATAATCTCAATAATTTTTTTTGATGTGAAAGATCAACTAGAGTTATAATAACAGATCATACTCAAATTTACGTGAATTATTAATACCCAAAAAAGTAAATAATACCGAGCTAGAACCTTGTTCTGATAATACTTATTAGGACCAAAAATGATTGGCCCATTGGTGCAGTGATAATTACAAGATAAAAATAAAATGAAAAAATTCGGAAATAAATGGCACCAGATGTAATGTGGAAAACCCCCCAAAATGAATGAGGTAAAAACCATAGGCAAATATAATAATCATTATGGGTAAAAGTGGATATAGAATCCCTCACTATTATAAGGATAAAACCCTCATAAATATCTCTCTTGAATAACTGGGGAAACTGAATCACAAAATACCACACTCAAATGGGATCTGATGGTGATGAGATTGTTGGTGACCTATTGCTAGAAACGCTGGGGAATCTCTCCATTTGTAGGTTGTTACCATCCTTGACCAACACCTCTTGTTGCCTTCTCCTACTGGAGGTTTGGTGGAGCTGGACACCAATCATCTACCATGCCTTCCCCCTTTGACAAATTGGGGGTGAAACCATCTGTGGAAAACGAAGGATGATAGAATGAAACAAAATGGAAAACCAACAAGGTCAACACCAAAACTCTAGCCATCTGGTTCCATGAAATCGAAGCTTCGATCACCATCTCTATGTGATGCTCAAGTCACCACCATGGTCTCAACAACTATCTACTTCCCAAGGAACATGCAGAAACCTGTACAAGACATGATGTAGAGACCCAATTTTTTCCTTGTAAGACTTTGAAGTGTTTATATATATTTCCAGAGTTAGGCATTGAGATAATGTGTGATTCTGAGACTCAGTGTGCCTGAAAATAATTTTATAAAAAGTATTAAATATATTTTATATTTCTCACACATAGTTTTTTAAATAAAACTGGATAAATCTTTAACAGTTGATCGGATCAGAAATCCAAGTCCACGGTTGTGTTCGGAACATGGTGTTTACTATAGGCATGACATAAAATGAGTTAGTGCAGGACGTTTGGACCCCTCGTTCGTTGGCGGTGCATTTTAGTGGATTAATTAATTAATTAATTTAATTAATTAATTCAGTTTTGACATAGAGATATGTTTATAAATATATCACCCTATAAAACCTTGCAAGGGTTGGATCATTATTTCTAGAATTATTTGGCGAGAGCTTCTCCCTCCTCCATTGTCAAATCACGCCGAATGATGCCAAATCTTTTAATAAAGTTGAATCCAAGCACGACAAATGCATCAGATTCCTTCAAATTTTTGACAAACACATTCTTCACCAGTGATCGATCCAAAATAGAGGTAGGACCCATCAATTGGTGTTGTTTTGCCCTTTTGTTTAAACTATTGAGAAAATATATATTCTTCCATGGATCTGTGCCCATTGTAGAACTTTCATGTGCCAGAGTATTGAGATATTAATTTATTTATTTTGTTTATCTAGCCCTGGATCATCGTTCTTGATCGTTGGGAAAAAACATTTGACCAACGATCGTTCAAAAATTTATTATGGTGTTTTTATCCCTTGATCATTTGTGTTATTCGTCAGTTGTATCCCTGTGGTCCCATCTTAACTTTGCTGGGAGGTATCGAGCTCTATTAGAACCCTGGATTCACGGTGAATTGATGAAACGACAATGGTTTGATTAACCGAGCATAGATTTGGGATCGTTGCAAGGTGAGGATGGTAGATCCAATGTTTAATCATCAATATCATGATGAACGAAGGCACGTCGACATGCATAATGAATGGATAAACCTTTGCCAAATTTTGGTGGCCGATTTCTGGAAAATGATAGCCGACAAGCGCAAGATCTGATCAGATTTGAAGTGCAGGATCAGATCTAAGATTTTTGCGGAAAACCAAACTACATGCCATGTAGTATGAATAAAACACAATGTGTATCTCCATTAGTGGTGACACTAGCATTTGGGAAAATTTAAGGGGAACATGTTGTGTAACCCTCCCTCACACGCAGTGTACCCTTCCTCAGTTAGAAAACCCGTGTGGAGGGTTACACTGATGGGAATATGTGTGGAAGTACTTGACCTAGAGCACACTGTGTACTAAAGTACATGGACACAAGGTTCGAGTACATGAACACAACAAACAGTACATGACCCAAGCCCCAGATAGGTTGGACACGTTGTGTAGTCCATCTACATGGTGTGTACCCATAAAAGGTTGGGAGTTGTGTACCGACTAGGGAAATAGGCATAAAACAAAGAGGGAACACACACCATGTGGGTCCCTCACACACCGTGTACCCCTTGATCTATTTTGAGAATAATTTTATCATTACTATCTCTTTCATTGGAACTTGTATTTTGGCCCATGAGTAGTCTATCCTGAGTGTTTTTCTGCATAGAATGCGATGGTGATCTCAGTTTTGGTTTTTGAGATATCATGTGAAATATTCTAGGATTGGTACATACAGAGGTGACACATGATGATGATAATGATCATGCAGAGTCACCAGGGTTTTCTGGGTGTTACCCTCCAGCAGGGTTGGGCAGTGGTGTTCCCTAATGACCTTATTTTGGGTGTTACCCTCTTACAGGGATGGGCAGTGGAGTTCCCTAAATACCTTCTTCTGGGCATTACCCTCCCACAAGGTTGGGCCATGGAGTTACCCAAAAACCTTATTCCAGGCGTTACCCTTTAGTAGGGATGGGTAGTGGAGTTCCCCGATGACATTCCCAATCATTACCCTCCAGCGGGGCTGGGCAGTGGAGTTCCTCGGTGAATAGAAGAGTAGGACCCTCCTGTAGTAATAATTATTGAGATCCTTACATGAAGTTTGTAGCCCCTAAAATGTGAAACACAGTGATGAGACTTGGTTTGACATAGATTTGGACTCACGATGAAGAGAGACACTTTTCCCACTGAGACATGTTCTTGTGACGTGACCTCAAACCATGTGGGTGAGTCAGTGTCGCCCAAAGCGGATAGTATCGAGGTGTGGTGATTGAGTCCCTTAGACTTGTGTGTTCAGTGTAGACATGTGAAATGTTGGGCATTGTTGATGGACTTTTGGAACTTTTGGTGACTCTTCTTCTTGGGCTGAGCTATGAGATGGAGATCCCTTTATTATCTCATTTGGATTTATTTTAATGAGCACACACACACACACACACATATATATATATATATATACACACACACCCTTCTTTGGTACCCAATCCTTGGGTTTGGTTACTCTCCTTCGAGGAGATGTGAAGACGCGTGGGGTATACCGCATGATTTCTGTGTCTAGCTTATCAGGATTGGATGAGTCTACTCTCATGCTATAGGTGGCGAAGGCTCGATAGGTAGTTCATCTACTCACCAGGTTTATCCCTTTGTGCTTGGATGATATTACTTTAACTCTTATTAGGTTGAGCTGTAATATTTCATTGTACCTTATGTATCTGTTATCCTTATTTTCTATTGCATCTCTTAATGTTCCCCTTCAGTTTTCAGGGTGTTCTACGGAGTATGTTTATACTCACCCCTACATGGGATTTTTCCGCACGTGTCACGTCTTATGCAGATGACAGAAAAGTTGATCATGAATTCAAAGGATCTTAGGTATACAAGGTGTTTGTATCATGTACAATGGTCATAGATTTGGATTCAGGAGATGGAATCTTTCAGTTGTTTACATTCTCTAAATTTTTTTAAGGTTGGGGCACATTTCTGGTTGGATGTGTATTTTCCCCCTTTTTCCTTTCAGTTTACACTACTGTACTTTTGTACCATCTAGAGGTTCATGAATGTTTGGTCTATTTATAGCAGTGTTTCATCTTTTATTTCTTTTACTTTTCACTTTTTCATGAGTTGGCTATGTGTGTGTGCGTATAAGTAATTAGACAAAGGCCTTCCTAAGTTAGTTCTACCTTTGGCGCTTGTCTCCACACCATGGACTATGGAGGCGAGCTTGGGGTATTTTCTTCTCAAGCCCCAACATGGGTCAGGTCTTGACACATGAAGACTACATTCCCACCATCATGAGTATGTAAATCATGAGTCAAAACCAATAGGATACCACCATCAGTCCATTTAATTTCTTTTATTAAAGAAACCAATTATGGTAGATTGAAAAACATGGCATGACAAAATAGGTTTTCATTCCCCTTTATAAATCATGAGAATAAGCAAAACATGAAGCATGAACTTCCTCAAAGTGTTCCATTTTTAAAACCATTTCAAAAATATGGTGCTTTTCTAAAACAATACTAATTTCAAATGAAATCAAACCTTTATCTTTAAAACATCACAACTTTGAAAATAAAATCACACATGGTTTCAAATATTTCAAAAATCCAATTAAGGAAAACATTTTGAAATCCATTTCCCCATTTTTCCCTTCAAAGCTTTTACACACCCAACTCAAAGGTAAGCAAGGAAACAAGAGTAATAATAATTAAGCACAACCAAAGTAGGTTACAAATAATGTTAATAAATCGATAGAACAATACTAGTCAATATCAAGACTAAAACCATAAAAGGAACAACACATCAAGTAAGTTCATCCAATAAAAGAAACACACATGCCAAAATGTATAACAAAATGCGTAACATATGATACATATCATGTGGTAACTCCATATGGACTAATGGGAAAGTGCGAGACACGCAAATTAGACCTACTGTTGGTAGGTTAATGGTCAAAATTTTTAAATCGAATCACTCCTACCTAGTCTCATCAGTGACACCCCACTATCCTAGTATTATATACAACTAGGGGTGAATCCTCATCATGTAATATCAACCATCGTAGACATGACCCCTGACTTCTCACTTAGTAGCACTGGATCCCCTATGTAATAACCAAAAGAGACGGGCTACTAACAAACAATGTCTTCACATGACAATAACAAGCCCCAAAGGCTAACATCAAAATCATGTTCTTCCCATCTCCCATTTACCACCCTTAGAAAGCGACTCAATACATAAGCACTACATGAATCTCATATCAAAATTCCATCTCATGGATCCACATAACATCATCAACAAATGAGGGGACTCAATAAGGGCACAAGAAATAATCAACCAAAATCATTTTACAAAGTACCAACTAGGCCTTCAATATTCCCATATAATAAATATGATTTTGGGAAATCTCTTTTTAAAACAACTTGGAATCCAAACTCACCTCCAATCACACCTTAAATATTATTTTCATTAATCATAAACAAACTATCCAAGGGAAAATCTATTTCACTTTACAAAATAATGGAAATCCTTCTTTTACATAAGAAGGGAAACCCACTTTGAAAACTCCATTTGTCTTAAGACCCAATTTACAAATGATTTTCTCATAGAAAACCAACCTTAAAATTTTATCAAACATGTAAAATGCATAAAATACCCATTTACACCAATGCACCATTTCAAATAGGAAATTCCAACCATTTTCCACATGAAAACCAAACCAAGTCAAGGAAAGATTTAACAAATAAAATCTAGATAATCCACACCACAATTATCTAGGTTAAACGTGTATTTAGAAAAACCAAATAATTAATGGACTCTCAAATAAAATAAAATTAATTGGAACCACTTACCTCAAGGGGTGGAACCTTGTCGCCTTCAGAGAAATACATCGGATAAGAACTCTTACCATGAATCAAAACCGTTTCAAACAAAAATCCCAAATTCCAACCAATCCTAATGAAGAAAATCAGCCAAGCATGACCACTATGGTTAGAGGAGTTAGATAAAAGGAGATAAACCAAGAGAAAGGAAGAAAATGAGCTTATACCTCTTGATATGGAAAAAGAACCACTTAAGAACCACTCCAAATCCACTTGGAGAAGTTTGAAGAAGGTAGTAGAATCCCTTGGAAGGCATTTGGGTCGTGGGGTTTGAATGGAGGAGGTTTGGGGTGAAAGACTCAATTAAAAGGAAAGGTAAAAGACCAAAATACCTCAAACTATGTAGGCCGCATGATTGTCTCTCATGATTTACCAAACCATGCGTAGACTGTGCGTCTACCGCTGTCCAAGGTTGCACGATTTTCTAGAATGATTTCCTTAACCGTGCGTAGATTGTGCGCTCCCTCCTGACCAACTGCAGAAGGTTTCACGGTTTCTACTACATGGTTTTCAAAGGGTGTTCCTTAATCTCGATCCCCTGGAAAACCCTCCAAAAATCCCAAAAATTCAACCGGGAACACCCTGAACCTAAAGGGGAAAACCACCAAAAGATCACTACCAAGAAAGTAACACCTCAGGGTGTCATAAACTCCCCACCATGCCAATTTATTCCCAAAGAAAGTCCTCAGAAACTAAGGGCAAGCGAGAATGGTGAGGCTACCTCTCTTCTAAGGAGAACTTGAACACCAACCAAGTACCCAAAACATCAAAACCAAGAGCATGAGATACAAAAAACTCACCCTTAAGTTAGCCCCCACTGAATGATTCAAAACTCACTAACATGCAACACTATAGAAGTCCTAATAAGAAAACTCCCCACTAAATGAGAGTGAAGAAACAATAATAGAAGATGTTGGGATAACCACCCTATGACCGTCTTTGAAATTAGGAATATCAAGATTTCCACCACTGCTTCTAAGGGACTTCTGAATCTCAAACTAGATCATAGGAAAAAACAGAAACACCACCCCTAGAACATCCGTGGTCATTAGAGTTGGACGGCCACACATCCCAAACAACAAAATCCTAAAGGATAATTCTACAAGAATGGGGGGAACACACGATGTCTTGGCACAAGTCTCCCCACTATTTAGAATATCTCTAAAATGGTGAAAAATCAGACATGTGCACCCACAAGGATGATCATCACTAAAGAGACATGATTCCACTAACCATGATGTCCAGCTCAAAACACCATAAGAGATCACATCCTTGAGAACAACCAAGAGGTCACTAGACCCGATCACCCAAAAACAAAACTCCAAGAAACGAGAGGGATACCCCAACCTGCACACACCTCAACTTGGAATGGCATGGATCCAAACCTGGGTCATGAGACTAGACAAAGGGTAACTCGGGGATAAACTTATGAAACATCCACTCATGGTGATCCTGAAGAAAATCTTGGCTCGGTAGCTCTCACTGCCTACCCGAAGACCAACAACTCCTCCTCATTACCCTAGATCACACCTAAGGATTCCTCATGTCATCCATCTAGACAACCTCAACACATGGTCCAAACCATGTATAAAAGGCAACAAGAATTAATAATTAACGAGGAATGAAAATATAAAAAGATAAAAGAATAGGATCAAAATCCCTTTCATCCATTATATATAAGGGAACTGGGTACACAAAAGATAGGACAAGTCCCAAACCAAAAATAAAAAAATTACAAAAGGGAAATCTCCTCAAAATAGTGTTAAATTTCTGACTATCCAATGAAAGAGACAATGTTAAACACTTCCAAAATCAAGCTAGGTATGAGACTTATTCTTCTGATGCTCAATTATCTCACAAAACCTCTGGATATGACCAGGATAGCCACACATATGACAGGTATTTGGAGCTGACGGATAGGAATGTCGAATGTGACTGAGTTTCCTTCCCTGGTATCACACAATAGACATTTGAGCCTTGCTAGCCGTAATGCCATTTATGACACTAGACGAGGTCACATCATCACTTGCCTTAGATTTCCCTACTGATACCACTTCCGCCATGACAACCTTGAACACCACTTCTTTGAAAGTAGTTAGGCTAGACCGAAACACTACATAACTGAGATCAAGATGAAGTCCCCTGGTGATGAACCAAACTGTCTTTGAATCATTGGCAGAAAACTCTAAATAAAAAGGTGCCAGCATAGCGAAACACTCTGCGTATGCTTTCACTGACTGATCAGCTTGATGCACGCTCAAGAAATTCATTGCCTTAGAATTTCTCACCTCCTCAGGATAAAGCTGTTGGATTCAGATAGCCTTGAAACATTCCCAAGACAATGCCCCAAATAGTTGGGCATAGATATCATGCCTCCACCAATATGGTCCCAAACCTCCGAACAAAGTAACGGTTCCCCTCACCCTATAGGTTTCAAGAGTTTGTATCAGGTCAGAAATCTCTTCAACCATATCTAGCCACTCAATTTACTCATGTGGTACTCGATCACCATAAGGGACTGGAGGATGCTGGTTCAAGAACTCTCATTCATGATCCATGATCTGGGAAGAACATGGATCTATCGCTCCATCGCGAGTCTGGGTAGGGTGAGAGACCAGAAGGAAAACTCCTAGATCACTAGGACAACAACTCGAGGCATTCCCTTATTGACTTGCTAGTTTCTTCTTGGGGGACTCATTCTAGAACACCATAAAAAAAACACTCAAATCAAACCACATTAAAATTTAAAAACAAAGAAAATAACCACAACCAATCCAATCCAAACAAGATTACAAAAGACCTCAAAGATTCCACACAAGGGAAACACAATCTCAAAGAAACCAAATCGAGATCACAAGCCCATTTTGAAATTTCCACCCAAAATATTTGGAACATTTCATACCACACACCCAAATCATTTTTGAGATGAAAACATCCTCAAAGTCACTTTCTTTATCCCAAAACACTTACATTGAGGTTAAAAACTTTTTATAAAAACACTAAAATCACCTAAAAAATTTCAGGAATTTCATCACTTGAAACACAATAATTTATTTCTTTGAAAATTGTTTTATCTCAAACACATTTTCTAGAGTTAAAAAAAATTCCAAGAAACTCAAGCAACCCCAAAAAAGGTTTTCAAAATAACCTCAAATACCAAGGAATAAAAAATTGTTTTAAATAATTTTAAAAAGCTACAAAACTACACTTAAATATCCATAAACCCAATCAAACACAAGAAGGGATAAACAAACAAAGGAGTGAAAACACAAAATTTCCCAAAATTCCCCCCTAAGCACCCATGACAACTCAAGATCTGACACAATGAAGAGTTGACCAAGCACATCCCTGAGCCTACTACCTGAGTCCTGACAATTCCATATCCTTTCTACCACTGACCCCTAAATTAAGAGAAGGTGGATCTAAAAAACTTAGGCACCTTTCAAGAAACCTAGGGCTCTAATACCATTTTTAACGAACCAACCTAGGCTTCCATTTGAACTGGTGCTCGAACCGCCCCACCACATACCCGAGGAGTGTCCTCGATCCCCTTGGACTAACGACAAGCACCAAGGGTGGGGACAATTTCACCCTCGATAAGTCAAACATAAACATCCCAACATGGAATAACAGTAAAGAAACCAAGGTACATTCCAAATTACATCTCAAAAGATAACCAAATAATATAAAGTTACAAAACTACAACAGAATTTGAAAGAAACAAAACAGAAGAGAAATGAGGCTAACACCAAAACTCGAGCCATTCAGTTCCATGAAATTAAATTCCTGATCCCCATCTTCAGGTGATGCTCAAGTCACCACCATCATCCCTACAACCATACAATTCTCAAGGAAGATGGCACTAGATAAACCCAAAATCCAAACCTGATGAAACCTACACAATACATGAAGACTACATACCCACCAACATGAGTACATAGGGTGTGAGTTGAAGAAAACAGGATACCACCCTGAGTCCATTTAATTTATTTTATAAAAGGAACCAATTATGTTAGATGGAAAAACATTTCAAGGAAAAATAGTTTTTCATTCCCTTTAAAAATCATGAGAATATGAAAAACATTAAGCATGCACTTCCTCAAAGTGTTCCATTTATAAAGACATTTCACAAGGATGGTGCTTTTCCAAAACAATACCAATTTCAAAGGAAACCAAACCTTTATCTTTAAAACACCACACCTTTGAAAATAAACCCTCACATGGTTTCAACTATTTCAAGAGATCCAACTAAGGAAAACACTTTGAGAACTATTTCCACCCATTTCCATTAAAAGTTATTACACACCCAACTCAAAGATAAGAAAGGAAACAAGGGAAACACTAATAAAACACAACCAAAGTAGGTTTAAAATAATTCTAATAAATGGAAAATTCCAAGAATAAAACAAAAAAAGGATCAATTTATCAAGTAAGTTCATCTAATAAAAGAAACACACATGCCTAAATGTATAACAAAAGGCATGGCATATTATCATATCATGTGGTGACTCCACATGAACTAATGGGAAAGTATGAGATGTGCAAAGTAGACCTACTACTGACAGGTTAACGATCCACATTCTTCAACCAAATCACTCTCACCTAGTCTCATTAGTGACACCCCACTAGCCATGTATTTTGTACTACTAGGGGCGAATCGTCAGCACGTAATCTAAACTATTTTGGAAACCTCCCTTGAATTATCACTTAGTAGCCTTGGATCCCCCATTTAATAACCAAAGGATATAGACTACTAAAAAAACAATGTCATTACATGATAATAACAATCACTAAGGGGTAACATAAAAATCACGTTATTCCTATCTCTCATTTATGACCCTTAGAAATATCCCCAATACACAAGAACATCATGAATTGCATATCAAACATTCATCTCATGGATACACATAACATCATCAACAAACAAGGGGGGTCAATAAGGGCACAAACAACAATCAACTAACATCATTTTACAAAATGCCAACTTGGCCTTCACTTCCCATATAGTATATATAATTTTTGGGAAATCCCTTTTTAAAAACAACTTGGAATCAAAATTCAAATCCAATAACATCTCAAATATGATTTTCAACAATCATAAAAAACCAACCAAGGGAAACTCTATTTCACTTTACAAAACAACACCACCTCTTTTAAAAATGGAAATATTTTTTTACACAAAAAGGGAAACCCAATTTGAAAAATCCATTTGGATTAAAACCCAATGTACAAATATTTTTATCATAGAAAACCAACCTTAACATTTTATCAAACATGTAAATGCATAAAATACCCATTTACAACCAAAAATCCATTTCAAATATGAAATTCCAAAAAATTTCCACGTGAAAACCAAACCAAGTCAAGGAAATATTTAAAAAACCAAACCTAAATAATATACATCGTTATTATCTAGGATAAACATGTATTTAGAAAAACAAAAGCATCAAAGGAAATCTCAAATAAAATAAAATAAAACAGAAACACCTACCTCAAGTGGTGGAACTTGTCTCTTTTGAAAAAATCCATCGGAAAGGAACTCCTACTTTGGATCACAACCATTTCAAAATAAAATCCACAATTCCAACTAACCCTAACCAAGAAAATCATCCAAGCATAACCACTGGGGTTATAGGAGTTGGAGAAAAAGAGAGAAACCAAGAGAAAGGAAGAAGAGGAGCTCATAAATCTTGGTCCAGATAAAGAACCACTCCAAATCTACTTGGAGAAGCTTGATCAAGGTGGGAGAATCCCTTGGAAGGTGTCTGGTTCATGGGTTTTTAATGGAGGAGGATTGGGGAGAATGCCTCAATTAAAAGGAAAATAAAAAGTCCAAAATACCCCAAAATTGGGCAGGCCACACAGTTGTCTCACACAGTTTACCAAACCATGCATAGACCGTGCATCCGCCACTGTCTAAGGACACACAGTTTCCTCACATGGTTTCTTTAACCGTATGTAGAACATAATCTCCCCTCTAACAAAATGTAGAAGTCCACACGATTTCTACTACATAGTTTCTAAATTGTGTGCCTTAACTTTGCGCCCCTATAAAACCCTCCAAAACTCCTAAAAGTTCAACTGGGAACACCCCGATCCCAAAGGGGAAAACCACCATAAGATCACTACCAAGAAAGTGACACCCTAGGGTGTCACACTCATTGTACAAATAATTTTTACCATTACCATCATACCGATGCAATGTTGGAACAGTGAAACATAAATTTTCAAATGATCGCCATAAACAACATAAAAGTAGTAAATGAAAAATAAATATAAACATGTATAAGGTTATGAAATTAGTAAATGATAAATTTGATTTGGTTATTCATAAGGTTAAATGAAATCCAAAGCGAATTGAGACTCATGTTAAAGAGTTATTTTCTAAATCTCTTTTCTTTACATATAATAGTTCCTTATTGACCATATTTTTCTATTAATTTGACTACCCACCCCTTTTACATATTATATAGTGTTTTATCATATAATTTATTGCATTAATTTTCTCCTTACTATCCTTATTAATTCTTAGTCCATACCCTATTATGTTGATATGGAAAACACCCTCCCTCACTTCCTTTTCTTTTGATTCAATTTTTCTCTTCCTTATTTTCCCTATTATATATTTATTATACTACATTCTTTGAACATATAATATACTAATTTTACCTTCTTAGGGACTCACATTCCTATTTATCTTTTTTTTCATTTTTTATGATTAATTTCTGCCATATGTTTTTGTTAAAGAGGACCCTTCCAAAATTCATCTCTTTACAACCTTTCTTTCACTTGAATCTCTATTTTTTTCATTCTATGTTCTTTTATTAATATATCACCTCATTATTTTTCACCCATTTTGGATTATTCTTTTCTTATTTTTAGATTTCCATAATTCTTCACTTTCTTATGCTATGATTATAACATATGACATTGACTTGCAACCCGTTTCTTTTTTCCATGGGTTATCATTCTTATGATTTTTGTATGTTTTTTATTCTATGTGGTATTCATATGAATGTACATGTTATGATGTAATGGGTGAATTTATAATTATACTACCTTTATAATCGATTGAATAATATCAATATCTCATAAGCTGTTATGTATTGTGTCTGATGAGTTAGGCTAACACATTATGTTATGTTGTCTTTTTTGCGAGACTCAATATATTCTTATATGATGACATATTTTATATTTGTGCCACATTCCTATTATTTCCATATTATAATTATACATTTACTCTCATGTCCCGCTTCAATTTGATGAAGTATTATTTCCTTATGTTATGATCCAATTTCATTCTCTATAGCTCAAATGACATCTCAACGTCACTATATTCATCATTCTTATTTTGATTATCCTCTTATCATGATTTTAACTTAACTTATCTTTTATCTATATCCCCATAGGTTCACATGAAATGATAGAAGTACTATGGGGTCTAGGTGCTCAATATCAACATGTAAATTCATGATTTTGTAGTTATGTTTTAAATATGTTGTATTATATAGATAATATTCTAAATAAATTTTTCATTTAGATTCTGGGTATGTATTATTATAAAAGTTTTATGTGAAAAATGTTATAATAATATGTTGATGAGTATTGGGTTATTATAGTTGGTATCAGAGTACGATTTAATTAATTTTGGGGATTTGGTTAGTAATTATAATGGGAAATACACTTTAAATAACCTAGGTTGAAACATTGGAAATCATAAGGTAAAATATATTATTTATTTGAGAATAAAAACTTTTATGTGCATAAATTACCTTTACTTTTCCTTGTTTTAGTAAATATCTAGAAACAAAAGGAACCACACCAACAACTAATGTTATAGAAAATGTAATGATGAGATGAAGAATATGATGAGAGTTGGAGTTGAAAACCTTATGTTGTTACTAGATCATTTGGATCAAGTTATCAATAATAAGTTGAACCATATAGAGTTCCCAACTTCTCCCAAGAAGGAAAAATTTATAGGTGGGTATTTTAAGCGATAAAAACCACAATTTTTTGGTGAAACATTCTATCCATTAATTGAAAAATAATGAATAAATTTTATTAAAAAGATATTTCATGGGCTAAAATTTTTTGAGGAAGAAAAATTCAATTTTGTTGTTTATCACTTATAATGAGAAGTTGGTCAGTGTTGGACAATGATCTAAACCCGAATAAACTAAAGTTGATTTATCTATGGGAAAACCTATTGGTTTTAATGATACACATTTTTGGGTTTCCCTAAAACCAAGAAAGACATGAATTCCAATGGAGTAAAATCTGGGTGAGCCAAAAAAAATTAGAACCAGATCGAGTGGGAGGTAATTTTAGTCTCTTAGGAGTTAAAAAGGTGGTATTGAACATGATGTGGATCGTAGAAAAGACTTGTAGAGGTGTTTCGTTATGGGAATAAGTAATCATAGTTTTATGGGTATTAACAGATCCTTCTAGAACCCTAGTGGCAACCCATTAGGATTTTAGTGGGCTAGGTAGTGGAGTAGTCCCATTGCACTTACGACCGGGAACCTGATGGGGCACTAGAGTCCTAGTGGGGGTCAATTGGGATTTTTTGGAACACCCTGAAACCCACTTAAAATGATGGAATTTTTGGGATTTTGGGGGGAGGGGATGTTTTTTCTTAAGCACCTTCAGATTTGGGATTTTTAGCTAGTTGTGTGTGTGGGAGGGATCCTACCTTGATCCTTTCTCCTCCCCCATTGTTTCATATTTATTTTTGGTTATTTTATAGTTTTTTTCATTGATTGAGGCACCTCTTCATTCCTATTATATTTCCCCCAAATTTTGAATTGATCGTGTTAGGAATTTATGACATATTTTGCAAAGCATTGAGAAATCCATTCATTATCATGTGGATTTCATAAGTGGTAATTAGAGAATGTCTAGATGGGATATTTCATGTCGTTTCTTACCATTTCACTTGAGATGTGTCGTCTAATAAGATTTCTTATAAAATTTTTCAAATTGGGATTAAATTAGTTAATAATTGGGTGGAGGAGAGAGTTTCTGAGTTGAGTTTGGGGTGTGTGGAACCCCCTATTTGAGGTACCTTAGTGTTTCATACAGTACTTTTAAGTTACAAAAGGGATTTGATTAGTTTTCAGAAGTCCCAGAGAATTTTCAGAAGTTTTGGAAGGTTTTTGTAGGTTTCACATTTTTTTAACAGTTATGGGAAATTGTGCAGAAGTCCCAGTTAATTGTGCAACCTCTAGAATTTTTGGACAATGATGATTTTCACAGTTTTCCAAACCGTGGAGTCAAATTGTGTAGCCCTCGGAAACATCTAGTCACACCCTCATGGTTGGCGCATGGTTTTCCAAATTGTGTTTCCAAGACACACACATAATTAAAGGGGTTTTGAAAATTATATTTTAAACTCGATTACTTCCTTAAAAGCCTCATTATTATCCACTTGACTAGAGATATTGAACCTAGAGCATCCTTTGGGTTATTTCTTTCCCTCTGTAGGCCGATTTTACCAAATCTTTGAGCATTGGACCTGGGGAATCAAATGAAGAGTTTTGTTTCTCTTTCCCCTTCATGACCATCTCATTATCTCTTTGAAGGAACACTAGACCAGGGCTTCTATGTCGAATTTATGGTATGCGATGGGGTTTAATGACCATATTCTTATAATCCATTAAATAGAAGGCAGAGAGAGCTCAAACATATGAAATTGTTGTACAATTCTTCGAGATAAACTAGTAGAAGCTAGGTGAATTCTCTCCCACTCTACTTCTTCTTAGAACTTGAAGGCATTGGTTCTAAAAAATGATTTTCTTGTATTTATCGATGTAAAAAAATTTGAAGATCTCTCTTATTTATTGTCCTTAAAACTATGGGTTGTGGGTGAATCTCACAATGCGTTTGAAAAAAATTCTTAAATGATAATTTTTTGCAAAGAAATTATATGGGTGTGAGAATTTGGCATAACATGGTTGGAGTGTGTTCATGATGTATACATGGGCCTTGTTAGATCAGACTTGGTTATCGTGCCGATTTGGGAGCACTCTGGATTGTACTGCCAAGTGAAGACTTAGGTCTAGTGGGATAAGTTTCGCTTGTGAGTTTAAATTGTTCAGGGGGCATATTTTTTGGGAATGAAGGAACCAGATTGTGCAGTGTAAGAAGATGAGTCGAGGATTTCAATTTTTTATCACTAGATCAAAATAACTACATCATCTCCAACAATGCACAACCCGATACGAAAGACGAGGATCTCGTGTGATGGAATTAATCACAAAAAATAAATTGAAATACTACCTCATTTGATACGAAGACGCCTTCCACAACCACTTGTTTCCGATGATCATTACTTGAAGGAACTAAAGGCAGATACCTCTAGATCATCCACACACGCTTCAAAAGTCTTCAGGAACATTGATTGTTGATATCTGGGTGCTATCATAGAGATTCGACAATGCATTTGACATCCCGATGATCACCCCAACGCTGATTGTAACACCCTAAGATTTTATGGCATGCCTATTTTTAAATTTATTTTCTTCGACAACATAGGTTTTACATAGCACCAAGCCTAAAGGAATAATGATGTACAATTAAATATCATTATTTTAAAATGACTGTTATGTCCCAGCCATTAAATTGGTGGGAATGAATAGTATTAACTAAATTATGAAATTTATATGTTATATACTTCATCAAATATTTTTACATTCATCCAAATGATTTTATAGGCATAAGATAAGAATGAATCCAATTTTACGCATTAAAAGACTATTTTTCTAAAGGCAGTTTTACCACCTTTTAATGTCACACATGATTTAAAATTAAATTTTTAATATTATATAAATTCTATTGAACAAAATAAACTTCATTTTAAAAATAGAAATGTCAAAATTAGCTTATGGTGAAATTTTGGTATTTCTCTGAGAATATTTATTTTCCAATGAATAGTGAAAAATACCGATTTTTATAAAATTGTCAGTTTAGTTATATTAAAAGTATATTTATGATTTGAATTATATATAACCTATTAAAGTATAAATAAAATTTATGTATATAATAAAGGAAAATATAATATATTTATATCATGTAATAAGTAAATAAATGTTTTAAAAATAATAAATTAAGTATTAGTATTTTTGTGAGATGTAAATATTTATTTAAAATTTTTTAATTAATTTAATGATTTAAAAGAAAATTATTTTTCACAAAATATGTTCATAAATTAATTTTTTTTTTCTTATGATTATAATATAATTTTATTAAACCTTAATTAATTTTTCAAAGTGTCATAAAATTAGTTATAATTTTAAAATCTGTATTTTTTGAATAAATGATGATTTTATTTAAAAGTAAATTTATCATATTTATAAAATTATTTTCATAAAACAGAGTCCATTTTTTAATTATACATGTTGAAAAATGGATAGGGTTATTTTTTGTGATTTTTCTAAAATAATTGAATTTTTAGTGAATAGTGAAATACAATAATTTATGGTATTTAATAAATACATGAATTATTGACTTGTGAATGATGTATGACTGATGTAGGAACTATTAGTTCGAAATCACGTGCATTATTTACTGTATTTAGTCATAAGAATCATCACTATTTATTATATTGAGCCAAAATAATAAACAAGTGAATAAAATATTCAAAAAACACCATCTCCTCCACTATAAATACCGCCCTCACCACCCATTATTCTAACACCTCCAAATCCTTGAATATTGCTTATATTATTCACATTTCCTCTCCTAAACAACTCCCTCACGTTTTGGTCTTTTTGGTCTCACCAAAAAACCACTTCCAAGTTCCCTAATGAGGTCCTCAATGAGAAAAATTCAAGAGGTAAAACCCCTTTTATTCTTTTAATTTTCTTTCAATTTATTTTATTTTATTATCATTTAATTACCTCCTATATCCAAACATTAATTATAACTCCAATATCTTATATATACTGGAATTTTATTATGATAATAAGATATCCACCATCAATTATTTTTCTCTTCCCCCTTTTTATTCTAAAAATGAAAACATCATCCGCGATGTGTCGATTTACCGCCATTGTGGACGATGTGTTTTTATTTTCCATTAACTCCTTCAAGACTGGTCATGAAACCATTTTTATAGTTAAATAATACTTTAATACATGTAATAAAACTTATTTAATGTTCTGTAACCAGTATATATACATAATATTAATTCGTAAGACAAAATTATTTTGTAATTATTGAAAAAACTCCAAAATAATCCAAACGATTATCATTAAAATTTTATCTAATGAATCATAATCACATCTAAAAAATGATATGAATACCATTAAATATTATTTAAGTTCATTAATAACATATAATTTTAATTATGGATAACTATTCTCATTTCACATTATCTTTCGTACATGTATACAAGTGAACCGATCATGAAAACCAGGAAACAAACACCCCCAAACGAAGAAATTGAATCTTATAACTCATCAAAAATTCCATAAATGAACTTAATAAAATTATAATAAATCAAATATATGTTTAATAGGTTCTGAATTAAATTATTAATGAATTTAATTTCATTTTCCAGGACATTAATTACAAGTGCAGAACACTTTCAGACATATGGTAAGAGTTATCTCATCTCACCTTTATTTCTATGAGATATGCCTTATTCACTGCTATTTATTGTGTGTGGTGTATGTAAACTTCCCATTTATGTAAAATATTATTAATCTATTTATCTTCATTATGTTAAATTTCTTATTTGATGATCATTAATTTTATGAGGAATATGGTTCGACTATTTGTAAAGTGGTAAGAGTTTCTTCCCGAACATCCATTTTTCCTTCAGGACGCACTTTCTATATCTTTATACAAATGTAATTCTTAAATATTATTATGTAATCCTGAATTATGTGTGTATGTTCTAAATATATTTATCTAACACAATTCATCTTTCTTTGAGGGGGAAATGCATGTTTTATAAGGTTCATTTTTCAATTCCTCTCATTAAGCAAGCTCGATTAAAGGAAACTTCCCAATTTCTTACCCATTTTCAAGTATCATCCATAATATATTTTAAACTACAAATATTTTTCCAAAATCACTCTTTTTATAATTAAAAACTATCTTTGTTCATTTCTAGTTTTATACAAACAATTATGACATTTTCTATTTTAAAGACTTATATTTTCTATTAAACCACATTGAAGTTGCCCATTTTTAAAGTGTCTTAAAAAATATTTTGCATTTTTTCACTCCAGTTGGACATCATTTATGCCTCAAAAATAATTTCATTGTCATTCCCTTTTATTTTCTGGGATATACATGTTTAAAATATGGTTTTATGAAAAATAAAAATGATTTTTTCAAAAGAACTCTTCTTTAAAAAGTAAAAAAGGTATTTCTCTCAAGAAATCTTTAATGATTTTATTCAATACTGCTAATAGGGCCTTTAACAGCATTATTAAAAGTGTTATATCAATGCTATAGAAGTATTCACAATGTAAGTGATGTTAAAGGGTTAGCTTTAACAGTGCTTGTAAAAAGCGATGATAAAGGGTATATTTTTTTTCATGCCCCCTTATTAGCGCTCCCCCACCCCTTTATCAGCGTTTTATATAATCCCACCCCCCAACATGCATCCCTACCTCCAACGAGTTTTGAACCTAAGACTTCCAGATTATACACCAGTGCCTTTTTCACTCCCTTAAGCTATTTTGTTTTACATTTTATGATATATCTCTATATATATATATATATATATATTTCATTATATATTTTTTATCCATGTATTTATATATATATTGTTTATATATATGTTTATATATATATATACATATATTTTTTTCAAATACATATATATTTATATATTTTTTAAAATTGATATTAGTTTTTATTTAGATAAGGTTTATATACTAAGAAATATATATTATATGTAAATATGTTTAATATTTATTTATAAAATTAAATTTTCATGTGTGAATATATAAAAAATATGTATATATTGTTATATACTTGATTATAATTAACAGTAAATTATGAAAAATGATAAAACTTCAAAGTCATAATATCAATATAAGTGTAAGATCTAAGAATAAATTCAGTCCCCACTGAAAAAGGGCAAAAATACCCCCTTAAATGAGGTTTAAAATCCATAGAATGTTAAAAAATTAGAATATGGAGGCTAAAATCTCAATTTTGAAGGCCTTTTGGGACTTTTTTGGCCTTGAAAGAGGTGATCGGAGGATCCTGTGGGTCATTGAGGCATAGATCTCATCGAAAGCTTTGATTTGATATGTGGTATATTCCAAACAGACACCCATAGCAGAAGTTATGGCGGTTTGAAAGGCCATCGAATGTGAAAAAGTGGGGTACGGTGACTATAAACTCAGTTTTTTCCTTGATAAAGGTGATCGGGGGGTTCTTGTGGGTTACCATGGCATAGAGATTGTCACAATATTTGATTTGATATGTAGTATAGACCAAATAGACACCCATATAAAAGTTATAGCTGTATGAATTTTAAAAAATTGAGGTACTTTGACTCAAAGATCAGTTTAAGAGGCCTTTTGGGAATTTTTGGGGGTTGAAAAATAGGAAAAAGCTCATTGATATCAGTCCAAACATCTATGGTGTAGATCTCATCATAGCCTTTGATTTTATTTGTGTTAGAGCCCAAATAGACACTTAAATCAAAAGTTATGGTCGTTTGAAGTTCGAGTTCGATTTACAACTTTTTTGAAACTGTAATATATTTTATTCCTTTGATTATCACATGATTTAAATCTCATGTGGTTTTAGCTCATTTCATAAGTTTCGATTTGACTAGTTGTGGAGATAAAATGGACTCATGGATCAAAATTTATGGTCATTTTATGGTTTTTAGGATTTCTTAACATTTTTATGGGTTTTAAGGGTTTCTAGAGTTATTATAAGTTTTTCAAGTATTTTTGGGTTTGTAGGGATTTTATAGACTTATAATCCATTTTCACTAAATATATTATATATTATGTGTAAATGCCTATTTATCCTTATCTAAAACATATATAAAACATATATATATTATATTTATACCGATAGAAATATATTTATATATTAATATTTTATTTGTAATGATTTTTTTTTTAAAATATACCCTTTATTAGAACTTTTTTAGAGGCGTTGATAAATTCCCTTTTTATCAATGTTTTTTACTAGCGCTGATAGGGGGTATTTATAAGATTTTTTTTACAAATTGTGATAAATTCCCCCCTTTAACAGCACTTTTTTAGTGCTGTTAAAGACTCCCTTTAACAATGAATTTTCTAGCACTGAGAAATAGGGGTTTTAACAGCACTTTTAGCTAGTGCTATTAAAACCCTAACGCTGGATAAACCTAGTTATTTAGTAGTGATTAGAGTATTTTCATCTATTTCAACACTCTCTATCAAATCTTATGCTTAATTGGTATTGATCTTTTATGATATCATCTACCATATTTTATTAAATGGTTTATGATTAGTTTGATTGTGGATGTGCTATCTTGATATCATTCACCATATTACTCAGAATGGTTACTGATTATGTTTATTTATTGACGGAATGTTATTTACATTTTTTATGTATATGTTATTTATATTTTACCCCATTCATATAAGGAATGTATTTGACTTAGTAAGTGATGGGTGAGGTCCGCTATATCCCCTCAATGCATCAGTAGGTATCATGAGACAAAACATATATGGTCTTAACTGAGGCCTTGCCGATTTATTTTTAGATATGGATTTGGTCGAGCCCTTATCCATTTATTTTTAGATGCCTTGGTTGAGCCCTTATCCATTTATTTTTAGATTTCTTGGCCTATACCTCGATGGTATGTTAAGATGTCCAAAATTATACATTCCATCATTATGATATTAGTAATTGATATTCCATGTGATTATTTGAATAGTAGAGTATCCATGCTTAAGTTTCATTCTCATATGATTATTTTTATGGCTTTATTTAATCATCTTTTATTCCTACCATATTATGTTCAAGATTATATTTTAATGACATGTGTTTTTAGTTAATCACCTTATCTTATTGATTATGTTTATTTATGTTAGCATCTGTTGTATTTCTTACCCTTACTGAGCATCTGAGATCAACCCTTTATTATTTTTTATTTTTCCCCAGGAAGTGAAGAAGTATATTATGAATGACTTTCAAGGATAATCTAAGAGTTTATGGGTGTTTCCAAGGAGTTTCTATGTTGTTTTTCCTTTCAAGTTGTAATGAAACAATTATGAATGTATCTAGTTTTCTAAAGCTACTAAACTATTTTGTCCTTTAGGATGTGAATTCTTGTTCATAGTACCAATGTAATAAAGTAAGTCACCAGCTATGGGATACTGAGGTCTGGGTCTTTACACTTGGCATCAGAGAAATTTTAGTCTAAATATTGGAAACTAGATTTATAAAAAAAGATTAGGGGACATAACCCTAATATGGAATTTTAGGATAATCATAGAAGAAAATACTATAATTTTTTTAAGGTAGAAATTATGTGGGTATCCCTAGAAATACATCCTTTTCTAGATACTACAAGTGGAAGTGGTTTTGGCACAAATGTACATAGGGGTAACAACTCTGATAAGGTGTGTTGGGCCTGACTCGACGTAACCTGGTACACGAGAACGGGCCTTACTACACACCATATTTGACACTTCCGAAGGATATTATTAGGATAATTTATATTTTATTTATTAACCATTATGAAGCATTTGAAAGTAAACATGTCCTCAAAGAAACCATGTTTATGATTATGAGATTAGCTATGCATAAATTTCCAATTTATGTTAAGTGTTTTGATAGCTCAAAATTATGCATTATGATTAATAATCTAATTTATTATATGACATTGTTTAGAAATGGTGCCTAGTGGAAGGAATGGAAACCATATAAATGCACGTATTTCATGTAGGGATTTCCCTTATATGCAAGATAATGACATTGGATCAAGAGATACAACTGGAGATGAGCAACTTATAACTATATTGGGGTAACTGACTCAAGTTATGAATAATAACCCTACTCGCATGGAGAAACATCATCCACAACATGATGTAACAATGTTAGACCGCTTCATGTGACAACAACCTCCATTATTCAATGAGACTACAAATCCATTTTTAGCTGAGAAATGGATAAATTCCTTAAAGAATATATTTCTCACTTTGGGAAGTAATGAAATGGAGAAGGTTATCATGAAAGTTTTTTGTCTCTCAGGAGATGTTGATCAATGGTGGTCATTGATTAAAAACATAAAGGAGGGTGAAGAAATAGAAAACCTAGAATGGAAGGATTTTAAGGAACTTTTCTGGGAAAAATATTTCCCTTGAGAACAATGAGCGGATATAGAGAGAAAATTCTTGAATCTGAGTCAAAAGGGGGATGAGAATGTTTCTAAGTATGAATCCAACTATACAAGGTTAGCAAGACATGTTACAAATTACATACACAATCAAAAGAGTAATATTGATCAATTATTTTATGGGTTAAAACCATTCCTCTGTAGGTCACTGGTCTCCCAAAATTTCTCATCATACGAAGATATAATCTCATGTGCTATTAAGACAAAGAAAGAATACTCTAAGTCTTATGAATTTAAGGTAAATCAAGAGAAGAAGAGTGTGGTAGAGAAAGAGATGGATAAATGGAAAAAGGTAAAGAATGATTTTCCCATATGTGATAATTGTGGGAAGAAACACTTCGTTACTTTCCTGAAGGGAATGAGAGTTTTTTACAAGTTTGGAGAGAAAGGTCACCAGGATCATGAATGTAAGGGAAAGAAAGAAGTTGTAAATGTGTAATGTTTCAACTGAAAGGAAATGGGGAACTACGAAAATAAATGTACCAAGCGTCAAGGAAATATAGCTCAGAAAAAGAAAAGGGATCAAGGTTAATCTTATGCTGTTACATCAATCTAAGTGGAATAATTAATGTATTTGTGTTTTTGGATTCAAGAATTATTATATTCTAGTTATAATAATCACGAGATATATAAGGATTGTACTATAATACTTATTCTTTAGGGATTTTGAAGCATGCATGTTTTCATCAAGGTTTTAAGGTGATCAAGGTATTCATATATTTGGTATATGGGATTAAGAGCTATGTTATTTGGGGAATCATATGTTAAGTTGATTTTGTAAATTTAGTGACCTTCCTTCTAAATTTTGTTTGGTCGTTGAATGTGTACATACATGTTTTAGATGGTTTTTAAGATTAAATATTTGTGGAATGGATCAAGTTAATCTTTGGAAGTTATTTTTCATTGATAACATGTGCTGACCTTTTTGGTTTTAGTAAAAATTTAAAGGTCAAAGGAATGACTTAAGGACTATATGATTCGTTAAAAGTGCTTCAGGCATGAAAAAAATCACCATGAACATTCATTTTTTGGTTTAAAGGATGAAGTGAAAATAGATCAAAGCACAACCAAAGGATTAGATTATACTTATTACATGGAAATAAATCAAGTAATTTTATTTTCTACAGTTCCTACCTATATAGTAAAAGAATACCTCAACTTTAGGAAAAGGATTTTGGAACAAAAAAAATTATCTGTTAACTTTTATTTTTGAGAAATCAATGGTCTTTAAACCGGTCATAGATTTATGGTCTTTTAATGATAAACTTTCTGATGACCATGTTCTCTATATCTCTCCATCAAAACCTGATAGTTAGATTTTTTTCTGTGCCCATGTTTTCACTTCCCACTAATGTTCTCCTATAGGGAAACCTAGTTTTGTGGAATCCATCACATTGTCTTTCCCCTCTTTTTAAGGGGAAGTTTTATTAATCCTTTTTATGATGTGGGTTCCCCACAAAGGAATTTTGAAGTATCAGCCTTTGATTTTCACAACACAAGATCAAATTGTGATGGTGCAATTTATTGAAGGAGGGGAGAATGAACACCCCAAGATTTTATGGTATGTATCTTTTTAAATTTAAGTTATTCAAAAATATAGGTTTCACACAACACCAAGCTTAAACGAACAATGATATACGATTAAATATCATTATTTTAAAATGACTGTTATAACCTAGCTGTTAAATTGGAGGGAATGAATAATATTAACCAAATTATGAAATTTATATATTATATATTTAATGAAATATTTTTATATTAATATAAATGATTTTATAGGCATAAGATAAGAATGAATCCAATTTTATGCATTCAAAGACTATTTTTTCTAAAGGCAGTTTTACCACCTTTTAATGGAGAACTTGATTTAAAATTAAATTTTGAATATTATAAATTATATTGAACAAAATAAACTTTATTTTGAAAAGGGAAATGTCAAAAATTATCTTAGGGTGAAATTTTGGTATTTTTCAGAGAATATTTATTTTTTAATGAATAGTGAAAAATACCGATTTTTATAAAACTATCAATTTCATTATATTAAAAGGTTATTTATGATTTGAATTAGATCTCACCTATTAAAGTATAAATAAAATTTATGTATCTGATAAATGAAAATAAAATATATTTATATCATTTAATAAGTAAATAAATGTTTTAAAAGTAATAAATTAAGTATTGACATTTTTGTGAGACGTAAATGTTTATTTAAAATTTTATAATTAATTTAATGATTTAAAATAAAATTAATTTTCACAAAATAGATTCATAAATTAATATTTTTTTGTATTATTATTATAATATAATTTTATGAATCCTTAATTAAATTTTCAAAGTTTCATAAAATTCCTTTCGATTAAGGTGAAAGCTGAAAAAAAGGAAAAAGGAAAGTGTCATAAAATCAATTATAATTTTGAAATTTATATTTTTTTAATAAATGAGGATTTTATTTAAAAGTTAAATTTATCATATTTAGAAAAATATTTATATAAAATAAAGTTTATTTTTTAAATCTACACATCAAAAAATGTTTAGGGTGAATTTTTGGGATTTTTCTAAAATAGTTGAATTTTTAGTGAATTGTGAAATATGATAATTTACAGTATTTAATAAATAGATGAATTATTGAGACATGGATGATTTATGGATTAATTAGGCACCATTAGTTCAAACTAAAATCCATTATTTTCTATATTTAGTCACAATAATCATCACTATTTATAATCTTGATCCAAAATAATAAATAAATGAATAAAATATTCAAAAAACACCCCTCTCCTCTACTATAAATACCACCCATCACCACCCATTCTCCTCACAACTTGAAAGCCTTAAATCTTTTTTATATTCTAACAATTTCCTCTCTCAAACCTCTCCCTCGCATTCTATTCTTTCTGGTCTCACCAAAATATCACTTCCAAGTAACCTAAGGAGGCCATCAAGGAGATGAATTCAAGAGGTAAAACCCCTTTCATTCTTTTAATTTTATTTCAATTTATTTTATTTTGTTATCATTTCCTTAACTCCTATGTATAAAAATGAATGATAACTATAGTATATTATATATAATAAAATTTTATTATGATAATGGTATATCCACCATCAATTATTTTCTTTTCCCCCTTTTTATTCTAAAAATGAAAGCATCGTCTGTGATGTGTCGATTTACCACCATCATGGACGATGCATTTTCATTTTCCATTATCGCCTTCAAGGATGGTCATGAAACCATTTTTATGGTTAAACTAGGATTTAATAAATTTAATACAACTTATTTAATGTTCTTGAACTAGTATATATATATATATATATAATATTAACTCATAAGACAAAACTAGTTTGTAATGATCAAAAACACGTCAAAATAATCCAAACGATCATCATTAATGTTTTATCTAATGAATCATCCTCATATGTGGAAAAAAAATTATATAAAATACCATTAAATATTATTTAAGCTCATTAATAACATATAATTTCAATACTGGATAACTATTCCCATTTCACAAGATCTTTCGTACATGTATACAAGTGAACCAATCATAAAAACCAAGGAAACACACAATCCCGAATAACAAAATTGAATCTTATAACTCATCAAAAATTCCATAAATGAACTTAATAAAATTATAATAAATAAAATAAATGTTTAATAGGTTTTTAATTAAATTATTGATGAATCTAATTTTAATATCCATGACATTAAGTATAAGTACAGAATACTTTCATACATAAGGTAAGGGTTTTCTCATCTCACCTTTATTTCTATGAGATATGCCTTATTCACTTTTATTTCTTGTGTGTGGTGTATGTATACTGACCATTGATGTATAATATAATTAATATCTCTATATTAATGTTATTCAATGTCTTATTTGATGATCATTAATTTTATGGGGCATATGGTTCGACTATTTTCAAAGTGCTGAGAGTTTCTTCTCGAACCTCCATTTTTCTTTCGAGATATGCTTTCTCTATATTTACCTAAATGTAATTATTAATTATTATTATGTACTCTTAAATTATATTTTTATGTTCCAAAGATATGAATCTAGCACAATTCATCTTTCTTTGATAGGGAAATACATGTTTTATAAGGTTCCCCTTTCAATTCTTCCTGTTAAGTAAGCCTGATTAAAGAGAACTTCCCAATTTCTTACCCATTTTCAAGTACCATACATAATCTGTTTTAAGCTACCAGTATTTTTATAAAATCACTATTTTTATCATGAAAAACTATCTATGTTCATTTCTGATTTATAAACAATTATAACTTTTTTCATTTTAAATACTTTTATATTTTCTCTTAAACCGCACTGAAGTTGCCAATTTCTAAAGTATCTTAAAAAATATTTTACATGTTTTCACTTCATTTGGACATCATTTATGCATAAAACATAATTTCATTGTCCTTAAATTTCATTTTCTGGGATATATATATTTAAAATCTGATTTTATGACATATAAAAACTATTTTTTCAAAAGAACTCTTCTTTGCAAAGTAAAAGGGTATTTCTCTCAAGAATTCCTCGATGATTTTATTAGACTATTTTCACATATTTCAAAACCCTATGTTGAATATTATTATTAATTAATATTGATATTTTATGATATTATCAAATATATTTTATTAAATGGTTTATGATCAGTTTGATAGTGGATGTGCTATCTTGATACCATTCACCATATTACTAAGAATGGTTAGTGATTATGTTTACTGATTGGGGAAAGTTATTTATATTTCATATATATATGTTGATTATGTTTTACACCATTCATATGAGAAATTCATTGGAATTAGTAAGTGATGGGAGGGACCCATTATATCCCCTTGATGCATCAGTAGGTCTCATGTTACAAAACATATATGGACTTGGCTGAGGCCTTGCCCATTTATTTTTAGATATAGATTTGGCTGAGGCCTTACCCACTTATTTTCAGATGTCTGGGACGAGGCCCCGATGGTATGTTCAAATTTCCAGCATTATGAACTCTATCATTATAATATTAGTAATTGATATTCCATGTGATTATTAAACTACTATAATATCCATGATTAAGTTTCATTCTCATATGATTATTTGTATGGATTTATTTAATCAACTTTTATTCCTTCTGTATTATGTTCGTGATTATGTTTTAATGACATGTGTTATTTTTCATCATGAATCGAAGATCTATATTATGAATGACTTGTAAGGATAATCTAGGAGTTTATGGTTGTTTCCAATGGAGTTTCTATGTTTTTTTTCCTTTCAAGTTGTAATGAAAAAATTATGCATGTATCTAGTTTTTCAAAGCTACTAAACTATTCGGTCCTTTAGGTTGTGAATGCTTGTTCATAGTACCAATGCAATAAAGTAATACACCAGCTCAGAGCTACTAGGGTATGGGTTTTTACACTGATCCTTCGATCTCTGAACAAGACCTTGGATTGATCTCTTGGATAAACTGCTTATCTCTCTATAATGCAGGAGTGATGAGAGAGAGGCTCTCAAAATCATGTGACAAATAGTACCCCAAATAAAATCCTCTTATTACTTATATAGTGAGATAAAAAAATACCAAAAAATGGCTCCCTAACCTTAGGATATGCATTACCCTCTAAGCGAGCCAAAAAAGACATGTTATAGCCAACCAATTGTGTCATAAATATCATGTTTTATATCTTGATATATAATAAATATATATTATGTGATAAAAGAAATTAATTTAACTCGACTCTCTATTCCCAAAAATATTAAATGAACCTTGAATATTAAAATAATATTCGTTTTTTAAATATTTTTCCCACCAATATTAAACAAACCCCAAATTATTAAAATAAAATTTGTTCATTTAATATTTTTTCATGTGTTCACTTTAATACTTGTAAATACATTAAATAAATAAATTCAACTTCAATTATTCTATACTTGAATAATAATGAATTTTTTATTCCTTGGAGATTGTTAAAACTCAAACATCTCCCAAACCTCGTGGTGGATTCCACTATGTCCTATACTCTTATTCAGTAAAATAGGCCAGACTTTTGAATATGCTCAATGTGTGACCCTTGAGGCCCTTATCCTGATAGTAATGAGTACTATTCACATACCATGAAAAGAGTCTAGAAACCCATCAAGACCCCTAAAGAGATTAAGAATTGTCATAAAAACAATAATCTCCTATGAACACACACCGTGTTATATAATATATTTGTCTCGCTATATCTTATAAAGCAGAACACATACTTTGTGTCATCATTCTTTTTTGATTTATTTTATGTTGATCTAACCGGATAGACTTAACTTCTTCTATCATGATCATGGATTTATTGAAGGTACTACCATCCCAATCAATAGGTCTTGATACATCTCATCCTTTCAGAAATGAAACTAGCTTTCTTGAACATTCAACCAATGTCATACCATCAGTGATGTACCCAACACAATCTACCTCACCACAACATAAATGTCATGGTTTTCATCCTGAATTAAAGTATACGATAAAATGGTATAAATTGATAATGATCTCAAGTTGAGAGACCAATACATATTATCATAAATAGGAACTACCAATGAGATCTAAAACATGTGGTGTTTCTATTAGCAGACCAGTCCTCATGATTCCATCTACTCGAGATCATTAAGTGCGAACTTCATGGGAAAAAGTCTCAAAGATTATGATACTCCAACACCTGATGGTCACACATGATTTTTTTCCTCTTAGTATGATGTTTCTGAACTATAATAAATAAGTTTAAGATTACTGTCATGGTATCTCTGGGTTATCGTTATAGCCTGAAACAACTATAACCCTTTGATATGACAAAAAATCTATTGACTTTACCATGTAAATAGTGGATGTAGAAATATTAACATTATTATGGTAAGTTTACATCATGTTTAATGGTCTGTGTATTCCTGCTCCATTACTTTTCTAGTTTGAGGTAATTAGAGGTGTTTGGAGGAGGGTAGAGGAGGTTCAGTGGTGTTGGAGTTGCAATAGAACTACAGTAGGATTTTTAATCCATAAAAGAGGGGTTTACGATGTAAGTTGGTGGTTTACAGCTTGTGTGGATGGTAGTTTATGACTTGTATGTGGAGTAGGGGTGGCTGTGAAAAAGTGTTTTATGTTGTAATATAGGTATTTATGGCATAAATCAATTAATCCCTAGACACCATATTTTTTTAGAGGAAGTTGAGGTTTTGAGGGATTTAAGACCTAAAGGTGGGTTTTATGGTGTAAGCCTTTGACTCTGTGGGTTTTACATCATAAAAGGGGATTAAAAAACCTAGGTAAAGATAAAATAAATCATTTTCAAATTTATTAGTATGAATTTTATAGTTATATTCAATATAAAATCTTAAATAATATTTTTTTAAATTGAAAATGAAATAGTTCTAATTAAACACTTTTCTTATAAGAATTAATTTAAAAGTTTAATTTATAAATTTATAATTTTAATTTGAAAAAATAAATATAATTTTTTAAATCATCATTCCAAAATTATCTTAGGGTGGATTTTTGGGATTTTTATGAAAACTTTCATTTTTTGATGAATAGTGAGAAATACTGGATTTTAATTGAAAACTGCATTTTCTTTTAATTTATTTATAAAGTTAAATTATATTTTAAATTTATATTAAATTAAAATTAGTTCAATTATATATAAATTTATCCAATTTAGGTCATTGGAATCAATTTCATATTGAATTTTGATATAAAAACTTTGTAAAATTTTTCTCTTTAAAACCCATCTTTTTGGTTGCGTTCGTGGAATTATTTTTAAATTAAAAATTTCCACTTATGTTAATTGAATTTTAAAAAATTTATTCCATATTTGGAATCATAATAAATTATATTATCTAATAAAATCAACTTAATTTATGACCAAAATGAATAGTGAAAATATTAAAAATTAATTACTATGGTGAAGGTAAAAATGGATTTACCGAGGGGTTAAATTAAAAATATAAGGGTTAAAATGAACTTAACACTTCTATAAAAAATATTTAATGGTCATATTTTTACCATTACACCTATAAGTTTCAATAATTATCCATTTTTGTCTCTTTTGACATATGAAAAACGTGGGACCACTCAATTCTTTTCAAAAATACAAAGTGTGTCATCTCCCCCACTTATAAAAGGACACCCCTATCCTCTCTCCACACATTTAAAACCCATTTTTTCAGAAAATAACTACCCAAATAACTTCTAAAATTCCCTCCTCTCATCTTATAATCCTTATTTTGGGTATAAAGTCAACCAAGGAAAGCATTTGGTTCCAACCAAAATAAGTTACCTAAAGAAGAGGTAACGTTCTTCAACGAGCGTTTTTGTTTTATTTCTTTATCCACCCCCTTAAATTATTATTAAATCATGATTATACAATAACCTAAGTATATTAAATATACTTAGATGTTATTATGTTAATTTAATAACCTAATACTTCTTATCTTATATAAAATTTCTTACGAAATCATTATTTGTGTGTACGACGGACTACCGCCTTAGAAACCGATGTCATTTGTTTTTCCATTTTCACCTCTCACAGTTGGGTATGATGATGGATATTAAGTATATATATTATATTTATAACATAATTATACCTCTTTAGTAATTATATCATATATAACTTTTTTACTTTCCATTCTGTAGGAAATATAATAGCATCGTTCTTATGTACTAGAAAGTACTGCCTTGCGAAGCGATGCGATTCATTTTCACTAATGCTTTATGTGGAAGTTAATAAGGATAAAAATTATAAATATATGTGATATAAATGAAATAATTATGGTATTAATGACACATTTATCATTATTAAAATATAATATATCATTTTTCTTTCTAATCTTTCCACTCACTAAAAAATGATAACACTGTTTGTGGACATGTGGACTACCGCCTCCCTAAAGTGATGTGATTATTTTTTTCATCACCACATAAATAAAATAAAATATATATAAGTACATATAATTAAATAATATTGTAACTATAATATTATTATAATTCCATAAATATAAAATATTATTTACCTTCTTTTTATAATGATCATTGAAAAATGGAAATGTTACTCACGTGTACATATGACCAACCGTCTCCATGATCATAGCGTTAATTAATTTCTCATAACCATAATTCATGATTGGTTTTAAAAGTATAATTGATATATAAATATAATAATTATTTAATTATTATTATTTTGGATATGTTTAAATAATTATCTCTTTGACCATAGTCAACCTACCAAATTCATTTTTGACATATAAGCTGAATATGGTAAAAATATACGACGTAAACCTAATTGATTAAGTAATTGTATATAACATGGTAAAAAGTAAAATAAAATTAATAATAAACTTTAAAAAGTTTCCCAATAAATTAAATAATTATCATAAGTTTGTTATTCAGGAAGGTAAATACACACGTGAAAAATTAGACTCAATGTAAGGGACTTCACCTCGATTTCTTCTCGTTGAGGCATATTTTGATGTTATGAACCTATATTATTTTAAGAGGTGTATATACAGACCCTTTTACATGTTATATCATGAATTTCTCTTTTATCATGGTATTTAATGTTTTTTTTAATTTTATTCTTTCATGGGTATTATGATTCAAATATTTCCAAAGTGATAAAGGAGTTTTCTTCTAAATAAATTATCTTTTAAAGTTTTCCTTCAAACTCTCTTTCTCTTTTGTGTTCATGTTTTTAAGATGATTTTTGAAATATTTTTACATGGACATAAAAGATTTATATAAGTAAATTTTATTTATCTTTTTTAATTTATTTTAAAATGTTTTTAAAATGATTTATTTGTTTTTTTCAAAACGTTTTGACAAACGACAAAATGAATGTTTTATTCTTAACACACGACAAAAGCGACTTTTTTGGCCACCATGGATTTTATTTTATTTTTGGATTAATTTTCAATATTTCATGTTTTAATAAATATAAAACCCTATTTAACTTTATTTTTTGGTATTTTGGTATTGAAAATGGGGTTTCAAATGAAAATTCAATTTTGATATCTAAAATTGATCTGCAAAACGAGTTTAAAAGAGTTTTTTCAAATGATAAAAAGTTTTATTCATGTTATGGTTCTTGGATATTATAAATGATGGGTGTAGTAAGATAGAACTAGGTGATACCATTATAGCTTATACTATGGGTAAGCCCAGATAATTCTCCAATACATTGGGTAATTATTACATTCTTTGGAGAATTATAATGGAACTTGGCCATATGATTATTCTAATTTGTAAGGGTTATATGAGAGGATGTATCAAGGTACCTAAATGACTTTTCTATTCTTGATAATGAATTTTCATGGAAATAATTTTTTTTCAAAGGTTAAAATAATTGATCTTTTTAAAGGAATGATAATTCTATTTTTGGGTAAAAATTCATGTTTTTAATAAAGGTTTTTCATGTGTTTTAATGTTTTTCATTGGACTAATGGTTTTATTCTTTTTATGTCTCTTACTGAGATTGTTGTACCCATCCCACATTTAAAAAAATCACATTATTTATGTATGGGTAAGGGAAATAAAGATGTCAAGTTGACATTTTTGAAGAGTTTTCATGAAAAGGAATCATGTTTTGTCTTTAAAAGTTTTATATGGTGAGAAAAATGGATTCTAATTGGAAGTGTCCACTTTGTATTATATGATTTTTTTTATTTATGAGGTATGACATAATTCTATAAAACTCTAAACCCGAGAAGATCCTACGATGTAAGAGAATGAATTATTAACTTAAAACTCAATATTATGTAATTTTTAAGACTGGATCCTTATAGTTGGTATCAAAGGTCGGTGTAGATAACTTTAGAGGTTAGGATAATGTTAATAGAATTCCATTGAAATATTTTACCTTATACTCAAGTTAAAATGATATATAATTTGAAGATTACCATGTTTATTCATCTAAAATATGTTTTTTAGAATGTTTTTCTATAGAGGAAATAGGGAATCTGTAGTGGGAAGGCATTGAGAGGAAATTATTCTTCAAAATCCACATATTGATATGGTTGGAATCAGAATAGAATAATCTGTTGTAGTAATGGCTCAGTTGACCCAAGCTATAAATAGTGGTGGTATCCATTCTAGATAGGAACCTAATCTATCACAAAGTAACATGTCTATAGTGGATCATTTCATGGGGAAACATACTCCATCATTCAGTGGATCATATGACTGTGTGGTAGCTGAAGAATGGATAAATGCTCTAGAAAAGATATTTAATGTAATGATATGTTCAGAATGTAAAAATGTAACTCTTTCCATTTATCATTTTAAAGTTGAAGCTAATCTATGGTGGTCTTTGGTTAATAATACCATAGAGAAATATGATCTTTATTCCATGGAACAAGAAACATTTAAGGATATTCTTCTTGAGAATATTTCTCTAAGGTTGTTCAACTATGGGTGTAAAACAATTTATGGAATTGAGGCAAAAAAGATGAAGACTTTGTGGCTTCTTATGAATTCAATTTTACAAGATTAGACAGGTACATACTAGATTTTGTTCAAGACATTGATAATAAAATTAATATATTTTACTTAGGATTGAAAACAATTATATGAAAAGATTTGGCTGTATGAGAATTTAAAATCTATGAGAAAGTTATTCATTCTGATGAAAAAGTTGAGATAGAGTTTTTTGACACTTATGTGCCTCATGATGATGAAAGTAAGAAGTGTTTAGGATAGAAGAATATGGGGAAATATACATCGCATAAATTTGGAGGTAAGAAAATGAAGTTCCCATATTGTGGTAAGCGTCGTAAAAAGAACCTTGTAGAATGTCTTATGAAATCAGGGAAGTGTTACCAGTGTGGAAAGTTTAGCCGTATGACCCATTATTGCAAGAAAAAGAATATTAAATAATCAAATAATGGAATAACAAATATCCATCCAACGGTGAGATGGTTTTGTTGTAATTAGTTGGGTCATTATCCTAATGTGTGCCCTAAGTTAACTCAGCCTGAAAAACATAAATATCAGAAGTAAAAGGGTGTGGAACAATATTTTTCTACTACTATGGTTTATGTTGGATCATTAAATGAAGTGAAGATAGTTATGTTACTTGTGTTTTTAAAATATGCTAATACCCTATTTATCTTTGGATCTTTTCATTCTTTCATTTATAATAAATTTTCAAGTAAATTGGGAATATCACCTAATGAAATTAATATAGAACTTTTGGTAAAAACTCTGGGTAGAAGTGTTAAAGAAACCCAGATTTATAGGAATCTTATTATTATTATTATCATGATGATCTTTCCTGAAAATCTTGTTGAAATGGACATAGTAGAGTTTGATATCATTTTGGGTATGGATTAGATCTTAGTTTATCATGATAAGATATATTTTAGTGCCAAGAAAGTTTTATTCAATGATTTCATGCCATTGATAACATACCAAGAAACTGAGAAATTGATTAGAGATGGAAGTAAAAGTTACCTAGCTCACATTGTTGAAAATAATTAATCTATTCAAATTAGTTATGTTATGGTATTAAATGAATACATGAATGTTTTTCTGAATGATTTTTCTGGTGTTATTCCTGATTGGGAGGTTGAGTTTACTGATGACTCAGTTCATGATGCCAAACCTATTTCTAAACACCTTATCGAATGGATCAAGTGGAACTTTTAGAATTGAAAAACAAATTTCATAAATTATTAGATAAAGGTTTCATCCAACCAGGAACCTCACCATGGGGTTCTCCTATTTTGTTTTTTAAAAATAAATATGGTTCAATGATACTTTTCATTGATTATAGATCCTTGAATAACATTACTATTAAGAACAAGTTTCCTTTACCTCAGGTTTATGATTTTTTTGATCAGCTCCAGGGGAGCTCAGTATTTTTCAAAGGTTGATATGAGGTCTAAGTACCATCAACTGAAGGTGAAAGAAGATGAAATTATGAAGACTACATTTTAGACTAGATATGGGCACCATGGGTTTGTAGTTATGTCGTTTGGGTTGTCTAGTGCACCTGTTGTATTTATGGATCTTATGAATAGAGTTTTTAATGAGTTTTTAGAAAATTTTGTGGTTGTGTTTATTAATGAAATTTTGGAATATTCCAAAATTTAGGAGGAGAATGAAAGACACCTAAGGATTGTTTTTTAAACCTTAAAATAAAAGAAACTATATGGGAAATTTAACATGTGTAAATTATGGTTGCAATAAATTTCTTTCCATGGACATATTATTTATAAAGATGGTATAACTCTTAACCCTGATAAAACAAAAGTTTTTTAAGAATTCCCAGAACCCACAAATATCATAGATATTCATAGTTTTCTTGGATTAACGGGTTACTAGAAATGGTTTGTTGAAAACATTGCTCAGTTTTCTATCCCACTAACTAAGTTAATTCGAAAAGGACTTAAAATCATCTAGACCAAAGAATGTGATGATTTTTTTAGGAACTGAAGAGAATATTGGTAAATTATCCAGTTTTTATTATTCCTTCTATAAATGGAAAATTCATCTTCTAAAATTATTCTTAGTTGAAAGGAATTGGGTGTGTCCTAATACATAATGATTAGGTAATTACTTATGTTTCACGTTAGTTGAAACTTCATGAGTTAAATTACCCTATACATGATTTGGAATTATCTTTTGTGGTTTTTGTTTTAAAAATTTTGAGGTATCATTTTTATGGAGTGAATTGTGAAATATATATTTTTAACAAAAGTTTAAAGTATATATTTACTCATAAAGAATTGAACATGATACAGGGAAGATGAATGTAAGTAATCAATGATTATGATTGTACGATTCATTACCATCATAGAAAAGGAAACAAAGTGGTTAATGATTTGAGTCAAAAATAATAATTCTATGTTAACCTGTTAGGTTTATAATGTGACCCATTGGTTAATTATTTGATAAATTTTTTCCTAGAAGTTGTGGATATAGGGACATCCTCTTTTTTTTAGATTTTGGTGTAGACGAATTTGTCAAAAATAATTAAGAAATATTAGAAGGAGACCTTTGAAAGTATTGATGGTGGTATGGAATGAAAATAAGTATTTTTGACTTTATCAATAAGTGTTTGACTTATTATCTGGTTAAAGTGGAATGAAAATTACCAAAGGGAATGCTTCAACCATTTCCAGTACTGGAGTGTAAATGAGAAAATATATCCTTGAATTTTTTTGCGGGATTACTAAATACTTATTTAGGTAACAATGTGATTTGGGTTATTATCAATATATTAACTAAATCTACACATTTACTTCCCATTCGAGATATAATGATTTTAGATCATATTTCTCGACTGTATCTGAAGGAGATAGTTAGCTTACCTGGAGTGTCTCTCCCTATTGTATCGGACCATGAACCCAGGTTCACATCTAATTTTTGGAAAAAAAAAATTAGAAGTTTTTGGGTATTGAAATAAATTTCAGTACATATTTTCATACTCAATCTAATGGAAAGTCTAAGAAAAAAATTCATACCATGTAAGATATTCTTTATTCTTGTTCAATGGGTTACCAGAGAAGTTAGGATCAACGTCTTTTTTTATTGAGTTTTATTACAAAAATAGTTTTCATTCCAGTATGAAGATGGAACCATTTGAGGCATTATAAGGAAAGAAGTGTCAGAAAACATCTTTTTGGAATGAATTTTGAGAAAGGAAGTTTATGGGACTAGATTTGGTAGAGGAAATTGGTGAGAAGGTTCAGTTGATTCAACAACACATGAGGACGACTCAGAGTAGACAAAAATATTATGTGGATAACTAGAGGAAGGATCTTTCTTTTGAGGTAGGTGATCATGTATTTCTCAAAGTATATCCATAGAGAAGTGTTATACATTTTGGTAAAAAAGGAAATCTAAGTTTTTGGTTCATTGGACCATATTAAATCCTAGAGAAATTTGGATCAATTTCCTATCGAGTGTCTTTCCCCCCGAGTTTATCCCAAGTACACAATGTTTTTCTTGTCTCAATGTTAAGAAAATATGTTCCAGATTCATCTCATGTTTTGAGTTATGAAGTATTTTAGATAGAAGAGAATATTTATTATGAGGAACATTCTGTTCAGATTCTTGACCATAGATAACAAGTGTCACAAAATAAATTGATTCACCAGGTTAAAGTTTTATGGAAAAACCATATCGTTGAAGAGATAATATGGGAATATGAAAATGCTATGAGGGAAATATATCCCCACTTGTTTAATAAGTGAATAAAATTGTGAGGACATGATTTATAAAAGGGGGAAGAATGTAAAAACCTATGTAAAGATATAATAAATCACTTTCATGTTTATTAATATGAATAAGATAGTTATATTCCATATAAAATATTAAGAAATATTTTTTTAAATAAAAAAGGAAAGGGTTCTAATTAAAATCTTTTCTTATAAGGATTTATTAAAAAGTTTAATTTATAAATTTTGGAATTTTAATTTGATAAAATGAATATCATTTTTTAATTCATCATATCAAAATTATCTTAGGGTGAATTTTTGGGATTTCTTCTAAAAAGTTTCATTTTTTTGATGAATAGTGAAAATAAAGGATTTTAATTGAAAATAGCCTTTTTGTTTTATTTATTTATAAAGTTAAATTGGTTTTAAAGTAAAATTAATTCAATTATACATCCATTAATCCAATTTAGGTCATTTGAATCAATTTCACATTAAATTTTGATATAAAAATTTTGTAAACTCTTGAACATTTTCTTTTTAAAAACCTGATTTCTCAACGCATCTGTGGGATTAATTTTAAATTAAAATTTTCTAATTATATGAATTGAATTTGGAAAAATGGATTCTATATTTTTAATAAAAATAATTTATAATTTCTAATAAGTTCAACTTAATTTTTGACCAAAATGAATAGTGAAAACAATAAAAACTAATTACCACGGTTAAGGTAAAAATAGATTTATCGAGGGTTAAACTAAAAAAGATAAGGGTTAAAATAACCTTATCACTTGTATAAAAACTATTTTATAGATATATTTAAATTATTTTACCACTAAGGTTATATAATAGTCTATTTTGAACCCTTGTGACATATGAAAAATGTAGGATCACTCAATTCTTTTCAAAAATACCAAGTGTGTCCTATCCCCTGCTTATAAAAGGTCACACCCTCTCCTCCTTCAAACCTAAAAAAACCATTGGTTCATCCATACCCTGAAAAAATTAATTCCCAACTTTCCTCCTACCATTCTATAATCCTTAGTTTGCATAGAAATCTAACCAAAGACCTTTCGTGCAAACCAAAAGAAATTACTGAAAGAAGAGGTAACGTTATTCAATGAGAAGTTTTGTTTTATTTATTTCTCCACCCCCCCATTAAATTCTTCTTAAACAATGATTATATATTAACCTAAGAATCTTCTATATATTGAGATGTTATTATGTTAATGGAATAACCTATCACGAATCAACCCAGATACCCTAGTACACTGATACCCAAGCTGACACTGATATGGCCCGAAGGGCATTCCTAATCCCCATAGGTTGGAGACTAGCACCTAACATCATACAAGATAAAGGTGAGAATGGTTTTTTCACACTAAATAGTGGAATAAACAGATAAAAGTCAGTAAGATAAAAATAAAACTCCATAGGGATAACAATACCAGAAGTTAAATAGGTATATAAATCCAAAGTACGACCACAAAGTACCAAAAAACTGAAAGGTAAACAACCCAAGTCCCAATGAACACAACTATCCAAGCCCAAAGATTAACCACTTCCACCTCAAAGTGGTTCTTTTCCCTTTATCAAACCTAGAAGAAGGAAATATACAAACACCTGAAGGCATAGGTAGGGTGTGAGCTAAAAGCCTAGTAGGGTCTCACCAAGGATTCCATAATAAGATTCCACATTAATTAACCAAATAAAGATATAAATTTAAATAAAAATTAACGTAAGTACGAAATCATATTTTAAAAAAATAATGTTTTACATTCAATTGATGGAAACATTTTAAACAATGGATTAATAAACATTTTTTTATAAAACAGTTTATATAAATTCACAAGGCATGTGTATAACAATTTACAAACAATGACATATATATCAAAATAACCACAATCGATCAACATGGTCATCTTCCAAGAGGTACAATAGTTTTATGTTATGGGATCCTCACACACTTATATAGTTATAAGGGTAGTATGCACACACATCCCTCATACATTGGTCAGATAGGACTAATAAACATCCTATTGCTAATAAGTTTATGTTATAGTTTCAAAATGTCAATTTTTTGCTTGGACATTCACATCCTAGCATTTTTGTCCCTAATAACTCACTAACTACCTAGGATTTCATGTCCTCAAACAATAATCAATAAATTGGAAAACCATTTCAAAAAAATTCAAAATACAATTGCCCCATTTTCTATTTCAATATGCCAATTTCTCTTTAAAAACCAATACATGAGTTTTTAATCAATTCATGCCTTTTTTCAGGATAAACCCAATGGGTTCTTATAAAAACAATTTAATCCATTTTCTAAAAATAAATTTCACAAATTTAATTTCACAAATTAAATTCCACAATTTGCATCAAATCTAAATCACACCCCAAGTCACTAAAATTGGGGGTTTTCTCCAAATTTTCATGTCAAAGAAAATTCTAATCCCAATTCGACGTGAATTTGGTTTTTCATAATCCAATTTAAAGATTTTTAATTTAAATCAAGAAACTTAGGGTTAAATAATTTGTTCAATCTTAAACGGAACCACCTACCTTGGGATCATGGGATCAATAATCACAATGCCCACAATTGGAAACTCCGTTGAAGAACATCGACAGTGAAAATATGATAATCAAACCTAAATTCAAGATCTAAAACAACGTAGATTATATCATCTAAAAATATATAGATATAAAAAACCCTAAGGATGAGAGAGGAAGAGATCAGGAGAGAAGGAATGGGGAAATAATTTTTATTGGGAAAGGACTGAACAACAATCTCCTAGAATTTATTTGCCTTGGAGAGGGTTTTGAGGATCCAAAATGGATCCTTGAGAGCCCTTTAAACCTTGTAAAACGAAATATCATGAGTTAGGGTCAAGTGTAGGTCCAAAATAGGATTTGATTATTTTTTAACAATTTTTGGAATAATTAAATATCATGTGCACAGTTAGCTGAGCAGGTCTGCACGGTTTGTAAAACCATTATAACGACCCATACTTTACATACATTGTTATTACTTCAAAATTGAATCACACTTATTACAACATATAACAAAACCAGGAAAGGACCGTATAGGTATAGTGTCTTTAGAAACTGGGAAACATAAACAACTGGTTCATAAAGCGTCTACACTGTCTCCCATTTATTTCATCATATCTATAGTCCCTTTTGGCATATCTTACTTAATAACCTTATTTCTGGCCTGGAGAAAGAAAACATACAAAAGGGTGAGCTCAAATGCTCAGTAAGGGTAAACAAAATAAATCTCAATTACATCATTTTCATAAGAACATAACTTTTGTAAATCTTAACCTGCAAAAGAGATCATAAATTCATAACATGGGGTAAATCATAGTAGTGAAATGTAATCCCAATAATCATAACATAAAACATGAAACTTTTTGTAATACACACATAATCATAGAGAATAATTTCTTATTAGTCAAGACTCATTTCCAAGACTATCTTAGTGGACAAAGTCCATTTCTGAACCGAGTTCACTCTTCGTTTCAGTCCTATTTCATTGAACCGGTTTAACCTGCCGTTCCAGCCATGTCTATCTCATGAGATATAAAATCTTTACCCAATGTATTGGAGGGAGATATAGGTCCCACCCATCTCATAATTATACCATTCTTATGTGTGCCACAAAATCATAAATCATACATCATTGCATAACCCATGTAATAAAAATGGGATTCTTAAACAACATGACATCATAAAACAATTCATATAAGATAAAGGAATTCATAAAAATAATTCCATCACAACATAATCAAATCAATGTAACAATAGGGATAGAAACATAACCCTATATTATCATAGATGGAAAATAATTTTGATAAAACACTTGAACTCCATTCTTGAGGAAAATATCCTTTCTACTTCAAAAACATTTTTCCTTTCTTAACATGTCATACAATTTTAAACTAAAAGAAGTTGATTAAAAATAAACTTGAAAACTTGTAAAGGAAGCTTCTTGGAAATAATGTTTTAAAAATCCATTCATGCCGTATAAGTTAAAAAAACATTCTTCTTGTACTTTTGTCGGAAAAGTCAAAAAGTACCTCGTACGAAAAACGACAAAAGATTCCTTTCATATCTTTTACTAAAAACTCACCAAAGGGTAGAATTGTATTTAAAGAATTTTAGGTGTATGGAAATAAAATTACATATTGAGAAAACATGGATGTGGATGATAAAATACACCCCAGTAAATACCAAAGTATAAACAATCTCGGATAAAAATGAGATTGTGATATTTTCCCTTACCTTAGGTCCAATTTGCTTCGTAAGTGTCTGAACCTCCTGTATAATGATTTAAATAATGTTATTGACTTATTCCAGAATCATACTTATTTTTATGATATCATATATGGTCATATTTTTAGCTTCTTATTAGTAATACTTTATTACTACTTGTTTATTCGGGTGTTTATTACTTTTTGTTCTTATGCGTGTTTTTTCAAATAAATTATTATACTTCTTTTCAGGTTATAGATAACTCATTTCCAGAATGGTATTAGTGTAATATATATAATATTTATTCACTCAATTCATTTATATAATCATTATGCAATGAAGATCATGTAGAACGAGTCGCATCACATCGTGGAGACGGTATTCCGTACGTACGCACGAGCGATGATATCGTTCCCATGATCGTGGAATTGTATTGGAGTGTATGTATACTATTTCAGAATCAATATCACTTTATAATAGTCATATATAGTCATTATTTACACCATTATACCCATCTAAGTAAGGTGGTGGTGGAAAATAGATTACACCATGACGTGGAGACGGTATTCCGTACGTACGCACGCGCGGTGATTTCGTTTTCCGTAGGATGGATAGATGGTGAAATAGGGTTGTTTCATACATATAATAACATATAAGTATATGAGTGATACTTATGTTATTACTTCATAATGAAACAACTAAATAATAAGAAGTGGAAGAAGAAATAAAGTTGAAATAATTGGTAATCAGACATTACCTCTTCTTTGAAGCGCCTCTTTGAGATCTCCTTTTAGGGCACTAAAATTGGTCTTTGAAGAAGACCAGGACCTCTAGGATATCTCTAGAGAAGTGGAGAGGAGAAATTGGCAGGGGTTGGCCGAGCTTGAAGGCTCAAAGTGGTGTGAGGAAGAGGGGGAGGAGGTGCCCTTTTATAAGGGAGGAGAGGGGCACCTTTGGAATAACAAAAACTATTATTTTATTATAAAGTCACATTCGGTTTTAAATAGCTCTAAATTAATTTATTTAGAATCTAAGGTGGGGATGGGTCGAAATCATCTCATATAATAGAATTTAGACAAGTTTAGGTTCCTATTTTAACCTTATCATTTAGATTTAACATTAAGTAAAATAATTTTACTTTTACCGTGTCTTCTTGTGTTCTAATACTATAAGGTTAATAAACTTACTATAAGATGCCAAACTAACCCCAAGTTGTTTATTATTAATCTATATAACCTTATCTAAGTCATTTTGCAGAACCTTAGATTTTTATGAACAAAATAACAATTACTAATATAATATTTTTTTTTAAAACTATTTTATGTCAATTTTGACACTATTTAGTAATTGATTTTTTTGAAAATTATAACAGAATGATTAGTTCAAACAAAGTTAATTAAATCAATACTAACATGTACTATTAACCTATAAAATTAGTTTAATTCATAAAAAGACTCAAATATTTATTTGGGTATTTATAACATCAATTATGTCAATATTTCATTAATAAGATAATTACTGCATAATATTTGTGTCATAAATAAATTAAATTATTTAAAGTCTAAAAATTACAAATAAAATATCATTATGTAGGAAATCTTTTGATATTTCTAATGAATATTTATAGTCGAATTTATCTTATGTATAACCCTATATTAAAAATGATATACTTATTAAACTTTGATTTTAACTATTTTAACCCTTCTTTAAATAAATTAATAATAAATGTCCTAATCTAATCCAAGTGGGCCTAAATGGTCATATTTTATTCCTAAGGTTGTTTTTGGTCGAATTAAACTTATCCAATAGAATTAAGACATGTTTTAGGGTAATAATAATATCATTTTTACCCTTAATTACCCTATTTACTTTTAACCGTGGTAAATAAAAGTAAAAAGTTACTATTCACCAAAAATTATTTTCATCTCATTGAACCACATTTTACTTACTGACATCAACCGTGTCTCTTAGATTTTTGAGATTCCACTCACAGAAGCGGTAAAATTAAGTTTTATGAAAAATTCAGTTTTTTAACTACCACTTAGTGGTTTCACTATTCATCAAAAATTGAATGTTTTCAGAAAAATACCAAAATTTCACCCTAGGCTAATTTCGATATTCCGAATCCAAAAATGAAGTCAATTTTGAAAAATAAAATTTATAAAATTTCAAAAAGTGGTTATTAACATTCATAACGGCTAGTTTTAATAATATTTTAATAGCATATTGTTGTTTAGTGAAACTCGGTATTGCGTACGACGCAAGCTATTGAGGAAGGTCGTGATTGCGTGTAAAGAAAGCCAAGCAATTGATGTGTGTAGTGAAAGATTCCTTTGATGATTTATATAACATAAAAACAAAATATTTCTCATAAAAGTCTCGGGTGTTACATTCTACCCCCCTTAAAATGAATTTCGCCCTCGAAATTCATCACTTTGTAACAAACAGATGAGGATACTTCTCCCTCATTATATCCTAAAGCTCCAATGTAGCTTCTTCTAATTGGTGGTTCCTCCATAAAACTTTCACCAAGCGAGTGGTCTTGTTTCGTAGGACTTTTTCGTTACGATCCAGAATCTCTATCGGTTGTTCTTCATAAGAAAGATCTTGCTCTAGCGGTACGACTTCTGAGCTGAGTACATGTGAAGGATCAGGTATGTACTTTCTCAGGAGAGATACATGGAACACATCGTGAACTTGAGAGAGATTCGGTGGAAGCGCCAATCGGTAAGATACCTTCCCAACACGATCCAGTATTTCGAAAGGACCGATATACCTAGGGCTCAACTTTCCCTTCTTTCCAAATCTCATTACTCTCTTCCAGGGAGATATTCGTAAGAACACTTTATCACCCACTTCAAACTCTAAGTCTTTTCTTCGATTGTCGGCATAACTTTTCTGTCGACTCTGAGCTGCTCTTATGTGTTGTTGAATAGATCGGACCTTTTCTACCATCTCATCAACAAGATCAGGTCCTAATAGCTTTCTTTCCCCAACTTCATCCCAGCAAGTTGGAGTCCTGCATTTCTTTCCATAGAGAGATTCATAAGGAGCCATCTGAATACTGGAGTGAAAGCTATTATTATAAGAAAATTCCACCAAAGGTAGGTGTTGATCCCAACCACCTTTGAAATCCATAGAGCAAGCTCTCAACACATCTTCTAGAGTTTGAATTGTTCTCTCAGACTAACCATCTGTCTGAGGATGATAAGCAGTGCTGAAACTCAACTCTGTATCCAGAGTATGCTGAAGAATTCGCCAGAACTTCGAGGTAAATCTTGGATCCCAATCAGATATAATAGAAAGTGGTACTCCATGCAATCTTACCACTTCCTTCACATATATCCTGGAAAGCTGATCCAGAGAGAAATCATCTCTAATAGCAATGAAGTGTGCGGACTTTGTAAGACGATAAACTATGAACCAAATAGCATTATTGCCTTTGGATGTTTTAGGAAGTCCTGTGAGAAAGTCCATAGTGATGTTTTCCCATTTCCATTCGGGTATGGGTAATGGTTGTAACATCTCCTTGGACTTCTGTCTCTCAGCTTTAACTTGCTGACAAACCAAGCATAGAGAGACATATTCAGCAACATCTCTTTTCATGCCATCCCACCATAAGTATTCTTTCAGGTCCCTATACATCTTCATGCTTCCAGGATGAATAGAGAATAAAGAACTATGAGCCTCATCCAGCAGCTCCTTCTTTAATTCGGGGATGGGAGGAACACAAACCCGATTCCTGAACTTTATTATCCCATCACAATCAAGGTTGAATTCAGGAACATTTCTCACCTTCTTTTTTAACTCGACATCTTCTTTCTATGCCTCTTTAATCTTCACATGTATAGATGGTTGAACATTCATTTGAGAAAGATAAGATTTTTCCCTTTCCATTATAATTCCAAGATCCATCCTTTGTAAATCCATAAATATTGGATCTTTTGTGATCCTCATCATGGATAAACTGGCATGGTCTTGTCGACTTAATGCATCTGCCACCTTGTTTGCTTTCCTAGGGTGGTAATGGATTGAGAAGTCGTAATCCTTAATCAGCTCCAACCATCTTCTTTGGCGCATATTCATCTCCTTTTGTGTGAAAATATACTTTAAACTATTATGATCAGTATAAATATCACACCTTTCACCATAAAGGTAATGCCTCCAAATCTTTAATGCAAATATTACCGCAGCTAACTCCAAATCATGAGTTGGGTAGTTTTGCTCATGGATTTTCAATTTTCGTGAGGCATAAGCTATCACCATATCATTTTGCATAATAACACACCCCAATCCCTTCTTGGATGCATCACTATAGATCACAAACCTTTCTCCACTACAAGGTAGTGTGAGCACAGGTGCACTGGATAACCTTCTTTTCAACTCCTTGAAATTCTTTTCACATTCTTCTGTCCAAACAAACTTAACTCCTTTCCGAGTCAACCTGGTGAGTGGATTAGATAATCATGAAAAATCTTTCACAAAACATCGATAATATCCAGACAAACCAAGAAAAATTTGGATCTTAGTTACTATTGTTGGTCTCGACCATCTTTCGATAACCTATTTTTTTGCTGGATCCACATATATCCCCTCTTTTGAGATTATGTGACCCAAAAATGCAACTTTTTGAAGCCAAAATTCACACTTGGTAATTTTTGCATAAATATTCTCCTTTCTAACGGTCTTCAATATAATTCTCAAGTGATCTTCATGTTCTTCCTTGCTATTTGAATAGACAAGAATATCGCCTATAAAGACTACCACAAATTGATCAAGATAGTCTCTAAAGACTCTATTCATTAGATCCATGAAGATAGCAGGGGCATTAGTAAGACCAAATGGAATCACTATAAATTCATAGTGTCCATACCTTTTACGGAAATCCGTCTTTGGTATATCCTCCCTTTTGACCCTTAATTTATGATACCCTGAATGAAGATCAATCTTGGAAAAGTATTGAGCTCTGCGTAGTTGGTCAAATAATTCATCAATGTGTGGGAGAGGATATTTGTTCTTGATAGTGATCTTGTTAATTTCTTGATAATCAATGCAGAGTCTCATTGATCTATCTTTCTTCTTAACAAACAGAATAGGTGCTCCCCAAGGTGATGCACTAGGGAGTATGAACCCCTTATCAAGATTATCTTGGAGTTGCTTCTTTAATTCCTGCAACTCAATTGGGGTCATTCTATAAGGTGTCTTTGAAATAGGCAAAGCACCCAGTACGAGTTCTATTGAAAACTCAACTTCACGATTTGGTGGAAGACCCGGCAATTCCTCCGGAAAGACATCATCAAACTCCCGTACAATGGGAATATTCTTAATCATGAGTTTCTCACCAACCATTTGAGATAAATAACCTTCATTTAGTGGAATCAAGACCCATAATATGGAAGAAATTTCCACTGGAAGGTTATGTTCATCCTTGCATCAATAGACGATCATATATTGATCTGGAATATGAAATTTGACTTCCCTTCTTTGGAAATTGATATGAGCTCCATATAAATAAAGCCAATCCATGCCAAGAATCACATCAAATTCCACTATAGGAAGGATCACAAGATTTGCAGGAATCACTTTCCTACAAAATTCGATCAGAGAAGAATTATAAACGTTTGATGCGACTGTTGTGCCATTAGGGGTTGTCACAGCTAACTCAACATCTAATTGTTGAGGTAATATGGTGATATCCTTAGAAAATTCTTCAGAAATAAAAGAGTGGGTGGATCCAGAATCAAATAAAACATTTGCTACTTTAGAGTGGATGGTAAGTGTACCTTTCACCACATCGTTATCGTACTCCACATCGCTGATAGAAATTGCATGTGACTTTCCTTTATCTTTAGCCTTAAGAGTTTGTTGACGTCGACCATCATCATCAACCCTTGGATTTGGGCATTGATTGGCATAATGCCTCATCTCCTTGCACTTGAAACATTGAAGTGTAGTAGGTTCATTATTTGTATCCCTTCCTTTGTTTGCATCATTAGACATCTTCTTCCCATCATTGCAGTATTCAAATGCCCTATGACCTTCCTTTCCACATTTGAAACATTTACTTGTCCCTTTAAGACAACTCCCTCCATGTTTCTTTCCACACTTTGAGCATAAGGGAAAGCTCATCTTCTTTTCAGTGTGCTCTTTAGATTTTCCTTTGAATTCCATTTTCCTCTTCTTATCAAACCCATATGACTGATGGGTTACTCCAATCTCCATATCAAATTTGAGAGCACATCGAACGATTTCCTCGTAGCTATTGAAGTCCCTTATGGATAAGGCCCTTCAAAGACTTGGTTTTAAGCCACTAAAGAATCGATCGATCTTACTCTCAGGTTGGATAATAATACCAGAAGCGTACCTTGCAAGTCTTGTAAAATTTTCTTCATAGGTACCAACAGATTCAACATCCTTTTTCTTCAGTTCAAGAAACTCTTTCTCCATCTTTGTTCGGAGAATATGAGGGAAGTACTTATTGAAAAATAAGTTCTTGAAATCGTCCCATTCCATGGACTCAATTTCATCTCTTTTCCTCGTATTCTTAATAAGATTACACCATTGATCAGCATCTCCTTCCAAACGATACACTGCTAGGATGACTTTATCATGTTCAGAACATTGAAGAACTGAAAATATCTTTTCAGTAGTACTAATCCATTTTTCAGCAATTAATGGATCAGTAGACCTGCTGAATGAAGGTGGACACTGCCTCATGAAGGATTCAAGAGAATGTTGCTCCTTCCTTTGCTTGTTTGGAAGTCCTGCATGATTCATAGCTTGAGAAAGTTGTGTGAGCATGGCTACAAGATTTTTCATTCCATCTCCCATAATGTTTGGTTGCTCAAGGGGACAATCATTGCATTGCCTGTCGCATTCCGCATTAACACGGTTCCTTCGGGTTCCATCCATTGACTAAAACCAAGAAGAATAGTGTGAGAAACACTAATTATAATAGGAAAACCACATAATCAAGAATAAAATTTCACACTTAAGGACTTATCCTAGGTTATTCATGGCCATTTCTAAAACACTAAGATTGTGTTCTATGCTTAGACTTATCCTTAGGGTTCTTACTAAGGCTTTCACATCCTAGTTTCCAAAGGTTGACTATACCTTTCCTCTGATACCAAATATAATGACCCATACTTTACATACATTATTATTACTTCAAAATTTAAGCACACTTATTACAACATATAACAAAACCAGGAAAGGACCTTATATGTATAGTGTCTTTAGAAACTGGGAAACATAAACAACTGGTTCATAAAGCGTCTACATTGTCTCCCATTTATTTCATCATATCTATAGTCCCTTTTGGCATATCTTACTTAATAACCTTCTTCCTGACCTGGGGAAAGAAAACATACAAAAGGGTGAGCTCAAATGCTCAGTAAGGGTAAACAAAAGAAATCTCAATTACATCATTTTCATAAGAACATAACTTTTGGAAATCTTAACCTGCAAAAGAGATCATAAATTCATAACATGGGGTAAATCATAGTAGTGAAATGTAATCCCAATAATCATAACATAAAACATGAAACTTTTTGGCATACACACATAATCATAGAGAATCATTTCTTATTAGTCAAGACTCATTTCCAAGACTACTTTAGTGGACAAAGTCCATTTCTAAACTGAGTTCACTCCTCGTTTCAGTCCTGTTTCACTGAACCGGTTTAACCTGCCATTCCAGCCATATCTATCTCATGAGATATAAAATATTTACCCAATGAATTGGAGGGAGATATAGGTCCCACCCATCTCATAATGATACCATTCTTATGTGTGCCACAAAATCATAAATCATACATCATTGCATAACCCATGTAATAAAAATGGGATTCTTAAACAACATGACATCATAAAACAATTCATATAAGATAAAGGAATTCATAAAAATAATTCCATCACAACATAATAAAATCAATGTAACAATAGGGATAGAAACAGAACCCTATATTATCTTATATGGAAAATAATTTTGATAAAACACTTGAACTCCATTCTTGAGGAAAATATCCTTTCTACTTCAAAAACATTTTTACTTTCTTAACATGTCATACAATTTTAAACTAAAAGAAGTTTATTAAAAATAAACTTGAAAACTTGTAAAAGAATCTTCTTGGAAATAATGTTTTAAAAATCCATTCATTCCGTATAAGTTAAAAAAACATTCTTCTTGTACTTTTGTCGGAAAAGTCAAAAAGTACCTCGTACGAAAAATGACAAAAGATTCATTTCATATCTTTTACTAAAAACTCACAAAAGGGTAGAATTGGATTTAAAAAATTGTAGGTGTATGAAAATAAAATTACATATTGAGAAAACATGGATGTGGATGATAAAATACACCCCAGTAAATACCAAAGTATAAACAATCTCGGATAAAAATGAGATTGTGATATTTTCCCTTACCTTAGGTCCAATTTGCTTCATAAGTGTCCGAACCTCCTGTATAATGATTTAAATAATGTTATTGACTTATTCCAGAATCATACTTATTTTTATGATATCATATATGGTCATATTCTTAGCTTCTTATTAGTAATATTTCATTACTACTTGTTTATTCGGGTGTTTATTACTTTTTGTTCTTATGCGTGTTTTGTCGAATAAATTATTATACTTCTTTTTAGGTTATAGATACCTAATTTCCAGAATGGTATTAGTTTAATATATATCATATTTATTCACTCAATTCATTTATATAATCATTATGAAATGAAGATCATGTAGAATGAGTCGCATCACATCGTGGAGACGGTATTCCGTACGTACGCATGAGCGATGATATCGTTCCCATGATCGTCTAATTGTATTGGAGTGTATGTATACTATTTCAGAATCAATATCACTTTATAATAGTCATATATAGTCATTATTTACACCATTATACCCATCCAAGTAAGGTGGTGGTGGAAAATAGATTACACCACGGCGTGGAGATGGTATTTCGTACGTACGAACGCGCAGTGATTTCATTTTCCGTAGGATGGATAGATGGTGAAATAGGCTTGTTTCATACTTATAATAACATATAAGTATATGAGTGATACTTATGTTATTACTTCATAATGAAACAACTAAAGAAGAAGAAGTGGAAGAAGAAATAAAGTTGAAAGAATTGGTAATCGGACATTACCTCTTCTTTGAAGCGCCTCTTTGAGATCTCCTTTTAGAGCACTAAAATTGGTATTTGAAGAATACCAGGACCTCTAGGATGTCTCTAGGGAAGTGGAGAGGAGAAATTGGTAGGGGTTGTCCGAGATTGAAGGATCAAAGTGGTGTGAGGAAGAGGAGGAGGAGGTTCCCTTTTATAAGGGAGGAGAGGGGCACCTTTGGAATAACTAAAACTATTATTTTATTATAAAGTCACATTCGGTTTTAAATAGCTCCAAATTGATTTATTTAGAAGATAAGGTGGGGATGGGTCGAAATCCTCTCATCTAATAGAATTTAGACAAGTTTAGGTTCCTATTTTAACCTTATCATTTATATTTAACATTAAGTAAAATAATTTTACTTTTATTGTGTCTTCTTGTGTTCTTATACTATCAGGTTAATAAACTTACTATAATCAGACAAACGAACCCCAAGTTGTTTATTATTAATATATATAACCTTATCTAAGTCATTTTTCCAAACCTTATATTTTTAGGAATAAAATAACAATTACTAATATAATATTTGTTTTAAAAACTATTTTATGTCAATTTTGACACTATTTAGTAATTGATTTTTGTGAAAAATCATAACAGAATGATTAGTTCTAAAAAAGTTAATTAAATAAATAATAACATTTCATATTAACCTAGAAAATTATTTGAATTCATAAAAAGTCTCAAATTATATTTATTTGGGTATTTATAACATCAATTATGTCAATATTTCATTAATAAGATAATTACTGCATCATCTTTGTGTCATAAATAAATTAAATTATTTAAAGTCTAAAAATTACAAATAAAATATCATTATGTAGGAAATATTTTTATCTTTCTAATGAATTTTTATAGTCGAATTTGTCTTATGTATAACCCTATATTAAAAATGATATACTTATTAAACTTTGATTTTAACTATTTTAACCCTTCTTTAAATAAATTAATAATAAATGTCCTAATCTAATCCAAGTGGGCCTAAATGGTCATATTTTATTCCTAAGGTTGTTTTTGGTCTAATTACACTTATCCAATAGAATTAAGACATGTGTTAGGGTAATAATAATATCATTTTTACCCTTAATTACCCTATTTACTTTTAACCGTGGTAAATAAAAGTAAAAAGTTACTATTCACCAAAAATTATTTTCATCTCATTGAACCACATTTTACTTACTGACATCAACCGTGTCTCTCAGATTTTTGAGATTCCACTCACAAAAGCGGTAAAATTAAGTTTTATGAAAAATTCAGTTTTTTAACTACCACTTAGTGGTTTCACTATTCATCAAAAATTGAAAGTTTTCAGAAAAATACCAAAATTTTACCCTAGGATAATTTCGATATTTTGAATCCAAAAATAAAGTCAATTTTGAAAAATAAAATTTATAAAATTTCAAAAATTGGTTATTACTATTCATAACAGCTAGTTTTAATAATATTTTAATAGCATATTATTGTTTAGTGAAACTCAGTATTGCGTACGACGCAAGCTATCGAGGAAGGTCGTGATTGCGTGTAAAGCAAGCCAAGCAAGTGATGTGTGTAGTGAAAGATTCCTTTGATGATTTATATAACATAAAAACAAAATATTTCTCATAAAAGTCTCGGGTGTTACAACCATGCACCATTACCGTGTACCCCTCTAAAGGGGTGTACAGTTTTCATGAGGAGGGCACACAGTTTGTCAAACCATGCGACAACTGTGAAAACCCTCACTGCCTAGGATTTCATGGTTTGCACTAGCAGGGCTCACAGTTTGGGCAAACTGTGTGCCAACCATGCACAACCCAAAATCCTTAAAAAATCAAAATTTCACCCAAATCACCCCTAAATGAGACCCAACCAAAGAATGATTAAAAATAGGGTCTAGGATTCCACAAAAACAATAACAAGATGTTATAAAATCCCCACCATAGAAACTTTTTGTCCCCATAAAGCCTGTTAGGAATCTTCCATTTCAAAAATATTAAGCAACTACTCTCTCATCAATGTATCGTTCTCCCATGTCTCATGAATATCAGAATCGTGCTGCCATATCACTCAACCCAAAGGTATCATCCTCCCATGGAGTACCTTGGTTTGAGAATCAAATATCCTTAATGGATGCTCAGTCACAAATAAATCAAGCTCAACATCAAAGGATAGGATAATATATATTATGAGTGCTAATGGAATGTTTTCTACTTTTTATTTCAGAGCTTCCACTAGAATTACAGAGTTAAGATTCATCATGGGATATCATATGGTAAAATTTTATTCCTATCAAGATGTTTATATGGTAAAATATAAGGAATGTGTTTCCTACTAATAATGTTATTCAAATGAGAGGTATTTCACTAACCTCTAGATATAGGTTACAACTGCACACATCACCACTCATATCATCAAGTTGCCATCAATTTTTTTTAGCATTTACATGATTTTCATAACCATTATAAATACCTTTAATGAATCATCAAATAATGTTCAACTATTTTATGATACTTAAAATGGATAAATGAAATAGCTGTACACAGTATCAAGTATTCCAAGTCATTCCACAATATCAAAATAGTTATAATATTTCTAATATTTATTATAAAATAGAACAACTATACACTATCATTCACATTGAAATTGAAAATGAATATACATAACTGCACACTATCATTTACATTCCCACACTACCATTTAAAAATTCAAAATTGCACACTATCATGATATTATATCATTTAAAACTAAAGAAAACATTTTTTTGGGTGAGAAACATTTTACAACTGCACACTATAAGTTTTTGGGGTGATGTGCATTAACTTGAACACTATCATTTACTTCCACAAAATTGTACACTATCATGGTATTATATCATTCACATATGAAACTGTTACAAAGTGAATTTGAAATACTATGAGTATTTGAAAAACTAAATGATATGAAATTAGTATATAATAGTATGTAGTTACACACTATTATGGATGCACTAAATTATATTCAGTTAGTATATAATAGTGTGCAGTTACACAATATTATGGTTATTGATGGATAAATATTGTGTATTTGACTGATATGGTTTTCATTTTTGAATTATAGTATATGATCTAGTTAGTTCATAATTGGTAACAATTGATATGTGGGTTAATAATAATGCAATGAATTAATAGAATGAAATATTGATGATTCTATCATGTAAAGGTTTATAAAATAGTGGGTAATGAAATATGTACCACTATGTATACAGAAATCATTGGTCTATTGCATAAGTCAATTGTCTGTGAACTTGCATCATAAGAAACCACTTATATGAAAATAATGGGAAAAGAAGTGAGATATAATGAATTATTATATATATGTGACTGGCATGTCAATAGAAATCAAGAGAAATTGAATTTTCTACTATATAATGTCATAATTTTTTTTGAAGGATTTGGTTTGTGAATTTTTAAAATCTCTGATTTGCTTAACATTGTTTGTAATGAATTTTCCAAATATTTTTAGAATTTTTTGAATGTATTATCAGTATTATCTATATTTACTATAATATATATTTGATAATAATATATAATATGTGATATCCTTAGAGTATGTTAAAATGTTTAATTGTTTGGAATGAGGCATGATTTTTTTATCTATATTAATGGAAAACGTACACTAATGATGTGAATGAAGTTATATGAAAAAATATACACTAATGTTTTGTATGAAGTTATATAACAGAATACTCATAAGTGGTGAAAAAATGAGTAATAATTCATGAAATGTAGATAAGACACGTGGTATCTAGAAAACCTAACCTTTATATATATAGTAGATAGGGAGATTTATCTCATAGTAAAAGAGATTTAACATTGACAAAATAACCATGAGGGTGATTTTTATTTTTTCATCATCAATAGAGAAGTTGGTTTGTCTTATAAATTGAATCATATAATCAACCTCAAGGAAGCTATCCTAAAATAAAATTTTAGGGTAAAATAGTTAAGGATGGGGATATGAATTATTCTTTCTTCAATAACCTCTAGAGGACTAGGAAGGCCAATAAGATAATCACCTACCTAAAAATGGTAATGAAGTAATCTTTGGGAGGTAAGAGATAAGGGAGAACATAGTGAGATACTTCAAGGAGATTTTAATTAGTAGCTCGAATGTGAATGTCAGGGATATTTTGGATGTAATCCCAGTGACTATTAATTAATTGGAAAATATCATTATCACTAAGATGTATAACCTAGAGAAGGTTAAGGCTATAATATTTTCTCTCAACCCTTAAAATGCTCCATGGCCAGATTATTTCTCCAACTTATTCTTCCAGGAATTCAAGGAAATTTTTTATAACAATTTGTTAAAAATGATTTATATTTTCTTTAGAAATGGTAATCTTTCTAAAGGAGTGAACTCATAGTTTATTGTCCTATTTATTAAAGATGAATCTGCTGACTCTCTTAACATGATCATACATGTGTATCTTTAAAATAATTTCTATAATATTCTGAGTAAAATATTATCCACTAGACTCTCCTTAGTCATTAGGAAGGTGGCCTCTAATTATAATTTTTTATTTTTCCATGGGAGGAAAATATGGGATTTTTTGGTAACAACCTTAGAATGTATAACCTGTTGAAGAAATCAAGTAACAGTGGTGAAATTTCTCTTAATATGGATGTTAAAAAATATTTTTACTCTGTAAATTGGGACTTCATGTTTGAAGTTATTCAAAATTTCAGGTTTAGAGACTATTTTTCTAGCTAGTCGAAAATTATCTTCAACTATATCAGGTTGTCCATCCAAGTATATGACACCCCAAAGGGATACTTCCCATGATCATGTGGGTTTAGGCAAGGTGACCCTATTTATAATGTTCTATTTAGAATTTATGAAAACTATCTAAGTAGATCCATTTTTAAATGGTTGAGTAGGTATTGATCAAACCTATCCAATAAATCATAAACTATTTATATTAATACAAACAACATTTAAATAGTGTTTATATGTTTATTTAGATGTTTATTTGTTTAATAAATTAGCATATAAACTATATGAACTTTATGATTTGATTTTTTTTAAAAAAATATTACCATATAAGATAAAATAATTCAATAAAATTAACATATAAAATCATATTTTTATGGACAAATTTAAAATATAATCACTAAAACATCAACAACTAAACAGAAATAAAAAATTAAAGGACTCTATTTGAATGAGTTTTTAATATATAACTAAATGATAAATGAAACAAATTATTACATACCATTTGGTACAATGATGACATTGATATAGTACTTGAGTCAGTTGTTCGGGATCTTGCATCAGAAGATGCACCATTTAAGGAAATAAATAATAATGTCATATTTAATGACTAATAATATTCCACACATAGGTGGATGCTTGCAGCTAATAGTATTCACTATTTGAAGTATAACCCCATTCTAATTCTTGTGAATTGAACCAATTTATCCTCAAAATTACACCAAAATCAAGAAAAAGATTCAAATAAAATAAAATAGCGTGACTGTTTTATATGAATTAACACTAAAGCATTAGAAGACCATTTATGTACATATGAAATGATAAACTACTAAAATGAAAACCCTGTATTGTAATTCATACATACCAATACATAATAAATTCATCTGAAAGAGATAATGGAAGGAATCTTAGACAACACACTCCTTAATAATCTATAAGATAGCATAATAAGCTTCAAATTGTTGCTAGAAATCAACACTCAGCTACAAAGGCCACTCTAAATTACCTGAAACATAATGAATTCAATTTATAAACACAAAAGGTGTTATGTATAGTGAATGAGAACATAATCCTTGGTAAATATCATAACAAAGTCTATTAACTCAAGGGGTTAGTATGTGAATATATAAATAATAGTTTAATTCCAAAAAGGGTTAGCTACCTTCAAGTCCAATTGTTCCATACCATGGAATTTCATAGCTTATCCCACCATAAGTCGCCTTTAAGTGACCATTAACATTTATCAAACATAGAACAACATGGTTATTGATAAAAATATCACACATCACTAAAAACACAACATATTACATCATTTATTTCCCATGAAAAGTCATGTTTTCATTTTATTCCCCTTCATAGCATGTGAAATCAACATGGGAATACAAATCCATTATCATTGTTAAAGATCATAATTTCTACAACCCAATACACATGAATAACCTCTAATAAGGTCTCAATATCCCATATTTAATGTCAACATTAATTACTGAACCATTACTCAATTATTCTTCCTATGTAACCATTTAAGTATTTATTTCCAGATTCATTACATATAAATTCATCATGTAAGTCACACCATAACAAACCCTATTAAGTAGAATCATCACATGTTTTTGGTTTAATTCACCAAAGTAGGCTCGATATGATTATCCCTCTTAAACAATAATTTTTACATGCATAAATGACCATTTTAGTAGAAAATTTATCCCTTAAAACCACCAATCTATGTTTAAATTATCACCAAGACATAATGAAACTTATAATTCCACCACAATAAATTGATAGGTCATCTAACTCAAAGAGGACAGAAATACTCTTATGGTATAGACGTGTAGATTCTATAAGAGAATAAGAATTCAATAATATGATGAACTAGAATAAATAAAAATAGAATTATAAATATAATATAGTCAACACCCCCATAATTTATAAACATATTAGAACAACATAGTTATAAGAAAATTACTTAAATGATAATTTTAAAATTTGTTGCAGCTAGTGATCAGTGCTTGATTTTTTATTTCCAATAAAAGGTCATGTTACCTAATTAGAAAATTTTCATTTTACCTAATTACTCAAGTAAAAATTTTAAAACATTTTTGGAACAACATAATAAAAAAATACAATTCATTTTAGAATTATGTAGATTCATATTTCATTATTAAATAATTTCATACAATTAATAAACTATGAAATAGAAAAGGAAAAGTAATTAACATCAGAACATATAGACAACATATATCGTTACAACTAATTTTTAGAATTTATAATAATAAAAATTTAATGGAAACAAAATTAAATTAAACCCGATGGTCTGAGCACAAATATTTTTTCTCAAGAACCTATCATAATACTAAGAATATTTACTATCATATCAAATAAAAAAGTGAGAATATTTTAATATGATAAAAATACATTTTTATTTTTTTTATTTATGATTAGATGAATCATACTACAAAAAAAATAGATAAGATGAATCGATATATGGAAATAATTTTTTTAAGAAATTGAAATTTAAATAGAATAATTTTAAATAAAAAATATATGTTTCCATTTTTAGTGAAAATTAAAATGCAAGAGAAATTAAATCACATATTTTTTTCTTCCTCTAATATCCAATTTATTTATGGATCCTCAACCTTGAACCCCAAACAATAGCAGAAAAGAAGAAGGCATTAACTCATGTATATATCATAACCTAAAATAAAACAAAATTAATCCATGTTGTTGTTTTATATGTTTCAGTACATGTTGATTTTCCAAGATAGTTCTGAGAAAAAGAATAAATTGTACAGAAAATACATGTATAAAATGATTTTTTTGGACTTTTATGTATAAACATGTTAATACAATATATTTGAAAACTAATAACCAAAAATAGTACACATAAATGTTTAAAATGTGGGATTAATATATTTTAATAAATGAAATATCAATGATTTCTAACAACTGTAGAAATTTTATTTGGATAATATGAATACATCAACCAAAAATATATATACTAAATGTAATACAAATTTTGAATTCACTATTTTGAAAAAAAGACACACATCAACCCTAAATAGTGTAAATAAACTGAATTTTCTATGATAAGTAACATGGATAATAGTAAATAAAGGGTTTACATCACTAAATTTATCGAATATTCAGCCAGTTCATTCACAAGAGATCTTGTGGATGGTATAATAAAATAACATAGAATTAAATTTAAATTTAGTCATATTAATGTAAACAACATAAAATACTATGATATAAAATTAAATTCATGTTTTAAGTGAATTAATGATTCAAACAATTTCAGAATTAAATTTATGAAAAGCATTGAAATTAACAAACTTATAGCTATTACAAAATTGAATATGAAAGATTGGATAAACATTAAAATACAAAGTTATATTAATTAATTAATATTCATGAGCATAATTTCATTAATCATCACATGTGGTCAATATGAATATTTCATAAATACAAACATGTGAAAAATTATAGTAATTAATTCATAAGGTAATTTAAATACAAATTGAAAATGATCATTTTTTGTCTTAAAATAAATAATACATATGGAGAGTCTATAACTAAATTTTTTAATCCATTTATCAAATAACAATTTATCACCAAAATAAATACAAAAGTTGATAGGGTCAACAATATCTAAGTCTATGTAAATGAAAAATATGAAATCAATGTTTTTTATTAAAGGAATTTTATATTTGAAAACAAAGAAAAAAATGAGTGGGAATACAATGACATAAAATAATCCTTCTCATGTGGAGAAAACACAGTAGAACATTTTCATAGTGGTTTTATTTTATACTTTTATTTATTAATTAAAAAAATATAAGCAATAAAAATAATAATGAAAACTAAAAAAAGTGGTATATTATAGAAAACAAACATAAAGATAATGTTGTTTAAATATAGATCACTAAACCGCATCTTCTCTAAAAATGATCCCCACCCTTCATCACTTTGAAGTGACCTACACATTAATACTATCAATTAGTTCACAATAATTAAGCATGAGAACATTGTCACTCAAAACTATCAAGTCAATTAGAGAATATTAAAATATTAAAGGTTCAATTCTTACTAATTGAAAAATCAAGAAATATAAATTGATTGAAAACATCTATGTCACCATCAATTCAATTTAGTCATGCTACTTTACCTCAAGAACGTTCCCTAATATGATATCCCCAATTTTGGGCTTACACCTATAACCAATTTCAATGAAATAAAAATAAATTGCATAAAAATAGGAAAGAAAAAATGTCATGAAAATTATAGAAAGAAACATTACATGATTAAATAATGGCAACTACCTTGATCATAATGATTGATCGTAGACCCATTTGTTCACACATTCAACCACTCCATAAATAGTTGGTATCAACTATTTTTTAAGAATTATGCTTCCATGAACCATTTTTTCCACTGAAAGATAGACTTTAAAATATGTTTATACAAAGAAAATATGCAGATAAAAAAACTTCTTAAAGAATTATGGATAAAAAAATATAAACACTAAGAACCTCTAATCAATTTTGTTGATTTATAGATAAAAAATATTGAAGTGTCATTGGAGTAGAATATAATAATGAATATCCATTAGTTTTTAAGATGTTATATATATATATATACATTAAATCATACATTTTTTGTTGATGTTATGTTAGTGTTAAATTTGAAAAAAAGTCTAAATAATTTATATGATAATTTATTTTAGAAATATAATAGCAATGATTAATACACAAATCCACTTGAAGTGGAATTCAATTTTTATAAAATTTAAATTTCATTTTAAAACTGTATACTACACATAAGGAGGCAACTTATTAAAATTGAATAGTGAAATAAATGCATATTGAATGCATATGGAATTCATATTTCAAAGAAGTAATGAATTTTAAACTATATGTTATAGATAAGTAGAAATATTATGTTCAATTTGAAACTAATAGTGAATTATAAAAAGAGTGAATTATATAAAAAAAATTGAATTAGAACATGATGGAATGGATCAACAATGAAGTTTAATATATAAATATTACCATCATGGAAAAAAATAAATAATCTTTTGAAAAAAAATTAAAATTAATTGTAATATAAAAATATTGAATGAATTATATATAAATAACATTAGTATACTAAATACTTTATACATAATCTACATACAGAATATGAAAAGTGAAAGAGGGTCAAAATACCCACATAGTAAGAGGGACATATTATGTAATATATACACCTTAAGAAAGACAAATTATATAGTATGGATATCAAACATTAGTATATTGAATCGTTGAAATGGAATAGTTACTAGAGGTAAAACACCTATAAACAAAGGGAAATATCATTTTTCTTTCGGATTAGGGGCTTGAGATAGAGAAGAAGAAGGTTTCTGTTGTGATAGAGTCCTTTATCTGGAATTGAACCACTAAAATTCAGAGTGTTTAATGTGAAGAAAGTTTTGAGTAATAGGATTTTTAAATTAGGGTTTTAAGAAATCAAATTAGGAGAGTACCTATTGTAAAGGAGTAACCTTAAGGAGGTCTATTAGGATAAGAGTATGAGTCGACGTCACCAGTGATATAGATCAGAGAGCAGAATTAGAGAACCTAGGGTTTCATGGATGGAAATCGTGAAACGTATGCTGAGGCAAGGTGTTTGACATGATGAAATCTGATGGTAGATCCAATAGAGGAGTAAGAGAAAATATCAAGTGTGTTTTAGATTGGAGAGTGAATTTGATAAGTTTGACCTATGTGGAAAGAGATGCGGGAAGTGAGGATACCACATCAGAGCCGCATCAGTAGGGAGGTGGGGAGGCCACGTCGGAGTCGCTTCGGCGGGGAGGTTTCCTGGCTACGTTGGAGGAGTAGGATCACTAGAGGGAGATATGTGGAGGTTAGGGCTTTAAGGGGAATAAGGGAACCATGATAGGAAGTGAAACATGGTAGGAGGATAAGGAGTCATGAAAAGTGGGATGAGGGATTGGGGGTATTTCCCCAATTTTAATAAAATCATGGAATTATATTAGTTATCGCCATTATTTTTATAAATTTTTTCCATATATGTGTGGCAATAGGGTATTTTTCTAGTTTTTGTAGGAGTAGTGGAGGTGGTTCTCAGTAGTGTACCTCCCCTAAACCATCTATAGTACCCTTGGTTTGAGGTATATAGCCTTTTTATGCCTTTTTATGTGTTTAAAGTGCTTGGGAAGAGGTTGGGAGAGTTTGGAAGGGTTTTGAATAAGTTTTGAGGCTTTTCTAAGGGCACACGGTTTGAGTATAGTTAAAGGAAACCGTGTGGGTTCTCCAAGAAACTGTGTAGGAGGAGACAGTAGGCTTCTCATGGCCTATGCACGGTTTGCCAAACCGTGTGAGGAAACCATGTAGAGCCCTTATCTCAAGGTAGTGGTGTGTGTGTGGTTAGCACACGGTTAGCCAAACTGTGCAGCCTAACCATGCGGCCACTTAAAAATGGGGTTTTTAAATCCGATCTCCTTCGGGGTTGCCTCATTTCATTCCAAACTTCCTCCCACTCAAGACTCACTTAGGATTTTGGGTTCTCAAAGGTTGTAGATTCTCTCCCACACATTTTGAAAGCAAATAGAAGGGGTTTATTGGTGGATTGAAGGCGGTTCTTCTCAAGTAAGTATCCTCTGGTGGTTCTTTGTGGTTTCCTCTAGATCTACATCTCCCTCTCTCTCAGTTTTCTAGATATACACCCGTTGTGTGTAGATCTAGGGTTTTTTTTGCCTTAGATATTTATTTTAAGGCTTATGGATGATAGGGAAGGATATCTATAGTGGTTTAGATGGTGAATTCACCATATTTGTGATTTTTCGTGGGTTGATTTCGTCAGAACCCTAAAGGTAGGTGAATTCTCTCTCAACTCTGCTTTGTTAGAACTAGAAGTATTGTTCCAATTAATTGGATTTTATTAAATTAATTGGTGATTTTGATGTGTCAAATTGGTTAGAAATCCCTTTGGTAATGTTTTGGGGGTTTTTGTAAAAAAGTGGTTTTTGTCGTGTAATGTTCTTGATGTTTTATTTTAAAATGAAGATTTTAAAATTGGTTTCTTGGGTTGATTTGTAAAATTTGCAGATGAAAATGGTTTTTAATAAAATTTTAGTTTATTGAAATGTGGTTTGGAATGGAAAATGGTTAAATAGTGTTTTAAATAAATGGGTGATTTATTTAAGTGAATGTTCATGTGTTGAAATTGTTGATGCACTTAAGGTATTGTTTGGTTATAGATGAATTGTTTACATGATGTCGTGACCTTGATTTGATTTTCTTGGTCGTGGGTTAATATTTATGGCTTGAGTTAATTATGTGTTAAGTGGGTGGGGAGTACCACTATAAAAAGAGGATGGATAGTGGACATAAGGGCCACCATCAAAGGATAAGTGTTTGGGAAGTACCACTGGTTTGGGAATAAAGTAAATGGGTTTGGACAGGAAGTTCCACTGTGGTTGTTTGGTTGTTGTGTTGCTATGCAAGATAGAAATTGGTTGTGCTAATGTGTGATGGTGATATGTCTTATGGCTTAGTGTGGCTTTCCCTTGTTTGACATGGCTTGGTAAGGGTATGTTTTTCTTATGCTAATGGTTGCACTATTTAATGTATTATATAAACTACTTTATATAAGTGTGCTAATGGTTCTTTCCTAGTGGCATGTGTAGGGATGTCATTTGGGGAAAACCTACTGAGTATTAGTACTCACCCCCTGATTTGTCACTTTGGTTCTTTTTTAGATTTTTTATTCTGAGAAAAAGGTAAGAGTTAAGCTTATCATTTTACTAGCATTTCATAATGAAGCTTGGGTGATGTTGTGGTGCTTGGAGCATGGAGCTTGGTGTGGAGCTATATATGGTTTCCTAGTTCTATTAGAGGCTTGTTGTAGTCTTCCACTTGGTACTCTGATTTTTGATTTGTTGTATTTGTCAAGTGGGATCATTATGGATTAGTTGGTTATCTTTTGGTAATGTATGAGTTTGGTTTTTTTGTTGACATGCATCATATAGTTTGTAGATTGTTTGGTTGGTTGGTTTTGTCTTAAGGGAAAATCATTCCCCAATTTATTCTCGAAGCCCTCGGAATTTATTTCCAGCCTTTGGCTTCTTGGGAACGTCACTTAAGGACAAGTAGAATTCCTCCACCCTCTCAAGCCAATGATATGGGGCGGGATGTTACAAGTGGTATCAGTTTGTTCAGTCCTTGGATTTCAAGTGAGAACAGTTGTTCGGTCCTTTGGTGTTGATTGTTGGTCTTGGTGTTGACATTCGTTCTTGGTCTATTACTTGAGTGGGAATGGTAGAAAGGTGTAGAATTGTCATAACTTGTAATGTATAGAATAAAAGGATGTAGCTAACCCTTTTATGCTGAACTTCAAGTTACTAGGGAGTTAGGTACATAAGTGTTTGGAGACACTTATAGGCATTGTATATCTCATTGTCGTGGGTGTAGCCAATTAGATAAGCATGGTAGAAATGACTTCCCTCTAGGATGAATATTTCATTGGGGTATAATGAATTATGGTGTGGTATTAATGTGTGGATTTTGGTAAATCTTAATTGGGTTTCAAAACAGAAGGGTTTGAAACATGGAAACTAGTGGTATTTTGAAAATGGGTTGATTTTCAAAACATGGTGGATTTTTCAGAATAGTGGAACATGAGAAATGTAAACTTTTAGAAAGCCTGGTTTTGATAGTTGTTGTGTAATTGATTTGAAAATTGTATACCCTTTCTTGTTAAGGGAGTGGGACTTATGGTTATTTTTGTATTGATAGAAATGGAATTAGGTAGGCTTCATAGAGACCAACCAGAGGAAGCTACTGAAAATGTGGTTTCACCTGAGCCCCATGTAAACCAGTAGCTAGTGGAGAGTATAGTGCAAGCTTTCTAAGTTGTGGAAGGTGGGAATAAAGCAGATGAACCAAGACATGTGGATTGTGTGGTTCAGTTTCAAAGGCAGAATCCACCCATGTTTAGGGGTGATTCGGATCCAGAAAGGGATGAAGCATGGATGAACAGAATGAATAGGATATTTGACTTTTTGGGAACACCAGAAGAGGTGAAAGTAAAGTTAGACACATACATGTTGGAAGATATTTCCCTTTAGTGGTGGGAGATGTTGGTCCAAGATGGGACGGACCAAGGTGTGACATGGGAGGGTTTTAAGGAATTTTTTAATAAACAATTCTACCATCACACATTTAGAATTCAACGTACAACATATTTCTTCAGTTTGAAGAAAGGGAATATGGCAGTGATGGAATATGCGGCTAAGTTTATGAACTTAGTGTGGTTTTGACCCAAGGTGGTGGGTAGTACATCGTTGAAGGCACAAATTTTTGAAGCTAGGTTGAGGAAAGAAATTCATTCCAAGATAGCGGTGTTGTGTATAGATGATTACATAGAAATGGTGAATTGAGATACGGTGGATGACCGGGATCTTTGGGGGGATACATGTGGGGGAAGTATATTGGTACCAATGGGAAATAGTGGGAATTTTAATTTTGGGTTCAAGAGGAAGAGGGACACTTATTTACAGGGTGGGAGTATGTCTTAGAATCCAATGACAGGATCAGTGAATCTTCCTCTGAATCCTCAGAGCAATCCGAGATGTTTTCAGTGTGGTTCAATGAGACACATCAAGCGGGATTGTATGTCACAACCTCGAGCATGTCATAATTGTAAGCATATGGGACATCTTCAGTGGTATTGTCGGAATGCTCTGAGGTCAGGTGTATGTGACACTCCTCATGGGTCATAGGGGTCTTATGCCTTGATGGGATGGGGACACCATCATACCCCTCGACAGTAGAGTAAAGTTGTTCATGGTGATTCTAGAAATACCATGATACCTCATTAGGGTAATAAAGAGCTGAGTGTGGCAAGTAAGTAGTTGTTTGGAACTGAGCAGGCAGTGATGGATGATCAGTCGGGACCATCCACGGTGCAAGGTATGGTTCTTTTAAATTCAACAATGATGCAAGCCTTGTTTGATATGGGTGCTTCCCATTATTTTCTTGCTTCTCGCATCATTTATTTGTTGGGTTTACACATGGAAATGATGCCTTCTATTTTGAACCTACAAACCCCTCTGGGTCAAAGAGAGTGTCGATCCTTCCTATGTTGAGCATGTTGTTTAGTTGTGGACAACATTGAATTGATGTGGGATTTCTCAGTGCTTGAGATGGATGATTATTAAATAATCTTGGGAATGGATTGGTTGGTTACTTTTAAGGCCCTGGTTGCGCCCAAATTTACCCTACGGGTAAAAGCGATCGATGTAGTACATGTAGGGGTCGAGTCCACAGGGACCGAAGAAGTAACCTTGAGACGCTATGATTTGGTGAAGGATGGGCTATGAAGTAGCCAACTTTGGTTTTGATTTAGATGTTTTAAATAACACTAAGACACCTACATGAATTCAATTTAATGAAAATGGGTTGATCTAGGATTATGCTTGGGGTGGATTGAATGAATTTTACTTCTTTAAACAATTTTGGTTTTATTAATTCTTGATGAATCCATTCTTCAAAAATAACACTACCTTCATCATTTTCTGGTTTGGTGCTTACTAAACACAATTACTAATCCCTTATACACTTAGAGAACCAAATTCATGATCTCTCCGAGGTATATGGTCATTTAGTAATTGAATTTATTTTGCTCAAACACAGTAAAGATGAAGAGTAGAAATAACTGAAGAATGGATGTCTTAAATTAATTATCCAATTAACAACAATTCGTTCATAAAATAACATTCAATCCAGCCTTTGAATCCTCCTAAGATCAACCCATTAAGGGTTTATCCCTCCATTGATGGTATACTCTCAATGGTGGGAGGAAGATGACTAACAAGAATTGGATTGAAGAAATTAAAACCGCGGAAATAACGAGCACTCCTCCGTGTGTGTGAATGAAATTCACACCTATGTGTGAACTAATTCACAACAACACAGAGATATCACTGTGCTTTGTGATTATAAAGTTTTAATAAATGAAATGGAAAATATATAAGAGAAGAAGTTGATTAAGAACAAAAAGAAAAACTTACATGGAAATGGAAAACATTACAAATGAAATTTGGAAGCAAAACATTACAATGAAACAAAGCATCCAAGATGATAAGAAAAAATTCCACCCCCCATTCCCTTCACCAACAGCTCCTTATATAGGAATATTAGGAGCCTTAGGTACATCCCCCAACAATTAATTCACCCCTCAACAATTAAGAGAGTCAAAAGGAAATTGACATTTCGAAGTTGACCCGGAAAACTGTCCAGATTCGTTCTCCATTTTGACGTATGAATTCTAAATTGAAGAAGGCCGATTCCGGAGGTGTCATAAATATAAAATATCTTCGTACATGTGTCCTCTATGAGCTGTAAAAATTTCAGGAAATTTAGTTTATCCGTTTGGAAGTTATGGTCGAAATGGTGGAACGGATTTCTGCGCATTAATGACGAGTCCACCATTTAAATCTAAACTTCAGATCCCTTTATCATCATGATAAAATCAGAATTAGCTCCGGCCACAGTTGAATAAAATGATCCTCATATTTTTATCTTTCTACTGTATAAATTTGAGCTTCATTGGGCTTGGTTTCTGGGCCCCACATTTGTTTGATGGGCCTTAGGCCCATTATGCTTTTTCCAGCATGTTTCTGCCTTCAGGCGCAAAATTCTCCATCTTCCTTTGGGATTCATCCATCGGACCTAAAAGATAAAATGTTCCAAACAAAGTGATCAATCATATCCCAAATTTTCAAATTAAAATGATGAATATTTTAATTTACACAAGCAAATTATTGAGTGGGCCCAAATTGACATTTTAAGCATGAATTGCACAATGATGGGAAATGAAGTTCAATTTCTGAATTGGACTAAAATTGATGTTTATGAACTTTTAAACACATTAATATTAAGAACTTAACAATGAATATTAGCCACTTTTAGTGACTAATCACACCCCCCAACTTGAGTTTTGCTAGTCCCGAGCAAAATAAATTACAAATATGAAATCCAAATCCCCTTTTCCAAAAACATTTAAATACACATTACTCACCCAAATATCTAATACCAAAAAAAATTATGAAAACCCATAAAAATCATTCAAAACAAGCTATGTCCATAAGCATATCCCAAGCCCAAGCCCATTCCTTTGTTCAAATTCATTGCCACATTTCATCCAATTCCAATTAAGCATGATAAAGTGTTGTGCATCATAAAAGATATGGGGCCCATTTTATTGTTCAAGGGGAAAAAAATGGAAGCGCTAGGTGGGAATCACATTAAACCTTAAGATGAGTATCCTTTTTTTTTGATTTTTTTTTAACCACAATAGATATGAAAAGACTAACTCTGGGCAAGACAACTATGGAGTCACGATCCCCAAGTGCCGGACGCCACACATTTTGTCAATTTCATGCTCTACAATAGAGATATAAATCCTAACTCTGGGCAAGACAACTATGGAGTCACGATCCCCAAGTGCCGGACGCCACGCATTTGGACAAAACATTTCTCTATGTGGTCATTTTTTTGTTTTTTTTTTTTGTTTTTTTTTTTTTTTGTTTTTTTTTTTTTTTGTTTTTGGATACTCAAATTAAACTAAAAGTGACCCCAAAACCCTATGCTATAATGAAAGGGACCCTAGAACTCAAATTTACACCCACGATCCAGTAGACGTGCATTGTGGCATTTTTATTAAGAGGATGAAAATGTAAACATTGAAAAATCACATCGGACAACCGCACTTTCCAAAAACTATGCTCATGAACTTAAACTTGCATTAAAATCAGAATCAAGGCATTCAAAATTTATTTGATATCCAATTTTAGAGTTTGCAATGTGTGTTATCATGTTCAAGGTTAATGGAATTTTTCTTTTCATGCATGTTTTTATTCAAAAAAAACCATTTTTTATCCCCCCCCAACTTAGAATAACACTGTCCCCAGTGTTTAAAGAAAAGAAAAGCTAGAAGGGGGTAGGAGAGGAGTTCAAAGAAGAAATTTAAAATGAAAATCATGGAATGAAGTCACCTGGTGGTTGATGATGATATTGTGTTCCACAGTCTCCATTCACTCCTGGATTTGAGTCTCAGCGGCTTGGATGGTGGTGAATGGATTTTCCTTATGGCTTACAACATGTCCTTTTATTTTTTTTAACCTATAAAAACATAAAAATAAAACAAAACAAAATAAACTGATGATACATTGTCTTATTTTAGATTTCTGGGTAAGGTATTACTCAAAGATCACGCCACGTGACACGGATGAATATGGCGCTCCCCTTTCATACCCATCCTTACTCATAAATGAAGAACAGGTCAACAGTCTATGGTAATTTATTATATGAAAAAGAAAATTATTCAAAATGATTAGAAAACATGAAAACCATGGGTTGCCTCCCATGCAGCGCTTTTGTTTAACGTCGTTAGCTCGACTTGAACCCCCCAACTTATCCAATTCCAACTTTCAAAATTTTAATTAACCCATCTTTCTCCACTTCAACAAGATTGAGATTGATTATTTGTTTTAAATATGTTTCATGTGAAATCCCATGGTCAATAATGAGTTTGGAAGTCCAAGGAAATTTGGTAATGGTTGATTCGGTTGAATTTCTAGTCTTTCCTAAGACATGAATGACCATTCCAAAATTATTGGTTTCTTGAGAAGAATGAACTAAAAATACAAGGTTTTTCTTATCTCCTATAGTGGGATTCTTGAGTTCAGAAGAAAGTAAAATAATTTTGAGCTCGGGTTCATTGAAATTTCCTAAAGGAGATTGACAAATTAAATCAAAATCAGTTTCTTCTCCAAAACATTTAGAAAGAATTGGTTCATTTTGAAAATAAGATTCATCCTGAAAATTGTCCAGTTGAATATCAGAAGTATGTATGGGATCAATTTTTGGTATTTCTCCCAATTTTTCAGTGATTGGTGGTCCTAAAAATTCACTAATGGAGCCATGTTTAGGAAAATCAATCCATGATGTCATGTTATTATCTTTTGAATTCAAAAAATCAGTTTCATCTTGATTTAAGCACCCATCAACAATTCCTTGATTATCTTCAACTATCCCAAATTCAATGGTTGGTTCTTTTTTCAATTCATGGGAGGTTTTTGGGATAAAAGATTCATCTATCAATGATGAGGAAAGAACATCTTGAGTGGGAACGGGTTCCTCAAAAGTCTTAATGCTTTGTAGTTCTAATCTAAAAGATGAAACTTCTGAATTCATTTTATCCATTTGTTCACACAATTGTTCAAGAATTTTTTCAGGATTAGGGTTGATATATGATTGTACATCATGGACTTCCTCATTATTTATCTTTTCAATCATTCTTGATAGGTATGGAAATTGATCTTGTAAACATTCAGCATTTCATTGATTGTACATCTCATCTGGTGTGGTGTATTCAATTAAGGATTGGTCAATGAAATTCCCTATGTGAGGTGTTTCCCAATATTGATTTCCGACTTGATTACAAAATTGATTTATGAAGGGGTATTTTGGAGGATAATCCATTGGAATTGATTGAAAATTAGTTTTGGGGTTTTTTTTGGACACACAGAAATAGAAAGGGGAAAAGTGAAGAGAAATTAGGGTGAGAATAGAGAATTTGGGGTGAGAAAAGAAGATTTGGGTCTAAGGTACTTAATTGGGTCCCCGGCAACGGCGCCAAAATTTGGTTGCGCCCAAATTTACTCTACGGGTAAAAGCGATCGATGTAGTACATGTAGGGGTCGAGTCCACAGGGACCGAAGAAGTAACCTTGAGACGCTATGATTTGGTGAAGGATGGGCTATGAAGTAGCCAACTTTGGTTTTGATTTAGATGTTTTAAATAACACTAAGACACCTATGTGAATTCAATTTAATGAAAACGGGTTGATCTAGGATTATGCTTGGGGTGGATTGAATGAATTTTACTTCTTTAAACAATTTTGGTTTTATTAATTCTTGATGAATCCATTCTTAAAAAATAACACTACCTTCATCATTTTCTGGTTTGGTGCTTACTAAACACAATTACTAATCCCTTATACACTTAGAGAACCAAATTCATGATCTCTCCGAGGTATATGGTCATTTAGTAATTGAATTTATTTTGCTCAAACACAGTAAAGATGAAGAGTAGAAATAACTGAAGAATGGATGTCTTAAATTAATTATCCAATTAACAACAATTCGTTCATAAAATAACATTCAATCCAGCCTTTGCATCCTACTAATATCAACCCATTAAGGTTTTATCCCTCCATTGATGGTATACTCTCAATGGTGGGAGGAAGATGACTAACAAGAATTGGATTGAAGAAATTAAAACCGCGGAAATAACGAGCACTCCTCCGTGTGTGTGAATGAAATTCACACCTATGTGTGAACTAATTCACAACAACACAGAGATATCACTGTGCTTTGTGATTATAAAGTTTTAATAAATGAAATGGAAAATATATAATAGAAGAAGTTGATTAAGAACAAAAAGAAAAACTTACATGGAAATGGAAAACATTACAAATGAAATTTGGAAGCAAAACATTACAATGAAACAAAGCATCCAAGATGATAAGAAAAAATTCCACCCCCCCATTCCCTTCACCAACAGCTCCTTATATAGGAATATTAGGAGCCTTAGGTACATCCCCCAACAATTAATTCACCCCTCAACAATTAAGAGAGTCAAAAGGAAATTGACATTTCGAAGTTGACCCGGAAAACTGTCCAGATTCGTCCTCCATTTTGACGTATGAATTAGAAATTGAAGAAGGCCGATTCCGGAGGTGTCATAAATATAAAATATCTTCTTCCATGTGTCCTCTATGAGCTGTAAAAATTTCAGGAAATTTATCTTAGCCGTTTGGAAGTTATGGTCGAAATTGTGGAACGGATTTCTGCGCATTAATGACGAGTCCACCATTTAAATCTAAACTTCAGATCCCTTTATCATCATGATAACATCAGAATTAGCTCCGGCCACAGTTGAATAAAATGATCCTCATATTTTTATCTTTCTACTGTATAAATTTGAGCTTCATTGGGCTTGTTTTCTGGGCCCCACATTTGTTTGATGGGCCTTAGGCCCATTATGCTTTTTCCAGCATGTTTCTGCCTTCAGGCGCAAAATTCTCCATCTTCCTTTAGGATTCATCCATCGGACCTAAAAGATAAAATGTTCCAAACAAAGTGATCAATCATATCCCAAAATTTCAAATTAAAATGATGAATATTTTAATTTACACAAGCAAATTATTGAGTGGGCCCAAATTGACATTTTAAGCATGAATTGCACAATGATGGGAAATGAAGTTCAATTTCTGAATTGGACTAAAATTGATGTTTATGAACTTTTAAACACATTAATATTAAGAACTTAACAATGAATATTAGCCACTTTTAGTGACTAATCAGGCCCACATCGATTTTTATACACAAACGGTGATTTTTAAAATGGAGGATGAAGTTGGACATCTCTTTAGGGGGGAGAAGAGTGAGAAGTAGGGTGCAACAGGTTTGTTGGCACCAACTGTTGGCATGATCTCGTATCAGTTAGAAGCCTTGTCATTGGAATCAGTGTAAGGTGTTGAAAAGAGTGTTCTTATGGTAATTGTGGATCAATTTATCGATGTATTTCCTGAAGAATTCTTAGGGTTTCCACCCATGAGAGAAGAAGAGTTTACGATTGATATTCTTTCGAGGACCAGTCCTATATCACTTCCGTATTACTAAATGGAACCAGCATAATTTTGAGAATTAAAGGTGCAGTTTGAAGATTTAAAAAGCAAAGGGTTCATTTGGACAAGCACATCTTTGTGGGCAGTGCATGTTTTGTTTGTTAAAAAGGTGGATGGAACCTTGCGGATCTGTGTTGATTATCATAAACTTAATCAGGTTACGATAAAGAACTAATATCCAATTCCATGCATTAAATATTTTTTTGACTAGTTGAGGGGAGCTCAGTGGTTCTCTAAGATTTAATTGAGGTTAGGGTATCACCAATTGTGGGTGAGAGAGGAGAATATTCTGAAAATAGATTTCAGAAGATTATATGGCCATTATGAGTATGTGGTTATGCCCTTTAGTCTAAAAAATTCACTAGCGGTGTTCATGGCATTGATGAATCAGATATTTCAGAGATATCTGTATTCTTTTATGGTGGTATTTTTGGATGATATACTGGTGTATTATAGGACAAGGGTAGATCATGAGCAGCACTTAACGATCATGTTGGGGATCTTGAGGGATCATCGGTTGTATGCCAAATTTTCAAAGTGTGACTTTTGGATACAAGAGGTTCATTTCCTTGTCCATGTTATTTTTTAGAAGGTTGTTTTAGTTGATCTAGAAAAGATAGAGGTCATTATCTCCTAGAAACTTCCAAATAATGTTTTTGAGATACAGAGCTTCCTTGGTCTAACTGGGTTTTATCGACATTTTGTTCATGATTTCTCACGATTGGCTTTGTCGATGATAGCTTTAAAAAGTAAGAAGATCCCATTTCAATGGGATGTGTAGTGTCATAAATGCTTTGAAGAGTTAAAGGGCCACCTTACATCAGCACCAATCTTGGTTTTTCTTGAACCAGGGAAAGGGTATGTGGTTTATTGTGACGCATCGGGATCATGTTTGGGGTGTGTTCTCGTGCAAGGGGATCATATGGTTTCATATGGCTCACGGTAGTTGAGTTTTCAGGATAATAACTACCCAACTCATTATTTGGAGTTGTTATTAGTGGTTTATGATTTAAAAATGTGGTGTTATTATCTATTTGGTGAGAAATTTACAGTGTTTACCGATCACAAGAGCTTAAAGCATATCTTCTCACAAAGAGATTTGAACCTAAGGCAAAGGATATGGATGGAATATCTCCAGCTGTTTTATTTTTCCTTAATATACACACTAGGTAATGGAAATTTGGTGGCAAATTCATTAAGTAGAAAATCATATACTCAAGTGGTGAAATAGGTATCGGCTTAGTGGCAGTTGATGTCGGTCATAACCGACATGCAGTTGGAATGTGAGGACTGGGGTGATAGAGCGGTCTTCTTTCTGGTTTCGTTGGTTCCTAACTTGGATGGTTTGGTTAAAGAGGCACAGGAATATGATTTCGAGTGTATGGCGATGAGGTTGAAACTCAATGGTGGGGAGACCATTGAGAGCTAGGAACTGAATGGGAATTCAGTCTTGTGTTTTTGGAATCGGATGGTGGTACCAGTGGCTTGCCAAGAGTAACTTCTCAGGTATTATCATCAGTCCAGGTGGTCTATTAATCCTAGAATTTAGAAAATTTACAAGTCATTTAAAGTGCAGTTTTGGTGGGCTGGTAAGAAAAGGGATGTGGTCGGGTTTGTCTTGAGATGCTTGACTTATCCTCAAGTCAAGGCAGAGCATCAATGGCCAGTCGGCATGTTGCAGTCTTTACCTATCCTAGTGTGGAAATGGGAGAAAATAGAAATGGATTTTATGATGGGTCTCCCAAGAATGGCCAGGAAACATGATGCCATATGGGTGATTATGGATTGGCTCACAAATTCGGCCCATTTCATCCCAATTTTTGAATCCCATACGGTGGAGGATATGTCCAAAATCTATATCCGGGAGGTGGTAAAGAGGCACGGTGTTTCGATTTTGATTGTATCAGATAGATATATGAGGTTCACATCTTGTTTTTGTAAATACTTGCATAAATCCCATGGGAAACAATTGACTATGAGCACGGTGTATCATCCACAGACGGATGACCAATCTGAGAGGATGATACAAACTTTGGAGGATATGTTAAGGGCTTGTGTGATGGATTTTGATGGTTTATGGGAGGATCACTTACCATTGTTGGAGTTCTCCTATAATAACATCTATCATGATTCAATACATATGGCTCCATTTGAGGCATTATATGGGCGTCTGTGTCGTTCTCCACTATGTTGGGTGGAAACAAGTGAGACTTCGATGATCGGACCGAGCCTTTTCCAAGAGACTACGAAGAAAATAAAGTTGATCAGGAAGAGGATGGAGACAACATAAAGTTTTCAGAAATCGTATGTGGACCATCATTGATGACCATTATCATTTGAGGTGGGTGATCGTGTGTTTTTGAGAATCTCTCCTAGGTTGGGACATCGTCGGTTTGGGAAGCAGGGTAAGTTATCTTTGAGGTATATTGGACCTCTTGAGATACTTGAGCAGATTGGAGAGGTGGATTACCATTTAGATTTTCCACCACAGTTTAGTGTGGTGTACAGTGTGTTTCATGTGTCGTAAATGAAAAAGTATCATCCAGATCGTGATCATGTGATTTGTTGGGATCATGTTGAGCTAGAACCGGATTCTAATTTAGTGCACATGATGGTACGGATTGTGGATAGGTAAGAGAAATTATTGTGTGGTAAAATCATTGAGTTAGTTTTTTTTGTGGTAGCATGTTCAAATTCAAGAGGAGACTTGGGAGCAAGAGAAATACATGGCCGATCAATGTCCCGAGCTCTTTTGGCAAAGCAATGGTTCTCTACTTTCAGAGGATAGAAATTACAATGGTAGGGAGAATGTAGCACCCCTGGTTTGAGGTATGTAGACTTTTTTATGTCTTTTTATGTGTTCAAAGTTATTGGAATGAGTTGGGAAGATTTTGGGAGAGTTTGAAAGTGTTTTGAATAAGGTTGGAGGCTTTTCTAAGGGCGCACTGTTTGAGCAAGGTTAAGGGAAATCGTGCGGGTTCGCCAGGAAATCATGTAGGGGGAGACAGTGGGCTTCGTACGACCTGTGCATGGTTTTACAAACCATATGAGGAAACCATGTGGACCCATTCTCTCTAGTCAGTGGCATGCACATGGTTAGCGCGCGGTTTTCCAAACCGTGTGGGCTAACCGTGCGGCCACTTAAAAATGGGGTTTTTTAAATTCGAGATCCCTCAGGGTTGCCTCATTTCATTCCAAACATCCTCCTACTCGAGCCTCACTTGGTATTTTGGGTTATCAGAGGTTTTAGGTGCTCTACCACATGTTTTGGAAGAAAATCTAAGGGGTTTCTTGGTGGATTGAAGGCAGTTCTTCTCGGGTAAGTCTCCTCTCGTGGTTATTTGTGGTTTCCTCTAGATCTACATCTCCCAATCTCTCAGTTTTATAGATATACATCTATTTTTTGTATATATAGGGTTTTTTTCCCTTTTATGTTGATTTTAAGGATTATGGATGATAGTAAAGGAAATATATAGTGGTTTCGGTGGTGCGTTCACCGAATTTGTGGTGCGGTTGTTCGTGAATCGATTTCGCCGGAACCCTAAAGGTAGGTGGATTCTCTATCAACTCCACTTTGTTATAACTAGAAGTATTGTTCCAATTAATTGGTTTTTCTTAAATTAATTTCTAATTTTGATGTGTGAAATTTGTTAGAAATCCCTTTGGTAATGTTTTGGGGATTTTTGGGGAAAAAAAAGTGGTTTTGTCGTGTAATTTTCTTGATTTTTGATTTTAAAATAGAGATTTTAACATCAGTTGCTTGGGTTGATTTGTGAAAATGGTTGATAAAAATGGTTTTCAATAAAGGTGATGTTTATTTAAATGATTTTTGGCATGGAAAATGGATAAAGAGTGTTTTCAATAAATGGTTTATTTATTGAAGTGAATGGGCATGTGTTGAAATTGTTGATGTGCTTGAGGTATTATTTGGTTGTAGATGAATTGTTTGCATGATGTGGTGACCTTGATGTGATATGATTGGTATTGGGTTAAGCATTATGTCTTGTGTTAATTGTGTGTTATGTGGGTAGGGATTACCACTATAACAAGAGGATGGATAGTGGACAGAAGGTCTACCATCAAAGGATAAGTGGTCAGGAAGTACCACTAGTTTGGGAATGAAGTAAATGGGTTTGGATGGGAAGTTCCACCTTGGTTATTTAGTTTTTGTGTTTCAATTCAAGATGTAAATTGTTTTTTCTAATGTGTGATGGTTATATGGATTATGCTTTAGTGTGTCTTTCCCTTGTTTGATATGGCTTGGTAAGGGTATGTTTGGCTTATACAAATGGTCACACTATTTAATGTTTTATATAAACTTCTTTATATAAATGTGATAACGGTTCTTTCCTAGTGGCGTGTGTAGGGAATTCATTTGGGGAAAACCTACTGAGTATTAGTACTCACCCCCTTATTTGGAACTTTGGTGCTTTTTTAGATGTTGTATTCTAAGACACAGGTAAGAGTAAATATTCTCATTTTTCTAGTGGTTCAACATAAATCTTGGGTGATGTTGTGGTTCTTGGAGAATGGAGCTTGGTGTGGAGCTATGGATGGTGTCCTAGTTCTATTGGAGTCTTGTTGTAGTCTTCTACTTGGTACTCTGATTTTGGATTTGTTTTATTTGGAATGTGGGTTCGTTATGGATCAGTTGGTTGTATTTTGGTAATTTATGAGTTTGGTTGTTTTGTTGACATGCATCATATAGTTTGTGGATTGTTGGTTGGTTGGTTTTTTCTTAAGGGAAAATAATTCCCCAATTTTTTCTTAAAGCCCTCGGCATTTATTTTCAGCCTTTGGTGCCTTGGGAGTGTCACTTTAAGTCCAATTAGCATTCATACGCACTCTCAAGCCAATGAGATGGGACGGGATGTTACACCAGTAGTTATATCCAGTAGTGTTCCCTTGACTTACTATCAGTGTGGAAACGTTGGTCACACCCAGAGTTCTTATTCCACACCTATGAATATGTGCAATGGTTGTGGTCGTTATGTCCATTTATAGTGATTATTCTAGGCTATGTCTGCAACTTGTTATGTTCATGTATCTTTGGATCTAAAGGAAACTTTAGAACAATTACATGATTCGAAGTCTATAGGTATCCAACCACATACCTTAGAAGTGAATCACTTTCACATGGTGAATAAGTTTCTGATAGAGGTTGATGTAGGTTTAGAGAAAGTGAGAGGTACTTCCTTTGTTTCATATTCTATAGAAACTACTTTATTTGATACTAGAACCTGCCACTCATTTATATCTTCCCATTTTTTTGATATTATTAAACATATGATAGATCTCATGTACTTTGTCATGGAGTTAGCAACACCTCTTGGAAAGAGGAAAGAACATGGGTTTCAGTTTCCTTCTTATTCTCTATCAATAACTAACATGTAGTTAGTTTGGGATTTGATCATTCTTAATATGGATCTATTTGACATCATAATCAGGATAGATTTTCTTGTCAATAATTATATTAAGGTTGGTTTTTATCATCAACATTTCACGTTCCTTACTTCTTATGGGATATCTCAGGTGTTTTAGGGAGAGTGGAATTTGAGGTTTGGTCATGCGGGACCTTTCCACCTATAGATCATGAGTTTGTTATCTATCATTACAGTTGATCCAAATAATGTTTATTCAATTGTATATCTTCCCTTGGATGTCATTTATTTTCCTAATGTCTTCCCAGATGACTTCTCTTGTCTTCCTGCAGAGAGGGAGGTGGAGTTTTTGATTGATATGGTGTCGATTATGCAGCTGATATCGATACCCTTTTATTGTATGGAACTAGTGGAGCTGAAAAGGCTCAAGATTCAATTGGATGATCTGATGGAGAAAGGTTTTTTTCACCCCAGTTTTTAACCTTGGGCAGCCCTAGTGCTTTTTTCCAAGACGGATGATGGTTCACTTTGATTGTTCATATACTATAGGAAGTTGAAATGGGTGGTGGCTAATAATAAGTATAATTTTCCTCATTTGTATGATCAGTTTGATTATTTGAAGGTGTAAAAGTGGATTTTAAAGATCAGTCTTCAGTCAGGTTATCATTATCTCATGATTCTGGTGTCTAAAGTATTGAAGGTTAATTTTAGGACCTGGTATGGCCATTAAAAATATCTTGTGATGTAGTTTTGTTTTAATAACACTCCTATAATTTTTATTTATTTGATGAACTAGATACTGCATTAGTATATTGACACCTTTTTCATCGTATTTGTGGATGATATTTTGGTTCAATCAAGATATGAGCATGAGCATGAGCACCATCTGAGTTTGGGTTTGGAAATATTAAGGAGACACCATTTATATGGAAATATTTTGAAATTTAATTTCTAGATCCAAGAAATGAAGTTCTTGGGGCACATGTTTTTTGAACGTGACTTATTAGTTTATCTTGAGAAGGTTAAGTTTTCCTTATCATGGGAGGATCCACATAACATCTTTGAGATTTGGATCTTACTTGATCTTTTTGGATAATATTGATGATTCATTAAGTATATTTCAAAGTTGGAATCACACTTTAATGCTCTTATAAGGAAGGTAGTGTGGTTCTAATGGGATGAGAAATGTCATTTTTCTTTCGATGAACAGAAACAACTTCTGGCATCGACTACAATTCTGATCTTACCTATAACTGGTAAGGGGTATGCAGTGTATTATAATGCTTATAGAACTGGTTTGGGTTCCGTGTTTATGAAATATGATCATGTGGTATCCTATGTACCGTGTCATCTTTGTCCACATGATAAGAATTACCCCACTCATGATTTCGAGCTTTTTGTACTTATGCATGCACTTAAATGTTGGAGGAACTATCTCTTTAGGGAGTATTTCAGAGTGTTTTATGACCATAAGAGTATGATTTATATCTTTTCTTAGAAATAATTGAATCTTAGACAAAGGTGGTGGGTGGAATACCTTCAGACATTTGACTTCAATGTCACCTACACCCCAGGGAAGGGGAATTTCGTTGCATATTCTCCTAGCAGGAAAGTGCTATCACAAGTTGATTGGAATCAAAGGAAGAGTGAAACCTTATGGGGATTTCACTTGGTTGAATATATATACTCAATAGGATGTTTCAGGTATGGTTATGACCATTGTTCATTTATCATAATCTCTCTTTGATTCTATTCCACATGGTTAGTAGTGGGATGATGAGTTCAGTGGAATTCGAGAAACCATATATGGTGAGGAGACTATTTCTGGTTGGTATCTCCCTTCAAATGGCATTCTTCTATTTAGAGATTAGTTTATCATCCCAGAATCTGTGAGGAGTTTAGTTTTGTTTGATTTTTGTAATTCTCCATGGGTTTTTCATCCAGGCACTATGAAAATGTATTATGACATGAGATGAAATTTCTAGTGGTCGGGTATGAAGCGTAACATTGATGATTTTTGTGACCCTCTATTACACCTACCAATAGATAAATACATAAAATTTGAAACCTTTTGGTTTTATCCAATCTCTTCTAATATTATTTTGTAAATGGGATGAGGTGTCCTTGGAATTTTTTGTTGGGTTACCATGGAATCCCTGAGGGAATAATTCTATCTATGTGGTGATTGATCAGTTGATGAAATATTCTCATTTTATACTGATCAAGGATACTGGTAAAGTTAAATATCTGGGTAATATGTATGTATAGGATATTTTGAGGTTTCATAGGGTTTTCTCTACCATTATTTCAGATAGGGATCCTAGGTTTACCACTCAGTTCTAGAAAAGTATTCAAGAGGTGATGGGGACTCGGGTTAGGTTGAGTAAAGATTACTATCCATGGAAAAATGGTCAGACATAGTGTACTATTCAAATCTTGAAGGATATTATTTGTTCCTAATTCTTGGATTTTTGTGGAACATGGGATATCCATCAAGGACTGTTTGGGTTTACTTATAACAATAGTTTTCAATATTCAGTCAGAATGGATCCATTTGAGGATTTGTATGGTCACCCGTGTAGGTCACTTATTTGTTGGGAAGATGTGGAAAAGGCCTCTCTTATTAGACCAAACCTTATTCAAGAGATATCAGTGAGGATTTAGGATATACATCCACATCTGTTTATAGCCCATAGTCGGAAAAAATCGTATGAAAATTCTTGACATCACCCTTTGGAGTTTTTCATTGGTATTCGGGTTTTCTTGAAATTTTCTCCTCGATTAGATCAACATCAGTTTTGAAAATAGGGAAAGTTGTCTCTGATATAGTTTGGACCATTTGAGGTCACTAAGTGTCTTGGCTTGGTTGTTTATTGGTTGTAATTTCCAGGTTAGTTAATAGGTATTCATCATGTCTTACATATATCATAGCTTAGGAAATATCATCATAATCCCTCTCATGTTCTAATTTAGGAAGAGATAAATTTAGATCCAAATGTTTCTATTATAGAATATCCAGTGAATATCATTAGTTATTAGGTGAATGACTTGTGTGGAAATTTTATCTCATTGGTCAAAGTGTTATGGAAACATGGATCACATTCTCATGATAATTGGGAGTGCAAGTCTTCAGTGAGAGATTAGTGGCTTATGGTGGGTAGATTATAACATATTGGATTTTAAGGTAGAGTCTTTTTATATTTAAGTGTGTGTTTTTGGGTTCATAGGACTTAAAATATTTTCTTGGGAGTTACTGCAGAATATGAGTCTGGTATTGCCTATAGAACCATTTTACATCATAAATGTGTATCTTAGAACATAAATGTGTCACTAGGAACAAGACATGAAATGGTTTATGGCACAAGAATCTTACAATCCATAAAGTAATTTTTATACCATAAATTTCTTTCATGTCATAAGATCCTCTTTTACATAATAAAATAATCGATTGGGGTAAATTTAATCTGAGGCGACATATTTTTCAGTATATGTGAATTATGGGAATTTTATGTCATAAATCCCTAGTTTATGCTATAAACCCTTCATCCTGGTAGTTATCACACTACATGTGTAAGACTTCCCTCATTTAGTTTGTTTCTCCTATCCTTGAACCTTAGGCAGTTCCATGTGTGATTTGGGGGTCTCCACTCCTTATGAGTTCCTCTGTTCAACATTTTATCTACATGGATGTTGTGTCACTTCTTCCTGGAAAGTTCTCTTTCTGCTTCTTCCTTTCCATTGGTCATGGAAGTGGCATGGCACTGCATTTTTGATTCGATGATCCTGTGGTGATGTTTTACTTAATCCTATCCAGATCTTTTTTGTGATCTTATTGGGGGTCGGTCCTTTATTGGTTGTGGTATAGTGGGTGCGTGTTCTTTGAGGTATATTGTGATCCACCCAATCTTCCATTTTTTTGTGGAATGTGATTCTAATATGTGGGAATCATTTATAGGGCCTCCATTATTTTCATTGTGTTCCTTACTGTGTTGGTGGATTCTGTTGCGGGTGTGTGCGACCTGAGTTGAGTTAAGTGGTTCTATCTCTAGCTTATGTTGGATAAACCTTAACTACTATAGTTTTATAAATTGTTTAATAAATGAATTGGAATAATTGATTGATTTTCATGTGTGTGAATGAGTTTTTGAGAAAAGGTGGTTTTCCCCTGTTTTAGTAAAAGAAAAGGGTATTTTAAAATAATTGTGAATTGGATTTATGAAATTGTTTTCAAACCATAATTTTGATGAAATGATTTGGAAAATATAGAACATGGGATGACTTAGGTACTTAGTTGGAAGGTCTACTAACAGGCCTCATTTGTTGTTACTATTGGGGGTTCATTCATGGGGTGTTTCTTTTCTCCCTAGGACATGTGTCCTAGGAACTTGTTATATATTGTTGGTAGGTTCACTTTATAGGGTGTTTCTCTGCTCCCTAGATTTGATAAATATGTCTTGGGGATTGATACACATGATTTTCTATGTTTTGGTACATGTTCTCTAGTTGGTCTGGCCTGTAGTGATCCATGGTGTGATGTACCTTTTCTTTGGTTTGTTTTGTTTTGATTTTATTACCTATTTTGATATATGTGGTATGATTTGAAAATATTTTACCTATATTATTTAGAATTATGTAAAAGAGGAATGGTTTTCCATGATTTTGATATAAAAACCATTTAACTAATTATCATGCCTTGTTTTCTTTAAATTTGAGAATGTTTGGTTTTTTATAAAAAAGACTTGTTATGGAACACCTGGGTGGGATCCTACTGAGCCTATTTATCTCAAACCCTTTGCACCCCTTAGGTAGTGTGTAACCTAGTTATGTCTTTTGATACAGGGAAATTCAAGTCACTGCAATGAAGTGGTGAGGTTTCTATCAGTTGGGTATGAGTAGCTGGGGGTGATATGGTGGGACATTTCCCACGTATCACATGGATTAGTCAGTTTTTGTGTTGGTCATCCTCTAGTTTCAGACATTTACCTTGGAGTTTGGTTTAGCTATGTTGTGTTGTATTGATTCTGTTGTTTATTTTAAGTTATGGAATATATATATATATATATATAGTTATTCTTCTATTATTTCTTTCTTCTATGTATGTATATTCCATGTCAACTACTTTAGGTTGGGTGAAATCCTTCCCTTTGGTTGTTGTTAATTATCGGGTGCTATTTGCAAGCCCATGGGGATCAGGAATTCCCTTAGGGTATGTTGTGGATAGGGTAGGGTTCCAAATTATGAGAGTATTAAGGCTTGGTTCATGATACTATAAGTATGGTATGTCAGTCACACAATCCAAAATAAATAAAAATATCAGCATAGAAAAGGATCAATGTATGAGAAAAAAGTAACCAAGTAGTAATGATAGCAAAACACCCAATCCCAAATTCCATCTAGAAATTCCCATATCATCCTGTTAGTTATACTCAACCACCCACCATGGTGAATTTTCCCTTTATCAGATCTTCGGTTATTAAATCCACAATCATGCTAAGATTCTCGAGTAGGGTGTGAGTATGAAACCAAGTAGGATACCCCCAATGTTCCATAACATAACTGTATAATATATACTAGTGTGTGCCATGAAAATAAATAGAACATTGATAAGAAATAAGTATATCACATAAGAATGAAATATATACATGTCAAGTCCTTAGAGACCATGATCTACCTGCTTCCGATCAATCTAGAAGGAATGTCCACTAGCCATGTATGGCACATCTTCCCTTGGGGAGATTTTCTAAAAACATGTTTAACACATCCCCTTGTAGAGATATCCCATGTACATGTCGACTAATGTCTGACACATTCACCTTGGGAAGATAGTCCATATGGATCAACCTGCACACTCAACTATAGATGACAGAGGAATGGAACATGTAGTATATATATATATAAATTCAAGATGATAGATTAAATGTCACTTCATATCAATAAAAAACATATCCATTAAAAATACATATACGAGCAAACATCAAGAATATATCCACAGGGTTGCATGAACACACCTCATGTTATCAAATATCAAACATAGGTATCACAGGCTACATATGCATTCCAAAAAATCAGGAAAATAACCTGTATAAACATATACTAATGATGAGGACCATCAACCTCAAGAAAGATGATTCCAAAGTCAAGGTTTGTCAAGAGTGTTTTCACAAGAACCATGTTTTCATGTCAAACAAAACAAGCCCTTATTCCAAGAGTTCCTAAAACCAATTACAATAAGGTATAATGAAGTTTATATAATGAGACTCAAGATTGAACAAGCCAAGGATAGATCAATCATGTACCCAACATCTAAAATACACAATGGTAGTCGTCAAGTTCGGTTGAAGGAAAGAGTAATTTCATCACACAAGGAACAATGAACAAAAGAGAAAAGGCAAGGTTCCTATGGTTTTGGGTCAACACAAATAGTATTCATCTTCCAAGGTTCAATTTACATCAAGTTCAAATAAGTAGTGCAAGGAGAACAAAACACCTAAGGTTGTAGATTTAGCAAGTAAGTTTGTCCAATTGTTTGCTCTAAACACCTAGAAAATCGCCTAGAAATAATCCCATTTGAAGGGGTCATTAATAGAGGAGAATCCAATAAATTAATATAGGCTAGAATCAATTAAAAATCAAATTAAACATATGCACATTAATTTCACCTTTGAACCAGTCAATATCTAAGAAGAAATTAGGCCATTTTGTCTATTTTAGCTATTTCAAACTCTAATATGATGCCACCATAATATCCACCTTGGACAATCCATGGTTACGGTGTTATTGAACTCTACATCCCAAAATAGCATCTACCTAGGTGTGTTTCCCACACCCAGGTCATTGTTCACTCACCATGGCCTCCAAAACAGAATGACGATCCATTTTCCCCATCCTTGTTTTAGACAGGTGGACACCAGGGTCAAAACATCTTTCCCTAGGGTGTGGTGCTAGCTGTTTTGAATAAAAAACCTCCAAAACCCACATTTAAGCTTCCAAACACCTCCAACACAAACTGTACCCAAGTCTTAACCTACACAAGGCTCAAAAACATCACTTAATACATGCTAGAAATTATGTTAACAAACCCACTGAAAACAGGGGTGTTACACCTTATTCAAGGAGTTTTATTGTTTATTTAAAGTTATGTGAACACTTTCTGGTTAATCATTTTTATTTAACTATTTATTGTGTAAATTGGAAAAACTATCAAAATTTTAAGTGATTAATGAAGTGTACACATATATTTATTTTTTTCACTAAAAATAACCATGCAAAAAATTTATTAACCGATCTACATTATGTAAATTTTTAAAAAATAAATCATAGTAGATTTATTTTAATTTTTAAAATTTAAAAATATATATTTATTTTACATTTTAAATACACTTTAGTGTTGTTATTTTTTTATCTCTTCCCTATTCAAAATTATTCAACCACTTTAGATATTTATAATTTTTTTATATAGTGATTTTTTTCTCCTGTATTTATAGTGAATTCATCTTTGATATTTAATTTACTTATAATTATAATTATATTTATATATTTTTTGATTTTATTGATTATAAATGTATTTATTGTGTTATTTTTGTTATCAATGTAATGGGATAATGGTTGAAGCTTATTCTATTTAAATTATCATCATGTCAAATATTTATAAACTTGAATTCATTACTCTTAATAATATTAGAATTAATTGCATTTCATGGATCATGGATGTAAAAATGCATATACAATTCATGAATCTCACAAAAATGGTTAAGAAAATAAACCATAATCCACTTAAAATAAATATTAGGTTACATTATTCCTAAAAATACATCTAGATAAAGGATTAATAAGTTTGGTAAGATTCATGTATTAGAAAAACAAAAAAAAATCTCATATAGAATCAATTATGCCTATATAAATTCAATCAAACACATATGGATTTAAATAATGAACCACACAATATGAATTTATGTAATGATTTATTATTTCATTATATTTTATAAATTATGTGAAGAATAATTGAAATCTTTTATTAACATTTAATGAAGGGTTGTATGATCCTTCCACTAAGAAAAATTCCATGTGAAGCTTGTTCACTTGGAAAACTGATAATGAGACCATTACAAGTTAATATTTAAGGTTGAAATGCCTACTTTACTTGAATAAATTCAATATGGTATATGTCAATCAATTGTTTCACTACATAAACCATTTAATTATTTTATGGTATAGATAGATTCCTCTATAATACAATCACATGTATTTTATCTATTGTTGATCAATTTAGTGTTTGTGGAATTTCTTACTCAAATAATTTGATTTATAGAAAAAAATTGATTATGTCACCAAGAATTAAGACTTGATAATTTTTTTGAATTTATATCTCAAACTTTCAATCATTATTGTATGGTAATGGGAATTATAGTAGATAATCTAGATATATATGTCCATACTGGGAATAGTTTAGCTGAATTATTGATGAAATGAATTAAAATTATTATTAGACCATTAATAATGGGAAAAATTTATCAAGAACTATATGGGGTCATGCAATGTTACATTCTTAGACTTTAATTTTCATTAAACTGATTTTATATCATAAGTATTATCCACTCCATCTATCATTTGGTTAATAATGTGATATCTCCCATTTAGGATTTTTTGGTTGTGTAATGTATGTATCGATTGCTTCCCCACAATATACAAAAATGGGAACTTGGTGAAAATTTGTAATATATTTGGGATTGAATCCTCATCCATAATAAAATATCATGAGCCCCAAGCCATAGATGTGTTTAAAACGTATTTTGATGGATGAAACTTAAACAAATAAATGTACTCAATATTGGAGGGAGAAAATAAACAGGAGGAGATTTCTTAAATTTTATAGTCCTTATAATTTCTTAATCATATTACTTAGAAGTGTGAGATAAATTTGATTTTTTTCAATAACTAGAAAATAAATTTTCAAATGCATTCACTGATATAAATGGAGTGACTAAATCACACATACAAGTTTTGAATGAACCAACTATAATTGATTCATCAGAGAATCAATAAAATAATGACATTAAAAATATGTTAAAAACACATATGAAGCATGGTAAACCTTTTGGATCTAAGGATAAAAATACTTAAAAAAGAAATGGGTATAATTGATAATTCTAATATAGAGGTGTGTGTTCCAAAAGAAACAAAAAAATAAGTGTTATTAAAGAAATACACGATGAGATTCGTAAAGAGAATTAAAATAATATTTGAAATCTAGAAGGTTTCAAAAACAATGAAATAACTTTTAATTTTGGAATCATAGGGGAATTATAAAATGTAATGTAATGAAAAATATTGATGAAATTATTTTATATTTAGTGGCACATGATATCAAGAATTAATATCATGAACCAAGGTCAGTTATATAATATAAAAAATAACATGATAGGTATAAATATAACAAAATAATGGAAATTTAATTAAAATCACTTAATAAGTGAAATTTCATTGGAACCATTATTCTAGAACTAAAATTTGTGAAGATTGTTAATTATAAATAAGTTTTTTGGAAAAATTAAAATGAGAAAAATGATTTTATTGGATACAAAACTCTTCATGTAGCATGAGGATTTTTAAAAAAAATCATAAATTGATTATCATTAGGCATATTACCCCTATTATGAATGCAATTAAAATTCAATAGTAGCTAAAAATTCTTAGATTTATCTTATAAACGTTATTATAGACTACTTATATGGGTCTCTTTCTAAGGTTATATATATGAAAATATGTCAGAAAAAATACCTTGGAGTATTTTTGGGTAGAGTTTATTGACAATGATGGTTTGGAGAGACTTCCAAATAATGATCAAAAATTCATACCGTAGAGTTTTGGAAGAAGTTAGAAGCAATTGTAATAGTTGTGTCTGTAAGACATAAACCCCACTGTAGTTTCATGAGTCACTATGTAATGGATCTCACATAAAATTTATGTTATGTGGTTGTTGGAATGATTGTACTATGTTGAAAGAGACCATGTCTCCATGGGTCTACGTTAGTTGAGGATGATGCTATATAGGAATAACTCAATACTATGGGAGGATATCTAGGAACAGATCACATCATATTGGGTTATGTCACACTTCACTTGATCTATTAAAGAGTAACCTTCTATAGAGATGGTTAATGTGGGGAATGGTTAGTGTAGTAGAGGTGTTATCATGAATGTGATGTGTTGGGCTATTTAGAGCCTATTGTTTCTTTGCACCATGGAAGTTGTGATTCACACCATGATGAGTTTTGTGTGTTATTAAATAAAATTATTGTAATAATAAATCTATAAATATCAAAGGAAAATCACAACATGGTTAGTATGGTTGTGTTGTGATGTAGTTTGAGTTGATATTGGGTGTTCTCCTCGGAAGTAAAGATTGCACTGTAGAAGTAGGCTTGTTTCATGGGGAACTGGTCAAAGGAGAACCCTAAATTTTTTCCCATGATGTGATTTGTGGATTCCTTGTCATGAAACTTATAGGATAAAGGCTTTGTTCCATATAAGTGGTGATCAAGTCATAATGGTGTCAAAATTGGTAATTATGAGGATCTATTTTTTTGATTAAAGGAAGTCATTGTATCATGATGAAGGTGGTCACACTACAATGAACTCGAGTCTAGTAGAATATCTAGAATTTTAATTTCTAATATTGTTGGGATCTTGTGGGATATTTTCATAAGTGAATTTTAACTCATATTTGAATACATAATTGGATGAATTTTACATCCTAATTGAAGTGAATTGATTATTATTAAAATGGGAAACTTAGATATTATCTCAATATTAGAGAGATATCTTTCTCTAAAAAAAGTATAATAAGGATTACGGATAAAAAAGAAAGGGAAAGGGTGAAATTATATATTTGAACTAGGAATTAAGAAATAAGAAAGAAGGGGATCCATGATTCTATCTCAATGGAGAATCATGGAATTCATCATGTGGATAAAGTAGGATTTGATTGATACACCATTGATGGAGTAATCTCATTCTTGGTTCATGAAGATCAATATAGTTTTGATTGGAGAAGCATTGATATTTTTGAGTGATTAGGAGTAGTGAGTTATCCACATTGTGAGGGTTGTAAACATATATGGTTTGTGTTCCCACTCTAAATTTTAATAAATAAGAAATGAGATCAGTGATTTTGGTACATCGATGCATCTCCATTATATGATTTTTATATTATCATAGTTTTGGATAAACCATTTAAAATTAGATTGTTTCCCTTTTTACATGATTTTTCATTCCATATATATCATGAGGGAGATATGTGTTCCAAATAATAGCGGAGCATAATCTTTGGCGAAAGTTGTTTGAGGAAATAGACATGCACTAATTCACCCCACCTCTTGGGGTATTTACCTTGCTTGGGACCAAAAAGTGTTATTAGATCAAAAGATTCATGATGGATTACTTTCTCTATGAATCAAAGGAAGTGATCATTAACCAAAAAAGAATCATTATCTTTAATGATAATAATTTTCACCTATAGAAGATTCAAATTCAATACTATTTCTGATCATTGGGAATGAATGTCTACATAGATTTCATACATAGGATCTCGATTAGCATGGAAAGTAGATCATTTTTATAGAATGAATGGATATATATTGATGTCAATTCCAAAGTATTCAATGTGTTAAGGGTATATTTTACCAACATAATCAACATGAAGGTGATGTTGTGTAAATCACTACACTCTATGTAGGAGAATTATCAACATCTATGAAGGTAATTCCAAGGTACGTGAAGCAAAATTATAGGTTCAATGGAACAAGTATGAAGGCTTAAGGATTCACCTGAATTAATTTGATGATGTATTCTTTAATCGGGTGAACATGATTGTGGAGGACATGCATGGACTTTGATAAACCCTCAATGATTTCAAAATCATAAAGAGTATCTTGAAAATATTTTCATTATGTTTTAATGTGAAGGTATCAGTGCTAAAAAATAAATAGCCAAAGGAGGTGATGTTTGATAGTCTTCACATCACTCTCATTGCATATGAGATGATAAATAATGAAAATTATTCCTTGTAAAAAGAGATTCTCAAGAAATGGAATTCAAGGAAATGGAGAAACTAACATTTTAAGATAATCCTGAAGATATGGAGGTCGATGTAGTGATGTATTTCCTTTCCTAAAATCTAAAAATGAGAAATATAAAATTCAAATTCATGCTTCAACTTGCTCACTTTCGATGTGGAAATCTTGGTAATCTTACTGAAAAGTTTCTAAAAATTCCGAGATGATGATAATGATGAAGTACCCACTGATAAATCATCAAAATATGTTCAAGGCAAGAGGATTTTACAACAAAAGTTCTTTAAAAATAAGAATTTACTTTCTAAAGAAAATGTTATATCAAAAGAAACAAAAATAGTTGAAATTGAGGAGTGAAAAGACCTTAATGAAGAAGATATCTTTTCTATTATTAATAAACTATAGCTGATGGAAAATGATGATGATAGCACTAAAGTTAGGGTAAGATTATACCAAAATTTTTAATTAGAAGTTTTTATTGAATTAATTGATGTTTGGAGGTCCAAAATAAAGAAGAAAAATAGAGTGTTATATAATTCCAAAAATTATGTGTATTATTAAGTTGAGGATAAATATGAGATGAAAGCTAAAATTGAAAATTTCAATTCTATAGATCCAGAAAACTCGGAGACGGAGGTTAATTAAAATATAAAAATTGAAGTATGGATATGAAATATAAATGGTTTGAATGATTCTGTGAATGATCATGTCAAAATAATTGACAATCTCAAAGGAAAATTCATAGAGATGTGATGAAAGATTGAATATCAAGAGATAATTCTAACTCATATCATGTCATTGGAAAGTTAGAATGTACGAGGTGATGAATAAGTTAAGGGGGAACATAAATAATCAATGAGAAAGTTAGAAAATTACCCACAAGTGAAGTATTTCAAAAATGAAGGAACATTTTTTTAGGATCTTGACTACAAACAAAAAAACTATGGTGGTTGATGAAAAACCACAAGCACCCAGTCCTCATAAGAAGTTTGATTTGAGTGAATCATAAAAGACCCAAAAGTACTCAAGTATGGTATAGAATATGTATAATATTGCACTATGAATCAAGATCTATTATAGTGTAAATATGGGGCATACACAATATATGTGTTCCATATAATATTTTCACTTTAAGTAATAAGAGAAACAAAAATAGATGAGTAAAAATTCCAATACTTTGAACGATTTTAATGGATATTTTTTTGTGTGTGAATTTTATGGAAACAAAGTTATTAATTTCTTATCAAGGTTATAAGGATATATTCCAAAGGTGACCTAGAAAGGGAAATATAAGTAGATAGAAGAATCATAAAGTTGGATGTAAATAAGAAAAAAATTAAACCCTGTAAGATGAGGTTGATCCAATAGAGACATAGGTGGATCAATTAAATTCACCACCAAAGGAAGTGTAGTAGTGGACATGGATCATAAAGGAAGAGTGAAGAAGGAAAATTCCATATATATTACTTTAAAAGCAATGGATCAAGTCATAGTATGGATCCTTGATAGCAGATGTACTTCCCATATGAAGGGAAACAAATAACTTATCTTTGGAATCAAGTATGATAAAGAAAGTATCATACATTTTGGAAATGATAATGGATTGAAGATCATTGGATATAGAAAATCCAAAATCATAGGCAAATACTTGAGGTGAATGAATGTATTAATAGTTAAATTACTTGGTTACAACATAATAAGTGCGATTCAATTATGTGATTCAGGGAATACATTCAATTTCACAAAGAAAGATTGAATTATCAAAGGAAGTGGAAGTTATATTTTCATGCAAGGGAATCACACAAAGGGGAATATATACCATATTGGTGGTGTAGAATAAATGAATTTTATTTATAAGGAAAATGAGAACAAGTTGTTTCATAAAATTATTATCCACTTGATCCAAAATTCCTTTGGAATATTTGGTGAATAATGAAGGAGCTTGTGACATCCATAAGATTATATGATATCTTATGCATATGTGTGATGCTTTTAAAAATGTAGAAATAATTTGAAAGAAATATAAACTGGAGACTAAGAAATCAATGAGATTAATTAATTAGGTGCATATCAATGTGTTTGGGACACTATCAACCAAATACATGGATAGAAAAATGTTTTATATTTTATTAATCAACAATTACAATAGGATGGCATGTAAAATGGAGACCTCCCATGAATATAAAGTGTTAATGTGTATTACATGTTATGGAATATCAAATGAGATGATTCTTGGGCTAAAAATTCATAAATTTTGTACTAATAATGGAATATAATTTACTAACAATCAAGGGGAAGAGTATCTCAAGAATCATATGATAAGGAACCAACTTTCGATAGTGATAACTCCTTGAAAAGACAAATTCTTTGAGTGGAGAAACCAAATAATTAACAAAAAGTCCTAGATAATGGTCAATGAGAAATATATACTAGATATGTTAATAGATTTCCATTTGAACTATCAAAGATAAATTTATAATCTCTCAAGATATAGTATATGTCTAACCTTAGGGTCGGTCATAAGGAGGCAGTGTGTTTATCCTAATAATTCATCTCAAATATTTTTTTGTTTTTATTAATTTTTAATGTAGTAAAAATGATCAAGAAATGATAAAGGTGAAAATAAATGAAAAATTTCAAAAAAATAAGGGGGGAAAACAAATAGAAGAATAAAAGTCAAGGTGAACAAAACTAGTTCTAAATCTGTTGTCTTCTCTATTTTCTATCACAAATCTAAAAAGAATTAAAATATAAAAAATAAATTTCACCGAGTGTGAACTCGATGTATCAACAAAAGAACCAATATCTCCTAAAACAATGAACAATCATGCACATAATGTATTCTTGTACATGAGCTCTCTCCTAAATGTGAAAAGAATCATAAGCTCAAATCACCTTCTCACAAAATGTATTCCAGGTAAAAGTAATATTCATGAGATTATTCAAATCAAAAAACCCCACTCTAGATAACTCTATCAAATGAATCAAATGAATAAGAGGAAAAGGATTAAGGAAATAAAGTAGAAAACTTTTCCTGTGAATGAGTGTGTCACTGCATCTCCCCAGCTCGTGATCACAATCTGCTAAGAGTGAATAAGAAAGAAATAGTCAAAAAGATGTTCGATCTCTAGGAAGATTTATGTTTTTCCTCCTAGAACTAGTTTCAAAAATTATACCTCCATGTATAGAGGTGGTATATCTCATAGAGAGATAGATAGAAAAAATTACACTGGTTTATATTTATAAAAAAAAGAGTTACAAAAGAGAGAGAAGGGATAAGTGAAGTGAGAGAGAGATGGAGATAGAATACAGAATACAGCATGCGGGGGGGGGGGGTGAAACAATATCCCTATTTAAATAAAATATAAATAAAATATTTTCAAAACTAATTAATAGGCATAAAACTCCATGCATAAACTTTATCATGCTACATATTCCTTCATATGATGTAAGAAAAACTCCTCTAGAATGTCTCTTCTCCAACATGAACAAGATTTAACTCCCAGAAATATGTATCTTGATTTTTTAAGATTTATTCAGTCTTTAGGTGACATTAATATATATTTCCCAGCCACTTATAAAAATTATTTTCCCAAAAAATTATTTAAATTTCATCATTTCCCCTGAATCCCAAGTTTTAAAAAATTGATTTGAAAGGTTCTTTAAATTTTATCACTTTTAATGTGCACAATGGAATGTCCATGTGTCACCTATTATTTTTTTAATGGCCCAGACCTCTCTGGTCCATTACTTTGTAAAAAATTTGGGTTAGGAAGAGGCCGCGTGAGTATCGTGGGAGAAGGATTTAATTGATGGGAGAGAGGGAGTAATTAAAAGATAATAATGGGCGTCAATAATAATAATAATAATTAATGATAATGATGGAGACCCGTTGATGAAATTGAAAGAGAATTTATTACTATTGTATTAAATAATAATGATAATGGTGACACAAATATGTGTGTGATTGGTAAATGAAGTTAAATGGGTTTAAATTTATTTAGGAGTTGTGCTATTATTATTATTTTAATAATAATAATATTGTCTTATTATAATTATAATTATTTCATAATAATAATAACGTTTGAAAAAAATGCGCAATAAACAAAATTAAATAGTTTTAATTTTGGTTAGTAAATTAAATGATTTGAATTTAATTAAATGGATTGGTTTTAACTTAATATGATAATAACCATGGTAAATTAATTTAATGGGATTAAATTAGAACATTAATGATGGGTGTTATTATTATTAATTTTATTAATAATAACATTGAAGAAATAAAGGATATTGAAGATATATTACAAGGTGATTAAATAATAAAGAAAAGGGGAGGCGCCACCTTTGTTGGGTGTGATAAAATTGGGGAAGAATAAATGAGATTGGAGAGAGGGAAGAATTATAAGGTAATAGTGGGAATAAAATTAAATGAGAAATAAATGATAAATGGGGGATTTGGTGAATAATTCTAGCGTTAAAGGGAGTCAAAATTGTGATTTATTTTGGAGTTAGAAAAATAAATAAATATGTAATTAATAATAATAATAAAATATTGTTATTATTAATTTTGATGATAAAACATTATTTTCACTATAACTCCTTCGTGCGACCTCGGTTTTACGAACCGTCAGCGGCAGTGCGACCCTGACTTCGAGACGGAAATTATGAGTCCAATACTAGATGTATTTTTAAGGTTTTCGGATCGGGTACCCAAAACGCTCATGAATTAATAGATTTAATATTATTATTAAAACTTCGACCCGTCATAACTCCCGCGTGGGACGTCCGATTGACTTCTCATCAGTGGCGATGTGATCCTGTCATTAATATGATAGATTCAAGTCTAATGTTGGATATTAAATTATGGTTCATGGCTCGGTTCCACGAAACACCCAATAATAATAATATTGTTATTATTACGGGGTCTTGTATTCAACGTATCTCCCTCATACGGTGTTGGAATGGAGAACCGTCTACGATGTTGCAACCCTGAAATTATGACGGTCATTTTAAGACCAATGATGAATACCTTTTTATGAATCATGTCTCAAGTCAATAAAATACGTATTATTAATTGAAGTTATTTTTATCATTAAACGCATGGAAACCGCGTGACGTGTTGTGTGTTGACCAGTCAAACAACGTAACAGTTGTACGGTCACATCGTGTATTCCTTAATATACGTTGCGTACCGTTTTACCTTTTCGTTGCCTATATAAGAGAGGGTCACATTTTATTTACAGACCCCTCTTCTTCTCCGCATGGCGACGCTCCCAAATGACCCAGAAGCCTTCTGCCTATCTTTTTCATCCGAACTCCGATCGTCGATCTGTCAGTGGCTGCAGGATCGTGTTGACGAGGTGAACATCGTGCACCTCGTTCCATTTCCTCTTCTTTGACTTCCTCTTCACAGTTTCCTACCGAGTAGATTTCTAATATTTGACAGGAACGACGCTCTTCAATGAACGTCATCTTAATGATACGTTCTACCCCGTTCTTATTCCTTCCTCGATCTCCTCTTTTTGTTAGTCCTTTCCATGATATGACAATGGACACCTTAAACCTTAATGGAGTCTCTCTTGGTTGTTAGTGCAGTTGTGTCACAGTGTCCACGAGAGGACGTAGTCGTCAGGAGGAGTGATTAAAATCCTCGTGGTGGTTGTTCTCACAAAAGGACATCAAAACCTGTTCAGGTAGGTATCTTACCTTTGTCTCTCTCTCTTTTTTGCATCATGTCGGGTGGGTATCCTCTTGTTTTCGTGAGATATAGTTGAACTAGTAAATAAAGATAATAACTGGTTAAAGAATGGGTTTGGTGAAATTTTTTTGATATTGTTGTTTTTATTTCCATCAATGCTTATCCTATGATTATGTTGTGAATTGAATAGGCTTATGCCTACTGAAAATCACAGTCATTGGGGGCCTTTGCTTGAACAATTAAATGTTTCCCTATTTTTCTGAATTTTTTTGTGGATGGAATTTCATAGAATGTGGGAATTGATTAATCATGTAAATTTGGCTGATTAAATGAATACCTGGAACCCTTGTATGATCACCCCGGTTAAACTAAATAAAAGAATGAATTTGTGGGTGCTGGTTGGGGTTTAATTATGTGAAGGGGTGTTTCGTGTGTTGTTGTGGAACGGGTGAGCAGCGGGGCTGCGGTTGGCTTGGTTGTGGGTTGGCGTGTATGATATGGTTGTGATGGGAAGCATAGATGCAGTAAATGGTATCAAAGGAATGATGATGTGGTACGAGTATTGTTTCTGATGTGTTTGTGGTTATGGTGGTTGGCAGCAGGGCTGTAGGGATGGGTTGTGCATATGAATGAAAATGGAAGAGTTAACTAATGAATTGTGGGGCATGGTAGTTGATTAAATACAGAAAATAAATGGAATTGGTTGGTTGATAAAAGAAAATGGTATTGTGTTTCTTGTGTTTTCCCTAACTTTATTTGTGGTTGGTAGGGATATGTTTTAAGAAAGATTGATCTGGTTTGGTTTTTGTTAGTAGCTCAGTATTTAAGGAACTGATAAACTAAAACTGTTGAAACATGAAAAGATTAATGGGGTTTGGGGCTGTTTATTGTGTGCATACTTTCGAGGTAGTAATGTCGAGGCATGTGCTCAGATCTTTTGTATAGAATCCTTAGGATGGGGTGAGTGGTTGATATAATTATATAAATCTGTACGTTTTATGTTTCTCTACGCACCCCACCCATGTTGAGCACTACGTGCCAAACACCCGTGGGACGGGGGTGAGATTCTCAAACATCTAAAGGATGGCTGGTTACTGTTCTTCCCTGTGCTCCCTCTTCCAGGTTCTATATCCCAAGATCCTTCGGGCAAGTTATGACAGATGTTTCCTAAGAGTCTTCAGGATGAGATGTGATGTGGTTCTCAGGTGTCTTCGGGATGAGATGTGTTATGTTCCCAGGTGTCTTCAGGATGAGATGCGATGTGGTTCCCAGGTGTCTTTGGGATGAGATGTGGTTATGGCCGAGGATTGAGTGTCGGCGGGATTCTATGAGATTCATATGGCCAGGTTGCGGCACTAGCTCAGGAAGAGGGGGAAGCATCAGAGCGTTAGGTGTGAGGGCTTGAGCCGTATTCAGTGGGAAGGTGGTGTGGGGTACCCATACTTTGATAATATTACTATATTACTCTATTGACTTGCAATATTTGGTGAGTGTGTCTTGTAAGGTTGGGTGGATAGATTCCTTGCTAGTCTTTAGTTCCTTGTGTTTTCTCACGGGGCATTAGGATTTCTCCCCACCTGTTCATGAGAGATTTAGGTTTTCCTACTGAGTATACTTGTATGCTCACCCTACGTTTACTTTTAGGTTTTCAGGAGGACTTCAGGGACCATGCGGGACCTTGCTAGTTGGGCGTTGGAGTTTTACTGGTTGCAGTTTTTACTTTCTTTTTTGGTATCATACTTTGGAGATTTTCTTGTACTTGTAATTTTGTTTCAGTATTGTATAAAACATGTGATTCTCACTCAAATTTACCCAAAAGAAGAAGGTAGGATGGTCCTTGTAGTCTAGCTTGGGTTGTCGAATCCACAGAGACCTAAGAAGTAACCTACAGACATGCACATTCTGAGGACTGTTTTTGGCTATTAAGTGGCCAACTTTGGTTGATTTTAGATGGGTTTAAAGGAACTCTAAGAGACTTAAGTTAATTCAATTTAAAATAATTAGTTGGTCCTAGTTTATTTCTTGGGGTGGATTGGATGTATTTCCTTTTCAATGATTTCAATTTCTTATATTTGAGATGGGTTCATTTAAGGAGATAAAACAACATCATAACTTACTATTTTAATGCCTACACCCTTTAATACTAATCACCTATACACTTTAAGGAACAATTTTTTGATCACTTTAAGGTAAAGGTTCATATTATCACTTGAAGTGTGTGGCCTTAAATTCAACAATGATGATGGAGTTTAAAAATCATCAAATAAAAATCTCAATTAAAGAAGTGATTATACATTAATGGGGTGATAAATAACATACAATAAATCCCCTTGCTACTCCCTTGGATCAACCCATAAGTGGTTTATCCCTTCATTGATTCTATGGTTTCAATGGAAGCGGAAAGTAGACTCATGAGGGAGGACATGGAGAAGTAAAGAAAACAACAAAAATAAAATGATCACTCCACCGTTGCGTGAATAATTTCACAAGATTTGGTGTGAATAAATTCAAACCATGAAGAAACGGTATCAAATTGAGATGTAGAAAAATATAATAAGAGTAGAAGAAGAACTTTTATTAAGAAACTAAAGTGAATTGAACAACTTACAAGTGAAAGACAAATTTGAGACAACAAAATCGCAGCATGAGATTACAATTGAACCAAGCACAAAAGATCCTAAAATCCTCCAACACCACTGCATTAAATAGGAATTTTTGAGCCATTTGGTCGAGCCTCCAACAGTCCAAGTCTTCTCAATTAATTGTGATAGGCCATAGGTGGGTGGAAAGTAAGGGAGAGTTGATTTTTCCACCCTTGACCCAAGGTGGCATCCATCTTTCCTTCACCGAACATAAGATCTTGGAAGACCTTCTAGATGGCCTAAGAAGAGTGGTACATATATGAAGAAAATATATCCTCAGATTTCTTATAACCTCCTATAAACTTTGGGCCCATTTGGAGTTGTGTATTCCGATATATGATCAAATTAGTGGACTGTTTCTCTGGGCCACAGAATCTGGCCCAGAATTTTATCTCTAACTTGGTCCGCCTTAATGACCACCATAGAGGCCGAATTAGCATTATCCCCTGAAGATTTATTTGTTACTCAACATTTCTTATATCATCCCACAAAATTTGGGATTCATTGGGACTGTATGTTGGGCCCCACAGTCTCATAAGTGTCCTGGTGTCCAATCTGCCTTCTCTAGAATTGCTTCCATTCATCTCCAAATATCTCCATCATCGTTTATGAATCATCCATTGATCCCTGAATGAAAAATGTTCAAATTTAAGTGTAGATATAGTTTAAAAAATATAAAATTAAAATATTGATAATTACATTCCTTATAATCATATGACTCATTGGGCCTAAATTGGTGTACATTAGGCATGAAGTGCACAAATGATGAGAATGGATGTTCATAATGAAAATGCACTAACTCAGGCCCATAAGATCAAAAATGAACATTTAATACCATTAAAATTTAATTAAAATATATATTTTTATTGGATAATCACACCCCCCAACTTGATATTTGCTATTCCCGAGCAAATAATTCAATGATTTTATTTGAATTCCTTTCTTCAAACACATTATAACAAACAGTGCTCACAATGTAAACTGCACACAAATATATATTTATAACCTATAAAGATAATTTAAAACAAGATAAATTTAAAAGCATATCCCAATCCCAAGCCCATTCCTTTGATCAAATTCATCATCATAATTCAACCAACTCAATTAGGTGTAATGATGTGTTGTGAATCACAATAGATATGGGGGTTCATTTTCATTCAAGGGGGAAATCATGGAAGCGCTAGGTGGAATCACATTTAATCCTAATATGAGTATTCTTCATTCCTTTTTTTTGGATTTTTTTTTCAATATTTCTATAGTAATTGAGATTGTAGTTAATCAAATTAACCCACGTAGCAAGACTTTGCCGATGACTCCCAGACTCAAAGGCCTTAGGGCACCAAGTGAAGCCCACATACTCGGGCATCATCTCGAGTTAACTTAATCAAAAAAAAAATTATATTACCATAAATAGAGATATATTGAAAAACTCAGGGCTATACAACTCTAGATTCATGATCCCCAAGTGCCTAAAGCCTCGCATTTTATCAATCCATTGCTCTACACGCAAAAAAAAAATTATTATTATTTTTTTATTATTATTTTTTTTTTTGAATACTCATATTATTCATAAAAATCAAACCAGCCTATGCTATTTATTATGGGACCCCAAAAATTCAAATTAGTACCCCACAGTCTAGAGGACGTGCATTGTGGCATTTTGATTTAATGGATGAAAATAAAAATGATGAAAATTTTCATTGGACAACCAAACTTCCAAAATCAATGCTTTTAAACTTAATCATGAATTAAATTAAGATTCAAGGAAATAAAAGTTATTTTCTATGTAGTTTTAATGTGAGAAAATGTGTTATTATATGAATGATAAAGGAATTTTACTTTTTTTTATCATTTTTTTTTAAACAAACATTTTGTTTCCACACCCCCCAACTTAGAATGAAATTGTCCCTAGTTTCGTAAAAATAAAATTTAGAATGGGGTAGAGGAATAAAATGGGAGTTCAATAAGGAAATTGAAATATGAGGATCATGGAATGAAGTCACCTGGTGGTTGAAGTTTGAAGTTCTTGTCGCTCGAATTTAGTCCTTTGATATCCATGTCGCTTTCAAAGTTCCCTAGTGGAAAAAGGAAAACAAACAAACAAAAAAAACAATATATATATATATAAGTAAAATATAAGTATATATATATAAAAATTATATAATAATTAAGCAAATTAATCTGTAGTTAAATGGTAAGAACGCTCCCCTGTCTCCCTTCGGTCCCGGGTTCGAGTCCCCGCGGCTTCGCCGGTTGTGACGGGGTTTGCCCCACGGCCTATGGCGTGTCCCCTTTTTTAATTATTATATTATTTTTATTATTTTTATTATTTTTATCTTAACCTATAAAATAATAAAAATACAACAAAATAAACTGATGATACATTGTCTTCTTTTTAAATTTTTGGGTAAGGTATTACTCAAGGATCACACCACATGACACGGATGAATATGGTGCTCCCCTTTCGTACCCATCCATACTCATAATAGAAGAACAGGTCAAAAGTCTATTTTTTTATTTTCAAATATAAAAATGATTAATTAATCTTATTTGAAAAATAAAGATGATTCAGAAAGATTAGAAACATAAAAACCACAGGTTTCCTCCCGTGCAGCGCTTTGTTTAACGTCGTTAGCCCGACATAGATCCTAAATTTATCAATTTTTTCATGGTTCATAGATTGGATCAATTAACTCAACATCTATTTCATGTTTATTGAATGATTCAATGAATGTTTTTAACCTTTGATCATTGACCATGAAAATGTGACCACTAGTGGGATCTTGAATCTCTACTGCCCCATGGGGGTATACATGATGCACTATGAAAGGACCTGACCATCTAGACCTTAACTTTCCCGGGTGTAAATGAATTTTTGAACTATACAAGAGAACAAGTTTTCCCGGTTAAAAATGTTTGACCTTGATATTCCTAGATTGGTAGGCTTGAACTCTAGATTTATTGATCCTTGAATTTTCATACGCCTCCATCCTCAGTTCCTCCAGTTCATTGAGATCTAATTTACTTTTTGTTTTGTCCAATGAGAGATCATAATCCATTTTCTTAATTGCCCAAAAGGCCTTATGTTCAATCTCCACTGGAAAATGGCATGTTTTACCATAAACCAACCTATATGGGGACATTCCTAGAATGGTTTTATATGCGGTTCTATAGGCCCAAAGAGCATCTAAGAGTTTCTCAGACCAATCTTTTTTAGAGGGGTTGACAATTTTTTCAAGAATTTGCTTAATCTCACTATTCGCTAACTCATCTTGACCACTGGTTTGAGGATGCTATGCAGTGGAAACTTTATAAGAAATAGCATACTTAGACATTATTGAAGAGAATGGGCGGTTACAGAAATGGGTTCCTCAATCACTGATTATAGCCCTAGGAATTCCAAATCTTAAAAATATGTTCTCTTTCAGAAATTGAATCACAACTTGATGATCATTAGACTTAGTAGGAATGTCCTCAACCCATTTTGAGACATAATCAAAAGCTAAGAGTATGTAGAGGTATCCCCGAGAGTTTGGGAAGGGTCCCATGAAATCAATTCCCCAACAGTCAAAGATTTCAACCACTAAGATGGGAGTGAGTGGCATTTGATTCCTTTTTGTGATGGAACCTACTTGTTGACACCTAGGATAGATTTGACAAAATGTGAAGGAGTCCCTTGAAAGGGTGGGCCAGAAGAGACCACATTGAAGAATCTTAGCAGATGTTTTCTTAGAGGAAAAGTGACCTCCACATGCCTCACTATGACAGAATTTAAGGATGGACTCTTGTTCAGATTATGGAACACACCTCCTAATGACTTGGTCAGGGCAGAACTTATAGAGGTATGGATCATCAAACACATAGTGTCTAATATCAGAAAGGAATTTCCTTCGATCTTTATTCCCTAAGAATTTTGGAATGACTCATGTAACTAAGAAATTGGCTATGTCGGCATACCAAGGACAGTCACTCATAGAGTATAGGTGTTCATCAGGAAATGAATTAGACACAGAAAGGTGATTTGAGTTGTCTTTGAATTCCATCCTAGAGAGGTGATCAGCTATAACATTTTCAACGCCCTTTTTATCCTTGATTGTGAGGTCAAATTCTTGTAAGAGAAGGACCCACCTAATCAGTCTAGCCTTAGAATCTTGTTTTTGGAAGAGGTATTTTAGTGCAGAATGGTCAATGAACACAGTGATGGGGGATCCTAAGAGGTAGGACCTAAACTTCTCTAAGGAAAACACAATATAAAGTAACTCCTTTTCAGTGGTGGTGTAGTTTATTTGGGCATCATTTAAGGATTTTCTTGCATAAGAAATGACATAAGGATTTTTATCACAACGTTGTCCTAACACAGCTCCTATAGAAAAGTCACTGGCATCACACATAAGTTCAAAAGGAAGGTTACAATTTGGAGATTTCATAATGGGAGGAGAGGTGAGAGAGGATTTGAGGGTTGACAATGAACCCTCACATCTTTCTGTCCAAACAAATGGAGCATCATTTACTAGGAGAGAACAAAGGGTATGGGATATTGAACTAAAGTCCTTGATGAATCTTCTATAGAAACCATCATGTCCTAAGAAATACCTCACTTCCTTGATAGTTTTGGGTGATAGAAGGTGACGAATGATGTCAACCTTGGATTTATCAACTTCAATCCCCCTACCTAAGACCAGATGGCCTAAAACTAGTCCCTATTTAACCATGAAATGGCATTTTCCCAGTTTAGGACCAGATTATTTTCTTCACATCTTGACAAGACTCTCTCCACATTCTGCAGACATCCCTCAAATGTAACCCCAAACACAGAGAATTCATCCATGAAGACCTCTAGAAATCCCCTACCATGTCTGAGAAGATTCCCATCATGCACTGCTGGAAGGTTCCAGGGGCATTGCATAACCCGAAGGGCATGCGTTTGAAAGCAAAGGTTCTGAATGGACATGTGAATTTAGTCTTCCCTTAATCCTCTAGGGAGACCTCAATTTGATTGTACCCCGAGTACCCATCTAAGAAACAGTAGAACGCATGACCTGCCACTCTCTCAAGGACTTGGTCAATGAATGGTAAGGGGAAATGGTCCTTCTTGGTGAATGAGTTTAGCTTACTATAGTCAATGCAGACCCTCCATCCACTACTCACCCTTGTTGGAAGAATCTCTCCATCCTCATTGGTAATCACTGTGATTCCGGCCTTTTTTGGAACCACTTGGATTGTTCTCACCCACTCACTCTCATTTATGGGATATATGATACCGACTTTTAACAATTTCAGAAGTTCCTTACTTACTACCTCCATGATATTAGGATTGAGTCGCCGTTGAGGTTGACGACATGGCTTTGAATCAGATTCCAGAACAATCCTATGAGTCCCAACAAGTGGGATAATCCCAGGAATATCAGATAGGGTCCAACCAATGGCTTTCTTATGTTTCCTAAGGACATCTAGAATCATCCTCTCATGATTGGCTTCAAGATAAGAAGAAATGACAATAGGATGTGTTTGATTGTCCCCTAGGAAGGCATACTTTAGTGCAGCAGGAAGTTCCTTCAATTCAAGATCAGGTTGGTTCAGAATTTCAGAAGAAGATTGGGACATTGGATCAAGATCAATTTTATTTCCTAAAGTTTTAGACAGGATTGATTCCCCACATGTAGAAGTTTCAGATACTAGATTGTCTTGATCAGATTTAGGGAAGGAAGTTTGATCGGTCTCTATGAATGTGGTTTGCTGAAAGGTTTCACTGATTGTTGGACCTAAGACTTCATCATAAGATCAATTTGAAAATGATTCAATCCAAGGAGATAAAATTCCTTCACATGAACAAATGAAATCGATCTCATCCTGACTTAAACATCCATCAAATATTCCTTGATGTTCTATGGATTCCTTATCAATGCTTCCTATCATGTTTACTTCATGAATTTCCTCGTCATCCCCTATTTGTGAGCTTGCATTATAGATGTTCAAGTCTAGACTCATGTTCCCAAAGGTGATGGTCATGTTCCCATTTCGGACTCGGATAACAGAGTTGATTGTTGCAAGAAAAGGATGGTCAAGGATGATTGGGGTTTGTTCCTTATTTCCAAAGTTTGGATGGTTTTCAAGGACAATGAAGTCAGCAGGGTAGATGAAGTTTTCAACCTTTACCAGAACATCCTTTAAAATCCCCTTTGGAACCCTAATTCTACGATCAGCAAGTTGAAGTGTGACAGATGTGGGTTGGAGTTCTTCTAGGCCTAACTGGAAGTACACGACATAGGGGATGAGATTGACACTAGCACCTAGATCACACAAGGTCTTGAAAACTTTTCTTTCTCCTAGTTCAACATTGATGTAAGGGAAATCCGGGTCTTTCAACTTAGGAGGAATGGTCCCTTGAATGGTGGTACTCACATTAGCAGCCAAAAGGACTTGGTTTTTATGTGAAAATTTTCTTTTAAAAGTGCACAAGTCCTTAAGGTAATTTGAGTAGGCAGGTATGGTTTGGATGTCATCGAGAAGGGGAATGTTCAACTTGACTTGTGAGAATATTTCTCTCAATGTTTCACTCAATTCAGGCTTGGTTTTCCCCCTCATGCGTTGAGGAAATGGTGCAGGTTGTGGGGTTGTTTGTTGAAGAGTTGTTTCCTTGACAGTGTTATCAGTTTCCTCCGTTTGATCTTGTGGTTCATTTGAATTTTCATCCAAGTTTGAATCTTTATGTGGGTTCTGAATTAGTTGTTCAGGTTTCTCAATTGATTTCCCACTTCTTAAAACAGTCACAGCCTTTAGTTGTTCATGAGTTGTTTGAGTGCAACTTGAATCTCCCCTTAAAGTAGAGGATGGAACCGCCTGAGTAAGCATGGGTTCCTTTCTAGTTTTGATGGTTTGAAGTTCTTGTTTAAGGGAAGAGACTTCCGAGTTCATCCTTTCCATTTGTTTGCACAGTTGTTCTAGTAGTCTTTTTGGAACAGTTTGGGTTGGTGCTTAAGAAGATTGGTTTATCCCAGGGGGATATTTTGGAGGTGGGATGGTTTGTTGAAAATGGATCGGTCGCTGTTGGTATTGGATAGGTTGGGTTTGGAACTAGTTATGGGTTTGGAACTGGTGGGGGTAAGGATTTTGTCCCTGTGGTTGTCTAGGTTGTTGGTTATCTTTCCAGCGGAAGCCTAGGTGGTCATTATACCTTGGGTTGAAGTTGTTTTGGTATTGAGGCTTTTGAAAGTTCAAAGTATTTACTTCCGCTACAGGTCCTCCTAAAAGAACATCCTTGATGGATGGAATAGTTGGGCAGTTGTCTGTCTTATGGTCATGTTTGTCACAAATTGTGCAAACAAGGTCTACAGTTTGGATTTCATGGACTTTCCTAAGGTCTATCTCTTCAACCTTCCTAGAGAGTGCTGCGAGTTTATCCCTAAGGATTTCCTATTCTCTAAGTGTATGAATTACAGTAGTTCTTTTTGTATTTTCATAATAAGGTGAAGTTCTCCGTGATTGGTTTTGTTCAGAAAGGCTTTCTAGATACTCGTAAGTATCATTTTGGGCTTTGTTTTTAAAGGTTCCATTACACATCATGTCAATGAATTGTTTGTTCCCTGGACCCAACCCTTCATAGAAAATTCTCACTTGTTCAAGAATAGGAAAACCATGGTGTGAAACCATGTTTAGAGTGTCTTTGAACCTCTCCCATGTTTCATAGAATGACTCTCCCTCTTTTTCAAAAAAGTTTTGGATTCTCTTTTTAAGTGCAATTGTTTTGTGGTGGGGAAAGTATTTTTTGTAGAATTCTCTTTGTAGTTGGTCCCAAGAGTTGATGGATTATGGTCTCAAATTGTTTAGCCAATTTTTAGCTTGATCCTCTAAAGAAAAAGTAAATAGCCTCATCTTAGCTGATTCTAGTTGATGTGGGGGACACATGGTTTCTACAATGTCATTGAACTCCTTAATGTGCAGGTATGGCATCTTGGACTCCATTCCATGGAATGTGGGAAGGTGGTTTAGGACATGGGGTTTAAAGATGTAGTTGGGGTATCCTAGGTAATTGTGTCTAATTCATGAGGGGGCATTGTTCTAGGAATGTGTGAGGTAGTCATTCTTGGTTTGATCGACCGCATTCCCTAAGTTTGGGGCTGCCTCATTTGGGTTTCCATTTTGGTTTCCACCCGGGTTTATGAGTTGGTTTCATTGAAGACCTTCCATTGAAATGGGCTCAATTTTGGACTCTAGAGTAATAGGAAGATTATGATATAATGGAATTAGTTCCCTTGGTGTACTTTACTCCCCAACCCCAGGACTATCCACCCTAACTAGACGGTTTGATTGATCGCGGGTGTAGGTGGACATGCGCCAAAAGAAAAAAAAACGAGAAAGGGACAAGATAAGAGAATTTGGATGAGAAAAGAAGAAATGGGTGAAAATAGAATGGGTGTTTAGATGACTTACTTGGTTCCCTGGAAACGGCGCCAAAATTTGATTCTCGCTCAAATTTACCCAAAAGAAGAAGGTAGGACGGTCCTTGTAGTCTAGCTTGGGTTGTCGAATCCACAGAGACCTAAGAAGTAACCTATAGACACGCACATTCTAAGGACTGTTTTTGGATATTAAGTGGCCAACTTTGGTTTATTTTAGATGGGTTTAAATAAACTCTAAGTGACTTAAGTGAATTCAATTTAAAATAATGAGTTGATCCTAGGTTATTTCTCGGGGTGGATTGGACGTATTTCCTTTTCAATGATTTCAATTTCTTATATTTGAGATGGGTTCATTTAATGAGATAAAACAACATCATAACTTACTGGTTTAATGCCTAAACCCTTTAATACTAATAACCTATACACTTTAAGGATCAATGTTTTGATCACTTCAAGGTAAAGGTTCGTATTAGCACTTGAAGTGTGTGGCCTTAAATTCAACAAGGATGATGGAGTTTAAAAATCATCAAATAAAAATCTCAATTAAAGAAGTGATTATACATTAATGGGGTGATAAATAACATCCAATATAGCCCCTTTCTACTCCCTTGGATCAACCCATAAGTGAGTTATCCCTCCACTAATTCTATGGTTTCAATGGAAGCGGAAAGTAGACTCATGAGGGAGGACATGGAGAAGTAAAGAAAACAACAAAAATAAAATGATCACTCCACCGTTGCGTGAATAATTTCACAAGATTTGGTGTGAATAAATTCACACCTTAAGGCAACGGTATCAAAGTGAGATGTATAACAACAGAATAAGAGGAGAATAATAACTTTTATTAAGAAACTAAAGTGAATTGAACAACTTACAAGTGAAAGACAAATTTGAGACAACAAAATCACAGCATAACATTACAATTGAACCAAGCACAAAAGATCCTAAAATAATCCAACACCACTGCCTTAAATAGGAATTTTTGAGCCCTTGGGTAGAGCCTCCAACAGTGTAAGTCTTATCAATTAATTTTGGTAGGCCATAGGTGGGTGGAAAGTAAGGGAGAGTTGATTTTTCCACCCTTGACCCGAGGTGGCAGCCATCTTTCCTTCTCCGAACAGAAGAGCTTGGAAGACCTTCTATATGTCCGAATTATAGTGGTCCATAGAAGAAGAAAATATATAATATGACGTCTTATAACCTCTTGTAATATTTGGGCCCATTTGGAGTTGTGGATTCCGAGATATGATCAAATTAGTGGGATGTTTTTATGGGCCGCAGAATCTGACCCAGAATTTTATCTCTAACTTGGGCCGCATTAACGACCACCATAGAGGCCGAATTAGCATTATCTCCTGAATAGTGATTTTTTCCTAAACATTTCGTCTATCATAAAACAAAATTTGGTATTCATTGGGACTGTATGTTGGGCCCCACAGTCTCATAAGTGGCCTGGTGTCCAATCTGCCTTCTCTAGAATTGCTTCCATTCATCTCCAAATATCTCCATCATCGTTTATGAATCATCCATTGATCCCTGAATGAAAAATGTTCAAATTTAAGTGTAGATATAGTTACAAAAATATCAAATTAAAATATTGATAATTACATTCCTTAGAATCAGATGACTCATTGGGCCTAAATTGGTGTACATTAGGCATGAACTGCACAAATGATGAGAATGGATGTTCATAATGAAAATGCACTAACTCAGGCCCATAAGATCAAAAATGAACATTTAATACCACTAAAATGTAATTAAAATATATGTTTTTATTGGATAATAACACCCCCCAACTTGAGATTTGCTAGTCCCGAGCAAATAATTCAATGATTTTATTTGAATTCCTTTCTTCAAACACATTATAACAAACAGTGCTCACAATTTAAACTAAAAACAAATATATCTTTATAACCTATAAAGATAATTTAAAACAAGATAAATTTAAAAGCAGATACCAATCCCAAGCCCATTACTTTGATCAAATTCATCATCATACTTCATCCAACTCAATTAGGTGTAATGATGTGTTGTGAATCACAATAGATATGGGGGTTCATTTTCATTCAAGGGGGAAATCATGGAAACGCTAGGTGGAATCACATTTAATACTAATATGAGTATTCTTAATTCCTTTTTTGGGGGATTTTTTTTTCGATATTGCTATAGTAATTGAGATTACAGTTAATCAAATTAACTCATGTAGCAAGACTTTGCCAATGACTCCCAGACTCAAAGGCCTTAGGGCACTAAGTGAAGCCCACATACTCGGGCATCGTCTCGAGTTAACTTAATCAAAAACAAATTCATATTACCATAAATAGAGATAGATTGAAAAACTCAGGGCTAGACAACTCTAAAGTCACGATCCCCAAGTGCCAAAATCCTCTCATTTTATCAATCCATCGCTCTACACGCAAAAAAAATTGTTTTTTTTTAATTGTTTTTTTTTATTTTTTATTTTTTTTTGAATACTCATATTATTCATAAAAATAAAACCAGCCTATTCTATTTATTATGGGACCCCAAAAATTCAAATTAGTACCCCACAGTCTAGAGGACGTTCATTGTGTCATTTTGATTTAATGGATGAAAATAAAAATGATGAAAATTTTCATTGGACAACCAAACTTCGAAAATCAATGCTTTTAAACTTAATCATGAATTAAATTAAGATTAAAGTAAATAAAAGTTATTTTCTATGTAGTTTTAATGTGATCAAAGATGTTATTATATGAATGATAAAGGAATTTTACTTTTTTTTATCATTGTTTTTTTTAAACAAAAATTTTGTTTCCACACCCCCCAACTTAGAATGAAATTGTCCCTAGTTTCGCAAAAATAAAATTTAGAATGGGGTAGAGGAATAAAAGGGGAGTTCAATAAGGAAATTGAAATATGAGGATCATGGAATGAAGTCACCTGGTGGTTGAAGTTTGAAGTTCTTGTCGCTTGAATTTAGTCCTTTGATATCCATGTCGCTTGCAAAGTTCCCTGGTGGAAGAAGGAAAACAAACAAACAAAACAAAACAATATATATATATATATAAGTAAAATATAATTATATATATAAAAATTATAGAATAAGTAAGCACATTAAGACGTAGGTCAGTGGTAAGCGCATGCCCCTGTCTCCCTTCGGTCCCGGGTTCGAGTCCCCGCGGCTTCGCCGGTTGTGACGGGGTTTTCCCCACAGCCTATGGCGTGTCCCCTTTTTTAATTATTATATTATTTTTATTATTTTTATTATTTTTATCTTAACCTATAAAATAATAAAAATACAACAAAATAAACTGATGATATATTGTCTTATTTTTAAATTTCTGGGTAAGGTATTACTCAAGGATCACACCACGTGACACAGATGAATATGGTGCTCCCCTTTCGTACCCATCCATACTCATAATAGAAGAATAGGTCAAAAGTCTATTTTTTTATTTTTAAATATAAAAATGATTAATTAATCTTATTTGAAAAATAAAGATGATTCAGAAAGATTAGAAACATAAAAACCACAGGTTACCTCCCATGCAGCGCTTTGTTTAACGTCGTTAGCCCGACAAAGATCCTAAATTTATCAATTTTTTCCTGGTTCATAGATTGGCTCAATTAACTCAACATCTATTTCCTGTTTATTGAATGATTCAATGAATGTTTTTAACCTTTGACCATTAACCTTGAAAATGTGACCACTAGTGGGATCTTGAATCTCTACTACCCCATGGGGGTATACATGATGCACTATGAAAGGACCTGACCATCTAGACCTTAACTTTCCCGGGTGTAAATGAAGTTTTGAACTATACAAGAGCACAAGTTTTCCCGGTTCAAAATGTTTGACCTTGATATTCCTAGATTGGGAGGCTTGAACTCTAGCTTTATTGATCCTTGAATTTTCATACGCCTCCATCCTTAGTTCCTCCAATTCATTGAGATCTAATTTCCTTTTTGTTTCGGCCAATGAGAGGTCATAATCCATTTTCTTAATTGCCCAAAAGGCCTTATGTTCAATCTCCACTGGCAAATGGCATGTTTTACCATAAACCAACCTATATGGGGACATTCCTAAAATGGTTTTATATGCGGTTCTACAGGACCAAAGAGCATCTAAGAGTTTCTCAGACCAATCTTTCCTAGAGGGTTTGACAATTTTTTCAAGAATTTGCTTAATCTCCCTATTCAATAACTCAGCTTGACCATTGGTTTGAGGATGGTATGCAGTGGACACTTTATGAGAAATATCATACTTAGACATGAGTGAAGAGAATGGGCGGTTGCAGAAATGGGTTCCTTGATCACTGATTATAGCCCCAGGAATTCCAAATCTTGAAAATATGTTCTCTTTCAGAAATAGAATCACAACTTGATGATCATTGGACTTAGTGGGAATGGCCTCAACCCATTTTGAGACATAATAAATAGCTAAGAGTATGTAGAGGTATCCCCGAGAGTTTGGGAAGGGACCCATGAAATCAATTCCCCAACAATCAAAGATTTAAACCACTAAGATGGGAGTGAGTGGCATTTGATTCCTTTTTGTGATGGACCCTACTTGTTGATACCTAGGACAACTTTGAAAAAATGTGTAGGAGTACCTTGAGAGGGTGGGACAGAAGATATCACATTGAAGAATCTTAGCAGATTTTTTCTTGGAAAAGTGACCTCCACATGCCTCACTATGACATAATTTAAGGATGGACTCTTGTTCAGATTCTAGAACACACCTCCTAATGACTTGGTCAGGGAAGAACTTATAGAGGTATGGATCATCAAACACATGGTGTATAATATCATAAAGTAATTTCCTTCGATCTTGAGTCCCTAAGAATTTTGGAATGACTCCTGTAACTAAGAAATTGGCTATGTCAGCATACCAAGGGTAGTCACTCATAGAGTATAGGTGTTCATCAGGAAATGAATCAGACACAGAAAGGTGATTTGAGTTGTCTTTGAATTCCATCCTAGAGAGGTGATCAGCTAAAACATTTTCAACGCCCTTTTTATCCTTGATTGTGAGGTCAAATTCTTGTAATAGAAGGACCCACCTAATCAGTCTAGCCTTAGCATCTTGTTTTTGGAAGAGGTATTTTAGTGCAGAATGGTCAGTGAACGCAGTGATGGGGTATCCTAAGAGGTAGGACCTAAACTTCTCTAAGGAAAACACAATAGAAAGTAACTCCTTTTCGGTGGTGGTGTAGTTGATTTGGGAATCATTTAAGGATTTTCTTGTATAAGCAATGACATAAGGATTTTTATCACAAAGTTGTCCTAACACAGCTCCTATAGCAAAGTCACTGGCATCACACATAAGTTCAAAAGGAAGGTTCCAATTTGGAGATTTCATAATGGGAGGAGAGGTGAGAGAGGATTTGAGGGTTGAGAATGAACCCTCACGGCTTTCTGTCCAAACAAATGGAGCATCCTTTACTAGGATAGCACAAAGGGGACGAGATATTGAACTAAAGTCCTTGATGAATCTTCTATAGAAACCATCATGTCCTAAGAAAGACCTCAATTACTTGATATTTTTGGGTGATGGAAGGTGACGAATGATGTCAACCTTTGCTTTATCAACTTCAATCCCCCTACCTGAGACCAGATGGCCTAAAACTAGTCCCTCTTTAACCATGAAATGGCATTTTTCCCAGTTTAGGACCAGATTCTTTTCTTCACATCTTGACAAGACTCTCTCCACATTCTGCAGACATCCCTCAAATGTATCCCCAAACACAGAGAAGTCATCCATGAAGACCTCTAGAAAATCCCCTACCATGTCTGAGAAGATTCCCATCATGCACCACCGGAAGGTTCCAGGGGCATTGCATAACCTGAAGGGCATGCGTTTGAAAGAAAAGGTTCCAAATGGACATGTGAATGTAGTCTTCCCTTGATACTCTAGGGAGACCTCAATTTGATTGTACCCCGAGTACCCATCTAAGAAACAGTAGAACGCATGACCTACCACTCTCTCAAGGACTTGGTCAATGAATGGTAAGGGGAAATGGTCCTTCTTAGTGAATGAGTTTAGCTTACTATAGTCAATGCATGCCCTCTATCCACTACTCACCCTTGTTGGAAGAATCTCTCCATCCTCATTGGTTATCACTGTGATTTAGTCCTTTTTTGGAACCACTTGGATTTGGCTCACCCACTCACTCTCAGCTATGGGATATATGATACCAGCTTTTAATAATTTCAGAATTTTCTTCCTTACTACCTCAATGAGATTAGGATTGATTCGTCGTTGAGGTTGATGACATGGATTTGAATCAGATTCCAGAACAATCCTATGAGTCCCAACAAGTGGGCTAATCTCGGGAATATTAGATAGGGTCCAACCAATGGCTTTCTTATGTTTCCTAAGGACATATAGAAGCATCCTCTCATGATTGGATTCAAGAGAAGAAGAAATGAAAATAGGATGTGTTTGATTGTCCCCTAGGAAGGCATACTTTAGTGCAGCAGGAAGTTCCTTCAATTCAAGATTAGGTTGGTTCAGAATTTCAGCAGAAGATTGGGACATTGGATCAAGATCAATTTTATTTCCTAAAGTTTTAGACAGGATTGATTCCCCACATGTAGAAGTTTCAGCTACTAGATTGGCTTGATCAGATTTAGGGAAGGAAGTTTGATCGGTCTCCATGAATGTGGTTTGCTGAAAGGTTTCACTAATTGTTGGACCTAAGACTTCATCATAAGATCAATTTGAAAATGATTCAATCCAAGGAGATAAACTTCCTTCATATGAACAAATGAAATAAATCTCATCCTGACTTAAACATCCATCAAATATTCCTTGATGTTATATGGATTCATTATCAATTATTCCTATCATGTTTACTTCATGAATGTCCTAGCCATCCCCTATTTGTGAGCTTGCATTATAGATGTTCAAGTCTAGACTCATGTTCCCAAAGGTGATGGTCATGTTCCCATTTCGGACTCGGATAACAGAGTTGATTGTTGCAAGAAAAGGACGGTCAATGATGATTGGGGTTTGTTCCTTATTTCCTAAGTTTGGATGGTTGTCAAGGACAATGAAGTCAGCAGGGTAGATGAAGTTTTCAACCTTTACCAAAATGTCCTTTAAAATCCCATTTGGAACCCTAATGCTATGATCAGCAAGTTGAAGTGTGACAGATGTGGGTTTGAGTTCTTCTAGGCCTAACTGGCACTACACGGCATAGGGGATGAGATTGACACTAGCACCTAGATCACACAAGGCCTTGAAAACTTTGCTTTCTCCTAGTTCAACATTGATGTAAGGGAAACCCGGGTCTTTCAACTTAGGAGGAATGGTCCCTTGAATGGTGGTACTCACATTAGCAGCCAAAAGGACTTGGTTTTTATGTGAAAATTTTCTTTTAAAATTGCACAAGTCCTTAAGGTACTTTGAGTAGGAAGGTATGGTTTAAATGGCATCGAGAAGGGGAATGTTCAACTTGACTTGTGAGAATATTTCTCTTAATGTTTCACTCAGTTCAGGCTTGGTTTCCCCCCTCACGCGTTGAGGAAATGGTGCAGGTTGTGGGTGTCACACCCTGACCGCAGATGCCCTTATTTTTACTTCTTTCATGGTCCCAGTTTAAATTTTTCAATGTTTAATTATGTTGGCAGGTTTCGCATCGGTGCGCGGTTACTGCATCGTTAGCGGTGACTGTGCGTTCGGCCCGAGTGACCATGTGCATACTCGGCATTTTAAATATTAAAATTTTATGTTGGATTTTTATTATTATTAAATTATTGTTATTATTTTTGAAGTTATTCGTATTTTATGTGTGTCTACATGCATGTTTATATATATTGTATGTATGTGTGAATATATATACATATGTATAGATGTTTATATGTGTTTATATATAAGTATATACATTTTTATGTGTACATATATGTATATATGTATATATATGTTTAGTTATAGGTTTATATGTCTATATACATATATCTGTGTGTGTGTGTGTGTGCGCGCGCGTTTATTTTTAATGGATTTAATATTCTAAATGTTTTGATTAAAAATAATTATTATAATTAACTAATTTATTATTATTATTTTTATTTTTAGGATCGTTAAAGTATTATGATTATTATACTTACGATATTATTATTGTGATTAGTATAAAGTTTTATTATTTTTATTAAGACTGTTTTATTTATTTACTTATACCATCATATTATTAATATTATTAGTATAGTATTTTTTATTTTATTATTATGATTATAGTATCTTATTATTATTATTATTATTATTATTATCATATTCTTTTTACATATATTTATATATATATATTTTTTTTACCTCCCTAACCCTAATCCCTTCTCCCCCCATGCGGCAGCCCCCCTCCCCTTCCCCGTACTCTCCCTCTCCCTTTCTCCCTTCCTCTCTGCGCACTGCCCGCCCTGCGCCCTGCCGCCTTTGCAAGCCCGCCGACCATCACCTCGTCGGCCTCTACCTCGCCGGCCCGCTCTGCCCCCGGCATCCTCCACAGCTCCCCCGCGCGAACCCCCCCGGCTCCACTACACCCCGCTCCGCCCGGCGCCCTCCGCAGCTCCCCCGCGCGAACCCCCGGCTTCGGCGACCCTGCAGCCCTTCGGCCGCATCTCCGGCGGCCCGCACCCCCTGCCTCTGTCGCATCCGACCCCCCCTGTCCCGGCAGTGACACCCCATGTCCGGTGACCTCCTGTCCGGTGGCGACCCCCCCCCCCCATCCGGTGGTGACCCCCCTGTCCAGGGAACCTTCCCCTTCCAACGAGCCCCTCCGACAGCTTCCCCCTCTGTCCAGCCCGGCTCCCTCCGGCCCTGCTCCAGCCTCCCGCACCTCTGGCGACCCCGCTCCCGCTGGCCACACTCTCCGGTGAGCCCCCGCTCCGGCCAGCGGCCTCCGGCTGCCCCGTCAGTGTTTCCTAGCCCTGCCGACGCCCCGCTCCGCTCCGGTACCGCCCTGTCGACGTCCCCTGACCCTTTCCGGCGCTCTAGTTGGCTCTGCCACACCCTCGTCCGGCCGTATACCGGCTTTCCGTGGCCCGGCTAGCCGCCGCCGCCTTGCTACGGCGAGTGGAACACCTGGTAATCGGTGCGCGACCCTCGACGGTCTCCCTGCAAGTGTGAGCCGCCTCTTTTGACTGGCGCGTGACCCCGTGTGTCGAGCGCGTATCTGCGCCGAGGTAAATCGTGTGACATGAATCTGTTCATGTTTATTTTATGTTTGTGGTTGACTATTTTGTTTTTTTTGTGTTTTTTGCAGCGTATTGGTGGAATAATTCCGCAACGCAGCGGTCTTTGGCTTGCGCATGCGTATGCGCCTGCGCGAGGTGTTTTGCGTCGTCGAGTACGGTTTCCAAATTTAGGTGAGGTTTTCTTTGTTTATTACTTAAATTATTTTATATCATTGTTTATATATATATTTACATGTTGTCTTTTGCGTTCTCATTCTTTTGGACTTTTTTTAAATCGGTGTTTACGTGTTTTAGTTATTCTACTTTTGTTGCAGCGTGTTTGCGAGGTATTTTTCTCGTTATCAAAATTGCCCACTTGCATTTTCTTGTGCGCAAGTGTGAGGCATGTCGTGTCATCGCAAACTAGCTGCAAGTCAAGGTAGGTTTTCTCCCACTGCACTTGCCTTCAACTTTAGAATTTATCTATTCCTTGTCTTTTTATTGAATTTCAGTAAATTTAAAGTAGCATTAAATAGTTATGCTTAGTGCGGTAACCTGCTAAAAATGAAACCTGTTTAAACTCTTGCATTGCACTAGAATCATTTTTCTTGGACTTAGTTTTGTGGTTTTCTTGTGATATGGCTAAATGAGTTCTTTTTGAAATGTGCAAGACATGTTGGAGTGTGTTTGGAAGTGGTTTTGGTGTGTGTAAAATGACAGGTGTATTGTTTATGGAAAATGGTGTTCTTGTAAATCTTTGAAGAGAGAAAACGCTCATTTGTCTTTTAAACTAGTTTTTTTTTTTAAACTTCAGGTGTGGATATTTTATGGTTGAAAAAAAAATGTTTTCCTTTGACGCGTGAATAAAATTTCGGATTTCATTTGAGAAACAACGTTCCTTTAAAAAAATGATTAAATGCTCGTTTGGCCTTTAAACTGGATTTTTAAATTCTTCAGTGGTGGTTTGGTTTTCCTTAAACTAAGTATGTTTTTCTGGTCTTCAACATGATGGCGTGCGTCATATCTTGTGGAAACGCTTTGATACTAAATGGTTTAAATGTAAATGATGTGGCAGCTCATCTGGCACTTTATTGATTATGAACTAACTACATATATATATATATACATACTTATGGGCCACCTCTATAGGGGGACTTCCCTTTGAGGATTGTCGTGTAGCGGTGTCCGTGTAAGGGGTTGGCAAGTGCGGTGAGGTGAGTCATGCGTGTGAGGGTCTCCCACTTACACAGTATTATTAAAACCACCGTGGGTTCCTGGGCGTCCTGTAGAGAATCGAGTGACGGTTGCTGGCTAACCCCGATTAGACGGGTTAGTCCCCCCTTGGTAGGTAAGGCCTTGTGGGGCATTCCATTGGTTGGATGTTAGGGCGGCCAGTTGGTTATTGACTATGGAGTACCATGTCGGCAGGTAGTCTGAACCCGAGTACGTCCAAGGGTTTTCTAGGGATGATTAGGATCACCCATGGTAACTTGATGTTCCTTGCTTGTTTACTTCCAGTTGTTCTTCACAGCTTATACTGTTATACTTGTGGAAATGGTTTTCAAATGAAGATGCATTATTCTCATTGTGAGAAATTTGAAAATGTAACACTTCTTTCTCTTTTAGAATGAATTTGGCACCAATGAAAGGAATTCAAATTTTGAAAAAGAATAAGAGTAATTTCTTGTGTTTTGACCTTTAGGTGAAACGTTATGAAAGCTTACTTTTATACATTTTAGTTCAAACCTGGAATTTATAGATTCTTTATTTACTGTCAGTGCTTTGAGAATTGTTGTTGGGCTCACCTACTGAGTGCTTTTTGTACTCACGCCTATCTTTTACCTTTTCAGTTATAGGTTCCTTTGTGTACAGGTTTTCCTGGTTTAGTCGCTCAGTGTTGGAGAGAGGTTGGTTTTCAATTGGGTGGTGACCCGTGGGGTCAGGTGGAGGTACGTTGGTTGTGTAGTTTTTGTTTGTCTATTTTGTTCAGTTTCTATTATTTTACTGATTCTGGTTTTCTTTTGGGCCAAACCGTTCCCACCTATTTACTTTTGATGCCTGACACTAGTTGCCATCCCGGGGGGATCAGTTTTCCTGGTTTAGTCACTCAGTGTTGGAGCGAGGTTGGTTTTCAGTTGGGTGGTGACCCGTGGGGTCACGCAGAGGTACGTTGGTTGTGTAGTTTTTGTTTGTCTGTTTTGTCTAGTTTCTATTCTTTTACTGATTCTGGTTTTCTTTTGGTCCAAACTGTTCCCACCTATTTACTTTTGATGTCTGGCACTAGTTGTCATCCCGGGGGGATCGGGAACACCCCTCGGGACTTACCGCAGACTGGCTCAGGTGACCGGTTCAGGGTCGACCCTGGCTGGTTCGTGACAAAATGGTATCAAAGGGAGGTTCTTGTTATTTGGGGTGTCCAGTAGAAGGAGATTAGGACTGTCGGAACTCGAGAGGTAGGTGCGGGAAGAGCGTCGCGAACTCCTGCTCGCGCTGATCCCCGAGTTACCAGGGGTAGTCCGTAAATTGTGTCTTTTGACCTCATTTTGAATTGAGGAATGAAAAAGGAGGTGAGCCAGTGTTATGTTGAGATTTCACATGGATTAGTGACCCACGTGGAATCTGATTACATGGTTTATGTTCCTCCTAGTTGTTGATGCTAACTCGGGGCATGGATCACTACCATGTCGTTGGGTTAAGCGTAACTTCTAGTTCCTCATTATGGTGATTCTTTGTAAGTTGTACTATGTTTGGTTCTGGTTGGTGTGTTTGTGTTTTTGAAAATTAAAGTTGAATTTTGAAATGGAAGTGTTTTATTTAAAATGGGTTTAAACTGGTAAAGGGGAATTTTAAAATTTAAAGTGTTTTGGTTTCAAAACCAGGTGTTTTCTTGGAATTGGTAGGGAAATGATTTGGGTGCGACCCTTGGTTTTCCTTATGAATGATCGCATGTGTGCGGGTTTGTGCGAAAATTGCATGAGAGGCACTTGTTCGTGGATGAAGTGAGTGGAATGGATGGACACGCATACGACAATTCATGAGATGCTATGGGTGTTTATTTGAAACCAAAGGTTTGACCTTGTCTTTCTAAGATGATTTTTGAAAGAGGAAAATGATTTTGGAAATTGGATTTTGTTTCGGAAAGTGGGTTTTGTGTTTGGAAGTAGTCTTGAAATGAAATGGTGTTTTTTTTGGAAAGTGGATTTTTGGCGTGCGAGCCAGTTGTTAGTATGTGATTGTCCTTTTGATTAAGATTTGATTGGATCCTGATTTTTTTGGATTTGTGTTTTTATGTTGTTCAGAGAATGTCGCCCAGAAAGATCCCCAAAGTTTCTAATGAGTCATGCCCAGTTTCTGGTCCTTCTCGGACGTTGCCTATTCTTCATGGTGATCGAGGCCCGTTAGAAGCAGTAGAGTGTCTTGAAGAAGTGGAGAGTATCTTTAGAACATTGGGAACTCCCGAGACTGTTAGGGTTCGTGCTGTTATGGGATTGTTTGAAGGTCCAGCTCTGGACCAGTGGAAGGTGGTTGCCCCACCGTCAACGCAAGTCAGAATGACGTGGGATGGCTTTAAAACCATCTTCGTCCAAGTATTTATACCTGAAGAAGTGAAGGAAAAGAAAAAGGGAGAGCTCGTGCATATTCAACAAGTTCAACAGACAGTGAAAGCATATGTTGGCCATTTCAAGGAACTGATTGCCTTTTCTCCTGAGGTGGCGTCGCATGAGCTCATGAAGGCCTCTCTTTTTACCGGGGGTCTCCGTCCAGAAATCAAGGAGAAGGTCTTCCCTCCTAAAGATCATCATTTCAAGAAGCTGGTGGAGGAAGTATTTTTAGCTGAGTTGGTGTCCGGAGCGCGGGTGGTTGGCAATCCAGCGTATCCAGTTGTTCGTGGGGTTTCTCCATCTGGCGAGGAAAGGAGGATAGAGAAACCTATTCCTAAGGAGTTATCTCCTTTGGTCCCATCTCCTGGTTTGTCAGATCGTACAGTGGTATGCTATCAGTGTGGTCATTTCAGACATTTAAAGCCATCACACCGCAACCCTCCGAAGACGTGTCATCGTTGCGGCTGTCTGGGTCATTTGGAGAAGTTTTGCAAGAAGCGTTGCTTGAAGAGGACGCTGTGATTGGAGAGTGTCAGTACCTGACTGTGAGGCAGGAGATGCTTCAGCAATTAGAGCCCCAACCACAGGTCTCGGGGTGAAGCTCGCGCACAGTTAGGAGTTCCCTGGGGTGTGAAGCCTTGGTCCGGATATCGTATTCCGTTTTGACGGTGGAAAAACTAAAAATCTTCTCATATTTGTTTTACTGCTATTAAAGTTTTAACATCATTGTAAGTGTGTTGTTTTGCCATAAAGATTGATGGAATTGTTCTATTATAATCCAAGAAGAATGGTTTGTGTGGATGCGATATTCGAAATCGTGTGTCTTTCGTAAGGTGTGTTAGACCTTTGTGTAGGTTGACCTCGATTTAGCTATGCTTGTCGGATGTGGTTAGGTTTTGTGGATTTCAATGGGTCATGTTTTCAACTCGATGTCTGGTTAAGTCTTTTCCATGGGTTCCCCCCCCCCCCTCCCTTTTTCCTACACAAGTTGAGCTCTTGTGGTGGGGAGAACCCCTTCGTGTTCTCCCCTCAACCTCGGACTTCCATTCTCTCTTGAATCGGTTGGGTGTGACTTGTGTTGAGTAAGGTCATCCTGAGATTCTCAGTTCTCTTCGGTTCCTTTAGTTCCGTTTGGGCATGGACTTGAGTCTTGACTGACTTTTGGCTTGGTGACTTTCTGGGGGCAGAAAGTGTATGTGGTGGGGAGAATTGTCACACCCCGACCGCAGATGCCCTTATTTTTACTTCTTTCATGGTCCCGGTTTAAATTTTTCAATGTTTAATTATGTTGTCAGGTTTCGCATCGGTGCGCGGTTACCGCATCATTAGCGGTGACCGTGCGTTCGGCCCGGGTGACCGTGTGCATACCCGGCGTTTTAAATATTAAAATTTTATGTTGGCTTTTTATTATTATTAAATTATTGTTATTATTTTTGAAGTTATTCGTATTGTATGTGTGTCTACATGCATGTTTATATATGCGTATGTATGTGTGAATATATATACATATATATAGATGTTTATATGTGCTTATATATAAGTATATACATTTTTATGTGTACATATATGTATATATGTATATATATGTTTAGCTATAGGTTTATATGTCTATATACATATATGTGTGTGTGTGTGTGTGTGTGTGTGTGCGCGCGTTTATTTTTAATGGATTTAATATTCTAAATGTTTTGATTAAAAATAATTATTATAATTAACTAATTTATTATTATTATTATTATTATTATTATTATTAGGATCGTTAAAGTATTATGATTATTATACTTACGATGTTATTATTGTGATTAGTATAAAGTTTTATTATTTTTATTAAGACTGTTTTATTTATTTACTTATACCATCATATTATTAATATTATTAGTATAGTATTTTTTATTTTATTATTATGATTATAGTATCTTATTATTATTATTATTATTATTATTATTATTACATTTCTTTTACATATATTTATATATATATATTTTACCCCCTAACCCTAATCCCTTCTCCCCCCATGCGGCGGCCCCCCTCCCCTTCCCCGTACTCTCCCTCTCCCTTTCTCCCTTCCTCTCTGCGCACAGCCCGCCCTGCGCCCTGCCGCCTCCGCAAGCCCGCCGACCATCGCCTCGCCGGCCTCTACCTCGCAGGCCCGCTACGCCCCCGGTGTCCTCCGCAGCTCCCCCACGCGAACCCCCCCAGGGCTCTGTTGCACCCCGCTCCGCCCGGCGCCCTCCGCAGCTCCCCCGCGCAAACCCCCAGCTCCGGCGACCCTGCAGCCCTTCGGCCGCATCTCCGACGGCCCGCACCCCCTGCCTATGTCGCATCTGACCCCCCCCCCATGTCCCGGCGGAGACACCCCCTATCCGGTGACCTCCTGTCCGGCGGCGACCCCCCCCCCCCCCCTGTCCGGTGGCGAACCCCTGTCCGGCGAACCTTCCCCTTCCGACGAGCCCCTTTGACAGCTTCCCCCTCCGTCCAGCCCGGCTCCCTCCGGCCCTGCTCCAGTCTCCCACACCTCCGGCGACCCCGCTCCCGCTGGCCACACTCTCCGGTGAGCCCCCGCTCCGGCCAGCGGCCTCCGGCCGCCCCTTCGGTGTTTCCTAGCCCTGCCGGTGCCCCGCTCCGCCCCGGTACCGCCCTGTCGGCGTCCCCCGACCCTTTCTGACGCTCTAGTGGGCTCCACCGCACCCTCGTCTGTCCGCATACCAGCTTTCCGCGTCCCGGCTAGCCTCTGCCACCTTGCGACGGCGAGTGGCGCACCCGGTAATCGGTGCGCAACCCCCGACGGTCTCCCTGCAAGTGTGAGCCACCTCTTTTGACTGGCGCACGACCCCATGTGTCGAGCGCATCTCTGCGCCAAGGTAAATCGTGTGACGTGAATCTGTTCATGTTTATTTTATGTCTGTGGTTAACTATTTTGTTTTTGTTTTTTTTTTGTGTTTGTTGCAGCGTATTGGCGGAATAATTCCGCAACGCAACGGTCTTTGGCTTGCGCAGCGCGAGGTGTTTTATGTCGTCGAGTATGGTTTCCAAATTTAGGTGAGGTTTTCTTTTTTTCTTACTTAAATTATTTTATATCATTGTTTATATATATATATGTACACATTGTCTTTTGCATTCTCATTCTTTTGGACTTTTTTTTAAATCGGTGCTTACGTGTTTTAGTTATTCTACTTTTGTTGTAGCATGTTTGCGAGGTATTTTTCTCGTTATCGAAATTGCCCACTTGCGTTTTCTTGTGCGCAAGTGTGAGGCGTGTCGTGTCATCTCAAACTAGCTGCATGTCAAGGTAGGTTTTCTCCCACTGCACTTGCCTTTATCTTTAGAATTTATCTATTCCTTGTCTTTTTATTGAATTTCAGTAAATTTAAAGTAGCATTAAATAGTTATGCTTAGTGCGGTAACCTGTTGAAAATGAAACCTGTTTAAACTCTTGCATTGCACTGGAAACATTTTTCTTGGACTTAGTTTTGTGGTTTTCTTGTGATATGGCTAAATGAGTTCTTTTTGAAATGTGAAAGACATGTTGGAGTGTGTTTGGAAGTGGTTTTGGTGTGTGTAAAATGGCAGGTGTATTGTTTATAGAAAATGGTGTTCTTGTAAATCTTTGAAGAGAGAAAACGCTCGTTTGTCTTTTAAACTGGTTTTTTTTAAACTTCAAGTGTGGATATTTTATTGTTGAAACAAAAAATGTTTTCCTTTGACGCGTGAATAAAATTTCGGATTTCATTTGAAAAACAACGTTCCTTTAAAAAAATGATTAAATGCTCGTTTGGCCTTTAAACTGGATTTTTAAATTCTTCAGTGGTGGTTTGGTTTTCCTTAAACTAAGTATGTTTTTCTGGTCTTCAACATGATGGTGTGCGTCATATCTTGTGTAAACGCTTTGATACTAAATGGTTTAAATGTAAATGATGTGGCGGCCCGTCTGGAACTTTATTGATTGTGAACTGACTACAGATATATATATATATATATATATATATATATACACGTACTTATGGGGCACCTCTACGGGAGGACTTCCCTTCGAGGATTGTCGTGTAGCGGTGTCCGTGTAAGGGGTTGGCAAGTGCGGTGAGGTGAGTCACACGTGCGAGGGCCTCCCACTTACACAGTATTATTAAAACCACCGTGGGTTCCTAGGCGTCCTGTAGAGAATCGAGTGACGGTTACTGGCTAACCCCAATTAGAAAGGTTAGTCCCCCCTTGGTAGGTAAGGCCTTGTGGGGCATGCCACTGGTTGGCTGTTAGGGTGGCCAGTTGGTTATTGACTATGGAGTACCATGTCGGCAGGTAGTCTGAACCCGAGTACGTCTAGGGGTTTTCTAGGGATGTTTAGGATCACCCATGGTAACTTGATGTTCCTTTCTTATTTACTTCCCATTGTTCTTCACAGCTTATACTATTATACTTGTGGAAATGGTTTTCAAATGAAGATGCATTATTCTCTTTGTGCGAAATTTGAAAATGTAACACTTCTTTCTCTTTTAGAATGAATTTGGCACCAATGAAAGGAATTCAAATTTTGAAAAAGAATAAGAGTAATGTCTCGTGTTTTGACCTTCAGGTGAAACGTTATGAAATCTTACTTTTATACATTTTAGTTCAAACCTGGAATTTATAGATTCTTTATTTACAGACAGTGCTTTGAGAATTGTTGTTGGGCTCACCTACTCAGTGCTTTTTGTACTCACACCTATCTTTTACCTTTTCAGTTGTAGGTTCCTTTGTGTACAGGTTTTCCTGGTTTAGTCACTTAGTGTTGGAGCGAGGTTGGTTTTCAGTTGGGTGGTGACCCATGGGGTCACGTGGTGGTACATTGGTTGTGTAGTTTTTGTTTGTCTATTTTGTTCAGTTTCTATTATTTTACTGATTCTGGTTTTCTTTTGGGCCAAACCATTACCACCTATTTACTTTTGATGTCCGGCACTAGTTTCCATCCCGGGGGGATTGGGAACGCCCCTTGGTACTTTCCGCGGACCGGCTCGGGTGACCGGTTCAGGGTCGACCCTGGCTGGTTCGTGACAGTAGGGTTGTTTGTTGAAGAGTTGTTTCCTTGACAATGTTATCAGTTTCCTCCATTTGATCTTGTGTTTTATTTGAATTTTCATCCAAGTTTGAATCTTCAGGTGGGTTCTGAATTAGTTGTTTAGGTTTCTCAATTGATTTCCCACTTCTTAAAACAGTCACAACCATTAGTTGTTTGTGAGTTGTTTGAGTGAAACTTGACTCTCCCCTTAAAGTGGAGGATGGCACCGCCTGAGTAGGCATGGGTGCCTTTCCAGTTTTGATGGTTTGAAGTTCTTGTTTAAGGTAAGAGACTTCTGATTTCATCCTTTCCATTTGTTTGCACAGTTGTTCTAGTAGGATTTGTGGAACAGTTTGGGTTGGTGCTTGAGAGGATTGGTTTATCTCGGGGGGATATTTTGGAGGTGGGATGGTTTGTTGAAAATGGATCGGTTGTTGTTGGTATTGGATAGTTTGGGTTTGGAACTAGTTATGGGTTTGGAACTGGTGGGGGTAAGGATTTTGTCCCTGTGGTTGGCTAGGTTGTTGGTTATCTTTCCAATGGAAGCCTGGGTAGTCATTATACCATGGGTTGAAGTTGTTTTGGTATTGAGGCTTTTGAAAGTTCAAAGCATTTAATTCCACTGCAGGTCCTCCTAAAATAACATCCTTGATGGATGGAATAGTTGGGAATTTGTCTATCTTATGGTCATGTTTGTCACAAATTGTGCCAACAAGGTCTACAATTTGGATTTCATGGACTTTCCTAAGGTCTATCTCTTCAACCTTCCTAGAGAGTGCTACGAGTTTAGCCCTAAGGCTTTCTTATTCTCTAAGTGTATGAATTCCAGTAGTTTTTTGTGGCTTTTCAGAATAAGGTGAAGTTCCCCATGTTTGGTTTTGTTCAGAAAGGCTTTCTAGATACTCGTAAGCATCATTTGGGGATTTTTTTTTTAAGGTTTCATTACACATCATGTCAATGAATTGTTTGTTCCCTGGACCCAACCCTTCATAGAAAATTATCACTTGTTCAGGAATAGAAAAACCATAGTGTGGAACCATTTTTAGAGTGTCTTTGAACCTCTCCCATGTTTCATAGAATGACTCTCCCTCTTTTTCAAAAAATTTTTGGATGCTCTTTTTAAGTGAAATTGTTTTGTGGTGGGGAAAGTATTTTTTGTAGAATTATCTTTGTAGTTGGTCCCAAGAGTTGATGGATTATGGTCTCAAATTTTTTAGCCAATTTTTAGCTTGATCCTTTAAAGAAAAAGGAAATAGCCTCATCTTAGCTGATTCTAGTTGATGTGGGGGACACATGGTTTCTACAATGTCATTGAACTCCTTAATGTGTAGGTATGGCATCTCGGACTCCATTCCATGGAATGTGGGAAGGTGGTTTAGGACATGGGGTTTAAAGATGTAGTTGGCATATACTAGGGAATTGTGTCTAATGCATGAGGTGGCATTGGTCCAGGAAGGTGAGAGGTAGTCATTCATGGTTTGATCGACCGCATTCCCCAAGTTTGGGGCTGCCTCATTTGGGTTTCCATTTTGGTTTCCACCCGGGTTTATGAGTTAGTTTCTTTGAAGACCTTCCATTGAAATGGGCTCAATTTTGGACTCTAGAGTATTAGGAAGATTAGTATCTAATGTAATTAGTTCCCTTGGTGTACTTTACTCCCCAACCCCAGGACTATCCACCCTAACTAGACGGTTTGATTGATCGCGGGTGTAGGCGGACATGCGCCAAAAGAAAAAAAACGAGAAAGGGACAAGATAAGAGAATTTGGATGAGAAAAGAAGAAATGGGGGAGAATATAATGGGTGTTTAGATGACTTACTTGGGTCCCCAAAAATGGCACCAAAATTTGATTCTCGCTCAAATTTACCCAAAAGAAGAAGGTAGGATGGTCCTTGTAGTCTAGCTTGGGTTGTCGAATCCATAGAGACCTAAGAAGTAACCTATAGACACGCACATTCTAAGGACTGTTTTTGGATATTAAGTGGCCAAATTTGGTTGATTTTAGATGGGTTTAAAGGAACTATAAGAGACTTAAGTGAATTCAATTTAAAATAATGAGTTGATCCTAGGTTATTTCTCGGGATGGATTGGACGTATTTCCTTTTCAATGATTTCAATTTCTTATATTTGATATGGGTTCATTTAAGGAGATAAAACAACATCATAACTTACTGGTTTAATACCTACACCCTTTAATACTAATCACCTATACACTTGAGGATCAATTTTTTGATCACTTCAAGGTAAAGGTTCGTATTAGCACTTGAAGTGTTTGGCCTTAAATTCAATAAGGTTGATGGAGTTTAAAAATCATCAAATAAAAATCTCAATTAAAGAGGTGATTATAAATTAATGGAGTGATAAATAACATCCAATATAGCCCCTTTCTACTCCCTTGGATCAACCCATAAGTGGTTTATCCCTCCATTGATTCTATGGTTTCAATGGAAGCGGAAAGTAGACTCATGAGGGAGGACATGGAGAAGTAAAGAAAACAACAAAAATAAAATGATCACTCCACCATTGCGTGAATAATTTCACAAGATTTGGTGTGAATAAATTCACACCTTGAGGCAAAGGTATCAAATTGATATGTATAACAATATAATAAGAGGAGAAGAATAACTTTTATTAAGAAACTAAAGTGAATTGAACAACTTACAAGTGAAAGACAAATTTGAGACAACAAAATCGCAGCATAAAATTACAATTGAACCAAGCACAAAAGATCCTCAAATACTCCAACACCACTGCCTTAAATAGGAATTCTTGAGCCCTTGGGTCGATCCTCCAATAGTCCAAGTCTTCTAAATTAATTGTGGTAGGCCATGGATGGGTGGAAAGTAAGGGAGAGTTGATTTTTCCACCCTTGACCCGAGGTGGCAGCCAGCTTTCCTTCACCGAACAGAAGCACTTGTCAGACCTTCTAGATGGCCGATTCAGAGTGTTCCATAGAATATGAAAATGGATCCTTTTATGTTTTCTAACCTTATGTAAAATTTGGTCTCATTTGGAGTTGTGGATTCCGAGATATGATCAAATTAGTGGGATGTTTTTCTGGGCCGCAGAATCTGGCCCATAATTTTATCTCTAACTTGGGACGCCTTAATGACCACCATAGAGGCCGAATTAGCATTATCTCATGAAGATTTATTTGTTTCTAAACATTTATTATATCATCCAAAAAAATTTGGGATTCATTGGGACTTTATGTTGGGCCCCACAGTCTAATAAGTGGGCTGGTGTCCAATCTGCCTTCTCTAGAATTGCTTCCATTCATCTCCAAATATCTCCATCATCGTTTATGAATCATCCATTGATCCCTGAATGAAAAATGTTTAAATTTAAGTGTAGATATAGTTACCAAAATATCAAATTAAAATATTGATAATTACATTCCTTAGAATCAGATGACTCATTGGGCCTAAATTGGTGTACATTAGGCATGAAGTGCACAAATGATTAGAATGGATGTTCATAATGAAAATGCACTAACTCAGGCCCATAAGATCAAAAATGAACATTTAATACCATTAAAATGTAATTAAAATATATTTTTTTATTGGATAATCAACATTCATATGGGTTCGATTTGGGTTTATTTTCATTTACTTGTTCCTTTTTCTTTTGGTGTTTGACTCATCCTATTTTCCGATCTTAAATAATAAAAGGGTAATGCCTCCAATATTTGTGAAAACTCATACCCTTGGTGCTTGTCGCCACTCTGGGGCCTACTGGAGGTGGGAATCGAGGTTCATTATCTCCCTTTCACCATTTCCAGCTCAGGAGGGGCATCTTTGGTGGGAGGGGGTCATGACCGAAAGGTATCAGAGCTGATGGTTGAGATATAGGATGGAGTCTAGAGTTAGTCATGGTGAGGATTGCATGGGATGGTATGGAAATAGTGTTGTTTTATCTTGGTGCGTGACATAGGCCAGGGAAGACCAGCTAGGACACGGGATTTTAGGGCCCCCTGTGATCTGATGCAAGGACTTTGAGCTTAGAGAACGACCAATTAAGACTATATTGATTGCAGGGTAGAGACCCTAGGAAAGGTATATGCATCATCATGATTTGTGTTTTACTTTATTTGGGTGTTCTGGGAAAGAAATAGAAATAAAATGATAAAATGAAACCTTGATAAAATTTCCTTGCTACTTGGGCTTAGGCATTCTTTGTTTATCGTACAGCTATGGAACCTGGACGTCAACAAAGAGGCAGAGGAGTGGGATGTGGACAGTTTCATGTAACAGAAGCGACAGCCCTAGAAAGGCCAGAGATCGAGATGTTTTTGGTTTTACTTAAATACTCTCGTTTATGTTTTATTTAAATTGAGTATCATCACACTCCTTTGTTAAAACTCATTCTCGCTCATGCTTTGTCCCTGAACCTTGTTTTTCATGAGTCTATAATGCTAAGTTGTTTCCCTATTTCCTTTAAATGTGTGTGAAGAGTCCTAACATGTGGGGGGGAGGACCTGATCCCTAATCAAGACGCGTTAATTTGGATGCGATTAAACCCATACGAGCAAGTCAGTGCCACCCAAAGTGGATAATATCTTGACATGGGAGAAGGAATTCCCCAATTCATGTGTTGGGGCAGCGTGTTACTTGTTTTGTGTGGTGTTGGGGGCAGTGTGTGTATGAGAAATCCTAAATTATGGGGGTGGGAGGACCTAATCCATAATCGAGATGCATTAATGTGGATGCGATTAAACCCGTGCAGAAGAGTCAGTGTCGCTTAAAGCGGATGATATCTCAACATGGGGGAAGGAATTCCCTGACTCATATAATTAGGATAGTGGTTGGATTCCTGTTATGACGAGAGCCCTGAGAGGTATCTTGCGGGGTGGTTGTTCGGACCTTTCCCCTTTTTATGGGTTGGTTTTTAATTCTTGAGGATGATAATGTTTTGAAAGGTATCTGATGTAATGGCCCGGACCTCTTTGGTCCATTACTTTGTAAAAAATTTGGGTTAGAAAGAGGGCACGTGAGTATTGTGGGAGAAGGATTTAATTGATGGGAGAGAGGAAGTAATTAAAAGATAATAATGGGCATCAATAATAATAATTATTATTAATGATAATGATGGCGACCTGTTGATGAAATTGAAAGAGGATTTATTACTATTGTATTAAATAATAATGATAATGGTGACACAAATATGTGTGTGATTGGTAAATGAAATTAAATGGGTATAAATTTTTTTAGGAGTTGTGCTATTATTATTATTTTAATAATAATATTGTCTTATTATAATTATAATTATTTCATAATAATAATAACGTTTGAAAAAAAAGTGAAACTAAAAAAATTAAATAGTTTTAATTTTGGTTAGTAAATTAAATGATTTGAATTTAATTAAATGGAATGGTTTTAACTTAATATGAGAATAACCATGGTAAACTAATTTAATGGGATTAAATTAGAACATTAATGATGGGTGTTATTATTATTAATTTTATTAATAATAAAATTTAAGAAAGAAAGGATATTGGAGAGAGATTACATGGTGATTAAATAATAAAGAAAAGGGGAGGCATCACCTTTGTTGGGGTGTGATAAAATTGGAGAAGAATAAATGAGATTGGAGAGAGGGAAGAATTATAAGGTAATAGTGGGAATAAAATTAAATGATAAATAAATGATAAATGGGGTATTTGGTGAAGAATTCTAGCATGAAAGGGAGTCAAAATCGTGATTGATTTTCAAGTTAGAAAAATAAATAAATATTTAATTAATAATAATAATAAAATATTGTTATTATTAATTTTGATGATAAAACATTGTTTTCACTATAACTCCTTCGTGCGACCTAGATTTTGCAAACCGTCAGCGGCAGTGCAACCTTGAATTTGAGACGGAAATTATGAGTCCAATATTGGATGTATTGTTCAGGTTTTCGTATCGGGTACCTGAAATTCTCGTGAATTAATAGATTTGATATTATTATTAAATCTTCGACCCGTCATAACTCCCGCGTGCAACATCCGATTGACTTATCGTCAGTGGCGATGTGATCCTATCATTAATACGATCAATTCAAGTCTAAGGTTGGATATTAAATTATAGCTCATGGATCGGGTCCATGAAACACCCAATAATAATAATATTGTTATTATTATGGGATCTTGTATCCAACGTATCTCCCTCATACGGTGTTGGAATGGTGAACCGTCTGTGACGTTGCAACATTAAAATTATGATGGTCATTTTAAGACCAATGATGAATACCTTTTTATGAATCGTGTTTCGAGTCAATAAAACACCTATTATTAATTGAAGTTATTATTATCATTAAAAGCATGGAAACCGCACGATGTGTCGTGTGTTGAACAGTCAAACAACGTAACAGTTGTACGGTCACGTCGTGTATTCTTTAATACACATTGCATATCGTTTTACCTTTTCATTGCCTATATAAGAGAGGGTCGCGTGTTATTTACGGACCCCTCTTCTTCTCTGCACAGCGACGCTCCCGGATGACCCAGAAGACTTCCTCCTATCTTCTTCATCTGAACTCTGATCGTCGATCTGTCGGTGGCTACGGGATCATGTCAACGAGGTGAACATCATGCACCTCATTCCATTCCCTCTTCTTCAACTTCCTTTTCGCAGTTTCCTACTGAGGAGATTGCTGATATTTGACGGGAACGATGCTCTTCGACGAGCGTCATCTTAATGGTACGTTCTACCCCGTTCTTATTCTTTCCTCGATCTCCTCTTTCTGTTCCTCATTTCCATGCTATGAAAATTGACACCTTAAACCTTAATGGAGTCTCTCTTGGTTGTTAGTGCGGTTGTGCCGCAGCGTCCACGAGAGGGCGTAGTCATCGAGAGGAGTGATCGAAATCCTCGTGGTGGTTGTTCTCATAGAAGGACATCAAAACATGTTCAGGTAGGGATCTTACCTTCGTCTATCTCTCTTTTGTGTATCATGCGGGGTGGGTATCCTCTTGTTTTCATGAGATACGGTTGAACCACTAAATAAATATAATAACTGGTTAAAGAATGGGTTTGGGGAAATTTTGTTGATATTTTTGTTTTTATTTCCATCAATGCTTATCCTTCGATTATGTTGTGAATCGAATAGGCTTATGCCTACTGAAAATCACGGTCGTTGGGGGCCTTTGCTTGCGCAATTAAATGTTGCCCTATTTTTCTGGATTCTTTTGTGGATGGAATTTCATAGAATGTGGAAATTGGTGAATCATGTAAATTTGGATGATTAAATGAATACCTGGAACCCTTGTATGATCACCCCAGTTAAACTAAATGAAAGAATGAATTTGTGGGTGCTAGTTGGGGTTTAATTATACGAGGGGGTGTTTCGTGGGTTGTTGTGGAACGGGTGAGCAGCGGGGTTGCGGTTGGCTTGGTTGTGGGTTGGCATGTATGATATGGTTGTGATGGGCAGTGGAGATGTGGTAAATGGTATCAAAGAGATGATGATGTGGTACGGGTATTGTTTCTGATGTGTTTGTGGTTATGGTGATTGGCAGTAGGGCTGCAGGGATGGGTTGTGCATATGAATGAAAGTGGAATAGTTAACTAATGAATTGTGGGGCATGGTAGTTGATTAAATACAGAAAATCAATGGAATTGATTGGCTGATAAAGGAAAATGGTATTGTGTTGCTTTTTTTTCCCTAACTTTATTTGTGGTTGGTAGGGATATGTTTTACGAACGATTGATCTGGTTTGGTTATTGTTAGTTGCTTGGTAGTTAAGGAACTGATAAACTAAAACTATTTAAACATGAAAAGATTAATGGGGTTTGGGGCTGTTTATTGTGTGCATACTTTCGAGGTAGTAGTGTCGAGGCATGTGCTCAGATCTTTTGTGTAGAAGCCTTAGGATGGGATGAGTGTTTGATATAATTATATAAATCTGTACGTTTTATGTTTCTTTATGCACCCCACCCATGTTGAGAACTATGTACTGAACACCCGTGGGACGGGGGGTGATATTCTCAAACATCTTAAGGATGGATGGTTATTGTTCTTCCCTGTGCTCCCTCTTCCAGGTTCTATAGCCCAAGATCCTTCGGGCAGGTTATGACATATGTTTCCCAAGAGTCTTCGGGATGTGATGTGATTTGGTTCCCAGGTGTCTTCGGGGTGAGATGTGTTATGTTCCCAGGTGTCTTCGGGATGAAATGTGATGTGGTTATCAGGTGTCTTCGGGATGAGATGTGTTTATGGTCGAGGATTGAGTGTCGGCGGGATACTATGAGCTTCATATGGCCAGGTTGCGGCACTAGCTTAGGAAGAGGGGGAAGCATCAGAGCATTAGGCGTGAGGGATTGAGCAATATTCAGTGGGAAGGTGGTGTGGGGTACCCATACTTTGATAATATTAATATACTACTCTATTGACTTGCGATATTTGGTGAGTGTGGATTATAAGGTTGGGTGGATAGATTCCTTGCTAGGCTTTGGTTCCTTCTATTTTCTCACAGGGCATTAGGATGTCTCCCCACCTGTGCATAAGAGATTTAGGTTTTCCTATTTAGTATACTTGTATGCTCACCCTATGTTTACTTTCAAATTTTTAGGAGGACTTCAGGGACCGTGTGAGACCTTTCTAGTTGGGAATTGGAGTTTTTCTGGTTGTAGTTTTTGCTTTCTTTTTTGGTATCATACTTTGGAGCTTTTCTTGTACTTGTACTTTTGTTTCAGTATTGTATAAAACATATATATGAGTTCGGTTTTGGGTTTATTTTCATTTACTTGTTCCTTTTTCTTTTGGTGTTTGACTCATCCTATTTCCTGGTCTTAAATACTAAAAAGGGTAATACCTCCCATATTTGTGAAAAATCATACCCTTGGTGCTAGTCGCCACTCTGGGGCTTACTGGAGGCGGGACTCGGGGGGTCATTATCTCCCTTTCACCATTTCCATCTCAGGAGGGGCATATTTGGTGGGAGGGGGTCGTGAAAATTTGACTGGTTTAAAAAACATAAATTGGATTCATGTTGAATAGAACTGAATCAGAAAAAACTCTACTAAACCCAGCTAAAACTCATCACTCAGCAAACTCAAAATCCTTGCATCAAACCTACTCCCATGGAAAAAACACAACCCTGAAGCTTCAACATTCTCCAAATATAGGGTCGATCTCAATAACCAATTTTTTTGAGACAATGCATTTAAATCATTGTGTGAATTATATCCTAAACTTTCACCTAAAACATTCAAATACATGAAGCCGTTACTTCTTATCCAATTGATATCCTACAAATAGAAGACCAGAAATTGAAACATATTCATTGCACAAACTCACTTAGAACACATCAATAGCCTAAGTGAACTCTGAATTGTATAGTCATCCTCACCACCGAGATTGGGATCACTTTAAATGGACTCCACCATACATCCATAAATCTTTGACCAAGGACTCAGCCAACTCCAATCATATCGACCACACTTTCAAGTTCGACTTCACCCTGGGTTTAGGAAAGAAGAGCACAAAATGATCTCCTGACTTTCATCTCTAAACAGATGGTGTCATGGGTTTGGAAATAATCTTATAAAATATCTTCATATGGATCAAATTTTGAATTCAGTGACATCATAGAAATCCCTAAACTTAGTGGTAACTCAACTTCTGGAAATTCATTCCTCAAATTGAACTCTGAGGTAACCCTAGTTCATCTTCATTCTTATAAAGGTTTTTCAAAAGTAAATCATCTCAGAAATTCTCCCTTATTTCGATCGATATCCTATTATTTTTCAACTTTAGAATCAGTCTTCCTTTGAAATCTTCCACCTGAATTAGTGATGCGGTTCAAAATTCTTCATCCTCACTCAGTTGAAATTCAGCTATGTGGACCACAATTTTCTTCCTCGGTTGCAGGGGGAATCGGGTATGTGAAATCACCTTGGTAAAAATTGGATATGTAGCACCTCAGGTTTGTGATAATTGGGTATGTCAGGACTGACACTATAATTAGCTACATGAAGCCCCTGGCATTGGCTGTACAAAATTCTCAGATTCAGCTATGTGAAATTTGATTCTCAAGATTCAGCTACGTCATTGGTGTTGCACTGATGATTCTTAAAAATTTATCTTAAGTTGATGACCTGCACATAAAAAATTGATAAAAATAAATTGAAATAAATAAATAATAAATTAACAGTAAATTAAAATTTCAAAAAATGTTAAACATTTAAATAAATAAATAAAACCAACTGCAACCACTTAAATTAAACCATAAATTGAAAGTTAAAATTAAATAAAAGGTTAAAATAATAAAATTAAAAATAAATAGTTGAATTCAAATTTTATTAAATAAATAATTAATTCATTAATAAACAAACAAATAATGGTAAAAACTAATAAATAACTAAGTTATAAATTAATGATACAAATTATTAAATCATTAATGGCAGAGATTAAAAATTAAATTGAAATTTTATTAACTGATTAATTAAAAATAAAAAAATGAGATGAAAAAAAAATCAATAGAACTCAAAACTAAACAAAGACTTTTAAAATTAATATTTTAAAATAAACTTCAATATTAAGTAAAAAAACACAATACTCAACACAAACAATAATATAAACATAAAAAACATAAATTAAACATAAAATCCATTAATTTAACAATTCACTTAAAAATAAACTACATCACAATAATTAACTAATTAAATGCATATTTTAACATTAAAAACATAATTTAAACTACAAAAGTGATGTGGTAAAATGTAAGAATTAAATTCCACATCAAATTCACCCACGCTTAATACATTTATTATCCTCAAGAAACCACTTAGTACATATTCAGCAGTATAATATAAATCTCATAATGGAAAGCTGAAACACTACTAAAAATTGATTTTCATAATGATTTTCCCTTATCAACTCTCTCAAGTAGAAAAAAAATGAAAAAACTCTTGAATAAAATTTCTCCAGTGAAAAAATGGTTACTATTTTATAAAACATATTTAAATTGATAATTTTAAAGAGAATTTAACGAATGTAAATTTTCATCCAACTAGAAGTCCAAACTTTTCTTTACCTTCAAGAGAAAAGACTCACATTATTAAAAAACTCATAATAATTAGACATGCTTGTTGGATGGGAAGGAGTAATGATTTATTGATGGAATAAATATCTCATCCAATAGTTAATGAATAAAGAATAAAGGAATAAAGTAATAAGGAATTAAACTTGGATTAGGAATTTAATTTCATAATTTTGGATGCAAATCTTCTGAGTTAAATTCTAATTAAAAAGTTTAAAGTAAATAATTATTGTATAAAATTCTCACAAATTTTTACTTAGAGCCTTTTTTAAAAGAGGGAAAGAAATATGATTTTCCCAATTAAATATAAGAGGTATTAAATATTAACCTCATCAAATTGGAATCACAACCCTAAAATTTGAGAAAATTTATAGAAAATTCTTAAGTGATGCTTAAAAATCCACAATTTCAAAAAAAAAATAAGGGTTTTTTGATGGGTTCACATGGTTTCAGAGTTAAGAACTTTTAAATAACCCTAATTCCACTAAAATTAAGACATTTCTAGTCCTCAATAAACCACTTAGTACATACTTAGAAGTAGAAAATAAATCTCAGAATGGAAAATATAAAATTACACTAATAATTTATTTTCATAGTGATTTTTTCTCATAGACTCTCTCAAGTAGTAAAAAATCGATGCTCACTCAAATAAAATTTCTTCAGTGGAAAAATAGTTATTGTTTTACAAAAAATATTTAAATTGAAATTTTTTAAGAGAATTTAACAAACATAAATTTTAATCTAACTAGAAGTCTAAACTTCTCTTTACCTCCAAGAGAAAATCCTCACGTAATTTAAAAACTAGTAATAATTAGACACACTTGTTGGATGGGAAGGAGTGATAATTTATTGGTGGAATAAATAAAACATCCAATAATTAATGAATAAATAATAAAATAATAAAGGAACAAGTAATTCAACCTAGATTAGGATTTTCATTTCATAATCCATTTGGATTAAATTATTATGAGTTAAATTATAATTAAAAAGGTCAAAATAAATAATTATTGTATAAAATTATCCCAAATTTTTATCGAGAGCATTTTTTAAAAATAGGCCAAGAAAAATGATTTTACTAATGAAATATAAGAGGTATTAAATATTAACCTCATCAAGATGGCATCACAACCCTCAAAATTTTGAAAAATTTATCACCCACAAAAAAAATATTAAGTGATGATTAAATAATCACATTTTTTTAAAAAAAATAATGGGTTTTTCATGGGTTAATATTTAAGAACATTTAAATACCCCTCCCCTCACACTTAAAACTCAACATTGCCCCCAATTTTGAACTCAAGATGGAAGAAAATTTATGACAGTTAAAGTTCAAAAGGATTTTTAATTCAATGGTTAAAATTCATGAATAGGGTCATAATAAAGTTCAAAAATTATTTTTCCACAAAAGAAACAAACACTTCAGGCACAAAAATATTCCCACTAGTTACTACATTAAAAATTCAGCACAAATTCAAAAAAAATCAAGAAGATGTGTGTTAATATTTGAAGTTTTATAATTATTTTCAATAAAGTGTTAAAATAGACATGCAAACTAACATTTCATCATGTGAAGGAAATCAAAACAGAATCAGTTACAAGTAGGTTTAACATGATAAATTCAACATGCATTTCACCATTTTAAAATAAATTTTCTATAATTTATTACACAACCAATAGCATGTAGCATATTTTTATTAAATATGAAAATGAGAAGAATATAAATGTCGAATTTAAACTATGACTCTCCTAGTTAGAAGCTTTAACAATTGAAGTTCAGCAATGCCTGTCCTTTTTTTAATAAAATTCCCTTGGTTTCCCATTTCCATCTCCTGTAAGTGGAAATGGATAAGAATTAAATTCCAAAATTTTAAAGCTCAAAATTAATAAAACCATAGTTTGGGTAAGAGAGTTTATTTCAAGTTGTTCCAACATGCATTTTCTCTTACAAATTAAAAAACAATGTATTTTTTATACTATAAAAGGTTTCACAACCTACTCATATCAACACTTACAAAACAAGAAATTAAATTTACATTCATTAATTCTTTATAGACAACACAAAATATTTTTTTCAATAAAGATCAATAGAGTAGCATGTTTGAACAATGATTTAGCATCATGATGGAATATATTACCTTTTATATTCCTATAAAAGAGATAATAAACTTTTATTAAAGAAATAAAAAACAACTAAAAAACTAAAAACAATATGAAAATAAGGAAATCTTGGGTTTAATTCCCCGAGGGTGTTGTATTTAAACTTTCCAAAGCTGGAAAACCTTTGGTTCATCCTCTATCAATTGGTGGGTGTAATTTCTTACTTTTAAACCACCACATGCCCTTCTTTCTGGTGTGTTTTCAAACACACCTGGTATATTGAACCAAGAATAATTTATTTTACCTCAAGGTCCTCTTTGAAAAAATATGATATTGTCTCTACCTCTTCTTTATATTCAGATGAATGGTTTAAGTGCAAGGTAGATTAGAGAATAGTTTAAAGATCCTTGACCCCAAAAAAACTATGAAATCCAACTTTAAAATTAAATCAAATTCACTCATTTCTAAATTAAATTGATCAATAAAAGGTAATGAAAACAAATATGATAAACATATAGTCTAGAACACTTCTTCTTTAATTTTGGCCACCTCAGTTGTGGCCATAATAACATCATCTTTAAAATCCCCCCAAGTCTATATTTTCAGTAAGTTTTGGGAGTTGTAGAAGTTCTTAAATATGTTTAGGTTTAGTACCTTATAAACTCACTAGGAATTCATAAATTTTATATAACTCTTTAAAATATAAAAATGGAAAGTCAAATTCAATAATAAGCCCATATAAATCAAATTGAAAATAGAAAATGGTCCCTTCCATAAAATTATTATCCCCTTGAAAACAAACTAGGATTTGTTCTTCAATGAAACATAGTGATCCTAAAGTAAAATCTAAGACTAAAGCAACAAAATATGTATCCTCTAACTAATCATCAAAATGGACCACTTTAGTAGTGGTATATTATAGGGGAAAGAAGATGGTATCTTCAACTAGTTTAGCTTGTACAATTGTGTAAATATCATTATACAAGTTAGTATACAAAAAATCATTTCAATGAAATGTAGAAATAGTTATACCATCCAAAGAAAATATAGCTTCTTCAATTTCAGTAGGTTTATCTTCTTAACAACCCCTTAATATATTTTTGATAATGGTGACTTTGAAACTACAACTTCAAATATTTGGTCTTGCAAGGGACAAAATAAGGCAACTCCACCTCTTTAAGACTATCATCTTCTATGTCTTATTTTTCAATCTGCTGAAATGTTTCCATGTTCTTTCAGTCATTTTGAGTTGAATTGATAGCTTCAAGAAAAAAATTCAACCTCTCAAGATCTACCCAATTATCCTTAAAAGGTGTTTTAATCAATCTCCCTTATGTCCAATTTTGGTAATATTCCATGGCCTGTATAAGTTCTTGCACCTAAGAGGTTTCTAACAGTGAAAAATATTCATGAACTTGTACGTCCATCACCATTGACATTAGTAATAATTAAATAAAGAGAAAAAAATCACTAAGATGAATTTTTCTTCCTAGAAATGGTGTCAATTTTTAATATATTTTCATTTGAACTATCAAGGAAATATTTATAATCTCCCAATATATAGAACCATGGAAAACCTCTAGGTTGGTCATAGGGAGGTGGTGTGTTTATCCTAGTAATTTCTCTAAAATATTTTTATGTTTTTATTAGTTTTGAAAGCAGCAAAAAGGATCAAGAAACATTATAGGTGAAAATAAATGAAAAGATCATAAACAAAGAAGGGGGGTAGAAACAAAGATAAGAAGAAAATTCATCATGAACAAAACCAATTCCAGGTTAGTTTTCCTCTCTACTACCTATCACAAATCTTAAGAGAATTAAACTATCAAAAATCAATTTTATTGGGTGTGTTCTCAATGTATCAACAAAAATACCTCTATCTACTAAAATTGTAAATAATCGTGCATGGAATGTATTCATGTACATGAGTGCTCTCCTAAATGTGGAAATAATCACAAGATAAAATCGCCTTCCCAAAAAAATCTTCCATGAAGAATTGATCTTGATGAGATTACTCAAATCACACAACCTCACTCTAAATCACTCTTTCAAATAAAGAAAATTAAGAAGAGGAAAAATGTGAAGGAAATAAAGTAGAAAACTATTCCTATGAATGATCTTTTCTTCATGGAACTAGCTTCAAAAATTATCCCTCCATGTCTGGAGGTATGAGATCACACATATAGAGAGATAATGAATGGAATTGATTTTTATTTACAAAACAGAGAGTTACAGAAGATAGAGAATAGATAAGTGAAGAGTGATATAAAGAGATTCAGAGATAGAATACATAACATAGAATACAGGGGGGTCATGATAGAATTCCCTTATTTAAAGAGAAGATAAAGAAAATATTTTCAAAACTAACTAATAGGCATAGTAATACACATTGAAACTTCATCACATTGTATCCGTCTTCATGTGACACAAGAAAAAAACCTCCAGAATTCCGCTGCTCCCACAGACACAAGCTTCAAATCCCATAAATATGTGCCTGGATTTTTAATCTTTATTCAGTCTTCAAGAGACTTAACTATATATTTTATAGCCACTCACCAAAATTATTATCCTAACAAAAGAATTTAAATTCCATTATTTCCCCTAAATATCAAGTGTCCAAAAATTTATTTAATGGGATCTTTAAATTTTAGCACTTTTAATTCCTACAATGGAATGTCCATGTGTCACCTCTTCTTTGACTAATCCAAAAAAGATAAACCAGCTTCATGTTGAACACATATGAATTAGAAAGTCCTCTATTAAACCCAGCTAAAACTCATCACTCTTTAAACTCAAAATACTTACATAAAACCCACTCGTAAAAATAAAACCCCAATGGTTCAACATTATCCAAATATCAGTTTGAGATTGACAACCAAATTTTTTGAGATAATGCATCTAACACATTGTGAGCATTAAAGACTGAAATTGTATCCAAAACATTCAAATACATGAAGCCCCACTTTCTTCTCCAAATGATCTCTTGTAAATTAAATACCAATAATCAAAACATCTTCACCAAAAAAACTCACTTAAAACCCATCAACAACCCAAACAAACTCTGAATTGTATGGTTATCCTCACTACTGAGATCGGACTCACTTCAAACTGACTCCACCATTCATCCATGAATCTTTGGCCATAGAATCAACCTACTATAATCATTTCAACCATAATTCTAGGTTCAACTTCAACCTATCTTTAGGAATGATGATAAAAAATTTGTCATTCAGGTTTCATCTCTGAATATATGGTTTCATGGGTTCAAAATTGAGCTTGAAAAACATCTTAATATGAATCAAATTCAGAATTAGAAAGTGTTGTAAAAATCCTTAAACTCAGTGGTAACTTGATTTCTTGAAATTAATTCCTCAAATTGAACTATGAGGTAACCCTGGTATATCTTCTTTCTTATAAAGGTTCTACAAATGTAAATAATCTTATAAATTATTCCTCGTTTTGATTAGCATCCTCTTCTTCGGCGACTTCAAAATTAGTCTTCCTTCGAATTTGATTCATATTAAAATCAGTCTTCTCTGGATAGCCCCCCCCCCACACACAATGGTTCTCGCACGTGAATTCGCATGATGATAATCCAATGCTCTAATAAATGACCCCCTGGTCAATAAAAAAACATGACTGCTCAAAAAAAATACATGTTCTAATGGTCTAAAAAACTTTCCATTGCTCAAATTAAATAAATCATCCACTGCTCAATAAGAGTACATTAAGTCTAAAAAATGAACCACAAATCATATCTAATAAAATTAAAACAAAATATTAACTAAAACAAAATAAAATTACCCACTACTTGAAAATATACCGTTGCTATAATCTTTCATGATGGTGTATTCCTCCAAAATCGAGTGTTAGTCCACCCTGTCACCTTGTATGCAGGATCGAAACCCTGCATGAATATTGATTATACTTAATATATTAAAAAAATAAATTGTTGGTACGTACTAGTGCAATAAAAGTGTATTAAACATGAGTAATCAACATAAGTTACAAAAAAAATAAATTTGAATTCATGGAAAAAAAATATCACCAAATGTAAGAATCGATTTAAGACAGGGTGCATGTTTACTAACTACACAATGTGGGTAGACATTAATTGTACAATAGGGGATATGTCATGTATTTTTACATGGCTAGACAATCTGTGTACATAGAGTGCACAAGCATATGTGAGAATACACAAGCATTGATTGGAGTACACAAGCATACCCCTGGGAAGATAAGATACTTTGTGTTACACATGTAAATTCCATGTAATTTCACAAGGATTACCATGCCAGTTCTAGATGAGGACATTCCTAGGTGTCCAGGCATGGTCACACATCATGTGAAACTATGTAAACATCATTTAAATTTCTATGATACATACAACCTATGAATCTATTTATTTGAGACTCAAATTTAGGCCTTTGAGTAGCTTATCCTGAGTAGTTTACCATGCATAACATGATGGAGGTACTCATTTTTATAGGTAAGATATGGTGAAATGTGATGCTAATGAAGCATGCCTCTTAGTGATTCTTAGCCAATAGCAGCAATCAAGTGTGAGACATAACATTGAAGTAATTCAACATCATTTTGTTATGTAATATAATTAATGACACTAACGTTTGCCTTGAACAATCTAAAGTAATGATCAAGTGCATACTTAAATTTCACCCCCTCCCCAACTTTCACCCTCCCCCTGCCATACAGACCCCCTGCAGACAGCCCCCCCCCCCTCCTGGACACCCCCCCTCCTAGACACCCCTCGGATAGCCCCCCCCCCCCGGACACCCTCCTGGACACCCCCATCCCTCCTGGACACCCCCCCTCCTGGACCCCCCCCCCTCCTGGACCCCCCTCCCCCCAGGACACCCCCGGATCTCCACAAGTCCCAAAGAATTTCTCTGATTGTTGTTGGATGGTGAAAAGTGTCAAGGTATCAAAGTATAACCATTGGTAATGGTTTCACCCTCTGAATATGAATAACCACATCAAGGACTCCACCCATAAATTCAACATGACTCATCTATACATCGGTCACTCATGCAAAAAATAAATAGTTTCAATATAAATGAAACAATCAAACATAGTATAATATTTTAGAAATAGTAAAAGTTCATAAATCACATCATCACATAATAAAGTAATAAGAAGAATCCCAAGTATATAATAAACTAAAATAAATATCTGGGCTAACAAGGATTATATATAAACATCCAAAAATATGACCAAACCTAGATCACTATTAACTACCTCCTTATGACCCACAATCCCCCATACCATCCCATACCATCTATCATCAGACCAACTCGAACATTAACCAAGGTAAAAGAACATAACCTAGGCTCTTGAAAGTAAACATGAAATTTTCATACACCCATTGGTGTATGCATGGTGTGAACCAAACTGTGCCTAGTAGGATTTCACTACGGAGTTTGTATAATTCCTTTGAAAAGACATTTTATTAATGATAGTTTAAAATATAAGTAGTGAACAGGTTTTTCACAAGAGGGTGTAAAGAAAAGGTGTAACATTCCATAAATTCTTTTATAAAAAAAATTATATTTTCATTTTAAAAGGAAATGATTTCAAACTAAGGAAAAAATGGGTTTCAAATCCATTAAAAGAGAACTAATCATTTTTTCCTTTTTTTAAAATCCATATCTCAAAACCACACCTTTAAATCAAACATCATTCTTTTCTTTAATAATATAATTTCAAAACTATTTTTTAATTTAGTTTGAATATAAACCAAAACCATAACTGAAATGGAATATAGAAACATAACATGCACCAAGATATCAATGGGAAATTGATAATAAGAAATAACTGAAGTAATAGTGGGGATACAAATAAGGCATGGGATGAGATACTCTAATCAATATTCAATGAATTATAGACATTATGAGAAAATCATTTGGCTCTAGAATGGTACCTTATGTGATATTAGACCTAGTTCATCATATTACTCATTGGGACCCTATGTGAAATCAGATCATCCCATTCAGCTTCCCCTTTCAGGTCTCTCCACATATAAAATAGACCCCTGGTGGGGTGATAATCTCCTAGGGAACTATCTAGCTATGCCGCTAGACCTTCCATTATTTACCTAAGTTCCCCTGATAAATTAATCTAGTGGAGGTGGAAAATCAAAAATAATCACAAGAATCGATAAAAAATATTCTAAATAAATCTCATCTGACCTCCAACTCCAACTCTCTCACAAGAAATAACCCCTTTCACTTCATCCATATCAAAAATAGAATACAACATCCCTCCTCAGGGGCCACAATTCAAATCAGGCATAACAAAAATAAGGGGAATAATTGATGGTCTGATACTCATTATAAAAATATCTTATATAAAGTGAAAATATACCTTTTCAGAAACTAACTAGAAATGCCAAGTCATTTCAACCATTTAAAAACCAACTTTATCAACTTATTTATAACTATTCTATGTAAAACCGTATTGAAAATCATTTGTAAGACCAACTACCTTTTCATTCAAGTCATCTTAAAATCTATTAAACTAATTATATTTCAAAAAACCCTTGAAAATCATACCAATACCCAAATGGGTTCAAATACCTTTTGTTATATAAATTATTTTAAAACAAGCCATATAGGCATTCCCACAAATGCTTGTCCTTCAAACCAATTAATTAAAATTTAGAAAACCATTATAAAACCTTTATTCCAAGAGAGAAAAACATTTATAACACTTTTTAAACCCACTATATCTATTAAATATTGATTTACTTTGAGAAAAAAAGTTTTAGAAAACACCAAGCACAAAATGACATGCTAATTAAACTAAATATACAAAAATACCTACCTCAATCCAAGAATAACTGGTTGTGCAAGACATGTTATAGGTGTAATTTCATGAAATGTCAAAAAAAAATCATATAGATTTGATACAACATAGCTATGAATAACTGATAACAAAATAATGAACACATAATTGTTCATAACAGGGAGGAGGATGATCACCGAGAGGGGGTTGGCCGCGTCGGAGGAGGTGGGGAGGCCACCTAGGAGCAGCGTCGGTGGGGGGAAGTTGAGGTGTCCCACATTTGGTGGCAGCGTCGGGGGAAGAGGATCAAAGACAAGAGCTCACGGTGGGGTTGCCTCATTCGGTGGCAGCAAGGGGCACCGTCGCGAGGGGCACCGTTGGTGGAGGAGGATCGGGGAGAGGAGAGGACGTGATGGGCACCGTCAAGGAAGGAGGCTCACGCGTAGAGGGTATCAGGGAGGAGGGCGCCGTCGTGAAGGTCGAGGGTTCGGTGGGTCGCACGCAGAGAGTATTGGGGAGGTAGGAGGAGGAGCTCGATGAGTTTAGGGAAAAAAGAGACGACACGTTTTAGCCACGCCCTAAAAATTCAATCATGGCTATAAACAAGCTATAACCACAGACCTATAAAACTATGGCTATAGGTCCGTGTCTATAGCTTAAATATCTAGTAGTGAGGGAGGTGTTATTACTAATGGTGGTACAAGATCATTGGTGAGGGTAGTTTGAGGAAAACAATATAGCTTGATTCATCCCCCTCTTAGAGCATTTAACTTTCTTGGGACCAACAAAATCCTCAAAGGGTTCAGGTTGTTTGGAGAATTAAAATCAAAGACCAAAGGCCTATATTAAATCAAATTTCAAGAGATATTGTATAAATTGAAGCAATTTGGGCGTACATGGTATAATCTCTTAAACTTATTTATTGAGTAAAGGATGTGTAAATGATCCTATGCATTCATGTGTTTTCATTAAGAAAAAAACATTTGGATATGCATTCATTGTTGTGTATGTTGGTGATTTGAATATCATCAGGACACTTGAAGAAATCATTTAACCAATGAAACACTTCAAGATTTTGGAATGAAAGCCTTAAGAGAAACCAAATATTGTCTTCGTTTACTAATTGACCATATTTCAAATAACTTATTTTTTTACATCAGTCAATTTATACTGACAATGCCTTAAAATGCTCTGATATGGATAAAGTGAATCTTTTAAGTATGCCAATATGGTTATCAAAACACTGAATATAAATAAAGATTCATTTAGACCTCAGGAAAAAAATGAATATTTGGTTGGTCCTGAAGTACTATACCTCAGTGCAATAAGAGTTATTATGCATCTTACTAATTATACTCGATCAAATATTGAAGGACCACGGAACACCCTGAGAGGGGAGGGGTGAATCAGGGTGTCAACTTTTTCTTTTAATCTGATGGATCTTGTTCTCACGTTGGTAGGAACCTGTTAAACATGTTTGATGAGAAAGTGCAGAAGACAAATAATCACATACAAGGTGACAACACAACAATTTTACATGGTTCACCGCTAAGGGCTACGTCCAAAGAGCATACGCCGACAATGTGTCGGTCGTACCAAAATCCACTAATCTTTACTAGTTTCGGAGTACAAAAGTTTAGCAAAGTCACTCCGTGTCGAGCGCACTGCCTTTACAAGGTTTTAGGGATAACACACTGCATCCCCGGATCACTTCTGTTGACCCCTCCCCACCCTTGCTCACTACATTCGGAAGAATCTGATCTCAGTTTATTGACTTGAAGTTCGCTTTAATGGATTGGCATTAAATAATGCACCCACGACTATGGATAGATGTTCTGTTGAAGTCTTGTTTTCCCCTATAGATGTAATCTACTTTTTCGTGTACTGTTTGTTTGCGAACTTGTCCTATGTGAACCGGCCTTATTCCTTTGCGTACTGCAGTGCTTCGTGTAACACCTCCGCGTACTGCCTCTGCAAACCATGACCGCGTACTGCCTTCGCAAACTGCGTCTGTGTACTACTTCTTCTCTGCAGACCAACTCCTCCTATGTACCAACTCCACCTCCGTGAATTGTCTTCCGTAAATCATCTTCTGCGTCCACAAATTGTCCTCTCGTCCACATATAACCTCTGTTTCCACGTACCGTCTCCCGCTTCCGCGAATTGCTTCTTCTCCCGCAGACCAACTCCTCTTCTGTGAACCAACCCTTCTTCCTGCTGACAAGTTCTTCCTTCCGCAAACCGTTCTTCCTTTGCGAGTTACAATGCCCCACAAAAAACCCTTTGCAAACTGTTCTGTGAACTGCTTCACCCTTCACAGAATCGCTCCCCTGCAAACACTTTCAGACTTAGCCGGATTCCTCCTGAATTTCTTATCAAAAAATCACACCCTCAATGAAGGGATTAGCACTCCTTATATTGGTAAACAGATCCGAAAAATCCACTAATCCAAGATTTACCCAAATCTTAGATTTGGTACAGTCTTCACTGCGTATTGTGCTTCTACCGTGAACCATTCTTCTTACGCGGTCCGCGTACTGTTATTCTTCCTTCACGACAGCTTAAATCACCAACTGGTTTCCGCCAATGACAAGCCATCCCGCGAACCACATGCCTTCGCCGCGAACTATTTTCGTACCGCGAACTATTCCCCTACGCGACCATGTAATGCGCTTTGCGGTTCCCTTCCTTTGACGATTTTTTGCACCGTTTTGCTTACCATCGTTCGTGGTCCGCGAACCATTCCCAGAAATCTCATTCCACGTACTGACTTTGCGGTCTGTGTACTGTACACTCCTACGTAAAAAACCTTTGCCAAAAACAAATCCCTGATTTCAAGGCCCCAAAATTTGACAAATACTGGGAAACTGCGCCACCTTAAACACTTGCTTTGGCATGTACTGTAAGATCACTTGTATTGCAAACTCATTGATCAACCCAATGTGGATTGACAACAAACACAAATCATACTACATCTACAGCAAAGAACAGTCTTGATTCCAGCAAATATAACGTTTGTTACTAATTTATTGGCAATATCTAATTCATTTATTGCACGAAGACATTGAAATGAAATTAAATAATTTTTTTCATTATTTTCTTGAAAATATTGATTTTAGTTTATTTTATTCTAAGAAATCAAAGTAAAAGATTGTTGGTTTTGCATATACATGTTAGTTATCGTATCCACGTAAGAAGAGATCGTAGATTGGATAAGTGTTCATGATTAAAGGTATCATAAACTCTTGGAGATCACAAAAACAGATGTCTGTCCCAACATCCTTTGATCAAACAAAGACGATCACACTACATGATGCATCTAGAGAATGTGTATAGTTGTGACCTGTAACCCAACACATTCAAACAACAAGTGGATTGACTGTAAAAAAAAGTTTTATAATGTTATTTGAAGATAATGTTGCATGTGTCGCTCAAATAAAGAAATATTACATCGAAAGTATTCAGACTAAACATATACCACTGAAGTTATTGTCCTTCACTCAATATAAGATAATGAATAAAGACATTAACATACAATACATTCGATCAAGTGACAACGTGACAAATATATCCACAAAGCCGATGTCGATTGCAACTTTCAGAAAACTTCTTCATGGTATAAAAAAGCGTGGATTATAAAAATTTTAATTTCACTTATCGTGTAATTTTCAGGGGCCTTTGGAGTATCTGCACTCTTCCTTGTTCTGGTTTTTATCATAATGGTTTTATCTAGAAAAGGTTTTCGAGGAGATAACATACAAATACATACAACGATCTATATTATTATGGATAATGAGCATTAAAGTTGGAATGATAAAGTGAGTCTAAATTGATGTGAAACAACCACCCAACTCACCTATAAAAGATAAGACCCACCATTTTCCCTTTCATACTCTCAAACGATCGACGTCCGCCGCCGCCGTATCCTTCGGGAAGACCATCTTTAAAGGAACGCCACCACGGAGACCACCACAGGAAGACGACCGCTGCATCAAGACGACGCCCGACCTCATTCAAATTTATCCTTCTCTTCTTCTCCCAAACGTACCACCATTGGAGCAGCACATACCTCAAGTAAATTTATCTTTCTTTGATTTTGATTTTCCCGCGAATCATTCTTATTTGTGTTTCATTCTAGGGTTTTTTTTTTACCGAAGTCAATTGCATCGGTTTCTCCATCTTCTGTACAGATATAGAGATGGATAAAAGTCTACGCACATGTGTTTTTCTTGTTGACCTTCCTCTCTCAGGTTTAATTGAATCTCACGAACATGATATCCTCAATTGTTTTTTGTTTTTATTTTTCGTACCATTACTATCTTATTTCAATAAAAGATGGGTTATGGATTTCTGATATCGCAGTCATGGGGTTGATTAAGGGGCATTTATGGGCGTGTGTTGGTAGTCCTTTTGAGATTCAATTGGCTTGCAACTACATACCCATTAGCGTCGAGTTTCCTTGGGATTAAAACAATAAATGAAGAAAAATATGGGTTTGAACTCGAAAACTGCAACATCATTCAGGGATGGAGACCAAGAATTCACCCTGGTTTCCTCCTTTTAAACTTAAAATTTACAAATTGTACTCTTAATGAACCAGGAAGAGTTGTACCTAGCTTTCTTTTGAATCAATCTGTACTTGGAATAGTTGATCTTAGGCATAACTGGATGCAAGGAAAATCTCCTGCATGGATATCGGCAAATATTACAAGATTAGAGTTCTTGAACCTGGATAGTTTTGATGCAAAAAAGAATAGACTTGTATTGGCTTGGCATCTCCATCAACTCTGTCAATGGACAGCTTCCATTGAACATCGTTTCCATCCTCCCAAATCTATTGGACTGTCTGGTATTTTTTTTGAAAACTACCAAGCAACACTCTTCTTGGTTGAATGCTTCTGATGGTATAAAATTTGACAGGCCTATGGTATTTGCTTTGGAAAACAATTACTAAGCCAGAGAGACATCAAAGGGGTTTTTGTGTGGATGTTGTATTGAGCAGAGAGCTTCTATTATCCAGTCAATAGAGATTGGGATAATACTTGTACTATAACTACTGTTTGCTATTTTTATGATGCATGGAACTGCTGTTTTAGCATATACACAGTGGCCCTTATAATTTGAGGATCTCTCTGTGGATGATATGAGTGACATGGATTATAAACTTTTGCTGTTTATCTATTGGTTGGAAAAGACATACAAGGAAGTATGGTACGTGATCAATAAAGAATTGTATGATATAGTCAAGCTGTTTATCTATTGGTTGGAAAAGACATACACGGATTATAAACTTTTTCTGTTTATCTATTGGTTGGAACTGCTGTTTTAGCATATATACAGCGGCCCTTATAATTTTATGCATTTTACGTGTACTCTTTTGTTTATCTATGGTTTGGAAAAGACATACAAGGAAAGTTGTAGTCATCTACTTTTGAAAAAGAAGTATGGTACGTGATTATCCAATGTTATAAACACAATACAAACAATATGGAAAGATTTGTGTGTATTGTTATAATTATTAATTTATACTGCAAATTTTTTTTCTTGTGGGGGCCCGGATTCCTTACATTGTGTGTGGGGGTGGGGCGTGAATGCCTTAGGGTGTCCGTTATGGTAGATGCTACAGTGCACCGACGCATTACCTAATATAGTACTCCCCATACCGCACCCCTAGATTTTTTGTTTCGGTCAGGTGTCGAACCCCGGACCTCAAGGATACCAATGCCCCTGTCCTAATCAACTCCGCTATCTCTTCTTTTTTTTGGGAAGATTATCACATTAAAATTTTGTATCTTTCTGTATGTTAATTTTGTTTCCGGCACATTATTTAATAATGGCTAGAGTGAAGAAATCAGAAGAAACAAAGTTGGTGGAGATTATGGATACTATAAGCGTGGACTGGAGCTTGGAAGAGAGCCTAATCTGTTATGGAGGTCTCAGGGATTACTCCCCATTCCCACCCAGACAAAAATACCTTCACGTCGCCCATTGCCTCCCAAACAAAAGCCTAAGGGACGTAGCCATGCGCCATAAGTGGTTCATAACCAAAGAGCAAGAAGGTATCTCTCTCTCCCCTCTTTGAGTACTTTATAACTTAAATTATATGTTAAATTTTATAATACCTTCAATAATCTTAATTACAGCACGGTCAAAGATGCTGTTGGAAAGAAATGATCAGAATTTGAAACAAATTTCTATAAATTTGAATGATTTTCGCCCAATCGAGAATTTATTATTGATAAGACAGACGAAGGACAACCTTGTGTCGATATTGGAGAGCCTCTTGTCTCGTCCTGCACTAGGTGAGAGCATAAAAGCAAATCTTTTCAAAATGATGCAGGAGCTAGATGTGGACAATATTTTTGGTTTATGATTTTGGTAAGTTTCCTTCCTTTCATTAGTTTCATTTTAGACCTGTTCATGCCCATGGTAGAAGTATAATCATTGAGTTCATGATGGCATTTTTTAATGATGTTTTATTTTGAAACAAACACGGTAGAAAGTATGTTTGTGAAATCCATTGTGATTATTTTTATTAGATTTTTTTGTCACAAAACATATTATTTATTAGTTTTTTTGTTACAAAACATATTTTATGCGATTATTTATTTTTAATTCTTTTTTGCAACATTACGCATTTTATGTAGTTTTTAATATCAATAAATTCATGAAATTGATTATGTTTTGGGGTAACACTCGGCTTCACTACCGACCAATGGGGGGTTTTAATAGGGATAAGATCATGACAAAACAACTAACCTTTAAATGCTTAAGACATACGCCAGAAGAGTCCTCACATAGGAGGGTCATAATTCTTATCTTAAGTTCTTTCATTTTCATTTTCATTTTATTTCTTCTTCATCTCCTTCTAAATCTAAATTTTCAATCTATTATCATGGAATAATTATTTATAAACCTATTATAATTTAGTTATGATATTTAAATGATATTGTTTCATATTCTTCGGTGTCTTTCATGGACATTTTTAAGTATGGTATTAACCTATAATTATAACATTAATGTTTAATTTAAGTTATGTTTATGTTTATCAAATGTTAAAATAGATATGAAATTAATGATGTTTAAAATAAAACATCATGATTAGTAAAACCAAAACAATCTTTTTGTAAAACATTTTATTTACATGATTTGGCGGAACCATTGAATTATGGAGTTTTTGATCTTTTGGAATGATTTAAAATCTTCACATTTACACTTACGGAGGTTATGGATGATTCATTGTAACGAACCAACTTGGGCCGCCGTTTGAACTGACATCTGAACTGGTCCGCCACATACTTGTGGAGTGTTTATGATTCCTATGGGCTGACAACAAGTGCCAAAGGTATCAAACATAACCGTTGGGATGATTTCATCCTTGAAAATCTAAACATAAACATCCCAACATGGAATTACAATAAAGAAACCAAAGTTCATGTCAAAAGACATATCAAAAGATAACCAAATAGTATGAAGTTACAAAACTACAATAATGGGTGAATGAAACAAAACGGAAAACCAATGAGGCTAACACCAAAACTCAAGTCATCTGGTTCCATGTTACATGTCCATTTCATTTTTTTTATAAAAGAAACAAATTATGCTAGATTAAAAAACATGCTATGAAAAAATAGGTTTTCATTTCCCTACAAATCATGAGGATAAGTAAAACATGTAGCATGCACTAGTGTTCCATTTGTAAAACCATTTCACAAAGATGGTGTTTTTCCAAAACAATACCAATTTCAAAGGAAACCAAGCCTTTATCTTTAAAACATCACACCTTTGAAAGTAAACCCACACATGGTTTCAAATATTTCAAAAGACCAACTAAGAAAAACACTTTGAAAACCATTTCCCCATTTCCCCCTTAAAATCTTTTACACACCCAACTCAAAGGTAAGCAAGGAAACATGGACATCAATAATGAAACACAACCAAAGAAGGTTACAAATAATACTAATAAATGGACAAAACAAAACTAGTCTAACATAACACTAAAACCACAAAAGGATCAACACAAAGTAAGTCCATCCAATAAAAGCAAGATGCATGTCAAAATGTACAACAAAAGGCATAACATACGATACACATCACGAGGTGACTCCATAGGGACTAATGGGCAAGTACGAGATGTGCAAAGTAGATCTACTGTTGGTAAGTTAATGATCCATATCCATCAAATGAATCACTTTCATATAGTCTCACTGGTGATACCTCACTAGCTCGATATTATGTACAACTTGGGGTGAATTGTCAACGTGTAATCTCAACTATCGTAGACACAATCCTTGACTTCTCACTTTGAGTCTTGGATACCCCATGTAATAACAAAAAGAGACGGGCCACTAGCAAACAATGTCATCACTTGAGTCACATATCAAACGTCCATCTCATGAATACACATAACATCATCAACAAACAAGGGGGCTCTAAGGATACAAGCAATAATCAACCAACATCATTTTACAAAGTGCCAACCGAGCTTCACTATTCCCATATAATACATATGCTTTTAGGGAATCCCTTTTTAAAACAACTTGGAATCCAAACACAACTCCAAGCACATCTCAAATATGATTGTCACCAATCATAAACAAACCATCCAAGGGAAACTCCATTTCACTTTACAAAACAACATGAACTCTTTTAAAACAATGGAAATCCTTTTTTACACAAGAAGGGAAACCCAATTTGAAAACTCCATTTGGTTTAAGACCCGATGTACAAATGCTTTTCTCATAACCTTGACATTTTATCAAACATGTAAAATGCATAAAATACCCATTTACACCAAAGCACCATTTCAAATATGGAATTCCAACCATTCGCCACATGAAAACCAAACCAACTAAGGAAAGCTTTAACAAGTCAAACCTAGATAATCCACACCACAATTATCTAGGTTAAACATGTATTTAGAAAAACCCAAGCATAAGTGGAACTCTCAAATAAAATCAAATGAAACGGTAACACTTACCTCAAGTGGTGAAACCTTGTCGCATTCGATGAAATTCATCGGAAAGGAACTCCTACGATGGCTCACAACCATTTCAAACCAAAAGCCCCAATTCCAACCAACCTTAACCAAGAAAATCGACCAAGCATGACCATTAGGGTTAGAGAAGTTGGAGAAAAAGAGGAGCTCATACCATTGGGCACAGTCATGCTTAGATCGTGCTTACTTTGGATGAGATCCTTGGACTTGATTAGGATCATTTACAGTGGAATGCCTTGGGCATTTCCCCTTGGATTACACTTAGACCCCTTTGCCAGACTGCATGTTATTACTATGAGTTGACTCAACTCATGAGGTCAAGGATGCCTTGGTTATTACCTTGGATCCTCTTCATTATTATCATCATTATAGGATGCCTTGGTTATACCTTGGATCCTCTTACATTATCTCCATAATATACATTATTGTTGACACTTATTATAAATTGGAACATAATTAATTAAATGAAACATGTTTAGATACTAGTTGAGGCTGAAGCGGGTATGAGCTGTTTACATTACTGTACTGTCTTTACTTCCTTATATATATACCTGCACATTGTTTCAGTTTATATTCACTAATTGGATTGTATAGACGCTGTTGGGGGTGGTCTACTGAGATTTATCTCACGCCCTATCCGGGTTGCCATTGATACCCAGACAGATTACATGTATCCAGGTGTTGATAAGAGGAAGCGTCCCGTTTTTGACACTTGATTTGATTGTTTGCTTAGGATGGAGCTTGGTAGTATATGACCAGACGAGTGCTCGGGATGCTTAGATAGTTTTTGGCTTCTTTTTGATTCTTTTATATAGCATGTATTGTCTGCTGCCATGTATACTTGTTTTTTCAATTTTGTAAAGACATGACACGACATCATCATATTTTGTATATGATTCAATTTCAGGCTTTTGAGCATTATTATCTGTTTCTTGGTTTATGTCTACTTCCACTGAGTTATTCATTATTATTGTGCTTCCTCTATTTATTTGTTTATTATATCCGTTGTGCCCCACTGTTGGTGGTGGGGTGGTAAGGGTTTGTGGGGGGGGGGGGGTGAGGGGCAGGTCACAGGGTCAAGTCTCGGGCTTGCGATTTACTGCAATTTTCTTCCTTGTGTTGTGTTTCACAGTGGCGGATGTAACTGACCTAATATATATCTGTTGTCCTCTCCACATACACACCCTAGACTCTCACTGCTAATGGTGAAACAAGATCATTGGTGAGGGTAGTTTGAGGAAAACAACATACCTTGATTCATCCCCCACCTTAGGGCATTTAACTTTCTTGGAACCAACAAAATCTCCAAGGATTCAGATTGTATGGAGAATTAAAATCAAAGACCAAATGGCTATATTAAATCAAATTTCAAGAGATATTGTATAAATTGGAGCAATTTGGGTGTACATGGTATAATATCTTAAAAAGTATTTATTGAGTAAAGGATGTGCAAATGACCCTATGCGTTCATGTGTTTTCATTAAGAAACATTTGGATATGCATTCGTTGTTGTGTATGTTGGTGATCTGAATATCATCAGGACTCTTGAAGAACTCATTGAAGTAGTGAAATACTTTAAGATTTTGGAATGAAGGCCTTAAGAGAAATAAAATATTGTCTTGGTTTACAAATTGACCATATGTCAAATAACTTATTTTTTGCATCAATCAATTTATACTGACAAGGCCTTAAAATGCTCTAATATGGATAAAGTGAATCTTTTAAGTATGACAATATGGTTATCAAAACACTGAATATAAATAAAGATTCATTTAGACCAAGTGAAAAAAATGAAGAGTTGTTGGTCCTAAAGTACCATACCTCATTGCAATAAGAGTTGTTATGCATCTTGGTAATCATACTCTATCAAATATAACATTTGTTACTAATTTATTGGAAATATCTTATTCATTTATTGCACAAAGGCGTTGAAATGAAATTAAATAATTTTTTTCATTATTTTCTTGAAATTATTGATTTGAGTTTATTTTATTCTAACAAATCAAAGTAAAAGGTTGTTGGTTTTGGATATACATGTTAGTTATCATATCCACATAAGAAGAGATCGTAGATTGGATAAGTGTTCATGATACTGTAAACTCTTAGAGATCACAAAAACAGATGCTTGTCGCAACATCTTTTGATCAAACAAAGACAATCGCAATACATGATGCATCCAGAGAATGTGTATGGTTATGACCTGTAACCCAACACATTCAAACAACAAGTGGATTGACTATAAAAAAAGTTTTATAATGTTATTTGAAGATAATGTTGCATGTCGTTCAAATAAAGAAACATTACATCAAAAATAATAAAAAAAGCATATCCCACTAAAGTTCTTCTCCTTCACTCAACAAATGTTAATGAATAAAGATACTCACATACAGTATATTCGATCAAGTAACAACGTGACAAATATATTCACTAAGCCAAAACTCACCTATAAAAGATAAGACACATCATTCTCCCATAACACAACATTAACATAAATATATTGATACTTTTCATAATTTCTTTTTTTGTTCATTCTTTATGTTTTCTTTAAATTATATTATATTTTATAGAAATTTATAGACTTGAAGAATAGGTTACATTACAAATAAAATCACGCAACACATAAATACATACAAGTACTCGACCGTGCACCCTGAGACCTATATTATATTTGATATATTATATCTTTTATCTTAAAATAAATTATATCAAATTTTAATTTCACAAAAATATTTATCTAATGCTTTTTTATGTGATCGATTTCCCGTGTTTCCTCTGTTTGGCCAGTCTCGCTTACTCCCTTTTATACTCTCAAACGATCGACGTTCGTCGCCGTTGTATCCATCGCGAAGACCATCTTTAAAGGAACGCCACAACAAGAAGATGACCACCGCATCAAGACGACGCCCGACCTCATTCAAATTTATCCTTCTATCCTTCTCTCAAACGTACCACCATTGGAGCAGCACATACCTCAAGTAAATTTATCTTTCTTTGATTTTGATTTTCCCGCGAATCATTCTTATTTGTGTTTGATTCTAGGGTTTTTTATTTTTTACCGAAGACAATTGCATCGGTTTCTCAATCTCCTGTACAGATATAGAGATGGATAAAAGTCTATGCACATGTGCTTTTCTGGTTGACCTTCCCCTCTCACGTTTAATTTAAGGGGGAATGACATCAGGGGACCAAAAGTCCCCCCTCATACCATTCAAGGAACTTGGCCAGTTCTGTGAATAGTGAAAAACAATGCTCTAGGGTCCTTGAATGGTATTAGGGGGGACTTTTGGTCCCTTGATGTCATTCCCCCTTAATTTAATTTCACGAACATGATATCCTCAATTGTTTTTGTTTTTATTTTTCCTACCATTACTATCTTATTTCAATAAAAAATGGGTTATGGATTTCTGATATCGTAGTCGTGGGGTTAATTGAGGGGCATTTTTGGGCGTGTGTTGGTAGTCCTTTTGAGATTCTATTGGCTTGCAACTACATACCCATTATTGTTGAGTTTCATTGAAATTAATACAATAAATGAAGAAAAATATGGGTTTGAACTCGAAAACTGCAACATCATTCAAGGATGAAGACCAAGAATTCACCCTGGTTTCCTCCTTTTAAACTTAAAAATTTACCAATTGTACTCTTAATGAACCAGGAAGAGTTGCACCTAGCTTTCTTTTGAATCAATCTGTACTTGGAATAGTCGAACTTAGGCATAACTGGATGCAAGGAAAATTTCCTGCATGGATATTGGAGAATATTACAAGATTAGAGTTCTTGAACTTGGATAGTTCTGATGCAAAAAGCATCCACTTGTATTGGCGTGACATCTCCATCAACTCTGTCAATGGGCAGATTCCATTGAACATTGGTTCCATCCTCCCAAATCTATTGGGATGTGTTTGGTAATTGTTTTGAAAACTACCAAGCAACACTTTGCTTGGTTGAATGCTTCTGATGGTATAAAATTTGACAGGCCTATGTTATTTGATTTGGAAAACAATTACTAAGCCGGAGAGACATCATATGGGTTTTTGGGTAGATGTTGTATTGAGCAGAGAGCTTCTATTATCCAGTCAATAGAGATTGGGATAATACTCGCACTATAACTACTGTTTGCTATTTTTATGATGCATGGAACTGCTGTTTTAGCATATAAACAGTGGCCCTTATAATTTGAGGATCTCTCTATGGATGATATGAGTGACATGGAATATAAACTTTTGCTGTTTATAAATTATTGACACAACCCCTATAAACTACTGTTTATAAATTGTTGTTAACATGACCCTTAGATTGGTCAAAAGAAAAGGATACAATTTTTGTTTATCTATTGGTTGGAAAAGCCAAACAAGGAAAGTTGTAGTCATCTACTTTTGAAAAAGAAGTATGGTACGTGATCAATAAAGAATTGTACGATATAGTTAAGTTCCATCACTTTTCGTGGACATCTTATCTTTTTTCAGGATTAATTGGTCATAGTGGAATGAAGAGAGATGTGGCATTCAATGTTATAATCACAACACAAACAATATGGAAAGATTTGTGTGTATTGTTATAATTATTAATTTATATTGCAATTTTTTTCTTGTGGGGGCCCAGAGTCCTTACATTGTGTGTGTGTGTGTGGGGGGGGGGGTGAATGCCTCAGGGTGTCTGATGACCTGGGTGTTTTCCAAAGGTCGTACATTTTTTAGGTGTGGCACGAAATCTCTTAGGGGGGCTGGAGGCTTGGAGTGGCCTGAAGGCCTTACATTTTTTAGGGTTAGCCTCGAGGCCTTACAAATTTTGTGGGTAGCCTGGAGGCCTTACATTTTTTAGGGTTAGCAACACTTAGCCATAAGTGGTTCATAGCCAAAGGGCAAGAAGGTATCTATCTCTCCCCTCTCTGGGTAATTTATAACTTAAATTATATGTTAACTTTTATAATAACTTCAATAATCTTAATTACAGCACAGTCAACGACGCTGTTGGAAAAAAATGATCAGAATTTGAAACAAATTTCTATAAATTTGAATGATTTTCACCCATTGGAGAATTTATTCTCGATAAAACACATGAAGGACAACATTGTGTCGATATTGGAGAGCCTCATGTCTCGTCCTGCACTAGGTGAGAGCATAAAAGCAAATCTCGTCAAATTGATACAGGAGCTAGATGTGACCGATATTATTGGTTTATGATTTTGGTAAGTTTCCTTTCATTAGTTTCATTTTAGACCTCTTCATGACCATGGTAGAAGTATGATCAATGAGTTCATGACAACATTTTTAATGATGTTTTATTTTGAAACAAACACAGTAGAAAGTATGTTTGTGAAATCCATTGTGATTATTTTTATTATCATTTTTTGGTCACAAAAATATTTTTTATTAGCATTTTTTTTACAAAACATATTTTATGTGATTATTTATTTTTAATTTATTTTTTGTATCATTATGCATTTTATGTAGTTTTTAATATCAATAAATTCATGAAATTGATTATGTTTTGGGGTAACACTCGCTTCACTACCTTAAGTGGTGGAACCTTGTCGCCTTCGATGAAATTCATCAGAAAGGAACTCCTACTATGGATCACAACCATTTCAAACCAAAAGCTTCAATTCCAACCAACCCTAACCAAGGAAATCGGGCAAGCATGACCATTAGGGTTACATGAGTTGGAGAAAAAGAGGAAACCAAGAGAAAAGAAGAAAAGGAGCTCATACCTATTGATCTGGATGAAGAACCACTCCAAATCCACTAGGAGAAGCTTGAAGAAGGTGGGAGAAGCCATTGGATGGTGTTTGGGTCATGGGGTCGGATGGAGGAGGCTTGGGGTGAAAGCCTCAATTAAAAGGAAAGGGAAAAGACCAAAATACCTCAAACTGGGCATACCGCATGGTTGTCTTGCACGATTTATCACACCGTGCGTAGATCGTGTGTCTGCCACTGTCTGAGGCTGCAAGATTTTCTCGCACGGTTTCCTTCGTGCGCTCCTCTCTGATCAACTGCAGAAGGCCATACAAAATCTACTACAAAGTTTCCAAATTTCATGCCTTAACCGTATGACCAGGATAGCCACACAAATGACAGGTCTTCCCACACTGGTAGCACACAACATACCTTTGAATCTTCTAGTTGGAATGCCCTTGCTGACACCAGATGAGGTCGCAACATCACTTGCCTTAGATTTCCCTACTGATACTGCTTCCGACATGACAACCTTAAACACCACTCCCTTGAATGTAGTTAGGCTCGATCAAAACACTAAATAATTGAGATCAAGACGAAGGCCCCTGGTGATGAACCACACTTTCTTTGAATCATCGACAGAAAACTCTAAAAAGAAAGATGCCAATGCAGTGAAACACTCTACGTATGCTTTCACTGACCGATCACCCTCATGCATGCTCAAGAACTCCATTACCTTATAATTTCTCACATCCTCGGGATAAAATTGGTGGATGAAGATAACTTTGAAACATTCCCAAGACAATTCTCCAAACGGTTGGGCATAAATAGCGCGCCTCCACCAATCTGATCCCAAGCCTTCGAACAAAGGAACGGTGCCCCTCACCCCAAAGGCTTCAGGAGTTTGTAGCAAGTCGAAAATCTCTTCAACCTTAGCTAGCTACTCAATTGCCTCATGAGGTCCTCAATCATCATAGAGGACTGGAGGATACCAGTTCAAGAACTATCATGCATGATCCACGAGCTGGGAAGAGCATGGATCTACCACTCTATCATGAGTCTGGGTAGGGTTAGAGACCGAAAGGACAACTTCTGGATCACTAGGACAACTACCCAAGGCATTCCATTCTTGACTTGTTGTTTCTTTCCAGGGGGACTCATTCTAGAACACCACAAAACAAAACACTCAATCAAATCACCTTGAAATTTCTACATAAAGGAAATAACCACAACCAAGCCAAGCCAAATAAGATTGCAAAACACCTCAAAGATTTTACACAAGGGAAACACAATCTCAAAGCAACCAAATTGAGGTCACATACCCATTTTGAAATTTACACCCAAAATATTTGGAACATTTCATACCACAGTCCCAAAGCATTTCGATACTAACACATCCTCAAAATCACTTTCTTTTTCCCAAACCACTTACATTGAGGTTAAAATTTTTTCACAAAAACACTTCAACTTACCCAAAACATTTCATAAATTTCATCACTTGAAACACATGAATTTATTTCTTTGAAAACCATCTGAGCTCAAACACATTTTCTAGAGTTTGAAAACTTTTTCCCAAGTAACTCAAGCAACCCCAAACAAGGTTTTCAAAACAACCTCAATTACCAAGGCATAAAACATTGCTTTTAAAAAACTTTCAAAAGTCATAAAACTTCACTTAAATATCCTCAACCAAACCTAATCAAACACAAGAAGGGATAAAACCAACAAAGGAGGTAAAACACAAACTTTCCTAGCATTCCCCACTATGCACGGTTTGTTAGACCGTGCACCAACCGTGTGAGTGCTGCTGGAAGTTGTCCAGAATGGTTTGTACAAGCTACTCATAGTTTGATAGATCGTGCGACTTAACCGTGTTCTTCATGGATTACTTCAAAATTCACTATGAAATGAGGAATTTCCCAAGGTGTCTCTCTTGGTCTCCCTAAAAATCAGAGTGATAACACCCCACACCAAAATATCTCAATAAAACCACCATAACTTCAAAATTCAAAATAAGGCTCCCAACCACCCATGGAAACTTGAGATCCGACACAAGGAAGAGCTGTCCAAGGACTTCCCTAGGCCTACCACCCGAGTCCCAATGATCTTATCTTCTTTCTACCATTGACCCCCAAATAACAAGAAGTTGGATCTCAAAAATTTAGGCTCCATTCAAGAAACCTAGGGCTCTGATACCATTTTTGTAATGAACCAACCCGGGCCGCCATCTGGGTCGGCCCTCGAACTGACCCGCCACATACCCGAGGAGTGTCCCCGATCCCCCTGGGCTGATGAAAAACGTCAAGGGTATCAAACATAACCGTTGGAGACAGTTTCACCCTCGAGAAGCCAAATGTAAACATCCCAACATGGAATAACAATAAAGAAACCAATGTACATGCCAAAAGACATCTCAAAAGATAACCAAATAATATAAAATTACAAAACTACAATGGAAGATGAAAGAAACAAAACAGAAGACCAACAAGGCCAACACCAAAACTCGAGCCATCTAGTGCTGTAATAGTGGGTGACTTAGACCCAACTTGAACAATACTTTTGATTACCATATTATGGATACAATGACTTATACTTGATGTACACTTACCATTATAGTGTTGATATTTTCGTATCCATTATTTAAATGGTAATGCCCATATATTATTGCCATATCAAAAGGTTATAGTTGTTCCCATACTATAATGAGAACCTCGAGATACCATGAAATTAATCTTAAACATATGTATTATGCTCTAGATACATCATACTAACTGGATATAGTTGATGTCTGACATTGGTTGACATTAGTGGTATGACATTGGTTGAATGATCAAGATAGAATTTTTTGTTTCTGAGTTGAGAAAGTGATATCTCGAGCCTGGTTGATCAGGATGTTAATACCTTCATAAATCCATGACCATGGTATTTGAAGGTAAGTTCGTCAAGTTAGATCAATAAACAATAAATCAAGGAAGGAAAATGAAAAAAATGTGTGTCCTGCTTTATGAGATATCACATGACAAATAGATTATATTACACAGTGCGTTTTCGTAGGAAGGTTGTCGTTTTTATGATTATTCTTTATCTCTTTAGGGTTCATGATGAGTTGTTAGACTTCACTCTTGGTTTGTGAAAACTGTTTACTACTATCGAGATAAGGGTCTAGAGGGTCACACACAATTACGTATTCAAGAATCTTCCATATTCAGGTGAATCGGTATATAGGACATGGTGATCCCCACCATAGGGTTTGAGGGTTGTCCAAGTTTTATCAATCACCGACAAATAAATAAATTCATTATTATTCGAGTATAGAATAATTTGGTTGAATTTATTTATTAAAAGTGTTTATAAGTGTTTAAGTAAATACATGGAATAATATTATACGAACAGATATTATTTTAATATTCAAGGTTTGTTTAATATTAGTTGGAATTACGAGTAGAATTAATGACTCGAGTTTATCATGCAATATATTTAATATATATTACAAGTGTGATAAAATATAAATAATATTTTTGAAGTAGTTAGTTTGTCATAATTATTATTTGTTACTTATTTAGTGGATGTTAAATATATGGGGGTCGGTGTCACGACTCGTCCCCCAGGGCCCGTGTCGTGACTACCCCAAACCCACATTCCATAGGCCAAAGGTTGGCGACTAGCACCGAAAAGACATATCCTTAAAATGGAAAGGTATTGCCTTTAAACCTGCAAACACATAGACCAGGTACACAACAAGAGAAAACCACGTAGTATAACTGCTGAAAGTAAAAGTGTGAACTGAAGTAAAATGATCCAGTATACAAACCCAACTAAAATAAAGTACAACAAAAAGGAAAAACATCTCCTGAGATCGTCCGCCAAGGATCCTACCTATAGGGTAGGTATAGCTCGTCACTGCAGCTCTCCACGTCAACCGGTCACCTCCGTGCACCGTCTAGTCCTAGCTCCCAAATCTCAGTCAAAACTGTCTGTCGTCTTCACAAGACACAACAAGATGCGGGCGAAGCCCATGCATGGTTGAGTATAAAAATACCCAGTAGGGACCCCGAGACTCCCGAAGGTCTCCCAGAATTCCACAAAGGAAAAACCACAAAGCATGATCTCAATCACAAAACACAAAGTAAAAGACAACTCATGCCGGGTATATAACTTAAAGAACAAGAATAATGATGATTAGTCGCAAAGCTAAAATCATTTTATTCCATTGAGAAGTTCCACTACTGAACCACGAAGAAGTCGTCCTATTACTGATCCACATAGGGTCGCAAGTCGTCGATCCACACAGGGTCGTAATTCGTCGATCCATAGAGGGTCGTAAGTCGTCGATCCACACATGGTCGTAAGTCACTGATCCACGACGGACCGCTCTAAGGCTAGTCCTCATCGGGTCGTGCTACTGGTGATCCACATAGGGTCGCTCTGATGCCGATCTACAAAGGGTTGCTCTTCACTTGACAGCAAACCCCATGATTCCCGCACTTAGTGCACTTGAGTTCCGTAGATTATGCTCCTCAAGCCATTGATCGTACCTCAACTGCCATGAAGTCCCAAAAATAACTAACCCAAAGAACCGTCATGTCATGAGGGTTCCAACACAACAGACGACGCATCAATTAGATGCTCGGTCTGTAAGTTATAGACATTTTAGTACCGAGGGCCCGGTTGGATTTGAGTTCGATCCAACCCGGCTGTACTACAACTTTCTCCAAAACCCAAGTGAAGTATCTCAAAATAACTGTCTCATCCCAAGGGTCCCAACTCCGCTGACGGCATGTCAATCGGACGCTCGATTTACGAGATACGCCTGATTTTGTGTAACGGGTTCGGTCGGGTCCGGTAGGGGTCCGACCCAGCTGGCGGGTCCGGCCTGCCTGGAAACCTGGCCCGCATGCAGGCCGATTCTCCTGGATGGCGGCGCCGCCCGGTCTTCCAAAATAGCCGGCTAGAGCCGGTCATTACGCTCTAGCCGAGCGGCCCGAGCGGGCCGCTCAACTCCCCGCGCGATGCGTCGACGCTGCGCCATTCCACCCACTGTGGCCCGGCTGGCCGTAGCTCACGCTGTCGCGGTGCCTGCGGGCACCGCAATCCCCACGCGACCGGTCACTGGCGCTGCCGCGCCGGAGGTGCCGCATCGGCGGGTGCTTCCGTGGGCCACCAGAGATGCTCTGTTGGTCCGTTTTATTTCCCGTCTGTGCCTACGGGCCTCCCAGGACGCCGCCTTCACCATGTGGCTCTCGAAATCACATTGTCGATATGTTCGTTGATCCACCTCAAAGAACGCACCAACAATAAGTTCGACGGAGGGTCCGGGCCTTGTACGGTTCGGCCTGTGCCCTCCGCGTTAGCATTATAACATGGGAAGGAATCATTCAACTCAAGATAATGATTAACCCAAATCAATTTCACGCAACAGGAACCTGTAAGAACGAAAGAATCATGGATCAACCCGTTAGTCAGTTGATTTGTGTTTTTCGTATTATTCAAGAATGATGAAGAGAAATGTTTTAAACGCATAAACAATTAAACCTCCTACCTTGAAATCATTGGAAAATGCTATAGATGGGGGAGAAGAATCTGCGTTCGAAGGTGTTCATTGATCCCCGATCGAATCCTCAACGGCGTCGTTCGTTCCCCGTTCTTCATTGGAGAGGGTTTTCGCCGACGCTTCGTCAAGAGTTCTCCCACGGTTGTCCAATCCCTCTCACCAATGGTTTGATTAACATTTTAAAGTTAAAAAGTTTAACTCTCCGCTCATGAATGTAGTTCATTAATGAATTAATTAAAGAATCCATTAATTACCCGAAGGTGCGGCTACACAACCAAGTGTAACAGGTTATTAAATGACTTCATTTAATGACTTGTTAACTCTGCGGTCCCGCCACCGTCGCTCAACAGTTTTAAAGAAAGAATAAAATAATTTTTAGTTATTTTATTTTATTTTTTTCTTGTAAAGTACAAAAATTAACTTTTTCGTCCGACCATTTCCGGTCAAAGTTAAGCTTCGCCTAAGCGAATCTCGGCGCTGTGAATTCAACGATGCCCTCATATTTTTAATCCGAGCACCGGTTCAAAAGATAGAGATTCACGCCCACACGTTTACTGAATGTACCTTAGAAAAAGTTCAAATTTATGTTCTGGGCTCTCCGGGCCTCAGAATCACATGCCGTCAATTTTCACAGTCTCATAATAATTCCATATAATTAAAAAAAATTATATGGAATTTCCGGGTCTTTATAGTCGGGGAACCCTAATTGGGTATTTTAGACATCCACTATATAATTTGAAGACGAAGCTCATTCCATGAACAATTTATCAGTCGGAATCGAGAACTTCTCTCTCCTCCTGAATCCTAGAGAGAGGAAGACTCTAATCGAGCGAAAAATCCAAGAATTATTTTTTCGGATCGAAGGCACAAGATCGTGGTGATTGTCACAACGTCGAAGAGATATTCAAATCTCCATGCTAACACCTGAAATTCAACAAATGACATGTGCATAGATTCTTGAAGTGCATGTGAATGATCTAGAGATGTTCGACCTTGGATCCTTCGAGCAACAATCGTCGAAGAAGAACGATAGACGAGTGCACTTCAATTCGAACGTGGTAATCATTCTATTTTAATTTATGTGCTTTGATTAATTCACGTGAGATCCTCGTACCGTATTGGGGCTCAAATCCCTGAAGGCGATGAAGTTTAGTAGCTTCGGTGATGAAAATTTTAAAATCCCCAACCCACCAACTTCCGCTGTGCGACCCGCTATCTTCAATTGGTATCAGATGTATCACATGTTTTTTTTAGATAATAAAAAATTATTTTCTTTACATTTAAGTAGAGGATTTGAAATCGGTCCCAACAGATCCAACGATGCTTTGATCCGATCTCAGATGACCAAGTTACGACCATCCGAAAAAATTATGGATTCAAAGTGGTTGTTTTTCGGGTATTAAAATTGAAAAACGTATATATATATGTTGATTATACTCAAAGACAACCAGCGATGTAATTTAGGCCATTTCTCGAACACCAGCTGAACTATCGGTTACCAGAAAAGTTTTTTCCAGCCGGTCAGATTTTCCACCGCTTTGTGGAAAATCTGAATAAATAATAAATAAAATAATAATATAAAAGGGGTGAGGGTTCTGATTTCCAAAAATCATTGTTTTTTCTGTTAAAAAAATGAATTTAAAAAGGGTCTTTTAAAAAATTGCAACACGCGACAAGTCGTTGTCGCCATCTTGCTGTCGGCTGGTCGGCTGGTCGCCGCTGTGTTAGGTGACTGGAGCCCACACCCTGACGCGGGAGATGCCCCAACTGCGAGGTAACCCCCTGCCACGACCTCCCTTGGGTACCGTCGGACTGGATCTACCTGACTCGGAACGGGTTTGGGTGGGATTTCCTGACCCAAAACAGCCTTGGGTCTGCCTGGCTCGAAACGGGTCTGTGGGGTTACGACACGACCCACAATGGGATTGGGTGGGGTTTCGGGGCTCCAGAAATTTTTATATAATAAAAAAATAATTGAATTAATTAATTTAATTTTTAGATTAAATTAATGAAATATTATTTTTTTTCTTTAGAAAATATAATATTTTAATACTCTGAAAAAAATTACGTTAATTTGGATATTAAATTAATTAATTAATTAATTTAATTTTTGGAATTAAAATTAAAATAATATTGTGATTGAATAAATTATCTGAATTTAATTAATTCATTTAATTTATTTTTAAGTCCTCATATTTTAAATTTTCTGTAATTTAATTTTATCGCAATGACTGGTCTTGAGCACTGACCAAACCTGTGTATGCCTGGTTTTTTTATTTAATTTTTTATTACCTGCGTGCGATTTTTGTAATAAGTAGTTAATTTTTATGACGGTCTGTGCATCATCTTTTTTTCGGTCGATATGTTTAAAGGTATTTGCATCCAATTTATCTGTCTGTATTTCCTTTATGCATTGTTCATTATTTTATGCATGTGCATGTTTATTGTGAGAACACATAAAATGATAAATAAGAAAAATGCATAAAGACGTGATGAATATTTTTCTATTAATATTCAGTTGTGAGTGTGACAATATAATATGAACATATTAATAGAAATGGATTACATTCGTCAGAAAAAAGTATTAAAACTGACACAAAAATATTCAGTCCCAAACGCCTTCAATTGTTTGAATTTGAACAAAATCGGGTGTTTAGGGTGCTCATTAGCCAAAGTTGAGGGTTCCTCATACTATCAAAGAGTTCTTATGAGAGTGAAGATTTTACTTAACTAAAGTTGATATTAAAGAAGTAGCCAAAACTATCTTGTTGCAACTTTTGAGGCAAGCGTTGATTAAATCAAGTTTATGATTTTAGAAGTTGTGAATTCACTCAACAAATCAAGGAACTGTTAGTATAGAGGGTTGCTAGAGTTCAATAAAATAGTGAGAAACATTTAATGATTTAATTAATTAATAACTAATGTTTAATCAATAATCAAGATAAAAGTACTAATCTATTAGATTTTTTTTTGCAGAAAATGATAAGTAATAACACAAGTACACTATGATAATATTGGACAAAAAAAATATCCAAACTAGCATGAGTTTCCAAAAGGTAGTGTAGGCGCTTGCACAAAGTACTACGACATCCGAAATTCAAGATGTTGGTGTCCCCAATACCTGTTAAGCTACCTTAGGAAGCGAAGGTGTTAAAAATGATTACAGGAGACTCATGTATGATGCATATGATGGTTATGTCATAATGATATCATCAACATCCAATGTAAGTTATGGATACTGCATCATGACATGAATGATATTGCATGTAGTCTCATCTCCGAGAAGCTTGGGAGGAGAAAGTGAAGCGCACATATGAATAAATAAGGTTCTCCAAGCAATAAGAACATTAAAGAAAGGTTAATCTTTAGTTCTTATGATGAACAAGTTGAAAGACAAGGAGAAAATGCCAATGACAAGCGTAATGTCAAAGACACCTTCACAACGTCCTTCAAAGAAAGAGGTATTAAACGGAAGGTTATTTTCTTCGCATATTGCAGAACCCTCGGTTTCATGTAATTAATCCTTTATTTATATATTTTAAGTATATAAAGTATTTGGGTTAAGTTTGGGAAGGTTTGGAGGAGTTTTGGAAAGTTTTTGGGGCTTTTTTGGAGGTGCATAGTTTTAGCACGTTTAGTAGAAACAGTGAAACACCTCTAGGAAACCGTGTAAGAGGAAACATAGGTCACCGAACAGGCGCACGGTTGGCACATAGTTTGGCCAAACCGTACGGCTACCCAGGTGAAACCGTGCAAAGTGGAACAAAGGGGATGAACACGGTTGACGCACAGTTTACCTAACCATGCGATCTAACTGTGTAAGGGGTGGCTTAAGGCAGTCACACCCACATGGTTGGCGCAACCGTGCGACCTAACCATGCGACGTATAAGTGGCCCTCCTTAAATTCTGGATCTAATTCAAATTAGACCCTCAACATCTCCTTTTTTCCCTAAACAAACCATAACTCGAGATCCTCTTCCTCCTAAGGTTATAGAAACCTTTCCCTTCAATTCAGGAGCAATCCGTTGGCGAATCTTGGTGTGTTGGAGGCTGGATTCCTTGGTAAGTGATCGTTCTTAGTTGTTTTCCTTAGATTTCATCTTCTTCCCTCTCTTGGATCCATGGATATAATTCTTCGGGGATAGATACATGTTGTGAGATTCCAATCATGACGAGATATGATTGTTTGGGTGATAGGTAAGAAGATCTAAGATGAGTTTTTGGAGTTTTAAGCTGAGTTTATTGAAGAATTTGTGTCGTTCTTTGTTTTCACCTAAGTTTGTGAGGTAGGTGGCTTCACTCTCGACTCCTCTTATTATAAATTGAAGGCTTAGTTTCAAATTGTTTGAATTGCTTGAAATTGATTGTGAAATTGATGTGCAAATCTTGGTAGAAACCCTCTTTAGCAATGATTTATGAAATTGTGGGAAATTGGTTATTGTGAAAACTGCTTTGTTTTCATGATTTTAAAATGATGAATTTAAAATATGACTTCGTTTTAATTCATGTAAATGGTTTGATATAAAGGGTTTCAATAAAAGAAATGTTTTATTGAAATGACTTAAAATGGTTGATTTGGCATGATATTTGGTAGAAACGATTTGTGTGTGTTCATTTGCATTGACGTGACCCTGTAGAAGGGGTGTGTACTGTTAGGGTACTTGGTATATTGTTACCTTGTAATGACTTGGTAGATCGATGAGAGGCTTCTCATGAGTATAGAACTGTCATCTGAGCATGCATGTGTGAATGCGTGGAATGAGATGGGTTTTGCCAAATGAAATGTGAGAAATGGTTTCAAAGAATTGTTGGTTGCTTCCCTTGGAAATTGGTTGTTTTGGAAAATGGTTTGGCTTCGATATAAACCGTTTTAAATTGTTTTTGTAAATTGTTTTATATAAATGTGATAACATGTTCTATGATAGTGGTGTGAGTAGGGAAATCATTTGGGAAAATTCTACTGATATGTGTGAACTGGTAAATTTGAGATTGTAAGCCTTCAGTTGCTAGAGACTGAGAATAAATGAAATTTTCCTTTTTGTTATAGAAATGGCACCAATTTGGCGTAGAAGAAACCAACTGGAAGAGGCTGCTGAGAATGTGGTTGCACCCTAGCCATAGGTGAACCAATGACTGGTTTAGAGTATTGTCTAGGCTTTTCAAGTCATGGATAGAGGGAACAAAAGAGATGAACCAAGACAAGTAGATCATTCTGTTTAGATCTAGAAGCAGAATCCATCCATTTTTTGGGGTGATTCGGAACTAGAGAAAGAAGATGTGCGGCTAAATAAGATGAATCAAATCTTTGATTTCTTAGGCACACCAGCTGAGCTGAAAGTCAAGTTGGAAATGTATATGTTAGAGGATCTTGCACACCAGTGATGAGATTTAGCAGTTCATGCTAAATTGGACAGACATTGCATGAGATGATTTTGAATAATTGTTCAACAAACAATTCCATATTCACATGTTCAGAATTGCTAGAATGGTGAACTTTTTCATCTTGAAGTGGGAGAATCTCTCAGTGACAATATATTTCTAAATTCATGATTTTAGTCCGCTTTGCACCCGAAGTTGCTGCAAGTGAATCCTTGAAGGAACACATTTTTTAATCAGAGTTGAGTCTAGAGATTCACTCGAATATTGTCATGCTTTGTATAACATATTATACAAAGATGATCAATAGAGTGACAATGGAAGAAAAAGACATCTCAAGAACTACGGTTGGAGGAAGCATGTTGATACTTATGGGAAATGGTGAGAACTCTAATGATGAGAATAAGCGGAAGAGGGAAACCTATTTCCAAGTGAGAGTGTTGTAATAGTGGGTGCCCTAGACCCAACTTGAAAAGCACTTTCAATTACTATATCATGGATACAGTGAGTTATACATGATGTATACTTACCATTATAGTGTTGATATTTCTGCGTCCACTATTAAAATGGTGATGCCCATAGATTATTGTCATATCAAAAAGTTATAGCAGTTCTCAGGTTATAATGAGAACCTTGAGATACTATGACATTGATGTTAAACATATTTCCTATGGTCTAAATACATCATATTGATTGGACACAGTTGATGTTGGACTATTAGGTGCTGGGGGCTCGTAAGCATTGAGACTTTTTCTCATGAAGTTCGCACTTGGTGATCTCTAGTAGGTGAGATCATGAAGACATACCCGCCAATAAGAACACCACATGTTTTAGGTGTTATTGGATGTTTCTATCTACATACATATGTATTGGTCTCCTAACTTGAGATCATTATCAATGTGTGCCATTTAATCACATACTTTAATGCAACATAAAAACCATGACATTGAAGTCATGGTGAGGTAGCTTATGTTGGGTGCGTCATTGATGGTATGACATTGATTGAATGATCAAGATAGAATTTATCGCTTCTGAGTTGAGACCTGAATCTGGATCCCCTCCACTGGTGCCCCGTGCCCGGTTCAATACATGACCTCAAGCGCATTTCCCCAAACGCCAGAGGCTGCCGACTAGCAGCGAGGGCCTTGGTAAGTTATTGGGGAAACTATGCCCTCACTTGGTAAGGTATACAAAGAAAAGAAATTAATAGTAAATAGCGGAAGCAGTAAACAATACGCAACAACTAAAACCAAACAGCGGAAGCAATGAATATATAGAATGATGATAATGATGCAGCAGGTACAAGTTTCTAAGAAAAGCAGCAAACACAACAACGTGCTGAAATACAAGTAAAAAAACAAAGTACTAAAATAACAACAACTCCTGCAGCATCGCAAGGCTAAGCTTGGTCCCTTGCTCTCCAGCTCCAAGCAATCAAGTACCAGAAGTAGAAGGGCGCTTGCACTTATCTATACCTGCAACAACAAAGTCTGCTTGGGCCCAAAAGCATGGCCCAAACAGGGTGTGAGATACAATCCCAGTAGGCAATCACCCAAAGATTTGTTCCTAACAGTCAATGAATACAAGGCAAGTAAAAGTGCAGGAAGTAGTAAACATGAAAAGCACACAATAGCTACAATCCATAGTTCTAGCATATAAAGTACACAAGTAAAAAACCAATAACAAGTAGAAAACAGGTAACCCTCTGGGTAGCTCTCACAGCCTAACCCCTATGATTCAACCTACAAGTACTAGCAACCCTCTAGAAGGCACACACAGTCTCACCCCTCTGGTTCAACTAAGAGTAGACTTTTTGAGGAAGCAATCACCATCAATCCCCCCTATAGTCTCGTATCATGCTAAAGGCTCTCTGGGGAAGCACTCAACGTCTCATTCCCCCTGTGGCCCACATCGAGGAACTACATACTCTCTGAGGAAGCACTCATCGTCAATTCCCCCTATGGTCTCGCATCGTATTAAAAGATACTCTGGAGAAGCCCTTACATCCATTCTCCCTATGGTCTACTACACTAGGTTCTCACAGTCCTATGTGAAATTAACATGCTCAGCGCATGTGTATCGCCCAAGTAAACCTCAAGAACTACTTGGCTATCAATATAAGGCACAACATCATAACAGCATAACGGTTCCACTATCCTACAACTAGGCATGACAACTGGAAAAACGCCTAATAAGCAAAAAATGCAAGGAAAATCACATGAACACCGTATAAGTTATCCAAACTCACAAGCAATTACCTCTACTTAAGCAATCAAGTAGAGCAGGCAAACAACAGGGAAAAACAGGAAACATGCAATACCTCGTTTAAGGCTATTGGTGAAATTTGCACAAAAATACTCAAAGAATTTCTACAGAAAGGCACAAACCACCTACCTCGATCCTAGGAGGTCGATATACGTGAACAACGATGACCGATTCTCCTTAGAATGTCGTAGATCTGAGAAAACGTCCAAAACACATAAACCACGATAGCTTGAGAAAGAGGAGGAATTTGAAAATAAGGCTCAAGTAGAAGGAAGAACTCACCGCTGAGATTCCAATGCAATCGACCGTGCTCGAATCATAGAACAGATGGAGAGGCGGGGGATCGTTGAAGATTCACGGATCTTCAGCGCTCTCGGACGAACGAAACCTAGAAGAAGACGTTTCTGTGTGTCAGGCGCGACCCCGGTCCGTTTAATGAAAAAAAAGAAAGTACACGGCGTGTACTAGGTCTTTCCACACTCTACCAAAATCAGCCTCCACGTCACCCCTACACACCGTGTGTGTGGCCCGGGCACGGCCAGCACACGACGTGTACTCAGAAAGTACACTGCGTGTACTTCAAAAATTTCCAGAAACTTTATTTTTCCCAAAAACTCCAGAAAAAGGAAAAAATACCTCAAATGAAGATCCGGGTTCTTACAAACTTCCCCCCTTAAATAAATTCATCCCCGAATTTTCCCTAGAGAGGCGTAGAAGAAGAATCCCCGAATAGCTCTGGCCACTGCGATCGAACCTCGACCTCCCTTTCCCAAGTCTCATCATGTACCTGCTCGTGCTGCCATAGCACCCATACCAGGGGAACAGACTACCCACGAAGAACCTTCGTACTGCGATCAACAATCCGTATAGGATGATCCTCAAATGATGCATCCACTTCAAACTCAACCTCCTCAGGCTGAAAGACTTGAGACGATTCTTAAAAGTAACGTCAGAGCTAAGAGACGTGGAAGACATCGTGCATGGCCTAGTACCTCTGAGGTAACTACATCCTATAGGCAACCGGCCCAACTCTCTTCAACACCTCAAACGGCCCGACGTAACTCGGTGAAAGCTTACCCTGTCTCCGAATCCTCTTGTGTTCCAACCTCGGTGCGACACGCAGGAAAACCTGATCCCCGACCTCGAACTCTAGAGGTCGTCTCCGCTGATCAGCATAAGACTTCTGCCGAGACTGTGCTGTAGCCACCCTCTTCTGAATCAGCTCTATCTACTCTAAAGTCTCCTGAACAAGACAAGGTCCCAGCAAAGATGCCTCTCCTGCCTCCATCCAGCATAAGGGTGATCAGCATGACCTACCGTACAAAGCCTCGTAAGGTGCCATCTGAATAGTCACCTGAAAACTGTTGTTGTAGGCAAACTCCACCAGAGGAATATGATTCTCCCAAGAACCGCCAAAGTCTAGAATGCAAGATCAGAGCATATCCTCAAGCACCTGGATCGTACGCTCAGACTGACAATCTGTCTGGGGATGGTATGCTGTACTCAAAAGTACCTGTGTACCCAAAGCTCTCTGAAGCCCCTGCCAGAACCGAGAAGTAAAGCGCGCACCCCTGTCTGAAACAATGGAGTGTGGAACTCCATGCAGACGCACAATCTCTCGGATGTACAATCATCCCAGATCATCAACACTGAAGGTCTCTTTGATCGGTATGAAGTGAGCAACCTTCGTAAGCCTGTTGACGACAACCCAAACAACATCGTTACCTCGGGGTGACCTTGGCAACCCTGTCACGAAGTCCACCGCGACATCGTTCCACTTCCACTCCGGAATGGGTAACTGTTGTAAAAGGATTGCTGGTCGTTGATGCTCCGCCTTCACCTGATGACAAGTAGAACATCTCATGAAAAAACCAGCAACATCCCTCTTCATACCTGGCCACCAGTACCGGCGATGAAGATCCTGATACATCTTGGTGATGCCAGGATGAACTGCCCAAACCGAGGAATGAAAATCCCGCATCATCTCCTCACGTATGTCTGTTGGAACCCATACGCGTCCCTGGAAATGCAAGATCTCATCCTTGCCCACTGTCCATTCCAGGAAGAGGTTCCTCTCCTGACACACTCTCCCACAGGACTAAGCCTTCTGAGTTTGATAGCTGCCTCATCCGTACCCGATCCAGTAGTGTTGAGGTAACAGCTACAGAAGATAGGAAAGTCTGTCCCTGTTTGTCATGCATCTCCAGATGCATCTCAGAGAACAGAGCCATAAGATGCCACTCACTACTGGCCTCCTAAACTGTCTGAATCTGAGTTCTCCTGCTCAACGCATCTGCCACTGCGTTTCCCTTTCCCGGTGTATAGGCAAGCTCGAAATAAAAAGACTGAAGATACTCAACCCACCTACGCTGTATCAGATTCAGATCACACTGAGTGAATATGTACTTGAGACTCTTGTGGTCGGTGAAAACCACAAAGTAGTCTCCCAGAAGGTAATGTCTCCAACATCGTAAGGCATGAACAACATCTGCCAACTCCAGATCGTGCGTCGGGTAGTTCCTCTCATGAGGCCTCAACTGCCGAGACCTGTACGCAATGACTCCATCTCTCTACATAAGCACAACGCCCAGCCCGATACCTGAAGCATCACAATAAACTGTGTAGCTCTTTCCTGGCTCTGGCAAGACTAGTATCGGTGCTGACGTCAGCCTTCCCTTCAGCTCCTGAAAGGCTGAATCACAAGAATCTGACCATAAGAACTTCACCCCTTCTTGGTCAAGCCTATCAAAGGTGCTACTAGGCGTGAAAAGTCCTGAATGAAGAATCTGTAGTATCCATCCAACCTTAGGAAACTTCGTACCTCAAAAACGTTCTTCGGCTGCTCCCAGGAAACTACAACTCTCACTTTTTCTGGGTCCACAGATACCCCTGCCTCTGAGATGACATGACCCAAGAAGTGAATCTGATCCATCCAGAAGTGGCACTTTGAGAGTTTAGCATAAAGCTGATGCTCTCTTAGTGTACTCAAAACGATCTCAAGATGAGTAGCATGGTTGTGTCGAGTGTGCGAGTACACCAAAATATCATCCACAAAGACCACGATGAAGGAATCCAAGTAAGGATGGAACACTCGGTTCATCAGTGCCATGAAGACTACAGGCGCGTTCGTGAGACCGAACGACATGATTGTATACTCGTAGAGACCATACCTTCTCTTGAAGGCTGTCAGAGGTATATCTGATGGTCTAACGCGCAACTGATGATAACTAGACCTCAAGTCGATCTTCGAGAACACCCGGGCTCCTCAAAGATGATCAAAGAGGTCATCGATCCTTGGCAAGGGATACCGGTTCTTGACCGTCAACTGGTTCAGCTTCCGATAATCCACACAAAGCCGAAGGGTACCGTCTGCCTTTTTCGCAAATAGGACCGGAGAACCCCAAGGAGAAGTATTGGGTTGGATGAAACCCTTTGCCTGCAACTCCTCCAACTGCTTCTTGAGCTCCTACAACTCAGGTGTAGCCATCCTATAAGGAGGAATGGACACCGGTGCTGCTCCTGGCACGAGCTCAATAGAAAAGTCTACCTCACGCTCCAGAGGAAAACCCGAAAAGTCATCTAGAAAGACATCTATGAAACGATCCACCACTGGAGGAAGATCCAAATGTGAAGTCCCCTGATCATCCAGATAAAGACTATCCATCTAGGCCGTCACCCTTCCTAGCCCATGATGCTTGAGTCCTTCTCGAATCGCCTGAACATACCATTCACCTCTATGAAGAAAATATTCCCCCTCTGGTGAGACAAAACTCACCCTATGGTGATAATAATCGACGACTGCCTGGAAGGGAACCAACCAGTCCATCCCAAGAATGACATCATAGCCTGTCATCTCTAGGACGTAGAGGTCCCATAAGAAATGACACCCTGCAACCTCGAGAGGGCACTCTCGACACTGGCGTACACTAGATGTCCTCGTCCCCAAAGGTGTGTCTAGTGTTGACGAGTCGGCAGAAGAAAAGATACAGAGCCCAAGGCTATCCACAACGATAACAGAGATAAATCTATGCATAACACCAGTATCAAAAAGAGATGAAGATAAAAATGAGGCTACTAAAATCGTACCTCGAACTGTAGAAGGGCTGAGATCCTGCTCCTAATAGGTCTGCTCCACGGCGTAAGACTGGCCTGCACCACGGCCCTGTGCCCCTGGCTGACCACTCTGAGCTGATCCACCTTGCTGGTACTGAGGGACTGGTGGCTGACCGCCACGGCCTCGACCTCCACCTCGACCCGAACGGCCTGAAGAACTCCAGTTCCCCGACTGGTGAGAAACTGGTGCTGCTGCTCCTGAATGAGGAGTCATGGAAGAACCCCGGTCACCAGCTGCTAGTGAGAAAACCTGGCAGAAATGCTGAAGGTGAACCATCTTGCCGCAAGATCGGCACTCCATGGGGTCCCTTTGGCACTGCGGCCTCATGTGCCCTAACCGGCCACACTGGTAGCATACTACCTGGATACTTGAAGATGTATCTCGCTTCCTCAGATCACCGCGCGTAGACTCCCTACAATACTTCTTGCTGTCATCTGGAGGAAAACTAGCTCTGGAAGCAAAACCAACCTAGCTCGTAGCTCTAGAGTCTCTCAGATTGAGCTCCTCAATCAGTGCCTAGTTGACGATGGAAGTGATGGAAGTCAACTGGAAGAGATTCACATGTGAGCGGATCTCCCGCCTGAGACCATCCTCAAACTTCCTTCCTAAGAACATCCCGTACCCACCCTGGAGGGGTGTGAAATGCTGCAGCTCAGTGAAACGAGAGGAGTACTCCATAACAGAAAGAGTACCCTGCTCTAAGCTCATGAACTCTCGGGCTCGGTCGGCCCTCAGGGTCTCCAGGTAGAAGTAGTCATAGAACACGCACTGGAACTCCTCCCAAGCCATAACCTACTGATGACCCGCCTGTGAGATCACGTCCCACCACCTCTTGGAAGAGTCTCCGAGCATGTAGGTAGCGATCTTGACCCGCCTCTCTGGAGGCGTCTCCAGATGCTCGAAGATAGTCAGCATGGCTTCCAGCCACGACTCTGCAGCCTGTGGTCCTCCTTCCCCCAAGAAAGTAGGAGGATACTACTGCTAGAAAACCCGCATCAAGTCTTCCATAGACGTGGAAGGAGGCGATGCTCCCTGGAAGGTCTGCATCATCCTCATAAAACCTTCCCTAAACTGTACATCAGCGCCTGCGACTGGTATGACAGCCGGTGCCAAGGCTGGCCTGACTGGAGGATCGGCAGGAAGTCCCTGATCAACCATATCTGGCGTCTGATCACTGCCTGACGACATACGTACAACCAGAGGACATCTTGGAGGCATAGCTCTGAAAGATCAAAAGCACACCTTAGATCAGAAAAACAAGGACAGAGAACAAAAGAGTACAAAATGGGAACAGGGAAAGGAAAACACACAAGTTTACAAAACACGACTACACGACATGTATAAAAACTACTCAACGTGTCTTCTTAAGCCACTGACATGGGCGTGTACCCCTACCCTACAGGTCATGTAACACCTCAAACTACACGGCGTGTTGGCCCAACACACGGTGTGTACTTGAAAACTGTTCCCCTCCCCGAGTCTCCTTACACGGCTATCCCACACGGTCCGACTTAACCCGAGACTACACGACGTGTTCTGAAAAACCAAGACCTGTACTAGACAAGGCTTCGACAGCCCGTGTTGTTAAACACACGGCCGTCTACACGGCTGAACCTTACACGACATGTTCCGAACAAACACAGCGTGTATAGGTGAAGGTGACACCATCCCGTGTTGTTCATGACACGACCGAGTACCTGAACAAGATTACACGGTGTGTGCCGAAAACACACGGCGTGTCTAAGAGAAGGTAACGCCGAACCGTGTTGTTCGTGACACGGCTGGGTACCTGGAAAGGACTACACGGCGTGTTTTTTTATAACACGGTGTGTTCTACTCGAGCTTCCCCGACCTGTTTTGTTAGTGACACGGCCGAGTACACGGCTCCGAACTACACGGCGTGTACCTACCGTACACGGCGTGTTCCTGAAGTTATTTATACAACAACGTGTCCCTGCTCACATGGTCAGTGACACGGTCTAAAAACTACACGGTGTGTAGTCAAAAATTACACGCCGTGTATTATGGGTTTTTCTGGGCAGTAGCTCAGAAACTGCACAGAAGCCCAGAAAACACAGAAAACAAGGCAAGGAGGTGCCAATTTCCGATTCGTGAGGGCCCATAACACCTCAAGAATCAAAATTTGGCATTCATTTAAGCAAGGTAGGAAACAAACAATACTTTAACAAGGCAGCAGAGATTCTATCAAGCATCTATCACAATAGCATGCATAATCTACACAAAGTCTATCACAACAGCATGCAATTGCTAATTCACCCTAGATGGCATGGCAAGAATGCATGGAATGTGATTTCTACAAGTTCCTATATGATGCATGAGATGAAATACCCTCATCTCATTGGGTTGTGATAGAAATAGAACCTCCATCATCAAGGAAATAACAACATAAATCATGTGAATCACCCTAGGTGAAATCATATCAACCGTAAAATCTCAAAACCAGCAAACTACAATTAACGAGGTAGTATGGATTTTCCCTGTACACGGGTTAGATACTCCCGATCATAGCTTAATACCAAGTACTGAATCCATCCTATCCCTGGCTAAAGTCTCCAAACAGTAAAGCAAGAGAAAAAAACTGCTCTGATACCACTTTGTAACGACCCAAATCCGGAGCCCCTCCACTGGTGCCCCATGCCCGGTTCGCCACATGACCTCAATCAAATTTCCCCAAATTCCAGAGGCTACCGACTAGCAGTGAGGGCCTTGGTAAGTTATTGGGGAAACTATGCCCTCATTTGGTAAGGTATACAAAGAAAAAAAATTAACAGTAAATAGTGGAAGCAGTAAAAAATACGCAGCAACTGAAACCAAGCAACGGAAGCAATGAATATATAGAATGATGATAATGATGCAGTAGGTACAAGTTTCTAAGAAAATTAGAAAACACAACAACGTGTTGAAATACAAGTAAAAAAACAAAGTACTAAAATAACAACAACTCCTACAGCATCGCAAGCCTAAGCTTGGTCCTTTGCTCTCCAGCTCCAAGCAATCAAGTACCGTAAGTCGAAGGGCGCTTTCCCTTATCTATACCTGCAACAACAAAGTCTGCTTGGGCCCAAAAGAATGGCCCAAACAGGGTGTGAGATACAATCCTAGTAGGAAATCACCCAAAGATTTGTGCCTAATAGTCATTGAATACAAGGCAAGTAAAAGTGTAGGAAGCAGTAAACAGAAAATCACACAACAGCTACAATCCACAGTTCTAGCATATAAAGTACACAATTAAACAACCAATAACAAGTAGAAAACGGGTAACCCTCTGGGTACCTCTCACAGCCTAACCCCTATGGTTCAACCTACAAGTACTAGAAACCCTCTAGGAGGCACACACAGTCTCACCCCTCTGGTTCAGCTAATAGTAGACTTTCTGAGGAAGCACTCACCGTCAATTCCCCCTATAGTCTCATATCATGCTAAAGGATCTCTAGGGAATCACTCAACGTCTCATTCCCCATGTGGCCCGCGTCGAGGAACTATAGACTCTCTGAGGAAGCACTCATCGTCAATTCCCCCTATGGTCTCGCATCGTATTAAAAGACACTTTGGAGAAGCCCTTACGTCCATTCTCCCTATGGTCTACTACACCAGGTTCTCACAGTCTTGTGTAAAATTAACATGCTCAATGCTTGTGTATCGCCCAAGTAAACCTCAAGAACTACTTGGCTATCAATCTAAGGCACAACAGCATAACAACATAACAGTTCCACTATCCTACAACTAGGCATGGCAATTGAAAAAATGCCTAATAAGAAAAACATGCAAGGAAAAGCACATGAACACTGTATAAGTTATCCAAATTCACAAGCAATTACCTCTACTTAAGCAATCAAGCAGAGCAGGCAAACCACATGGCAAAACAGGAAACACGCAATACCCCGTTTAAGGGTATTGGTGGAATTTGCACAAAAATACTCAAATACTTTATACAAAAAGGCACAAACCACCTACCTCAATCCTAGTAGATAGATATACGTGAAAAACGACGATATATTCTCCTTAGAACATCGTAGATCTGAGAAAACGCCCGAAACACATAAACCACGATAGCTTGAGAAAGAGGAGGAATTGGAAAACAAGGCTCAAGCAGAAGGAAGAACTCACCGCTGTGATTCCAACTCAATCGACCGTGCTCAAATCGGAGAACAGACAGAGAGGCAGGGGCTCATCAAAGATTCATGGATCCTCGATGCTCTCGGACGAACGAAACCAAGAAGAAGACGTTTTTGTGCGTCAAGCGCGACCCCGGTCCGTTTAATGAAAAAAAAGAAAGTACACGACATGTACTTTTAGAGTACACGACGTGTACTAGGTCTTTCCGTACTCCACCAAAATCGACCTCCACGTCACCCCTACACACCGTGTGTGGGGCCCGGGCACGGCCAACACACTTTCGAGCCGAAGAAGAGTACACGGTGTGTACTTCAAAAATTTCCAGAAACTTTATTTTTCCCAAAAACTCCAGAAAAAGGAAAAACATACCTCGAATGAAGATCCGGGTTCTTACATTGAGGAAGTGATATATTGGGTCTCGTTGATCAGGATGGTAGTACCTTCATAAATCCCTGACCATGGTAGTCGAAGGTAAGTCCGACCCATTAAATCAAAAAACAATAAAGCATAAAAAGATGATGAAACAAGTGTGCATTTTGCTTTATGAAATATCACATGATAAATAGATTATATTACACAGTGTATGTTCATAGGATGATTAACATTGCTATAATTATTCCTCATCTCTTTAGGGTTCATGATGGGTTGCTAGATTTTGCTCTTAGTTTGTGAATACTATTCACTACTATTGAGATAAGGGCCTAGAGGGTCATGCACAATAGCGCATTCAAGAATCTACCTTATTCAGGCGAATAGGTATATAGGGCATGGAGGGACCCACTATAGGGTCTGAGAGTTGTACAAGTTTTATTGATCACGAACAAATAAATAAATTCATTATTATTCAAGTATATAATAATTGGGTTGAATTTATTTATTAAAAGTTTTTATAAGTTTTTATGTAAATACAAGGAATAATATTATATGAATGAATATTATTTTAATATTCAAGGTTCATTTAATATTAGAGAGAATTACGAGCCGGGTTAATGACTTGGGTTTATCACGTAATATATTTAATATATATTACAAGTCTTTGATAAAATATAAATAATATTTATGACACAGTTAGTTCGTCATAATTATTATTTATTACTTATTTACTATACATTAAATATATAGGGGTTGGGGAACCATAACCGGGTATTTTAGACATCCACTATAAAAGTCGAAGGAGAAGCTCATTCCATGAACAGTTTATCAGTTGGAATTGAGATCTTCTATCTCCTCCCAAATCCTAGAGAGAGATGCTCTAATTAAGTGAACGATCCAAGAACGCCTTCACAGATCGAAGACATGAGATTGTGGTGATCGTTGTGCCATCGAAGAGATTGTCAGAGCTCCGAGCTAGCACCCAGAATTCAATAAATGAGGTGCGTGCAAATTCTTGAAGCGTGTGTGGATGATCTAGAGGGGTTCGATCTCAGATCCTTTGAGCAACGATCACCGATGATGGGTGACAGATGAGTGCACTTCAATTCGAACGTTTTACTTGTTCTATTTTAATTTCCGTTCTATGATTAATTTAGGTGAGATTCTAAAATCATATCGGGTCTCAGATCGTTGGAGCCGACATAGTTTCATAGCTCTGATGATGAAAATTTTAAAATCCCCAGTCCATCGACTTCCACTGCGTGTCCTGGTACCTTTATTCGGTTCCATGAAATTGAAGGTCTAATCACCATCTCCATGTGACACTCAAGTCACCACCATGATCCTGAAAACCGTTCGCTTCCCAAGGAAGATGACACCAGATCAACCCGAAATCCAGACCTAAAGAAACCTATACAAGACACGAAGACTACATACCCACCAAAATGACTATGTAGGGTGTGATCTGAAGCTAGTAGGATACCACCATGAGTTCGTTTCATTTCTTTTAAATATGGAACCAATTATGCTAGATTGAAAAACATGGCATGACAAAATATGTTTTCATTTCCTTTACAAATCATGAGAATAATCAAAACATGAAGCATGCACTTCCTCAAAGTGTTCCATTTGTAAAAACATTTCACAAATATGGTTCTTTTCCAAAACAATACCAATTTCAAAAGAAACCAAACCTTTATCTTTAAAACATCACACCTTTGAAAATAGACCCACACATAGTTTCAAATATTTCAAAAAATCCAACTAAGGAAAACACTTTAAAAATAATTTCTCCCCTTTTATGTTAAAAGCTTTTACACACCCAACTCAAAGGTATGCAAGGAAACAAGGGAAACACTAGTGAAACACAACCAAAGAAGGTTTCAAATAATGCTAAAAATGGATGGAAAAAAACTTGTCAACATCAAAACTAAAATCAAAGAAGCATCAACACATCAAGTAAGTTCATCCAATAAAATCAACACACATTCCAGAATGTATAACAAAGGGAATAACATATGATACATATCATGAGGTGAATCCACAAGGTCTAATATGAAACTATGAGATGTGAAAAGTAGACCTACTGCTGACAGGTTAACGATCCACATTGGTCAATCGAATCACTCTCAACTAGTCTCATTGATGACACCCCACTAGCCAATTATTTCATTCAACTAGGGGCGAATTGTTATTGTGTAATCTCAACTATTTTAGACACGTCCTTTGACTTCTCACTTAGTAGCTTTGGATCCCCATGTAATAACCAAAGGAGATGGACCACTAAAAAACAATGTCATCACATGACAATAACAAGCCCCAAAGGCTAACATAAAAACCATGTTCTTCCCATATCCCGTTTTCCACCCTTATAAAGAGACCCAATACATATGCACATCATGAGTTACATATCAAACGTTCATCTCATGGATACACATAACATCATCAACAAACTAAGGGGCTCAATAAGGGCACAAACAACAATCAACTAAAATCATTTTACAAAGTGCCAACTGAGACTTCACTATTACCATTTAATAAATATACTTTTGGGAAATACCTTTTAAAAAAAAATTGGAATACAAATGAAAATCCAAGCACATATCAAATATGAATGTCAATAATCATAAAAAAACCACCCAAGGGAAACTCTATTTCACTTTATAAAACAACACCACCTCTTTTAAAATAATGGAAATCCTTTTTTTACACAAAAGGGAAACCCACTTTGAAAACTCCATTTGGTTTAAGTCCCAATGTACAAATTTTTTTCTCATAGAAAACCAACCTTATCATTTTATCAGACTTGTAAAATGCATAAAATACCCATTTAAAACCAAAGCACCATTTCACATATGAAATTCCATCCATTTGCCACCTGAAAACCAAAACAAGTCAAGGAAAGATTTAATAAATAAAACCTAGATAATAAATACCACAATTATCTAGGTTAAACATGTATTTAGAAAAACTCAAGCATCAATGGAACTCTCAAATAAATTAAAATGAAACGGAAACACCTACCTCAAGTGGTGGAACCTTGTCGTATTCAACAAAATTCACCAGAAAGGAACTCATACTTTAGATCACAACCATTTCAAAACAAAATCCCCAATTCCAACCAACCCTAACCAAGAAAATTAGTCAAGAATGAACACTAGGGCTAGAGGAGTTGGAGAAAAAGAGAGAAACCAAGAGAAAGGAAGAATAAGAGCTCATACCTCTTGATCCAGATGAAGAACCACTCCAAATCCACTTGGAGAAGCTTGAAGAAGGTGGGAGAATCCCTTAGATGGAGTTTGGGTTGTGGTGTTCGAATGAAGGCAGATTGTGGTGAAAGACTCAATTAAAAAGAAAGAGAAAAGACCAAAATACCCCAAATTGGGCAGACCACATGGTTTTCTCACACGATTTACCAAACTGTGTGCAGAACATGCATCTACCACTGTCCAGGGCTTCATGGTTGTCTCGCACAATTTCCTTAACCGTGAGTAGATCATGAACTCCCCTCTGATCAACTGAGAAGGCCACACAGTTTCTACTACACAGTTTCCAAACTATGCACCCCTGGAAAACCCTCCAAAACACCCAAAAATTCAAGCGGGAACACCCTGAGCTCAAAGGGGGAAACCACCACAAGATTATTACCAAGAAAGTGAAACCCTGGGGAATTACACTCATTATATAGATAATTTTGACCACTACCATCACACCGATGCTGTCACAAACCAGCTCGGTTACCCTGGTAACCTGATAACCAAGCCGACCCTGACATAGCCCAAAGGGCGTTCCCGATCCCCATGGGTCGGTGACTAGCACTTGACATCACACAACATGCAAGTGGGAATGATTTTTCCACCAACAATGCAGAAGAAAAGAAACAAGACAATATACATAACAAAAGAAACTCCACTGGGAGTAATATATTAGAAATAAATAAGGCATAAACCAGCCCAAAGCACTACAACCAAAGTACTAAAATAGGGAAAACATCCCAAGGTCCCGAGGAGCATAATTGGCCAAGCCCAATGCTCAACAGCTGGATCCACCTCCAAGAGATCCTTTCCCCTTGCTCAGACCCGGAAGGAGAAAGTGTATAAACACCCAAAGTCAAAAGTAGGGTGTGAGCTAAAAATACCAGCGGGGTCTCACCACATATTCCATAACAGATGTCAAAAATTGATTAACCAAAGGAATGATTTCAATTTTTTTAAGATAAACATGTTTGAAATTTTAAAGCATAAATAAAAAAATCATTCTATACAGTTCAAATGATGGAAAAATATTTTAAGAAATGACATTACAAAACTGATGGAATATTTCTAAAACAATGGCTTAAATAAAACAGTTACATAAAACAATTTAAGTAAAATCAGCAGACATGTAAAGTAGTTCAAAAGCATTGACATACATTTATATCTAAAATATAAATAAACAAGAGGGCAACATGGTCATCTACCAAAAGGTACGATAGTATTAAACATCTATAGGATTCCACACTCTCTATGTGAACTTAGGAAAATGTGTATACACACGTCCCTATGACACTGACCAAATGAGACTCGTCACCAACCCGTCGGGGATGTGACTTATCACAAGTATGTTTTAGAACGTTGTCGTAGTGTAGAGTGTATCCAAATAACTCACTAACTACCTAAGGATTTCATGTGCTCTTACATGATGGGTGAACTATTTTAATACTACTTAAAAATACGATCAATCTCATTCTTCCATTTCAAAAAATCCAATTCCTTTCCATTTAAAACCAAAACTGGTTTTATTAAAAAACATGCCTTTTTCACAAGATAAAACCACTGAGTTTCTATCAAATCATTTTAATCCATTTTCAAAAGTTTGAAATACATTCAAAACCAATTCTATCAATACAAAATTTATTTCCATAATTAAATTTAACAATTTAATTGAAATAATTTCCATCAAACCCATAATTTAAATTAAACAATTTAAATCAGTCAATTTCCATAAACACATCCAATTCAATGGAATTGGGGGTTTTCCAAATTTCCATTCCAAAACCATTTCAAATATCTCGATTCACTAGAATTGGGTTTTTATCAATTTAATTGAAATCAAATTTGAGCAATTGAATTTAAATAAAAAATTTAAATAAATCAAGCAATACAATGATAATCAATTTGGCTAATCGGAACAGAACCACCTACCTCAAGGTCATCGATGTCAGCGGAAAAGGTAAACCACCCTATGTGGTTCAATACACATCATCACGACCTTATTTTTGTAAGCGCCGACACACTAATGGACGATGTTCATCAAGGGTTCCTAGAACCACAACATCTATTTTATTTCACAAGTAAAATATTATATGCGATTACATTTTCTCTCTCCTGGATAATCTTTGGATTATCGATTTATGTTAACTCATGCAATCACAAGAAATATCCATAAGATTAATTAGAAACCTCATTTTATAATTATATCCCTTTATTTTATTTCCCAAGGAAATAAAATATTACACGCAATGACATTTTCTCTCTCCTGGATAATCTCTAGATTATCATTTTAAGTTAACACATGTGTTTGAAATTATACTTCAATATTTCATGCAATTACACATTGATAATTTTATATTTAATACAATTTTCCTTAACTTCCAAAGTAATTATATATATATATATCTAACTATATATATATATCTTTTGATAATCAAAATAAATAACATTAGATAATTTTAATAAATTATCCCAAGTGTGTTTATCGATATATATATATTAATAATTCATTATCTTTTAATAATCCAAATAATTATCATTTGATAATTTTAAATAATTATGCATTCAATAATTTTTTTGATAATTATTTTGGATAAAACGCATCATTGTCCTTTGATAATTCAAATCAATTATTGTTTGATAATTTTATAAATTATATCTCGATAAAACAAAGAGATTATCCTTCGATAAAACTTTTTAAGAATTATCCTCGATAATTTCATTAAAATTATTATTTTATAAGTTGCTGCAATTATCATTCGATAATTATTAATAATTATATTTTGATAAATTTATTTTAAAATAACCATTTAAAATGCGGAAAAGCAAATTGAATAATACACTGTTGTCTTAAAATCAAAAATATGATTTAGGTTCTTCTCGTCAAGACGAGTCCAACGACACCGACAATGCGTAATTCTGATCAATAACATATTAGTTATAGAAGATAGAATATTGAAATAAATAATGAAATAAAATAAAATTAAATAAAAAAATAAATGAGGAACAAACCTAAACACGTTCTACCCAAGGTAAAACCGAACAAAGAGATTGACCCAAGGAGTCTGAACCGATCATCAGCGATCTTTGCTGATCACACGCATGGTAGATCTGGAGTCCATGAGACTCATCATGATCAATCACAACCAAGAACCAAACGATTTGGGTATTTTATAAACCCAAAATGCATAAATGTTTAGTAAACCCAAACCCTCAATTTAATCTATGGTTTCAACCAAGAAATTAAACGGAGTCATTAATTTTACTCATTTAATGTGTTGCTAACTGAAACAGGGTCAAACGGTTAAAAATCGAAGCTTATGGAAAATGAATCATCCAACAATGGAGGTTTTGGTTTGGGGAAGAAGATGAACTATTGATTGATTTTTTATTAATTAATTAAATCAAAACAATTAATAAATATTTAATATATTAAATAACTTAAAATTACTTAGTCATATGACAGAACGTTCTTTGCATATAAAATTTATACCCCGCATAGGATAAACACCCCGTTCTAGACCCAACGGTGGTCTCAAATTTCTCAAATGATGAACCGTTTGAGAGATATTAATGATTAATTAATTAAAAATCAAAATAAATAATAATTAAAATAAAAAGAGTTATTTTTGTGAGCGAGGCATCCAAACACCCGACGGTTATAAATGTTATACCTTTTCTAGGTTAAACCTCTCATTCCAGACCCATCGAAGGTCTTGGATTTCCCATACGACATAAATTTTGGGAGATATTTAATTATTTTTAATAAATAATATATTAAATATTATTTAATAACTTTACCTCATGAGCGAGACATCCGAAATTCCAGTGTTTTCGAATGTTATACCCCTCCTAGGGTAAACACCACATTTCAAACATAACAGTATGCTCATATTTCTCATACGATGGAACGTTTTGAAGTTATTCAATTATTTTGAATAAATTTCCTGTGCTTAAAATAATATATTTAATATTTTTATTCCGTCCTCCCTGAGACTTTGCAGAACTCAGAAACTCATACTTACTCAGTGTTTAACTCAAAAAATATTTAATTAAATATTTTGAAGTATTAATTGAGCATTTTACCATTCCGTGGAATGTTTAACAAAAACACAAATTTTCACTAATAAACCATTTCCCCCCATTTAACGTAATAATAATTTAACACAAGAAGGTTTAGAAATACCTGAAACAATAATGGGATGTTACAAATGCAATATTGGAACAATTAAACACATATTTTTAAATGATTGACATAAACAACATAAAAGTAGTAAATAAAAAATAAATATACACATGTAGAAGGTTATGAAATTAGTAAATGATAAATTTTATTTGGTTATTCAGAAGGGTAAATGAAATCTGAAGCGAATCGAGACTCATAGTAAAGTTTTCTTTTCTAGATATCTTTTCTTTTCATATACTTATTCCCTATTGACCATCTTTTTATATAAATTTGATTTCCCACCTGTTTCACATCTTATATAGTGTTTTATCATATACTTTATTGCATTACTTGTCTCCTTAGCATCCTTATTAATTCTTAGTCCATAGGCTATTATGTTGATGTTTCCGACGCTTTCGCTAGGGCACGCCAACTGCGTGTATTGATGCTCATTGATGATCGCATTGTACCCTACATTCCCACTTTCCAAAGGCGAATGGAATCCATCACTTCCTCAATGATGTTTTCTCCTTGATCGAAACATGATGATGGGATGTCAGTTTCTCTTTTCATGGATTCCTCCTCGGAACTCATCACCTAGTTCGGGTCTCCCTCATAGATTAATATGTTGTTCGTGAAACTCATTCCTAGTGCCATCTCTTTGTGGACGTCGGTTAATTACGCTACTTCTGTTAGTACATTCCAAGGGGTCAAGTCAGGGCAGCAACCTTCGGTCAGGGGAGTAGTCACGTTGAGGCATCTGTGGCATGTCAGGATGCTGAAACACCAGAACACCTATATTCTTCCTCATCAGAGGGCTTCTCAAGGGTGCAGAAACCCAAGGCTTACTACATCAATCACATGGTATCTTATGTCGGAGGCATGTCTTCAAGGTTTTCCTCGACTTACCATATTTAACATGAGTCATTCCGCGAGTTTAATGACTTCCAGAGACAGATTAAACCAGGCAGAGGCATAATTTCGGGTACTGTAGCAGCACTATAACAGTACTGTACGGGTACTATAGCAGCTAGAACTATTCACCTTGGGCCACCGGTTTGGGCTTGAAGTCCTTAAGGCCTTAGGGCCACCTAGGCCTTCGAGTCAATAAGGATTTCGGGCCACCGTTAAGGTCTTTGGACCACCTCAAGGCCTTCATGCCATAATGTAGTTTCCCCAGACAAAATCTATAGAAAGAAGCAGCCCTAGAGGAGGATTCAGAGTAGAAACACTCACCAGAGCAGAACCAACAGATTTGGAAGAATGAGAGGGTATCACAACGCCATCGAGACCAGCCTGTGCTTGCATGGTAAGCTTAGCCAGACGACCATGCAAAGGTGGAGAGCTACCATCATGATACAGATGCTGGGGAGGGGAAGTTCCTTGTAGTTATAGTCTGGTTGAATTCCCTAAGACCTTCGGGTCATGTAATGTGTCTTAATCTTATGGTCAATGTAATCTCTAAGCCTACGGGCCTTGTAAGGGTTCCCCCTCATCCCTTGAAAGGGGGTTTATCAAAAATAAATAAAAATAAAGGTATTCGGGCCATTCAGGCATATTAGATTGATATGAACACTGACGAGAGTGGATCAGATGGGTACATCCTTAGGAGGGATCACCTGAACAGTTTACCATATGGATGAGTCAAAATGCCCAATGAGGACGAACATGAGATGGCATGTCCCAAAAAGAGAAGGTTTCACACTGTGAAGGCTGATCTGGACACCACAAATGGCGGATCAGGGAAGGTGGACCCCAAAAAGGGGGACACCAAGGTTTACCATTGGTTGGGATTGAACCTCGGGGAGGCTTCCTACATACCCTGTTTAGAAGTCAGGGATCAAATCCCACGTAGTTCGAAGGGGTGATTTGGGGCATACATATGGATAGCTTCCCGTCACAAGAGAGGAACTCTTGGTTGGATGATATAGATTGTTCGGGGATTATGCATGGTTATCTTCCTATATGAATGGCATGATCCTGCCGATATGTGACAACCCAGGTAATAATCAGGATGGATGATGAAAGATTGGGTGAAGTGGATGGAATGAGGTGGAACTGATGTGAAGGAGACCATTTTGGGCTCGAACCTCGGGGAGGTTTCCTATGTATCCTGATGGCGGGGAATCAAAGTCCACATAGTTTTGGCAGTGGGGCGATGAGACACCTGAGGAGGCAACTCGTGATAAATGAACGCATGGGTGGGGGACCTAAAGGAAATGGAACCTCCAGGTTGGGGAATGATCTTTCTGAAACACAAAGGCTCAAGGGAGAGACTAATATGGGACATGGATGGTGGGTTTGAACCTCAGGGAGTCTTACTACGTGTCCCAGTGGTTGGAAATCAAAGTTTACGTAGTTTAGGATGAGACATAGAATCGGGGTGTAAAAAAAGTACAATGACCCGAAGACATGCTGGGGATTACCCATGGTTAGAGGCATAGAGATATGGATATTGAGTCTTACTCTAAGAGGGAAGCTCGAGGAGGGTGCATTTCTATATGAGAAAAATTCCATTCCGTTGGAGGAAGGACTCATTCTGTGTTAACCATACAGGGAGAACCCTATCAAGATGGGTGTCAAGGCTTACGTGGAGACAGCCTGAGGTGCACATGGCGACAAAGCACAGAGGGAAATAGAAGGCAGATTGAAAAGGCGGAAAGTAAATGTCTCCCGATCCCATCCCCTCTCTGATCATATAAGGCCTACCGCGCATACAGAAACTCACAATTTAATGTCATGTGTTGGGGATGTGGGTGCTCGACATTTTAACATCATATAGCTTGGACGATGAGGACTCACTCCTCACCCCTTGCACTTACATAACTTGTACCATCCCACACTCAGGGAAGGGAAGACACAAGCAATGCCAGGTGTTAATGAGGTGGAGGAGTGATCAATTGAGGGGGCCACATTAGTGTGGCTATGCGAAGAAGCAATACCCGTTAGCGTGCCTATGCGAAGAAGCATAAGGCAGGGCAACACAACATGAAAAACCATTTGGGGGACCATGAAATCACTTTATACAATCTTAGAGGGCCGCACTGGAGAGGGGTTTGCGAATTATAAGGCCTCTCTAAAAGAGGCTTGGCGAAGCTCTGGTGCTTTGTGAAGAGAAGGAGTTTCACAAAGGAAGGTGCTTCGTGATGCATGGAAAAAGGGGTCTCCGCGAAGGGAGGAGCTTCGCAAAGCATGACGACCCAACTAAGGCATGGATTTTACATGTGCTTGAAGGGTGATTCACAAAGGTCGAATGCTCTATGAAGTCCCGAGTTCCCAAAAGGTACTCCTACCTTCGCGATGGCCGTGGGGCTTCACGAAGGGAATCCCCACCTTAAGTGGAGGGAAATCAGAACAAAGGGAAAGCTGGTTCGCGATGCTCTAATAACTTGGGTGATGCATTTTCTCACTGGTTCATGGAGAAAAAGGTGATTCAAAAAATGGGAGCTCAGAAGGCGAAATGTCAGGGTCACTATGGTTATGGGGGGTGTGGGTGAGCCTACTATTTATGGGTAATAGGGTATCGCGATGCTAGGAGGTGCACTGCGAAGGAAATCATGCTTCACAAATGGAGGTGGATCCGTCAGACTCACAAAGGATTCCATCACTACTTCTTAGCAGTCATAGATCTTTTAGGACCCGCAGAGCCTTCCGCCATTACTTCACGGCGGTCGCGGAGGATTCTATTCTGTTGGATTCACACTATTCGTGGTGAGGAGGGGATTCGTGATGGAGCTTTGCGAGCCAGGACCTTTTGATGATTTTAATGCCTCGTAAGGGTCAAATGTTATCCTAAACGGTGTTGGTCACCCTTGATTCGTCTCTAGCATGTATTTTGATGCCAACAGTTGATATGGGAAGCACTCTCCCTTACTTTTCTTTTGATTCATTTTTTCTATTCTTTATCCACCCTCTTCTATATTCCTTATGCTTCATTCTTTGAATGTCTAATATACTAATTTTACCTTCTTAAGGACTCAAATGTCTATTTATATTTTGTTCATTTTTTAATGATTAAATTTTTCCATATGTTTTCGTTAAAGAGGAACCTTACAAGAGTCCTCTCTTTATGACCTTTATTTCACTTGAATATCTATTTTTTTCATTCTATGTTAATTATTAATGGATTGTCTGATTATTTAACACACATTATGGATTATTACTTTCTTATTTTTAGACTTTCATGATTCTTCATTTTCTTGTGCTATGATTATAACACATGACATTGATTTTCAACCCATTTATTTTTTCCATGGGTTATCATACTTATGATTTCTGTATGTTTTTTATTCTATGTGGCATGCATATGATTGTACATGTTATGATTTAATGGGTGAGTTTAGAATTGTACTACCTTGAAAATCGATTTAGTAATACCTATATCTCATAAGCTGCTATGTATTGTGTATGATGAGTTAGGCTAACACATTATGTTATGATGTCTTTGTTTTGATCCTCAACATATGCTTATATGATAACATGTTTTATATTTGTGTCACATTCCTATGATTTCCATATTCTAATGATACCTTTACTCCTATGTCCTGTTTCAATGTGATGAAGTATTATTCTCTTATGTTGTGATACAATTTCATGCTCTATAGCTCAAATGACATCTCAATGTTACTATATTCATCATTCTTATTCTAATTATCCTCCCACCATGCTTTTAGCTCAACTTCTCTTTTATGTATATCCCTATAGATTCACATGAAATGATAGAAGTACTATGGGTTCTAGGATCTCATTATAAAGATTTAAATTCATGATTTGTAGTTATGTTTTAAAGATGTTGTATTATATAGATAATCTTCCAAATAAATTTGAAATTTAGATTTCGGATATGTATTATTATAAAAGTTTTATGTGAAAAATGTTATAATAATATGTTGATGAGTATTAGGTCATTATAGTTGGTATTAGAGTAAGGTTTAATTAATTTTGGGGATTTGGTTAGTAATTATAATATAAAATACACTATAAACAACCTAGGTTGAAACATTGAAAATCATAAGGTAGAATATATTATTTATTAGAGGATCAAAATGTATACGTGCATAAGTTGCCTTCACTTTTCCATGTTTTAGTAAATATCCAGAAATAAAAGGAACCACACCAACAACCAATGTTATGGACAATGTAACGATGAGATGAAGAATACAATGAGAGATGGTGTTGAAAACCTTTTGTTGTTACTAGATCATTTGGCATAAGTTATCAATAATAAGTTAAACCATATAGAGTTCCAGACTTCTCCCAAGATGGAAGAATTTGTTGTTGGGTATTTTATGTGATAACGACCACAATTTTTTGGTGAAACATTCTATTCATTAATTTCAAAACAATGAATAGATTTCATTAAAAATGCATTTCATGGGATACAATGTTCCGAGCAAGAAAAAGTCATCTTTGTTGTTCATCACTTATAATGAGAAGTGGATTAGTGGTAGACAATGATCTAAACCTGAATAACCCAAAGTTGATTTATTGATGAGAACACCTAGCGATTGTCATAACATGCATTGTTGGGTGTTGATGAAATCGAGAAAGACATTAATTCCAATGGAGTGAAATCTAGCCGATCCAAAAAATTTAGAACCAGATCGAGTGGGAGGTCATTTTAGTGTCTCTTAGGAGTTAAAAAGGTAGTGTTGGACATGATTTGGATCATAGAAAATCCTTGTGAAGGTGTTTCATTATGGGAAAAATTAACTAGAGTTTGATGGGTAGTAGAAGAGCCTTCTAGAACCCCGATGGAAACCCATTACGATTTCAGTGGCTATATAGTGGGGTAGTCCCATTGCACCTACAAATGGGAAACAAATGGCCCACTAGAGTCCTAGTGGGGGTTAATGGATTCTCATGGAACACCTTGAAACCCACTTAAAATGATGGAATTTTGGTAATTGGGGGGGGGTTATTTTTTATTAAACACTTTCGACTTTTGGGATTTTCAACTAGTGTATGGGGGAGGGATCCTCCCTTTATCCCTTCTCCTCCATTGTTTCCTGTTTATCCATGGTGATTTAGGAGGGTTTTTTCATTGATCTAGGTACCTCTTCATTCCTCTTTTGTTTCCCCCTAATTTTTAAATGATCCTCTTAGGAATTTATGACATATTTCACCAAATCATTGTGAAATCCATTCATTACCATGCATATTTCATAAGTGGTAGTTCGAGGATGCTCTAGATGGATGATTGCATGTCGTTGCTTACCATTTCACTTGAGATGTGTCATCTAATGAGTTTTCTTATAAAATTATTCAAATTGGGATTAAATTGGTTAATAATTGGGTGGAGGAGAGGGTTGTGGAGTTGATTTTGGGGTGTGTGACACCCACTATTTGAGGTACCTTGGTGTTTCATACTGTAATTTTAAGTTACGAAAGAGAATGGATTGGTTTCAAGAAGTCCCATAGAGTTTTCAGAAGTTTTGGAAGGTTTCTGGAGGTTTCACAATTTGTGAACAGTTATGGGAAATCATACAGAAGTCCCAATTAACTGTGTGGCATCTATAATTTTCGAACAATGATGATTTTCATAGTTTTTCAAACCATGGAGTCAAACCGTGCACCCCTGGGTATCATCCAGTGACACCCTCATGGTTGGTGCACGATTTTCCAAATTGCGCTATCAAACCGTGCACACAATTAAAGTGGATTTGAAAACTATATTTTAAACTCGATTAATTCCCTGAATCCCTCATTATTATCCTCTTGGATAGAGCTCTTGAACCTCGATTATCCTTTGGGGGATGCAGCGGGGGGGGGGGGGATCCTAAGGGGTTGTTGGGGGTAGGTGTTTGTATAGGGTGGGGGCAGGGTGCAGGGGTGTCGGGGGCAGAAGGGTTTTTATTTAAAAAAATTGGGGCAGTTGAGGGAAAATGAGTTTATATTAAAATAAAAATAAGGGCGGTTACAATCGTTCTATGTGTTGGGGTAAAGGGGTTTTTATTAAAAAAAATTAGGGGTAGTTGGGTCTAAAGGGTTTTTTATTAAAAAAATTAAGGGTGGTTACAAACGCCCCTAAAATCATATTAGAAAATTATTTAGGGGCAGTTGTAAACCACCCCCAAATAAGTAAATGAATTAGAGGCGGTTCAAACCGCCTCTAAAATACCAGATTCTTAAAAATGTAGGACAAAATTAAAAGGGGTTTAAACCCCCTCTAAAACAACCACTGCTAAAATAAACTTACCTTACCAGTGGTTCATGAAAACCACCTCTAATAATATGAGGTTTCCAAATTAGTGGTAGTGGCTCATAATCATTGCTGATGTATTTAGAGGGGGTTATAACCCCATCTAATCGCAAAAAATAACCCCTCTAATGACTCATTTTTTTGTACACATAATTTGTATCCTATCAGTATGATGTTTCTGAACTATAAGACATAAGTTTAAGATTGTTTCCATGGTATCTATAGGTTCTCATTATAGTCTGGGAACTGCTATAACCATTTGAAATGACAAATAATCTATAGACATTACCATATAAATAGTGGACTCAAAAATATTAACAATATTATGGTAAGTGTACATCATGTGTAATGGTTTGTGTCATCTCAACCTGTTTGTTATTTTGAGGTAATCAGAGGTGTTCATAGGAGTCTAGAGGAGGTTCAGTGGAGTTGGATCTGCAACAAGATTTTTACAATGTAAAATAGGGGTTTACGGTGTAAGCTGGTGGTTCACAGCTTGTTTTGATAGAATTTTATGTCTTGTACATGGTGGAGGGGTGACTGTGAAAAAGGGTTTTACACTGTAATACAAGTATTTATGGAGTAAATCAATTAAGCCTTAAACACCATGTTTTTTTGTGGAAGTTGAGGTTTCTAGGGTTTTACACCCTAAAGGTTGGTTTTACAGTGTAAGTTTTCAGAGCCATGGATTTTACACCATAAATGTGGGTTTTGTGTCATAAAAGGGGCGAGTTGTATGTTTTTTATAAGTCCTGTTCATCTGATCCTATTTTTTATTTGGTCATTCCTTCCCTTGGCTTTTGGGTGAACCCTAGGTGGATTTCAGAGATCTTCCAGCCCTCTTCCTCCTACTTCGATTCATGGGTTCTGGTGATCGAGTTATGATGATTCCTAATAAGTTATTCTCCCTCCCTTGTTGTTTTCCTTCCTTTCGTCTTTGAGGTATTCGCTGTGGTGGTGTTTTTTTGTTTGGGGTGTGTCTTGGGCTCTGTTTTTGATAACCCTTTGGTGTGGTTAAGGTTGATCCAGGGGTTTCTTGTGCGATTGTGGTTTGCGGACTGTTTCTTCTTCACCTTGTGGTGTGCAGTGATATCAAAAAGCTTCTTCGAGGTAAGAAATCCTCATTCCCTCCTATTTACATGCTATGTGTGGGGATTATATGCTTTTGATTTCCTTTGGGTGGATAGTAAGTGTTGACCTAAAAAAGATAATTCATTAGCATAATTGAAATTGATGGGCATGAGGAGATATCACATGCTTTAATGATTTGATATATGTTGATGATATTGTGGATGATTATTTCTAATATTTAAAATAACAGTTTTTGGAAGTCTTGTTTGAACTGTAGATGATATATGTTGATACCCTTGTTGTGTTGTTGTGTGATCACACCTTGAATAAAAGGATAAAGAATAGATATATGGCTAATAAATTGGCTGCCCATGGAAACCTAATGTGTGTGATAATACCCATGCTAAATAAAGAGGTAATGTGATAAAAACCCCTGAATAATTGTGGAAGTCAGTGTGTATTGTTGTTGTGCGTGCTTGTTCTTGTTATGTTGCCTACGTGGTTTGGGCGACTTGTTGTGCGGTGGTGGAGGTGACCCTATGGAATGTGTGATGTGTGGGGATGTGATGTGATGCAGTGGTTAGTTGGCATGGATGTGATGTGGTTAGTTGTGATGTTGTTGTAGTGCACAGAGGTTGTGGTGCGCGATGGTGATTATGTATGGTGGCGATGTGTGGTGGCGATGTGTGGTTTTTGTATGTGGTGGTTGTGTTGTGAGATGTGATTGAGATGTGAAATGTGTGGCTACTGTGGTGAGATGTCTTGATTGGTGTGGCGCGATGATGATGGTGGATGTGAGGTGTTGTGGCGATGATTGATGTGAGTTGATCCAGTTGTGGTGAGGCGTGGTTGTGTTAGTTTCCCGGTTAGCCTTTGAATAATTATAACGCGGTAATTGAATACGAATGAGTGGTAATTGATGTGTGGTAAATGTATTAAATGAATGGAGTGAAAGAATAAGTTTTTTAATGTGAAATGAAATGAATAAATGAAAAAAATTGGTGGAACATGTAATTGAAAGTGAGACATGTGGTGTGGTTATTTGTGGTAATGTGATGTTTGCATATAGAGGTGACAATGGTTGTGATGGTAAATGTGTGGTATGGTAGTGGTGATGTGGTGCATGCTAGTGAGGTTGATGTGAACCCATAGGTTGAGCTTTTTGTGCTATCTACATACCATGTATGCTTATGTTACTTCTATACACGCTCCACCTGAGTTGGATAACCTTACCAATGCTCATAAGTTCCGAGTTTCGTGTGTTTTTTCCAACATCCAGGTTGGTGGTGATATAGATGGTTGGTTACCCCCTCTTCTCTGGTCTTCCTTCAATAGTGATGGCCTAGATGTGTTCGGGTGAGATGTTTAGTGATGTCTTAGGTGTTTTCGAGTGAGGTGAGATGTGATGAGGTTGTGATATGTAGTGGGGGGCATGCGTGGTTGGAGGTGGGCATGAGGTTGATGTCATTCATGTTCATGATACCCTACTGCCTTGGTTATATGATGAGATGAGATGTGATGACCAAAGTGTATTTGGGTGAGTTGTAGTATGGTGATTCTTGATTCTAGCATAGGATGCCATACCTTGCAAGGGTGGGGTAGTTAGGGATGCATCCTGGTCTTGCCCAAATTTACCCAAGATTTTAGGGTTAAACGGTCGCTTGTAGTTTAGCTTGAGTTGTCGAATCCTCAGAGATCTAAGAAGTAACCTATAGACACATAAATTCTATGGATTATTTTTGGCTATTAAGTGGCCAACTTAGGTTGATTTTAGTTGGGTTTAAGTTAATGCTAAGAGACTTAATTAAATTCAATTTTAAAGAATGGGTTGATCACATGTTATCACTTGGGGTGGATTGGATGCATTCCTTTTTTCAACTATTTCAATTTATTATATTTGAGATGATTTCATTTAATAAGATCAAACAACATCATCACTTACTGGTTTAATGCCTACACACCTTAATACTATTCACCTATACACTTGAAGGGTCAAAGTTTTGAGCACTCCAAGGTAAAGGTTCATATTAGCACTTGAAGTGTGTGGCCTTAAATTCAACAAGGACGAAGGAGTTTAAAGATCTTCAAAAAAAATTCTCAATTAAAATAAGTTATTAGACATTAATGGAGTGAGAAATAAAATCCAATCGAGCCCCTTTCTACTCCCTTGGATCAACCCATAAAAGATTTATCCCTCCATTGATGACATGTTCTCAATGTAAGCAGGAAGTAGACTTACGGGGGTGGAATTGAAGAAGTAAAAACAACAAAATAACGATTACTCCACTGTTGTGTGATAAATTCACAAGGTATGGTGTGAATAAATTCACACCTTGAGGAAATGGTATCAGCGTGATATGGAGAAGAACAAATTAAGAGTAAAGGAAGAAATTTTATTAGGAAACTAAGGTGAATTGAACAACTTACATGAGAAAGAAATGCAATTATAAACACAAAGAGACAACATAACACTACAATGAAAACAAGCACCAAAGATCCCCAACTCCTTCAACACCACTACCTTAAATAGGAATTTTTGAAGCCTTGGGTCGAGACTCCAATAGTTTAAGTCACCTAAATTAATGGTGGTGGGCCTAGGTGGGTTAAAAGTTAAGGGAGAGTGGACTTTTCCACCCTTGACAATCAATCCGAGCCAACTTGCATCCACTAAACAAAGGTTACTAAAGGATAATTTATATGGATGAATTTAGATAGTCCATAGAAGAAAAAAATGAATATATGCATGTCCCCTGAGTGTTTGTAAAATTTCAGCAAAAATGGATATTTGGTTTGCGAGATATGTGTAAAATGGTGGAATGTTTTTATGGGCCTCAGAATCTGGCCCAGAATTTTATCTCCAAATTAGGCCGCATGAAACTCCATTTAACACTCCAAATTATATCTTATCACTGTTGGATGAAATTTTCCCCTTGATGTCCTATATCTTTAGTTCAATTTTCAAATTTATTGGGATTGGATCGTGGCTACTATAGTCTCTTTATTGGGTTGTTGTCCAATTTACTTTTCCCAGAATGTTGTTGGTTCAAGGCCAACTTTGGTGGTCTTCTAATGTGAATATTCAAGTGCTCCAATATCATGAATTGTTTTTTATAGAATGGGAGACCTGAAAATAAAATATGAAAATATAATCAAGAATATTTTGTGTTTTAGGAGGTGTTCAAATATGTACCAAGTAATAGTGCACTTTAGAAAAGAATTACAATCATAATGTGAAATGATGTTTAAAGTGTAAAATGCACTAAAATGGTGTTTATGAATAATGAAGAACATGAATATTATACATATTAAAAATGAATATTATACTCATTCAGTGGCTAATCACACCCCCAAATTGAGTTTTTCTAGTCCCGAGAAAAATATATGAAATTCGAATTCCCTTTTGCAAAAAATTTTAATACACAATGATCACCAATAACCCTTATACCAAACAATTGTGAAAACTATCAAAATATTTTAATAAAAGATTATTTCATAATAATATCCCAATCCCAAGCCTATTCCTCTTTTCAAATTCATCATCATATTTCATCCAATATCAATTAAGCGTGATGATGTGTTGGGCATCAAAATAGACATGGGGGTTCATCTTTATTCAAGAGGGAAATGATGGAAGCGCTAGGTGGAATCACATTTCAATATTAGGATGAGTATTAAATTTTTTATTGTATATTATTTTTTTTGTTATTTTTTTCAATTTTTCCATGGTAATTGAAATTTCACTCAATAGAGTCAACCCATGTAGCGAGACTTTGCTGATGACTCCCAGGTTCAAAGACCTTAGGGCTCCAAGTAAAGCACACATACTCGGGCATCATCTCGAGTTAACTCAGTCAAAAAAAAAAGTCAAATTACCACAAATAGAGATAAAATCACTAAATCTGGGCAAGATAACTATGTAGTCACGATCTCCAAGTGCTGAAAGCCACACATTAGATCATTTCATTGCTCTATGTGCAAATTTATTGTTTTTTTTTTGATTTTTTGATTTTTTTATTGAATAATAATATTAAAACTAAAATGATCACCAAACCTATGAAATTTATTTGGGGAACCCCATGAACTCAAACTAATACCCCACAATCCAGAGGACGTGTATTGTGTTTTTTTTTGTTATTAAATGGATGAAAATATAAAAGGTGAAAAATCACATCGGACAATCAAACTTTCCAAAATCTATGCACATGAACTTAAACTTGCATTAAAATCAAAATCAAGGCATGAAAAATTAATTGATATTCCATTTAAAAGTGTGCAATTTGTATTATCATGTTCAAAGTTAAAGGAACGTTTCCTTCCATTAAGGCACACTTTTTGTTCAAATCATTTTTTTGCACACAAAAGCAATTTTTTTATGTCATCTCCCCCCCAACTTAAAATAACACTATCCCTAGTGTTTGAAGAAAAGAAAATTTAGAAGGGGGTAGAGGTAGAGAAGGGGAGTTCAAAAAGGGAATTGAAAATTAGGATCATGGAATGAAGTTACATAGTGGTTGAAGTTGAAGTTCTTATTGCTCCCTTTTAATCCCTTGATCTCAATGTCACTTGGAGAAGCCTCATCAATGATGATAGTTGTGTTTATATATCTGTGATTTTTCTAAAAAAATCCATCAACTCAGCATCCCCTAAATCTCAAAAACCAACACAATTATAACACAATGGAAACCCCTTGATGTCCCTTTAAATAAAAAAAAACAAAAGGAAAGGGAAAAACGCACCTATTTATTTAATCATACCAAAGAACGATACTAGGAAAAAGTAAAAATTAAAATAATATATATATATATATATATATATGGATATATAAATTTTAAAATATAAGTATATATATATAAATAAAATAGAAGAAGGAAACACTATAAGCCGTAGGTTAGTGGTAGACGCACTCCCCTGTCTCCCTTCGGTCTCGGGTTCGAGTCCCTGCGACTTCACTGGTTGTGACGGAGTTTTACCCATGATCTACGATGTGTCCTTTTATTTTTTTATTTTATTTTTTTAATTATTATTATTTTTCTTTTTTTCTTTTTCTTTTAACCTTCAAACAGATAAAATAAAATAAACTGATGATACATTGTCTTCTTTTTAAATTTCTGGGTAAGGTATTACTCAGGGATCACACCATGTCACACGGATGAATACGAAACTCCCTTTTCATACTCATCCATACTCATAATAGAAGAGCAAGTCAATAGTCTAAGGTACTATCATATTCAGAGTTGACTGATTAAGTAAAAAAAAATTAAAAAAAATATCAAAATTATTCATTAATCCTATTTGAAAAATAAAGATGATTCATAATGATTGGAAACATGAAAACCAAGAGTTTCCTCCCATGCATCGCTTTTGTTTAATGTCGTTAGCCTGACATAGATCCCAAATCTATCAATTTTTTCCCGGTTCATAGGTTTGATCAATTAACTCAACCTCTATTTCCTGTTTATTGAATGATTTAATGAATGGTTTTAACCTATGACCATTGAATTTTAAAATGTGACCACTTGTGGGATCCTGGATCTCTACTACCCCATGGGGGGTACACGTGATGTACTATGAATGGACCTGACCACATAGACCTTAACTTTACTGGGTGTAAATGAAGTTTTGAACTATACAAGAGCACGAATTTTCCCAGTTCAAAGTTTTTAACTTTGATATTACTATATTGGTAGGCCTGAACTCTAGATTTATTTATCCTTGAATTTTCATAAGCCTCCATCCTAAGTTCCTAAAGTTATTTAAGATATAATTTCCTCTTTGCTTTGGCCAAAGAAATGTCAAAATTCATTTTTTTGATTGCCCAAAATGCCTTATGCTCAATTTCAACTAGTAAATGACATGATTTTCCATAAACCAACCTATATGATGACATTCATAGGATGGTTTTGAATGCTGTACGATATACCCAAAGAGCATCCAAGAGTTTTTTGGTCCAATCTTTCCTAGAGGGATTGAATTTTTTTTAAATAATTTGCTTAATTGCTGTATTTTCTAACTCAGCTTGACCATTGGTTTGAGTATGGTATGTAGTGGAAACTTTATAAGAAATACCATACTTTGACATGAGTGAAGATAATGGGCAGTTGCAGAAATGGGTTCCTCGATCACTGATTATAGCCCTAGGAATTCCAAATCAAGAAAATATGTGCTCTTTCAGAAATTGAATCACAACATGATGGTCATTGAACTTGGTGGGAATGACCTCAACCCATTCCGAGACATAATCAACAACTAAGAGAATGTAGAGGTATCTCCTAGATTTTGAGAAGGGTCCCATGAAATTAATTTCCCAACAATCAAAGATTTAGACAACCATAATGAGAGTGAGGGGCATTTGATTCCTTTTGGTAATGGATCCTAATTGTTGACACTAAAAACAACTTTTACAGAATTGAAAGGAATCCTTAGTGAGATTAGGACAGTAGAAACCAATTTGGAGGACCTTTGAAGTGGTTTTATTTTTAGAAAAGTGGACTCCACATGGCTCTCCATGAAATTTTTTTAGAATGGACTCTTGCTCAGACTTGGGAACACATCTCCTAATGATTTGATTAGGACAAAACTTGAAGAGGTAAGGATCATCAAACACATAATGTTTGACATCAGAAAGGTATTTTATCTTATCGTGGGTCCCTAGGAATTTTGGAATGTCACCCATCACCAAATGGTTTTCTATGTCATTATACCATGGATAATCACTCACAAAATAGAGGTGCTCATTGGGAAATGAACCAGACATAGAAAAGTGATGTGAGTTGTCTTTGAATTCCATCCTAGAGAGGTGATCAACTACAAAATTTTCAGCACCCTTTTTATCCTTAATGGTTAAATCTAACTCTTGAAGAAGAAGGACCCACCTAATCAATCTAGCCTTGGAATCTTGTTTTTGGAAAAGGTATTTCAGGGCTAAATGGTCAGTGAAGATAATGATGGGTGATCCTAAGAGATAGGACCTGGATTTCTCTAAGGCAAAGACAACAACAAGAAACTCTTTCTAAGTGGTGGTGTAGTATATTTGTGCATCATTTAAATATTTTATTGAATAAGCAATGATTCATGGAGTTTTCTCACACCGTTGTCCTAAGACTGCTCCTACAATGAAGTCACTCGCATCATACATGAGATCAAAAGGAAGTTTACAATTTGAAGATTGCATGATAGGTGGAGAGATAAAAGATGACTTGAGTGTATAGAATGATTCCTCACATATTTCTGTCTATAAAAATGGAGCATCTTTCACCAATAGAGCACAAAGTGGTTGAGAAATAGAGATAAAATTCCTAATGAACCTTATATAGAAACTAGCATGTATTAAGAAGGACCTCACTTCCTAAACAGTTTTAGGAGAGGGAAGGTGACGAATGATGTCAACCTTAGCTTTATCAACTTTAATCCATCTACTAGAGACCAGATGTCCTAGAACAATTCCCTCTTTTACCATGAAATGTAATTTTTACAAATTTAGGATGAGATTCTTATCCTCGCATCTTAACAATGTTGGATTGGTGTAGCCCGATCCGATTGGGCCGAATACTTGTGACCCACAACTGTCTCGGGTTGAGCTTCGTGGTGAGCTCGTTGGGGGTTACAGGGGGCAATGCGCCCCTGCTTTGGGGGTCCGGTGGCCGAAGGCCCCTGAGCCAATTTTTTGGCACTGTAGCATCTCTGACCACTATAGTAGATATGAACGACCGACACCGACAAGAACTATAGAATTTCAGACATCAGATTCAACTATACTATAGAATCATTAACTTTCAGCCAACAGCTACTGTAACAATTTTGACAAAGGTGGCCGCCTTTCACTGTAGTGATGCGGAATTCCTGTTTAGAAAAGTGGATCGTATTCTCCATATGTAGACCATTTCAGGCTAGGGTTTCTTACCTAAAAAACTATGTAATTTGTGCTCCCTATTATAGTGATAATTCTACCCCTCTGTGGATGTAGGGATTATTCCTGAACCAAGTAAATTTTTGTGTTCTATGTGCTTTATTTTATTCTGCATTTTTCTTTTCGTATATCCTTTTTTTGTCATTGCGACTCCCGAAGATTTCTTAATAGAAAAAAACCTTTCAAAATTTAGAAGGCATCCCTCAAAAGTATCCCCAAAGATGGAGAATTTATCCATGAAGGCCTCTAAACAATCACCCACTATGTCTGAGAAGATTCCCATCATGCACTGCTGGAAGGTACCAGTGGCATTACATAACCCAAAGGGAATGCATTTGAAGGTAAAAGTGCCGAATGGAAAAGTCAAGGTTGTTTTTCCCTAATCCTCTAAGGAGACCTAAATTTGATTATACCCTGAGAATCCATCTAGGAAGTAATAGAATTGATGAACTGCCACTCGCTTGAGGACTTGATCAATAAAGGGTAAGGGGAAATAGTCTTTCTTGGTACAAGATTTGAGCTTCCTATAGTCAATGTAGACTCTCCATCCACTATTTACCCTTGTGGGGAGAAGGTCACCATCCTCATTGGTGATCACAATGATTCTATATTTCTTTGGGATAACTTGAATTGGTCTTACCCACTCACTCTCAGCAATGGGGTAGATGATACCTGCTTTCAACAACTTAAGAAGTTCTTTCCTTATCACATCCATAAGATTTTTATTGAGTCTCTACTGAGTTTGAAAACATGGTTTGGATTCATATTCAATAACAATACTATGAGTTCCAATGAGTGGGATAATCCCAGGAATATCAGAAAGGGTCCATCCAATTGCTTTCTTATGCTTTATTAGGAAATCTAGAAGCATCATCTCTTGATTGGATTCAAGAGAGGAATAAATGACAACAATAAAGGCTCTATTATCCCCTAATAACTCATACTTGAGTGATGAAGGTATGAACTTAAATTTTAGATCAGATTGGTTATCACTTTCCATGAAAGGATGAAACTTTGTATTGAACTCAGTTTTTTTGTTCAGATTTCTTGACAGAATTGATTCCTTGTGAACAGAATTTTCATCCACTAAATTGGTCAGATCAGTGTCATGAATGGGTATGGACTAAATGTTATTGATTTCACCAATGATATCATTTATTGGTGATTCCATAAAATCACCAAAATAGCTACCTGAAAGAGATTCAAGCCACATAGACAAATTTCCCTCATGTGAATAAAGAAAATCGATCTCTTCTTGATTTGAACATCCTTCAGTAATCCTCTGATATTCCATGAGTTCACTGTAAACAATACCAATACAATTAACCCCATGCATCTCTTCATCATCCCTAATTTGAGATTTTTCATTGTAGATGTTCAAGTATAGACTCATGTTTCCAAAGATGATGGTCATGTTCCCATTTCTAACTCAGATGACTGAGTTGATTGTTGCTAAGAAGGGACGACCAAGGATGATGGGGGTTTTCTCCCTAGGACCTAATCTTGGATGATTATCAAGGACAATGAAATCAGCTGGGTAAATTAAATTTTCAACTTTCACCAAAACATCCTTTAATATCCCCTTTGGAACTTGAACACTATGATCAACAAGTTGAAGAGTGACAGATGTGGGTTGGAGTTCTTCAAGCCCTAATTGACAATACATGGCATAAGGAATGAGGTTCACACTATCTCCTAGATCACAAAGGGCTTTGAAAAATTTGTTCTCTCCTATCTCAACATTTATGTATCGACATCCTCGATCTTTCAACTTTGGAGGAATGGTCCCTTGAATGGTGGTACTTACATTAGCATCCAAAAGGACTTGGTTTTTATGTAAAAATTTCCTTCTAAAAGTGCACAAGTCCTTAAGGTAATTTGATTAGGTATGAATGGTTTGGATTGGATCTAGAAGGGGTATGTTCAACTTAACCTGAGAGAATATTTCCCTCAAAGTTTCATTCAGTTTTGGTTTAGATTTTCCTCTCATGCGTTGTGGGAAGGGAGCAGGTTGTTTGATTGTTTGGTGTGGTTGTAGTCCCTTCACATTCTCATTGGGGTTTTCAGAATATGTGGGTGTTTCTTCATCATTTTCATGAGTTTTTGAAGCTTTTAATGGTTCTGTAATGACTTTTTTAGTTTTCTCAATGGATTTCCCACTTCTTAAAACAGTCACTACTTTGAATTTTTCATGAGAGGTTTGTGTATAACTGGATTCTCCCCTTAAAGTTGAGGATGGTACTACCTGAGTAGGCATGGGTGCCTTCCCATTTTTAATGGTTTTTAGTTCATGTTTAATGGATGATACTTATGAGTTCATTTTCTCCATTTTTTTACACAACTGCTCAAGGTTTGGAAGAGGGACAAATTGAGTAGGGGCTTGTGCTTGTTGGTTTATCCCAGTCGGGTACTTTGGTTGTTGGATTGGTTGTTGTATGGGTTGCTGGATGGGTTGTCGGTATTGTATAGGAGGGTGTTGGTATTGGACTATTTGTGGTTTGAACTGGTTATGGTTTTGAAAATTTTGTGGAGGATAGGGGTTTGGTCCTTGTGGCTGACTAGGTTATTGGTTATCTTTTCAATAGAATCCTGGATGGTCATTGTACCTTGGATTGAAAGTGTTTTGGTACTGTGGCTTCTAAAAGTTCAAATAATTGACCTCTGCTGGTGGTTCTCCTAGAATAACATCTTTAATGGAAGGGATGGTTGGGTAGTTTTCAATCTTGTGGTCATGTTTGTCACAAATTGTGCAAACAGGGTCAACAGTTTGAATTTCACGGACCTTCCTAAGATCGATCTCCTCGACCTTACTAGTGAGTGCATCAAGTTTCGCCCTAAGGATTTCCTCCTCCCTAAGTGTTTGAATTCCACCAGATTTGGGTGGATTCTCATAGTAAGGTGATCTCCCCCATGTTTGGTTTTGTTCGGCCAGTCCTTCTAGATACTCGTAAGAATCATTTGGGGCTTTGTTTTTGAAGGTTCCATTACACATCATGTCAATGAATTGTTTTTTCCCCAGGCCCAACCCTTCATAGAAAATTCAAACTTGTTTTGGGATTGAAAATCCATGGTGAGGTACAATGTTGAGTGTGTCTTTGAACCTTTCACATGTTTCATAAAATTACTCCCCTTCTTTTTCAAAAAAAATTTGGATGCTCTTTTTAAGTGCAATTGTTTTGTGATGAGGAAAATATTTTTTGTATAATTCTCTTTGAAATTGGTCCCATGAGTGGATTGATGTAGGTATCAGATTTTTTAAACAATTATTTTCTTGATCCTTAAGTGAGAATAGAAAGAGCCTCATCTTAGCTAACTTAAGTTGATGTGGTGGGCACATGGTTTCAATAATGTTTTTGAACTCTTTAACATGAAGGTATGACATTTATGACTCCATCCCATGGAAGGTTGGAAGGTGGTTTAGGACATGAGGTTTGAAAACATAGTGGGATTCTCCTAGGGAAGCATGCCTAATCCAAGAGGGTGAATTGGTCCAGGAAGGTATGAGGTAGTCATTCATGGTTTGATCGACTGTATTCCCCAAGTTTGGGGCTGGCTCATTTGGATTTCCATTTTGGTTCCCACTCGGGTTTATGAGTTGATTTATTTGAAGACCCTCCATCTAAATTGGATCAATTTTTGAATCTGGAGTATTAGGAATATTTGGATCTAATGGTAAGAGACCCCTAGGTGTGCTTGACTCCCCAACCCCAGGACTTTCCACCCTAACTAATCTGTTTGAGTTATCGCGGGTGTAGGTGGACATGCGCCAAAATAAAAAAAGCGAAAAAGGGAAAAGATAAGAGAATTTGGGGTGAGAAAAGAGAAATGGGGGAGAATATAATGGGTGTTGAGATTAATTACTTGGGTTCCCAACTATGATGCCAAAATTTGGTCTCGCCCAAATTTACCCAAGATTTTAGGGTTAAGCGGTCACTTGTAGTTTAGCTTGGGTTGTCGAATCCTTAGAAATATAAGAAGTAACCTAAAGACACATACATTCTATTGATTGTTTTTGTCTATGAAGTGGACAAATTATATTGATTTTAGTTGGGTTTAAGTTAATTCTAAGAGACTTAAGTAAATTCAATTTTAAATAATGATTTGATCATAGGTTATCACTTGGGGTGGATTGGATGCATTCATTTTTTCAACTATTTCAATTTCCTTTATTTGAGATGAGTTCATTTAATAAGATAAAAATACATCATCACTTACTGGTTTAATTCCTAAAAACCCTAATACTATTCACCTACACTCTTGAAGGATCAAAGTTTTGAGTACTCCAAGGTAAAGGTTCGTATTAGCACTTGAAGTGTGTGACCTTAAATTTAACAAAGACAAAGGAGTTTAAAGATATTCAAACAAAATTCTCAATTAAAATAAGTGATTAGAAATTAATGGAGTGAGAAATAACATACAATCCATCTCCTTGATACTATCTTGGATCAACCCATAAAAGATTTATCCCTCTATTGATGACATGTTATCAATGAAAGCGGGAAGAAGACTTATGAGGGTGGAATTGAAGAGTAAGAACAACAAAATAACGATCACTCCACCACTGTGTGATAAATTCAAAACTTTTGGTGTGAATAAATTCATATCTTGAGGAAAAAGTATCAATTTTATATGGAGAAGAATATATTAAGAGGAAAGTAAGAATTTTATTAGGAAACTAAGGTGAATTAAACACCTTACATGAGAAAGAAATGCGATTACAAACACAAAGAGAAAACATAACACTAAAATGAATCCAAGCACCAAAGATGCCCAACTCCTTCAACAACACTATCTTAAATAGGAATTTTTGAAGCCTTGGGTCAAGATTCGAATAGTTAAAGTCACCTAAATTAATGGTGGTGGGCCTAGGTGTGTGGAAAGTTAAGGGAGAGTGGACTTTTCCACCCTTGAAAATCAATCCGAGCCAACTTGCATCCACTAAATAGAGGCACCTAAAGGAGCATCTATATGGATGAATTTCGACAGGCCATATAAGAAAAACATGAAGATATGGATGTCCCTGAGTTAATGTAAAATTTCATCCAAAATGGATATTTTTTTTGCGAGATATGTATAAAATGGTGGGTTGTTTTTTTGGTCCACAGAATATGGCCCAAAATTTTATCTCCAAATTGGGATGCATGAAACTCCCTTTAACACTCTGAATTAGATCTTGTAACTATTTAATGAAATGTTACCTTTGATGTAATATATATTCAGTTCATTTTTCAGAATTATTGGGCTTGGATCGTGGTCGCTACAGTCTCTTTATTGGGATGTTGTCCAGTTTACTTTGCCCAGAATGTTGTTGGTTCAAGGCCAACTTTGGTGGTCTTCTAATATGAATCTTCAAGTGCTCCAAAATCATGAATTTTTCCCTATAGCATGGGAGACCTTAAAATAAAATATGAAAATATAATCAATAAAATTTTTTAGGAGGTTTTCAAATACGTACCAAGTAATAGTTCACTTTAACAAAGAATTACAATCATAATGTGAAATGATGTTCAAAGTGTAAAATGCACTAAAATGGTATTTATGAATAATGAAGAACATAAATATTATATATATTAACAATGAATATTAGACTCATTTAGTGTCTAATAACATCCCAACCCACATCAGAGATGCCCAAGGTGTCTTTGGACGAGATGTGATGCACTGTGATATGTATGGAAGGGATGAGAGCACAAGACATTCGACGTTGGGTCATGAGAGCGAAAAATCAGTGGGGAAGTGGCAGTAGGGAACCTTGCTGAAGGTTCCGGGCGTAGCGGAAGCATGGTTGGGACGAGACCCAACTTTGATTTTTACCATGATCAATGATTATTTCAGGATCAATATGACGATGAACGCCGGTCTCCATAGAGTATGATCAAAGATTTAGATAAAGAAGAAAGAGGCCCGAAACCTTTAGAGAGGATCTGGCACATCATGTTTATAATTAATTTAATTAATTTCATAAAGAAAAATAATACCTGGATCTTTGGTATTTTTCTTCATTGATGATGTTGATCATCTGAAATGACCCTTCCGGATTATCTCGTTGTGTTTGTAAGGATCCAAACTAGAATCCCTCTAGCGGTGATCCACACGTCCTCTGATGGCCTTCGATCGATACCACTCGTTCTTCAGGTGCTAGCACGGCAAAGTGAGTGTCTTTTGTCAGTCGTTCTTGATCACTTGTTCTTCGATCTTGAAGAACGTCTCTTGTTCTTGAGAGGGGAGAGAAGAATATTCGAGAGAGAAATTGTTTGGCTCAACAATTCTCAATTCACCAGGCGTGTGGTGTGGCATATAGCACAATAGGGGTACTTGCCTATTTATATACATGGAATTTCAGTTAAAATATTTAATTGCATAGAAACAATTAAATACATTCATGAACTTAGAGAAAACCTATGAATTTAATAATAATACCGTGTCATTATGTATGGTGCGCCAACTTGCGAAAAATAGAATAAATAAAATTATGCATCACAAATAATAGCAGCGTTATTTTAATTTGTGCCAACTAGTTAAATAATTATTTACCATCTTTCAAATAATTATTTTACTACCAGACCAACCTTGGTCCGCTCGAACTCTACTTCCATTTATTGAACACCCGAATAAATAAATAAATAATTTATTCTATTAAATAAATATTTTATTTAAAAATTAGTAAATAAATTCTTATTAAATGTTCAATAAAATAAAAAAATATATTTGATTTAATTAATGTGATCATTTTAACTTGAATAAAATTATTCCTCGGTCTTGAGAATAATATTTATTTCATTAATTAAATTCAAATAGAATTTAACTAAGACCACCAAAAACACTTAGTGTGTGACCCTCTATTATTCTTTCTCGTTGGGATTAGGCGGACTTGCCTAAAGTCTAAGAGTACTGTCTAGAAACAGGTCAAGGCACCCAAGAGAAAGAACGTAAAGTCGCAAAAATGACATCCACATACGAACGCTCACTGTGTAATATAATCCCTTTGTCACAATATCTCATCAAGTAGGTTTCATGATTGTGTCATCAACTTTTATGCTTGATACATCATTCTTTGACTACCTAAAATAAACTCGTCATTACACCATGGCCATGGAATTTCATGCTACGGTTCTATTTCAATCAAAGGGCCAAGATATCAACTTCCATAAATTGAAGGGAAAAATACTTCCTCAACTTATCCATTAATAACATGTCATTCGTGATGCACCCAACATACCCTAATTCCTGCCAACTGTCTACGTGACGACTTTCGTTAGTAAATAAAAGTGCGAGAGTCGTGACACGTATTAATGATAATCTTAAAGTCTAAGGATAATTACACATGCTCATAGATAGAAATATCTGATGACACCAAAACATGCGGAATTCATACTAGCAGGTTTGTTCTCATAATCTACTATCTTGGAGATTACCAAGTGAGAACTTCATGAGAGGAAGTCTCATATGCTTACGTGTACTCGCACCTGACGGTCTGCATGTTATGTGTCCCATCATAGCATGTCATCCAACCATAGAACTATATTTAAGAATATTGTTATAGCATTTCAAGGTTCTCATCATAGTGGAGAAATACCATGACTTTATCAATGTAAACAATACTCTAGGACATTATTACATCATAGTCATGAAGAACAATGAACAATATGTAATAATACATTAAATATCCATGTAATCAAAGTAAAACCAGTTGGTTCTAGGACACCAACTCTTACAAACTCCCACTTGGAGTAGAGCCAACTGCCTACAACTTTCAGTACGCTAGAACTCACATGATGATCATGTTTCTACTGAGTCAAGGATTTAGTCAAGGGGTACTCCACATTGTCTTTCGTGGAAATACTACTCACTGCAACTTTACCTCTATAAGAAAAATACCTCAAGAGATAATACTTCTGAAGTACGTGCTTCATCTACTGATGTGACCTTGTCTCTTTTGTGAGAGCCACCACTACAGTATTATCACAGGATAGTGTGATGGAATATTTACTGCTTGGTATCACATATAGCTCCTGGATGAAGCTTCACATCCAAATTGCTTCTTTAGCTACCTCAGAAGCTGCGATATACTCAGACTCTGCTGTAAAATCTGCGACCACACTTTTCTTTGAGCTATTCTAGCTCACTGCACCTCCATTTAAAGTGAAGATGTATCCCGTTTGTGACTTCATGTCATATTGATTAGTCTGGAAACTAGAATCTTCATATACTCTGATGAATATTTCCTCATCTCCTCCATAAACCAGGAACATATCTTTAGTACACCTCAGATACTTTAGTATAGTCTTGACTTCCATCTAATGGAGGTTACCTGAGTTAACCTGATATCTACCTACCACACTCAATGCGTAGGCGACATCCAGCCTAGTACATAGCATGGAATACATGACTGACCCAATTGATGATGCGTATAGATTCCTTTCCACTATCTTTCTTTCCTCAGGTGTCTGAGGACACATTTTCTTGGAAAGATGAATGCCATTTGACACTGGAAACAATCCGATCTTGGATTATTCCATAATGAATCTCTTCAGTATCTTATCAATGTATTTACTTTGACTTAGGTCCATAAATCTCTTAGATCTATCACGATGGATCTTGATCCCAAGAATATACGCTGCCTCACCCAAGCCTTTTATGGAGAAGCATTTATTCAACCATGCCTTAACAGACTTTAAGACTGGTATCTCATTTCCAATGAGTAATATGTCATCAACATATACTATTAGGAAAACGACTGCACTCCCACTAAACCATTTGTAGACACAAGGCTCACATTCATTTTTGATAAAACCAAATTCTTTTATGGATTCATCAAAACGAATGTTCCATGACCTGGATTATTTATTTAATCTATAAATGTATTTTTGAAACTTTTATACCTTGTTGGAATCCTTTGGAGTCATAAAACCTTCAGGTAGTGTCATGTAGAAATCTTCTTGAAGGTTCACATTAAGGAATGCTGTTTTGAAATCCATTTTCCAAATCTCATAGTCATGGTAAGCCGCAATAGCAAGTAGAATTATGATGGATTTCAGCATTGTAATTGGTGAGAAGGTTTTATCATAGTCAATTACTTGACGCTATTTAAAACCTTTTACAACTAGTCGTGCCTTATAGGTACTGACTGTCCTTCCATGTCCAGTTTCTTCTTGAATACCCATTTGCAACCAACAGGCTTTACATCAACTAGAAGTTCTAACAAAATCCATACTTGGTTTTGGTATATGGAATCCATTTTAGAATTCATGGATTCTTTCCACTTGGAAACGTATGTGACATTTACTACTTCTTTGTAGGTTAGAGGATCATTATTATCAACTAATAATGAGTCACCATCCTTAGTAACTAGAAAACCGTATCATTCCGGTTCTCTAACCTCCCTTGTACTCCTACGCAGTACTTGTGTCTCTGGAATAGATTCTTCTTCCATGGGGCTTTTTGGAATCTGTTCCTATACCAACTCTTGTGTACCTTGAGCATTGACTTCATCGAAGTCTATCTCACTCCCACTATCTCTTTTGGAGATATTCTCCCTCTCAAGGAATATGGAATGTCTCCCCACTATAAAATTTTTGTCTAAGGGGTTTTATAGGTAATATCCCCTTGTTTCTTTAGGGTATCCTATAAAGGTACACTTTGTGCCTCGGGGTGCGATTTTGTTACCTTAAGAGGCCTTAACAAACGCTTCGCTACTCCACACATGTAAATTTGATAACATGGATTTTCTTCCACTCCAGAACTCGTATGGAATACCATTTATCGATTTAGTTGGTACTTGGTTTAGTGTGTGTGTCGCTGTTTGTAATGCATATCTCCAAAAGGATAATGGAAGACTCACATGACTCATCATTGATCTCACCATGTCCAACAGGGTGCAGTTCCTCCTTTCACTCACACCATTCCACCAGGGCATGTTTGGAGGAGTGAGTTGGGATAAGATCCCAAACTCTCGTAAGTAATCAATGAATTCTTGATTAAGATATTATCCACCTCAATCTGAGTAGAGTTTCTTAATCTTCTTACCAAGTTGGTTCTCAAATTAATTCTTGTATTCTTTGAACTTATCAAAATAATTTGATTTATAACTCATTAATTAGATATATCCATATCTACTAAAATCATCAGTAAAAGTTATGAAGTATGAGAACCCTCCCCTTGCTTTAACTGGAAATGGACCATACACATCGGTATGAACCAAATCAAGAAGTTATTTAGCCCTTTCAACTTTCCCACTAAATGGGGATTTGGTAATTTTGCCTTGTAAAATTCATGACATGCACCAAGTGGTTTTAGTTTGAAAGAATTTAAATATCCATCTTGATGTAACTTTGTCAAGTATTTCTCATTTACATGACCTAGCCAGTGATATCAAAGCTGGGTGTGGTATGAGTCATGTGAATTATCTTTGTTATCTATTTCCATTACTCGGTTTGTGTAATCCAACACGTAAAGTCTGTTATATAAATGTGCCCTACCATAACAAATTATATCTTTGTAAAAGAAGCAACATTCATTTCCAATATTAAAAGAAAATCCATATGTATCTAATCTGGATATAGAAATAATGTTTTTAGTAACATAAGGCACATAATAACAACCCTTTAACACCAAGATCATCCCAATTGGCAATGTGAGGTGGTATTCCCTGACAGCTACAACAACAAGTCTGGCTCCGTTGGCTGCTCGTAGATCTACCTCCTCTCGATCAATCTTACTGAATCTACTTGGTTCCTATATTTGGATACATATGTGAGCACCACAAGCTGTATTTAATACCCAATTTATAGAAACAGATAGATTTCGTTTGATAATAAATGCACCTGAAGCTTCCCCTTGCTTCTTATGATGGGTGCAGTTCTTCTTCCAGTGGCCTTTCTTGCCACATGAGAAACAAACATCCTCCTATTACCTTGCCTCCCCTTTGATATTCCTTTTCTTGGAAGGCCGTGAAGAATATTTGGGCTTAAATCTCTTCTCCTTCCCTTTCCTTTTATTCACCATAAGGACAGAAGGCTTTTCATGCTTCATATATTTGTCCACTTGATGAATGAGGATAAGAAGATCAGATAGAGACTTCTCAATGTTGTTCATATTGAAATTGACAACAAAGTTAGAGAATCTATGAGGAAGTGATGCGAGAATGAGATCGGTGCCCAGTTCTTCAGGGAGTTTAAACCCTAGAACCTACAGGCGCTCAATGTATCCAATGAGCTTGACTACATGAGGCCCAGCTGGGGAACCTTCTTCAAACTTACTCTGATAGAGTGCCTTAGATATCTCAAACCTTTCCTATCTTTCTCTCTCCTGGTAAATACCATAGAGGTGCTCGAGCATTCTATAAGAATCCATGTTTTCATGAGACTTCATGAGCTCACTATACATTGATGATAACATCAAACATTGAACGTCGACCGTATCATTCATATGTTTCTCATAGAACCGTAAATCCTTATCACTCGCCTCCTTGGCAGGCGAATCAGGTAATGCTGACTCCAGCACATAAGACTTCCGTTCATGGTGTAGGATAACTTAAAGGTGTCTAAACCATTCCTGGAAGTTATTGCTGGTGAGGATGTTATCTTTATCTAGAATTGATTGTAGGGATAGTGTGGTTGACGAGTTTGTCATTTTTATTCTATAATTAAAATAGCAAATCATTAGAACTTTATTGATTACATTTTATGATAAATAATAAATTTTATTAAGTCTCCCACTATTTTATCAAGTCCCAATGGCCCTCACCATTGAAATCGGAATGTCCAGTTGCCATGAAATTCTAGTGCATCCACAAGACCTAGGTTCAAAACATTCTAGTGGCACATGAGCCTCAACCCAGTTGGTGAGGTATCCTTAAGTGCATCCACAAGACCCAGGTTCAAAACTAGGTAGAGGCATATTTATGGGGTACTGTAGTAGTACTGTAGCAAGTACTATAGCAGTACTGTACACTGTGTGGTTACTATAGCAAACTGTACACTATACAGGTAATGTAGCAGAACTGTACATTGTACAGGTATTGTAGCAGAACTGTACACTGTGTAGGTACTGTAGTAGTTACTGTTCGGTACTGTAGTAGCTGGAACTATTCACCTTGGGATACCAGTTTGGGCTTGGAGTCCTTAAGGATTTCGGGCCACCCAGTCCTTCAGGTCGGTAGGGATTTCGGGCCACCTTTAAGGCCTTCGGGCCACCTCAAGGCCTTCGGGCCACATGCAGTTTCCCCAGACACACTACAAAAAGGAGTATCCCCAGAAGAGGATTCAGAGCAGGTGCACTCACCAGAGCAGAGCCAAATAGATTTTTCAGAATGAGAGGGTATGGCTATTCAATTGGTACCAACCTGTGCTTGCACGGGAAGCCTAGTCAGACGGCCATGCGAAGGTGGAGAGCTAATATCATGATGCAGATAATGGGGAGGGGTAGTTCCTTGTAGATATTCTGGTTGAATTCCCTAAGACCTTCAGTCATGTAATCTCCTAAGCCTACGATCCATGTAATCTCTAAGCCTACGAGCCTTGTAAGGGTTCCCCCTCATCCCTTGAAAGGGGGGTTATAAAAAATCAATAAAAAATGAAGGCCTTTGGGCCATTCAGGCATGAAATTATAGTGGAAAGGATCCATATTCCCCTTATCATAACCCCAACAAGGGTTTTTCAATCTATTAGAAGGTATTTAGGTAGGCAGGTCTTTGCCAACTGCGGGCTTGCAGTTCCTTGATCTGTTGAGTGGACTCCCCAATCCTGAAATCATGATTTTGGATTTTTTCAACTCTTGCCTCCAATATTACACCAAGTATAGCAAGGGATACTCCTCTTGATGTAATAAAGTTAAGTCAACCTGAAACCTTTCATAAGGGATTCCTGTATAAAAGTAAGTGTCCCAAAAAGGGTTGGTCAAACACATAGTTTTATTGAGTTTTTCCCTTAATCAAGTAATGGAAGGCTTGGTCTGACTTAATATTTTATTTGAGGGATTTTATCTCTTATGCGTGAATTTATTATTATCACATGATTGTTAATATTAAGTGGAAATTACTTACGTGATTAACCATGTCTTGATAATATTTACACATAAGCCTGGTTTATTTTAGTTCCATCTTGCATGATTTGTTTAATTCATTAATTATGTGATCATTACAACACATCCATAATGATAAACCATGAAAATGAGAGAAATAAAATAAATGGTATGATCATGAGCTTGTTCTATTGGTTAGTTTATCTAGCGGTTGATAAACTAACCCAATACCTAGGGGAGAAAACACCTTGAAACTTTTGGATTCATGTTTACAGCTTTCCACCTGTCCACCTTTGTATCTCCTTCGATTGGTTTCACTTTGGATCCTAACATGAGCCTCCTCCACTAGCTTGGGAGCTCCATCCATTACATATGCATTTATCTCACATGCAGGTGAGGGGTAAAAATGAGGTTTTACATAAAAGAAACCTTGGGAATGCATTCCCTATATATTAATGAGGAGAAGGCTTGCAGGCCAACAAATTTAATTTAAATAAATAAATTAAAAGAAACCATTAACATACAAAGGTCTTGGTCTAGCTCATGATCATCCATACATGCAATGATATTTACGCATAAATAAAACTAGCATTAAATTCTTTAATTTTTCTTGTTTAATATAAATCATGCTCAAATCAATTAATTATCATCTTTAATTAATCAATCCTTTTATCTTAAATCCTTTTCTGAATTTCCTTGAGATTCTCATCCATCATAATTTTAAACAAATAAATTCATTTAAAATTATCCTTGTACGTAACTTGTACCTTGGAGGAAATCTAGTGAATTACCATTCATAACTACCTAATGAGTATAAATGAACATTATACAGATTGTTAAATTAAACATATATATATAAAACACCCATCATGTGTTGTGCCACAGCTTTATTCCTACACTATGGTACACGTCTCAAGGGTTTGTATAATATAATAATAAATTTTAATAAACCTGTATAATTTTTATGAATATATGATGTGTAGTTCCGACTACATGGCGTGTACTTTTGTTCACCATCCATCCGAAGTACATGCCCGAGGACATGGCGTGTAGAAATACTTCAGAAATTTTCGGAGTACATGGCGTTTTTAGTGGGACATACGCCATGTAGTATCCGCGTTACAGGGTTTCCAACTGGGAAAGCTGTGTATGGGGTACACAGTCCAACCCAGCCCGAAGGGACTACACGTCGTGTTCAGTGAACCACACAACGTGTAATCTGAAAACCGTGTGCCACCTGTTCATGGTCAACACACAGTGCCATTTATGACTTAGGTAGAATCCATTTACATGACCTGATTTGGTGGACCAGTCTAATGCATTGAACCTAGACTACACGACGTGTACTTCCAAATACACGCTGTGTATTCTGGTGTTGTACGACCAGGAATGTTTGGCACCTCTGGATGAGATCCTCTGTTTTATTTTAATCAAAATTAAAACAAAAATTTGTTTATGTAAGGTGAATGAGAAACGAAAGAGGTGGAATAGATCTTGAGATTCGGATTTACAGAACAATTAACTTGAATTGAAACATCTAAATTATTAAATGCATAAGTCATCAAAAAAATATTTAAATAATTATAAACTATGATGTAACCGCTATGATACCACTTGAAGGTTTCGGGTTCAGCAGAAGCGTGGTTGGGACGAGACCCAACTTTGATTTTTACCATGATCAATGATTATTCCAGGATCAATACGACGATGAACTCCAATCTCCATAGAGTATGATCAAATATTTAGATATAGAAGAAATAGGCCCGAAATCTTTAGAGAGGATCTTTAACACCATGTTTATAATTAATTTAATTAATTTCATAAAGAAAAATAATACTTGGATCTTTTGTATTTTTCTTCGTTGATGATGTTGGTCATCCGGAATGACACTTCCGGATTATCTCATTGAGCTTGTAAGGATCCAAACTAGAATCCCTCTAGAGGTGATCCACACGTGCTCCAATGGACTTCGATCGACATTGCTCATTCTCTGGGTGCTAGTGTGGCGAAGCGAGTATCTTGTGTCAGTCGTTCTTTATCATTTGTTTTCGGTCTTGAAGAACGTATCTCGTTCTTGAGAGGGGAGAGAAGAAGATTTGAGAGAGAAATTATTTGGCTCAATAATTCTCAATTCACTAGGCGTGTGGTGTGGCATATAGCACAATAGGGGTAATTTCCTATTTATATACATGAAATTTCAGTTACAATATTTAATTGCATAGAAACAATTAAATATATTCATGAACTTAGAGAAAACCCATGCATTTAATAATAACATCACATCATTATTTATGGTGTGCCAACTTGTGCAAAATGAAATAAATAAAAATCTATATCACAAATAATAATAGCGTTATTTTAATTTGTGCCAACTAGTTAAATAATTATTTACCGTCTTACAAATAATTATTTTACTACCGAACTGACCTTGGTCCGCTCAAACTCCACTTCCATTTATTGAACACCCAAATAAATTAATAAATAATTTATTCTATTAAATAAATATTTTATTTAAAAAAATAGTAAAAAAATATTTATTAAATGTTCAATAAAATAAATAAATATATTTTATTTAATTTATGCGATCATTTTAACTTGAATAAAATTATTCCTCGGTCTTGGGAATAATATTTATTTCATTAATTAAATTCAAATAGAATTTAACTGAGACCACCAAAAACACTTAGTGTGTGGCCCTCTAGGATTCTTTCTCGTTGGCATTAGGAGAGCTTGCCTAAAGTCCAAGAGTACTGTCTAGCAACAGGTCAAGGCACCCAAGAGAAAGAACGTAAAGTCGCAACAATGAAATCCACATACAAACTCTCACTGTGTAATATAATCCCTTTGTCACAATATCTCATCAAGTAGGTTTCATGATTGTGTCATCAACTTTTATGGTTGATACATCATTCTTTGACTACCTGAAATAAACTCGTCATTACACCATGGCCATGGAATTTTGTCCGACAGTTCTATTTCAATCAAAGGGACGAGATATCAACTTCCATAAATGGAAGGGACAAATCCTTCCTCATCTTATCCATTAATAACATATCACTCGTGACACACCCAATGTACCCTACTTCCCACCAACTATCTGCGTGACAGTTTTCATCAGTAAATAAAAGTGCGTGAGTCGTGATATGTATTAATGATAATATTAAAGTCTAAGGATCATTACACATGCTCATAGATAGAAATATACGATAACACCAAAACATGCGGAATTCCTACTAGCGGGTTTTGTCCTCATAATCTCCTATCTTGGAGATTACCAAATGCGAACTTCATGAGAGTAAGTCTCATCTTATTATGAGTACTCGCACCTGATGGTCTGCATGCTATGTGTCCCATCATAGCATGTTATCCAACCACAGAACTATATTTAAGAATATTGTTATAGTAGTTCAAGGTTCTCATCATAGCGGGGAACTGCCATGACCTTATCAATGTAACAAATATTCTAGGACATTGTTAAATCATAGTCATGCAGAACAATGAACAATATGTAATAATTCATTAAATATCTATGTAATAAAAGTAAAACCAGTTGGTTCTAGGACACCAACTCTTACACTTGATTTGTTATGATCTCGATGCTATATTATTATATTGGTTGCGTGATTTGGTGAGTGATCCATGGTGAGGCTAGGATGGTTAGTTGACCAGTCTGGGTGCTTGTTGGTTTCAATGTTTGTTCAATGGGAATTAATATGCTCATTTAACATGTGTACTTGAGACCTCAGGCATGATCCTGCTAAGTATACTTGTATGCTCACCTTACGCATATAAACAAATTTTCAGGTTTTTAGGACTTTGAGGATCGATCTGGAAATTACTAGCTTGAGTTGGAGTTGCTGTTGAGTTGCAGCTACATGATTGTATTTTGGTATATTTAGAAACTTTTATATGTATTGGTTTACATTATTCATGCATTATGGGATGATTTTTGGGTTTATTTTATATTATATGTTGGAGTTTTTTGGTGGTTGTTTATCCTATTTCTCGATCCTATTTTATTATAGAGGGTAATGCCTCCTATATATGTGATATTTTTATACTCTCAGTGCTAGTTTCCAACTCGGGGCCTACTTGAGGTGGGACTCGGGGTCATTATCTCTCTTCTTTCATTGTAGTATCTTTGTAGGTAGGGGGTTGTGAGAGAGTGGTATTAGCGGTTTGGTTTATAGATAAGATGAAGTTTGGAGTTAGGCACTATGAGGTTTTCATGGGTTGGTAGTGATAACGTGATCGTTGATCTTGGTGCGTGGCATAGGTCAAGGAGACCTATTAGGACACAAGATTTTAGACTCACCTGTGATCCAATGTACGGACTCTGAGCTTATTGAATGATCAAATGAGGTGAACCTATTTGCAGGGTAGAGACCTATGAGAGATACATGCATCATAATGGATTGTGTTTGTGTTTGAATTGGGTTGTTGTGGGAAGATAAAATGAATTAAATAAATAATATTTGATAAAATTCCATGCTATTGGGATTATGATGTTCTCCTTGCCTTTCAGGAATGACTCATGTTCATCATCCATGGGTGGTTTAGGCAGTTGAGGTTCAACAGGCTGATCCGATTGATCATCGGAGGGTTGAGATGACATAGGAGGATGAGGTCTAACAATGATCCTTGTGTGACTTTAAGTGGAAATGTTTGGGGAAGTATGACGGGAGTGTCTCAGATCTGGAGATAGAGTGTTGACTGGAGGAGCTTGAGATCACTTTTGGTCTGATCCAAGCATGATCTAAGTTATGGGTGTTATTGGAAGTGATTTAATTGCAGGGAGTTTCATGTCAGTGGTGGAAGCTATTTCTTGGTGACCATAAGGAGGAAAATGTGTTGTGAATTTAATTTTATAGGGAGTTTTGGGAGGAGTTTATGTCATCGACGATGAGGGAAACCAAGAGGTAGGAGGTTATCTCCCTTTATCATGGGAGTTTAAGTGTGTGAGAGTTTGAGATCCAGATCAAGGACCTCCTTCAATTTTCATCAGATGTTTTCCTAGATGAGGAGTCTAGAGAACGACATTTGGAGGTGGATTTGCGCCCAATGATCAGGTATGCAGTCAAAACGTTTATAATCTCGAAGTATCTTGAGGTTCAAAAAAAATATTAGGTTATCAAGTGGATGCTTTACTTGGGAGTTGAGCCTTGTGAGAGTGTCCATTAGGGTGTCTTGAGGAGTAGGGATTCAGGTAGTGGGCCGCAGGTGTTCAAGCAATCAGAGTTTCAGCCAGTGGGGAGCTGGCCACGGAAGATCTCCTTCCATTCTTTTAGGTTAGGTGGCTCCCAAGAACCATCCAGAGGTTTCCCGTTTTCATTTTATCTATGGAGTAAATGAGAATTGTCAGAAATAGTGCCCGACTGTTTAGGGAGGCCAGTATTAGGTGGATGTTCATGCCCTTTTTTGGAAACAACAACGGTTGCCTCTGAGGAAGTTTCAGTAATAAGGATTGTCGCTGATTGTTTATAAGTTAAGAGAATATATTGTTGGCATATGGAAGCCTCATGATGGTCCACGTCCATAGGGACCTAGGATAGAGCACAACCATGGAGGTTTTCAATAGAGAGGCAAATGAGATGAGTGTGGTCAGATGTACACTTTAGAGGAAATAGTGCCAACAAATTCGGGAGTTGTTCAAGGTATGATTAGTTTATCATTTACCCTTGTGTTTTCTTTGTTTGATTTAGGAGCATAAAACTCCTTTGTTGTTCCTACTTTGGTTTTTGCTTTGGGGATGGATGTGGAGAGACTTCCTATGCCCTTGATGTTATCTACATCGGTCGGAGGTCAGGTGTCTTTGTTTGATATGTTTTGGGGATGTTGACTGGTGATGGGGAAACACCAGTTAGCGGGAGACTTTTTCTTATTGTAGATAAAACCATAAGATGTTATCCTTATAATGGATTGACTGTATTCTATGTGTACAATCATCAACTAATTCCGGAGGAGATCTTTGTTTTTCAATGTGGAGGGCCAATGTAATGAACCAGTCTGGTTCGACCTGACACGTCACTCGACCTGGATCGCCATAAGGCCTCAAGTGCACCTCCCCGAACATCAGAGGCTGCCGACCAAAAATAGTATAAAAGGTGCAGTGGGGATACTATACCCTCTGGTCACAGTGCAAAAACAACAGAAATATCTGAAACATCCACAAGGATAAACATCAAAGTACGCATAATATATAACTGAAACAGAATCACGTTATAATAAATGAAATGTAGCATATAGTCATATAGTCATATAGACTCACAAGAATGCAACACATATGGTAGACAGTCGCCCACTGGGATGACCAAATATACAAAATAAACAACTAAAAATAAAATACAACATGCTCTACTAACAACACCAAGCCAAGACTCATACCCGGTATCCACGACGCTCGGGTTGCACCAGCTCGATCTTGATGTTGGAACCAAGAATGGTCTTTAATGAAAATGGAGCATGGTTTGTGTTTTTTTCAATCCTTACATGGAAGATCAAGGAGTTTTCAAGGAAATAGATTTTACATTTTAACCCAAAAATAGTTTTGGAGGATGGATTTCAACGCAAAAAGTGATTTTTCTTGAAGGTCTTATGAAACTATAGAAAAGGAATGAGTTTCGTGAATATTGACTTTGGGAACTTTGTTTTGAGAAGGATTAAAGAATTATGATGGTGTTCTCCACGATTATGATGAGCATCAAAAATGACAAAGAATTGGAGCATCACGATTGGTGATAGTGATCTTCGTGATTACGAGAATTGGAGTATTTTGGCGACACGAAGGGTTTGACAGAAAGCATCGTGACAACGTTAAATGTCAATGGTGATTCACAAATGGAGGTGGGCCACAAAAATGTTTTTGAATGATCTGAAAAATGGGTTGGAGGTGGTGGAGCTTCATGAACGGCCGAACCTATAAATAAGAGGCTACCCCTCTTCATTCAGTACGAAAATTTTCAAGGAAAATACGGAATCGCTCTGATTTCCCAAAGCTAGGGGAGCTCCGCGAAACTAAAATTACATGAAAGTTTGAGTATCGAAAAAAGACCATTAAGTCTTGACTGATGCCAATGATTTTGAGTAAAGGGTTCTTCACGATGATGAGGTTTTCCGCGTTGACTTTCTGAGCTTCGTGAACGTGTTTGTTCTGTGAAGGATGGGGTGTTTCGCGAAGGCAGTTTGTTTTGAGAAGTTAGGGAGCTTCATGAAGGCAGTGAGCTTCATGGAGGAGATTCATAAAAGGAAGTATTGAACATCAGGTTTAAGTGAACAAGGCTTTCAAAGTGCACCAAATCCGGTCAAGTAGAGTCTCGTTCCAAGTTAGGGACAAGGAATTTAATGCAAATCTATTGAAGCTTCCTTCATGTCAATAAAATGAGTTAGATTTCTCTCAAAGCAGTGAGCTAGGGGGAGTCGAAGGAAGTTTTCTGAGGGATGCAGTGAGATATCTCTAAAATTTTGTAAAGACAGTGTTCCTGGAATAGAGTGGCTATGTCTGAACTCTTGTATTCCACAACTAGTGAAGATTAGTGGATTTAGGTACGACCGACACACTATCAGTGTATGCACCTTAGACTAACCCTTAGTGGTGAACCCAGTAAAACTACTATGTTCTCTCTTTGCATGTGAATGTTTTATTACTGCACTACTCTAACAGATAGGTTTAATAAGTTCCTTCCAATGTGGGAACAAGATCTGTCACTTTAGAAGAAAAAGTTGACACCATGATTCACCCTCCCCTCTTAGGGTGCTCTGGGGTCCTACACTTGAGACTCCACATGAGTGGATCCGCTTGATCAAGAAAAATCGGGCCTCGACCCCATATATAATGCAACCTATGCTCCAAAATGAAAGCAGACATCAGGTCTTCATGCACATCGAGGTGCACGTACAGAGGGTGAGAAATAAATTTTAGGATACCACCCCAATATTGAACCTATAATCTGTTGTAATAACAAGTGCATGCACATGTGATATGTCCATCCTATCCAAAGTCTAGTAACAGTTGACATAAAAAAATACACAATAAGAAATAAGGGGATAAAGAAAAAGGAAAACATCCATCCATGAGTTTTAGTATGACACCTGAGGTAATCTACCCCCACTTTGGTCCATGCCAGAGGATTTCCAGCATATGAATCACCCAGCCACACGACAACCTACGTATCTGCTAGATCTACACAAGGGATTCAAGATGTTTAAGCACAGAGGCATGAATGTCAAACCCTAGGGCATAAATATATGTGTCCATACAAACAAAGAACATCTATTGGTCTCTAGGAATCCAATAACATGATTTGAATAGGCGACATGAACATATCATGGCCTTCCCCTATATTTCATGATTTTTTCCCTTTTTTATTTCCTTATAAATCACCTAGTTTCTTTACTAAGCTAACAAGTCATCCTTCACTGTAATTATTTTTTTAATTCTGGAATTCTGTCGCTACCTCCTTCCATATTATCTAACAATTAATAATTCCATTGGACATCCAATTACATCATTAAATTAGGACTTGAATTAATTTCTTTGATACAAAAACTGTAACACAAATTCAAGCCCCCTCCATCTTCATTTGATCCCGCAAAACATAATGAGATCAGATCGAGTTGCGGGAAATTAAAATAAGCCCAAAAGAAATCATTTATCTATCCGGAAATAAATTCCTCTTACGCACAATGGGACCCTCCTCCAATTAAACTTACAAATGTGTACTGTAATTATCTTCACTGGACATTCTATACCAAAATAGGTTACACAAATAAATTAAGGTATTGTAAATATAATATAAAAATTGATAATTCTAAAATAAGATCATGCTTAAAATTAAAATTTTAAAATAAAAAACACGTCAACATGATAAATTAAAATAAAAACTGAAAAATAAAAAATTTAATTGTTGATATAAACTAAGAAAAGTGAAAAAATTTGGAAATACAAAACATTAAATTATAAAACATAAAATTAATATTTCAAAACAAATTTCATAATGAAATAAAAAAATAAAATAAACAAGGAACAACACTCATTTTCAAGAATTAATTTAAACTTTTTTAACAAAATAATCAATAATTTAATAATCGACAATAAATAAATATTAAAACTATAATTAAACACTATCAGACACAATTAAACATTAAATAAACAAATTATTCATCAAAAGAGATGTGGAAAAAACATTTGAATAAAATGCCACATCAATTTCCCCCACAATTAATCACTGTTTATCCTCAAGAAATTACTTTAATATTTTTTAGTGGAAAATAATAAATCTCAAGAGTGATAAATTGGAATGAAACAAAAAATTAGTTTTCACAATGGTTTTTTCCGATGGAGTCTCTCAAGAAATAAATGTGATTGCCCCCATAAAGTCAAACAAAATAAGTGAAAACTCGGTTTCTTGTTTTAAAAAAATGATTGAAATTGAAAATTTTGAAAAGAATTAAACAAAATTATCTTTAACTCTAAGTGAACAAACACACATATTTTAAGAAGACATAATAAATAGACACACCTTTGGACGAGTGGGAGTGAAAATTTATTGGTGGAATAAATAACCCATCCTAAAGTTTGATGAATAAAGAATGAAAAGAATAAAGGTATGAGTTCAACATAGAATAATATTTTCATTTAATAATCCATTTGAATTGATGTTCCCACACACATCGTTGAATTTTCACAGCCATCGATCAGATTAAAAATTTATAGTCCCAAACTACACTTACTACAATGACGTAGTAAAGTGGAAATGCATGGTCGAACACACAAGGACTACTAGAAGGTCAACAACCAATCAAACAAAACCCTTTGAAAGGATTCATCACGTTCACTCTTCAATTTTGATTTTTACTAAAGCTATGTAGTTTGTATTTTAATTCAAATAATAAATTAGGGGATCAAGGTCAATTTCAAGGATCTTGACAGAAGATAATCCTAGATTTATTATGAGATAGCCTGATGAATTAGGCTGTGAAGTGGTGCAAGACTCACCATCTAGTTTTGGTCAAACCAATTGCATCTACCCATTTTGAAACTATCCCATGGCCAAGTTATAGCTGACAACCTAGGTACATTACACTTAGCTTCTACACTGAAAGCGTCATCAGCTAATGGTCATAGTCTTTCTCAACTCCAATTAGGTTAGTTTAATTCAATTGCACTTTCCACGATCAAGGTTGTGCAAAATAATGTGATGAACAATTATTATTAACCTAATTACTAGCCATAGGCTTTCCAAGGTTCAATCTATAGATTTATTAGGATTAGAAACACCCACACTCTCGATCTGTAACCCTGGGTGGATCAGCTATGCATGGTAGTGATGATCAAAAGCAAGGAAATACTAAACATGCTTCCCATAATCATGAAATAGTTTCAAAAGAAGAAATCTAGGATTAAAAATACTAATAATCAAGATAAAAAAAAAAGCAATGTAAATTCAATAAAAAACTCACTACACATGATGAAACAAGGAAGAAATTTGCAAGCATTGATGAAGAACGAGTGGTGATGAAACAGGCGTTAAAAATAATGTGGAATTGCAATGAGTGTAGAATGGGTGAGGAATGATCATTAATATATTTTAGAGGTTTTGTGCACATGTAATCAAGTGAACACCATTGGAGATTGCTATTTATACTATTAGTGACCTCTATGGGTGATCGCTAATTTGGAAGAAAAAAATGCAGGATTTTTCCCGCCCCGTCATTCTGCTTCCCCTACCTCATCGCTGCAACAAGAGCCAGCATTGTCCACTTGTCCCCACCACCTCCCCACCTCATCTAGTCACCCTCACCACCGCCCCTGCCCCCTCCCCCATCATAGATTCCCCCATCACCCCCACGACATCGGACCCCCACCTCAATGACCATCATCTTACCGCACCTCCCTTTGGTCGCTGCAGATCTGACATGGCCGACATTCAAAGGTCACAGTCCGTCCTTGCCCCGACTGAGTCCCCCGCATCTCCACCCGTGTCCCTAGTAGCAGTAATAGGCATGATTTTGAGACAAGTTTTAGAGACCACCATTGGCGGTCGGTATTGCTCATTACCGTTGGAGTAACTGCGACCGCCAAAAATGGTCTCTGGGTGATCTCTAAATATATTTAACATCCGCTTCTGGCGGTTTCTAAAAGACAATATTGTAGTAGTGGATTAAAAACACAAAATTATTTTCTAAAACAATTAAAGTAATGAATTGAAATAGGTTTGGAATGAAAAAAATGAAAAGGAGAGAAAATGATGGAAGAAAATGAGAGAAAGGAAAAGCGTGCGTTGCTCTATTTGCGAAGGAGCACTCAAAATATTTATAGGCCTGAGAAGTACATGATGTGTAATTCATGCACGTTGTGTATTATCTTAAGTGAATTCTATCCCAACATTTTTACATCCTTTACTGAGGTTTCACATCGTGTACCTGAGATCCACAATTCCCATCGACGATTCATATCTTTTACCTAGAAAGCCTTCGAACTTTGCACATAGTTCAATATATGCAAGTTGTTCAATCTATGTACATAGTGTATGTGATTCACTTTTGGTGGGATTTTGATATTTGAATTCTATACATTGTGTAATGAATATGCATGTCATGTATTGGGTTCATGTCATGTAAAGACTTCATGGGATGGTCTATGGCTCTACAAGCATGTTGTGAATGAGGCCCACACATCATGTATGTGATACATAGCATGTAAAGACTGTTACCTGAATTTTTTTAGCATTTATTCCTTTGAGTCCAAATTTCACAATTCCTACGAAAACAAAATAGAACCCAGTGCATTATTGAATAAATCATGAATAAACTTTAAATAATTTTATCCAATATGTATGTATAATTTCAGCTTATCAAATTCATCCACACTTGAACAATTGCTTATACTCAAGAAAAAAGCATCTCAATAGGGATTCCAAAAGAAACAATTTTTAAATAAAGAGACATATATTACAACTAGGAAAATAAAACTAAGCGTAAACAGAAAAAGCTAGTCCTCTAGAATCAATCCTGCAAAGAAAATCAGTCATGCCTCATATTTCAGTTCTTTATCCAGATTCTTCATTTTTTTAATTTCAATTTCATAATTGTTCCTTAAATTCTATACCCATTTTTCATTTTACCTCACAATGAATTTGTCTCTCATCAGCCAAGGTAAAATGTAATTGGAGTTATGCTCATACCCTAAATACATGTTCCTAACCATAGGCTTGAATTGGTTTTATCATCTCTACTTAATAAAGACAAATACAAAATCAATCATGAGGGCTTCAACAAAAAGGGTTCAAATGACTCTAAGACCAAGGGAAGGTGGGAAAGTGATAAAAATTCAAGATCAAAAGGAGGGTAAGATCTAAATTATAATGCATGATAAACATAATCAATGTAATGAAGTAACTCATCCTCAACAAAGTGTATCCATTCTCCATAGCTCAAGGTGGATCCATGAATATATCAAGTAAGTATAAAAAATTTAACCTGTTCTTTTCCTTTTATTTATTTTTTGAAAGTCATGTTCGGTCCATATCTCACATCCATCCCCTAACAACGTATGATCCATCATAGGATTCATTGGTCTAAAAATGGTGATTTTTGACCTTCCAAATACACAAACTAATATCTATTTAATTTTATTTCTAAATATTTTTCAAAGTAACATGTTAGGATTATAAAATTACAAAATTAATCATGGAACACATCATATTGGTATAGTGAAAGTATCATAATACATCTCTTCAATAACAACATCCTTTGTCCATCAGTAGTGAAATACCCCCACTTGTTCAAAATATAATCATGAATTATACCAAGAGAAGAGTAGGAAGGGATAATAGGCTTGAAATGGATCCATCCTAAATTTTTTATTCATGGTAAATATGGGATAAAGAAGAAAAAATGCAAGGTGGGTCTTAGGAAAAACTAGCTCAACAAAGATTGCCTCAATCATATTAAAAATGGATTTGTCTAGTCATATCCTCAATAAGATCTCAATGAAAGTTATGATAGGTTTACATTCCCTAGACGTCTCTTAAGAAATATTCTTAGAAAAGAAAATGAAATAATGGGTCCAGAATCCTCTCGAGAATGGGATTAAACAAAAATAATTGGCAATCACCCATGGTATAACATCTAGTAATAATTCAATCAAAAGAAATTGCAATTTTTTTTTGAATTTTAATCAAATTAACAAACTCATCAATCTTTATAAACATATAAATATGGATAAAACATGGATTTCAAAAATTTACAACCTAACATTGTCTTTTTATTTAAATGGGTGTAATAAGTTTCGAGGTTTAAAGCACGATTTCAATGAAAAATGTCACCTAGATAGGTGAAAACAGACAATAATTTAAGTGTATCGATAATAAAGCTCAATAAATACTCCCCCACACTTAAAATAAGATAGTGTTCACATTTTATTAGAAAACATTATAGGAGAGATATCAATAACATCACATAAAAAAATAATATGGAAATTTTAAATTGAATTTAGGGAATCGAGATTTCATAGTGATGAGTGTCATGCCATGGGGAAACTTATTGGATGGAAATTTCAAATTGGGCTACTTGCATAATTTGTTAGGATGAAAAAATCTGCACTAGATAAAACATTAGTCCACAAGGATTAAATAGGTTGGAAGTAGTGAAATGGGAAGGTGCACATGGTGAGAAATAAATAAATGCAACTCATATAAATGAAGATAGGTGAGTACAGTGAGGTTCAGGGTGACCTACGAACAAGAATGATACTAAAATGAAAACAAAAGATCCTAAGTAAAATATTGGAATAAAAGAAGAAAAAAATGGGTTGCCTCTAATAAAGCGCTAAAATGACGTCTTCATCCAGATGGATGGAAAAATGGATCAGGAAGTGTTTTCCATCAGCTCAGAAGTTTGTTTCCTCTGAAAGGAATTGGTGGATTTTTCATCGAGCTCTCGAGGATGCTTGGAGGGGTTGACCACCTCAGGAGCGTATAAAGAATGAATCTCGTGTGACAAGAATAACATCAGTGGTTGTCGTGGTGGGTATCCCTACTAAGCATAGATCTCAAGTGAGTGCTCCTCAAGTTGATGCTCGAAATCATCAAGATGTTGCGACATTTGGTGTATGAGTGAAGATGGTAGCGGGATAGATGCATCAATGATTGTAGATGAGACAAAAGATCTAGACATGGCTATAAAAAAATGCATAAATAAGGAAGATAAATGTAAAGCACGCATGAGAGTCCAAATAGTGTACCTCGTCCATAAACGTGTATAATAGAGTGAAATAGGGAATCATGGATACAAAGAGAACAAAAAAATATACCCAAATAGAGTACAACAAGGGGGGGATACAAGGGGAAACTAAGAATCACGGGAAAACTCACCTACTGTTTCATTTTTAGTACCCTTATAAAAAGTGGGTCTCTCGATGTGGCCCACATTATTGATGTCCTCTATGGATACAGTGATAGGACCATCGACGATCTATGAAGGTTCCACAGTACTGGAAATGATCTTGGTGGATGGTGGAGGCGAGGTGCCGATCCTGATGTTGGTCGGGTATCTGAAAGAAGGTTCTATGAAGGACACCTCAGATAGGGATGGAATGGTGAGGCCCTAGCCCCATCAGGCCTGTTCCGCTAAAAAGTCATGTCGGGAAGTGGGATCTGTCAGCTTAGGTGGTAGTTGGTCGGATCAGGTGGTGGGGTGTGTATGGATGAAGTACCAGGGTCTTTAGAGGGATGCGGGTAGATGGATGTAGCCACTAATGGTGGATTAGAGATGGTGAAGTAGGATGGTTCACTAAATGGAATTACTAGCAAGCCATGGTTTAGATGGAGGAGGAGGTGCAGATGTGGCTGGGACAATGGTTGTGGTGGTGAAAATAGGAGCTGGGGGAGTGGTGGTGGTGATAACATGGGTAGAGGTGGGGATGGAGGTGGTAGTAGGGGCAGAGTGTCAAGACCCCCTCCCTCCAAAGATACCCCTCCTAGGATAGCAATGAAGAAAAGGAGATAATGACCCCCCCGAGTCCCTCCCGAGTAGGCCCTGAGTTGGCGACTAAAACTAAGGGTGTACAGATCTCATAACATGGGAGACATTATCCTTTATAAGAAATATGATTGGGAGATAGAATGAATCATCCACATCAACTCCATATAAAAGAGGAACCCAAACCATCCCACATGAATGCATAAAATAAAACTGATACAGATACAATAAAGTCTCCAAATTGAATACCCAAGAGTAAAGCTAAAGCAGTGACATGACAACTGTCAAGGATCCGAGCTAGTAAGGTCCAACACAATCTGTGAAATCCTCTTGGAAACCTGAAAACAGTTTTATATACATAGGGTGAGAATACAAGTATACTCAATAGGAAAACCAAAGTCTCTCATGAACATATGAAAGAAGCATACTAATGCACCTGTGAGAAAACAACAGAACCAAACAACACACAAACAAGTATACTAACTATCCCAACCTCATCAAGGCATGCTCACTAAATAATGCAAGCCAAGTAATATAATATAAAGTAAAGCACATCAATGATAGGGTACCCCACACCACTTTCCAACTGATTAGCCGCTCTCGCCCCAATGACAAACGTCCTGGCGCTCTCACATCTTCTGAATATACCACATCACATCTCGCCCGTACAAACCTGGACCTCACAACACATCCTGCCCGCACACACTTGGGCCTCAAAACACATCCTTCCCGCACACACCTAAGCCTCACAACACATCACATCTCATCCCAAAGACACCTGGGACATCACATCACAACTCACCCTAAAAACACTTGGGATACCACATCTCAAGCACCATCTAATTCACTAACAGACTTCCGACCATCAAAACCTGTGCAATACATACCTCCCCTAGAAGAGGGAGCAAGGAAGATTAGGTGGCCAACCATCCATCCTCCCATCAGGATGTTGCGAAATACACCTCCTGCGTGACTATGCGGGTGTTCGGAACATAGTTCTCAACATGGGTGGGGTGCGTATAGAAATCACAAGGAAAATACAAGTATGTATATATATATATATATATATATATGTGATACCAACACTCAAGTCGAGCCTACGGGTCCTCGGACAAACAACCAACTCACAAAACTGTCACCTTTGCTACTACCTCTAAAAGTATTTATTAATATCTACAACTGTCATTTAAGAAGGTGAAGATCCCCAAAAATCTAATACGACTTCACATTTTCTCTATGTTTAACATCCATTCATTTCATTATTTAGTATCAACCACCTTTAATCACACAACTCATCATTTGATTATTTATTAACAATTCTCATCCAAATAACCAAACCAACCCACGTCGTTTCAAACATTATTAAACAATTATTTATTCCATCACTACTTGAGCATCTAGCACAAAGAAACCAAATTCCACAAACAACTCAACATATCATCACCTCATTGCCCCAAAAGCACAATGAAATAAACTATCAGCCTCACATTCCCCAACCACACATCACCGTCCCACAAGCACAACCACACAACCACATATCGCCCCACACCCCAAAATCACGACCACACATCACATTGTATCAAGATCATTTTTTAGAGATTTACAAAGGGGATTTTATCACATTCCACTTTATTTTAGGGGTGTTATCACATAATCATAATCCCAAGGCAACCAATTTTATTAGCCAAGTATAAGTAATTAGCCAATTTCTATTTAGGGTGATATCATAATAATCCCAACCAAAGCATAAAACCCAAAAAATATATTCAGCACAAAAAAATCCCCTAATGACTGCAATTTTCAGCGGAGCATCAGGCCCATACAATCACAATATCATGATAACAACAAATCTGTAAAAACATTCGGATCAAACCCTTTTACCCATTTTAATTTCAATTAGCCAATTATTTATCTTTGATCAAGCCAGCACAACCATAATCCATAGATAACCAAAGTAAACCCCTCCTGCATGATGCACAAATAAAAAGAAATTAGGGAATCCCTACCTCAAAGGATATTTTTAACTCACTGCGCATCACAAGGCAAAGAAGAAACCACTTGAAAATCACCGTTGCAAAAGAAACTAGTGGATCACCCTACACCGCACCAAAGGGTGGTCAAAAACACAATCCAAACCAAAGAAAAACCACCGCAATGATCTTAGAGGAATAATGGAAGAAAACCAACCAAGAAAGGGAGAAGAACTCACCATGGATCATCTGTGGATCGCCAACGAACAACCACCAGGATCAACAAATCAAAGAGGGAGGAAAAGGGATTGAAGAACACCACAGGGTGCCTAGGGTTCACCCAAAATGAGAGGGAGAAGAGACCACAACTAAATGAATAATAATTCAGCTGAAAAGAACTTTTAAATCCACACTGTATCGTAGGTTTAAATGATGTGTAATCTCCTTTCATGTTGTGTAATCCCCATGGTTCAGTTTTTGCAAAAAAATGCATCGTCTCTTCATTTTATTATTTATTTAACCCCAAAAACTTACACGTCATGAACCAGCCTTAGGCAAGAAATGAAATGAACCTTCACGACATGTAATACACTTACATGATGTGTAATTTATATAGTAGTTCTTCTTCACCTCTATCTTCCACCAAAAACTCCCAAAACCTCCCCCGGACACCTCCAATACTCAAAACTGGAAAAGTAACAGACCAGAAGGGAATGAATCATTACAAGGAGGCTATGAGGGATGTAGTGGATGTGGTGATAGAAGGGGAATGAATAGGGAAGGCTGGTATGAATGGGTCAACTGCATGCTGAGAAGGTGCCTCTTCAACATCCTCCACAAACGTTGGTTCCCATCGGTAGACATGATCATTATGTCATTTTTAGCCCACTAAAAGGGAATTTGAGTTTCTTATGTGTAAATAACAAAATCAAATAAATCATTTTTACATATTGGTTAATAACCATTAAAAATAAAAAGGTTTGGGTATCTAGAAAAATAAAATAAAAGATAACTTCTTAAGGACAAGAGAGAAATTTTGAGAAGTAAATTCAGCAGCATGATGGGTATAAAACATAGTTTTAGAAAAGGGTAAAATGAGAGGGGAAAAGGGTATCCAAATGATAAAACATAATTTGGTAGTAAGAGTATGATAAAAATGGTAATAAAAGAGAGTAACCATAAAATTTAGAAGACATATACAAAAAGTAGTTCTTGAATTGAATGGAAAAGAAGGACAATTCTCTTATCTTGAAGAGTTACTACTAGATCTTGAGGAATGGAACATTTGGGGTTTGAGGACACATTGGGGGAACTACTTGGGATGAAAAATCACTAAAAATTTATGGAGGATGGATTGAGATTGAAAGGAAATGGATAAATGGGTGAGTATTTATAGAAAAAGTGGAGGAATTGTTTAATAATTTCCAAATACAGGCCTTGGAAATCTAGGTTATGGAAAGTGAAAAACCATTAGCTTACCCATGGTTTTTGCCCATGGTTTTGGAAATTTAGGACATATTTTATGTTGTTTTAATACATCAAAATAGAACATATTTTTTTTATTAATTATTTTGTCTTGGGAAAGTAAATTTTCGACAAATTAATGATTTAAAGTCAAATTTTCCATTTTAGACTTTGGAAAGCCACTTATAGGTTTGAAAATTGATTAAAATCTATTAAAATACCTGATATTAATAAAATAAAATATTTTAGGTCATGGATTGTGGTTAATTAATTATTAAATAATTATGACAAAATTATGAAGTCATTAAACATACTGAAAACCCTAAACTATATTTTTACTATTCACAGAAAACAAAGTATTTTAGAAAATTCTCATAAATTCAACCTAACCCAATTTTAACATGATGATTTCAAAAAATATTTTTATTTTATTAGAATAATTCTCTAAATATGGTAATTTTAACTTTTAAATATAAAATCCCTATTTATTAAAAAAATAGCGTGTTGTAAGGCATAATCATATTTCTGACAAAAATTTCTTAAGACATAATAAAATTATTTTATCATTTATATTTAAATAAGAGTGTTTTTAACAAAATTTTACATTAAAATAAATATTATTTAGAATACCTTAGTTTATTGTAAAAATTTATATCTTTTTTGAAAATTATGATTTGTGTCTGAAAAATCAATTTATCAAATTCGTCTCAATTAAAAATATATTTTATTAAGAAAAAATATTCTTAAAATGGAATTTATTGAATAAAAATTTTATTTATAAAATAAATTACATTTTAAGTAACTAAGGCCTCAACACATAACCCCTTATAACACATGCGTACACCCTAAGGGTAAGATGTGCGATTGTGATATTTTCATGGGGTGGCTCGGCAAACATTGACCAAGTGATAATATCCACTAACTTGAACTTATAAAGTAGGAGATTTTATTCAAGCTTCACTTGTTGAATCTTGACTTGGGATTGGTAAAGGGAGAACCTCAGTGACGCTACCTCCCTCCCAAAAACCGACAAACGAGCTTCATACAACATGACTCTGCTGGTTGGGGCCATCGCTTCTCTTTTCTGCATCAATTACCCATTTTCATTACTACTTATAACCACTAATTATAATGTTAGAATTATTACCAATGGGTATAGTTCTCAAATATCAAAATTTTCAATGGTTATATTGACTAACAATCATATTTGACCAACGGTCCTATATCAAATCCCAACGATCACATTTCCCTTTATACTCTATAAATACCACTACATTATTTCAATCAAAATTTACTACAATTCCATTTAAGGTTATATTTTCATTATCATAATATTTTGTTTGGTTTAATAATATTTTGTTTTATTTATATAGAGTTTTCTATAGGGCAATGATTCTAGCAGATCAGAGCAATCCATATTTTCCCATTTTGAATTTTCTAATTTATATTTTTTTGTCCAGTTGTAATGTTTTACATTTTAATTGATTTTTTAGTTGAATAATGTATTGATAATTATTAAATAGATATGGATTTGTTATGTATAATATAATATAACACACATTTTCTCAGGAAACAAATATCATTTAAAAATATTGGGTCATTACAGTGAGTCCCCCGAAGCGGAAGCGAATGCAGTGGAAGAATCGAATAATGATGTGGAGGGCTCATTAGGTGGTGGAACATGATCAAACTTATGTTGTTTGGGTGGCAGAGGTGTTTCCCCATGGTCGGGCATGCGGTTGGCGAGCGGGGTGAAAACCATTTTGTTTATGGCCATTCCGGAATGACAAGAAGGTGCATGGGAAGGAGAAGATGGCGAGGAGGGGAGGAGGAGGTTTGATGTATGGTAGTAGGGAAGGGAGGAAGGCCAATGAGGGGGTGCAGCTTCAGGCGAGAGAGCTCGGGGGAGGGGAGGTTACGTGCGGATGGAGGAGCGTCGGGGGGGGGGGGGGGTTGGTGTGAAACCTAGATTCACAGGATTTTAAATATGTTTGAAAAGTACACATCATTTATTCAAAACACAATGTGTAGTTCTAGAATTTTTTATTTTTTAGGTGATCGATATTTACACACCATGTACATGTTACATGACTTGTATTTTTATCTTTCTGCACTTTTTTTCCAGGTCCTCTCAAAAAACTTCTATCGACCCTTATTCTTCCTAAAAAACATACTAACCTATTCTAGTCTAATCATCCTACTCTGGGTTTCCTCCTAGTAAATGATTTATTTATTTTCTAGAGATAGGTATTTTCCAAATATAAGACTTTAACTTTAAGTTGATAACCCTTTTATAACAATTCTTTAAAACAGATGGTACAAAAGGTGGGACGACCTACCTTGTCAGAGGTGTAGTGAAATTTGCATTCTTGTGAGCATTGGATCCCTTGTCAATAGGTGGTAATTTCTTGTTGTTGTATTCACTTTTCACATGATCTTATTTCTTATTATCATGAGAGATGTTTTGATAATTTGATGACTTGTTTATTTTATTAGCAACCTTCTCCACATCGAACAAAACCTTTCTTATCAATCTTTCCAGGTTAACATCAATAAACTCCTTTTCAGTGGTGAGAAATGGTCATCCTAGAATGAGAGGAATATCACATTCCTCTTCTATATCCTGGTTTTGTCGGAAAGTGTGTGTGTTTCATGTAATGGGTTCCTCTCATTGCGTTACCATTTTCACCTTTCCTTGAAACTCTCAATCATTCCCCTATCCACAACTGGGTGAGGACCTACTTTCCAAAGGCTGAAAATCATTTGGGTTTTCATGCCCAACGACTCTTGGGGAATCTCATTGGTTGAGAGGATGAGAGGTCACACTCACCACACCCTTTTAGGGGGAGTTATTTCCTACTCTGGTACTCTCTTATTGATTTAAGATATGTTCATGAATCTCTTCCTAATCTCGATACGCGACTGGTTACCCTAACAAACGATTATAGGTTAATCTATCTTTTATATGAAAAAGACCAGGATATCTCAGGCGAGTTCATCTATATATATCCAAGGTTATTCATCATTATCTGGCGATGGGTAGCTTTTTATATGATAAAGTCGTATGATCAGGTGCTTTGGGATGTGTTCCCATATATATAGGTGATTAATGTTCTGAGGATGGGATTGAGTTGCTATGAGGCATCCTGTGTATCCTGGTTATTATAGGAATCAAAACCCACATAGTTCATCGATATCCTTGGGACTGGATCCAAGGTATATACCCTTTTATATAATTCCACCCATTGGGGTTTATATAATGGGTTTTCCCTGATCGATGGTTATTATTAATGTTCAACGAGGTGTTCATCGTATCTCCCTAGTCCCATGTGAGATATGCTCAGTATGAGAAAAAAGGGATAATAAATGAACAACCTCACGATGTAAAAAATAGGGATTGGGTATTGGAATATTCCTTGGGATTCTTGGTATAGATATCAGTCCTTGAGGAGGCATCTTATATATCCTGGGTATGGTAGGAATTAGAGTCGTTGTAGTTCGGTTTATGTCGGGGATTACACATTGAGGAGGCATCCTAGATATTCTGAGGGAGTTTCACACACCCCCCTTGGTGGTACATCTTGGAGTGGTGAAAATGTAATAGGACCTCTGACGTCAGTTCTGGTGGACAGGTATGAAGAAGGCAATAGCTTAGTTCGTTTCTCGATGCCTTACGTGCCAACAGGTGAAGGCTGAGCACCAGGTTCCAGCATGGTTATCTCACCCCCTAGAAGTTCCAGAGTGGAAGTGGGATGGGATATCAATGGACTTTATGATGGGATTACCATGAACATCCAAGGGACATGATTCCTTCTAGGTTATCATTGACTGACTCACCAAGTCGGTCCACTTCCTAGCTATCAGGGAGAAAAGTTCTGTAGAGATCTTGGGACGCCTCTACGTGCATGAGATAGTTCTTATTTATGGATTCCTTTTGACAATAGTCTCAGATCACGATTCTCATTTCACATCCCGGTTGTAGAAGGGACTGTAGGAGGCGTTTGGGACTCATCTATGCTTGAGCACGACGTTCCATCCCCAGACCGATGGTCAGATGGAGAGGACCATTCAGGTTCTGGAGGATATGTTGCGGGCCTATATCTTGGACTTTGGTCGTGGTTGGGAGGACCACTTACCACTGGTGGAGTTTTCATACAATAACATCTACCACTCCACTATTAACATGACACCATTCGAGGCCTTATACGGGCGACCCTTTCAGTCACCGCTTTGCTAGACTGACCTCAGAGAGTCATCACTCATGGGTCCAGAGTTGGTGCGAGCTACCACCGAGAAGGTGCATATCATCTAGGAGCGGATAAAGACTGCACAAATCCAACAAAAGTCTTATGATGACAGGTGATGGAGACCTATGGAGTTTGAGGAGGGAGACCATTTGTTCCTTCAGGTCTCACCTCAATGAGGGTTTTGGGGATTTGGTCGGGGCGACAAGTTGTCCCCAAGGTTCATCATACCTTTTCAGATAAGGTGCATAGTTGGAGAGGTTACATACTACTTAGATCTACCACCACAGTTTCACTGGGTACATGATGTCTTACACATGTCACAACTGAGGAGGTATGTGCATGACCCATCACACGTCATTGATTGGGGCGAGCTGGACATCAAGGATGAAGTGACCTTTGCTGAATACCCGGTGAAGATTGAAGATCGGAAGGAGAGGATACTTCGTGGGCGGTTGATTCCCTTGGTTCACATCCGGTGGTAGTACGGGAGCCTTTGGGAGAGCACATGGGAGTGGGAGGCTCAAATCCGTGCCCAGTACCCACATCGTTTTGAGTAGTCCTTGTTTTGGATTTTCGGGGATGCAAATCCCCAAGGTGGGGAGAATGTAATGTCTTAGATTTTCTGTGTATTATTATTTTTTAAAATATTATATGGAATTATTTCAAGACCAAGAATGGAGACGAAATGTCATTCTGAGTCCTGGTGAGACCGAAATGGTGGTTTAAACTTTTTTAAGTTAAGTGAGTTGGCGTGTATGCGTGGTTGTGGAAGTTTCCAAATGGATGCCCAAATTAAAAATCTGAGAGCACCGTTGCATCTGGGATGACTAATTTACCTAAGAATGGGCCTAACCTCGACTAGCGTGGGTCGAGGGAAAAAGTTAATTTTCGGACATTTTAAGTAAAATAAAATAAAATAAAATAAAATAAAATAAAATAAAATAAAATAAAATAAAATAAAATAAAATAAAATAAATTGAAAAGTTTATTTTATTTTATTTGGAAACGTTCACTACAGTGCAACGATGGGGAAATTGTTTCGATAATTAATGACACAACATAATCACTCTGAAATAGAAACACTAACTCATTAATGTTGCAACGTAACGACAACGACTCAGCATGAAGAAATGATAAAACACATTCCCTCCTTTTAATGGGTTAATCGAATGTTGGTTGTTGGCAGAAGATTGAGAGAAACTTTGGAAAACTCTTGGAGCTTTAGAGAGAACTCTCGATAATGAACGATGGCGAATCAAAAGTGCGAATCGCTGCGCCAACGGAGTTGAAGGATCTCAACGACGATGGTAGCGTGATCCCTTCATCAACGATCGATCTCTTCTCAAGGTAGGGGTTTTGTTTTAAGTTGTTTTTCTTCTCCATTCTTTAATTCAATGATAAATGTGGATCAAACCACGAACTGGTTGATCCACACATCGTCGTTCTTGCGGGAGGGCTTCATCGGATTTATTCCTGGAAAATTTATTATTCCATGTTTTATGATTTTAATTTACCCCGTTTAAGCCTTATAAAGGGAGAGGATTAACATCATGACGAATGATAGTGAAGGTTCATTCCTCTTTTTCTTATTGGATTTATTCCTCCCTCTTCCTCGCATTCTTCATGTTCTTCACGGGGATACAAACAAGGAATCGTTGCGCGCTCATTCCTCGGCGCAACAATCCCAAACCATAGATCTGACATCATGACGACCCAACGGAGGTGAGATGATGATGGCGGTGAATGAATCGACATGGTTCAGGAGTTCTCTTTATTCAAACATTCTTTGTGTGAGTGGATCCGAACGCATTTTTGGGGCCGATCAGAGGGCCGAAACTAGCAGAATCAGCTTCGGGGTGTTGGGGAGACCTAAAACCTTGAGTTTTGTGGGAATCAGACAACCTATCGAAGAACGTGCACCACCAGAGGCACACCGATGAAGAACCAGTGATTCTAGAAATTTCTGAAGAACATGACGTGTAACCCTAAGAACTCACAGTGTGGGACCAGCTCTATGGAGACTAGGGTTTTGGGAGACAGATAGGTATCACATGGCATGAAGGCCCTTCCCCAAAGCTCGACTTGTATTCTGAGAAGTACACAGACACGGGATGGACTACACGGATTCGCAACATGTTGTGTAGACCCTACGCAACATGATAGAGGCGTCAATGCGGGACTCGATGTGTATCTAGAAGATACACAAACACAGAGTGGAGTACATGGTCGTGTACTCTACCACATGACCAGACCAGGCTGGTTATGTGGGTTACCCCATGTACCAGTTACACGGGATGGCCCACACGGGTTGAAGCCATTTACGGACACACGACCACATACACTGAAAGAACCCCAGTTACCCGGACACAAACTTTGGTCCATCCTACACGCTATGTACTTACCCCCTTCAACATGGAATGTTCTTCTGACTCAGGCTGTTTTACACGGGCAGTACCCAGAGTTGAGAGACATGGTGTGTGACCCTTCTACACACCGTGTATATCCTAGAACATGGATTGATCCTCTTTTCCACCGTTCCTTGGACAAGTTTTGTTTGGGTTAGTTCCCCCTTTTTTTGCTCGTTCCCCTGAAGGTCAGGTATCGTTTCCATCCACAGGAGTATGATCCCTTCAATAGGACTTTCTGAGATAGAGTCAGGTATCCGTCTGAGAGGCCCAAAAAGAGATCCTCTATCAAATCTTGATCCTAGGTAGAGTCAGGTATCAACGTTACTAATCCTACAAGATGTCGATCCTCTACTTAGCAGGTGAATCCAGATGAGTCACAGTATTCGAAAAGTCCCTGGAAGTGATCCTCATCTATGTATCGTGATCTTTCCCCACTCAGAAGTATGTTCTCCTTAAATGAGTGTATCTATCTCTCATGGATTTTTCCGATGAACAGTACTTCTCGGAGGGATGTCATCAGAGCTATCAAACTCATCGAGTGAGTTCTCCTGGATGAGTGCTTCATGGAATCTTCAAACTGAAACCCTAGAATGGGTATGCGGTCGTGTGACTTATCTCTTGACTATGAGGCTAGGTTTCAAGTATATCTGGATGTGTTTCTCTTGTTATATGTTTAGTAGACATATAATATGTAGAGATGATTGTACCTTTAATTTTTGTATTGATTTGTGGTTTTTGGGGTCCTGTACTGAGTATTGTTATAATCACCCCTACACAAGCTTTGTTCCCACGTGTTGTGTCTTGTGAAGATGAGCAGCCTTTTGACAGAGTCCAGGGCGGACCAGGACTGGACTGAGCTTTATGAGTTCTCTACAGGCCAAGGTGTTCCTACGACTACGAGAAATAGTCCTAGTACCTCTTTGTGATTACAAGTTTGACTTTGTAGTTTGAAGACTCTTGTTTTTGGTGGGTTTGTATTCTGGCCCAGTTTAATTTCCACACTTTACTTTCCATTGTACTCTGTTGGTTGAGTTTAGTTGTATACATGCATTTTTTTCTTTAGTGGGTTTTTTACATTTCAACATTTGTGGGCTTGGAGATGTGTGTGTATGTATAGGTACTTATAAAATGCCTCCCATGTTAGTGATATGTTTACTCAGTGCTAGTCATTATCCCTTGGATTATTGGAGGTGGGCTTGGGGAGTCACGACGTGGGCCGCACTGGGACTGGTCATGATAGTTAAATTATAAGTGAAAAAAATACTCAAGTATTTTATTGTTTGATTTTTTTAAAGTATTTTCAGATATGAAGGAACCTGAAATAAATCTTATAGAAATGGAATATTAATATGAAGCTTTTTAAGAACTCAAGAAATTTGATAAGTTTAGGTTCATGTTGATTCTTCTTAATTCATACATGATAAAAAATATTTAGAGCCAAATTCCTTAAAAATGTAGGCATCCATTCTGGTTCCCCTTTATTTTTCATGATTTTCATCTCCTTATCATCTTTCTTAACAGGTGGAACAATAGGTTGTACAAAAATTTCAATGGTGATGTCCATATTTCCAATTTTAGTGGTTTCATTGCTTTGGTTATCATTTTCTTCCAAAATTTTAGTTTCATCATGTTTAGGATTCCTAGGGGCTTCTTGGTGAGTCTGAAGACTACTCATAGTAGTGATAACCACGATATTTTCCCTAGGATTGACTTTAATAGTACTTAGTAATTTCTTATTCTCTCTTTGATTCATTCCCCTAGCAAGTTGGCCTATTTGAGTTTTTATATTTTGCATCTTATCATCATATTTAATTTTACAAAATCATATTGGAATTTTTGTTTATTAAATTGAGTATTGAACTTTTCATCTTGAGAATCCATTCTATTCAGAATTTGGTCTAGCTTATAAAACATTTTCCCTTCAAAGTTCCCTTGATAATTAGAAGGCTATACCCTTAGTTGGTTTTGGTAAGGCTGCCTAGGTTCTTAACCAGCAAATCTGGAATTCTTAGGTTGTTGGGAAGGAATATTAAAGTTAGGGAAACATGAGTTAGGATGGATATACATATCATTGTGATGCCACTACCTCCCCAAGTGAGTTTTGAACATTTTCATTATAATACCCAGCAACATTGACTTCAACTTGTTGAACATGATTATTATATTTTATAACTATTGCTCTTATCCTATAACACTTATACTAAGAATTCTGTTCAAGTGTATTGAATATTTTCTTAAGTTATTTAGTATTCCTATTTCTAAAATCCCCTTTAGAAGATAAATCAACTAAGCTCTGATGGTATGGGGTGTTGTTATTGTAAAAGGTGTCTATAATGAACTGTGGTGTACACTGGTGATTTGGAAACTATCTAAGAAGTACCCTAAATCTACCCCACACCTCATGGAGCAACTCACCTTCATCTTGAAAAAATCATGTGATCTTATGCCTAATTTTAGTGGTGATTCTTTGTGGTTAAAATTTCATTATAAAGGCATTAAACAGATGATCCCAGGTAATAAAAATTTCCTCATCCAATTGTTGAAACTATGATATAGCATTTCCCTTTAGACAAAAAGGTAAATCTCTAAGTTTTAGCTCTTCTTCACCCAATCCTCTTAAATGTTTTCGTTGCACCACATAGTATAAATCTCTAATGAATTCCAAAGAGTCTTCCTTATGAAGTGCATTATATCATTGACAACTTAGAAATATGGGATTGTTTGATCTCCTAATTTCTATTCCTAGGGGAATTCCTTATACATGATGGATTACTAGAAATATCCAGCACCTGAAATTCCCTAAGGACCAATCTCTAAGCTAAGTCATTTCTAATAGGTTGTCGATTTAGATTTTCATTTTGATTTTTACTCACTTTTTCCATATTTTCTTCAATTCTTGATTTTTTATTCTTAATTGCGGTACAATGAATGTTTATTTCAGATATTAAAGGTTCTAGTTTTCATACCTTGATTTGGTGTGCATCGACAAATAGATTCCATATCATTTCAACAAAAAAACCAGTTTTTAAAATTTTTCAGGTAATTTTTTTGACATATTTTTTTAGAAAATTTTAAATAGATTAATTTTTTTAGAGTTTTTTTTTGATTTTTTAATTTCTTTTTGTCTTGGTTGCACGTAACTTCATGGGAAACATTTCCAAAATTTGACCATGTTTATCGTTGACTGCGAGCAAATTAACTATTTACAAACCCCACTTACTACTGGTATAGAGTTGAGTAGGGTATCGAACCTCATATAAAATAGATTTAATGATTGGACCAAGAAAAAGAACATAAAATGAATAAGAAAAAAGGAAAAAAATTCAAACATTCAAAGTAGTCACAGAACAACAAGTAACATGAGTGATAAATTTGAAAGAAACTAGAATATGCTAGGGAATGCAATAGAATGATGATAGGGAACTCGATTGACTGGTGGAATTATTGTTACTTTTCTCATTAACATAAAATTCTATAGAAGTATGAATTATATAAGTTAACAAGCCTTGTTGGAAAATTAACTTATGAATAAAAAAAATTCTCTGGTTTATCAATTTTAGAATTAATTATACACCAAAATATAAAAACAATTTTCAACAAAATGAATTTTTCAATTGATTTTTGTTGTGCTATTATCGTAAGAAATGTCTTGTTAGATGATTGAAATTTTATCGAAGTAATTTTGAATGAATCAATTCTAAAATAATTTTCATTCATTTTTGAAGTAAAAGGAATTGAAAATATTATAGGTATGGATTGAGAGAATATCGACCAGGGAAGAAAAACCCATGCATGAAAGATTAAAAGTTTCACCAGTACTATCTCATTCCCAAAGAAGTTTAGTAGAAAAACATATTTGGTTTTGAAATTTCAGAATGAATCATTAAAAAAATCAAGAAACAAGGAAAGAGTGAAGAAAAGAAGATTATCTATTGAGGATATTCTTTTTATTCAACTTCCTGGTTCTCAACTTCCATCTCCCAATCTCTCTTTATGAAGATTTACATCCTCTAAAATCTCACATCCCCCTCATAGTTCATGAGTTTTCACTTTTTTATTTCTATATCAATCATTGAATTTATTTGGTAAGCTAACAAGTTGGTCATCATTGCCAGTATTTTTTACTTCTTACATTCTGTCACTATCTTGTTGCTCTGATAAGTCTCTACATCAACTCTATCACTATCTCAGATCGAGTTTATTTGATGATAAATTTAGCTCAGATTTGCTGTTCTCAACCTCTCTTAATCGACCTCCCAACCTCATTAAACATAATTAATCCTTCAACAAAATTGAACCCATCCTCAATAAATAACTTTGTAAAATTTCAGACCTTATTTATATTTTCTTCATTTCCACCTTAAGTTTCTTTATACATTCCTTCACCAGGATTCATAATTTTTCATGAAAGGGCATCAGCCGAAAAATTTATTCTTCGGTGTAAATCGGCTTGAACCCACTCGATTTGGCATCAGATTAGGTATAACCATATTCCGGTTATGTGCGTGACACATTATTTCTCAGATTCATACCAATACACAACCTCTTCTATTTCGGAATTCCTCTTACGCACAATGTGACCCTTCTCTAATTAAACTTACAATTGTGTACTGCAATTATCTTGGAAATCCTATACTGAAATAGGTAAAATAAATCAATTATGAGATTTGAAATATATTATAAACATTGATAATTCTAAAAGAAGAAGATCATGCTTAAAATTATAATTTCAAAATAAAAAATATGTCAACATGATAAATTAAAATAAAAACTTAAACATTAAAAAATGAATTGTCAATATTAACTAAGAAAAAAGAAAAAAAAATAAACGATAAAAGATTAAATTATAAAACTTAAAATTAATATTTAAAATAAAAGTTAATAATGAAATAAACAAATAAAATAAACAAGAAACAACACACTTATTTTTCAAGAATTAATTTTAATTTTTTTTAAAAAATAATCAATAATTTACTAATTGACAATAAAGAAATATTAAAAAGATAATTTGCCATTTAATGACACAATTAAGCATTAAATACACATATTATTCATCAAAAGAGATGTGCAAAACATGTGAATAAAATGCCACATTAACAGAGAAAACCCAATGTACTTCTACATGACCATGTACTTCTACATGTCCATGTACCCCTCACATGGGGTGTGTGACCAAGTATGTGGCCACATGTCCGTGCCTCACTACATGAAATGTACCCATAGTACATGGTGTATACCCGTAGTATACAACATGTACTTCCCAAAACTTTTCCTCCTCATGTACTCTGCCACATGGCCAGGTACATGGCCAAGTACTACTACACAACATGTACTTATAAAAAAATCATCTTCCCCAAACATGAAGAATATATAGTGTGTGTTCATAAAACCACATGCCATGTACATGGGTTTTCTTGAATGGAAAGCCCTTGAATCATCCCAAAACCCCCGATTTCTCTACAACAACCACATATTGACCCACTAGGGGTCCCCAACAACCCCTACAAGGTATTATTTTTTTTTTAAAAAAATTATTCTATTTGGATTTTTGACATAAAATGTAGAAAGGGCCTACCTTCGGGTGAAAACTGCTAATGCCTCATTCCGATTCATGATCCACATTTGTCGCACGACAATCCGATGAGACCTGAGTTTCACGACGACAACTCCTTCTCTCCCTCTCCATCTCTTCTCTCCCTCTCCCTCTCTTGGAAGAGTTACATCCACAATGGAGGAGATGTGTACATGAAAATCCAAAGGAGTAAGGGAAAAAGAAAAGGATAAAAGAAAAAGGAAGGAAAAGAGAAAAAGAAAAGAAAATGGGCCTAGGCCCTGCCCCGGTGCCCAACGCAAGGTTTTTACTCTATAGAAAAAACCTCTTGTTCCATACTCAACCATGGAGACAATATTTCAATCCAATACACTATTTTAATTATAATACAAAATGGACATACATGAATAAATTAATATTTAATTAATTAAATATTAAATATTATGTGAAAATTTGAACGACTTAGATTTCCACCAAATTCATTTCCTAGGGTAAACTCCCTATTCTGGGACCAATTTGGTGGTTAAAAAAATCATCTGATATCATATTACTGGAGAAATTACCATTTTTCCTCTAAAACACTTTTGGGAAAAAAATTCAAATTTCGCATGATTTTCACAACCCATGAAGACATGAGTCATCATAGCCAATGAGTGGCATTCATTGGTGAATGAGGTTGTAAGATTGGTGGTAGGTAAGCATAGAATCTTTTTTCTCAATTGGTGGAGCTGTTAGTGGAATATCAAGAAAAGGATGTTCCCAAGGTTTTGGTGGAGTTCCTAGATGTTTTCTTAGATGAGGTTATGACACTTTCCCCTCAACATGATGTCGAGTTTTGGATAGACTTGAAACTGATCATGTATCTAAATTTGATGGTTCCCTATTAGATAGTTCCTAAAGAGTTACATGATTTTAGGTTGCAGGTGGATGATATGATGTATAGGGATTTCATTCAACCCAGTGTGCCTCCTTATGGTGCTCCAGTGTTCGCTAAAAAGATTAATGGTAGTCCGAGGCTTTGTATATAATAAATTATGTTGAATGAGGTGACTCTTAAGAACTATTACCCCTTCTGAGGATCGATGATCCGTTCGACCAGTTGAGAGGATCTCATTGGTTCTTGAAGATTGATCTACGGTCTATATATCACTAGTTGTGGGTGAAAGATGAGGATGTTCCAAAGAGAACTTTCAGATGCTGATATGGGAACTTCAAGTTCATGGTCATGTCATTCGGTGTTATGAACCACATTCCATGTTCATGGTGATCATGAAATCCGTGTTTCATGAGTTTATGTGCTAGGTTTTTGTTGTGTTCATTAGTGATATCTTGATTTACTCAAAGCCAAAGGAGGATCATGTTGAGCATCTCAGAGCTTTCTTGCAGGCCCTTCATCACCACTAGATCTATGGAAAGTTCTCCAAGTGTAAGTTCTAGAAGTTATAGGTGTGTTTACTTGGATGATGTGGTTAGGATTCAAGGGGTATTGAGGTCCATCATCTTTGATTGGGATCCTCATTTTAACTCATGAGTTTGGAGGGGATTGCAGTGTGCCTTTGTATCTTAGTTGCACCTTACACAACTTTCCATCCTTATACAGATGGGAAGACAAAGCAGACCATCCAGAAACTGGAAGATATGTTTCAATATTGCATCCTAGACTTTAGTGGATCATGGCCAATACAATTGAATCTAGTAGAGTTTTCATATAATAACAGCTGTCACTCATCCATTGACATGAATCAGTTTGAGGTATTGTACGGTTGACCATGTAATTCTTCATTGTGATAGACAAAGGTTGGAGAGTCGATAGTTCTTAGTCCTGATGTGGTACAAAGCATGACCGAGAAGATACAGTTAGTTAGAGCGATGATGAGGGCATCACAAGACTATCAGAAAATTTATGATGATTGTAGGTGAATTCCTGTGGAGTTCTTGGTTGGAGACCATGTGTTCTTGAGAGTTTCTCCTTGACATGGGAAACATAGGTTTGGTAGGGGGATTAAGATTTCTCCCCAGTTTTTTGGCCCCTTAGAGGTGTTGGGGTGATTTAGCGATGTGGAATATCGGTTGGAATTTCCACTATGGTTTGGGAGGATCCACAACATCTTCCACGCATCCCAGCTTCATCGATATCTTTAAAATGAATCCACATTATTGACTGTAGATAGTTGGATGTCAAAGATGATGCGACATTCATAGAGAGACCTGTAGAGATCCAAGATCATTGAGAGAAGGTACTGTGTGGATGAACCATACCCTTGGTTTTTGTGTTTTAGAGGCATAATGAGTTGGAGGAGAGTACTTGAGAGTGAGAGATACAGATGCATGTACAGTAATTGGAGTCATTTTTGAGTTTTGATTTTCCCTATTTTATTTTGATGATGTTATATTTGGATCTCCATGTTTTATGAGATGTGTTATTTCTTGTTGATGTGGATGGATCTGGAAATTGGTGGCATGTGGCTGGTATCAGTTATGTGGTGTTGTGCCCAGTGAGAGGTTGTGATGTGGTTGTGTGGTGATGTGGTTGTGTGAGGGGTTTTACAGGTGTTTCAGTTTTGCATGTTTGGCTGGTGGTATCATTTGAGGAGTGACAAGATGCTTGAAAGGTATATCACGGGGTGGTTATTTGGACCCCTTTATTTCATTGGGATTGGTTTTTATTCTCAATTATAAGAATCATTTGAGAGGTATCTAATGCAGCGGTTTGTGTCTTCCCAGCTTGTTACTTTTCTATTTTGAGGTAGACAAAGGTGTTAAGAGGTGGCTAGAGGAGGTTTGGTGGAGTTGGAGCTGCACTAGAACTATAGTATGTTTTTTACACCATAAAAGAGGGATTTACGGTGCAATATAGTGGTTTACAACTTGTGTAGTCGGTGTTTTATGACTTATATGCGGAATATGGGTGGCCGTGAAAAAGGGTTTTATGTTGCAGTATATATATTTATAGTATAAATCAATTAAACCCAAGATGTAATATTTTTCAGCAGAAGTTGATGTTTTGAGGGTTTTATAGCCTAAAGTTTGGTTTTACGATGTAAGTTTTTGGAGCCATAGATTTTACACTATAAATGTGGGGTTTTATCCCTAAAAGAGGCAAGTTGCAGGTTTTTTATAAGTCTTGTTCGGCCGATACAATTTTTATTCAATTGTTCCTTATCTTGGATTTTGGGAGATCCCTTGGTGGTTTTTAGATATATTCCAGTCCTCTTCCTTCTACTTCAATCCATGGGTTTTGATGATTGAGTTTTGGTGATCTGTGGTAAGTTCTATGGCATCCCACCTTTTTATTAAATAATTTTTCATTACATGATACAAACAAATGATCTTTTAAAGTTTAGTTTCTTGGAAATAAGGTACATAATACATGAAAAATTAAAACATTATTATAAATCTACTTGAAGAAATATTCATGCGTTTTTCCTAAGTACATTTATTGCATCTAATATCCTAAGCACATATATAAAAGGAAAGCGGTGAGCATGAGGCCCAGTAAGAGAATAAGCAAAGGAAACAGTTTACATGTGATCATGAGGAATATCAATAAGAACATGAGGAACATCATTATGGAATGAGCAAGAGAACAAAGGGCATATCATAATAAAATGAACATGAATAATAGCATGAAAATTTGGATACAAAATTTTAATGAGACATTCATAAGCATATCACTAAGGCTTTTCACTAAGGTGTCATAAAATAAAATTACCTAGGTTATTCACCAAGGTATCGTAAAACATGTCATATCTAGAGATTAAATTATTTACCCAATGCATTGGAGCGCTATCAGGGAAAACCCTTCATATGTCTTAATTAATGTGAGACATGTATATCATAATTAATCATTTCATTAATAACCTGTGGATAATAAAGAATAAGTTTCTTATCAAAATAATGGCATACAAAAGTGCTTAAAGACATGATCATTACATCATTTTTAGCCCATAAAAAGGGAATGTGAGTTTATTATATGTAAATAACTGAATTAAATAAATAATTTTTACATCTAAGTGAATACCCATGGAAAATAAAAATGATTGGGTATCCATACAAATAAAATAAAAGATAATTTCTTAAATATAAGAGAGAAATTTTGAGAAATAAATCTGGCAGCATAATGGTTATAAAATGTGTTTTTAGAAAAGGGTAAAATGAAAGGGGACAAGAGTATACCAATGGTAAAAAATAATTTTACAGTAATCATATGATCAAAAGGGTAATAAAAGAGAGTAACCATAACATTTAGAAGACATATACAAAAAGAGGTTCTTAAATTGAAGAGAAAAGATGGATAATTCTCTTACCTTGAATAGTTACTCCTAGATCTTGAGGAATGAAACCTTAGGGTCTTGATGAAACCTTGGGGGGAATAATTGGAAGGAAAAACCCCCACAAATTTGTGGAGTATTGATTGATAGTGAAAGGAAATGAAGAAATGGGTGGGTATTTATAGAAAAAGTGGAGGAATTGTTTAATAATTTTCAAATATAAGCATTGGAAATCTAAGTTATGGAAAGGGAAAAAATTGGTTTACCCATGGTTTTTTCCCATGGTTTTGGAAAATTGGGACACATTTTAGGTTATTTTAATCCACCAGAAACGAACATATTTTTTATTACTTCTTTTGGCATGAAAAAGTAAATTTTCCACAAAGTAATGTTTTTAAAGTCAAAGTTTCCATTTTATACTTCGTAAAGTAACTTATTGGTTTGAAAATTGATTAAAATATATTAAAATAATCAATATCAGTAAAATAAAATATCTTAACTCATGGATTGTGGTTAATTAATTATTAAAAAATTATTACATAATTATAAAGTCATTAAACAAACATAAAACCCCAAACTATATTTTTACTATTCATGGAAAAACAAAGTATTTTAGAAAATTATCATAAATTCACCCTAACCTAATTTTTGACATTATAATTTCAAAAAAGATATTTATTTTAATAATTCTATAAATATGATAATTTTAACTTAAATTATAAAAATCCTTATTTATTAAAAAAATAACGGGTTATAAGGCACAATCAAGTTTATGACTCTTGAAAATTTCTTAGGACATATTAAAATTATTTTATCATTTATATTTAAATAAGAGTTATTTTAAAATAACATTTAATTAAAATAAATATTATTCTGAATACCTTATTTTATTATAAAAGTTTATATATTTTTTGAAAAGTACAATTTGTGTCTGAAAAATTAATTTATCAAATTCTTCTTAATTAAACATATATTTTATTAAAAAGACTATTCTTAAAATGGAATTTATGGAATAATAATTTTATTCATATAATGGAATTACACTTTAAGGATTAGACACATAACCCCTTATAACACTCACGTACGCCCTAAGGGTAAGATGTGTAATGGTGGTATTTTCATGGGGTGACTCAGTTAACATTGATCGAGTGTTAGTCTCCACTAACTTGAACTTATCCCATAGGTGATTTCATTCAAGCTTCACTTTTTGAAGTTCTAATTGGGCTCGGTCAAGAGAAAACCCCAGTGACACTACCTCTCTCGCAAGTTTCGACAAATGAGTTTCATATGAAATGAATCTACTGGTTGATGTCATCACTTCCCCTTTCTGCATTAATTTTCCTTTTTATTACTACTTATAAACACTAATTATAATTTTAAAATTATTAAAAATGGGTATAGTTCTCAATGGTCATATTTTCCAATGGTTATATTGACTAATGGTCATATTTGACCAATAGTCCTATAACGGTGAAATCCCAACAGTCACATTTCCCTTTATACTATATAAATATCACTTAATTATTTCACTCAAAATTTATTACAATTCCATTTAAGGTTATATTTTCATTTTCATATGTTTTTTATTTGTTTACTAATATTTTGTTTTATTTCTATAGTGTTTTCTATAGGGTGGCTGATTCTAGCAGATTGAAGTAATCTATATATTCCCATTTTGGATTTTCTAATTTATATTTTTTGTCCATTTGTAATGTTTGACATTTTAATTGGTTTCTTATCTTACTAATGTATTGATAATTATTAAATAGATATGTTTTTTGTGTATAATATAATATAACACACATTTTCTCAAGAAAAAAATATCATTTAAAAATCACAGGTTGTTACATTATTCCCCTCTTTAGAAATTTTGTCCCGAAATTTCAACTCATATTCTTGGTTGAGAAAAGGTGAGAGTACTTATGCTTCATTGTTTCCCTTGGTTCCCATGTCACATCTTCAAACTTATGGTTTCACCATAACACTTTGACACGGTGAGTAGTCTTGTTGTATGGAAACTTGTCTCTACAGTCTAAGATCTCTATTAGCTGCTCCCCATAAGAGTGGTCATGTTCCAATTATACCACCTCTGAATTCACTACATGTGAGAGATCAAGTATGTACTTTCTCAGGTGAGACACATGAAATACATCATGAACTTGAGCTAGATTTGGTGGAAGTTCTATCCAATAGGACATTACTACTATACGATCAAGGATTTCATAATGGCCAATGTACCTAAGGCTAGGCTTCCCTTTCTTCGCAAACCACATGACTCTCTTCCATGGTGATATTCGAAGGAAAAATTTGTCAACAACATTAAACTACAAGCCCCTTGAATGGTTGCAAGCATATCTCTTCTACCAACTCAGAGCATGTTTTTTATGTTGTTAGATGACATGAACCTTTTCTGTCATATGTTGCACAAGATCAGGCCCAAGCAGCTTTCTCTCACCAACGTAATCCCAACATGTAGGAGTTATACATCACTTCCCATATAGAGATGTATAGGGTTCTATTTGAATACTCGACTGGAAGCTATTGTTGTATGAGAACTCAACTAATAGGAGGTGTTGATCCCATCCACCTTTAAATTCCATTGAGTGTGTTCTCATCATTTCCTTAAGTGTTTGAATAGTCCTTTCAGATTATCCATCGATTTAGGGGTGATAGGCTGTACTAAAATTCAATTAAGTATTTAGAGAACATTGAAGACTTATACAAAAGTTATATGTAAACCTTGGATCACAATCATAAACAATTGAAAGGGGTGCCCCATGTAGCCTCACCACTTTACTTATATCTTGGCATGTTGGTTAGGAGAGAAATATTCCTGAATAGTGATAAAATGGGAAATCTTGGTGAGTTGATCAAGTATAACCCATATCACATTATTACCTTTGGATGTTCTTGGGAGACCAGTGATGAATCCCATAGTGATATTGTCCCAATTCCATGTTGGTATGGGTTGTGGTTGCAATACACCTTTTGGAAGTTGTCTCTCCACCTTCACTTATTGACACACCAAGGACCTTTTAGTATAGTTAAAAATTTCACTTTTCATATTATCCCACCAATAATGATCATGAAGGTCCCTATAAATTCTAGTGATTCCAAGATTTATAGATAATGTAGAGCTATGATCTTCATCCATCAGTTATTTTTTCATCTTCAGAATAGAGGGAATACGTAGCCTTGTATGAAATTTCAGTACACCTTCTTAATCAATATTGAACTCAACAAACTTCTCATTCTTCACAGTCTATATCTTATCTTGTAACAAATGATATTCTCTTTGATATTTCTTGATCTTATCTGGTAATGATGGTTGAGAAATCATTTGGGATATGATTGAAGATGTACATTACCTTATGATTCTCATGTCCAATATTACTAGGTCCTTGATCAATGGATCTCCTTGAATCTTCATCATTGACATCAAAATAGGGTCTTTCATACTTAATGAATCAATGACTTAATTTTCTCTTACAGGGATAATGAATTGAAAAATAATAGTCTATGGGAAGCTCCAACCATCTCCTTTGTCCCATGTTCAATTAATTTTTCATGAATATATACTTCAAACATTGTTGGTCTGTGTATATATCACATTTCTCCCTATAAAGATAGTGTCTCAATATCTTCAGAGAAAAAATGACTACACTTAACTCCAAGTCATGCATAAGATAATTTTTCTCATGAGGATTTAACTATCGAGATGTATAAGGGATTACCTTATCATTTTTCATGAGGAAACACCCATGCCCTTTTAGAGATGCATCGCTATAAAGAAGACATCTTTCTTTGATAGAGGGTAGAGTTAACACAGGTTCGGTAACCAATCTCTTATTTAGATCTTGGAAACTGTAATGTACCTGACCTAGAAGCCACTAAAACGATGCTACGAGCGGGGTGGTTACATGACCTTTAGCGCACCTTCCCGTATGTAAAAGGTTGCCGACTAACAGTTGGGGTCTGAATAGTTAATTGGAGAGACTATACCCCCTTTTTATTAGGGTAATCCACAATAGAAGATAAATAAAATAGCATAATTAATAACCAATAATACAAGAGAATTAATAAAAACCATTCCCCTAAACAGGGTACAACCATGTCCAATAGTAAATATGCCATGCCATGCTACAAGTGAAAAAGTGATCAGAACCCAAAATGAATACAAACTACAAAATCCACAAAATGGTCCCGACACCAAGTCTGGGTCCTCCTCCACATACACCCATACCAACCCAACTGCCTAACAAGGTCCTTTTCCCTTCTCCTGACCTGCAAACATGAATTCTGGTTGGGTACCCAATAGCGGCCCGAGAAGGGTGTGAGTACAAATCATTAGGTCACCACCAACAGTGTCTAAAATATATCTAGTATAAACAAATGTGCATACAAAAAGGGAAATGAATAATAAATGAAAAAGTAAAGATTAAGTGCCCTTAGCCAGTTTAGGTCCATTACCCACATTTATTACCATTTCAATATATTACCGTTTCATACCATTTACCATTACTTACCATTTACAACACATTTAACATGGGTTCATTAAACACAAAAAATTACACGAGATCAAGTACACAATCCCATACCTGAGGAAAAACACACAGTGGAGTTTGGAGTGTCAGTCCAACTCACCATCAACCATATCCTCACCTCGAAGCATTAGTCTGGGTGGATGCAACCGTTAGGGGAATAGGGCATCAGTCCTCATCCCTAACTCATGCATTGGGGGTGGAGTTTAGAGCATCATTCCAACTCGACCCATGGGTGTATAACCTCAGTCAATACCCCACACTACAAAGCAATGTGCACATGATATATATTTATGTATCCATTAACCATTTACAACACATCACAAAAATTGCCCAAGGTAAACATAAACCATAACAATAACATGAGGATTAATACCATGCCTTAATCCATTATCACTTTTACCACATTAAACATAATTTATCCATTTATCCCAATTCCATTTTATTATTCTTATCTCACTAAGCATTCATTCATTGTGCATATCTCAGTAGGATTTTTCATTACCATGCTCATAACCCATTCATTTATGGTCTTTAATCACTTCCAAATATTAACCCAATATCCCTTAGATTATTATCAAGCCCAGGTGCACCACCTAGCTTCTAAAATAACACTAATAGTCACACCAACATGTTTATCAAGGGCTCTACATGATTACACAACAATCTCACTTATTCTTCACAAATCTCTAGGTCCAGGTTAGTCAGAACACCCCATGGGTGGCCCTAGATTAGTTTCATTACCCTTGATGCATCCCATGGGGATCGTGAGGGTATCCATTTACCTTATTAATACCCATTTTTCCAAAACATGCCATGGGTAATTAAAACCTACCAAGAGACACCCAAGAACACAACCACACATGCACAAATCCACAAATAAAACATGGGATATAACTTGTAGACCACCTACCTCAATTCTGTGATTGATCACACTCTTAATCGAGACCTTATATTCCACTTCAACCAAAATTTAAAGCTCTAATGTAAATCTCACCCAAAGAGTAGGGTTTTAGAGCTTCAGAAAGAGAGAAGAAGAACGTACAAACCCTAAACTCAAAAGAGAGGCAAGGATGGGATTAGCCTTACCTGGAGCTTCGATTCGCAACCAACGACACCAAAAATGCATTATAAATGAGGGATATTGATATTTTGGATCCCTTGGGAGGTTTGTTTCGTTCCTAGGGTGAATAGGGGTGAAATGGGAGGAAATCCCGAGTTGGGGTTAAAAATCCCAGAGTGGAAAAATTGTAATTTTTAAAAGGTTTCTGGGCCGCACGGTTTACCCACACGGTTTTCCAAACCATGAGGATTATTCTATCCCCAAAAGTTCCCCTCGCACGGTTTATCCACATGGTTTTCCAAACCGTGTGAAAACCATGCAGAGGCCACTGTCCAAAAAAACATATTCTGCATGGTTTCCGGGGCTGTCCACACGGTTAGCACTAACCGTGCGCAGACCATGTGGCCTACCTAGAAAACTCCCTTTTCTTCACTTTTCATGTCCCGAGCCCTCATAACACCCCCAAACCTCCTATAGGAATTGGGTAAGAACTTAATTAACCAAAACAAGATATTCAACCCTAAACTTAAACGAGAACATACCTTTCCAAGATCCAGGATCTTACAACCTCCCCAACTTATAACGACTCATCCTTGAGATGAGCTCCCAAGATTCACTACACCTACAAGGAAAAGAGATCGGGCCATTGAGCCCTCATATTTGATTCCCGATCCCAAGTTTCTTCCTGAAAATTTCCATGCTGCCATATTACTCGCACCAATGGCACAACCTTTCCCCACAAGACTTTCTCACTATGATCCATGACACAAACCAGATGCTCCTCAAAGGACGCATCAGCCTCAAGCTCAAAATTCTCAACATCCACCATGTGAGTTGGGTTAGGGTGATACCGCAGAAGCTGCGACACATGAAAAACATCATGCATCCCACCATACCACTATGGAAGAGCCAATCAGTATGCCACCAGCCTGATCCTCTCCACAATCTCAAACGACCTCACATACCTGGGTGTCATCTTTCCATGCTTCCGGATCTGTTGGTGACCCAACCTTGGCGACACCCGAAGGAACACACTGTCACCCACCCCAAATTCAAGAGGTCTACACCTCCGATCTGCATACAACTTCTTCCTTCTCTGATCCATTTCCACCTGCTTTCGAATCAACTTAACTTTTTCCGAAGTCTCTTGCATGAGACTCGGTCCCAATAGATCAGTTCCACTGGCCTCTAATCAACACAACGAAGATCTACATGGCCTCCCATAAAGAGACTCAAATGGTGCCATCTATACCGTAGCTTGAAACTATTTTTGTAGTCAAACTCAACAAGTGATAGGTGCTTCTCCCAAGAACCACCAAAATCCAAGACACAAGCCCTCAACATGTCTTACAACACTTAGATTGTATGCTCCGACTACCCGTCCATATGTGGGTGGAAATCCGAACTCAAAAGCACTGGTGTACCCAGCGCCTTCTACAACCATTTCCAGAAATGCGATGTGAAACAAGGATCATGATCCGAAACTATAGTCCACGGTACACCATGTAGCCGTACTATTTCCTGTACATACAACTCGCCCAACTGATCAACTATATAAGTCTCTTGAATTAGTAAGAAATGGTCCACTTTCATTAGTCGATCCAAAACCACCCAGATTGAATCTTTATTCTGAGTAATCCTCAGAAGAACCACCACAAAATCCATCGTCACATCATCCCACTTCCATTTTGGAATGGGCAATGGGTGTAAAAATCCACCTGGGTGTTGATGCTCAACCTTGACCTGCTGACAGGTAAGGCACCGTGCCACAAATCCCGCAACTTCCTTTTTCATTCCTGGACGCAAAAACTGTCTGTGAAGATCATGATACATCTTGGTAAAACTAGGATGAACCTCCCATTTCGATACATGGAACTCACGCATCAACTCTTCCCGCAAGCGTACTAGCACAACCACACGACCATGAACAAAAACAATCCCGTCCATACCAATGATCCAACCAGAAGGTGGATCCCCACCTTTAAGTATTTCCTTTATGGAAAAAATTTCAGGATCATCGAGATGAATTTCCCTAACATGAATTAGAAGCATTGACTCAACTTCCATGGAAGAAAGAGTCACCTGACCATTTTCCTCCCGCACCTCCAGGTGCATCTCTGAAAACAAAGACATCACCTTCCACTCAGTGCTAGATTCATGGACGACCTAGTTCTGAGCCTTCTTGCTCAAAGAATTAGAAACACTATTCCATTTTACCGGTGTATATACCATCTCAAAGTCAAAGAACTGGAGATACTCAACCCATCTTCGCTGCTAAAGATTCAAATCCAGATGCGAAAAGATATACTTTAAACTCTTATGATCAGTATACATCATGAACCGTTCCCCCAACAAGTAGTGCCTCCAGCACTTTAAGGAATACACTACTACAGCCAAATCAAGATCATGAGTGTGATAATTCCACTCATGGGGTCTTAATTTCCTCGACCCATAGGCCACAACCCACTCATCTTGCATCAACACAGCCCCGAAACCGATACCAGACGCATCACAAAATAGAATGTACTTTCTACCTGGCTCAGGTTATATCAAGATTAGTGCGGTCATAAACCAATTTTTCAAATATTGAAAGGAATTATCATACTGATAAGACCACTCAAGCCTCATTACCTTCTTGGTAAAGCCTAACAATGGTACTGCCAAGTGAGAAAAAACCTTCAAGAACCTCCGGTAATACCTGGACAAACCCAGAAAACTCTGAACATCTGAAACACTCTTGGGATACTCCCAAGACACAATAACTTTCACTTTATTTGGATCCAATGACACACCTTCCTCAGAGATGATGTGACCTAGAAAATTCACTTCTCTAATCTAGAATTGACACTTTAATAGCTTGGCATATAGTCGATGCTCTCTTAGTGTACTCAGGACGATGTTAAGATGTTGGGCATGATTGTCATGAGTTTTAGAGTACACCAAGATGTCTTTAACAAAGACAAAAAAAAATAATCCAGATAAGAATGAAATATTTGGTTCATCAAATCCATGAACACCTCTGGTGCATTGGTCAAGCTGAAAGGCATCACCACAAACTCAAACAACCCGTACCAACCCCTGAAAGCTGTCAGTAGTACGTCAGAAGGACTCACCCTCCACTGGTGACAACCTGATCTCAGATCAATCTTAGAGAACATTGATGCACCTCTCAACTGGTCAAACATGTCATCAATTTTAGGAAGAAGGTACCGATTTTTCACTGTCATCTGATTTAACTTCTGATAATCAACACACAGACTTAACGACCTGTCAACCTTCTTTGAAAAAAGCACAAGAGATCCCCAATAAGACATACTAGGAAATATAAAACCCTTATGTTCCAACTCCTCAAGATAGACCTTTAACTCATGGATTTATATTGGTGCCATTCGGTATGGCGGAATAGAAACTGGCTCTGCTCCTGGAAGCAACTCAATAGTGAACTCAACATCCCTCTAGGGTGGAAACCCTGAGAAATCATCAGGAAACACATCCTGAAATTGATCCACTACTGGAGGAAGGACAGACTATTCCCCTATTTCATCATCAAGCACAAGACAAGCTACTTGAGCTGTGTGCCTACACAACTGATGAAAAAACGGTCCCGCATGACCTGCTTGAACATCCCACTCTCCGTGATGGATATAAGCGTCACCCTCAAGTGACCTGAACGACACCCTATGATGATAATAGTATATGTGTGCCTGATATAACACCAACCAGTCCATACCCAAAATTAGGTCAAACCCCGAAATCTTGAAAATGAACAAGTCCCATAGGAAACGATACCCACCGACCTCCAGAGCACATCCCTTACACTGCCTGATATCTTCATTTAGTACCCCCAACAGAGTGTCAATTGATATAATCCCTCACACACTCTCCATAGGAAAACCCAAAACTACCATAAGCTAAGCCAAAATAAAAGATTGTGTGGAACCAGTGTCAAAAAATACACTATAAATCATAGAATCTATAGGTATCATACCTCAAACAGTCAATGGACCAACCTTGCCATCACCAGGTGTAGACTAAACTACGTGAAGCTGACCCGCCACTCTACCTTGGGATCCAACCTGTGTGACTTGTAATGCACTACCCTACTAACATGGGTGATCCTGCCCTAGAGTTCCACACCCACCACCCCTACCAATACGGCCTGTGGAGCTCCTACTGCCTGCCTGATATGGAGAAACTGATCCATTGCCTCCACTTGACATCTGCCTATCACCAACATTCTTGATCACCTACTGAGGGTTCCTGCAGAACCTTTGCATGTGTCCCAATCTTCTGCATGATCAAAAATCAACTGGAGGTCAAGGACACTGGCCACACATGTGACCTGACCTGCCACATTGATAGCAGAACACTCGATCACCATCCTGAGTGGCTGACCCTCTCTTCTGACTACCTTGCACACTTTCACCTTGCTGAAAACTTCCAAATCAACGCTTCCGACCCTTGAAAGATACACCACTTGTCCACCCAGCTGGCATGACAAGCCCACTACCTGAAACTCGCTTCAGGTTCCCTTATGATATCAATGCCTAATCCAATACCTATGTAAATATATTCACCTAAGACCTGATCTCATGTCTCATCCCATCCTAGAATCGTCTTTCCACTATTGCCTCATCCCCTACCAACACTGGAACAAAAGGTCTTAGGTTGGTGAAGCAACCATCATACTCCACCACCGAAATTGATCCCTGAGTCAGGACCATAAACTCTGCAGCCCGCTCTTGCCTCAAAGTCTCTGGGTAAAATTGCTCTAGAAACTTTTCCCTGGAAATTCTTCCACAACACCCCCTTAGGCTGCTCAATCTGAGATAGGATGTCCCACCAACTCTTTACCTAGCCCCACAACATATAAGCTACCAACTTGACCCGCTTCCCATCAGGAGTTTCCAGATTATCAAGTATCGTCTGAAAAGACTCTATCTAGAACTCTACTGTCTCTAGCCCACCCTCTCCGGTAAAGGTTGGAGGGTGCTATAGCTGAAACTCTCTGGTCATCTCAAACATACTCGGTGCAACCTGCCCAGGGTCCTGATCCATTATCTTCATAAAACAAGCCAAGTTCCCTCAAAACTGCTCCTCCCTACCTTCCTAGATCACCACATTCTCTTGATCCTCTACTAGAGGAGTGTTCTTAGCAACATCCTCTTGTTTCCCAATCGACGCTCGACATCATGGTGACATTTCTCTACATTGCCAAACACGAGGTTTATAACACATACCAAAGAACTTTCACAGTTCATAACAAGAAGGCTCTTTGCCAACCACAACAACCCACCATACATTCACCATCCAAACAACCTTATAATTCCAAAAACTTCACCCCGACCATCCCTACTGTGGGCCATGGTCCATAATGGGTAAAAAACTATACACCACCACAAGGCTCACACAACATGTTACAAACAAATTTTTTTAATTAATTATAAACCTTTAATTATACATATTTAATTACTCATCACTTATCATTCTTTTATCTTCACCCCTTGCATTGTTTTGTTTACAACATTTTCCATTTTCAATTATCAATATGCAAGGTGAATTCTACCTTTCATGCCTCACGCACCCAACCCATGTGTGCCTACCATGATGCATTCCACCTATCTCTCTAGGTGCCTAAAATGATGCATGAATGCACAACCCCGTGCCATTGAGGCCATAATCCAAATATCATAAAATAATCACATCATACCACATGTGCATCACCCAATGGTGAAATATCATTAACTATAACATCGCACAATCGAGAACAAAAAATCCCACCCTAGGTGACTTGGGGTTTCCCTAGTACATGAGTTGGATACTCCCAATCACGAGATCATTACCAAGGCCCGACACATCCTAACTCTCATATACCATCCCAAATAATAAGATTTTAGAGAAGGAGAAGAAAGACCTCCTATGATACCACTTTGTAACATCCCTGACCTGGAAGCCACTAAACCGGTGCTCCGATCCTAGTGGTTTCATGACCTTAATCATGCCTCCTTGTATGCAAAATGTTGATAACTAGTAGCGGGGGTATGAATAGTCAATTGAGGAGACTATAATCCCTTTTTATCAGAGTAATCCACAACATAAGATAAATAAAACAATGTAATTAATAACCAATAATACAAGAGCATGCATAACAACCATTCCCCCAAACTGGGTACAACCATGTCCAACAGTAAATATTCCATGCCATGATACAAGTTAAAAAGTGATCAAAAACCAAAATAAAGACAAACTGAAAAATCCCCAAAATGGTCTCCACACTAAGTCTGGGTCCTCCTCCACGTATACCCATGCCAACCCAACTACCTAACAAGGGCCTTTGCCCTTCTCCTGACCTGCAAACATGAAGTCTTTTCGGGTACCCAACGGCGGCCCGAGCAGGGTGTGAGTACAACTTAGTAGGGCACCATAAACGGTGTCTACAAAATATCCAGTATAAACAATTGTTCATGCAAAAAGGGAAATTAATAATAAATGAAAAAGCAAAGATTAAGTGCCCTTAGCCAGTTTAGGTGCATTACCCACATTTATTACCATTTTTGATATCTTACCATTTCATCCCATTTCCCATTACTTACCATTTCCAACACATTTAACATGGGTTCATCAAACACAAAAAATTACACAGGCTCAAGTACACAATCCCATACTCAAGGAAAAACACACAGTGGAGTTTGGAGCGTCAGTCCAACTCGCCATCAACCATATCCTCACCTCGAAGCATCAGTCTGGGTGGATAAAATCATTAGGGTAATAGAGAATAAATCCTCTTCCCTAACCCATGAATTGAGGTGGAGTTTATATCATCAGTCCAACTCGAACCGTGGGTGTAGAACCTCAGTCAATACCCCACACTACCAAGCAATGTGCATATGCTGTATATATATGTATCCATTAACCATTTACACCAAATCACAACTATTTCCCAAGGAAAACATAAACCATAACAATAACACGAGGATTAAAACCATGCCTTAACCCATTATCACTTTTACCACATTACACACCATTTATCCATTTAGCCCAATTCCATTTTATTATGCTTATCTCACTAAGCATTCATTCATTGTGAAAATCTCACTAGTCTTGTTCATTACCATGCTCATAACCCATTCATTTATGGTCTTTAATCACTTCCACATATTAACCCAATATACCTTAGGTTATTATCAAGCCTAGTTGGACCACCTAACTTATAACCTGACACTAATAGTCACACAAACATGTTTATCAAGGTCTCTACATGATTACACAACAATCTCACCTATTCTTCACAAATCCCTAGGTCCGGGTGAGTCGGTACACCCCATGGGTGGCCCTAGATTAGTGTCATTACCCTAGAAGCATCCCATGGGGATCGTGAGGGTCTTCATTTACCTTATTAACAGCCATTTTACCAAAACATTCCATGGGTAATCAAAACATACCAAGAGACACCCAAGAACACAACCAAACATGCAAAAATCCACAAATAAACCATGGGATATAACTTGTAGACCACATACCTCGATTCCGTGGTTGAACACACTCTTAATAGAGCCCTTAGATTCCACTTAAACCAACCTTTGAAGATTCAAACTAAATCTCACCCAAATAGTAGGGTTTTAGAGCTTCAGAAAGAGAGAAGAAGAAGGTAAAAACCCTAAACTTAAAAGAGAGGCAAGGATGTGATTATTCTTACCTGGAGCTTCGATCCACAACCAAAGACACCAAAAACACCTTATAAACGAGGGATATTGATCTATTGGAGCCCTTGGAAGGTTTGGTTCTTTCCTAGGGTGAAGATGGGTGAAATGGGAGGAAATCCCGAGTTGGGGTTAAAAATCATGGAGTGGAAAAATTGTAATTTTTAAAAGGTTTATGGGCCACACAGTTTACCCACAGGGTTTTCCAAACTGTGCTTAAATCATGCAGATGCTTATGTACCCAAAAGTCTCCATCACACGGTTTACCCACACAGTTTTTCAAACTGTACGCAAACTGTGCGGAGGCCACTGTCCAAAAACACATCTTTCGCACGGTTTATTGGGCTGTCCGCACAGTTAGCACTAACCATGCGCAGACCGTGAGACCTACCCAGAAAACCCCATTTTCTCTACTTTTCATGTCCAAAACCCTTGAAACACCCTCTAGCCTTTTATAGGACTTAGGTAAGAGCTTAATTAACCAAAATAAGGGATTCAAGACAAAACTTAAATGAGAACACACCTTTCCAAGATCATGGATCTTATAGACTCTTTATCCACACTCATTTTTTTAGACTAAATTATATCCTTTTTATGTTAACTTGTTTAGTGGATTAGAAATTAGTGAAAACTTTTTCAAAAACCTCAAATAATATCCTGCTAAACCAAGGAAACTACGGATCTCAGTTACTGTTTTAGTATGAACCCACTCCTCTATGACCTTTGTATTGGCATGGTCAACTGAGATTCCTTAATTGGTTGCGATGTACCCCATGAAAGCAACTTGTTGTAACCAAAATTCACATTTGATGATTTTTTCAAATAGCCTCCCCTTCCTCGGTGTTTTCAATATAACCCTTAGATGATCCTCATGCTTCTCATGAATTTTGGAATATATTAGAATATCATCAATAAAAACTTCCGCAAATTTATCAAGGTAGTCCTTAAATACTATTCATAAAATCCATAAATATGCCAGGATAAATAGTTAAGTTGAAGGGCATAAAAAACTCATAATTCTCATATCTTTTTTTGAAGGTAGTATTTGGAATATTTTTTTCTTCACCCTCAATTGATGATACTCAGATCAAAGATCAAACCTATAAAATAATTGATCCCCATGAATCTGGTCAAATAAATCATCAATCCTTGGTAGAGGGTACCTATTCTTCACTATGATCCTATTAAGTTCTTTATAATCAATATATAATAGCATTGATCCATCCATTTTCTTCAAAAATAGAATATATGTTACCTAAGGAGACACACTTAGTTAGATAAATCCATTCCCCAAAATATCTTGAAGTTGTTTCTTTAATTCATATAGCTCCATATTTTCCATTCCATATGGGGTTTTTGATATCATCTTGGATCCAAGTATGATTTTAATAGAGAACTCTACCTATCTTTCTAGGGGAGGTCCAAGTAACTCCTCAGGAAATATGTCAATGTATTCCTGAATTATGGGGACATTTTCTATTCTTATACTTTCATTTCCTTCTTACTCTTCACCGATCATCTTTATAAAGAAGGCTGTGGGAGGTGCTTCTAGACAAAGTTCAGGCTAGGATATCTCCCCTTTAAAAATAACCATGGGTTTTCTATTCAAGACTACCGATATTTCTTTGATTCTGTAATTGATCCTTGAATTATAATTCAAAATCCAGTCCATCCCTAGTATAGTGTCGAATTTCACCATGGGAATGACTACTAGATTTGTGATGAGAGTTTTCTCAAAAAATTCAATACTAGAGTTTTTATTCACTATTGATGCTTGGATAATCCCTCCAGGAGTCTTAACTGAGAAATACAATTCTAGAAGCTCGGGGATTGATTCTATATTCTTTGAAAACTTGGAGCAAATTAAGGAATGTGTAGAACCATAATAAAAAAAAGTACTTTCTAGATTTGAGAGAACAATGAGAGTACCTACCACCACATCATTTGGAGCCTCTACTTCAGTTGTCATGATATCAAAATCTCAACCTTTATCTCTTGTCCTATGCTGAGGTTTATAGTGATTCACCTCCATTATCTTATGATTTGAATAGTTATTGGAAAAGTGCCCCATCTTTCCATACTTGAAGCATTTAACTTCTAGATGGGCCTACACCATCTTTCCTTTGTCATTATTTTTGAGAAGTTAATGCTTCACCTCACCATGATAGTTTCGATCTATATGGACATATATTACACACTTTTATCATTTTACACTCCCATGTAATCAGTTCCTCGAATTATTCTTCCCACATTTGTTTCACGTGAGAAGTTTCAATTTCTTTCCCCCTCTTATATGATCAAAGTTCCTCCCCGAGTTTGGATGTATAACTCTCTTATTTTAATTATACCTATGCGACCACTACTTTTCTCCAAAATCCAATTCAACCTTCATAGCACTCCAAACTATCCCCTCAAATCTTTCATACTCTCGATTTTTAGAATTCCTCCGCAGATGGGGTCTCAATCCACTGAATAATATATCAACCTTTTCCTTTAGTTCCATAAAAAAATCTAGAGGTGTATCGAGCATGTATTTTAAATATAAGGCCTCATCCTTAAACATTACATAATCTTGAGATAAGTCATTAATTTTACTTTAATTCACTTTGAGGATCTTTTTAGGTTTAGAGTTTTAGATAATTAGGCCGTAACTCATACAAGGAAACTTAAATATTACAAGTAGACAATTCTACTCACCATCCATATTTTTCATAAAACAAAAATGCTTTAAAAAGAAATGTGGTATTGCTTCATGTTTTAACATCATAACTTTTCCTTGATCCCAACCTTGACTCTATTCTTCTCAATGTCATGTGAAAAACATTTCAAAACTTGGGATGAGCATAAAAATCTCAGTAAGGGATACACAAAGAAGGAAAACTATTAGTCTTTTGAAAACATGAAAATCATGAATACTTTATCATAAAGTAATACTTTTTACCTTTAAGAAGTAGTAAATATATATCACTAAATATAAGCTCATTGATTACCATTTTGTAACCAAAATATCACTATAAACCCATTGAAATAAACATATAACATGTAAAGGTAACTTGGGACATAACATACTTAAATAGAATAACCATACGGTCTACTTCCACACATATCACTAAATGGAATAACCATACGGCTGACTTCCATACCCAATGCATTGGAGGTTATAACGTAACAAACTGTTCTTAGTTTATCATGGAACCACCAGTTATTTGGTTTATCATGTAACCACCCATCATTGGTTTATAATGTAACCACCCATAAAATGTCCAAGTTCCATTATATAATCATAACACATAAAATATTGCAAATATCAATATTTCACTAATAAAATTTCATTTGAAATCAAAAGAAATCATTTCAAGATATTGAAATATTCAATCCATTTAAAAAACTATTTTCAATACCAATAAACCCAAAAATGGAATAATGGATTTCTTTTCCTTTTAAAAACATTAAGGCTTATAGAGGAAGCCAAATATCAAACAACAGTTATGGTGGTAGAGAATTCGTTGTCACCGCATACGTTAAAAACATTCCTTTTTTCATTTTGTAAAGAAAGTAAGATGCTTTGTATAAAAGATACATTTTGAAAATATTTTAATTAAATTAGAATATATAAAAATATCTTTTAAAAACCCTTTTATATCCATATAATAAATAAGTAAATTAATATCATGAAGAAAAATATTTGATAATTAAATCTTTAAACGTTCAAGGTGTCCCATACCAATTTGAACATTTAAATATTAATCTTCATGAATTAATAAATTTAACAAAACATTAAATAACATTAGTAGAGATAAAATATGGATATTAAATGTCATAGTGTTTTATATACACCTTATAAAAGAATAAATGTGCATATTATCAAGAAATGTCTCAATGAAAGGATATTGAGACGAAATCCCTTACAAATATGGTATCCTTTGATTAAGAATAAATAAATGAAATAATTATGTGTGAAAAATATAAATAAACCCAATATAAGTGGATATTAAGTGTAAAACAATCAGAGGTCATTCATACATATTCTTGTAAAAACAAAACCAATGACATGGATATTTAACTCAATAAATAAAGATTGAGTTAATATTTCTCTTACAAAGTTTGTATAAACGATGTAAGAATTCATAAATGGGGTGATTATGTGTAGCAAAAATATATCCACATAAAGGGAAGTGTAAATTATAACATAAATAAATAAACAGTTATTCCACACATAATCTTGTCATAATATAATCAACGAAGTATGCATAAAACCCAATGAGTGGAAATTGAGTTTAGAAATTACCTTACAAAGATAATTTTGTTAATAAAATAGATCAATTATGTGTATTAAATATAAATACAAATAAATAAATTATAAATGAAATATAGGATATCCAAATTCATTTCCCACATAATCAAAGCACGACATAATCAAGAAGTAGAAGATTAACCCAAAGAATGGAAATTGGGTTAAGAAGTTCCCTTATCTTGAGTCCGACTTGTCTCGTTCGTTATTTAATTTCCTAAATAATAAATTTAGGTTAATTTATAATTGATTTAGAACCTTTTTAAATTTTATTATTCATTTTATATCACTTATTACCATGTTATAACAATTAGTTAATTATATGTTTTCATATCAGACGTTTTATCGATGTTTGGTACTTGAGTCAAAAATGATCTTGTTTTGATTAAAATTGTCAATGTGGTTATAAGAAAATAATATCCAGAATTATATTCATGATTTAAATATAATATATATCTATTATATATGTATTTATAATAGTCCATAACATTTGGAGATAAGAAATGAAATGCACCGTTCCTGGAGACGATAGGTCGTACGTACGCATGAACGCTACTTTCATTTCTTTGTCATATTAAAGCAATGAAAACTAAATGATACATAGGTATATTATAATTATAGTAAAATATATATATTATATATGTTACATAATTTCATTTACTCAATCCTTTATACATTCCATTTATGGAATGAAAGAATCATATCACTTTAAGGGGGTGGTAGTCTGCACTTCCTCAAATGAAATTATCGTATTTGCACATTATAGAAAGCATAAAGGTTTGTTTTAAATATAAATTAAATAAGCATAGAGGAAATATAAATAAAATATATATCATATATAAATACAGTTACATAATAATGTCCACCATGGGAGGTGGTAGGAGAAAATTGAACAATCATCGTTTCGTGAGGCAGTAGTTCGCCGTACACAGAAACAATATTTTCGTATCCATTAGATGGAGGTGTTTGTAAGTGTAGTTTTAATAATTATCATAAAAAAATCATAGTATATTAAGGATACTGGATTTGTTTTATAATCAAGTAATAAGAATATCATAGGGTGTGGAGAAGTAAAATAATGGAACGGAACTTGAGAGAAGACGTTACATCAAAATCAGGTAACTCCTTTTGATTTGAGCCAAAAGGCTCCCTTGAGTAGCCTTCTACTGAAGGTAAGGATTCTAGGAGGAATTAAGGGATGTTGGGAGATTATTTTAGTATAATTTGGATGATTCAAGGGATTTAGATGTGTGGATAAGTGGGCAGAGTTGGTGACCTTTTATAAGAGGGAGGAGGGCACTTTAGGAAAGTCTTGAAATATTAATTTATTATAAATTCAATTTAGATTAAAAAAGGTCCAAAACTTATTTAATTCAAATATAATATGATTTTTTTAATAACCATATTCCAATAATTTTTAGACAAGTTTGGAATATTCTGTTATCCTTATCTTTTTGGTTTAACCCTTATTTTACCCTTTTTAATCTTATAGTGATATCATGTTATTTACACATTGTGGGTTAATGTAATTACCATATCATGTCAAAAGATCAAAAAAAAATTCATTTATGACATAATTGGACTTATATTAACCATTTTGTAGAATATTATATTTTTATTAATTTAATATCATTTAATAAACTATTTTATATTTTAAGTTGTGAATTATGTCAATTTTGGACACTATTCATACTTGACTTTTTAAAAAATTCATAACAACTTGATTCCTTAGAAAAAAAATATTGAATAAATCCTAACATGTAATATTCACCTAGATAATTCTTTTATGACATTAATTATGTCAAATAATAATTATTTTAAAATTTATAATATCATTTATTTGAATCCTTTATTAATGAAGCAATCAATGCATCATCATTGTGTCATTAATAAATTTATTTATTTAATGTATGAAAATTATAAATAAAATATCATGATGTAGGAAATATTATTATATTTCTAATGAATATTTATAGTCAAAGAGATAACTTATATAACCTCATATAAAAATTGTTTTAGTAAGAAGATCCATGTTTATGTTATTTTTCTCTTTACTTTAAATTAATTATTATAACATATCATTTTCACTCCCAAGTGGCTCCCAAATGCCAAAAGTTCAGCCTAATAATGAACATGATCAGGAATAACTCATACAATAGAATTATGAAGTTTTTTAGGAGAGTTTTATATTATTAAAATATTATATTTTTACCCTTATTTACCTAATTTACCCTTTAACCATGGTAAATAAAAATAATTACTAAAATTACTATTCATAATGTCCAAAAATAAAAGGTTACTATTTAAATAATTTTGAACTTATAATTATAAATATGGAATCTATTTTTCTAAATTCAAAACATAGAGTTGGCTGAAATTAATTTAAAATTAATTCTCATTGTCAAAACCAAAAAGCGGGTTTTTAAGAAGTAAAAACTATCAAAAGATTGACATGCTTTTATGTCTAATTTAAATGTGAAATTAGTTCCAATGACCATTATTTTATTAAATGATAAAAAAATAATCAAATTAAAATTTAAAACCAACTAAAATTAAAATTTAACTATATAAATAAATTAGATGAAATGGCAGTTTTGAATTAAAATGCAGTATTTTTCACTATTCATTAAAATATGGGTTTTATTAGAAAAATACCAAAATTTCAACCAAAATAATTTTTTATGTCCCAATTCTAAATAAAAAGTTGATTTTTTAAAGTAGAACATATAAAAGCGACAAAAACTAGATTTAAAAGGGTTCACCATCAAAAGGCGGTAAAATGAGATTTTAAAAATATTAGAGTATTTTATGCTTAAAATTGAATTCATTCTCATTTTGAGCCTCTAAAATTCATTGGATAAATGAAAAAAATTTAAAAAATATGTAAAATCATAATATAGTTAATCCTGTTCATTCCCGCTAATACAACGGCTAGGCGTTAACTACCATTTAAAATAATAATAATATTATTGTATTATTTTTTGGTATAACTCAATGTTGTGTGCAACGTAAGATTTCGGAGAAAATCATTATTTCATGTCGAGTATGCTATCAAAAAAAGCATCCCCTTTAACATAAAATTAATACCTTATTCATAAATATTAATAGATATGAAAATATATTATTCTATAAATACTTGGATTGTTACATCATTCCCCCCTTTTGGAAACTATGCCCTCACAATTTTAAAATTGGGCTCGAAAACATTATTGAAAATACCACATCGAAAAAGGGTTAATAGAACTACCACTTTAAAAGAAAGAAAAATAAGTGAAAAGGTCACCTGATATAACACATACTAGGGTTCCATGTAGGAAAACATGGATATGGAAGAAAACATAAGTTTCAAGTTCTGATGGAGAGTGATAGACAACATGATCAGTAGAAAGTTAAAAACCAAAAAACCATAAAATTGTGATGGGTTAAATGGTATTTGATTCCCCATTAGGAAAAGTAAACGAACAAAATTTTTATTTTAAGGTCCTTTTCATAAAGTTGAGGAATTTATTTATGAGCTTGACTAAGAACATAAGGAAACATACATACTTGCCAAGTAGTGTTTCATCCTTTAATAAATATCTACCAAAAAATCACATTTTCTCAAAATGATTAGTATTCAAGATGACTTGGTCACACCTGAAGTACTATAATCAACTTCTAGAGAATCAAAAAATCCACAAAATATGAACTATATATTTCCCCCATCTTTAGACATTAACCAAAACCAAAATGGTTAGTACAAGATCAGATAATCCCCCAAAAATAATAATCATTTATAAGGAGAAGGACTAATTTTAATCTCCAAAATTCAACAGTAATACCCAAATTCTACACAGACCATTCAATAAAAAAAGTCCTTAAAATTCCTCAAATTAATCCAACTAATATTGAAACCCAAAACTCAATAGGATTTGATCACATAGTTTTCCAAGATAAATTTTAACATTCATCTCCAAATAACATCAACCAATATTAATGTCTCATACCAAAAATTAATTAACCTAATCACATTTTCTCCATGATAGGTTAATCATTTCAACAAATAACCCAAATCACTATTTTTCCACAATAAAAACATAGATTATTCCAAAATAAAATCCCATAGTATTCTATTTTACTTAGGTATATAGTGTTCCCAAAAGAATGAGAATATTCCAAAATAATATTTATCACTTAATCCCCAAATCAGTTTCCTGTACTAAGGAAATCCATTTGATAAAACATAAGTTCCCAAAATAAACTTATTCTTGATCTATAGAATCATTTAAATAAAAATAATAAGTCATACTAACCAGGGACTTCACGTAGAATTTTGGTAGGTGATGTGACATTGTTTCCCTTTGGTTGTGGGTTCGATTCCCATAGTCTTGTCGGACGCAACGAGTTGTCATCCATCTTGTGGGTTGTCCCTTTTTTTATAAAACTCAAAAATAACCCTAATGTGTTTTAACCTCAATGGTTATCTTGTACCTCTCATTTTCAACATCTTAATTCATTAAGTCTTATATATATTGACATTTTTTTATTTCACCTCCATATGATAAAATAAAATTATTCCCAAAGAAAGAACATCATACCTTTATCATGGTGCCCACCTGGTTTCATTTCCATTTTGTTCACATATATAGAAGGTCCATGCATTGCAACAATGATTTAGAGGTACTTAAAAATCATTTTCTTCCTTTATAAAAATACACCTTGTATAACTTGGGTCATATGGGTGTTCACAAAAAATAGTTTTAGAAAATAATCATGCATGTCATATAATTTTAAAGCATCTGATAAAAATTTATTTTTATAAAATAGTCAGACCGAGTGTGAGTTGAAACTTTCCATCAATGGTCCTTTTAAAATAACATAATTATGTACTGAAGGACTATATTTTAAAAGTAAATATAAATAGTTTGTTCAAGGGTCACCTTATTTATCACCTTTTTCAAAATCATAATATGCTTCAAAATATTGTGATAACATAAAATATTTGAAAATGCCTTGATAATATTTACCTTTCTTGAAAATATGAGAATATTGAGAAAATAGGATTTGATTAAATAAAATCCATGATCCATGATGGTATCGAGGTATATTGGAGGTGTTTGATATCTCAAACAACTACTTTCAAGTGAGTTGTATGTTAGAAAATTTTTCACAATCAACCTAACATGACTTTACAATAATTATAGCAAGCAAGTCATCAGGAAGAGATAAGAATGTTGTTTGATATCATCCTCCTTCCATTTTTATCTGAATTTCCTTGATCTAAAAAAGTTATAAAACAAGGATTTAACTAAAATAATAGACATAAATAATTACCATGTGGTTATCCAAAACTCATATTCCCTAAAGTTGTCTAAACCGACCTCTGATACCAACTATAAGGCCCTAGCCTTAAACATTACATAATATTGAGATAAGTCATTAATTTGAATTAAATTCAATTTGAGGATCTTTTCAGGTTTAGAGTTTTAGATAATTAGACCATAACTGATATATATAATCTTAAATATTATAATCATACACTTCTACTCACTATCCATATTTTTCATAAAACAAAAACTCATTAAAAAGAAACATGGTATCGTTTCGTGTTTTAACAACATAACTTTTCCTCGATCCCATCCTTGTCTCTATTCTTCTTTATGTCATGTGAAAAACATTTCAAAACATGGGATGAGTATAAAAATATTAGTAAGATATACACAAAGAAGGAAAATTTTTAGTCTTGGGAAAACATGAAAACCATGAATACATTATCATAAAGTAATACTTTTCACCTTTAAGAAGTAATAAATATACTTCACTGAATATAATCTAATTGCTTACCATTTTTTGTAACCAAAATATTACCATAAATCCATTTAAATAAACATAAAACATATAAAGGTAACTTGGGAGATAACATACTTAAATGGAATAACTATACGGTCGACTTCCACACATATCACTAAATGGAATATCTATACGACCGACTTCTATACCCAATGCATTGGAGGTTATAATGTAACCACCCATCCTTGTTTTATCACAGAACCAACCATCATTTAGTTTATCACGTAACCACCCATCATTGGTTTATCATGTAACCACCCATCAAATGTTCAAGTACCATTATATAATCATAACACATAAAATATTTCAAATATCAACATTTCACTAATAACATTTCATTTGAAATCACAAGAAATAATTTCAAGATATTGAAATATTAAATACATTTAAAAAACCATTTTCAATATGAAAACACCCAAAAAGGGAATAATGGATTTATTTTCCTTTTAAAAACATTAAGTCTTATAGAGGAAGCCAAATATCAAATAACAGTTACGGTAGTGGAGAAGTCGTTGTTGCCGCATATGTTAAAAACATTCCTTTTACCATTTTGTAAAGAAAGTAAGACATTTAGTATAAAATATACCTTTTGAAATTATTTGAATTAAATTAAAATATATAAAAATATCTTTTAAAAACCCTTTTATATCCATATAATAAATATGTAAATTAATATCATGAATAAAAAGATTTGATAATTAAATCTTTAAACGTTCAAGGTGTCCCATACCACTTTGAACATTTAAATATTAATATTCATTAATTAATACATTTAAAAAACATTAAATAAAATTATTAGAGATAAAATATGTATATTAAATGTCTTGGTGGCTGTATATACACCTTATAAAAGAATAAAGGTGCATATTATCAAGAAATGCCTTAATGAAAGGAGATTGAGATGAAATCCCTTACAAAGATCGTATCCTTTGGTTAAGGATAAATAATTGAAATAATTATATGTGATAAATATAAATACAACCAATATAATTTAATATTCATTGTAAAACAATCATAGGTCATTCAAACATATTCTTGGAAAAATAAAACCAATGACATGGATATTTAACTCAATGAATGGAGGTTGAGTTAAGATTTCTCTTACCAAGTTCATATAAATGACATAAGAATTTATCAATGGAGTTATTATGTGTATAAAAATTATATAAATACAAATATAAGTGTACATTATAACATAAATAAATAAACAGTGATTACACACATAATCTTGGCATTATATAATCAACAAAGTATGCGTAAAACACAATGAGTGGAAATTGAGTTTAGAAATTTACTTAAAAAGATCATTTTGTTAATAAAATAGATTGATCATGGGTATTAAATATAAATACACATAAATCAAGTATAAAAACCAGATAGGATATCAAAATTCATTTCTCACATAATCATAGCGCGACATAATCAATACGTTGAAGATTAACCCAAAGAATGGAAATTGGGTTAAGAAGTTCCCTTACCTTGAGTTTAAATTGTATTGTTAATTATTTAATTTCATGAATAATAAAATTAGGTTAATTTATAATATATTCAGAACCTTTTTAAAATTTATTATTCATTTTTTATTACTTATTACCATGTTATAACAATCAGTTAATTATTTGTGTTCATATCGGACGTTTTTTCGATGTTGGGTACTTGAGTAAAAAATGAACTTGTTTTGATTAAAATTGTCCATGTGGTCATAATTAAATCATCTCAAAAATGATATTCATGATTTAAATATCATATATATTCAGTACATATTTATTTATAATAGTCTATAACATTTGGATATAAGAAATGAAATTCATCGTTCATGGAGGCGGTAGGTCGTACGTACACATGAACGTTACTTTCATTTCTTTATCATATTAAAGGAATGAAAAATAAATGATACATAGGTATATTATAATTACAGTAATATATATATGTTATATGTTACATATTTTCACTAACCCTATCCTTTATATGTTCCATGTATGGAATGAACGAGTCATATCACTTTGAGGGGGCGGTAGTCCGCACTTCCTCAAATTAAATTATCGTATTTGAACATTATGGAAAGCATAAAGGTATGTTTTAAATAAAAAATACTGAATCATAGAGAAAATATAAATATAATATATATCATATATAAATACATTTCCATCATAATGGCCACCATGATAGGTCGTAGGAGAAAATTGAACAATCATCATTTCGTGAGGCAGTAGTTCACCGTACACAGAAACAATATGTTTTTATCCATTAGATAGAGGTGTGTGTAAGTTTAGTTTGAATAATTATCATAAAAACATCCTAGTATATTTATAATACTGTAATTATTATGTAATAAAATAATAATAAGAGCATAGGGAGTGGAGAAGGAAAATAAAGGAAAGGAACTTGAGAGAAGACGTTACCTCAAAATTGGGTAACTCCTTTTGATTTGAGACAAAATCCTTCCTTGAGTTGCTTTCTACCCAAGGTAAGGCTTATAGGAGGAAGTTAGGAATGTTGGGAGATTATCTGAGCATAATTTTTATGAGCCACAGGGATTGAGATATGTGAGTAAGTGTGTAGAAGTGGTGATCTTTTATAAGAGGGAGGATGGCACTTTAAGAAAGTCTTGAAATATTAATTTATTATAAATTCAATTTCGATTAAAAATGGTCCAAAAATTATTTAATTAGATGATAAGATAATTTTGGTTCTAATAACCATCATCCAATAATTTTTAGATAAGTTTGGAATTTTTTTTATCATTATATTTTTTGTTTGACCCTTATTTTACCCTTTTTAATCTTATAGTGATATCATGTTATTTACACATTGTGGGTTAATTTAATTACTATATCATGTAAAAATACCCATAAAAAAGTCATTTATGACATAATTGGACTTATATTAACCATTTTGCCTAATATTATATTTTTCAGAATTTAATAACATTTAATAAACTATTTTATATTTTAAGTTATGAATTATGTCAATTTCAGACACTATTCAAACTTGAATTTTTTACAAATTCATAACAACTTTATTCCTTCTAAAAAAACATTAAATCAATCCTAAAATATCATACTCACCTAGATAATTCATTTATGAAATTAATTATTTTAAATACTAATCATTTTAATATTTATAATATCATTTATTTGAATCCTTTATTAATGAAGCAATCATTGCATCATCATTGTGTCATAATTAACTTTATTTATTTAATATCTAAAAATTATAAATAAAATATCATGATTTATGAAATATTTTTATCTTTCTAATGACTATTTACATTCAAATATATCACTTATATAACCCCATATAAAAATGGTTTTAGTAAGAAGATACATGTTTATGTTATTTTTCTCTTTACTTTAAATTAATTATTATAACATGTCATTATCACTTCCAAGTGGCTTCCAAATGAAAAAATTTCATCCTAATTATACTCATGGTCATAAATAACTCATAAAATAGGATTAGGACACGTTTTAGGGTAGTTTTATATTATTAGAATATTATTTTTTACCCTTATTTACCTAATTTACCCTTTAACCATGGTAAATAAAAATAATTACTAAAGTTACTATTCATAATGTCAAAAAATAAAAGGTGCCTATTTAAATAATTTGTAACTTCTGATTCCAAATATTTAATCCACTTTTCCAAATTCAAAACACATAATTGGAAGAAATTAATTTAAAACAATTCATGTTGTCAAAACTAGAAAGCGGGTTTTTAAGAAGTAAAAACTATCAAAATATTGACATATTCTTTTTTAAAATTTAAATTCGAAAATATTTACAATGAACAATATTGAATTTAATGATAAAAAATTAATCCAATTACACTTTAAAACCAATTAAAAGTAAAATATAACTATATAAATAAATTAGATTAAAAGACAATTTTGAATTTAAATGCAGTATTTTTCATTATTCATTAAAATATGGATTTTATCAGAAAAATACCAAAATTTAAACCAAAGTAAATTTTGATGTCCCGATTCTAAATAAAAAGATTATTTTTTCAAATAAAACATATAAAAGTGAAAAAAACTATATTTAAAAAGGGTTCTCCATCAAAAGGTGGTAAACTAATCTTTTAAAAATATTAGAGTATTTTATGCTTAAAATTGCATTCATTCTCTTTTTAAGACACTAAAATTCATTGGATAAATGTAATAAAATTTAACAAATATGTAAAATCATAATATATTTAATTATATTCATTTATTCCAATACAATGACAAGGCATTAAATATCATTTAAAATAATAATAACATTATTGTATTATTTTTTGTTATAACTCAACGTTGTGTGCAATGTAAGATTTCAGAGAAACTTGTTGTTGCGTGTTGAGTTTACTATCAGAAAAATAATCCCCTTTAACATAAAATTAATATATTATTCATAAATATTAATAGATATTAAAATTTATTATTCTATAAATACCTAGGTTGTTATAGTAAAGTTCATCTCTTAGCTCCCCATTGATTTATTTTCCTTATGCTTCTACTCGAGGAATTACTTCTCCATTTTTTTGCATCTAATGGGGAAAATATTTATTGAAAAATATTCCCCTAAACTCCCCCCACACCTTAGAATCAATCTCCCTTCTTGTATTAGTGTTCTTAGTTAGTTTCTACCACTGATCGACTTCTCCTTCTAAGAAGTATACTACTAGGGTAGCTTTCTCGTGCTCTGAACAATTGAGTATAGAAAAGATATTTTCTATAGAGATTATCCACTGTTCAACAATAAATGGGTCAGTCAGTCCACTAAAAAAAGGTGGTCGTTGATGCATGAAGGACTCAATAGAAATTTGTTCCCTTTGAGTTGAATGTGTCCTCTCAAATTGATTCAAGTTACTCTAGAGGTAGTTGATTCATCATTCTCATAAATTTTTCCATTCCTACTTCCATTGGAGGGTCATCGGTGCATTGTCTATTGTGCTCATCATTTACGTGGTTCCTCCTATTTCCCACCATTTTCTAAAAGAATAAAACCTTAGTGAGAAATATGTTTCTTATAAGAATATTACAATTTTAAAGGAATTTTATGTCTTAAAATGTCATGCTTAAATATTTTATTCTTTAATAAAAATTACATTTTCTATATATCCTTCACAATGGTTTATAAGAAGCTTGTGATTAACCAATTATATCCCTCTGTGAGTGTCAAAATAGAAGTGTAGAAAGTCCCATTGTCGTGCACCCATTCTCGATCGAGTCTAGCTCAATGAAATGTTTTTTGGTGTTACCCGTAGATACATCTGTGTTAGAGCCACAACCACTTGTTCATATCCAGACAAAGATTTATTTTCTCAGAAACCACTTACTTAATACTTCACCAAAATAACATGATGTTTTCCTATATTTAAAATTTTATCTAGGTTTCATAATAGGTATTTCTATTTTTAATTCCCAAAAATAACTAAACTGTCCTTTGATACCAACTATAACATCCCACCTTTTTATTACATAACTTTTCATTACATGGTAAAAATAGAGGATATTATAAAGTTTAGTTTCTTGGAAATAAGGTACATAATACATGAAAACTTAAAACATTCTTCTAAATCCACTTTAATACATATTCATGGGTTCATCCTAAGTATATTTACTATATTTCATATCCTAGGGACATACATCAAAGAAAAGGGGTGAGCATGAGACCCAATAAGGGAATAAGAAAGGAAAATTGTTTACATGTAATCATGAGGGATACAATAAGAACATGAGGAATATCATTATGGAATGAGAAAGAGAACATGAGATATATCATAATAAAAATAACATGAATGATAACATGTAAATGTGAATACAACCTTTAAATGATACATTCATAAGCATATCACCAAGGTTTGTCACCAAGGTGACATTAATGAAAATTACTAAGGTTATTCACCAAGGTATCATAAAACATGCCATCTCTAGAGATTAAATTATTTAACTAATTAATTGAAGCACTATCAGGGTGTTCCCTTCATATGTATTAATTAATTTGATACACATATATCATAATCAATAATTTCATTAATAATCCATGGAGAATAAAGAATGAGTTTCTTATCAAAATCATGGAGTAAAAAAGTGCTTAAAGACATGACCATTACATCATTTTTATACCACAAAATGGTAATATGGGTTTATTATGTGTAAATCCACAAATAAAATAAATAATTTTTATATCTAGGTGAATAACCATTGAAAATAAAAAGTTTTGGGTATCCAAAAAAAGAAAATAAAAGATAATTTCTTAAGTAGAAGAGAGAAACTTTTAGAAGTAAATTTGGTGGTATGGAAGGTATAAAATTTGAATTTATAAAAGGGTAAAATGAGAGGGTACAAGGGTCTCCCAATGATAAAATATAATTTGGAATTAAGGGTATGATCAAAATGGTAATAAAAGAGAGTAACCATAACATTTATAAGACATATACAAAAAGAGGTTCTTGAATTGAAGAGAAAAGAAGGATAATTCCCTTACCTTGAAGAGTTACTCCTAGATATTGAGGAATGAAAACTTGAGGGATAGAAGAAAAATTTTGTAATGGTTTTTTCCATTATGGTCCATTACTTTTCCATTTTTGAGCATTAAAGGTGTTTGGGGGAGGTTATGGGAGTTTTCGGTGGAAGCTGGAGGTGAAGTAGGGCTGCTGTAGGAAATACACATCGTGTAAACATTACACGATGTGAAAGTTGGTTTCATGGATTTTCCAGGGCCAGTTTAGGATGTGTATATTTTCAAGGTTCAACAACAAAAAGGTAACATGTTTTTTGGTGAAACCAAACCTCGAGGATTAGATGACGTGAAAGGGGATTGCACGTCTTGTAAATCTCCGATGCAATGCAGTTTTAAAAGTTCTCTCTGACCGGATATTCATTTATTTGGCCATGGATTCTTCTTCCTATCATTTTGGGTGAACCCTAGGCCCCCAAGTATTTATTCAAGCCCTATTATACCCTCTTTTATCCATTGGTCCTAGTGGTTGTTTGTTGGAAATCCGTGGAAATCCCTTCCTTCATATTGGATGGTTTTCTCTCATTCTTCTTTGGGGTTTCACAATGGTGGTTCATTTTGGTTTGTTTTGTTTGTTTGGGATGTGTTATGATTTTATTTGGGTGCATTATAGGTTAATCTGTGGTTTATGAGGTGTAGTTGTGGTTTTTGGGCGTTCTTCTTCTCCCTGTGGTGAGCAGCGAGTCGAAAAATCTTCTTTTAGGTAGGGATTCCATCGTTTCTATTTATTGTGTATCATGTGAGAGAATTTTACTTTTTTTTATCTATGGATTATGGTTATTTTGGATTAATAAAAGATAAATAATTGGTTAAATTAAAATTGAAGGTGGTAAATGGGGTTTGATTTACATGCTTTTACATCTTTGATATTTTTTTTGATATTGTGGATTGTACGGTCTTGTGGCCCCATTGAAAATTGTGGCCTTTAGGGATTTGTTTGCACTAGATATATGTTATGTGATTGATTCTTTGGTTGTGATTTTTGTGATATCACCCTAAAATTGAAATTTATCAACCACTTATATTTGGATAATGAAATGGTTTCCCTAGGATTATGGTTTTTATGATAACACTCCTAAAATAAAGTGGAATGTGATAAAAGCCTCTTTTGTAAATCTGTAAAATGATCTTGATGTGTTGTGATATGTGACTATTTTTGTGGGACAATGTTGTGTGGTTGGGTCATGTTGGTTTTATGGTTTGTTTGGATGTGTTTTTAGGGGTGGCGATGTGGTTTTTGGGTCATGCTTTTGGGGCAGAGAGGTGGTTTGTTGGCCATGATTTTGGGGGCATTGAGGTGGTGGTTGCTTTGAGATAGATTCCTAAGTAGTGATGGAATAAATAATTCATAATGAATAAAATGACATGGTTTGGTTTGGTTAATGGGATGTAAATGTTTAATGAATAATTAAATGGTGGTTTTGTGGTTAAATGTGGTTGATTCTAAATAATGAAAAGAATGATATGATTAAATTAAATTGGTTGAAAACATGAAAGTGGATTGTGGTTTGTTGTGTGGTGTTATGAATTTAAGGTTGGCATAAAAATAGATAGTGTTGTGAGTTATTTGGTTTGTTTGTGAACCCATATGTTGGGATGAGTGTTTGATATTATATATATACTTTTATATTCATGTGATTTCTATATACACACTACCCACGTTGAGCACTACGTACCAACACCCTCATAGTCATGCAAGGGTGTTTTTTCCGACATCTGGTGAGGAGGATGGATGGATGGGTACTTGTTCTTTCTCTCTCTCTATTCTAGATGAGGTAGGTATTGCAAAACCTATGACAGCTGGAGGTTTATTAGTTCATTAGATGATGGTTGTGATAGCCCAAGTGTTTGTGGGCGAGATGTGATGACCTAGGTGTTTTTAAGAGAGATATGACCATGCTTTTCAGGTGGCTTCTGGTGGGGGTAGGGCATGGTAGGAGGATAATATGAGTTTGATGTACTATATGTTCACAATACCCTATTACTTTGGTTTTGGAAGTTATTTTTTGTGTCCAAGGTGTTTTTGAGTGAGATGTGTTGTGGTTGTGCTTGTGGGGCGGTGAGCCTGGGTGTTTGTGGGTGAGGTGTGTTGTGACCGTGCTTGTGGGCAGTGTGGTATACAAAAGAGATGTGCATCAAGATGTATAAAGTTGGGTACGAGAGTGACATACTAGTGGGAAAGTAGTGTGGGGTACTCTATTGATGCGATTCTTGATAAATTATATTACTTAGATTGCATTATTTGATGAGTGTGCCATGGTGAGGTTGAGTTTGGTTAGTATTCTTGTATAGGTGCTGCTTGGTTCTTCTTTTTTCTCACAGGTGCATTAGTATGCTTATTTCACATGTTCACAAGAGATTTTTTTTCCTACTGAGTATACTTGTATGCTCACCCTACATATATAAAATTCTTTTTAGGTTTGTAGGAGGATTACGTGGACCGTGCTGAACATTATTAGCTTAGACATTTGGATATCTTTTTTGTCACTATTTTAGATTTAATTTTGGGTATTTACTTTAGGATACTTTTATTGTATTTGTTTCATTTATACATGCATGTTGGATGGTTTTTGGATTTATTTTTATATTATGTCTTGGAGTTTTTTGTTGATGATTTATCTTATCTCCCAATTCTATATTATTATAGAGGGTAATGCCTCCCTTATCATGATATTTTTATACCCTCAGTGCTAGTCGCCAACCCAGGGCCTACTGGAAGTGGGACTCGGGGGTTATTATCTCTCTCCCCTCATTGCAGTATCTTTGGAGGTAGGGGGTTATGAAAAAGTGGTATCAAAGGAGTGGTTGAGAGATATGATGAAGTTTGGAGTTAGTCACAGTGAGGTTTACATGGGTTATTATGGAAACATTTTCAGTTGACCATGGTGCATGAAATAGGCCCAGGAGACCATCTAGGACATAGGGTTTTAGGTCCCCCATGATCTAGTGCATGGACTCTGAGCTTATTGAACGACTGAGTGAGATGGACTTGATTGTCGGGTAGAGATATAGGAAAGGTACATGCATCATGATTACTTGTATTCTTGTTTTAATTGGGTTGTTTTGGGAAGTTTAAAATGAATAAAGTGAATTTAAAATGAATATTAATAAAATTCCATACTACCGATCTTAGGAAGTTCTTGTTTGCTTTTCCTAGAGATATTGGTCTAGTGTGTTTTGGTTGTGGGGTTCATGGCCATCACTAGAACCAGTTCCCAATGGTTCCTTGAGCTCAGTTTTCTAGAGGTGGAAAGGTTCAACACCATCCTTAGAAGCAGTTGCCTGTGAAATCATTTTAGCAGCAAGGGAAGTGGGATTATGATCCACCGAGGGGAGATAGAACATATATAGGACAACCTTAAGACGTTCCTTGCATTCAAAAACTGTGACCTGAGCATGGCCATGGAGGTGGTTGTTAGTAGAGTGGTAGAGGATATGTGCGTGGTTGGTTGCATGCAGTAGAGATAATAGTTCCAGAGTGTCCATAAATTGTTAGAGGTACGATCAGTTTTTTTAATACCCTTGTATGTTCCTTTTTTGATTCAGGAGCTTCGTACTGCTTTGTTTCACCCTCTCTAGTCTATGCACTCGGACAAGACATAGAGAGACTTCTCATTCCCCCTGTGTTAACTACACTAGTTGGAGGCCATACCAGCTTGTTTGATGTGTTCTGAGGATGTACATTGATGGCGGGACCACATCAGTCCTATGGGGATTTTTTATTGCTATATATGTAGACATAAAATGTCATCCTTGACATTGAATTTTTTTATTCCATACGTGTTGTTATCGACTACTTCCAGGAGAGAGTCTTGTTTTCGGATGTGGATGGAAAATGCGTGGTTTTCGTTGGCGAGTGGGGTTTTCATGTGGGAAGTCAGTGTATGGATCTCATTCTTTCCTTGTTGGATGAGTTTCCATTGGAATTGGTGGAAGTTGGGATGGTAGAGGTTCTCAGGGTCATTGGGGAGTTCCTATATGTTTTCCCAAGGAGGTTGTGACGCTACCCCCTCGAAGTGATGTTGATTTTGGGATAGAATTTCATCCCTATGCTTCTCTAATTTTTATGGATCCTTATCAGATGAAACCTTTTGAGTTTTTAGAGTTAAGGATTCAGATAGATGATCTGATATAGAAGGGTTTAATCTAGCCCATTGTTTCACCATGGGTTGCTCTAGTGTTGTTCCCAAAGAAGGATAATAGTAGTTTGAGATGTTCATAGACTACCATAGGTTGAATTAGGTGATGGTAAAAAACCCATCACCCTCTTCTAAGGATAAATGATATTTTCAACCAGCTGATAGGGGAGAGTTGGTTTTCTAAGATCGATTTGAGGTATCGATATCACTAGTTGATGGTGAAGGAGGGCGATATCCCTAAAGAATATCTTTAGATATAGGTATGGGAACTTCGAATTTGTATTCATGCCATTCGGTGTTACAAACATTCCAACTATGTTCATGGGTCTTATGAACTCTGTGTTCTGTGAGTTCCTAGATAAATTTATCATCATATTCATCGATGATATCTTGATCTACTCGAATTTAGAGAGGAACATGACAAGAATCTGAGAACTGTCTTGAGGATTCTTCAATTCCACTAGCTCTATGGAAAGTTGTCCAAGTGTAAGTTCTGTACACAATAGGTGCATTTACTCAGGCATTTGGTGTCTAAACAGGGTGTGGTAAGTAGACCCTTCGAAGGTCACAAGAAGTTGTTTCTTGGGTAGCAGCCAAGAATTTGGAAGAGGTTTTCATTTTCCTTGGTCTTGAAGGCTATTATTAGATGTTTGTACCTGATTTTTCTCGAGTCATAGCCCTATTGAAAACTTTTACTAGGAAGACCAAGATTTTGTGTGTGAGTGATCAGTTCCAAACAATATTCAGATTACCTAAAGGGGAAGTTGGTGTTAATGCTCTAGTACTTCAGTTTCCTAGGGAGGGGGGTGAGGTTTGAGGTGTTTTTTTGATGCTTCCAATTTGGTATTGAGATGTGTTCTGATTCACTCAGTAGGCTTTGATCTCTTATGGGTCTTGTAAGTTACGTTCCCATGAACATAACTATGTCACCCCATGATCTAGAGCTAGTAGTGGTTGTGTTTTTTCTAAAGTTGTGGTATCATTACCTCATTGGGGAGTGCTTTGTGGTCTTCACAAATCAAAAAAGTTTGAGGTATATCTTTTACTATCGTTATTTGAACTTTTATTAGTAGAGGTGGATGAAGTTTCTTTGGGATTTTGATTTTGAAATCTCATACACCTCGGGAAAAGGGATGGTTTGGCTGACACCTTGAGTATGAATTGTGAAAGGGAGGTTGTTTGGGAATCTGGGATTCTTGGAGAGAAATGGAGGAGTTGAAAGCCTTTCCCTTAGATGAAAATGTGGCTGATGGCTGAGGATGTTTGTTTCAAATAATGGTATAGTCTTCCTTGATGCAGTAGGTGGAGGAGTCTCAGTGGGGAGACTCAAAGGTAGAGGTGATGTGCGATCATTTGGCCATGGGGATGCTCTAGAGGGATGGTCAGAGGATGGTCAGAATCAGATGTTGTTTTGTGGGAGATTGTTTGTTATGGTAGAATGCATGGGAGAGTCTCCCATGAGTTTTATAACCCACCTTTTGTGGCACACATAGGAGTTTCGAAGATGTAATATGGCTTGAAGATGCAGTTTTGGTGGCTAGGGATGAAATAGTATGTGGCGTGAGTTTTTGGAAAAGTGCTTGGTTTTCTAGTAGGTAAAGGTCAAGCATCATGTTCCTGGTGGTTTGTTATAGCCCTTGGATGTTATTTAGAGGGATGAAATCTCAAGAAATTTTGTCACAGGGTTACCCAGATCTCAGGGAGGTTGTGATTATCTCTAGGTGGTTGTGGATTAGTTGATGAAATCATCCCACTTCTTAGAGACCCGGAGTAAGGTGTAATGGATGCTTTGTCTAAGAGGTATGTGGGATGAGGTGGTGCAGTTGAATAGAGTTCCAAGGTCCATTATCTTGAATTGGAATACACATTTTACCTCATGAGTCTGGAAGGTATTGAAGCATGATTTTGACACTTATTTATGCCTCATCACTACTTTCCACCCTCATAAAGATGGGAAAATGGAACGGACTATCCAGATGTTGTAGGATATATTGTGGGCATACATATTGGAATTTGATGGATCATGGGTACGACACCTGTCTTTGGTAGATTTTGATTATAATATTAGCTATCACTCTTCCATTGGTATTGACTCCATTTGAGGCTTTGTATGGGAGACTGCTTCATTCACTGTTCTGCAGTACATAGTTTGTGGAGATATTCATTCTTGGTCCCGATGTGGTGTAGAGAACGATAGAGAAAGTTTAGCTTATTTGTGAGAGTATGAAAGCAGTGAAAGACTATCATAAGTATTATGATGATCATAAAAGGAGGCCCTTGTAATTCAAGGTTGGGGACCACGTGTTCTTGAAGGTTTCTCCTCGATGTGGGTAGCAAAGGTTTGGAAGAGGGAGTAAGCTTTCTCCCAGGTTTGTTGGGATCTTTGAGGTGTTGGGGTGAGTTGGTGAGGTGGATTACTAGTTGGAATTTCCCACTTAGTTGGAAAGGATGCAGGATTTATTCCATGCCTATCAGCTTCGTTAGTTTCTTCATGATGAATTTCATGTCTTGAACTGGGGAGAGTTAGATATCAGGGATGCTGCGACATTCATGGAGCGATCAATAGAGATCCAGGAACTTTAAGAGAAGGCTTTGAGAGAAAGGACCATTTCTTTGGTTTGTGCATTGTGGAGGCATTGTGGCATGGAGGAGAGTATTTGGTAGTGAGAGACGCAGATGCGTTCCCAGTAACCAGAGTTATTTTAAGTTTTACATTGATCTATCTTTCTTTGTGATGTGATTTTTGAGATCTTGTTGTTTTATTTGATAATATTTTTTTCCGTGGTTTATGATGTGTGTGGTGTGTGTATGATGAAGTCCTAACATATGAAAAGCACCTGATTCCTAATCAAGATGCATTAAATACAACACGATTAAACCCTTGTGGGTGAGTCGGTGCCACCCAAAGAGGATAATATTTTGACATAGAGGATGAAGTTCTCTAATTCATGTGTTTGGAATGGTTCTGTTTATTAGTTGTAGAGGTTGTTGGTTTGGGCTGTGTGGAAGTTGATTTGGTTGTGAAGTGGTTTTTGGAATTGTGGTTGTGTGAGAGGAGATTGTTTTTGGTTGTGGTTTTGTGGTAATGTGGTTGTACAATGTGTTTTGTGGTAATTTGGGATGGCCTGTTTGGATGGTGGTAGCATTTGAGGTATGATGAGATCCTTGAGAGGTATCTTGAGGGATGGTTGTTCGGACCCCTTTCCTTCCAGGCTTGGTTTTGGATTCACGAGGGTGATAATTGTTTTAGAGGTATCTAATGTAATGTTTTGTTCCCTCCCAGTCTATTACATTGCTGATTTTGAGTGTTGGAGGTGTTTGGGGGAGGTTTTGGGAGTTTTTGGTGGAAGTAGGAGGTAAAAATGGGCTGATGTAGGAAATTCATATCATGTAAACTTTACATGATGTGAAAGTTGGCATCACGGATTATCCAGGGATGGTTCAAAAAGTGTAGATTTTTGGGGTTAAATAATAAAAATGTGGCATGTTTTTCGGTGAAACTGAACCCCAAGTATTACAAGACATGAAAGGGGATTACACATCGTGTAAATCCCCAATGCAATGAAGTTTTACAAGTTATTTCTGGATGAATATCCATTCAATTAGTCATGAATTATTCTTCCTCTCTTTTTGGGTGAACCCTAGGTGCCCTAAAGAGTTATTCAATCCCTCTTTCTCCCACTTTGGTCCATTGTTCTTAGTGGTTGTTCATTGGTAATATGTGGAAATTCCTTCCTTTATATTGGATGGTTTTTCTCATTCTTCTTAGGGGTTTCTCTATGGTGGTGCATTTTGGTTTGGGTTGTTTGTTTGGGATGCGTTTTGATAGTATTTGGGTGAGGTGTAGATTGATATATAGTTTCCGAGGTGCAATTGTGGTTTATAGTCGTTCTTATTCACCCTGCGGTACGCAGCGAGTCGGAAAAGCTTATTTGAGGTAGGGATTCCCTCATTTCTCTTTATTGTGTATCATGTAGTAGGAGTTTACTTTTGTTTATCTATGGATTATGGTTGTGCTGACTTAATCAAAGATAAAAAATTTGTTAAATTTAAATTGTGAATGGGTAAATAGTGTTTGATTCGCATACCTTTACAACTTTGATATTATTTTTGATATTATGGATTGTACATGCTTATGACCCGCTGAAAATTGTCACCATTGGGGGATTTGTTTGTGCAGGATATATGTGATGTGATTGCTGCTTTGGTTTTGATTGTTATTATATCACCCTAAAATAGATATTGATTAACCACTTATATTTGGATAAAAAATGTTTTCCCTAGGATTATGGCTTCTATGATAACACCCCTAAAATAAAATGGAATGGGATAAAATATCCTTTTGTAAATCTGTAAAATGATCATGATGTGTTGTGATGTGTGGTTGTGCCTGTGGGATGGTAATGTGTGGTTGGGGAATTTGGGGATGATTGTTTGTTTGGATGTGATTTTGGGGCGACGAGGTGGTTTGTGGGCCATGATTTTAGGGCAAAGAGGTGGTTAGTTGGTCGTTCTTTTGGGGAGACAATGTGGTGGTTTATCTGTACTAGATTCCCAAGTAGTGATGGAATAAATGATTAATAATGATTGAAATGACATGGATTGGTTTGGTTAATGGGATGAAAATGGTTAATGAATAATTAAATGATGGGTTGTGTGGTTAAATTTGGTTGATTATAAATAATTAAAAGAATGAGCTAATTAAATGAAATTGGTTGAAAATATGAATGTACCTTGTGGATTTTTGTGTGGTGTTATGAATTTAGGGGTGGCATAAAAAGTGATATTATTGTGAGTTTGTTGGTTTATTTTTTAAACCCATAGTCTAGGACTGAGTGTTTTATATTATATATATATACTTTTATATTCTTGTGATTTCTATAAGCACCCCACCCACGTTGATCACTATGTGCCGACACATACATAGTCACACGTGGGGTGTTTTTTATGACATCTGATGAGGATGAAGGATGACTGGGTACCCACTCTTTCCTGTTCTCTCTTCCAAGTGAGTTATTATTGCATAGGTTGTGATGGATGGAGGTCTATTAGTGCATTAGATGGTGGTTGTTATAGATCAGGTGTTTGGGGGCGAGATGTGATGGCATAGATGTTTTCAGGTGAGATATAAATGTGCTTGTGGGGCAGCTTCTGGTGGGGGTCCTGCATGGTAGGAGTAGGGCACAAGGTTGATGTCATACATGTTCATGATACCTTAATGCTCTTGTTTTTGTAGTGGTTGTGTTGTGGCCCAACTTTTTTTGGGTAAGTTTTGTTGTTTCTGTGCTTGTGGGGTGGCGAGCCCAGGTGTTTGCAGGTGAGGTGTGTTGTGACTGTGCTTGTGGGGTGGTGTGGTATATGGAAGATACGAGAGCGCTAGGATGTATGAAGTTGGGTGTGAGAGAAGCATACCAGTGGGAAAGTAGTGTGGGGTAACCTATCAATGTGATTATTGTTATATTATATTACTTGGCTTGTGTTATTTGGTGAGAATGCCTTGGTGAGGTTGGGTTTGGTTAATATGCCTGTATAGGTGATGCTTGGTTCTGATATTTTCTCATTGGTGAATTAGTATGCTTCTTTAACATGTGCACGAAAGAATTTAGTTTTCCTACTGAGTGTAATTTTATGCTCACCCTATGTATATAAAACTATTATTAGGTTTCCAAGAGGATTACTTAGACCATTCTGGATATAATTAGCTCAAACCTTTGGATAGCTACAATGTCGCTGCATTAGATTTACTTTTGGGTATTTACTTTGGAGACTTTTATTGTATCTATTTCATTAATACATGCATGTGGGATAGTTTTTGGGTTTCTTTTTATATTATGTCTTGGAGTTGTTTTTGGATGATCCATGTTATCTTCTGATCCTATATTATTATAGAGGTAAATGCCTCCCATATCATGATATTTTTATACCCTTATTGCTAGTCGTCAACCTGGGGCCTATAGGAGGTGGGACTCAGGGGAAATTATCTCTCTCCCCTCATTGAAGTATCTTTGGTGGGACTCCTTAGGAAGAAAAATCATGAGAAATTATTAGAGGATGGATTGAGAGTGAAAGGAAATAGAGAAATGAGTGGGTATTTATAGCAAAAGTCGATGAATATAATTTCCAAATATAGGTCTTGGAAATATAGTTTATGGAAAGTGAAAAACTATTGCCTTACCCATGGGTTTTCCCATGGTTTTGGACATTTGGGACACATTTTATGTTATTTTAATCCACCAGAGCTGAACATCATTTTTATTACTTCTTTTGGCATGGAAAAGTAAATTTTCCACAAAGTAATGTTTTAAAGTAAAAATTTCCATTTTATACTTTGGAAAGTCACTTATAGGTTTTGAAATTGATTAAATTCTATTAAAATAATTAATATTAATAAAATAACATATTTTAGTTCATGGATTGTGGTTAATTAATTATTACATCATTATGACATAATTATGGAGTCATTAAACATACTGAAAAACCAAAACTATATTTTTAATATTCATGGATATATAAATTATTTTATAAAATTCTCATAAATTCACCCTAACCTAATTTTGATGTGATGTTTTTAAAAAATATATCTATTTTATTAGAATAATTCTCTAAATATGAGCATTTTAACTTTAAAATATAAAATCCTTATTTATTAAAAAAATAGTGGGTTATAAGGAACATTAAAATGTATGACACTTAAAAATTTATTAGGAAATAATAAAAATATTTTACCATTTATATTTAAATAAGAGTATTTTTAACATACTATTTCATTAAAATAAATATTATTTATAATACCCTAGTTTATTATAAAAATTTATATCTTTTATGAAATGTATAATTTATGTTTGAAAAATAAATTTATCAAATTCATCTCAATTAAAGACATTTTTTTTAAGAACAACTATTCTTAAAATGGAATTTTTGTATTAAAAATTGTATTTCTACAAAGTGATTAAGTAACTAAGATCGGGACACATAACCCCTTATAACACCCGTACATGCCCTAAGGGTAGGATGTGCGATAGTGGTATTTTCATGGGGTGTCTCAGCTAACATTGACCACGTGGTAATCTCCACTAACTTGAACTTATCCCATAGACTATTTCATTAAAGATTCACTTTTTGAATCTTGGCTTGATATTGGTCAAGGGAGAACACCAGTGATGCTACCTCCCTCTAATGTTTCGACAAATGGGCTTCACACGGCATGACTCTACTGCTTAAGGCCATTACTTCTCTTTTTTTCATTAATTATCCTTTGTCATTAATAATTATAAATAGTTATTATAATTTTAGAATTATTACTAATGGGTATAGTTATTAACAATGAAATTTTACAATGTTTATATCGACTAATGGTCATATTTGGAAAATGATCCTATAACGGTCAAATCCCAACAATGATATTTCCCTTTATATTCTATAAATACTACTTCATTATTTAACTCAAAATTCATTAAAATTACACTTCAGGTTATATTTTAATTTTCATAATATGTTTATTGGTTTACTAATATTTTTATTTTATTTCTATAGCATTTGTTGTAGGGGTGATGATTCTAGCAGATTGGAGCAATCCATATTTTCCCATTTTGGATTTTCTAATTTATATTTTTTGTCCAGCTGTAATGTTTGAAATTTTAATTGGTTTATTATCTAACTAATGTATTTATAATTATTAAAGAGATAATATTTTTTATATAATATAATATTACACAAATTTTCTTAGGAAATAAATATCATTTAAAAATCCTAGGTCGTTACAAGTTCTTATCCATCCCCTGTTGTTTTTCTGATATTCCTCTTCTAGGTATCCACTACAGTGGTGTTGTTTCATTTGGTGTGTGTGTTGTGTTGTGTTTTTGACAACCCTTCAGTATGGTTTTGGTTGATCTAGAGTTTTCTTGTGCGGTTGTGGTTTGCGGGATGTTTCTTCTTTTCCCTATGGTGTGCAGTGAGATTAGAAAGCTTCTTTGAGGTAGAGAATCCTTATTGTCTCCTATTTACATGCTGTGTGTGGGGATTTCATGATTTTTCTTTCCTTTGGGTGGATATTAAGGGTTATTATAACAAATATAATTAATTTTCATATTTGAAATTGATGGTTATGAGGAGATATCACATGCTTTACTCCTTTGATATATATTTCTGATGATATTGTGCATGCTTATTGGAAATACTGAAAATAATGGCTATTGGAATCCTCATTTTCACTGTAGATGATATATTCTGAGACCCTTGTTGTGTTATTATGCGAAGACACCTTGAATAAAATGTGAAATAACGTATATCTAGCTAATAAATTGATTTCCCCCGGAAACCTGATTTGTGTGATAATACACATGCTAAATAAATATATAATGTGATAACATACCCTGAATGATTTTGAAAGTTGGTTTGTGTTGCTATTTTTCATGCTTGTGATTTTTGTGTTTCCTTATGTGGTTTGGGTGAGTTATTGTGCGGTGATGGAGGTGACTGGTTGGGATGTGTGATGTGTGGGGCTGTGATGTGATGTGGTGGTTGGTTTACATGGATGTGATGTGGGTTGTTGTGGTGTGGTTGTAGTGCATAGAGGTTTTGGTGTGCTATGGTGATGTGTGGTGGTTATATTTGGTTGTTGTATGTGGTGATTGTGTTGTGAGATGTGGTTGAGATGCTTGATGTGTGGCCGTTGTGGTGATATGTCTTGGTTGGTGTGGTGCGGTGATGATAGTGGATGTGAGGTGTTGTGGCGATGGTGGATGTGAGGTGTTGTGGTCACGATTGATGTGAGTTGGGCTAGGTGTGGTGAGGCGTGGTTGTGTTAGTTTCTTAATTAGACATAGAATAATTATAATGTGGTAATTGAATATGTATGGGTTGGAATTGATGTTTGGTAAATGGATTAAATGAATGAAATGAAATAATGGGTTGTGTAATGTGAAATGGAATGTGACTAAATGAATAAAAGTGGTGGAACTTGAAATTGAAAGTTTGAAATGTGGTGTGGTTATTTGTGGTGGTGTAATGTGTTGCATATAGTGGTGGCAACAGTTGTTACAGTAGATGTGTGGTATGGTGATAGTGATGTGGTGTGTGCTAGTGTGGTTAATATGAACTCACAGGTTGGGATTTGTGTGCTATATATATACCATGTATGTTTATGTTACTTCTATATGTTCCCCACCTGAGTTGGATAACCATACCAATACTCATAGGTTTTATGTTCCGAGTGTTTTCCCCAAAATCTAGGTTGGTGGGATACATATTGCTGGCTACCCCCTCTTCCCCGCCCTTCATTCAACAGTGATGGCCCAGGTGTCTTTGGGAGAGATTGTAGTGATAACCTAGGTGATTTTGGGTGAGGTGAGATGTGATGAGATTGTGATGAGATGTGATATGTGGTGGGGGTCATGTGTGGTAAGAGGTGGATACATGGTTAATGTCCTTCACATTAATGATACCCTACTTCCATGGTTATATGATGAGATGTGATTTGATGACTCAGGTTTCTTCAGGTGAGACGGAGTGTGGTGATGGATGATGCTCGCACATGATGCTAGACCTTGCAAGGGTGGGGTAGGTAGGGATGCATCCCGACCAACATCAGAGATAACCCAAGTGTCTTCAAGTGATATGTGATGAAATATGATGTGGTGTGATATGTATGGAAGGAATGAGAGCATAAGACATTCAATGTTGGGGCATGAGAGTGAACAATCAGTGGGAAAGCGATAGCAGGACACCTTTCTTTGTTATAATCTCGATGCTATATTATTATATTGGATGTGTAATTTGGTGAGTGAGATATGGTGAGGTTAGAGTGGTTAGTTGACTTTTCTAGGTACTTTTTGATTTATCTCTTTGTTCACTGGTGCATTAGCATTATCTTTTCACTATGCACTTGAGACCTTGAGTATGATTCTATTGAGTATACGTGTATGCTCACCCTATATATATAAACTATTTTCAGGTTTTTAGGTGGACTTTGGGGACCGAGCTAGACATTACTAGCTTGATTTGGAGTTATTATTGATTCACTACTACATGATTGTGTTTTGGTATAGTTAGAGACTTATATATATTGTTTTACTTTATTCATGCATTACGATATAGTTTTGGGTTTATTTTATATTATCTACTAGAGTTTTTTGGTGGTTGTTTATCCTATCTATTGATCCTATTTTATTATAGAGGGTAATGTTCCCATATATGTGGGTTTTTTATACCCTCGGTTTTAGTCACCCATCCATGGTCTATTGAAGGTGAGACTCAAGGGTCATTATCACTCTTCCTTCATTGTTGTATCTTTGGAGTGAGGGGGTCGTGAAATCATGCATAACTCACTGTATACATGCTATGATAATAAAAAAGTACTGTTTAAGTTGGGTCTAGGTGACCTACTATTACAACACTCCCAATTTCACTAGAGCCAACTTACTAACTAACCTTTTTAGCTCTCACATGATAAGATCATGCTTTTGTTTAGTTATAACTTTAGTCATAGGGCCTACCATGTGTCCTCTGTGTGGCTACTCTAATATCTACAACTTTATCTCCTTGAGTAAGATTCCTTAATAGATGATATCACCGAGTATATTCCTTTTTTCCTCTGTATAAACTTGACATCTTTTCTAGTACCATTACAGTAGGCTTATCATAATTTATATTATGATAATACTATACTTACTAGGTGTGATTATAAGAACTGTAACAAATCATTACATATTTAACAATTCTTCTTCTACTATATTAGAAGTCACAACACACTCAATATTTTTAGATATGGATACCATTAGCTTGAATGAACTTATTTTTATCATTACCATATCCTGACTACAATATTAGATCATATTGATCCAAAGGAAGACTAGTTTTTTCCATTATTACTAGCATCCATTCCTCTCTAAGTACCAGGTACATATCCCTTGTACTTTCTCAAGTAAATTTGAATAGTTTTGACGACTTATTATGAAGTTATCATGAATTTTACTGATATTCACCTACCATAAAGTATATATTTGAAATATCATATCTAGTACTTAACATGAAATAGGTGATAGATCCATTGTAGAAGTGTATGGAATTCTAATAACCACTTTAATCCCCTCCTATGTTTAGTACATGACTTTTTGGAGAGATTTATGTCACGAGACATTAGTAACAATTCTATCTTGAATTATTCCAACTTTTATTTTTCAATACCATGTTAGTATATATACTTTAACTTGGTCTAAGAAATCCATTAGATCTAACTCAGTAGATATAATTCCCTAGAACTTATATTGCTACTCTAAGTTAATATCTTGATATTTACTTTCATTTTAGTATTAACTAATTGTAAGACTAATAGTTTTTTTCCATATGTTATCAATTATATTTTCCTTAGAAATTTGTGGCACTCTCACTAACCTCTTGTAGGCAAATAATAAAAATTCATTCTAAAGTAATATTCTATGATCTTGTTTCTTACTTAAATCCAAAATTGGATCTCAGTGCGTTGCAGTCACTTATCAACATTCTATGGTGTCACCAAATATGTATAGTTTTATCATATAGATAATTTCTAAGAAAGGTTTTCTTGACATCCAATGCCAAACAAAATGATCATATAAAGTAGCTATGACAAGTAAAAATCTAATGGATTTTAGGCATCATGACTTAGTATAACCAATCAAGAATGATTGGAACCATGATTTTACCACCCATTTATAGTTTCTATTGATTACCCACCTACGGTTTTACATCAATTAAAGAAACTTCCAAAATAAATACTTGATTTTGGTACATGGAATCCATTTCATGAATTCATATAAACTTTCCAATCATAGCTGATTTTCAATTTTATCTTCCTTATAGGATAAATTATTCTCAATGAATAATGTGTCAATAGTTGTGGGGAATGAAAAACCACTACTATAGTTTTAACCTACCTTCACAGTATGTGCCTCTGGAACATTCCTTTTCCACAATATATTGTGGAACTTATTCCAATGTCAACTATTTATGCATCTCCGACATTAACTAAATCTAATTCAATATTTCTCTCATTGTATAAAATAGATATATGCACCCTTTTATATAAATATATTCTATCACTTGACTATAAATTTTCTATCATAGGGATTTATATAATATCCTATATGAACTTTAGGACACTAACAAAGATACACATTAAATTTTTCTTATTGCAAGTTTTATTTATATTCTTAACAAACTCTTTTCATCTAAACACATGTTAATTATGAAATAATGGATTTATATCATACTATAACTCATATGATATCAATTTTTCATTATAGATGGCATATGGTTATGGGATAACACCACTATTTGAAAATCATGTCTCAAAATATAATGGAATTTTCTATAATGCATATGATTCTCAACATTAATGTTCATTTTACTTACATCATGACTCTAGTGTGTATAAGTAAATGTGAATTTATGAATTACTCCACACTACATTTTAATGATCAAGTTTTTCATATAAGTCCCATAATAGATCCTTCTTACTAACATCATATCTTTGATGTGTATAAGGAAATGTGAATTTAAGAATTACTCCACATTACATTATAATGATCAATGAATGCTTGGTCAAAATATTTTTGACACACATGCCTAAAGAATCTCATATATTCTAACCATGCATATCCATAATTCACTTTTACATTCCTTAAAACTCTTAAAGTAATCTTATGAATTATATAAATTTACCTCTACCTTAACCTTGGAATAGTACACACTCTCTAACTGAACAAATTTTGAAAGCTTTATGGATTACCTTTATTTCTAAAGGTTTCTTTATGAAAAACTAGATAAGTAAATGTGTCGATAATACCTAAGGTCTTTAACTCCAAATAGTCTAAAAACCATACTAGGTATATCCTTGAAAACTAATTAGTTTTACAAGAAAAAGAATCATCTTTCCACAACTAGGCATAACCAAGTCTTGAATTTTATATTCATCATTTATTTCCAATGATTCAAGAATTACTAAACTATTAGTTGAGTATTAGAAACCACAAACAACATTCATTTCAAAATGGAATAATTTATTCTTGTGTCCAATGGAAACATGAAATAAATGTTTTGGTAATACTTAAAAAAAGTTCAATTTGAACCATTAATCATGGAAATATAAGTTTTATACTTCTCTCCATTGATGTAGGTATAATCATTTCACTACTACAAAATAAGGCTATAGCCACGGTTTGGAACCGTGGCTATAGGCCCAAAAACTGTAGCTATAGGTTATATGCATGGTTTCATAAACCGTGGCTGGTATTGGCGTGGCTATAGAGAAAAACCTATAGCCACAGTTTCAAACTGTGGCTATAGCCCTATAGCCACGGTTTGAACCATGGATATATACCTATAGCCACCGTTTGAACCGTGGCTATAGGGATATAGACACAGTTTAAAACCGTGGTAGAATCCTAAGTCAGGCAATATATATAGCCACGATTGTAAACCGTGGCTATAGGACTTTTTTCACGGCTTTAAACCTTGGCTATATCCCTACAGCCACGGTTTAAAACCGTAGCTATATGTCCCACCATTCTATAAAAAAACAGCCCCCTCCACCTCCCCCCTTCCCCAGCACACCCCTGCCCCCTGCACTTCCCTCCTGCCCACTGCACTTCCCCCCCAGCCCACTGCACACCCCCTGCCCCCCCTTGCACACACCCTCTTCCCACTGCACTCCCCCCCAGCCCACTGCACCCCCACCCCACATGCAGAATTCAACAATTACCTGCAAGTATAACACATAATTCTGAAATTAATTAAATACATACAGAATTGAATTCAGAATTCAATTCAGAATTCAAAAGTCAATTACCCTACACAAAAATGTCTCACATAATTCAATTCAGAATTCAGAAGTTAATTTCCTACTGGATGTTATTTCATTAAGGTTATTATGCTATAACATTTACCTTTGTGTCACATAATTGGAGAATGAAGAAAATTTAACTGGTTCGGTATTGATGCTGATTTTAAATTCTACTAGATTGGGCTACATGGTCTCTTTCTTCTTCTTTCCATCTCTATGACACTGATTTGTGGTGACTTCTAGTTTTTTTGGATTCATTTAATGTAGGAAACAAGAATTCAAAGTCTGACCATATTTTTTTGAAGGATTTTCCACCACCTCTTCCTGTTTCTCATGGACTTTAAATGTTGTGATAGAACTATGAATTCTAATACAATAACTTCATCTTTTAGTGTTAGAGGTCCTTCTTTAAAAATTTCAGCATTCCCCATACATTTCTCCTCCTCCCCTACTTTTTATTCCTTCTCCTAATGTTTAAATTCGGTAATGACTTCTTGAATTGCAACATCCTTTTTCTACACTTTTTAAAAACTTGTAAAATCTATTTTCATGATGGCATCACTATTTTTAGTGATTTATCATCCATTGCTTCATCCCCCTTCTACTTTTTTAGTCTTTTGATGGTTTATTGTATTTCAGAAACTATTTCTTCTTCAATTGTTGGACAATAATCTTCCTTGAAGAATTTAGTTAGTCCACTAGTGTCCAACTCCCTATCCACTTATTCATCTTTTTGAACCTATTTAAATACACATATATCTTTATCATTGTAATTTTCTCCGTTCTCAACCACCATTTAATTAATTAATTTTTTCATGTTCCATTCTTATTGTTCATGTTAGCGCTTGAGATATTCCATTTATTTTTCTTCATATGAGTATTGAAGGGAGGGTTCATTTTCTTCTTTAGGATTAAAAGGTTCATCTTTTCTAGAAATATCAAATGTGTAACAATTTTCATCCTCATCAATCTTATTTTCACCCAGAACCTTCACTTGATAAACCTCCTTTGTTTTATCCTCTTTTTCAATCCATACATCAGAATGTAACCAAACATTACTCACAAGGGAATCTAAACTCATAATAGATTGGGATATGTTATTGGTAAAATCTTCTTTCTCTTTAAGACCTTCCTCATGTTTTTCCATCATCATGTCCAAAATTTAATTAGTCTTCATGAGAAATTCCAAAATTATTTCATGTGAATCCATTTCATGAGGTACATGAAAGGAAGGTCAATCTTGATGGTACTGCTCATCCCAAGATCATTTGGTTTTGAGGGTCATTGTATCCATACAAATATGAACTGTCCTAGCCTACTCTTTATTATGACCATCATTCAGAATTTTGTGTTAATGATGAGGTAGCCTCTTTTTGGTATCCTACTTACTCCAATGATGGTTTAACATAGTAAACCTACCCCATCCCCTACACTAAAACGACCCCCATGACCACTACCTTAAACCTCATCCCTTGGACCTATCCAGCCCCTTTACCACTAACCCCCCAGTCCCAGCCTAAACCTACCCCCCAGACCTAAACCCCAACCTAAACCTACCCACCACCCTGACCTAAACCTAACCTAACCCTAAACCTCTAAACATAAACCTGGCCCTATCCCCCATAAAACCAACACCAACACCAACCCCTTATCCCAAACCCCTACTAGTCCCCTTGGTCCTAACCACCCCCAACCCATCCTAAACCCCCCAGCCATAACCCTTTCCCCTGCCTCTAATCCTAACCCTCCCATGGCAAAGCCCTTTCCTCTAGTCCTAACCCTCCCCTTGTATTTATGTCCGACCAACGAAATAATGTCCATAAACCTTAAATTTAATATAAAACAGGGATAAAATAACTCATTATCATATTTAAGTCTTCAATATCAATAAAAATTATTCTATAAAGATAAATCAAAACAAAACCGCAACCTAAAATGATATATGGCTTGTGATGGGATCCTAACACAGAGTGGGTAAAACAAAGAATATTGCAGCAAAATAGAATGAAAAAAGCTAAAATAAATGGAGGCAGAAGAGATAATTCAATTAAAACGTACCAATTTGAAGTGGAAGAACAAAAATTACTTGAATCAATCGCCAGCTGGGAAGTGGGGTTCACAGTTCAGAGAAATCTCGTTTAGGGAAAAATCTTAGAGATGGGTTCTGAAGGAAGTGCGCTCATGAATTAGGGTTGGCATCCTGGAGAGATCCATTCCAGAGAAAGTGAGCTCACGACGGAGGAAGTGCACTCACCAAGTAGGTTTCGTGCTCGGGAAGTAGGGTTAGAGGAGATATCTCGTTGGAGGAGTATATCTCATAGAGCGGAGATATCTATTCGAGGAGGAGAGATTATATTCGACGGAGGAAGTGGGATCATGGGTTCGTGCTCAGGAAGCAGGGTTCGACGGAGGAGAGATTCTGTTCGACGGAGGAGAGATCTATTCACGGGTTTGTAGAGACACCTATTCGCTGATGGGTTCAATGGAGGAGAGATTATGTTCTTGGGCAGGGGGTATTTGGGGGTTTTTTCCCAACGGTTCTTAAAAACCGTAGAGAAATATTAGAAAACAAGCTATTACCAACGGTTTTGTTAAACCGTTGGTACAATTACCCCTAATATCCAACGGGTTTTGCAAACCATTAGAAAAAATCACCATTTTTCCCCTTCAACAACGGTTTCATTGAACCGTTGCTATAGGTTACTTAATCCAACGGGGTTTTCAAACCGTTGGTATAGAGGTGTTGGTATAGGTGGAGATTCCACTAGTGAATCTGTAAAACGACCTGTAAACTTGTAATCTTATAACCTAAAAACATTGAAATCTATAAACATGGAAACCTTTGAATCTCCATCATGCACACCTTACAAACAATAATACCTTTATCCTGTAAACCTAGCAACTAAAACCCACAAACCTAACAACCAAAAAACCAGAAAATTAGTAACATGTAAATGTGTAATGCACAAACTATCAACTTATAACTTCCAAACCTGCTATCTTACAAGCCTTCAAAACATGCAACCTATAAACCTGCAACCAGAAAACTTGAAAAAATGAAAACATTCAAATACAAAAATAGAAAAAAATCATTCTCTTGAAAATAAAAAAACACAAGACCTGTAAAATAAATAAAATAGTAACAATATGTATACATGTGTGGGAAATGAGCATAAAATTAAGTTGTTCACTAAAAATAATTACATTAATATATCCCATAATATGTTGGATTAGTGAATATAAAGTAAAATAAATAAAATAGTAACAATATATATACAGATAACAAGGGTGGTCCACCAAGTGCTAACAATGTCACAACGATACACAAATAAGCTCCAATAAATTGGTTGTTTGAAACATTCCTGATAGCATCAGTAAAAGAAAGAAAAGATTAAAGACTTTTCACTAAGGATGCTCAGAATTAATACAAACTAAAGAAGTGAAATTTGATTAATTACATGGTAACAAAAACTATGTAAACTAGAAAGATGTCAATTAAAGTAAGTGTTGTTTAAACATACCATCAACTTACAAATCATCAAGGGGAATTCCAACAAGGGAATTAATTAGACCAGTGAATTGATTGATCTATAAATAACTTAATAAATCCATAAATACATTAAAAAATGATAATTATCTTAACTAAAGTCTTAGTTGCTTACAATGTACCAAGGCTTGAAAGCAACCCGAAACTGTGAGGTAAGTTCCCCGTCATTGAGTTGTATGAGAGATCCCTATATGTGAAACAAATAATTATAAAATAATATTAAATTGAACAAGAACCTTCTAACATAAAAGATTAAGAAATGACAAAAGTGGACTCAATAAATGAAAATAAAAATATGAAAGAACTCTAAAATGATAATTTACAGAAGCCCCCCCGGACAGAAGCCCCCACCTGCTGGACCCCCCTGGACTGCAGCCCCCCCACCCACCCTGTTGGACCCCCCTAGACAGAAGCCCCCCCTGGACAACCCCCCCTGGACAGAAGCCCCCCCCCCCCTGCTGGACCCCCTGGACAACCCCCTGCTGGACAACAGCCCCCCTGTTGGACCCCCTGGACGGCAGCCCCCCCCCCACCCCCCTGCTGGACCCCCCGGATAGCCAACCCCTGGATAGAAGCCCCCCCGGACAGAACCCCCCCTACTGGAGCCCCCTGGACAGCCCCCCTGCTGGACAACAGCCCCCCCCCCCCTGCTGGACCCCCCTGGACAGCCCCCCCTACTGGACAACAGCCCCCCCTGCTGAAGCCCCCTGAACAGCCCCCCTACTGGACAGCAGCCCCCCCCCCTGCTAAAGATTTTTATGTTGAATGTACATTTTTTTGGAAATAACTAGTTAAACTAATATGTGCATAGTAGATATGTAACAGATATACTAAAATAAAACTCTGTTTGAAACATGATGAAATAATAAAAACTTACCCAACATTAGTGCTCCAACTAATTTTTAAAGATACACAGCTCCAAAATGAGTCACTAATCCCCTTTCCATGATGGTGTATTTCTCTAAATTGTAGTGTGACTCCACCCTATGACCCTGTATGTAGGATCAAGAACATCCCAACATAGTTAATGTTTGCTAATGATTCATCACCCATTCTCATTCTAAAGCAGTTGTAATGCTCTAATCATATGTGCAAATTTTAAATTTTCATCAAAACAAATAACATATAAATGAACAAACTATTCAAATAATAACTAATAGTTGTAGAAGTTTCTAAGACATCATCACAATATTAGTAAACATTATTTTTATATTAAAAGGAATAAAGATTTATTTGTACCATTGAGAAATAAAATATATGATGTAACGTACTGTTCAAATAATAACTAATAGCAATGAACATTGAAATCAGAACAATGTAATTGTGAATGACAACATAATGGAGATAGTTTGGAAACCAATCAAATATAAAATTATCTATATAGAAAAAAACTTAATTGTGAAAATAAGGGTGTGTGAGGTTACAAAAGCTGCAGTTTATTAAATGATAATTACGTTGTACCTTCCACGATGGTGTATTTCTCCAAAATCTAGTGTTACTCCACCATGTCCCCTTGTATGCTAGATCGAAACATTACATTAATATTGATTATATTGAATATATTGAATTCATAAATTAGTGGTACAAAATATTTCAATAAAACTAGATTAAATATGGAGACAGTTAAAATAGTAGAAAACATAAATTATAATCACATTGTACCTTTGTACTGATGTTCATCCGACACATTGAACAATATCTATACATAATAATTGAAAAATTAGAAATATAATGTATGAAATTAGAATAAATAACAAATCAAATAAACTTTATCATATTCAATAAGTCAAAATAACTAAACCATAACCAAGGAAAATCTGACAATAAAGAAGACAATAAATTGAAACCAATAAATCATACCAAATTCAAATGAGAGGAGGCTAACGATCTGTAATAAAAAAACCACCTGCACACCCCCCTGCCCCTCCCCTGCCCCCCCAGTTGCACATCCCTCCCCCCAGCAAGCCCCCTCTCCCTGCCCCCTGCCCCCGACCTACACACCCCCTGCCCCCTCCCCTGCCCCCCACCTGAACACCCCCCCCCTGCCCCCCCACCTGCCCCCACCTGCACACACCCCTACCCCTTCCCCCAGCACACCTACCTACCCCCACCTGCAAACCCCCTCTCCCTGCCTCTACCCCTACCCTCACCTGCACACACCCCTTCCCTACCCCTAGCACACCCCCTGCCCCCCCACCTAGACTCCCCTCCCCCTAGCAACCCCCCTTCCCCCTACCCCCCACCTACACACCCCCTCCCCCTGCCCCCGACACACACCCCTGCCCCTGCCCCCTCCCCTGCCACCACCCCTGCCCACCCCACACCCACCCTCCCCACCCCATGCACCCCCTGTAGTGATCTATGAACTGGCATAAAACAGAGAAAAAATAGAGATCAGACCTTTTAGATGAAAAGCCATTCTGTAGGCTGCATTCTTAATAGTTCCATCCGGATATTGAACAATGGACAATAGCAGCATTAAAAACCAGGTTAGAGTGAAAGCATTCTAGTCTAGAAAAAAAATATAGAATTCCATAAGGGCCTTATCTTGAAGCAGAATAACTGATATTCCACAAATCCACTTCAAAGACATAATAATAACAGCTTATCAAATCAAAACAGAAGATACTTCTAGATGCAGAAAAACCAGGACAAGACCAGCAGAAGACCATTCTATCATTAATACATGTTAAGAAGATAAGGTCCTTAAATAGATATAAGTTGAAGTATCAAGAAGATACCAATCTGATCACCCAATAGAGGAATGGTCATGTTTTCAAGACATTATAATATCTAAATAAAATATACACCATGCCCACTAGGTTGAAAATTTGACAAGGTAATCATGGGAAAAATGAATTCTCTTCATTATGGGCATGAAATTTTCATTCCCCATTCTATATCAAAAATTGATAAATAGAAAAGGAGAAAAAATTTACCAATTCATATATTATATAACTGGGAGGCCTGAGAAAAATCCAAATTCATATCATTATCACATGAAAACTGTAGCAGATACATTAGTATAGAATATCTTGTCAGTGAGAATTCATTAGGGTTTCTCAAAAAAAAAAATATTGAGATTTAAGCATTCAAATACAAAAAGTCAGTTTTAATTTCTATTATGAAATGGATTGGTATCATTAATGATCTATGAAACATTAGATCAAATAATTATAATGTACATCATAAATAAAATAAATCTGGACAAAGATATGAAATGATTAGAACATTAATTTATTGATAATGTTCATAAAAAAGGATTAATTAACGCAATCTAGAGACTCTATGAGGATTCCATAGAATACATTTGTGATTAGACTGTAGTGAGTGTTAATCTGCTTAAATTTTCATGTCAGTGAGAGACAAACATGAAGCGTCAATTGAACATCGAAGCACCACCCACCTTGCTTATTCCATTGAGCAGCACAAATATTATATAATTAATCTATTCTATTTCCCCAGAAGCTTCCCTTTCTAGTCCATCTAGAGGACTCGAATCATCTAAATAACATAATACCCTTTACTATCCAACTGTTGCTGAGTTGTTAATTTTTTTCTCATGATGTCTTACAATGGCTGGGGATCAACGATGCCCACCCCCAAATCATGAAAGAGATAGTTAAGACATTCCTATTTTTCACAAAATGTTTCTAGGGGGTTCTCAGTGATTATGGTTATATAATACTACTATATTATCCTACATCATTTTTTCCTCTATAGAAACTGGGGTAGAAACATAATATTATGGAATGATTGGTAAAAACAGTTAATAATAAAGAGAGGAGGTTCCATGTGCTCTTTTATCAAACGATGCATCATCCAACTATCAAATTAAAGGCCCATAGTTCTCAATAAACAATTTCACACTAATGTGATGGCCATCACCTGGATGAGTATGATTCCTTTAAGGATCAATTGAGTCTTGAATCAACTCCATAATTGATGTAGATAGGTGGGTCGGTGATAAAAATTGTTTTTCTACTAGAATCACCATCCTATCCTAGACTCCACCCAGGTACGATTCCACCCATACATGATAATAATAATAATAATATAGAAATAAAAGGGTTCCAATAAGCAGAAGTATAATCTCATTATTTGTGTCCTCATGTGAAAATATAATCCTAAATTGGTGAATACTCCTATGTTGTATTTCTTTCCACACACTAGATGACGGGAGGAGAGAAACCATTTAAATGAAAATGAAATGGATGGAAAAATGGTAAGGGGAATATGAATCTAAAATAATCAAATCATATACACAAGCCATAAGAACCCCACCATGAAGAGATATTTTGTATGAATGTTTATTAAAATAACCCCAACCATTTTTGACAATTCGCCTAGTTAGTTTGGGATAAGGCATAAAGATGAAACAATCATACCAGAACAACAATTCAGTAACCTTATTAGGGCCTAACGACATTGAATAAACCTTAAAAAAGTTTATTATCAGATATATCTTGGGAGCCTGTAGAGTCATGAAATAATCTTCATTGATAGATTATGTAGTCACCACTCGGCTAATCAATCTTCCATCACCGACATGCTAACTAGTATTCTCAAACATGAATCCCTTAACAGGAAAAGAAACCCATTCAAGAACATGGCCATGAAACACACAATCCTATGTCTTAAGGAACTCGTCATACATTACCAATCCAAAAATACAATTTACATCAAAAGTGAGTCTCAATATCAGTATCATCAGAATCATGATAACCCTCATCCACACCTCCCACATAAACACCATCACCACCTCTCACACCACCAACATCATCATCGACATCTGCATCCGAACCGACACCAGCACCGGGTCCAACACTAGGTCCGGCTCTGGCTCCGACAGAAGAATCTACATTAGCAAAACACATCGACATCAAAAAGGCATCAACCGTTGAAGCTGATTCTAGTGGAAGTGTATAAGAAAGGGCAGACATAAATTTCATCATATTTGTAGTTATAGCCTGTTCTGATTTTTGACTTGCTTCTTTGATTGCGGCATTCATTTGTTCCACTATGACAAAACCAGAACCGGTACTCGAAGAAATGTTAGTAGACTAGTATCGAGATGGTACAATCTTCTTCCCAGGTCGACAATGCACTCTACCCTGATGTTCATCTCCTAATACCTGATGTAGATGATCATTTGGGCCCAAATTGTCAGGTTCTTTTTCTGCCAATGCCTCTAAATAATTTTGTTGATTGATATATAACATAAATTAAAATGATAAAATAATATAAGGAATTAAATTCAGTATAAATCAAAGAAATTGAAATATACTTACAATCGCCTTCTCAGTGTCGGTATTTGGCACAATACCATATTTCTTTTTCCGTCTTGTACAAAAAAAAGTTGAGAGAGGAACACGACCCTCGATATTCAATGCCTTTTCTGAAAAAAAACAAAGAAATAAATCAAAATTGGAAGTTAAAAAAATTACACTAAACAAAGCTAAATATTTTAAATGTTAAATTACCTTCGTCTGCTCATGATCTGGTAATGAAGTGTGTCCGCGAGTATAAATGTGTTTCATTGCACTCTTGTTTGTTTTATTTCTGTTTGATTTCTCCCATAAAAAAATAATTATATAAATTAATTAACATAAATAAAACAAGTAATTTAAAATCGTTTTCAAATAAATAAATGAATATATATATATAAATTTAACAAAAACCTTAAATTCTGGAATCTTCTAATAGTTGATCATCTCTTTATATTGTGATATTAGGAAATCTTGAATCATTGGTACTTCTTCAAGCTCTGTACCAACTCTCTTTTTCTAACCAAGATATAAATCATACTTGTAGGCTCTCCACATTTCACCTAAATCCATTATCCTTACATCTTTTTCATTTTTTCCATCAAGAAAATTATATCGAAGCTGCAATGGAAAAAATATTTGTTAAGAAAATATTATAAATTTATATATATATAAAAGGTGATTAACATTACTTACCCAAATCTCTGCCCATGCTTTGTCCTTTATTTGTTTTCCAACTGCCTTCCAACTTATCGGTTGAACCAGAATGATATTGCTGTGTCTAGCAAGTGTTACCATAAAACTTTTACATTCCGTTCCATTTTTATTAATTATAGCATTGTCCTCATTGTAATCAACTATGATTTGCGTGTATCGATTCCAAACCTCGCGCATTTTTGTGCGGCCTCGTCATCTGGTAAAGGCTGGAGCTAATCATGAAACCATAAATAAAAGAAAATAATATATATGAATTTATCATTAATCAATAATAGTAATGTTTAAACAAATACCAGTAGATGGGGGATCTGCTGACCCCTGAAGTGCTACTTCTGGAGGGGGGGTAGCCTCCATAGTAGGTGAGATATCTACAGGAGTACTATGTATATTAGATGCAAAGTGTACTAATGGAGGCATAAAACCTGATGGATAACCCTGTACAGATGAGGGTGGATATGGATATGGATATGGTGGTGAGATTTATGGGGGCACAGTACCCTGTACAGTGGATGGTGGGAATGGAAAATGAGGGATGTGAGTCTGAGAACTACCATCCTATGTGGGTGCGGGCAAAAAGGGATACGAAAAAGGTGGGTATGGATAATATGGATGTGGCATAATGGGAGGATGGCCTCCTAGTGTCTCAAGCGGCATAATAATAGGCTGACCTGTAGAATCACTACCCCCACCACAATATCATCCTCAGTGGCATAATCCAAGCATCTCCTCGATGATGCAACCTAAAATAACATAGATGATAAAATGAAACGAATGATAACAAGATAAATAATATGAAAGACCATAATATTCAAACATAATTTGTACTTACATTGTTTCCAGGAGGAGACCTACGTTGTTCGTTTCTCAGTATTCTTCTACTCCTAGTATCATCATAATCAGATATTTTGACCTAGAAATTTAAAATAATATTCTCAAATAAATATAAATAATGAAAAATGTTAAATAATACAATTGTATCATAAAACAATGAGATACATTTTCATGTGTGATATTTATATTGATAAAATATCAAGACTTTTCTATGTTCAAGATTTACTAGAGAAGTGTTTAAACATAAATTGGTCAGGCTATTAATAGTTTTATATTCGATAATGGTATAAAATATACTAGTTATTTTGATATCATGTATGGAAGTTAAAAAACACATACAATATTGCGATAATATCAGGTAAATACTTATAAATGTGTCAACGCTATGTGGGGTCTGTGACAATTTCTGGTTCACAATCTGTTCTAACAATTACATCATATGTATCATCAAATGAAACATTCAAATAAATACTGATAGGTTCATCTAAAACATCATTTTCATCCATTCCTTCGTCAAAAATATGTCTAGGAATAACATCAACAATAACACCAAATTGTGGTTATAATGGGTCACTTACATAAAACACCTGTTTAGCTTGTGACACAAGAATATAAGGTTCATCTGTACGAAGCTGGCAGTTCATATCAATCACTCTAAATCCACAGTTATCAATATGCATTCCTTTTCGTGTCATTGAATCAAACCACTTTCATTTCATCATTGCGACACGACCATGTGCATAGTAATCTAATAAAATGATTCTTTCAACAACACCGTAATATGATATATTTTCTGATCGAGGATGCCTGCCCGATGCACTCACATAACAATCTGTTGTGGTGCTTATCGTGACACCGTCATGCTGTGTTGCCATTTTTTTTCACAACTATTTATAACACATTTGAATTCATTGACAACCATTGACTTACAATCACGTACCACATCGTTTGGACCAAAGGACAATGCTTTTATTTCATCTGATACTTAAGTCATTGGTAGAGTTAAAACCTAAAAGATACCAACATAGAATATTAAACAAAGACATGTGATTATGTTATGAGAAGAAGAAAAATAAATATATTACCTTTGAATTTAACCAGGCAGCAAATTCTTTGTTGTGAAACAATTCCTTCCTCTTAATAGATAGAGAGCGATGTCTCTTTTTTATAATTTCTAAATGTTCTCTATAGATATGAAATCATTAAAATGTCAGAAGATATAAAAAAATCACACAATGAAAAAAATACATATTTATTAGTTTAATTACTTGATATAATCATCAAGCACACCACAGTTGAATAATACTGTGCGATGTGCCATTTCCCACTCTTACCTGCTTAAATTACACAATGAGTACGATCCAGATATCCCCCCTATTTGGGGCAGTGAAGGAAATGCACGCTCAATGAGATCATATTGCTCATCTTCAGTTCTCATTAGTCGATTAGACCTCGTAGTGACGTTATCCAAGTACGATGAACAGAAATCCATGCATTCTTGTGCTAAATAGCATTTCACAATAGAGACTTCAGGATGATATTTATTTCTCACATAATATTTCAATGTAAACATCATTATTTCGGTAGGATACATCCACCGACTCAAAAAAGGACCACCAAAGAGAAATTCCGTGGTAAGATGCACAGTCAAATTTAACATACATGTGAAAAAAGATGGTGGGAATGTTTTTTCCAAGTCACAAAGAATAATCGTTGAATTTCTCTGCAATTTCTGAACAACACTTCTGCTCAATCTTTTGGCACAAAGATCTCGATAAAATTGACATAACTTAATCACCACAACTCTAACATTATGTGAAAGTAAATGGCGAATGGAAATGGGAATCAACTCATGTAACAAGACATAGTAATCATGGGTTTTAAGATATTTGAGTTTCACATCTTGTATATTCACCCTTTTTGAAATATTACTTGAATAACCATCCGGAACCTTCAAAATTTCCAAGACCTAAAGAAATTGTTTTTTCTCCACATTTGTCATCGAATAACAGGAAACATGGAATTTACACTTATTTTGACCAATTAACTCAGGATGAAGTCTTGCTCTTATACCCCAATCCATCAAATCACGACGACACCGCAAATCGTATTTTGTTTTGCCTTTGACATTTAAAATAGTAGCAAGTAACATCTCACAAATGTTTTTCTCGATATGCATTACATCCAAACAATGACGTAATAAATTTGATGACTAATACGATAACTCAAAGAATATGCTTTTCTTTCTCCAATTACTATTGGAATTCGAATTAGCATGCTTTCTCTTTCTAATATTTGATTGACTTTTGCCAAGAACATAATTCAAATCATCAAGTTCCTTAACAATATCAGTCCCTGACATTCATTGAGGTGTCTCATCTGTCTTGATGGCATTATCAAACTGTCTCTGATTTTTCCTGTATAGATGATCCATTGCTAGAAAATGTTGATGCCCTATGAAGATGAAAGTTCGTCGAAACTTTAATATTCAAAAAAATGTATTTTTCATACAAATAGAATAGGATAATTTCCCTTTATTACTCCAACTAGACATCATTCCGTAGGCAAGGAAATCATTTATCGTCCATAATAAAGCTGCATGAAACATAAAGTACTCCTTTCTGAATGCATCATTAGCTTGTGAACCACAATCCAAAGCTCATTTAACTCCTCTATTAATGGCTGCAAGTATATATCAATATCATTTCCAAGATCACTGGTTCCAGATATCAATATACTCAGGATAGTGAACAGCTTCTTCATACACATCCATGAAGGAAAGTTATAAATGTGAATGAAAACAGGCCAAGTACTGTGTGCAGTATGCATTTGGCGAAATGGGTTGAAACCATCACAGGATAATCCCAATCTAACATTTCGTGGGTCGGCTGAAAAATCAGGATGTAACCTATCAAATTTCTTCCAAGCCAACCCATCTGTAGGATGCGCTATTTCATCATTATCCTTATTTCTTTCATCTGCATGCCATCTCATATTCTTTTCCATTTGTTCTGACATAAATTTTTTTGAAGCCTGGGAATTAAAGGGAAGTGCCACATCACTTTCTGTGGTATACAAGATTGAGATCCGTCTTTATTAGTCTTCCACCTTGATGTGCCACACTGTTTTCACTGACTCAAGTCTGCATTCTCCTTCCATAACAAACAACAGTCTTTAAGACAAGAATGAATATTACTAGATGAAAATCCAAATTTTTCAACCAACTTTGATGACATGTAATCATTTTCTGGAATACATGCATCATCAGGTAGTAAATCCTTAATAAATGTAAGGATATAGTCAACCGTAGTATTACTAAATCCATACATTGTTTTCCCATGATATAATCACATTAAAAACTCAAGTTTGATCATTTTTTCACATGCCTGATATACTGGGGTATTTGCATATTCCATCATCTTTCTAACAATCTCAACGTCATCATCCTGATTAATATATGAGAACTGTGTTCCAGTATTCATTTCCTCTTGCACTGGTCTACATGAGGAGCTAGCTTCAGAAACAAAAGGAAACTGATCAGAAATCAGATTTTTCATACCAATCTTTTCTGCTGAATCGATGTCATTAAACACTTGAGCTTTTTCTCCATTGTGATACCACACATGATAATTTTTTTTGGAAACCACTTTTAGTGATATGGTAACTCACTTCCTCACGAGTTAACCACGGTCTTCCAACACAATAAAAACACGGGCATCAAATCAATCCGCCATCAGAATCATTAGTGAATGCAATGTCCAAAAAATATTGTAACTCCTTCTGAAATTCATCAGTGATCCGATCAATGGTTTACATCCAATATCTATCCATTCTGAGGTAGATAAACATACATTAGATAAATAATCTAGAAAATTACTTAACATTATATGTATTGTTTCATAAGATATGAAGTAATCATCAATAACAAGTTAATAAAAAAATCATAACAAATATATTAAAATTATGGTTTAGCGAATTCATAAATGTTTTAAATTATAAAAATTCAAGAATAGTCATACATAAGTTCCAAGAATGAGGATTGATTATAGTAAAAAGAGTTTATATGAAATCTAAGAGATAATAATAATCAATTCCCAAAAGTGTTTGGGTTAATTCATAACGAGTTGTGATGTTTTGTATTAAATCTACATAGATTTATTAAAATTTAGAGACATTTTGAAAATATAAACCATATCATATACCAAGCATTATTATTAATGAATTGTCTGAGAATTACAATTTTAAGAAGGTGAGAATAATAACTAGAAGAAAGAATATATTTATTCATTATTGTTAGAATATTAAGATTATATAATTGGAAGTAAGATTAATTATATGAAGATGAGATGCAACAATGGACTATCTTAACTTGTGTGTGTTCCCCTTGGTCATCCCCATGAGGGTAAATTTTGGTATTAAATCCTAATAATAGGATTGTGATATCCTCTGTGGGATTAGTTTAAGATAGTGTTTGGGAATCCCTCTGTGTGACCCGGGGTGTGATCCTCTATAATTTTTTCTATTTCCCTAGGTGGGTTTTTTGGAATCATTATTACCAACTTATATGTGTGTACAATCCCATATTTAGTGGGATATTCTAGGTATGGTATGGTATACCCCAGATTCCCTTGGAGAGATCCCCTATCTATGTATCGAGATCTTCAGAGTTACATTGAGTACATCTTTGGTGAGGTCTGATGAGCATGACCTCTTGGGAATGCACCATCAGTGAAAGCATAGATCATGTTGTGAGTGAAACCAGAAGAGTGTTAAATTGTATCCTTGAGTAGAATCTTATGGATAATATAATGGTTAATATTCCATTGAGGCATGTTTTATGTTATGAGTATATCTAGTTTATTGTTCCTATTGCTATATCTCATATTTGTAATGATGTGTCTATGTGATGATGAGATGACTACTCTCCAATTGCTCATTGTTTAGTGATTTTGGAGTGTCCTATTGAACATTGTTATACTAAACACTACATGGGATATACCCATATTTTTCATGTCTTATGTAGACAATATTCCTTTTGAAGGAATCCTAAGAGGTCCAAGAGCAGATATAAGATAGTGATCTAGATGGACCATGGTTCATGCTAGGTTTTGGCATATGTCAGTAGTCCCATCCCTCATAACAAGTTAGTCTTTTTTATCTGTTTTTGTAGGATTTTATTTTCCCCTTTATTCTTTTCATGTGTACAAGTACCATAGGCTAAGGACAACCTTGTGTGTGTTATGCCTACTCATGGATGGTCACTAACCCCTAACCGATTAGAGGTGGGCTTGTGGTGTCACACTCAGCTTACCACTAGCCAGGTGGTCCCCAGTGAGTTAGTTCATAAAAAAAGTCCACCCTAATGTTAATGAATTCAAGAAAATTATTTTACATGAATGAAGAAAAATTCAAAATCACGGAATAGTTATTTTACAAGTTTTTAAAATTTGGTCTCACCTTCTTTGGTCATTCCCTATTTTTCCCAAATAATGAAAAAATAGTACAACTTCCTTTAAACTAGCTGACTCAAAAAAATGTATGTTACTATTTGTGATCTCTCCATGCTATTTTCTCTAATAAAATAATTTATTAACTCATTAACATTTTAGTCACTGTCCAATGGAATAATGAATTTAAGATGAATAACATTTATTAAATTAAAAACAATCAATAGATTTTTAAAATTATTATTATCTAAATACCTCTAATGATTCCATATATTGATGGTGAAAACAACATGTAAGTCCCATAAAGAAATAAAGAAATAATATAAGCTCTAGTAAAATAGTGAGTTATATTTCTCAATAAAACTTCATGGACATTTTGGAAAAGTTGGAGGTTGAAACAGGGAATAATTTGTGGGCTATAAAAAAATTAAAATAATTGATAGAATAAATTTTAAAATGGGTAAACTTATGATAGTTTCTTTGATATAAAAATTCAAAACTCTAGATAGTCATTGTAATTATGAATAATAAAGTGGAAAATAATGAAAATTATGGAAGGATTCAAATTTAAGATACAAAGGATGAAATCATGTAATTTAATTGACACATCAATTTAACACATAAAAATTCCATAAAAGCATGATATGTTATGGTCCCTAATCATGATATTGTAGATCCATCTCTAAAAGTAATAGTGGGGTGGGAATGAACATTTTTTCTTGAAGGAAAGAATTATGTGGGGATGATGATCTATAACACTCATAGTCCATGGAAAGAAAATAGAAAGCACCATAGGATTTATCAACTACATTAATAATGTCCTTCATGATTTGAAAAAAATTATGATGGTCTATTATCACTTTCCATGAGTTATTATTGGTGTTTCCACTATATAACTACAATTATATTCTCTCAAGAATCTAACGGGTTAATTACAAGGTATAAAATTCACAAATTTAGTTGATTCATGTGATGAATAATTAAGGATAAAAAATATAGTAAATTTGAATATGTTAATAGTGTTAATTTGGCATGTATATTCATATTTCCAAATATATGTGTTCAAGGTGAAAATTAGCAGCCACTGAGTAAAACATAACAAGAAGCCAAAATAAAACAATACAGATAATGATCAAATTGAAAACTAATATCAAAGGTATAATTTAAAAGAGGTAAAACCTATAGAAAGGAGAAAAGAGAGACTGCTTGAATGTTCTTCTCACTCGCTTCTTCCCCTGTTCTCTGTCTTCCTTCTCCTGCAATTCCGATTCTTCACAGCTGCTATATAAAAATATACAAAGTTGCCGTTATCCAGTTTATAACTTAAGCATGACAATTCATGTTGGTTTTGTGTTATTTTTTATAGAACCTCACACACATACCATTGAAGTTGGAGACTCTAAGGAGAAGATCATTTTCAAAACTCTGCACCGGTCACATTATAGGAGGTTGATGTGGTCAAGTCCCAAATTAGTGGTTACTGTGTGGTAAATTGAGGGGTTATAGCAGTCCATATCAGTGTGGAAATGGGAGTAAGTGCAGAATAATATTAAAAATACTTAAGGTTTAAAAAATTCAACAAGAATTGTGGATGGGGATGAAGTAAGAGACAAGGGATTACCTATGGTGTTGAGGTTTGTGGGGGAGAACCTTCAGGAATAGAGGAGGAGGGGAGGCAGCTCGGAGCAGCTTCGCTGGAGGAGGGTCGGGGTGAGGAGGGTCACGACGAGGAGGGGTTGAGGGTTTTGAGAGTTGTTGGTGAAAAGGTGTCGGGGAGGGATATGGGGGTGTCTACCTCAACATCGAAAGAGAGGCGTCGGGGAGGAGGTGTCGGGGAGGAGGGTCGCGGTGAGGAGGAGGGTCGCGGTGGGGAGGCGTCAGAAGAGCGGCATCGAGGAGGAGGGTCGCGACGAGGAGGCGTCGGTGAGGAGGGTCGCGGTGATGAGGAGGGAACGACAAGGAGGCGTCAGGAAGGAGGGTCGTGGTGATGAGGATGGCGTGGCGAGGAGGCGTCGGGGAGGAGGAGAGTGCGATAAGGAGGAGGTCGTGGCGAGGAGGAGGGCGCGACGAGGAGGAGATCGCGGGGGAGGAGGAATCGCGAGGGTAGGAGGGGTTCTTCAGAGAATGGGAGGGTTTGAGTGAAGGGTTTCCAACAAATATCCATGGTCATCCTATTAAACCATGTCTATAAACAAGATATAGCCACAAACCGATGGCTATAGGTCTGTGGCTATAGCCTGAATTTCTAGTAGTGTTTCTCAGATACTTGGAGAACACACCTTGACTTTTAGTAATGTTTCTTGACTTCCATGGTTTCTGTATTTAGAAAAAAATATGTAAGTACATATTGTATCTAATATCTAAGGAGTATAAATGAAATATTAAATTTAATGATGAATATACCAAATTAGAAGCTCATTATTTATTCTTCTTCAATTCATCTAAATTTCTCTTATAGTGACTTATCTTTCCACATGTGAAGAAAATAGACTCTTCTTCAATGCTCTCCCTCTTTATATTTGGTTTCATATAAATACATTATGAAGGTTCCTTTTGTGGTGTACTTTGGTCTTTTCAACTTTCCTTTCTTATTGTTCACCTTATAAATTAAATATTTAACTTTATATAAATTCTCATATTCTTGGTGAACCTATCCCAAAAGATATCAAAGTGGTTTCTCTAAACTATTTGTTTCATAAAACTCAATGATACTAGAGAAACTGGGTGGTAAGGATGAGAGAATGATTTTAATTGAAAGTTCTTGATTCAACTTGAATCCCAATTCTTCTAGTCATTCAATGCACTTTATTATCCTAAGTAAATAATGTTGGTACTGGGGCACACAATGGAAGCTATTGGGCCGGGAATTTAAAAAATTTCATCAATGGAGTGATGAAACTACATCATATCTAGTGATCTAAGATATGATAGAGGTTTTAGGATCTCGCATGAATTAATTAAGCATAAAAATTAACATGAATTAATACCTCATTCGAATTGGCGGCGTGTTTGACTGTTGATCATCACTGGTGATTGTTGCTCAAAGGATATAAGTTTAAACCTCTCTAGATTGTTCACACATGCTTCTAAAGTCTGTGAGAAATTTGATTGTCAAATTTTGGGTGCTATCATAGAGCTTTAACGTCACGAAGATCACTACAATCATATACCTTTGATCTACAATAATGATCTAAGATCAAATTATTGGATGATAGATTTCTCTCTCTTAGATTTAGAGAGGATATAAGAGATATCAAATTCCTATTTATGAATAAAACCTTAGAAATAAACTCCCTTCTACTTATATAATGGGAATTAATTACCAAAAAAGGGTTCACTGACCCCCGTAAAAGCAATACCCACTAAATAAGCGATAAACAACACGTTTTGAATAATTAACTATGTCATCATGTCATTTATATTTTTATCACGTACTTTTAATATATATATTAAATATATTATGTGATAAAATCAAGCCATTAACTTGAATTTTAATTTTTTCAATATTAAATGAACCTTGAATATTAAAATAATATTCGTTCATATAATATTTTCCCATGTATTAACTTTACTACTTGTAAATATATTAAATAAATAAATTCAAATCCAATTATTTTATACTTGAATAATAATGAATTTATTTATTCATTGGTGATCATTAATACTTGGACAAAACTCTAACCCCATGGTAGGTCTCACCATGTCCTATACACCTATTCACTAGAATAAAACAGACTCTTGAATATGATATTGTGTATGACCCTCTAGGCCCTTATCTTGATAGTAGTGAATACTATTCACAGACCAGAAGCAGAGTCTAGCAATCCATCAAGGCCCCTAAGGAGATAAGGAATAATCATAGCAACAAAAACTATCCTACAAACACACACTTCGTAATATAATCTCTTTGTCTCACAATATCTCATATAGAAGGATGCATAACTTGTGTCATCATCCATTCTTGCTTTATTATTTTTTGATCTAACTGGACAGACTTACCTTCAACTACCATGAACATGGATTTATAAAGGTACTAGAATACTGATCCACTAGGATCAAGATATTACTTCCTCAACTCAAAGTGAAAAATTCTATCTTGATCATTCAACCAATGCCATATCACCAAAGGCGCACCCAACACAAGCTACCTCAGCACGACTTCAATGTCATGGTTTTTTCCTTGCATCAAAGTATGTGATCAAATGGTATATATTGATAAAAATATCAAGTTAGGATACCAATACACATGTTCAAAGATAGGTACAACCAATGAAACCCAAAACATGTGGTTTTCCTATTGAGGGGTTTGTCCTCATGATCTCATTTACTCGAGATCACCGAGTAAAAACTTCATGAGAATAAGTCTTAATGCTTATGATCCCCAACACCTGATGGTCACACACAATCCGTGTCCTATCAATATAATGTATCTGGGTCATAGTAAATAACTTTAAGATTAATTTTATAGTATCTAGAGGTTATTATTATATCTTGGGAAATGCTGTAACCTTTTTACACAACATGAAATCTAAAGACATTACCATAAATAAAGTGGATGTAGAATTATCAACACAATTCTGGTATGATTAAACACATGTATATATAAAACTATATACATGTAATGGTAATAAAATTATATGAATAAGTTGGGTCTATGGAATCCACTTTCAACACTCCCACTTTCATTATAGCCAAATTCTAAAAAGTCTTAAAATGCTATATCTCACATGAGAATCATGCTTCTGCTGAGATATGAATTTAGTCAGGGGTTTTCCATGTTATCCTCTATGACTACTCTACTAACTGTGAATTTACATATCTGAGTAAAATCCATTAATATATGAAACTTATTAAGTATATTCTTTGTCCTATGGTGTAACTTGGGTTCCTTGTAAAGAACCACTACTGTAATATTATCACAAAAAATCAGAACATGGTCTACATTTCTGGGCACAACACTAATATTTGAGATAAGGATGCATATCCAGAACACCTCTTTAGCTGCATATGAAGATGTGATATACTCATATTCTGATATATAATTAGTTACCACTAGTTTATTTGAGATTCTACATCTCACAGTACCACCATTTAGGACAAAAATATAGCTTGACTATGTTTTAGGATCACCATGAACTTTCAGGAAACTGGCATCGGTGTATCCTTTCACTACTAGTTATTTATCTCTTTCACACACTAGAAACATATCCATTATATGTATCAAGTACATTAGGATAGTTTTTAATGCTTCCCAATGCAACTATCTTGGATAAATTGATATCTGGACACCATGCTTAAAATAATGGAAACATTAAACATTGTGTATAGAATGACATATATGATAGATCCCACTACTGAAGCATAGGGGATACTACTAATTCTTTCAATCTCCTCTTGTGTTTGTGGACACATTTTCTTATAGATATTTATACCATGTGAAATTGGAAATAACTCACTCTTGGAATATACCATACTATACCTTCTAAGTACCTTTTCTATATATGTACTTTGACTTAGTCCAAGAATTATCTGATATCTATCTTGATAGATCTTGATCCTAAGAATATAGGCTAATTCTCCCAATTCTTTCATATAGAATCATTAATTTAACCAAGTCTTAATTTAATATAATACGTGTAATTCATTTCCCATAATTAATATGTTATCAACATATAATACAATAAAAACAATGAAATTACCACTAACCTTATTATATACACATGACTCACTTTCTTTAATTACTAATTAAAATTATCTTATGGCTTCATAAAAATGAAAATTCCATGATCTTGAATCCTGATTTAACCCATAAATGGATCTCTACTTATTTCATACTTTATTTGCATTATTTGACTTAATAAACCCTTCAGGTTGAGTCATATAGATGTCTTCAACTAACTTACCATTTATAAATGAAAATTTGACATCTATTTTCTAAATTTCATAATAACAGAAGACTACTATTTCAAGTAATATTTTGATGGATTTATGTATCACTTTTGGTGAGAAGGTTTTGTTGTAGTCTATGCCTTGAAATTTCCTGAAACCCTTCACTACCAGTCATTCCTTTTAGGTATTGACTTTACCATCCATGTCCAGCTTTTTCTTTAATACCCATTTTCACCCAATGTGTTTTACTTTAGTTGTAGTTTCTACCAAAATCCAAATTTAATTTTTGGTATATGGACTCTATATTAGAATTCATATCTTTTTTCCATTTAATAGCGTCCTTTCCATATAATTCTTCATTGTAGGTTAGAGGTTCATCATTATCTAAGAGTAATGCATAACATGAATTGGTGATAAGAAAACTATAATGCTCTAGTTCTCTAACTTCTTGAGTTGATGTACGTAGTACTTGTATCTCAGGAACATCCTCATCTCCCACTGTCTCTTGTGGAAATTATTCCTTTACCAACTCTTGTGCATCTGGAATATCAACTTTATTTAAGTCAATATTTCTCCCACTATTTCCATTGGAAATGTGTTACCTTTCTAGAAATATGACATGTATTTCCACAATCACTTTTATATCAGAAGGTTTATATAGGTAATATATTTTTGTTTCTTTAGGATAACCTATAAAGATGTACTTCATGCTATAGGATGTTAATTTTTCACTAGGCTAGTCTTGAAAAAAGACCCGCATCCCCATACACATATGTGGGATAGATTGGGTTTATTTTCATACCACAACTCATATAACATCTCATTAGTTATTTTAGTTTTCACTCGGTTAATGGTATATGCCACTATCTACAACGCATATTCCCAAAAGGATAAAGTAAGATTTTCCTAACTCATCACTGATTTGAGAATTTCAATAAAGGTTTGATTCCTCCTTTTATTAACACCATTCAACTATGATATAGAATGAGTGAGTTGGGATACTATCTCATACTCTTTTAAGTGATCAATGAAAGGTTGGTTTAGATACTCTCCACCTCTGTCTGATCAGAGAGACTTAATCTTCTTACAAATCTAGTTTTATAATTCTTATTGGTATTCCTTAAACATCTAAAAGGAATATGACTTACACCACATTAAGTAGATATATCAATACCTACTATTGTCATTGGTAAAAGTAATTAAGTAAATAATCCCACCCATTTCCTCTACTAGAAATGGACCACATACATTAATATGAATCAATACCAGTAATTCTATGGAACTTATTCCCTTCTCAGATAAGGGTGATTGGTCATTTCCCTTGTAAACAATCATGAAATACATCCATGGGTTTTTGATTGGTTTTGTCTAAAAACCCCGCTTGATGTAATTTCTATATATATTTCTCATTTACATGACCAGGCCTAAAGTGCCATAAGCGAGTGTTATATGAATCATTTTCACTGCTTTTTCCAATTATTTCCATTATAGACTTTTCATGTTCAAGTGTATAAAATATATTGTTAAGATGTTCCATACTGCAACACATTTTATCCTTATAAAAGAGACAAAATTTATTTCCAAACTTGAAATAAAATCCCATGGTGTCTAAACTTGACACTGAGATTATGTTTCTGGTAACTGAAGGAATATAATAACAATTATTTAATACAAGAACCAAACCACTTGGTAAATTCATATGATAATATCCCATTTCCAAGGTTACTAGTCTCATACCATTTTCAGCTCGAAGATCCACCTCACCCTTTGCAATCTTCTGAAATATACTCGGTTCTTATATATGAATACAACTTTGTGAGACACATGTTTTATCCAATACCCTACTTATAGACAATAACGATTTTCATTTAATGAAAAAATATGTGAAGTAGAAGTTTCACCTTGCTTCTTTTCATAGCTCTACAATTCATCTTTCAATGGCCTTTCATACCACATGAAAAATAGACAACCTCATACTCATTTCCCACCCTCTATATCTTTGGATTTTTGGAAGGATAAACTTAGAGTTGTCTTTAGACCCCTTAGACTTTCCCTTATTCCTATTGTTCACTATAAGGATTGAAGAATTGGTATTATTCATATTATTATTAGTTTGGAAAACTAAATTCAAAAGATTTAGGAGCAACTTTTTCTTGTTATTAATGTTGTATTTAACAATAAAAGTCATCAAGTCTCCTAATGTACCTGATCATTTTGAGTACATGAGGTCCTACTTGAATACCTTCTGCAAGACTTAACCTATATAGTGCACTGTATATCTCATACCTTTCTTGTATTTCTCTCTCCTAATATAACTCTTAGAGATGAGTTATCATCTTGTAGGCATCTTTATCCTCATGCATTTTCTATAGTTTACTGGACCTATATGAAAACATGATACATTGTACATCTAGTTCATCAAATACATTTTTTGCTTCTATTTTTCTATATTCTTTTCTTGATCCTTGAGAAGGATCAGTAGAAAGTAAGGATTCTATAACATAAATCATCCTTTATCTATGTAGTACTATGCACAAGCTCTTATACCACTCCTAGAAGTTATGGCCGGTCATGATATTTTATTTATCTAGAATTGATCATAGTGATAAATTTAAAGTGGTTTTGGTTATTTCCATCTTGTCTATAATACATAAATTTATTAGTCATTACTTTATATTGATTACCTTTTAGATATTATTTATTGATTAATTAAATCATTAAATGTCTCCCACTATTTTATCGAAATCTAGTATCCCTCACTACTTGAATCAGTATACTATGTTAGTTGAGTATTCTAGTGGAAAAGATCCCTAAAACCTACCCTTATAATCTACAATATATGACTACACCACTACTTGTAGAGTTATAAGGTAGGAACTAGGATGAACAACCGCATTGAATCACGGTTCCCTGAACTTTTGAGCAATGTCCTAGATTCTCAAAATCATAACCTCGATTCCCTAAATGTTGTACCTCTAAAGTGATGGAAATCTAGCTATGACTACTTCATTTCTACCATAATTAGTCAAGTCAACCCATCAATCTCATAAAAACTCCTCGGTAGGAGGAGGCTTCCTCAACTAGGGATGATGAGCACCTCGTACACCCAATTTGGATCAAATTTGAATGACCGAAGTCATTACTGACTTAATACTACTTTGAGGGTTTTAAAATATTTCTCAACAAATTTAATCCTTTTCTATTAAATGTTTTCATACTATATTGTTCTTCTTAAAACTGAATATGAATTAATAAAATACATTCATCATGTCTTTATGTATTTTTCTGTTTATTATTTTATGTGTTTTCCAACAGTCATGAAAATGTATAAAATAATAAAAAATTCATAAAGGAAATAAATTGTTGGACTGGTATTGAACATCAAATAATGGTTAATCCATTTAAAATCAATGGATTAACCATGAACTAGGGGTATCATACCTAAGTCAGATCTCGTATTTCAGCTCACCCTGATCTAGTGTTTTCACTTCTCATCTAGGATCCCGCCTCGTCTTGGTGTGGTATGTAACGTCCCGGTTTTGGAAGACACCCAAAGGTGCCCCGTACCCAGTTGGTCACATGGACTCAAGTGCATTTCCTCGAACGCCAGAGGCTGCTGACTAGAAGCGAGGGCCTTGGGTGTGATACTGGGGAAACTATGTCCTCATTGGCAGAGTAACACAGTGGAAGTAAAAAAAATAGCAGTAGCAGAAGCATTAATAATCAATACAAAAGTAAACAACGGCAAACTAGAATAACAAAAAACTAGAGCACATATATAAATGATGCATGATACATATGTCTAGGAAAGCATCCGAACAAATCAAAATGATGGAATAAAACAATACTAAACCAAAGTACAAAAGAAAGCAAGTAACAACTCCTCAGCATCGCAATCCATAGCTTGGTACCATGATCTCTAGATCCATAGCATATCATGTACCTAAATTGGAAGGGTGCTTACCCTTGTCTATACCTGCAACAATATAATCTGTTTGGGCCCAAAAGCATGGCCCAAACAGGGTGTGAGACTAAATCCCAGTAGGCAACCACCACGAGATCTGTGCCTAAAAGTCAATGAATATATGGCAGGTAAAAGATCATAAACTAGTAAACATGAAAGTACACAATAGTAAAAAATCCACAATTTCAATATCAAGCAACATCTAAAACAACAGATAAACACAAACTGGTAACCCTCTGGGAAGTACCCATAACCTATCCCCTCTGGTCCTACCTAGTAACACAAGAAAGTAGCTTAACCCAAAGGTAACCCTCTAGGAAGTACTCATAGCCCATCCCCTTTGGTCCTACCTAACAAGTATAAGCAACCCTCTAGGTATTACACTCAGCCTAACCCCTCTGGTTCAACTTGAGCATAGAATCTCTAAGGAAGAGCTCACCGTCAATTCCTCCTATAGTCTCGTATCGTAACTAAAGGTGCTCTAGGGAAGAACTTATGCCATAATCCCCCTGTGGACTGCAAAGAGGAACTACAGACTCTCTGAGAAAGCACTCAACGTCAATTCCCCCTATAGTCTCACATCGTAATAAGAAAAGACACTTTGGAGAAGCCCTTATGTCCATTCTCCATATGGTCTATACATCAGGTTCACACAACCCTATGTAATAAGTCAAGAAAGTCTAGAAGTGCGTATTGGCCAAATTAAACATCAAGAACTACTTGGATAGCAGTTTGCAACATATCATCATGTTAGAACAAAAATCACACCATCCTACATCTAGGCATGGAAAGTAAAAAACAGCCCAACAACAAACTAGAAACAATGGTCAAACATGAAACATGCATGGTTAAACACTTCCAAATCATAGCAGTTAACCCTATTCACATTCAATAACCTCTAATCAAGCATACAAGCAAAGAAGGAAAACAATAGGGCTAAAACGGTAAACACGCAATACCCTGTTCATGGGTATTGGGAAAATTTTTCACATAAAACTCAACGAATTTCAACAGAAAGGAACAAACCACCTACCTCGGTGTTAGGAGATCACTATATGTGAACCTCATGTCTTGAATCTCCTTAGAACATCGAAGATCTAAAAAAACATCTAAAATGTTTAACCCAGGATATCTCACAAGAGAAGAGAAAATAGAAGATGGTGCTCTAGGATAAGAGAGAACTCACCGATATGTTTCCAACGCAACCGACCGTGTTCGATTCAGGGGACAGACACACGCTCGGGGGTTCGTCAAAGATCCGTGGTTGTACGGAGCTCTCGATCGAACGAGACCTAAAAGAAGAGCATTCTGGTGATTAGATGTGACCCCAGTGCGTTTAATGAAAAAAAGAAAGTACAAAGCGTGTACTTTTGAAGTATACGACATGTACTCTCTGTTTCTGTACTCCTCTTTAAGAGGCCTCCAAAACACCCCCACATGGCCGTGTGTGTGGCCACTACATGGCCAGTACAAGTCCTCCTATGACAAGGAAGTACATGGCATGTACTCATAAAGTACATGGTGTGTACTTCAAAAATTCCTAGAACTTCCCCTTTTTCTCAAAAATGGCCAAAAGAAGAAAAAATACCGAAAAAGAGGGTCCGGGTTATTAAAAACTTCCCCCCTTAATGAAATTCATCCCCAAATTTCCCTAGCACGACGTAGAAGAAGAAACCCCAAATAGATCCATCCACTGTACTCATACATCGGCCTCCCTCTCCCAAGTCTCGTCCTGTACTCTCTCGTGTTTCCATAACACTCGTACCAGAGGAATAGACCGGCCACAGAGAACCTTTTTTTACTTTGGTCAACAATCCAGAGAGGATGCTTCTTGAATGATGCATCCGCCTCAAACTCAACCTCCTCGGGTTGGAAAACATGAGACGAGTCTGAAAAGTAATGTCGACGCTGAGAAACATGGAAGAAGTCATGCATAGCTCGGTACCTCTGAGGTAGCTGCAACCGATAGGCAACCAGACCAACTCTCTCCAACACCTCAAATGGCCCGACGTACCTCGACGAAAGCTTACCCTATCTCCTGATCCTCTTGTGTCCCAACCTCGGTGTGACATGTAGGAAAACCTGATCCCCAACCTCGAACTCCAGAGGTCATCTCCGTTGATCAACATAAGACTTCTATCAAGACTGCACAGTAGACATCCTCTTTCGAATCAACTCTATCTGCTCTGTGGTCTCCTGGACAAGATGAGGTCCCAGCAAAGCCGCCTCTCCTACCTCCATCCAACACAAGGGTGATCAGAATGTCCTACCGTATAAATAATCATAAAGTTTCATCTAGATAGTTTCTTGAAAACTATTTTTTTAGGAAAACTCCACAAGAGGTATATGCTTCTCCCAAGAACCCCCAAAATCCAGAATGCATGCTCGGATCATGTCCTCAAGCACCTGAATCATATGCTCGGACTGGCCATCTGTCTGGGGGTGATAAGCTGTACTTAAAAGCACCTGTATACCCAAAGACTTCTGAATCCCCTACCAAACCCGAAAAGTAAAATGTGCATCCCTGTCTGAAACAATGGAGTGCGGAACTCCATGCAGATGTACAATCTCTCAGATGTACAGTCTTCCCAACTCATCAACACTGAAGGTCTCCTTGATCATCAAGAAGTGAGAAACCTTCGTGAGTCTATCAATGAAAACCCATACCACATCATTCCCTTGAGGAAACCTCAATAAACCAGTCACAAAATCCATCACGACATCGTTCGACTTCCACTTGGGAATGGGTGACTGCTGCAAAATCCCTTCTGGTCGCTGATGCTTCGCCTTCACCTACTGATAGGTGGAAAACCTCATGAAAAAACCATAAACATATTTCTTCATACCTAGCCACCAATACTAATGGTGTAGATCACGATAAATTTTGGTGAAACTAGGATGAACCACCCAAACAGAGGAATGAAATTCCTGCATCAGCTCTTCGCGTATATATGATGGCACCCATATGTGCCCCAAGAAACACAAAATCTCATCCTCGCCTATGGTCCATCCAGGAATAGGGTCCTCTCCTGACACGCTCTCCTATAGGAATAGGCCCTCAGAGTCTAATAGCTTCCTCATTCACACCCAATCAAGAAGAGTTGATGTAACATATATCGAAGAAAGGAAAGTCTTCCCCAGTCTGTCATGCACCTCTAAATGCATCTTAGAGAACATAGCCATAAGTTTCCACTCACTGCTGGCCTCATGAAATGCCTATATCTGAGTCCTCCTACTCAGCGCATCAGCCACTGCATTTCCCTTCTCATGCATGTAGGCAAGCTTGAAGTCGAAGGACTGTAGGTACTCAAACCACCTTCGCTGTCTCAAATTCAGATCATGCTGAGTGAATATGTACTTGAGACTCTTGTGGTCGGTGAAAACCACAAAATTATCTCCCAGAAGATAATGTCTCCAACAGCATAAGGCATGAAAAACTTCATCCAACTCGAGATCGTGTAGTTCCTCTCATGTGGCCTCAACTGCCGAGACCCATATGCAACGAATCCATCTCCCTGCATAAGCACAGGTCCCATCCTGATACCTGAAGCATCACAATAAAAAATATAGATCTTGCTTGAATTTGGAAATACTAGTATCGGTGTTGAAGTCAACCTCCCTTTAAGCTCCTGAAAGGATGAATCACAAGAATCTGACCACAAGAACTTTGTACCCTTCTTAGTCAAGCATATTAGTGGTGATGCTAAGCGTGAAAAGTCCTGTATGAAACATCTGTAATAACCAGCCAGCCCTATAAAACTATGCACCTCAAATATGTTCTTTAGATTCTCCCCAAAAACTAATGCTCTTACTTTCTCTAGGTCTACTGATACTCCTGTATCTGAGATAACATGACCCAAGAAGTGAATATGATCCATCCGTAAGTGGCATTTGGAGAGCGTATAACTGATGCTCTCTCAGTGTACTTAGAACAATCTCAAGATGCGTGGAATGGTCGTGTCGAGTATGAGAGTACACCAATATATCTTCCACAAAGACTACCATGAAAGAATCCAAGTATGGATGGAACACTCAGTTCATCAGTTCCATGAAAACTGCAAGTGCGTTCGTGAGACTGAACGACATAACCACATACCCGTATAGACCATACCTTCTCCGGAAGGCTATAAGAGGTATATCAGATGGTCTAACGTGAAACTGATGGTAACCAGACCTCAATTAAATCTTGGAGAACACCTGGGCTCCTCAAAGTTGATCAAAGAGATCATCAATCCTCGGAAAGGGATACCAGTTCTTGACCTTCAACTGGTTCAACTTCTGATAATCCACGCAAAGTGTGAGGGTACTGTCCACCTTCTTCGCAAAAAGGACAGGAGAACCCCAAGGAGAAGTAATGGGTCAGATGAAACCCTTTTCTTGCAACTCATCCAACTACTTCTTGAGCTCTTGTAACTCTAATGTAGCCATCCTATAAGAAGGAATGAACACCAGTGACGCTCCTGGCATAAGCTCAATCGAAAAGTATACCTTGCACTCTAGAGGAAAAACTGAAAAGTCATATAGAAAGACATCCTTGAAACGATCCACCACTGGAGGGAAGTCTAACTGTGAAGTCCCCTGATCATCTAGGTATAGACTATCAATCTAGGATATAACTCCTCCTAACCCATGATGCTCTTATCCCACTCTTCTTGCCTAGACATCCCATTTGACCTTATGAAAAAACTATCTGCCCTCTAGTGATATGAAACTCACCCTAAAATGATAATAGTCGACGACTACTTGGAAGGGAACTAACCAGTCCATTCCGAGAATGACATCATAGCCTATCATCTCTAGAACATAGAGATCCCAAAGGAAGTGACACCTACCAACCTCAAGAGGGAACTCCTTGCACTACCGTACACTATATGTTCTCATTCCCAATGAATTGTCTTGTGTCAGGATATCAGAAGAATAAAGGATACAAAGCCCACATCTCTCCACAACAAAAATAGATATAAAGCTATGGGAAGCCCCTGTGTCGAAAAGAGATGAAGATAAAACTGAGGCAACTAGGATCGTACGTCGAACTGTAGAGGGTCTGGGATCCTTCTCCTACTGGGTCTGCTCCACTGCAAAAGTCTGGTGTGATCCACGACCCTATGACCCTTCCTGACCACTCTAAGCTAATCCACCCCGTTGTCGCTGAAAAACCGGTGACTGTCCACCACGACCACGACCTCCACCTTGGCCTGAATGGCCAGAAGAACTCCAGTTCACAGAGTGGTGAGAAAATTTTGGAGCTGCTCCTGTACGAGGCAACATAGATGAACCTCTATCACCAGCTGCTAGTGAGAAAACCAGACAGAAACGCTGGAGGTGACCCATATTTCTGCATGATCGACACTCCACTGGGTATTTTGGGAAATTTGGCCTCATATTACCACTCTTTCTGCACTGGTAGCACACCACCTAGATACCATAGGATGCGTCTCTTCTCATTGGATCACCGTGAGAAGACTCCCTATGGCGATTCCTACTGTAAATAGGAGGAATGATAACTCCAGATGCCGAGATGCCCTGAATCACAATTCCATAATCCCTCAGATTGCACTCTATGATCAGCGCCTGATTGACAATAGAAGTGATGGAAGTCAACCTGAAGATGTTCAACTGTGATTGAATGTCATGCCTCAAACCATCATTGAACTTCCTTTCCAGGAATAACTGATCACCTACTAGAATAGGCGCGAAGCACTGCAGCTTGGTAAAGTGATAGGTATACTCCATGACAGAAAGAGTTCCCTACTCCAGACTCATAAAATCCTGGGCTCGATCAGCCCTCAAGGTCTTCGGATAAAAGTAGTCAAAGAAGATGCACTGAAACTCATCCCACGCCATAACCTGCTGGCGTCCCGCCTGTGATATCACATCCCACCACCTATTGGTGGAGTTCCGAAGAATATAGGTAGCGAGCTTGACCCTCATATATGGAGGCATCTCCAGATGCTCAAAGATCATCAGTATGGCTTCTAGCGATGACTCTGCAACCTGGGGTCCTCCATCCCTTGAGAAGGTGGGAGGATTCTACTGCTAAAAGACCCACATAAAATCTGCCATCGACAGGGCAGGAGGCGACACTCCCTGAAAGGTCTACATCATCCTTAGAAAGCCCTCCATAAACTACGCATCGAAACCCATAACTGGTATAACGGATGGTGCCAAGACTGGCACAACTAGAGGATCTGTAGGTAGTCCCTGATCAGCCATATCCAGTGTTTGATCACCGCCTAGCAACTGGCATACAACTAGAGGACGTCTTGGGTGCATGACTCTACAAGGTCAATCTCACACCTTAGATCAAGATTATCAAGGACTGAAAACTAGAAGCCTAAAAAGGGAATATGAGAATGAAAGAATTCAAGTTTTTCAAAACATGACTACACGACGTGTACAATTCCTACATGGTGTGTTCCCTTAAGTCATTTTCATGGGCATGTACTTCTACTAAAACTGGTAATGTAACATCCTAGACACACAACGTGTTGTCCTAACACATGGTGTGTACTTGAATCCCCTTTCCCTGCCCGGGTCCTTCTATACGGTTAAGCCGTACGACTCTCCTTAAGACAAGACTACATGGAATGTTCAATGTAGACAGAACGTGTACTAAACAAGCTTCATCTAGCCCGTGTTGTTAGTGACACGACCTGACACATGGCTGACACTACACGACGTTTTCCAGATGGACATGGTGTATACGAGAAAGGGTAACGCCGACCCGTTTTGTTCGTGACATGGCTGGGTACCTAGGTCAGACTACACGGCATGTGAAATCCTAACACGAAGTGTATAGCTTAAGGTTTATCCGTCCGTGTTGTTAGTTACACAAGCAGACACATGTTTAACACCACAATACATGCTAAAATTGGTACACGATGTGTTTCCATAAGGAATTCCCTATCCAATGTCTCTTCCCACATGACCTATGACACGGTTAAAAACTACATAGCATGTAATTAAGAAAATCTGTTTCTTCCTGTACAGAAGAACACATGGCGTGTAGTCAAAACTACACGACGTGTATTCTGGGTTTTTTCGGATAGTAAGCCTTATAAACTACTTCGGTGCCAAGAAAAACACTAAAACGATCCCTTAAGTGCCAAATTCTGATCCGTGAGGGCCCAAACTCCCCACGAATAAAATCTTGGAATCTTATACATGTTATAAACAAGGATAACAGCACAATGATCCACCAAATTTCAGTCCTTGAGGACCCATAACACCTCAAGAACCAAAGATTGGAATTCATTCCAAACAAAACCTTACACAAACGATACCCTATCAAACAACATGTATTATATCAAAGCAACTATCACAACAACATGCATATTATACACAACATCTATCACAACAACATGCAACTACTAATGCACCCTAAATGGCATGGAAATAATGCATGGCATGTGATTTCTAAAAAGTGCCTATATGATGCATGAGATGGCATACCCTCATCTCATCGGGTTGCAATAGAAATAGAACCTCAAAAGCAACAACTGTAATAGCACAAAACATGTGAATCACCCAACGATGAAATAAAATCAACTGTAAAATTGCAAACCAGCAAAATTGCAATAAATGAGGTAGATTGGATTTTCCCTATACACGAGTTAGATACTCCCGAGCACAAATTATTAACAAGAACCTATTCCATCCTATCCACATATATAGTCTCCAAAAAATAAGTCAAGAAGAAAGGACACCCTTTGATACCACTTTGTAATGTTCCGGTTCCAGAAGTCACCCAGAGCCGCCCCGTACCTGGTTGGTCACATGGCCTCAAGTGAATTTCCACGAATGCCGGAGGCTGTGAACTAGCAGTGAGGGACTTGGGTGTGATAGTGGTGAAACTATTCCCTCATTGGCAGAGTAACACAATGGAATTAAAAAAAAATATCAATAGCGGAAGCAGTAATAATTCATACAAAAGTAAACAATGAAAGAATGGAATAACAAACAACTGGAGCACATATATAAATTATGAATGATACATATGTCTAGGAAAGCCTCCAAAAAAATCCCAATGCTGGATTACAGTAGTAATAAACTAAAGTAAAAAATAAATCATGTAAAAAATCCTCAGCATCGCAAGCCATAACTTGGTCCCATGCTCTCCAGCTCCACAACATATCAAGTACCTGAAGTGGAAGGGCGCTTTCCCTTGTCTATACCTGCAATAATATAATTTGTTTGGGACCAAAATCATGGCCCAAACAGGATGTGAGACTAAATCACAATAGGGAACCACCACGAGATCTGTGCCTAACAGTCAGTGAATATATGGCAGGTAAAAGTTTAGAAAGCAGTAAACAGGAAAGTACTCAATAGTAAACAATCCACTATTTTAATATCATGCAACAACCAAACCAGTAGATAAACACAAACAGGTAACCCTCTGGGAAGTACACACATCCTATCCCCTATGGTCTTACCTAGTAACACAAGAAAGCAGCTTAACACAAAGTTAACCCTCTGGGAAGTACTCACATCACATCCCCTCTGGTCCTACCTAATAAGTACGAGCAACCCTCTGGGCAGTACACTCAGTCTAACCCCTCTGGTTCAGCTTAAGCATAGAATCTATGAGGAAGCACTCATTTTCAATTCCTCCTATAGTCTCGTATCGTAACTAAAGGTACTCTGGGGAAGCACTTACATCACATTCCCCTTGTGGCCCTCGTCGAGGAACTACAAACTCTCTGAGGAAGCACTCAACATCAATTTCCCCTGTGGTCTCACATCATAATAAGTAAAGACACTATGGAGAATCCCTTACATCCATTCTATCTATGGTCTATACATCAGGTTCACACAACCCTATGTAATAAGTCAAGAAAGTATAACGGCACGTATCAGCCAAAGTAAACCTCAAGAACTACTTGGCTAGCAGTATACAACATATCAGCATGTCAGAACAAAAGTCACACCATCCTAAAACTAGGTATGGAAAGTAAACAACAGCCCAACAGAAAACTAGAAACAATGGTCAAACAGGAAACATGCATGGGAAAACAATTCCAAAGCATAGTAGTTAACCCTATTCACATTCAATAACCTTTAATCAAGCATACAAGTAAAGCAGGAAAACAATATGGGTAAAATGGTAAATGTGCAATACCTCGTTCATGGGTATTGGGAAAATTTTGCACATAAAACTGAAATAATTTCAATAAAAAGGCACAAACCACCTACCTTGGTGTTAGGATATCGCTATATGTGAACCTCGAGGCTTGAATCTCCTTGGAATGTCGAAGATATACAAAAATGTCTAAAACTTTCAACCCATGATATCTCATGAGAGAAGATAAAATAGAAGATGGTACTCTAGGAGAAGAGATAACTCACTGATACGATTCCAACACAACCAACAATGTTCAATTCAGAGGACGAACAAACGCTCGGGGGTTCGTCGAAGATATGCAGCTGTATAGAGATCTCGGTCAAACGAGACCTAAAAGAAGAGCGTTTTGGTGATTAGATGTGACCCTGATGTGTTTAATGAAAAAAGAAAGTACACGGTGTGTACTTTTGAAGTACACGACGTGTACTTGCTTTTTCCATACTCCGATTTAAGCGGCCTCCAAAACACCCCCACACGGTCGTGTGTGTGGCCACTACATGACTAGTACACGACCTCCCACAGAAAGGAAGTATATGGTGTGTACTTCAAAAATTTCCATAACTTCCCCTTTTTCTCAAAAAACGGCCAGAAGAAGAAAACATACCTGAAAAGAGGGTCCGGGTTCTTACATGGTATGTGACTTATAACATCATCATAAATAGTACATGAATACTCACATACATACAAGGGGGTATTTAGAAGAACAATATACATATAGATAAGGATGAACGTGAAACCCCTTATACATATTGAATAAAAAATGATGATGAAAAGATTGTCAATAAGAATAATTAAATATTACAAGCATCACACGAAGTTGTATAATTAATAAAATAAAACAATCAAATAATCACAGACAAACAAAGGATCAGTAACTTCTCAAGACCAATCAATGAGAAAATTAAAATTACGATAAAAATTAAAATGCAATAAATTTAAGTCGATGACATTTAAATAAAATAAATTAATTATTTTAAATTCAAATAATTTAATTTATTTTGGTCTCATAATTAATTTAATTTTTATACCAAAATTAAATTATTCAAATAATTTAATTTTGGACCAAAATTAAATTAATTTTTGGAATATTAATAATAATATTATTTTTTAAACCAGAAAATAGTAAATTAATTTGTTGATTATATTAAAAAAAATTCCCAGGCTCCGAACCTCACCTAGACCCATTTAAGGTTAAGAATAACCTTCCCAAGGCTATTTTAGGTTAGGAAAACCCATGAAGGGCTATTTTGAGTTGGGAAGACCCGCCTTGACCCATTCCACTTTGAGAAGATCTGATGAGAAGTTTATAAGGAATTGATTGGGGCATTGGAGGGTTCACCAAAAGTTGTGTGACATTGGGGGGGGGGTGGTAAGCCATAAGTGGAGAGAAAATGAGGGAGTTTGACCAGAATGATACCATGAGGTGGTGTGGTTATCCATGAGAGATGATGACAATGTCGACTTGTGAGAATTCGAAGAAGGCAGTGGTGAGTGGGAGGCTCTTGGGTTGAAGGTGGGTGGTCGGCCAGACATGCGTCGCTGGCAGGAGGGTGAGACCAAGGGTGGAAGAGATGGTGGCTATCATAGAGAGGGATGGAGGAGGTAGCGAATCAGGAAGGAGGTGGAAACTAATGCTATCCAGGGATGAGGGTAGAGGTGGTGGGCCTACTAGGCATGAAGGACTGGAATGCTTCATTCAGAAGCTTTCAAAAAATAAAATAATTATAATTCTTTTGTTAAAGTCCCCCAGGTCCCCCAGGTCATGCACTTCTCCTTTTTTTATTTTTTTTATTTTATTTTTAGCTGCCCAAATTTCTTTATTAGTTTTCAAACAAAGCCTAATTAGTAATATTTAATTATTTTAGTTGACCCCGAAATAAATCACCATCACAGTCTTTTTTTAATTTTAAAAAATTTGTGAATTTCCATAAACATGTGGAATGAATTCCACTGGATGGTACTATTTTGGTGACTAGAATCTGATGGGATCCTGACCAGAATTTTTGGGTGACCTGAGTCATCATAGTAGATTGAACATGGGCTATTAAACCTTTTGTTCTTCAAAAATTTAACCCACAACTGCTGCATTTTCAATCCGTATTAAAATTTATGAATTTCTGTAACTTGGAAATTCAAAATTAGATCAATGCATAGTCTATTCCATTGAGACTGAATTAAATCCATTTAAATAAATTTAATGAAATTTTAATTTTCTTGGCTCAAAAAATTTACACGACCTCTTTGATACCAATTGTTGGTACCATGGTGCGCAGTGGAAGCCAGTGGGCTGGAGATTTGAACTTTTGTATCACTAGAGTAACAAAAATATGTCGTCTCTGATGATCTGATCCCAAATACAGGTTTGAGGATCTCACATGAATTAATTAAGGAAACAATTAACATGAATGAATTCCTATTTCAATTCAGCAGTGCATTCAATTGAAACTTATCACAGGCGATCATTGCTCGAAGGATCCAAGGCTAAACCCCCCTAGATCATCCACACACACTTCTAGAATCTTTGCGAATGATGATCATTGAATTCTAGTTCTAGCACATAGATTCAACGTTTCCTTCAATGTCACAATGATCACCATGATCCTATCACTTCGATCTATGATAACTATTGAAGATCGAACTCTTAGATGGGATATTTCTCTCTATTAGACATGGGTAGGAGGAGAGCAGAGCTCTCAAATTCATGGATATGAATAGTACCCCAGAAATGAGCTCCTTTATGCTTATATAGTGGGAGTTAATTACCCGGAAAAGGTTCCTTGGCCCCTATAAAAGCAAATCCCACTAAATAAGTGATAAAAAACACATTTTGACAAACTAAATCTTTCATAATGTCATTTGTATATTTATCACATAATTTTAATATATATTAAATATAATATATGATAAAAGAGAGCCATTAACTTGACTCATAATTATCACAATATTAAATGAATCTTGAATATTAAAATAATATTCATTCATATAATATTTTTTTATGTATTTACTTTAATACTTGTAAATACATTAAATTAATAATTTCAACTCCAATTATTCTATTCTAAAATAATAATGAATTTATTTATTCATTGATGATCATTAATACTTGGACAATAGTTGGAACCCATGGTGGGTCCCACCATTCCATATACACCTATTCACCAGAATAGGGAAGACTCTTAAATGTAGTATTGTGTGTAACCCTCTAGTCCCTTATCTCGATAACAATGAATTCTATTCACAAACTAGGAGTGGAGTCTAGAAACCCATAAAATCCCCTAAGGAGATAAGGAATAATCATAGCAATGGCAACCATCCTACAAATACACATTGTGTAATATAATCTCTTTGTATTGAAATATCTTATAAATCATGATACGAAGCTTGTTTCATAATCCATTCTTAATTTATTATTTATTGAACTAACTGGAAAAACTTATCTTAGGCTTCCTTTCCCATGGATTTATGAAAGTACTACCATCCTAATCAACTAGTCTTGAAATATCACCTCCTCAACTCAGAAGAAAAAAAATTATCTTGATCATTCAACCAATTATATACCACCAAAGATGCACCAAACACAAGATACCTTCCCATGACTTCAATGTCATGGTTTTTTTCTTACATCAAAGTAAATGATCAAATGGTAAAAATCGATAACAATCAAAATCCAGGAGACCAATACACATGTACATATATAGGAACCACCAATGACACCTGAAACATGTAGTGTTTCTATTGGTGGATCTATTCTCATGATCTCATTTACTGGATATCACCAAGTGAGAACTTCATGAGGATAAGTCTCAATTCTTATGAGCCCCGAAACCTAATGGTCATACATTATATGTGTCCTGTCAGTATGATGTATCTAAACCATATTAAATAACTTTAATATTAATTCCATAGTGTCTCTAGGTCCTCATTATTATCAAGGAACTACTGTAACCTTTCGATTCAATATTTAATATAAGGAAATTACTATAAATATAGTGGACGTGGAAGTATAAACACTATTTTGGTAATATTAAACACATGTATATATAAAAATTTATACATAAATGGTGATCAAAGTACATATATAATTTGGGTCTAGGGAACCCAATTTCAACACATGAGGACCAACTTGAGTTCCATCTGTCAATCTATACGTGACCAGTTTGTTCATAATCTCATTGATTTTTTGTTTCACTTTTTCCTCATAGACTTATTAGAGGTGTGACAACATAGTATATCCATCCATGTACTCATTCTTCATTTGAAACTTTTTTATACATTGATTCTAGTATAATGATATAAATATCAAATGCATCATTCATGAGTATCTTGTGAGAATCTTTCTCATCCTTACTTCTTGAGATGGTTGATCAAGTAGTGGGGACTCCAGTACATATAATTTCTTTTTATACTATAGTACTATGTGAATGTGATAGTACCACTCTTGGAAATTTATGCTGGTGAGGACATGTTATTTGTCCTATATATATTGTTGTGTATCTATGGTATTACTTTCCATTTTCTACAAAAATATACACAAGTATATCAATAATTTTCTCTTTATGACTAATTGGACATTATCGATTAAATCATTAAATGTCTCCCACTATTTTATAGAACCATAGTAGTCCTTGCTACTAGATTTATAATACTCATTCACTTGAGTATTATAGTAGCAATGAAACTTGAAACCTCTCCTCATTGTACATGCTATTCCTATGTCACTACTCAAAGAGATTAGTGGTTGTATTTAAACTAACCAACCACATTAACTTGTAGCTGCTTGAACTGTTGAGTGAAGTCCCAAATTCAAGAAAACATAACCCTAATTTACTCAAAAAATTTTCCTCTAAAGTGGCAACAAGATAGCTATGAATACTTATTTTATATCATCTTTAGTTAAGTTTACCCATCACTCTCATAAGAACTCTCTAGTAGTAGGATGCACCCTCAACTAGAGCTGATGAACACCTCATACACTCATTTTTTCTAAAATTCAAATGACGGAAGGCGTTATGACTTAATATATCCTTAAGGGTTTAAATATTTCTCAATGAATGAAATCATTTTCTAGTAAGTATGCACGTAATATTTGATTACACTCAAAACTTGAACAATACATTAAATAGAAAAGTAGCTTTCATCACTCTCATAAGAAATCTCCAGTAGTAGATATGCACATACAATTTGAATCTATTCATTTTAGTTTATTCTTTTATGTGATGGAATAAACTTTCATATTCAAAAAATAGTAACAAAAAATGAATAAATTAAATAAACAACACGAATAATCTTGAACATTTACTTTTGGTTGATCCATTTATCATAAATGGATCAACTGTGAACCTATGAGTTAAATACCCAAGTCAGGTCTGGCTCGTATCACCACTCGCACCCCTTTCTAACATATCCATGTCTTTTTTGGAATAATGTCTCATCTTGGTGTGGTCTATGTCTAATAACATCTTCAAATTTACAAATAATGAATCATGAAGGCATAAAATACATGGATAATAATTCTCAAAGGCGCACAAACCCTTAAAAATATAAAGCGGGAAAATACGATTTGTAGACCGTCAAAAATAAATTAATTATTACATACCTCATACACATTTCTATAATTAATTAATTAAATTAAATTTTAGACATACATTTTTTGGTCAATTCTCAAGATTAGTCAAAACAGAAAGTAATGTGTAATTAAATTAAATTAATGGTAAATTTATCTCAAGGATAATTAAAATGAATTTAAATTACTTTATTTAATTTTAATCCATTTAATATTAGTCACACAATACCCACATTAATTTAAAACTATTCATTTTTTTTAAATTTTTTATTTTTTTAAAAATTCAACCATCGGGGTGGCTAAAAAATCCCTTAAAAGGGATTCTAGGCTGTTTTCAGACCCAAATATGGCTAGTCAGATCAGGGGGGACCCAAGCCGAGTTCGGTTGAACCTACAACTAGCCTGGTAGGTGGGTGAAGGTGCACCCACATGGACACCTGATTAGTTGTAGGGGGAGGGTTGCGACAACGACCTCCTTTCACCATAAAAAACTTAAATTAAATTTTTATATGATTTTCCACCCGCCTATTGTGGGTGACTTTTGTCCATGCGCCCCCTCCCCCACTTTAGGGGGGGTGGAAATTTATTCGACAGGGGTGTATAAGCCACCCCCTTTGATATATATATATATATATATATACATGGTTGGATTCACCACCCCTTCCCCTTAAACATTTTTTATATAGCTGGATACTAGAACCCCCAATTTACTTTTCTCCATGTTTTTTATGAATATTTTAAACTTTCTAAATGCTAAGTTTAGCCTTTTATTTTTTTTGTAAATACTATAAATGGATAACATTAGACTTTTAATTATTTCACAAAGGTGTGGAAAATTGACCTGGTTGGAAAAAATTATTTTGGCCATCAGAATCTAGCCAGAAAGCTTGGGTTCACTAGAAACCACCACACACATATGTTCTTGAAATTTTAGAACTAAAAAATTTATTTCAATCTAGTCTAGAACTCTGGTTCACCATAACTTATCCATCCATAATTGGATCGAAACCTAGTTTAGTGTTATGATACCGTGATGATTTCCTCTATATGAATTTAATGCAGATTTAATTTTTTAATGGTTTAAAAATCTATGTGATCATTCTGATACCAATTGAAGGTACCGAGACACTCAACAAAAGTAGATGGGCTGGAGATTTAAATTTTTTTATCACTTAATCAATGTAATTATGTTGTCTCTAGTGATGTGTATCCTAGTATGAAAGTTGAGGATCTCCTTTGAAGGAATTAAGCATGAAAAATAAATCAAAATGTTAACTCATTTGATACAAAGATTCATCTGAAAAACACTCGTCGCGAGTGAGTATTGCTAAAAGGAACTGACATTGGTTCCCTACAGATCATACACACACACTTAAAAAGTTTTTGGGACCATAAATCATCGATATCTGGGTGCTATAATGAATATTCAATAATTCCTTTGATGTCTTGACGATCACCATAACACCGATCTTTCGATCCATGAAAAAGAACTTGGATCGATTGCTTGGATCAATTGATTCTCTCTATAAGATGTGGGAGAGATTAGAGAGAGACTCCCAAAATCATGTAATAAATATTACTCCAAAAGAGATCCTCTACTTACTTATATTGTGTGGTATGAAATTCCAAAAAAATGGCTCCCCAACCCCCAGATATGCATAACCACTAAATAAGCCATAAACAACATGTTATAATCAACTAACCGTGTCATAAATGTCCTTTATATTTTTATCACTTGTAATATAATAAATATATATTTCATAATAAAATTGATCCATTTTAATGGGCTTTTTATTTCCCCTAATATTAAATGAACCTTGAATATTAAAATAATATTGGTTCATTAAATATTTTTCTTGACAATATTAAAAGAACCCCGAATTATTAAAATAACATTTCTTTGTTTAATATTTATCCATGAATTCACTTTAATACTCGAATAATAATTAATTTATTTATTCCTTGGTGATCATTAAAATTCATTTATCTCCTGGACCTATGGTGGGTCCCACTATGTCCTATACTCATATTTTATAGCATAATACAGACTTTTGAATGTGCTTAGTGTGTGACCCTCTAGGAACTTATCTCTATAGCAGTGAGTACTACTCACTGACTAAGAGTGGATTATATCAACCCATCAAGACCACTAAGGAGATAAGGAATAATAATAGAAATAACAATTTCCTATGAACACACACATGTAATATAATCTTTTTATCTCACGATATCTCATAAAGTATGACACACACTTTGTGTCATCACCCTTTTTTTCTTTATTGTTCATTGACCTAACTGGTTAGACTTGCATTCTTCTATTATGACCATGGATTTATCAAAGGTACTACCATCTTGATCAACATGGCCTGATCCATCTCATCCTTTCAAAAGTGACACAAAATTTCTTGAACATTCATACAATGTCATACCACCAATGACGTACCCAACCCAATATTCCTCACCACAAAAAAATGTAATGGTTTTCATATTGAATCAAAGTATGTAATCAAATGATATATATTGATTATCATCTCATGTTGAGAGATCAATACATGTGCTCGTAAATAGGAACTACTAATGATACCTAAAACATGTGGTGTTCCTATTGGATGGTTAGTCCTCATGATCTCACCTACTCAAGATAACCAAGTGAGAACTTCCTAAGAATAAGTCCTAATGCTTATCAACCCACAACACCTTATGGTCACACATCATTTGTGTCCTTTAAGTATGATTTTTTGGACCATAGAATATAAGTTTAAGATTACTGTCATAGTATATCTAGGTTCTCATTATAGCCTGATAACTGCTGTAACCTTTTGATATGGTAAATAATATATGGACATTACCATGTAAATAGTGGACACATAAATATCAACACCATTATAGTTAGTGTACATCATGCATAACACATTGTATACATGATATGATAATTGAAATGTACTATTTAAGTTGGGTCTAGGGAACCCACTATTAAAACAGAGAACACACTTGTTAGGTAACTATGTGAGTGTGTGAATTCATTACATGAGACCTTCATGGTGTGAACATTTTCACTATTTCTGTATTTTCATATTATTTATAGACTCATTATCCTATCATGGTATGTTTTTATGTATTTATTTTTATAAGTTAACTTATTTATTATGTTAGTAGCATGTGTGATAATTCATGGTGATTTTCTACTGGGTTGTATACTCACTACCTATATATGAACCTTGGTTTGTATGTAGAAATTGTTTACCATGACACAAGTAAGAGGAAAATTTTATACTTTTCTAGTAGACCATCTTGATGTTGTATTCAAGTCATATGGGAGGTGGGGCTTGGAGATGGTATTTCGGTGGAGTTGTTCATGGTGACACATAAACACCTCAGTTTCTATTTATGTATTTGGGTGATGTATACTTTTTGGTGTCTATTTTACTTCCAAGACATTGATTCTGGTTATACTTTCTCTTTTAGGATTTGGTTTATTTTATTTCATGCACCATGTTTATTTTATACTATTATAGTTTGTATGTTATAGGTTGTTAGAAAAATTGTCCCCTCATGATTTAGTAATGTCCTTAACATTTATTATTTGTATTTGGTGTCCGATGATGTTGACTAAGGTCAATGACACTTCGATCCTTCAAGCTAATGGTTTGAGGCCTAAGTGTTTCAAATTTTATTAGGTTGATATGGTCTGTCAGTCGAGGATGGTAGGCATAGAGATATGATGTGTGAGGAATTGAAATATAGATTAAAAAAAAGGAATATCTAACCACTTTATATTTAACTTCAAAATGTATGGGTAATCTAGGTACAGAGTGTTATCACACACACTTAGGCATATTGTCACCTCATTATTAGAGGTTTAGCTAATAAGAGTTTGGTATGATGCATTAGTAAAAAGACTTCATACCAAGACTTTATCATTCATCTGATATTTTAAGATCTTACTTATTATTATTTGGTATATGAAAAAATATATTTCATCTAATCCTTCAGTTGTGACTGGGTAATGGATTTTCTATGAATATAGGAAAATTACACCAATCAAAAGACTTCGAAACCAGCAAGTGGTTGATACTGAGAATGTGGTTCCTTCTAAACCATGGGTGAATCAATCGATTTTCATAGGCATTGTGTAATCACTCTAGTCCCTTGAAAAATGAAATCAAATCAAGGAACCATATCACATTGATTGCTTACTATAATTCCAAAGTAAGAATCTATTGATATTTTAGGGCGACTCCAGACTTGAGCAAGTGGAAGCATGAATTGGAAGAATAAATATAATATTTAATTACTTAATAAACCTAGCTGAATATAAATTGAAGTTAGCAGTTTAAATGCTTTAGGATCTAGCATGTCAATGGTGGGATGTCGTTATCCTAGAAAAGGATGATCAAGGTATCACTTGGAATGGATTTGAGGAATTTTTTAATAAAAAATTCTACCCACATTCATTCTAAGTTACAAAAACAACATATTTATTTGAACTGAAGCAAGGAAAATAATAAATTATGGAATATTGAGTCTGGTTTACATACCTTGATTGTTTTTCACCAGATGTGGAAGCTAGTGAATCACTCAAGGAATGGATGTCTGAATAGGGTATGTTGTAAGTTACTATTACATTCTTTTAGGTATTTATTGACCCTTGTTTTGATCTCCTTTTTTATGAGTTGTTTTTGGTGAAATTTGGATAATTTTGGAGGCCCTTTGTACAGTGCACAATTGGTTAATGGTTAGAGAAAACTATACAATCTGGCCCAATTAAACATGCGTCCTTTGATGGTGCTCTATAGGGGGTGCACAATTTGTAAAAACTTTATGTCTATAACCTCCAAACCATGTGGCCTCAAGCAGTGGTAATTTTCACAGTTGTCACGTGATTAACCAAATCATGCACCCACCAAATATAAATAGTGTACCCCAGATAGTAGGGGTACATAGTTAGGGATCATGGTTTGTTTAACTGTGCATCACCATCCAACAAACCTTATACACAAGTTTTTAATTCCCCAGAAATTTATTGAAAAATCTTGAACCCATTTTTTAAGATTAATAACAACTACATTTTACCCTAAATAAAATTTTTTAGTTGTAAAGTCTCTCAAGAAGTGTTTTTGTCTCCTTTGAACCCTTTTCTTTGTATAATTTAAGTGTTGTTGATCTCATTTGATCTTCTCTAGGTAAATAGATCTCCTCTGATGTGGTTTATCCTGATTTATCTTTATTTTATCCTTATATTTTGATATATCATCATGTAATTGATGGATCTAATTTTTTTTAATTGAATCTTGACCCCATGTTGTGTGTCTTGATCTCTAATGCCTTTATTCTTTGTTGGCGGATCCCGTTTCATGTGTTGATTATTGAATTTGTTTTAAGGTAGGCGGTTCCATAAGGATTTTCCATTCAATTGAACCCCTATATTGTTTTATTAATTTTTTAATAGTTTTTAAGTAATTTTCAAATATGGATTTGAGATGATTTGATATTTTATTTTAAATATTCATGGAAATTGAAAAAAACCCCAATTTCAATGGAATTTCAATTTTGAGGTGGATTTTTGAAAAATAGTGGGTTTATTTATAAATTATTTTGATGAAATGATTTTATGTTGATTTTGATAAAATTTCTTAAATTGAAAGATGATTTTAAATGCCATTAAATGTTGAAAACCTATGATTTTTTTTTGAAATGAGAAAACCATGTTAAAAGCTGGAATTGGGAAATTATATTTTGAAATGATTTGAAATGATTAATTTCTAATTTGATTGATTGATTGATTCACATGTAAGTTAGAGTAGTTAGTAGGTATTTGGGACAAGAACACTAGGATATTGATCCCCTAATACGATATTTATGATGACAACATTAAATAAACCAAATTTGGTGTGATTTCCTATAGTGTCTCCCCTAATGGGGTGTAGATTGATTTCCCATAGTGGTTCCATGAATGGGGTGTTGATTCTAGTGTGCACACATATCTAGAGTTTTGTTAATAAATGATAAGTGTGAGGATCCTATTAGAAAAGAAAATAACATACCTCAGGGCATTTTTTCATGGTGTTTACATCACTTGACTTTGATTGTACATTTTGTTGATTATGATATATTTTATTCATTCTAGGTGATTTATATAAATTGGTTTATATAAAATGTATATTTAAGTTTGATTGATATCTTTTTTGATATATTTTCCATCTTTTGATTTAAAATCATATTTTTTGAAAATATGTAAATTCCATGCCATGAATTTTTTATTTAAATTGATAGAACAATTGGTTTATTGTTATGGAACTACTTATGGAACACTTTTTGAGACCCTAATTGACTTTATAGTTCACACCCTACCTTTTCCTTTGGGTGTTTTTAGATTTTATTATTCTAGGTTTGAGAAAAGGAAAAGTTCCACTTAGAGGTGGTGGATGTTCTTGATCCTTGGGACTCTGAGTGATGGAGGTGATTGGTGGAGATGTTATCCAGTTTTTACATGGGATTCTTGAGTTTTATCTTGTATGATGTTGATTAATTTGATGATCCACTAATTTGGATTTTATTTATACCTATTTTTATTATCGTACTTTATCCCTTTGGAGTGTTGATCATATTGACTTGTATGTTTTATCCTCTACTGTTTTATGGAAAATTTGTTCCCTATTTTTTTATATGATACCAGGTCCTAGTCTCTAACCCATGGGGACCAAGAACACCATTTGGGTCATGTCAGAGATGACACAAGTATCTAGGCACCATGGTATCTAGACTAGTTCATGAAAAACTGGTATCAGAGGGAATATTGTGCATATTTTTTGATGTTAGTATATAGTTTGGGTTGTCTTGATATACAAGAGGTAGGATTTGTGGGACTTATGAGGTAGTTTTGAGTGAGTTTCTGATCATCTCTCACTGTAACGATCCTTAAGTCACCATGTGTGTTTGAAAAAAATGTCTAAGTAATTTTTAGATCTAGTTCTAGTTTTTTCTCTACTTTTTATTAGGTCATGTTGAAATCTAAATCCCGAAATATTATCTGATATAATTTATATTCTTATTCCTTTGATATATGTATCCCTAATTTGAGTAATCTACTGATGTTTTAGTGTTTTTTGTTTATGTTTTGTAGCATCATTACTATGAGAAGATGTTTGAATAGGCCCATCTAGGAAGCTAATGGTGAATGAAAATGAGTGAATCCTCCCATAGTCTATAATATTTTTGATATTATTGTGAATGTTATCCATGCTCTGGGATAGACACCTGCATCCATTCCCATTTAGGCTCTAGTTGTGGAACCTCAGAGGGTTGAATCTAAAAATCACGCTCAAGAGTTTCTTCACCAGAAGACACTAGCTTTCAAAGGATTCGATGATCCTCAAGATGATGAGTATTGTTTGATAAAGATAGATCTTATATATTTATTTATTTGAATTTATTGATTCTATTAAGGTGAAATGTACTACCTTTAAGCAAGAAGGTCTTAACAGGAGATGGTGGGATTTAATGGAAATGATGGATAAGAATGAGGGTTTGTATTGGAAGGAATTTAGAGATCTTTTCATCGATCAGTTATACCCATAATCTATGGTACTAGATAAGGCTATGATGTTTTTCAACCTCTAGTAGGGTGACAAGACTATGACACAGAATGCGAACCGTTTTGATGATCTTGTGCAACTTACACCTAAGATTGTATCAAATTAGAAGATAAAGACTCAATTATTTGATATGGTTCTCCAAACTGATATCCATTCATAGGTTTTCTTACTAAAGATCACTTCACATGCTTATGTGCTGGATAGGGCATTTATGGTTGATCTTGATTTGGCTGGTTAGCGAGGGTTGATGGGATTTACTTTTTCTCCCAGTGGAAGTTCTATGAGTTCCTTTAAAGGAAAGAGAGACCATGATGATTTTCATGGTGGATTTATAAAGAAGGTGTCTTCCATACCTATTTTAGTGCCTATAAGTGGCCCTTTAATTTTTTTATAGTGTGGAAAGGTTGGGCATTCAAAAAGGGTTTGCACTAAGGCACCCAAGTTATGTAGTTTTTACAGTCACTCAGGCCACATACAAAAGTTATGATATATATTTTATTCTCCATTTATTGGAACAATCTCATTAGTTTCTAAAAGTATTGTGGTGCAAAAAAATGCTTCACAAATAAAGGGGTTCCAGCCACATACATCTGGAATGAATCTTCTTGATGTAGTGGAAGAGTCTCCAGAGGAAGCTGATATAGGTCTAATGATTGTGAGAGGTACCATCACAATATATTAATCTTTAGTGACTACTTTATTTGATAAAGGTGCATATCACTCGTTTATATTAACTTGTATTGTGAAGCTACTATATCTTCTTATGGATATTTTTTCTTACGTGATGGATATTACAATCCCTCTCAGAACAAAGAAAGATCAAGGTCTTCAATGTCCTCATTATATTTTCTCCTTGGAGGAGAATGAGTTTTATTGGAATTTTATGGTTCTTTACATGAAACCTCTTGATGATATTTTCAAGGTGGATTTGATAATTCCTAATAATGACCAAATTTACTATTATCTTTGGCAATTCTCTTTTACTATGCTTAATGGGGTGTATCATGTTTTTCAGGGAGAATGATACCCGAGGTTGGGTAGAGGGGGTCCCTTTTATCTGGAGTTAGGGAAGGTAATATCAGTGTTTTATTTTAATCTAGAGTGGGTGGATTTTAGTGATGATATACCTCCAGTTTTCATCGCATTTCCTTATGTGTTTCCTTCTAACTTTTCTAGTTTTCTACTGGCAAGAGAGGTAAAAGTTTCTATTGATTTGGTACCTAGAACTCAACCGATGTCTATTCCTCTTACCATATATAATAAATGAAATAAAAGAGTAGAAGAATATATTGAATAGTCTATTAGAGAATGTATTTATTTACTTGAGTGTGTCACCTTAGGAGATGCCTATTCTCTTTGAGAAGAAAAATTAAAGAACACTTCGCCTCTGTGTTGACTACTAAAAAATCAATTGATTTACTGTAAATAATAAGTATCTATTTCTATGGATCGATGATTTTTTTAACAATTTGAAAGTGGAAATGTGGTTTTCAAAGATTTATCTTCAATTTGGTTATCACCATTTGAGAATAAAATAGTCTTACATTTAAAATACTACCTTCTAGGTAAGTTATGACCATTACGAGTATCTTTTATTTCTATTTGGTCTAACCAATTTTATTATAGTATTTATGATGTTGATGGATAGGATTTTCCATGAGTATCTTGATACGTTCATGGTGGCCTTTGTGGATGAAATCCTATTTTAATCTAAGTTCAAGGAGGATCATGTGAATCATTTGAGATCAATTATGGAAATGATGAGAAATAATTGACTCTATGTCAAGCTATTAAAATGTTATTTATAGATTCGTGAAGTGAATTTCTTGGGACACGTGGTGTCGGAACATAGAATTTCAGTTGATCCTGAGAAGGTTATGGCTATTATGACATGGGATCAACCACACAACATTTTTGAGATACAAAGCTTCTTGGGTCTAGTCGGGTATTACCACTAATTCATAAAGTATTTATTATAGTTGGACTCTCCGATGACTGCTCTCACTTAGAAGGGAGTGAAGTTTGTTTGAGATGAGAAATGTTAGAGTTATTTTGTTGAGTTGAAATGTTTTTTGACTTATGTTCTAGTGTTGAATCTTCCAAAGGTTGAGTAGGGCTATGTGGTATTTTGTGATTCATTAGGTTTGGGTTTGGTTTGTGTTCTTATGTAGGGTGACCATGTGGTAGACTATGGATCTTGGAATCTTAGGACACAAGAGGAGAACTATCTAACCCATGATCTCAAACTGGTAGTTGTGATGCATGCACTTAATAGTTGGTGGAATTAACTTTTTGAAGAAAGGTTTAACATATATTTCGACCATAAGATCCTAAGTTATATATTATCTAAAAAATATTTGAACCTCCAATAAAGGCATTGGGTGGATTATCTTAAGTCTTCATACTTCGACATTACCTATACCCTGGGGAATGGAAATGTCATTGTTGATGCTTTGAGTAAGAAATTTTCGACCCAGGCTATGAAAGAATCATTAGAAGAGTGTAACTTGATGGATATTTTTTCATATTTGAATTTAGGAGTCCATGAAATAGGGTTCGAGGTTGTCTTGTCTTGTGTTTAGTTTACCTCTACTCTTCTCGATGTGATTCTTTAGGAACAACAACTTTATAAGAAATTCCATGACTATAGGGACTCTCTTTATGGTGGGGAGACCATTGGTGAATGTTAATTCTCTTTTGAGGGTATAATATGTTTTTAAAAATGGTATGTTGCACCTTTTCCAGTGATAAATTTTTTGATAGGGTATTTCTATAATTCCCAATGAGAGGTTCCCCCTAGAACCACAAAGATGTTTTATGATATGTGGTAATGATTTTGGTGGCTAGGTATGAGACAGAACATCACTAAATTTGTTTCATATTGTTATAACTTTCAACAGGTTATGGTGGAGCACAAGATACCTTCAAGTATTCTTCATCCACTTCCAGTGTTGACATGGAAGTGGGATGAAATTTCAATAGACTTTTTAGTTGGGTTTCCACATACCCCTCAGAAGAATAATGCGATATTGTTTGTAATCGATAGGTTGACCAAATCAGCTCACATTATACCCATTCATGATACAACCAAAGTTAAGGAGCTTGTAAATATCTATGTGACATAGATTGTTTAGTTTCATTTATTTACATCTTCTATAGTCTCTTATAGAGACCCCCATTTTACCTCTTGTTTTTGGTGTGGCCTTTAGAAGGAAATGGGATCTCAGGTTTGGTTGATTAGGAAATATAATCTGAATATAGAGGATAAGTAGATAGATATATAAAAATTCTTGAGAATATTTTATGTACATACATTCTCACCTTTGTTAGAGATTGGGATGATCATTTTGGACTGGTTTATCTTTCTTATAACAATAGTTACCTAACTGCAATCAGAATGGATCCTTTTGAGGCCTTGTATGGAAGGTCATGTAAATATCCATCATGTTGGTTGAATATTGGTGAAACTTCCTTGGTTAAACTGAGTTAGGTCCAAGAGATGATGGTGAATATTCAATTGATTCCTTAGATAATTTGGATTATATAGATTCAGTATAAATCATATGTTGATCATTGTTGTAGACCATTTTATTTTTCTGTTGGTGACCATATTTTTTTGATAGTTTCACCTCAGTTAGGTCACATACATCTTGGGGGGAAAGGGAAGTTTTCTTCTCTCTTTGTGGGTCCTTCTTAGATTTTTGAGTGGGTGGGGAAATTGGATTACTATTTAGCACTTCCACCATAGTTGACTACAATCCACAACATGTTTCATGCATCTCAGTTTTGAAAGTATCTTTCTAACCTCTCTCATGTTTCAAGCTCAAGTGATCTTTATGTTGAACTTGATTTATCCATGACTGAGCATCCAACCAGGATAGTTGATTTTGAGAAAAAGGTACTTCATGATAGGATGATAACTTGGGTCCATGTTTTATGGAATAATGGTTCTAATTAACATGAGAAGTTGGAGCATGAGGCACTAGTGAGAGAGTAGTGGCCTCATCACTTTGATATGGAAACTTTTAAATAATATTTCTGGGGACATAAAGTTTTTATGGTGGGGATGTTGTAACATCCCTTTACCATATTTAAAGTATTATTTGGCACTTTTTTTGATATATTTATATTGTTTATTATTATGGGTTCTTTATGGAAAAATTTAGATAATTTTTGGAGGCTTTTGGGACTATTCATAGTTGGCACATGGTTAGGTAAAACCATGTAGTTTGGCCCATCTAACTGTGCACCCTTTGATGGTGCTTTGGAGGGGGTGCACAGTTTTTCCAAATCGTGTGAACAAACCCTCTAAACTGTGTGACCTCAGGCAGTGGTAATTTTCATGGTTGGTGCATGGTTAACTAAACCGTGCACCCACCAAGGATAATCCATGAACCCCAGACAGTAGGGTCGCACAATTAGGGCTTACGGTTTATTTAACTTTACGACCCTATCCATCAAACCATGATCATGAGTTTTTAATTCCCTGAAAATTTATTTATAAATACCAAACCCCCATTTAATATGAATAACAACCCCATTCGACCATAACTCAAATTCCTTGACTGTGAAGGCTCTCAAGAAGAAATTTTGGATCCTATGAACCTTTTTATTGGAAGATCTAAGAATTGTTGGTCTCATTCAATCTCATTTGGATAAGTAGATATCCTCTTGTGTGGTTTCTCCCAATCACTCTTTCTCTACTCCTTATATTTTGATATATGATCATGTAATTGATGGATATAAACTTTGTTTAATTGGATCTTGATTCTAGGTTTCGTTTCTTGATCTCTAAGGCCTTCATTCTTCATTGGTGGATCCCATTGCAGGTGTTCATTCTTGATCTTTATTTTAAGGTAGGTGTTTCCATAAGTATTTTCCATTCAATTGAAACCCTATATTTCTTGATTAATTTCGAAAGTGTTTTAAATAATTTTAAAACATGGATTTGAGATGATTTGATTTTTGATTTGAAATATTCATGGAAATTGAGAAAAACCCCAATTTGAATGGAATTGAAATTGTGGTGTATATTTTTGAAAAATTATGGCTTGATTTATAAATCATTTTGATGAAATAATTTTATTTTTATTTTGATAAAATGGATTAAATTGATAAATGACGTGAAATGACTTGAAATGTTGAGAACCTATGATTTGGTTTTGAAATGATAAAGGCATGTTGAATACTATAATTGGGAAATTATATTTTTAAATGATTTGAAATTGTTGATTTACAATTTGATTTATTTATTTGTTTATTCTCATGTAATCTTGGGTGGTTGGTAGGTAACTGGGACAAGAACGCTAGGGTCTTGATCCCCTAGTGCTGGATTTATGATGACAACACTAACTAAACCAAATTCAGCTTGTTTGTTTGTATTAGATCCCCTAATTGGGTGTAGATTGATTACACATAGTGTCTCCCTAAATGGGGTGTTTATTTGAGTGTTAACACATATCTAGAGATGTGTTAATAAATGAGAAGTGTGAGTATCCTTTTACCAAAGAAACTAACATACCATATGGATTTTTTTATGGTGCTTGCTTCACTTAACTTTGATTGTACATCCTGCAGATTATGAAATGTTTTATTCATGCCAGTTTATTTATATAAAAAAATCTATATAAAATGTTTATTTAAGCCTATTTGAAATATGTTATGATATATCTACCATCTTTTGATTGAAAATAATGTTTTTTTAATATTTAAATTCCATTCCATGACTTATTATTTAAATTGATAGCATAATTGTTTTATTGTTATGGTATTACTTATGGATCACTTGGTGACACCCTACCATGATTTATAGCTCACACCCTACCTTTTCATTTGGGTGTTTGTAGATTTTCTTATTCTAGGTCCATGAAAATAGAAAGTTCCACTTAGTGGTGGTGGATTTTCTTGATCCTTAGTATTTGGAGTGATGGAGGTGACTAGTGGAGATGTTATCCACTTATTACATGGGATTTTTGAGTTTTATGTTGTAAGATCTTGAGTACTTTGATGATGTGCTTATTTGGGTTTTGTTTATACCTATTTTGATTATGGTTCTTTAACCATTTGGACTGTTGAACATACTAAATTGTATCTTTTATCTTCTTCTATTTTGTGGTAAATTCTTTCCCTTTTTTTATGATTCCACTTGCTAGTCACCAACTAATGGGGATCAAGAACGCCCTTCGGGCTATATCAAAGCTGGCATGGACATATGGGTGTCTTTTCTAGTTTTTGACACTGTGATCATATATTCATTCTAGAGTGGTGATGTTATGAATTTAAAATTACAAAAATATAGAGAACAAGGACATAGTAGCAGAAAAAGACATCCCTAATAACCTTAATAGAGGGAACACATTTATTCTCCCAGACATAGGTGAGAACTCTAGTACAAGGAATAAGCATGAAAGGGAGAGTAAAGGTACCAAGGCACTCAACGGAAGTCAATGGGCCCAGAATTCAAAAAAAAAAAATCATCACCTAAGTGATGAAATATCATCTTATCTGGCGATCTGGCCTCGATACAGTTCGAGGATCCCACATGATTTCTTCAGAGCACAATAAAATAAAACGAACAAATACCTCATTCTAATATGTTTCATGCAAGTATGTCACAAATTTCTAATGTCTCTTACTCGATGGATCTGATGTCAAAACCATCTAGATCATCCACACACACTTCACAAATCTATGCTCACACTGTTCATTAGATTATAAGTGCTATCATGGATCACCAATGATTACTTTGACATAGTGATGATCACTATGATCCTCTGTCTTCAATATGTGAAGATAAACTTGGATTGTTCACTCAATTGATTGATTCTCTCTCTAGGAAACATAATTACAGAGAAGTTATAAATTCTCATAGAATAAATAGTCTATTGGGATCAGCCTCTCTCCACTTATATAGTTGATATAAAAAATACCCGATTAGGTTTACTAGCCCCCGTATTATAAACATCCACTTAAAAAGTATTATAAATAATTATTTATGATAAACTAAATTATGTCATAAATGTTATTTATATTTTATCACATTTGTAATATATCAAATATATTACTTGATAAACCTGATTCATTAACTCAACTTGTAACTCTTGATAATAATAAACAAACCTAGAATATTATATTAATATTTGTTCATATAATATTAATCCTTGTATTTACCTAATCGCTTATAATTCCATGTAATAAATAAATTTAGACCAATTATTATTTACTTGAATAATAATGAATTTATTTATTTATTGGTGATCGATAGAACCTGGATGATACCTAGACCCCAAGGTGGGTCCCACCAAGCCCTTTATTTATATTCAACAGAATAGGAAATATTCTCAAAGTACTATTGTGTGTGAACCTCTAGGCCCTTATCTCAATAGAAGTGAATAACATTCATAGACCAAGAGCAGGGTCTAGAAACCCATCAAGGCCCCTAAAGAGATAAGGAAAAGTCATAAGAATGACTACCAACATAAAAACATGTATTGTGTAATATAATCTCTTTGTCATCGATATCCCATAAAGAAGGATGCACACTTGTGTCATCATCCTTTACTTTATTATTTTTTGATCTAATAGGAAAGAATTACCTTCGACTACCGTGGCCATGGATTTATGAAGGTATTACCATCCCGATCAACCATGCCCAAGATATCTCGAAAGTGAAAAATCATATCTTTATCATTCAATCAATGTCATGCCACCAATAACTCACCTAACAAAAACTACCTCACCATGAATTTATTATCATGTTTTTTAACTTTCATCAAAGTATATGATTAAATGACATACATTGATAATGATATCAAGTCAGGAGACCATTACACATGTCCATAAATAGGAGGAACCAATGACACCCAAAACATGTGGTGTTCCTAATAGAGGGTCTATCCTCCTGATCTCAAATACTAGATATCACCAAGTGCAAACTTCATGAGAAGAAGTCTCAATTATTATAATTCCCCAACACCTAATAGTTTCACATCATCTGTGTCCTATAAGTATGATTTATCTAGACTATAGTACATTAATTTAAGATTACTGTCATAGTATCTCTAGGTTATCATTATAGTTTGGGATCTACCATAACCCTTTGATATGGAACATAATCTAAGGAAATTACCATAAATATAGTGGATGTAGAAGTATCTACACTATTATAGCAAGATTAACTCATGCATATATAACAAAATTTATACAAGTAGTGGTAATCAAATTACATTATAATTTGGGTCTAAGGAACCCAATTTCAATACTCCCACTTTCACTAGAGACAATATCCAACAAGTCTCAAACTATTAGCTCTCACATTAGAATCATGATTCAACCAAGATATAGATTTAGTTAGGGAGTCTACCACATTTTACTCTATGGATAATCTGATAACTGTGGCTTCACCTCCATGAGTAAAATCCCTCTAGATTTAAAACTTATGAAGTATATGCTTTTTCCTCTGGTGTGAACTGGGATCCTTGGGAAGCACCAATACTATAGTATTATCGCAATAAACTGAAATTGGGTATCCACTTCTAGTCATAACAATAATTTATGAGAAAAAAATATGTATCTATACTGATTCATTTTCTACATAAGAAGCCACTATATACTCAGATTTTGTTATAGAATCAGTGACACATTTTGCTTCGAGATTCTCCAGCTCACTACACCACCATTTAGGAAAAAGATGTATCCTGACTTTGATTTTAGATCATAATGATCTGTTTGGAAACTAGCATTAGTGTATCCTCTCACTACTAGTTCCTAATCTCATCCATATCCTTTGTATGCCTCAAGTAATTTAAGATAGTTTTAAAATATGGCCAGTGCAGCTCTCCTTGATTATCTTGATATCTTCCCACCATGCTTAACGAAATGGAAACATCAAACCTAGTACATAGAATGACATACATAATGGAACCCACTTCTGAGTCATAAGGTATTATGCTCATTCTTTCAATATCCTCTTATTATTTTGGATACATTTTCTTGGATAGATTGACACCATGTGAAATGGGAAAAAAACCTTCTCTTGAATTTCTCCATATTGTACCTTTTGAGTACCTTATCAATATATATACTTTGACTTAGTCTAAGTAGTCTCTAAGATCTATATTAATAGATATTTATCCCTAGAATATAGGATGCTTCACCCAAGTCTTTCATGTAGAATAATTAATTTAACCAAGTCTTAACTGACTGTAAGACTTGCACTTTTTTTCCCATAATTAATATGTCATCAAAATATAATACTAGGAAAAAATGGAATTCCCATTAAACTTATTATATACACAAGGCTCAATTTCATTTTTAATGAAACCAAATTCTCTTATAGACTTATCAAAATAAACATTCCATGATTTTGATTCTTACTTTAACCCATAAATGGATCTCTACAGCTTGCACACTTTATTGACATTCTTTAACCTATCAAACCCATCGGGTTGAGTCATATAGATGTCTTCAACCAACTTCCCATTTAGAAAAGAAGTTTTGACATACATTTTCCAAATCTCACAATAATTTAATGCTTCTATTGCAAGAAATATTTTGATGGATTTTATCATTGCTACTGGTAGGAAGGTTTCATCATAGTCGATGCCTTGAAATTTCTTGAAACCCTTCACAACCAGTCTTTCTTTATAGGTATTAAATTTACCATATATTTACAGCTATTTCTTGAATACCCATTTTCACCTAATGGGTTTTACATTAGATGGAGGATCTACCAAAAATAAAAACTTGATTTTGATATATGGACTCCATCTCATAATTCATTACATCTTTCCATTTAGAAACATCCTTTCCTTCTACTCCTTCCTTGTAGGTTAGAGGTTCATCATCTTCAAGGAGTAATGTGTCACCTGAATCTATGTCAAGAAAACAATATTTATCTCTTTATCTAAACTCTCTAATAGACCTATGTATTACTTTTGTCTCTAGAACTTCCTCATCTCCCACTGTCTCTAGGAAAGATTATTCCCGTACCAACTCCTGTGCATCTAGAGAATTAACTTCATCGATGTAAATATTTATCCTACTATTTACATTGGAAATGCGCTCCCTTTTTAGAAATATGTATTTTATTTCCACAATAAATTTTCTATATGATTGATTATATAGGTAATATCCTTTGGTTTCTTTAGGATAAACTATAAAGATGCACTTTGTGATTCTAGATGCTAATTTTTCACTTGGTATAGTCTTGACAAAAACCTCACATCCCCATACATGTAAGTGTGACAGATTGGGTTTCTTTATACACCATAACTCATATGTAATTCTATCTTTAGCTTTAGTTGGTACTCGGTTAAGGGTATATACCACTTTCTACAAGGCGTATCCCCAAAAAGATAATGGAAGAGTTTCCCGGATTATCATTGATCTAACCATGTCTAGTAAGGTATTATTATTATTTTCACTAACACCATTACACTGTGGTGTATAAGGAGGTGTGAGTTGGGATACTATCCCACAATCCTTCAAGTGATCAATGAAATATTAGTTGAGATACTCTCCACCTCAATCTGAGTGGAGTTCCTTAATATTCTTACCAAGCTAGTTTTCTACTTCATGTTGGTATTCCTTAAACATATTAAAGGAATTTGACTTATACCACATTAAGTAGATATATTTATACCAAATATAGTCATCAGTAAAATTAATGAAGTACAAAACCCACCCTTTTCCTCTATTGGAAATGGACCACATACGTTAGTATAAATTAATTAAATTAATACATTGTCTCTTTCTCCCTTCCCAGATAAGGGTGGTTTGGTCATTTTACATTGTAAACAAGCGTGACATACATCCAAGGGTTTTAACTGAACCAAGTATAAATACCTTGATTGATGTAATTTTTGTAATCGATTCTCATTTACATGACCTATCCTAAAGTAACTTAGGTGTGTGGCATATGAGTCATGCTTGCTAGTTTTGTAATTTATTATCATTTCTGAGTTTTCAAGTTCAAGTATATATTATCCATTATTAAGATTCACTATACCATAACACATGTTGTCCTTATAAAGTGACAACATTTATTTTAGATCTTGAAATAAAATACCATAGTGTCCAGGATTTACATAGATATTTTGTTTCTAGTAATAGAAGGTACATAATAACAAATATTCAATACTAGAACCAAACCACTGGGAAAAGTTAGGTGATAGTTTATGACTGCCAAGGCTACTAAACTTGCACCATTTGCAGTTCAAAAATCCACTTTTCCTCTTGTAATATTCTTAAATATACTTGGTTCCTATATATGAATACATTTGTGTGAGACACATGCCATATACAATACCCAACTTTTAGATAATGAAATATTGCATTCAATGAAAAAGATACCTGAAGTAGAAGCATCACCTTGCTTCTTCTTCCCATCACTGTAATTTTTCTTCTAGGTACCTTTCTTGCCACATGAAACATAGAAAACCTCCTACACATTGCACTTCCTTTGTATATTTGGTTTCTTAGAAGGATGGTGCATATGTGTCTTTATCCTAAAATTGGCCTTAGACCATTTAGTCGTGCCCTTATTTCTCTTGTTCTTCATGTTATTCATATTATAATTGACAATGAATGTTGAAAATCTTAGTAGTAAAGAGGCAATAATAAGGTCCATTTCTAGTTCTTGGTTCAATTTGAACCCAAGAGCGTCAAGCCTCTCAATGTACCCGATCATCTTGAGTACATGAGGTCCCTCTTGATTTCCTTCTGCTAGAAATCACCTATAAAGGTCACTATAAATCTCATACCTTTCTTTCCTTAATCTTTCCTGATATAATTCTTGAATATGAGTTAGCATATTGTAGGCATCCTTGTCCTCATGAATTTTTTTTAATTGACTGGACCTGGATGAAAACATGATGCACTGAACATCTAGTGTATCTTCTACATGTTTTTTCCATTTTTCTTTATACACTTTTATTTCTCCTTAAGGAGTATTAGCAGGAACTGAGTATCCCATCACATAAATCTTTCTTTCTTGGCTTAGTACTATGCAAAAGTGCCAGTACCACTCCTAGAGGTTATGGTCTATCATGATATTTTCATTATCCAAAATTTATTGTAGTGATAATGTTCTTAAGGTGTTGTTGATTTCCATTTTATATCTAAAAAAAATAAATTTTAAAAGTAAGTACTTTATATTGATTACATTTTAGACATTTATGATTAATTAATTATTATATCATATAAATTTATCCCACTATTTTATCAAAGAATAATATCCCTCACTATTAGATTTGAAATACTTTGTAGCTTTAGTATTCTAATGTCAAGGATCCTTAAAACTACTCATAGTCTACAATATTTGGCTATTCCTCTACTTTGAGAGTTTCTAGGTAGCCACCAGGCTAGCCAACCGCTTAAACTAGTAGTTCCTTGAAATGTTGAGTAAAAACCCAGATTTTGGAATCATAACTTGATTCCCTCAACACCTTTCCTCTAAAGTGATATCAATATAGATTTGGATACTTCTTTTCTAACACCTTTAGTCAAGTCAACCCATTACTCTTATATAAACTCCTCGGTAGTAGGAGGCACTCTCAACTTTGGATGACAAGCACCCCAAACACCTTTTTTTGCTCAAATTTGAGTAATGGATGGCTTTAAGACTTGATATATCTTTGAGGGATTTTAATATTTCTTAAAGAATGTAATACGTTTATATCTGAATATGTTCAATTGGTGATTCATTTCACCGAAGGAATATTTTTGGTGTCCCAAATTATTTTTACCCTAACAAATATAGCATCAGTAAGGGGTCGATCCATAGGTAATTAAGAAGTTATTTTATCTTGATTAACTTAGGTTGTATTTTTGTTTTAGTGAAGGCTGTTGAATTTAGAGTCGATTTTTGTTGGTTTTCTTGGATACAAAAAGAATAATTGGTTTTAAGTTTCTTTTAACAAATTTCTTAATGAAATGAAAGTAAATACAGAAAAACTGGTTTTTATGTAAATAAAGATAGAAATGCGTTGGGGTTATGGATTTATGAGAAGTTGATTATTAAATCATATTTCTTATGAGGTTTTGTTGTTCATAATAAACAAAAACTCTGGGTTCAATTTGTAATAAAGTTTCCTTGGTTCGGTAAACTTTATATTTAGAGATGAAGAAACTAACTCCTTGGTCCAGTAGTTAGTGTTTAACAGATCTATATTTGGCTTAGTCCATTTTGAGTCGACGGATACTTCCAATGGTCATGAAATTATTCGTCAGTATTCTTCTTTTGAACCCCTGAATATTTTGCCCTTGGTCTAGTACATAATTTACAGTGATATGGTGAAGTGATTTAAGAAGAATAAGAGGAGATTAATAGAACAAACACATTCATAGCAACTTAATTTAAATTACAACTCATCATATAACACAACCCCAACACACTGGGTGTTTAGTTACACATAAAGAAAATGAAAAACACAATGCTCTTAATACCTGATGAGATCATGCTTGAAACTTCGAGGAGTGAATGACCATTCAGTAGATGGAATAATGGCAATAGTATGGTGGTAGAGCTTCAATCCTTCAGACCTCTTGGATTTTCTCCACAATTTCTCTCCACACACCACTCTGAAATTGGAGGCCAAGGCTTCCTTTTATAGAAAAATTAACTACACGGTGTGTAGCAAAAGTACACACTGTGTACTTTTGTCAACACATTTTTTCCTCTATTTTCTCCCCTGGTAGGCAGCCTAACACACCATCTTTAACTTGGAACATGGTGCCGCCTGGTAGGTAGATATACATGGCATGTAGCGCCGCCATACATGGTGTGTAGTCTTAGTTTTCAGCCACCAACCGCTTCTAGAAATGTATACACTGCGTGTATCAGTGGAACACAACGTGTCTCCTTCAGCCAACCACATGGGCGTGTTGACTCTTCTCGTCCACCAATTGCTTCTAAAATGGTATACACGGCGTGTATGGTGTGAACATGGTGTGTATCAACTTCTAGTTACTTGGGCATGTACTTTCCCTGGTCAACCCATGTCTGAGCTTGAATGTACATGGCGTGTATATAAGTACACACCGTGTAGTTGTAAATTTTTGTTCAGTTCTCCTCTGTTTTGTTTATTTGGCCATAAAACTACTAAAAATGAACAAGATCACCAAAATCAAAGTATTTTTTCCACTAAGTAGTAGGTATTTTGTGAAAACTTGTTTTTATTTTCAATAAAGTGTATGAATATGTATACACAAATTGGGTGCATCAAACTCCCCCATACTTATTCATTTTCTTGCCCTTAAGGAAATCTCAACATATAATTATTAGAGTCTATATTTTAAAGGGAACGAATTCAGTTAATCATAAATGTAAATAATAAGTTATTAGAGAAAATTCTCAAAAGGAATAAAAAACAGTTTCAATTCAGAAGATATTTCAATCATGCCTCATATATAATTCAATTAACTACTTTCATCCTCTTTTAATACTTGTTACAACTTTTCAACAATAAGCAATCCACTTGATGATTTACCTCACCAATAAATTACTCACACTCAAGATGATTTTAACTAGAGTTATGCTTAATCAAATATATATACACTCTATCCATAGGTTTTCAAGAAATATAGTTCTCTACTTCAGAAAATTTGACTTGCAAAAATCATGAGGACTTTTCAATAAGGATCAGATGTTTCTGTGGCTAAAGGTTGGTAGTTAAAGATGTGAAATAACTCTGAGGCTTGAAAAAGGAGGCTAAATTCTTTAATAACAGTGCATGATATTCAAAATTAAGCTCAATGTAAAAGCGTCTTCAACAATCTTTATCAAATAACTCATCACCACCATCTCCTTTAGTTGGGTAAGATTCACAAACCAACAAGTAAGTATATGTTTCCTTTGTTTGCACCATTTTTTTAAAGGGAACCTTTCATAATTTCCACATATAGATGTTTGGAACCCTTTTTTCCCCGAATGATCAATAGGCTCTCACCCATACTTAAATCTATGATAATTCACAAAAGTATGCCATGTATTGCCAATCCCTTCTTTTAAGCTCAAATGAATAATAATGAAAAATTATAAAAGAATCAGGGTAGGAAGTGAAATAATCTTGTAATATGGCTTCCTATAAAGGCTATTCATGGTCTCTAGGGGCTTCAAGAAGATAATATGTTGGGTTGGTCTCAAGATAAATGGGTTCAAAAAATATAATGCCTCAATAATTTTAATGTAATTCAAAAATTCCCCCGTACTTCAAAAAGAAAACTTGCAAATTCTGTTAGTTATTTATATTCTAAGAATCTCTCAAGAAAGAGGGTATTAGAAATAATATGAAAAAAAAGGGTTTAGAATACCTCTTAGGAGTGGAAAAAATATTTAAAGAGCCAATCAGGTCATGACTTGCAAAAAATTGATTAGTCTAATCGATTTAATTATCCAAGGATTACAAGTTGCAATTTAAACTATATCAGCAATCATTTTAAAACACTTACGAACCAAAATAAACATGCAACTTTTTAAAATTTTCCACTTTCAACTTTATTAAGAAATATTATTAACCAAAATGTCTTCACATTTTAAAATATATCTTCTAATAATGATTTCTCCTAGAATGATGAAAAGGGAAAAGACTAAAGAGGTCGAGAGATCCCATACTTAATAGTGCACGTGGTCCACTAAGTACCAAAAAATAGGAACAAGACAAGTTGGGGACACAATAGTGGACCAGACCGAGGGGAAGTAAGGAAAGAAGTAAACTAAGAAAGAAAAGTAAACAATGGAAAAAGAATACTCCCCTCGTGTCTAGGCGTAAAAAAAACGGAATGTGATGTAAAGTGCAGCCCAAAACGTGCCAGTGTATCTTTGAATGTGGAAGGAAAACAATACTGCAATAATACACAACATACACAGCCAAAATATATCACAAATATATATAATGAAAAATAGGTGACCATAACCAGTCAGGGGGTCGCCTCAGAAGAGACATCATCCGATACATAATTAGTCGGGATAGAAGGCGTGGGAGCTGTGGAAACTGGAGGCTCAGAATCTTCACCTGGAAAGGAAGCCGTAGAAGTAGGATCCACAGGTGCTGGACTCGGTAGAGGAAGCTCAGCAGCACTCCCTGGACTATCAGCAATGGTGGCAGCAGAAGTACCAGCAGCTGGGCCCACAGTGGATAGAAGAACGAAATCCGTGGCCAGTGTAGTAAAAGGCGGTGGAGCTGTGGACAAAGGGCTAGGAACTGAGGTAGAGGCAGGTGGTGGGGGTAGTGGAAGACCAAGATGCTGTAGAATAAGGCCCATAATCTGCTCAAGGCGGTCTTGGCAACTGGAGATACGAACTAAATGCTTCTCCATCGTATCGAGTTAGAGGGAAAGGGAAAAACCGGCCGAGGGTGCAGGGGTAGGTGGGGAATGTGGTGGATTAGAAGAAGGTAGGATATAATAAGGGGGTAAAAAGAATGTGGGTGGGGTGGGGAAGCTGGTGGGGGTGGGGAAGGAGGAGGTGGTGCATCAGTGGGTGCAGGAGGGTTAGCAGGTGGGCGGGGTGGAGTCTGGGTAAGGACATAGGCACTCCTACTTCTGAACTAATCCCATGTAAATAATCATGAGATAGTCCATACACTGGGGAGAACCTAATAGGTCGTGAGGAAGTGAAGGCTCAAAAACCACAAGATGGTGGGCAAGACGAGTGGCATTAAACCCGCCATTCAGGTTGCCCTGACGGCCGGTAAACATAGCATGGAAGTAGGAGGTTTCTAGGTAAGGGATGTCCCGGTAGTCCTTCCAGATGACACAGGTAAGGATATCCATGTCCCGACCAGTCACGAACCCCATATCCTCATGGCGGGGGAAAAGGATGGCGCTAAAGCACTGGTGGGTGAAACGAAGGATGGGACCAGTGATAAGGGTACTCTTCTGGGAGGTAGGGGTATAGCGGTGGTCAGGCCCAACAATATCCCGCCACATATCAATGAGCTCAGAACACTCAGGTCAGGTCAAGGTGGAAACAGGGGGTGGGGTGAAGAGATGAGGATAGAAACCAAACCCTCGGCCGAACTTGGTCATGGTAAGAGAAAAACATCGGCCACCCGGCTGAAACCGAACCACTGGCAGCGCATTACCAGGTGTCTCCTGGTACTGGGCTCCGTCAAACTCAAATGAAGCAGTGGACTCCAAAAATAAATTGCGGAATATAGGAGTGCTGACCTGGAAAATATCGAGCAGTGGAGTATTGCCGAGAAGATCTTCTAAATCGCCCTAGATACCAAGCTATTGTGGAATGTTGCTGTCGAGGTAGCAGCCACTCAACGAAATCGGGTGGCGATAGAAGAATCGGAACCTATTTTGTGCCAAGTCAGTGACCAAGAACACCATTCACGGGTAGGGAACACCTGCAGGTCCCGGTCCAGGTGGAGGTGCAGTAGCAGTAACTGGATCTGGGGTTGGATCTGCTGAAGTAGACGGAGGCCCGCTAGATGGGGCGGTCGATGAGGGACCAATAGCTACTGAAGTGGGCACGGGAAGTGTGGAAGCTGGTGGAGAACTGATGGTGCTCATAGAATCTAGACGAGGTGGTGAAGGTGCTGCGGTGCTGGTTCCATCCTTTGCAGAAAAAGTGGGTGGTGGAAGGATGGCCAATGGAGGATGCTCGTAGATCAGAGCGTCTGGGTCTGGCTACATCACAGGTCGGAGGCATATCCGACTATAAATGGGCCTTTCGCCCTTAGTGGCGGAGGTGGGCCGCTTCCCATGGGAGGGATCTCAGTTTTCCATAACGTGAAAGAGAAAGAAAAACCAAACAAAAGAAAAAGAAAAGAAAAAGGAAAATATGAAAATGTGAGAAAATGGAAAAATAAAAATTACACGGCGTGTACATCTAGAGTACATGGCGTGTTGTGAAAGCTGAGTAGAATTCCATGTTCTCTGGATAAACGCACCGAGGGAGCAAAAGGTAGACCAAAAAAGGGTACACAGCGTGTACCGAACATACACGCCGTGTTCATGCAAAGCGGACATGGTCGTGTATTTTTAAATACATGGCCACAATTTTAACAGTTCTAAAAATAAAGGACACGCCGTGTACGGATCAGACATGAAGTGTTCATTACCAGAGGAACATGGCCATGTGGGGGGCTAGACACGGACTGGCCGAAAGAAATGGCATACACGACGTGTACCGAACACACATGCCGTGTTGATGAAAATGGTTTTTGAGTCTGTGTGAAGTACTTACACATGTATGGCCAAAAGAAATGTCATACACAGCGTGTACTGAACACATACGCCATGTATATGAACATGGTGTGTGAGTCAGTGTGCAAAGGATACCCAGGCACGACGAGGAAAGGTAAACGGTGTGTACCAAACATACACACAATGTATATTCAAATTGTGAATCATTTAGTGTGTGGCTGTGTACAAAAGTACACGACATGTGTTCTTCATCTCATGGACAGGTACCGCGGAAACTGAATGGTCAGATGATCCCAAAATCACCCTAAATGGTTCTAATAACTTGAAATATAGGGTGTAGAAGGGCGTACCTGGACTGAGGATCACAATTCAAGAAGAATCAGAACCTGAAACGAATGAAATCGATGGATATGGGAGGGGGGTTTGGGTGTCATACGGGGGAAGAAAACGGGAAGAAGCGGGGGATCCACATGACACAGCCTGAATCTGGGTGGTCCACAACTTATATAGATGAGGCACACGAAGTGTACATCCATACTAAATGCCATGTATCCCAATTTTTTTAATATATATATATATATAGAGAGAGAGATATATATAATTATTATAGTAAACTATATAATAATTAATATTAATAATTAATATATATATATACATAATTTAAAAATAAAACTATACACGTAATGTATCGGGAAATACACGCCGTGTTTGTTAAAAATGGAAAAAGAGAAGTACAACTTTTGGTCCGGTGCTTGGGGTGAGGTTCGAACCGACAATCGGCCATTCCGAATGGAAGCCCTCAACCACTAGAGAAAAGGTTGTACTGCTTCCCTTATTTATTGTTTATATATATTTAATGTAGACAACCTATACTACATGGGAAGAAGGAAATGCACGACGTGTGGTTTTTAATTATATAAGGAGGGGATGAAGTGGGGAGATTAGCCGAAGTCAAACCTGGGTCTTTCGGATCTAGGGCCGAGACTTTGCCAATGTGCCAACTTCACCCGCATGTAGTTCTTGATGTTTGAACCCATTTTCAATATAGTAAAGAAAAACATGGCACACACGACATTTATCAAAAGACACACTTTGTGGTTTTATTAAAAGGAAAAATGATGGAAATGGGGCGGTTGTCCGGATTCAAACCCGGGTCATTTGGAACAGGGTTACGACCCTAGCCAACCAACCTATCCCCATCATGGGATTTCTTATAAGCACATATATATATATAATATGAAAAATACCACACACACATGTAATAAAAAAACATGGGGATAAACAAGGAGTAACCCCATGCCAAAGGTAGACCGGGAGGATTCGAACCGGGGACAGCTCGGATAAACTCCAGCGACCTTACCATCGGCACCGACATCATCCCTATTTATTATTTAGTTAATAAATATTTTTATAATATTTAGAAAATAAATGAAAGGTAATAAGTACACACCGTGTATATAGGAGGTACACGGCGTGTGTCCTCTAGGTTGCCTCCCAGGAAGCGCTTTTGTTTTAGGTCATTGGCTCAACCTACTTACCTTTGCTTACCTGAGCTGTAGGGTGGAAAATGTTCCCACCATGTCGTCCATGTGATGGTAAGCTTTCAAACACTGTCTGTTCACATTGAATAGTTGACCATCCTCTCCATAAATTTTCACCGCTCCATGATGAAATACACGTACAACATGGAATGGTCCCGACCATCATGGCTTTAACTTCCCTAGAAATAATTGAAGATGAGAGTTAAAGAGAAGTCCTTGATCACTGGGTTGGGAAGATTTTCCTGAAATCATATTGTCATGAATGGATCTCATTTTCTCCATGTACATCTTGGCGTTTTCATACGCCTCTAATCTGATTTCATCAAGTTCCGACAGTTGGAAATTTCTCTTCTCTTCAGCTACCTTCAGATCAAAATTCAGGGCCTTAACAACCCAATAGGCTTTGTGTTCCAACTCTACTGGCAGATGGCATGGATTTCCATAGATGATACGGAATGGGGGAATTCCCAGTGGTGTTTTGAAAGTAGTCTGATATGCCCATAGAGCATCATCTGACTTTTTGGACCAGTCATTTCGTGAAGTGTTCCTTGTTTTTTCAGGATCTTCTTAAGATCACGGTTGGAGAGCTCCACTTTTCCATTGGACTGAGGATGATATGGTGTCCCCATCTGATGCTTTACTCCATACTTTGACAGTATTCCTCTCATCATTATGTTGTTGAAATGGGTCCCTCTATCGCTGATGAGTACTCGGGGAACTCCGAACCTGCTAAAAATATTTTTCTTTAAAAAGCTCATGAGTACCTTGGCTGTGCCATGAGTTGTAGCAGTGGCTTCCAACCACTTGGAGACGTAGTCGACACAGACCAGGATGTAAGTGTTCCCAAAAGATGGGGGAAAGGGACCCATGAAATCTATGCCCTAGATATAGAAAATATCAACCTTCAGGATGGGGTGATGGGGCATCTCAGCTCTACGTCCCATATTACTGGTTATCTGGCACCGATCGTAATAGGAAACAAAGGCCCGAGCATCTTTATTCATGGTGGTCCAGAAAAACCCAGACTACAGGATCTTCACTATCGTACAGTCAGGTCCATGATGTACTCCAACTAAGGATGCATGACATAACTCCAGGAAACCCTGAACTTCACTCTCCGGGATGCAACAACGAATCATCCCATCTCCATAGGATCAGAATAGCAGAGGATCTTCCCAGAAGTACTTCTTAACATCAGATAAAAATCTCTTCCTTTGCTAGAAGGAGAGTTCGGGATGAACGAAACCTGTAACTAGAAAATTAGCGATATCAGCATACCATATTCTAGGTGTTTCGTCGACCGAAAAGAGGTGCTCATTAGGGAAATCCTCCCTGATCTCCCGATATTATTCCTTCTCCAAATGAGGCAGATCTAGGCGGGAGAGATGGTCAGCAACAACGTTTTCACTCCCTTTCTTATCTCAGATCTCTAGATCAAATTCTTGTAAGAGGATTACCCAACAGATCAGTCGTGGATTTGCGTATTTTTTGTTCAGTAGGTACTTTAGTGCTGCATGGTCAGTATAAAAAATAACTTTATACAACACTAAGTAAGAATGAAACCTGTCAAACGCAAAAACCACTGCAAGAATCTCCTTTTCTGTGGTGGTGTAGTTGATTTGTGCCTCTTTGAGCATCCTGTTGGCATAATATATAGGTTAGAAAATCTGGTCCATCTACTGTTCCAAGAATTCTCCCACTGCATAGTTGCTGGCATCGCACATCACCTCAAATTGTTCCTCCCAGTTGGGAGAAATCATCACTGGAGCTTCCACCAGGCGCTACTTCAGATGCTCAAAAGCTATGACGCATGTCTTATCAAACTCAAATATGGTATCTGTGGTTAGAAGATTGGTGAGAGGTTGGGATATTTTTTAGAAGTCATGAACAAACCTCCTGTAAAAACTTACATGCCCTAGGAAGCTGCGGATGGCTCAGACGAAAGTCAAAATAGGTAGTCGTGAAATGACTTCAATCTTTTTCGGGTCCACCTCTATCGCCTTTGCTGAGATTTTGTGGCCAAGGACGATTCCATTTTTCACCATGAAATGACACTTTTCCCAGTTCAAAACTAGGTTAGTGTTTTCACATCATTCCAAAACTAGTTCCAGGTGCCGTAAACAAATGGTGAATGATTTTCCGTAAATGGAAAAATAATCCATGAATACCTCCAGGATTTGTTCCGCCATGTCATTGAAGATAGCCATCATACAGTGCTGGAAGGTGGCGGGGGCATTACACATGCCAAAAGACATCCTTCAGAAATAAAATGTACCATAGGGGAAAGTGAAGGTAATCTTCTTCTGATCCTATAGAGCAATGAAAATTTGGTTGTAGTCAGAAAAGCCATCGAGGAAACAATAAAATTTGTGCCCTTCTAGTTTCTCTAGCATCTGATCCATTAAGGGTAGGGGAAAATGATCTTTCCTCATGGAGTCATTCAGCTTCCTGTAATCTACACAGACTCTCCAGCCCATGACAGTGCGTGTGGGAATGAGATCATTTTTATCATTTGAAATCACAGTGATACCCCCCTTTTTGGGTACCACTTGGAGGATACTCACCCATGGACTATCCGAGATGGGATAGATGATTACTACATCCAATAATTTAATCACCTCCTTTTTTACAACTTCCTTTATGGGGGATTCAGGTGCTGTTGTGGTTGCTGAGACTGCTTGGCACCTTCTTCAAGTAGCACCTTGTGGGTGAAAATGGTAGGGATGATGCCCTTAAAATCAGTGACTGTCCACCCAAGAGAATTATTATACTATTTAAGAACTTGTAGAAGTGAATCTTCTTTCTCCTGTGATAGTTCTGCATTAAGTATAATAGGCTAAGTTTGATTGGGTTCTAAATACCCATACTTTAGAGAAGATGGAAGAGGCTTCAATTCGAGTTCAGGCGCCTTCAAAATCAAAGGCACAAGTGGTTGCACCTTGTCCTTTTCTAGACTATCAGGAACAAATTCACGTTTCCAATAGTGGCCACCCTGGCCTTCTAGGTATTATAGTTCCTCTGGCGCTTCTTCATCTGGAATGTCTAGAATAATAAAGTTATCTAAAGTAAAAGAATATACCAGATCATCCCCTTTTCTGCTCAAATGATCTTCCATGGTGGTTATAGCCTAATAGTCCTCATGCTTAGACAATAATGCATGCTTAACAGCCTTGAGGATATTGTAGGAGACTCGTTTGTCTCCTACCCGGAAAATTATCTCTCCCTAGTGCACGTTGATTAATACCTTCCCAGTTTCCAAGAAAGGTCTTCCAAGTATAAGTGGTGCCTCCTGGTTATCCTCCATGTCGAGGATGATGAAATCAGCAGGGAGGATAATCCTACCCACTTTGAACAGTACGTCCTCCAGTAGTCCCTTCGGATGTTTGATAGATCGATCAACAAGTTGAAGGGCTACTTGGGTAGGCTTCAAATCATTGAGACCAAGCTTCTTGAAAACTCTGAGGGGCATGAGATTCACGCTGGCCCCTAAGTCACATAGGGCCTTCCCAAACTCGCATGGTCTAATGGTACATGGAATAGTGAAACTACCTAGATCCTAGAGTTTGGGAGGAATTGAATACTGGAAAATTGTATAACACTCCTTGGTTAGGGTAATGGTTACCAGATCCTCCATTTTATTCTGTTGGAGAGTATTTCCTTCATTAATTTGGCATAAGTGGGCATCTGCATCAGTGCCTCTGCAAATGGAATATTTATGTGCAGTTTCTTGAACATGTCCATGAATTTTCTGAACTGGTGGTCCAGCTTCCTCTGCTTAAATATCTCTGGGAAGGGAAAGGAAGGTTCAAAGGGTTTGACAATCTCCTTCCCTTTATTTAGTGAAGCCTCCTTCTATAGGCTTTTAGATAAGGAGGGGTCGGTATTGGTACCTTCTCCATCAATAGAGGGTGTGGATGCACCTGGATATGCTGGTTGGTTCTGTTGAATCTCTTTTCCACTCCGGAGCATGACAACATGGGCCTCCTCCCTCGAGTTCTTCTCTGTGTTACCCGGTAGTGTAACAGGTTGCCTTCCTGAGAGTTGGTTCACCAACAGGCCAATTTGATTCTCCAGGCCTCGAATTGAAGCCTCTTGATTTTGGAACCTGGTCTCAGTAGTAGATATGAATTTTGTCATGAGATCCTCTAACCTTGGAGGTGTTCTCCTGCTGGGGTGGTTGTTGAGATAGTGGAGGTGGTGGTTGTCGTGGCTGCTGTGGGAGAGGGTTATGATACCCTTGATACTAATAAGGAACTTTCTGGGGCTGTTGCTGCCTCAAGTAATAATTTGGATAAGGTGGCTGATTGAAGGTGGGTGGTCACTAGGGTGGAGGATTCTGTTGTTGTTGGCCCCATCCTATGTTCTGTTGATCCCACCATGCCGGGTTCTAGTACTGCTGGTACTAGTTGGGCCCTCGATTTTGTGTAACATAACTCACCTCGCTCGTCGAAGGGCCTCCAACGAAACCTGAGAATTCTCCCATGATGTGCTTATTACCACATTCGATACACGCCAGATGGTTTTCTGCATGTACTTGGGACGTGCCCTTCAGATTGAGCGCGTCGATATTCTTAGACACAACATCCAACTGGGAAACTAGCATAGTTGTAACATCAATACTATTCATACCTCTTTTTTGTGTGCCCCACTTGGAATTCCACTGGAATCTATTGGAAGACATGTCTTCCATTAGTTCGAAGAGTTATTTGGGGGACTTCCTTATTACCGTACCTCCAGCAGCAACATCTATCATATACTTTGTATTTTTTGTCAACCCTCTGTAGAAGGTTTGGACTTGCATCCAAAGTGGGAGTCCATGGTGTGGACATTTTTACAACATCTCCTTAAAGTGCTCCCATAATTTGTATAATGACTCAACGTCATGCTGCTGAAAGTTATGTATTTCGTTTCGTAGCGTCACTGTCTTCGAGGGTGGGAAGTATTTGGACAGGAACGCCTGGGATAGCTCCCCCCGGATGAGGATGGATTTTTTTGACAATCATTTTATCCATTCTTTCGCCTTATACCTTTAGAGAGAAGGGGAAGAGGTGAAGACAGATAGCATCTGTGGACACTCTGTGGTAGCGGAAAGTGTCGTAGACCTCCATAAAATTAGAGAGATGGGAATTAGGATCCTTACTAGGCAATCTGTCAAATTAAACGGTATTCTGGATCAATTTTATGATAGCAGGCTTGATCTCAAAGTGTCGGGCTTGCACCGGTGGATGGGCGATGCCCGTGTTAGCTCCATGGATAGATTGCAGGTCGTACTCCATGAGAGTACGGTGGGGAGGTGGCTATTGAGGAAGGGGAACCAGTAGGTACTGTTGGTCTTGAGGAGCATAGTATAGCCCCTAACCTTGGTTGAAAAATGGCATCCGCTCTGGTTGGAATTTCTGGAGCTGCTGCGGGCTATATAGTGGAGAAAGTGGAGCTTGCTGGTTCTGATTGTCATCCGGACCTAAATGCTATCCAGATCCTTGGAAAACAATTGGATTTCCTTCCTCATTCTATGTCATGGGGTTGTTTTGATTTTGCTCGTCCATGAGTGCTCATTGGCACCTCAAAAATGTATGTTCGATCTCTGTGTTTGTTGGAAAAAATCCTGACAACTCTATGTTCTTGGAATGCGTGAGGTAACCACTCATACACCTAAAAGCCTGCACAAAAAAAAAACACCAAGCATAAACGAATAAAGAGAAAGATAAAATAAATGATATTATAAAATATATTTTTGTGAATTTTTAATTTTTATTTTCACTAAAATTTGATACAAACTTAACTTAGAACAAGAATAAAATTAACTCTAAATTCCCCGGCAACGACGCCAAAATTTGGTGAGTCGTTTCAGAAAAGGTATATTTTTGGTGTCCCAAATTATTTTTACCCTAACAAGTAAAGCATCAGTAAGGTGTCGATCCATAGGGAATTATGAAGTTATTTTATCTTGCTTAACATAGGTTGTATTTTTTTTTAGTGAAGGCTGCTGAATTTAGAGTCAATTTTTGTTGGTCGCATTGGATACAAAAAGAATATTTGGTTTTAAGTTTATTTTAACAAATTTCTTAATGAAATGAATGTAAAGGCGGGAAAACTGGTTTTTATCTAAATAAAGATAGAAATTCATTGGGGTTATGGATTTATGAGAAGTTTATTATTAAATCAGATTTCTTATGAGGTTGTGTTGTTCATAATAACCCAACACTCTGGGTTCAATTTGTAATAAAGTTTCTTTGGTCTGGTAAACTTTATATTTAGAGCTGAAGAAACTAACTCCTTGGTCTGGTAGTTAGTGTTTAACAAATATTCATCTGGCTTAGTTCATTTTGAGTCGACAAATACTTCCAATGGTCATGAAATTATTCATCAGTATTCTTCTTTTGAATCCCTGAATATTCTTCCCTTGGTTTGGTATAGAATTTCCAGTGATATGGAGAAGTGATTTAAGAAGAATAATAAGAGATTAATAGAACAAACACATTCATAGAAACTTAATTTAAATTAAAAATCATCATCTCCCACAACCCCAACACACTGGGTGTTTAGTTACACATAAAGAAAATGAAAAACACAAAGCTCTTAATACCTGATGAGATCATGCTTGAAACTTTGAGGATGGAATGACCCTTCGGTAGACGGAAGAATGGCGGTAGTATGGTGGTAGAGCTTCACTCCTTTGAACCTCCTAGATTTGCTCTATAATTTCTCTCCATACACCACCTTGAAACCGGAGGCCAAGGCCTCCTTTTTATAGAAAAATTAACTACATGACATGTAGAAAAAGTAAACACCATGTAATTTTGTCAACACATTTTTGCCTTTGTTTTCTCCACTGGTAGGTGGCCTAACACACCGTCTTTGACTTGGAACACGGCGCCGCCTGGTAGGTAGATATTCACGGCGCGTAGCATCACCATACATGGCATGTAGTCTCAGTTATCAGCCACCAACCACTTCTAGAAATGTGTACATGACATGTATCAGTGGAACATGGCATGTCTCCTTCAGCCGAACACATGGTCGTGTTTACTCTTCTCGTCTACCAATTTCTTCTAGAATGGTATACACGACGTGTATGGTGTGAACACGACGTGTATCGACTTTTGGTTACTTGGGCATGTACTTTCCTTGGCCAACCCATGTTTGAGCTTGAATGTACATGACATGTATATAAGTACACACCGTGTAGTTGTAAATTTTTTCTCAGTTCTCCTCTATTTTGTGTATTTGGCCATAAAACTCTTGAAAATGAACAAGATCACCAAAATCAAAGTATTTTTCCACTAAGTAGTAGGTATTTGGTGAAAACATTTTTTTATTTTCAATAAAGTGTACGAAAATGTATACCAAAATTAGGTGCATCATCATTCTAAGTTTTCCCATTCATAACTGAACGTGCAATAGAAAAACATACGTCGCATCTTTATGCATTTTATCCGGTTTATTAATTTATGTGATCACACAATAATCATGCATTAGCATAAAATAATAAACAATGCATAATGGAAAATAATACGATCCAACTAGTCTTGAGCATCTAATTATGATTGATCCATAATGGATCAATCTTGACCTAAGGGGTTCCATACCTGAATTGACTCGTGACTCATATTGTAGATCACCCTAGTGCAATGTACTCGGTTCTCGTCTAGCTTACCATCTCAAATTGGTGGGGTCTTCATCTTTGGAAATCATTTTCTAAATAAAAATATTCTCGCTTATAGGCGAGGGGATCTAGGGGTGTAATATACAATAGGTGCATTAGACATTCAAGCCCTTATACATATTTTAATTAAAATAATATGATGTGTAGATCATCATTTAACTACCTTTTTATTACAATCATCATAGACAATAAATAAATAATTTAATAACTAAATCCATACATGCATGGGTTGGTAACTAGCTCAAGACCAGTCAGTATAAAATAATGCGTAATAAAATAAAATAAGGATAAATTTAAATAGTATGAGGGTGTTTTAATAAATTAAATGAATTTATATAAATTCAAATAATTTATTTTATCTTTTTTAGCATTAATTTATTTTTAAATCCAAAAATTAAATTAAAACCATTAATTTAATTTAATTATAAAATTAAATTAATATTTTATATTCTTAAAATTTTAAAACAAAATTAATTTTAATTAATTTAATTTAAAAATAAATTAAAGTAATCAAATTAATTTTTTAATTTCAATCGGGCCCGAAAATTCCACCTCAACCCTTAGTGGATTGGTCCATAGCCCCATTAGCCCAGTTGGGCCTAGAAATCCCTGTGCAGGGGTATTTTGACCCCAATAGGCCTGAAAAGACCCGTTTCAGGTTGGGAAGACCTGTCCCGGCCATTTGAAGGGGAAAATTGGGTTCAGAAGGACCAGTGACAAGGTTACCTCACACCAAGGAGGAATCTAGATGGACTGCGGTTGATGGCGTGGATAGGCATGGTGGAAGGACCCAAAAAATGTGTTGGATCTGGAGATCTGTGGTGGATCAGTGCGACATGTTGATAAGCATCAGTAATGGGACCTTAGAATGAGGTAGAGGGTGGAAGATCGGTCTGTAGTGTCCCATGACGGTGCTCCTAGGAAGAGGCAGCGGTGGAGAGATCTTCCCATGGTGATGCTGCCAGGATCAGGAGGGGTGGTGAGCCTGACCTATAGAGGAGGCACCCAAGATGAAAGAGTCCTAGATCTCGTTAGCCGGACCTTCGTATGGGGGGTGGACCTTAGGTCGGCAGAGGCGGTGGTGTCGTGAGACACAAAGGATGATAGGGCCTTGTGGGTTAAGGGAAACAACAACACCTTGGTTCGGTCAGTGGCAAGGGTTCCCGATCTAGGAAGAGGGCTACTCGTGAATGAGAGAGAGATAGGGGTAGCTAGAGGGGTGTCTAGGGATAGGTGGCCGCTAGTGGAAGAGGGAGACTGCAGGTGATCCCTAGGTAAGGGAGGAGACCCGCATGGTCTCAGTATTGATTTTCATTTTTGTTGGTATGTGGACTAAAAGCTGACTGGACCCATGGGAGGATAAAATATATCCTCCCAACTCAAAGATATACCCAACAGATACTCAAAAAAAAATTGTTTATGAGAAAAATATAAAACCAATAAAATATGATATTATAATTTATTCTTCTCAATTATCAGGTCCTGACCGAAGGAGCTCCGGTTGTTGGATTATGACCGATACTTGGTCAGATTCTGGTATTTTTAAGAACTTGAATAAAATGATTATATTTATATAACATGTTCTTAAAAACAAAAATAATCCAAAAAACTTAAAATGAAGAATATCCATGGCGATCCATAAAAAAAATTTAGATGGTCGTAACTTGGACAACTGAAATCAGATTGCTATGCAGTCAAATTAATTGGAACTATTTTAATACCCTCTAATTAAATTTAATTTAATTAAATTTATATTTACTCAGAAATATCATGCATCACTCTGATATAAATTGAAGGCACCAGTGCACTCAGAAAAAGCTGGTGGGCTGGGAATTCAAAAAATTTCATCACCGAAGTGACGAAATATAATCGTCTTTGGAGATCTGGCCCTAGTACGATATGAGGATCCTATGTGATATTTTTAGATCAAAATAAAATAAAACAAATGAATACCTCATTCTAATATGATACACACAAGTCAGTCATAGATTTTTGATGTTTTTTACTCCAAGGATCTGACGTCAAATCCCTCCAGATCGTCTACACATGCTTCAAAAATCTACGCTCGTATCGTTCTTTAGATTCTGGGTGCCAGCACGGAGCATCGAGATTTAATTTTACACATCGACGATCACAATGAGTCTCTATATTTAATCCATGAAGATGAACTTGTATCATTTGCTCGATTGAGCAATTATCTCTCTAGGAAATAGGAAGAGATATAAGCTATCAATTCTCACAGAATGAATAGTCCATTGGGATGAGCCTCTCTTCACTTATATGGTGGATATACCTAATACCCGGTTAGGGTTCCTAACCCTATTTTTATAAACATCCACTTAATAAGTATTATAAATAATTATTTATGACAAGATAAACTGCTTCAAAAATATTATTTATATTTTATCACATACCTGTAATATATATCAAATATATTACATTATAAACCCGAGTCATTAACTTAACACGTAACTCCTAAAAATATTAAAAAAACTTGGAATATTATATTAATATCCATTCATATAATATTAATCCTTGTATTTACTTAATCACTTGTAAATACATGTAATAAATAAATTCAAACAAATTATTATTTACTTAAATAATAACGAATTTATTTACGATAGAACTTGGATGACACCTGAACCCCAAGGTGGGTCCCATTGAGTCCCATATTCCTATTCAATAGAATAGGTCAGATTCTCAAAGTTCTATTATGTGTGACCCTCTAGGACCTTATCTCAATAGTAGTTAATAACATTCACAGACCAAGAGTGGGGTCTATAAACTCATCAATTCCCCTAAATAGATAAGGAAAAGTCATAAGAACGACTACCAACCTACGGACACACACTGTGTAATATAATCTCTTTGTCATCAATATCTCATAAAACATGATGCACACTTGTGTCATCATCATTTACTTGCTTTATTATTTTTTATCTAATCAGAAAGACTTACCTTCGACTTCCATGGACATGGATTTATGAAGGTACTACCATCTTGATCAACTAAACCCAAGATATCTCTTCCTCAACTTAGAAGCAACAAATCCTATCTTGATCATTCAATCAATGTCATGACACCAATTATGCACCCATCACAAACTACCTCACCATGAATTTATTATCATGGTTTTCACCTTGCATAAAAATATGCAATTAAATGACATACATTGATAATGATCTCAAGTTAGGAGACCGTTACACATGTCCATAAATAAGAATAAACAATGACACCTGAAACATGTGGTGTTCCTATTGGAGGGTCTATCCTCATGATCTCAACTACTACAGATCACTAAGTACGAGATTCATGAGAAGAAGTATCAATGCTTATGATCCCCCAACACTTGATAGTCACACATCATCTATGTCCTGTAAGTATGACATATATGTACTATAGGATATTAATTTAAGATTATTTTATAGTATCTCTAGGTTCTCATTATAGCCTAGGATCTACCATAACCCTTTTATACGACATGTAATCTAAGGAAATTACCATAAATATACTGGATGTAAAAGTATCTACACTATTATATAAAGATAAACATATGTATATATAACAAACTTTATACATGTAGTGGTAATCAAAGTACATCACAAGTTGGGTCTAGGGAACCCATTTTCAATAGATAACTACTCTTAGGGTAGTAGAGCACCAAAAAACTAATCCACTTAATCAATTTCCTTTCCCCCGTGCCATAGTAACCAACCTAGTTATTTTTAATATGGTTTATTGGACCATATAAATTGGGAATTAACAACACCTCCTCATCAATGTCATAATTTTGGTCAAAAGGGGAATCTCAAGTATTATTGTGAAAATCCCTTGAAGTAAACTAATGATGATGTTTCTAATCTTCTATAGGCTTATCACGATCAACCAAGATGATATAATCATAGAAGTTCTCTCCCTCATAATTGAGGTAGTCAGGGTGAATCCTGAAACATCCTGACACCTCATCATGCATCACCTTAGCATGAGGGAATGAATCATTCTAGGGGAGTGGATCAATAACTTTTTAGAGCTGAACAAATTCTACCAAAAAAAGAAGCAGGTCCCTCAATAGCAATAAGTACTATTCTCATTGACTCTACCTTGATTCATGTTATGTTTGACACTGATGCTTCATATTCTTCTATTGTTTCTCGAGTGGTAAAGTTTCTAGTCTTTTCTATGGAAATGATGCCTCATGTTATGATCATTAAGACACCTCTCAAGAAATGAGATTGCATGGGATTTAAATAGTATATCGTGATTCATTTAAACTCAGTGTCATTTGTAAATAAAGTTATCAAATCCATAAAACTTATTTAAAGAAAAATATATTATAAAATCTTAGGATGTTATATTTTACCCCCTTATAATAATTTCACCCTTGAAATTACATCACTCTGATACAAAAAACTGATGACACTTCTACCTCATCACATCCCAAGGTTCCCAAGTAACTTCCTTAGATTTATGGTTTCTCTACCAAACTTTGGCTATGTGAGTGGTCTTATTTCACATCACTTTCTCTCTACAATCCATAATCTCCACCAATTTTTTCTCATAAGAAATATCATGATCCAATGGTACAACATCTTAGTTTAATACATGTGAAGGATCAAGTATTCACTTCCTCAAAATCTATACATGGAACACATCCTGAACTTAAGAGAGGTTTGATGGAAGCACAAAATGATAATACACCATCACTAATCGATCAAGAATCTCAAAATAGATGATATATCTAGGGATAAACTTCCCCTTATTTCAAAATTTCATAACCTTATTCCATGGAGATATCTATAAGAACACCTACTCTAAATCTTGCTGATAATTGGAAACATAAATTTTTTGTTGACTCTGAGCTGCTATGATGTGATACTGAATGGATATAACCTTACCTATCATTTCATCAACTATATTATGTCTCAATATCTTTGTTTCTCTAAATTTATCCCAAAAAATTGAAGTTCCTCACTTCCTACCAAAGAGGGATTCATAAGAAGTCATTTGAATGCTCGAATAAATGTTATTATTGTAAGAAAATTTCACCAAAGGAAGGTGTTGATCCCAATCAAATTTTAAATCCATAGAAAATGTTCTCAGTATATCTTATAGGTTTTGAATGGTCCTCTCAGATTGACTATCTATATAAGGATGATATATAGTACTTAAGTTCAACTATGTATTCAATTCTTGCTAAATACTTATCCTGAGTTTTTTTGTAAACCTCATATTCTAATTAGATACAATAGGATGTGGTACTCCATGCAAAATTACCACTTCCTTAATGTATATCCTAGAAATATTATCAAGTGAAAAATATTATTTGATGAAAATAAATTGTGTTGATTTTGTAAGGTGATCAACTACAACCCAAATAACATTATTCCCTTTAAATGTTTTGTGGAGTCCAATGGTGATATACGTTTTAATGTTTTCCCATTTACATTCTGGTATGACTAGTGGTTGTAACATCCCATTAAAATTTTCTCTCTTAAGACATAAATTTATAACATACTAGGCATTGAGATACATACTCTACAATATCCATTTTTTATGTTATCCCAATAGAAATACTCTTTCAAATATCTATACATCTTCATACTTACATGATAAATAGAGAATGATGAACTATGATCTTTATCCAATAACTCATTCTTTAACTAGTATAGTTTTTATGGGACATATACTCAGTTATTGATCCTTATCATTCCATTGCAATCATGGCTAAACTCAGGAACATTACACGCCTTCTTTTTTAGTTCCACATCTTCCTTCTATGCCTCCTTAATCATCACATGGATGGATGGTTGAACACTCATTTGAGAAAGATAAGATCTATCCCCTTATTTCATTATTTCAAGATCCATCTTATACAAATCCATATGTATTGGATATATTTCAATCCTTATATAAAAACTAGCAAAATATTTCTAACTCAAAGTATTAGCCAGCTTGTTCTCCTTACTAGGGTGGTAAGGTATTGAGCAGTCATAATATGTAATCAACTCCAACCATATACTTTAGTACATATTTAAATCTTTCTGTGTGAATATATACTTAAAGATTTTATAATCATTATATATATATATATATATATATATATATCATTTTTACCATAAAGATAATGTCTCCATATTTTTAATGTATAAATTACCACTGCGAACTCTAAATAATGTGTTGGGTAATTTTTCTCATGAATTTTTATGGGTGGGAAACATAATCTATAATCATGTAATTCTACATGAGGATGTATCCCAATATCTTCTATGATGCATAATTATAGATAAAAAACCTTTCTTGACTATAAGTTAGTGTGAACATAGATGCGATGACCAACCTTCTATTTATCTCCTTGAAAATTTCCTAACATTCATCAGTCAAAGGAAGTTAACTCACTTTAGTGTTAGCTTAGTGAGTGGACTAGATAGACAAGAGAAATTATTCATAAAGAATTGAAAATATTTAATCAATTCAAGAGAACTAAAAATATCATTCATAGTGGATGGTTTGGGGCCATGTTCAATGACTTCCATCTTTAAAGGATTTACTGATATACCCTCTATTGAGATTATATGAACCATGAATGAAACTTTATGTATCTATAATTCACAGTTTCTAAATTTGGAATACAAATTATCCTTCATAAATTTCTTCAATACAATCCTCAAATGATATTAATAATCTTCTTTTCTCTTGTAATATATAAGAATATCATTTATAATGACTATCACAAACTGATCAAAGTAATCTCTAATGACTCTATTCATTAAATCCATGATTATAACTATGGAATTTGTGAGTCCAAATAGAATCACTATAAATTCATAATTATCATACCTAATAAGTAAGTTTGTATTATGTATATCCTCCTCCCTATACTTTTATTAGTGATATCCAGAAAGAATTTCAATCTTTGAGAAGTATTGGGCTCTACGCAGTTGATCAAACAAGTCATTAATATAGTGTAAATGATACTTGTTATTGATAACGATCTTGTAAAGTTCTCAATGATTAATGAAAATACTCATTAATCCATTTTTTTCTTCACAAAAAGGATAGGTTCACCCCATGGTGACAAAATCAGGTGTATAAATCCATTTTCTAGATTCTCTTGATTCCACTTCTTCAATTCCTACAACTCAATCGGGAACATTCTATATAGAGTATTTGAAACATGTGTGTCACTAGGTATGAGTTCCCTTGAAAACTCAAATTCATGATTTGGGGTAGGACTAGGAATGAATTCAAGAAATACATCAACATATTCCCAAATGATATTCATATCTTCAATATGATTTTCTCACCAACCATTTGAGATAAATATCCCTTATGTATAGTAGTAAGACCCATACAACAAAAGTAATTTATATTGTAAGTTCATATTCATTATTGCGTCAAAAGATGATCATAGGTTGATTCATAATATCAAATATGTTATTATTATTCTAGAAATTAAATGGGATCTCTATATATAGACCTTATTAATGATCAAAATCACATCAAATTCCACTAAAGGATGATTAATAATATTTTCACAGGGAACATTATTACAAACATAAACAAGAAATGTCTAAATATGAAGTAGAGGATAAGTGTTCCATAACCATCATGATCCACTTCAACTATTAACAAAAACATATACCCTTCCTTATTCTATGATTTATCCCTTGGGTTAGATAATTTACTCGAATAATTCCCAAGTTCCCCATAAAAAAGGCATTGAACTATTAGGGTTAGCTTTAGATGAAATTCATTTTCCTCTGTTGACCTATTTATTGTTTCTCATAAATTAGTTACTTCATGTCCTTATTTTCCCCACATAAAACATATTTATATCCCTTTGAGATATTTCCATGGGTGATTATCCCCACATTATCAACATGTAGTAAGTTGAATATTCTTTCATCCATGGTCTTCATCAATTGAACTCCCATGAAAATATATTTTTTCCCTAATTAGGTGTGTCAAGAAACTCACTCAAGTTGAGGTTGTTAATAATATATTTATATATGTAGTTAAGTATAATCACAAATTTTCATATTAAAACTCCCATTTCATTTGGTTTCTCATGAGGAAAATTATTACATTTTTCATTACATTTAGTGTTAACATGATTCCTTTTGGTTCCTACCATTAACTAAAACCAAAATCATAGTATGAGAAATAATAATCATAGTGAGAAATCATATAATCATGAAAAATATTTCATATGATTTCTAAATCATGACACATTTTCAATCCATGAAATCTTCGATTTAATTTGGTCTATTCATGGTCATTATCTATTCAAAACCTTCATAATGGTTCATGTTGAAAATGTAAATTAACCCAAGCATATATCATGAGAGTGTATATCTAGGTGTGAATTATTATTCCCAGTCCTCATGACCCGGTGATGATTGAGTTAATACAAAATCTACTCCTTTTAGAGTTGTTACCCTTAGGTGCATTTGTGTCATAACCTCATCCACATTCCAGTATCCAAAAATGGATATATTTGATCGGAAAACCACACAATCTCTACTTTACCTGTAACGACCAAAAATTATATCAATGGAATTTATCCCTTATTATAGTAATTTCATATAGTATAAATCACATAAAATCACTTATAAACCATAATAAAAACTTTATAAATTAATAATTAATGAAATAAGAAGTCTTTCTAGATGTTAAGGAACCCATACCGATGAAATTTTAACTTGACCTTAGGAATAGTAAAATAACCCTTATGAATAGAATTCCACCCAAATGAATAGTAAACTCACCCATGAAAGTATAAATAAAATTTATTCATCTTATAAATTAAATTATGGTATAATTATATCATAGTCTAAGCAAACAAATGTTTAAAAATTATTAATTAAGTGTTTGCATTTTTATAAGTCATAAATATTTAATTACAATTTTATGATTAATTTTATAATTTAAAAAAAATATATTTTCATAAAATTTATTCATAAATTAATATTTTTATGTATTATTATTTTAAGATAATTTTATGATGCCTTAAGTATTTTTTTCAAGGTGTTATAAAATCAGTTATAATTTTAAAATCTGTATTTTCTAAGTAAATGATAATTTTAATTAAAAATTAAATTATTCATAGTTAGAAAATTATTTTCATAAAATGGAGTTAATTTTTGAATTCTAAATTTCTAAAAATAATTAAGTTTAATTTTTAGTATTTTTCTAAAATACTTGAATTTTTTATGAATAGTAAAATACGATAATTTGCGATAAAAGCTAAATACATGAATTATGGAGTCATAGATTATGTTTGGATGATGTAAGACCAAAATATCAAAATATAATTAATTATTTTAATATATTTAGTGATAATTATTAAACTATTCATAGTCTTGAGCCAAAATAATAAACTAATAAATATTATAATGAGAAAACACCCCTCTCCTCCAGTATAAATACCACTCGCCACCACCTCTTTTCCTCACACCTCTAAAGCTTTGAGACTTGTCCAAATTATGCCCAATACTCTTTCATATCCCCTACCCCATATATAGGATCTCTTGGTCTCATCAAAATACCAAAACCTTTTCATAAGGAGGTTCTCAAGGAGGAGAAATTCAAGAGGTAAATTCCTCTTTCTTTTCTTTTAATTTCTTTTCAAGTTCTTTTATATTTTTATTCAAACCTCACCTCCCCTCATCCAAATGGAATGATAAATCTAGTACCTTACATATACTATAATTATATCATGTTAATGGAAGATTAATCATTAAACTCCTCCCTCCATCTCTTTTATTCTAAAAATGAAATCGTTACCCATGATGTGTTAATTTATCAACATCATGGGTGATGCACTTTCATTTTCCATTAAAGTATTAAAGGATGTTAAAAAAACCATTATAATTGTTTAAAAATATTTAAAAATTTATTTTACAACCCTATTTATATTCTGGAACTAACATATATATATAATACTAAATGATAAAACAAAATAAGTTTGTTGTGATCAAAAAACCGCCAAAATTAACCTAAAATGATCATCATTAACTTTTATCTAATGATTCATCCTTATAACATATAAAAAAACATTAGAATATAATTTCAACTTCTATAAGATCATTATTAACATATAATAACAATTCTTGTATATTTATCCGCATTTTACACAAACTTCCATTTATGTGTACAAGTGAACTGATCATGAAAACTAAGAAAATGAACACTCCTGAACGATGAAATTAAACTCTATAACTCATCGAAAATACCATAAATGAAATTAATAAAACCATAATGAACAAAATTCATGTATAAAAGGGTTTTTTATTTGCTAATTAATGAATCTAATGTGATTATATAGGATATTATAGTGAATAAAGCATTCAGACATAAGGTAAGGGGAATTCTCAAACCCAACTCTCTTTCTTTGGGTTTTCCCTCTTTCACCCCATTTTTAGTATGGATATTAAATTAATTCTCCTTAAATATAATTTATTCATAATTATCTTATATTTTATATGATATAAATTTTACTAATCTGTTTTTATGATGAATGCAAAGATTTTTCCAAAAGTACTCTTCTTTCTAAAAACACATCATTTACTTCTTGTTAGATTGTTTCTTATTCACTAAAAATTGATGATTCTTATACCAAGTATGTTATTACCTATTTATTTTGGTAACCTAAAATTTTATTCATGAATGTATGCTTTATGAAATGAAACCCATTTGTTTCCATGATTAATCTTTTGTCTATGATTTATATACGTTCTATGTGGCATGCATGATAATATAAATGTTATGATGTGACAGGTGCACATAGAATTACATAGCACAAAGTAAATGTTATGATGTGATGTGTGATCCAATAATTATATATCACCCCAATTAATTGGGTAATTTGATGTATCTCATGATAAAAAGTGAAATATGCTTGAACGTGATTCTAGCTTTGTTCACAACTATGTGTGGTAGTTGACCACTAAGGCATGATGTTTCATTTTTATGCATTGCCACATTCCAAGCCTTTTATTAATTATTACTCTCATTATTATGATCCTATTAACATGTTATTATTATAATTATTATGAACACACTATGTTATATTTATTCATGTTCTTATCTATCCTCTTATTGGTCTTTTAGATCACCCCTTTCTCTGATGTATATCCTCAAGTGATTACTTATACTAAGGAGAACACAAGGGCCAATAAGAAGCTAGAGAAGATGGAATTAAATAATTTTTTATGTTTTATCTTGTAAATATTATGTATGGTCCTTATTTTCCTAAGACACTAAAACTTTGGATCCTGGTTGTTTAATTATTTTATGCTGTTTGTATATAAAATGATATAATAAGTTATGTAAGAAAAACAAGGGTCACTATATTACCAAAGCTCCAGGATGTTATCCTATACTTAAACTTATCCCCAGGGTTTTAAAAAAATTTATCTAATATTAATTTTCAAAAAATAACTAAACCCTACTCTGAAACTAACTGAGGTGACCCAAGCATAACATAAATAAATGTTACATCATTTTATATGAATATTCAATATATCGCATAATAATACATGCTCCCAAATCATAAAGGTTTAATATATTTAGAGACTAGATACACAATCATCTTATTTCCTTAAATATATTCAAAATATTCCACAAATTTCTTCTAAAATAGTACACTTCTTAGACATTCTCTACTTAAAACCTTTCTTTATAACCTAGGTAAAAAAAACATGAGAAATAGTGATCTCATTTTCTCAGTAAGGGTAAACATAAGAGATATCAATCAATAATCATAAGTGAGAATAATATAAGTATAAGTGTATGATAATATGATAATAAATTATATAAGTCATACCTAATCAATAAAATATATTTAATCATAAATCTTGACATAATAATTTTTCATAACAAAATACATAATTCATAAGAGTTTTAAATTATTAATAATCAATCATAAACAATGAGAACATATCATAAGAATAAGAAATAGGTCTGTGGTATATAAATAAGCATAAAAAATCATTTAATTATTTAAGGATCACTTCTAATACTATCATAGTGTATTGGGTTCACTCCCCATTCCATTATTTCCCTAGTTAGGGTTCACTCCCAAGAATACTATATTGTACAAAGTTTGTCACTGAATTGATTTCACTCCCCATTCCGGTCCATATTATATCATTAGATTTAAATCATTACTCAATGGATAGTAAGGATATATAATATCATGAAAACCCATAACATAATAAGAAACATACATATGTGTGCCATAATATCATAAAAACATTCATCATTTCATCATATCTTAACCTTTGGAAAGGAAATAAGTTTTATAAAAATTTCATTATTTCATCATAGAATGACCCGTATAAAAGAAACAAGTTTCATAAAAATTTCATCATAATGTAATCATAATTCATCTAGGGAAAGAAAATTGATGGTATCATTAGATCATATCCCCCATGAAACCTAATAAACATCAAAGGATGTTAACATAGATGATAAATACCTTTATACATTCATTCAAACATTTCTTAAAAAATAGGGGCAATATTATTTTCCTTTGGTAACTTTAAGACTTAAAATTTACAGAATAATAAGAAAAATAATTTCTTTTAAATTAATGATAGAAAATTATAAAATAATATTCAAATAAATGAAATATTATGACAGTGAGAAAATCTGTTCATGCGGTAAACGTTAAAACAAAGATTCCTCTCACACTTTTTTTTTGTAAAAAGTAAAAAATAACGAATTTGGAAAATATTATAAAAATTAAATTTTAAAACTTAGAAAACAATTTTAAATATGGTTGAAAATTAAAATAAAAAATCATTATATCATATAATATAACAATCTTGAAAACATTTCAAATAACATATACATGGGAGAAAATGTTCTCTGAACAAAGTGGAAATAAGGTCAGTTTTTATTAAAAACAATTATCGATCATTTTAAGTATTCAAGAGATGAAAATAGTAATGTTACTTAAGAATTATAGGAATAACTATAGGAGAATGAAATATATCAAGTTTAAAGGATAATATCCATATAATTTCCTTCAACATAAATTTATCATAGGCAATCTTGAAAAGAAATGAAATTTTAACATAATCCCTTACCTCAAGTCTTTCTTTGCTTTATATGTGTTCAAAACTCTAGTATAATAAATAAATATATTATATATATATATAATAAAACCATATATATATATATATTACAATATATCATTCCTTTATAAATTTCAATTATCCCTTTATTAATAATTCTTCATTAAAATCATTATTCGGGTGAAAACTAGTTCATTTTCCATGCATGTTTTGGTTTGATGTTTCCTTTCCTTTAAACTCAGTCATGGTTTCACAATTTCAAAAATATTAATCATGAAATAAGTATCATATTTAATAATTATATAAAATTTTATAAACATTCATAGAAATCAATGTTAAAAAATGAATTACATCACTTTTTGAAGGTGATAGTCCACACATACGCACAAGTGATGTTTTCACTTTTCAATGAACAGAAAAAAGAAAGATATATAATCACTCAACTTTAAAGAATAATAATTATATCATAAATATAATATATATTTAATTTAATCCATCCTTATTACTATTCATGTAAATAGGAAATGAAAAATGAATCACATCACTTTGTGGATGTGGTAGTCCACACTTATGCATAAGCAACATTATTGTTTTCCAATGGATAGGAAAAATATATAAAATTGATATAAAATTAATATAAAAACATATTATTATAGTTAAAATAATTATTATATAATTTTATTAAGTTTATATACCATTTTTATGAGGTTTAAGAATAAAAAAAATGTGAAAAAGATTGGTAATAATATATACCTCTTCTTCAAGCATCCTCTTTTAAATAGAACATTAAGGATTATTGGATAGGTATTTTGGGAATAGAAACACATATAGGTCATGGATATGGATTTTGGGAGAGTATTTGGGTATATATTTTGGGATATAAAGGTCTCTAGTGGTGTGGATAAGATAAGATATGATGCTCCATTTTATAAGTCATGTGGGTGGAAAACTTATAAATACTTGAAAATTTATTATATAATATATGTATTACTTAGGTCATGTGGCTAAAAAGTTTCAATTATTAGAATATATTAATTAAAATTTCTAAATAACACAAACTAATAAAATTAAATAAAGTTTTTTGTCTTATTTTAAACCTTATCTCCCAAGCTAACCCCTCTTTTAACCCTTTTCACTCTTACCTTGGTAGCAATTTTTTTTACAACAGTAACTATTAATTATGGAAAACATTAAATTGAACATATTAAATTATATTAATTATTATGATTAAAAATATTTAATCCATTTTATATAATTTAATTTCAATAAGTGGAAAAAAAATATTTTGACATAAGTGCGCAAAACGCTACAAAAAACTATTTTTAGAAAAATGCATTTTAAGATTAAAATAGAATTTATTATTGTTCCTTTCCTGGTAAAAACCATTATATGAATGATAATATATTTGATTAAATATATTATATATAAATTTATTTAAAATCATTCATAAATATATATTTATTTTATTTATTAAGATAAAAACTCACTACGTACATAAAAACATTTTTTTTAGAAAAACATCTCCTTTTACCTTTAAATGATTTTATTTTCATTTATAAAAAATTGATAACAAATGAATTCATTTTCTAGAGGTATAATTAATAATTTTTCATAATTTATTTGGTCCTATTCATACTTTAAAATCCAATGGATAGACTATATATGTCACATTTAATAATAACATTTCTATAGTATATCACAGTTCCTTTAAAATTGAAGTTTCATGTAAAGTAAGATATAAAGGAAATAAAACCTATTTAAATAGAAATATATCATAAAATATTAGGAAGTTACACACTTTTAAACTATTTTAGTTCAAACATCAATGACCAAATGAGATGTTATAATCATTTCTCATGCCTATATGAAAGTGGGAGAAAATTGTTATATATTTTTTCATCAATCTATCGAGAAAAATTCAGAATCATAATGATATTTGGGTGATTGTAGGCTGACTCATAAAGTAAACACACATCATTATATTTTGGGAGAAAAATATGGTAGAAGAGTTGGAAAATCTCTACATCTGATAAGTGGTGAGATTTCATGGGGTAGCAGTTTGTATTGTCTCTAATTGAGACCATAGATTTACCATACATTTTTAGTAGTACTTTTAACAATACCTTGAAACCATTTTGACCATGAGTATCAAATACCATCCTCAAAAGGATATCTAGTTTGAGAATTCGATTTTAACATTGGAATATATTCTTAGAGATCACATAATCGACTTTGGTGGATCATTGGAGAACCATTTTCATTTGATAGAATTTTCTTAAACTATGATACACATGAACCTATATAAAGCATTATATGATCATCCAAATCACTCTCTTCTTTTTTGGGTAGAGAATGGAAAAAATTTACTAATTGGACCAATCTTGGTGTGCAAGACTACTGAGAAAATACAAATGATTAGAAAAAGGATAGTGATAGATTAGAGATATCAAAAATATTATACAGATCATCATCACTACCCTTATATTTTTATGTGATTGATTATATATTCTTACGAGTTTCTCCACAGCTAGGGAATCGTCATTTGGGTAAGTAAGAGAAACCGACCCCTCAATATATTAGACCTTTTGAAATTGTTGAATGTATTGATGAGGTTTATTATTGGTTATCTCTACCACCAAGATTCAGTTATGTTTATAATGATTTATATATCTCACAATTAAATAAGTATTAGTTTGACCCTACCCATGTGATTATTTGGGACAATGTTACTCTGGAGCCTCATGCGACATTTGTGCACACCCTAATTCATATTATGGTAATACATGATAAGATATTTCTAGGAAAATGTATATCTATGGTGAAAGTATTGTGGAAACATGGTCTTATAAAAGAGGATACTTGAGAACAATAAAAGTATATGCTAGAATCTTGGTTATAGTTTTTACAAAACACTGAAAACATCCACCTTTTTTAGGATATAAATCCCATTGGGGGGGGGGGGATGTGACACCTCTGGTTTGAGGTGAATTTATAATTAATACTATAATTTTAAGTTATGAAAGAGATTATATTTATTTTATGAATTTACGTAGATTTTTTTATGTTTTGGAAGATTTTTGGAGGCTACATGGTTTGTGCACTATTAGGGGAAATCGTGCATAATTTACAAGTAACTGTTTGAACTCGAGAATTTTTATATAGTGGAAATTTTAATGGTTTTACAAATCGTGCAGCCAAAACATTAATTCATGAGTATCATCCAAGAGTACTCTCATGATTGGTATTCCATTTTTCAAATTTTGAAGTCAAAACATTCATGTAATTAACTGGGCTTTAAAAATTAGATTTTAAACCCATTTACTTCCCCTAATCCCTCATTATTATCCTCTTGGAAATGGTTCTTGAACATTAAACATACATTGGGATATTTTAGTGATTTTATTCCCTATGGAAGCTAATTTCATCGAATCTTAGAGAATTGGAATTGGGAAATTAGAGGTAAGTGTTCTGCTTCTATTCCCCCTCCATGATCATCTCATTCTATCTTGGAAGGAACCCTATACTAGGGATTCCATTCCAGGTCTATGGAATAAGATGAGTTTTAATTATAATCTTCTTTTAATCCATTATAAGGATGGTGAGGAGATCCCAGATCTGTGTGATCATGGTAAGATTCTTTGAGACTATAAAGCCTTGAAATTTTTGTGTAAAACCACTTTGGAGTTGGCAGCACTATGGTGGAGGTGGTTTTGTTGTAGTGATACTATGGTTTTGAGGCCATGTCGCATAGGAAGGGGCTGTGATGTAGTAGTATTGTCTCTTATTGTTTATTCTATAACCTTTGTTGTGGAGGTTTATTCAAGGAGGTTGGGCCATGATGAGTTTAACCATGCCACATAAACTTCTCCTCATCAGTTATAGATAGTATCTTCATCCATTTTAGTATTTAGGATTTATGGATTTAAATGATTAGTTTCATATTTGATTTGGGGTAGTCATTTCAGGAATTTAAGTGGCTTTAATGACGGGTTTTCATATGGATTTATCCCCTATAAATATCAATTTACCCTATTCATTTTGGAATCATTCCAGAGTTTCGAAGGGATATAATGATGAATCCATGACGTAATACTCTTTTTTACATCATAGATGTCAACTTATGGTACTCTATATTCCACAATACTCTTTTTTGTGCCTTGGTGTTTCACTGATAGTGCTCTCTACGCCATAGTTGTTCTTTATGCATTGTGGTGGTCTCTACCAGCACACTTTCACTACAGCTCTTCATCATGCGCTATAATGATCCTTTTACTATGTACCTCTATACTATAGTGGTCCACTCTATGTATTGGGGGCTGTTTTTAGTACACATCCATTATACAGTTCCCTTATTGCACTGTGGTTCCTTTTATGTCCTTATTAGGAGCCTTGTTCTTTCATCACTGTTCTGGGAGTGACGTTCTTTTCTTTGTCCAATCAGACTTAAAGACATCCATTAACGATGATCAACTTTGGGTAAGTATTGGTTCTACCATTATGATTATTTCTTCTCTTCCTTGCTCTATAACCCATATCATGTTGGATTGGAACTAGTTCTAGGAGTTCTTGGACTACAAGATGTTTCAGTTGGGTGCGAGCAAGATTTGGGTGATGAAACCATTAATGAACCTTGGAGTACTTCATAAAAAATATTGAGGTATGAAGTCACTTCCCTTTTGGTTCTCTCATATACATTTTTTCCTTGGTATAATTATTTTTTTGACAAACCTCAATGATTGTTCTTGATTCTAATTACATGCATGTGTGTAGCCCATGAGACATGTTTATGATGCTTGATGCCATGAGAATTATATGTAGCTTGCTTGACCATGCTTGACGTTGATCACATGTATATATTTTGATACATTATCATGATGATATTCTATGATTTCCTTGTATTCTATACCTCATTATGTATGTTACCATGTGTTGGAGTTATTGTTCTTGGTACTCGAAATATGTGGCAGCTGTAACATGATTTTCCCTTAGAGGGCGAGTGTTCACAACTTGTGATGATGGAGATGATGGACTTGAGAATAGGGTGGAGATACGATGATTCCATGGGATTCCATGTTTTAGGATAAACTTTATTCCTAGTAGATTACAAGTACCAGTTTACTCGATTCCATGTGAAATGCTGAGTAACACGACTACTCGATGCCTATTTGATGTTGAGTAGAATGATATACTTAACACCTAGGGAATTTGGAGTAGAATGTACGCATGATTACATGAGGATGTCAAGTCACTAGTTCACTATACATGTGGATATCTCTAGTTACTTACGACATATCCTCATTTATCCTTCTGGAATGGATCCAAAGTATGTACGACCAGGGGTTTGTGTGGACTTGGTTAGCGCATAAGTGCTCAGTATGTGATTTTATGTTTTTATGCTTGTTTTAACATTTATTATTATCATGGAATACACTTGTTACACTTAATGAACATTTTTTAAGGATGCATTGGTGGTGTCCTATTGGGTTTTATTACTCACACCTTTCATACCAATCTTGATGCATGTGCAGAATTCATGAATAGGGATTCAAGTAAGGGAAAGGGACCCATGGATGTCAGCTGAGTATTGGAGCATAAATTTGGTGGCATATCGGGACAGACTTCAGATGGCTCTATAATTATTTTTTATTTTATTTTATTTACTTTTACTTAGAATTTGGTTTGTCTTGATACACTAAGATCCCAATTTATTTATTTGTATGACATGTGCACCATCTTTTTAGTTTTCTACATGTTACTCTAATTATTTATTTATATTGTAATTGTTTATATTATTTGTGTATAGAAATGTCATGATACTAGGGTATAGTCTAACCATTAATGACATTGAACCCTAATTTCTATTTGGTAGCCTATACAGGAGGAACAAATGGGATCATGTGACACTCTGGATCGGACCCGGTGGTTTGGGTCAAGGTGTTACAAAAATGGAACCAAAGAAATTTTCTTCCTTTCTTTTGATTAATATGAGATGTAACATCCTGTTATCGATCTAATAGGTACGTCTTTTACCTTGTTGTGGTTTTTCCTTTTTTTAATGGGTAGGGTTGAGAATTAATTGAGAGGATACCTATAATGGTGAAGTTATAGATTTGTTGGACTTTCAACTTTAACTGGCTGTTTCTATAGGATGTAGTAGAGTTACATGCCATGTAACTAGGTTATATGCCCTGTAATGGTCTCAAAGTGCATACCGTGAGAAGGTTCATGTTGTGAGAATATTCATACCATGAAAGGTTACATGATGTGACAATCCTTTACACATCATGAGTCATTTAACAAATGGGTTTTCATTCAAAGTGACATGTTTTTCAGTGGTTATGAAACTTAACTATTTCATGATGTGTAATACCCTGAATTCGGTTTTTAAATAGGCATATAAACCAATATACCTATTTTAGATCCTCTCCAAATTCATCTACTACAACCCAAATCCTTCCCTAGGTGATATTGGATCTCTCAAATCCTTTCAGATCATTTCTTTTGGTGTTCAATCACCATTGCTCTTGCCATGTGATTCTTGGGTATGAATTATCCCTCATTATTTGTCTTTATCTCTTTATACTTCTTTAGGATTTCAAAATATTATCCTGAAATTGATGTATCTATGATCTGTGGTGTTGGATCTCATTTCTAGGTCGAGTTTCAAGGTCTTATACACCTTTTTTCTCGTTGACGGGTTCTGTTATGAGTGTTTAATTTCAGGAGAAAGGTAGGTGATTATATCCCATTTGGCCAAATTGATTAACCTTGAACTTCTTTTTTTTACTTAAACTGTTGATTTAAATTCAATTTATCAAACTTTATTTCAATTTATTTATTAAAACCCAATTCCACTGAATTGAGATATTTGAAATGGTTTTTGCATGAAAATTGGGAAAACCCTTAATTCCATTAAATTTGGGTTTGTTTATGGAAATTGGTTGATTTAAATTGTTTAATTTAAATTATAGATTTTATGGAAACTATTTCAATTAAATTGTTGAATTTAATTATGGATATGGATTTTGAAATTGATGGAATTGGTTTTTAATTGATTTAAAACTTTCGAAAATGGCATAAAAAGTTTTGATAGAAACCCAGTGGTTTTATCTTATTAAAGAGGCATGTTTTTTTATTAATTTTTTTTTGGTTTTAAATAGAAAATTGGAATTTAAATGGGGGAATGGTATTTAATTTTATTTTAAGTAGTCTTAAAATAAATTTCCCATCATTGATTGTGTAAGAGAACATGAAAGCCTTAGGTAGTTTGTGAGTTATTTAGACACATTCTATGCTTATACAACATTCTAAAACATAAATATAGTAGGGCACATCCCTTATGTGATGGTGAAGTTGTCTTTGTCCAGTGTCAGAGGGAAGTGTGTATAAAAATATTGTTGTGATCACTTATAGAGTGTGGATTCCTATGCCCTGGAACTTTCATACCTATTTGACAGATGACCATGTTGCTCGCTTGGTTTTGGTGAGTTGTGTCCTTAGGGACTTGGACTAATTTTCCTCTATTTTGGTACTTGGGTTATAACACTTTGGTATTTAATGCATGTTTTACTTCTGGTACATTACTCCCAATGTATTTTATTTTTTTATTCATACTTTGTTGTTTCATTTTTTTACTTACACAATGTTTTTGGAAAAACCTTTCCCACCTTCAGTTTTTATGATTCTTGGTGATAGTTTCCAACCCATAGGGATCAAGAATACCCTTTGGGATATGTATGGACCAGCTCAATTATCAGGTTACCAGGGTAAATGGTTTGGTTTGTGACAAAGTGGTATCAGAGTCAGGTTGATATTTTGTCTTAAATTTAGTATGAATTTGTGAAATCATGTCGGGACTTATGAGGTAGTTGAGATTGAGTTCCTAGAAAGCTCTCACCACAATAAAACTTAAGTCACCAGGTGTGGTTAGGGAAAGTTTTCTTGTGGATTAGTTCTATTATTTTCCCTATTTTTATTTGGATAGAGTGGAATCGAAATCAGGTTGTTCCATCTATTTTGAATAATTTCCCTTGTTGATTAGTTTGATTGTTAATATAATGTCTTCTTTATTGTCTATTGATGTTGTGTAGCATCATGACTCTGAGAAGATGTGAAAATTGAATCCAGGAAGAGGATACTACTAAAACTCAACCAGTTAATCCTATTGTAGATCCAAATATGGTTGATGTGATCATTCATATAGTCCTAACTCTAGGATAGGCACCACCTCCAGTCCCTGTTTAGGATCCAGTTGTGGATCCACAGGGGGACATTCTTCAAAATAGTTCTCAAGAGTTCATTTTATAGAAGATAACAATTTTCAGAGGATCCACGGATCCTAAACTTTATAAGGAATGGTTGAGAAGGATAAACTGTTGGTTTGAGTTCTTGGAGACATCATACGAGATTAAGGTGAAGTGTGCCACCTTCGTGCTGGAAAGACCGAGCAGGAGATTGTGGGACATGATGGTGACGACAAAGAAATATGAGGGATTAGAGTGGAAATTCTTAAAAGGCTATTTTCATCGACCAATTATATCTAGAATCAATGGTGTTGGCTAAGGTTGTAAATTTTTTCAAGCTTGAGAAGGTTGAAAAAACTGTGACTGAGTATTCAAATCACCTTTATGAACTTGTGTAGTTTGCACCTGAGATTTTATCTAATGAAAGGATGGAGGCTCAATGGTTTGAGTTGGGACTTTGACCAGATGTCTGGTCTTATTTTTTCTTTCTAAATCTACGCACTTATGCTGATGTGATGGATAGGGTGATGATGATTGATATAGACATGGATGGAAAGTCAGGGTTGATGGGATTTCCTTTTTCTCCCAGTGTCAACGTTAGTTCCTTAAAGGTAAAGTTGAAGTGTGATGATTCTCATGGAAGTTATCAATGACAGGGTCATTCTAGACCTTCTATAATTCCAATATGAAGTTCCTTGATTTAGTATTTTTGTGGAAAGACAGAAAATTCTAGGAGGGTTTTCACTAAGGCACCAAAGAACTGTAGCTCCTATAGACATTTAGGACACTTATAGAGATTATTTGATATTTTCTATACTTTTTATAGTGGTACAGGATCATAATCTCCTCCTAAAACTATGGGGAAATCAGATTCTTCACTTATAAAAGGATTCCATCCATGGGCATCCAGAATAAAGCTACTTCATGTAGTGGAAGAGTCTCTAGAGGAAGCAGACATGGGTCCAGAAACTGTGATAGGTACCATTACTATAGATTCATCATTAGTGACTACTCTATTTGATATTGGTGTATCTCATTTATTTATTTCAACCTGTATTATTAATCTACTAAATCATCCTATGGATATTTTATCTTATACAATGAATATTCCTACACCCTTTATAACAAAGAGAGAGTGAGTTCTTTGTAGTCCCACTTGTGCCTTCTCTATATCATATGCCGAGATTGCTTTTAGTTTTCTAGTATTCAACATGAAACCCCTTGATGTAATTTTCAGAATGGATTGGCTCATTTCTATTAAAGCACAAATTGATTGTTATCTTCGACGAGTCTACCTTACCACACACAGTGGTGTGTCTCTTGTCTTTCAAGGAGAATGGGACCCAAGGTCGAGTAGAGATAAAACTTATTATCCAGATATTGGGAAATTAATATCAATGTTTTATTTTGATCTGAAGCAAGAATATTTGAGCGGTGATCTCCCTCCATTTATCATCAAGTGTTCCGATGTGTTTCCTTCTTACTTCTATGGTTTTCTATCAGTAAGGGAGGTTGAATTTTCCATTAACATAATATCTGGTACTCAACTAGTTTCTATTCCCTATTACTACATGGATCTAGTTGAAATGAAAGAGATGAAGTCCCAATTGTACGATCATCTTAAGAAAGTATTTATACATCCAAGTTTTTCACCTTGGGTGACATCAGTTCTCTTAACTAAGAAATCATATGGTTCTCTTCACTTATGTGTTGATTATTAAAAGCTAAATCAAGTTTCTATGAAGAGAAAGTATCTGTTTCCATGGATTTATGATCTATTTCATCATTTTAAATGGTTGAAGTGGTTTTCAAAGATCAACCTTCAATCTGGTTACCATCAGTTGAGGATAAAATAATCTAACATTCAGAAAACTACTTTTAGAATAAGGTACGGCCAATGAGTACCTTGTTATGTTGTTTTGGATAAAAAGTGATCCTGCATTTCTCATGTATTTGATGAACATGGTTTTTCAAGAGTATCTAGATACCATTGTGGTAGTCTTTATGGGTGAAATCCTTATTTACTCAAAATATGAGGAGGATCATGTGCACCATTTGAGAAAATTTTTGAGTTTTCTGAGAAATCATCAACCATATTCCATGCTTTCAAAGTGTGATTTCTGGATTTGGAAAGTTAAATTCATGGGACATGTAGTGTCTAAAAGGGTATATCAACTGATCTTGAGAAGGTGAATGCTGTTATGACTTCGAAGAAACTAGATAATGTTTTCAAGATTTGGAGCTTCTTAGGCTTATCCGAATATTATCACCAGTTCGTGAATGACTTTTCAAAGTTGGATTCTCCGATTACTGCTCTAACTCAAAAGGGGTGAAGTTTGATTGGAATGATAAATGTCAAAATTAATTTTTTGAGACAAAATGTCTTTTGAATATTACGCTAGTGTTAACTCTTCTAGAGGTTGGTTAGGTCTATGTGGTGTTTTGTGATGGATCCATTTTAGGCTTGGGATGTGTTTTTATATAGGGAGATCATGTAGTTGCTTATGGATCTCATCAGCTTATCCCACACAAGAAGAATTATCCCACCCATGACCTTGAACTTTTAGCTGTGATGTACTCACTTAAGAGTTTGTGGAATTAACTTTATGAAGAAAGCTTTACCATTTTTTCAGACCACAAGATCTTGAGTTAGATCTTCTCTCAAAAATATTTGAATCTCCTCCAGAGGCATTGGGTGGAATACCTAAAGTCTTTTGATTTCGACATCACCTATACCCCAGGGAAAAGTAATGTTGTTGCATATGCATTGAGTTGGAAATGTCTAACCTAGGTAGTGAAATAATCTTCAGAAGAGTGGAATTTGATGGCTCTCTTTGTACAGTTGTACATTGAAGTTTAAGAGAAAGGGGATGGAGTTTCTTTAGTTAACATTCAGTTGACATCATCTCTTATCAAGATAATTATTTAGGATCAACATCTTGATGATGAATTCTATAGAATTAGAGACTCTCTTTATGGTGGGGAGATAGTTTTCCAATGGTCATTCTCTAAAGAGGGTGTTCTATGTTATCAGAATCGCTTCGTTGTGCCGTTAGCAGCAAGGAAGGTTGTGATGGGGGAATGTCATAATTCCCAGTGGTATATACACCTAGAAAACACTAAGATGTTCTATGATATGTGGTGGTAGTTCTGATATCCAGGTATGATGTGGGCATTGATGAGTTTGTTTATCATTATTATACATTTCAGAAGGTGAATCCCAAGAACCAAAAACCTTCGAGTTTACTTCATCCACTTCCAGTCCCTACTTGGAAGTGGGATAAAACTTATATGAAATGTTTGGTTGGGTTATATCCTACCCAGAGAAAGAATATTGTAATATGGTTTGTGATCAACTATCTAACCAATTCAGATCACTTCATACCCATTCATGATACAACCAAAGTTGAGGAGTTGGGAAATCTCTATGTGAAAGAGATTGTTTGTTTTCACAGAGTTCAATATTCTGTAGTATCTGATAGAAATCCTTAGTTCACTTATCACTTTTGGAGAGGCCTTCAAGAGGCACTGATATCTCAGGTCTATTTGTGCATAATCTACCATCCACAGTCAGATGGATAGAAAAAGAGAGATATACAGATTATTGAGGATATTCTTTGTGCTTATGTTCTTGACTTTGGTGGGGATTGGGATGATCACTTGGGGCTGGTTGAGTTTTCTTATAACAACTGAAACTAGTCTATGATTATAATGGAACCTTTTGAGGCCTTTTATGAATGACCTTGTAATTCTCTATTGTATTGGTCATAGATTGGAAAAATTTCCTTGGTTAGACCAATTTTGGTGCAAGAGATGACATTAATGATTTAGTTAATTCATTAGAGAATTTTGATGGTACAAAACCAATATAAGTCTTATATTGATCATCATCATAGAACTTTGGAGTTCTCAGTTGGTGACTAGGTGTTCTTGAAAGTTTCACCTTGGTTAGTTCATCGACAGCTTGGGAGTAAAGGGAAACCTTCTCTTCATTTTGTGGGACCTTTTGAGGTTGTTGATTAGGTGGGGAAAGTGTCATACCAGTTAGCACTTCCACTACAACTAATGTCGATACATAACATATTCCATGTGTCGTAGCTCTGAAAGTATTTAGCTAATCCACCTCATGTTTTTATATAGAGTGATCTTGATATTAAAACTGGTTTATCTTTGACTGAGTGTTCAATCAGGATAGTTGATTCTGAAACCAAGGTACTTCGTGGTAGGATGGTACGTTTGTTTTGTGTGCTATGGCAGCATGCTTTTGATAATCATGAGATGTGGGAACATGAGGCACTGATGATAGAGCAGTGGCCTCATCTTTTTGGCAAGGAATCTTCTTCATAGGCTTTCTGGGGACATAAAGTTTTTATGGTGGGGAGGTTGTAATATCTCGTTACCAATTTGGAAGGTACGTCTTTAACCTCGTTGTGTTTTTTTTAATTTTTTTTGACTGGGTAGGGTTGAGAATGAATTGTGAGGATACCTATAATGGTGAATTCAGATATTTTTTAGACTCTCAGCTCTAACTGGCCATTTCTACAGACTACAGTAGAGTTACACATCATGTAACTAGGTTGAATGCTATGTAATGGTCTCTAGGTGCATACTGCTAGAAGGTTCATTTCGTGAGAAGATTCATAACATGAAAATTTACATTATGTGATGGTCCATTACACATTTTGAGTAATTTAAAGAAAAGTTTCTCATTCAAAGTGACTCATTTTTTGATAGTTATGAAACTTAACTATTTCACGTTGTGTAATAGGATTACACGTCGTGTAATACCCCGAATGTAGTTTTTAAATAGATATCATGACAAATATATCTATTTTGGATCCTCTCCAAATTTATATCCCTCGGTCCAAATCCTTCCCCAAGCAATCTTGGAGCTCTCCAACCCTTTCGGATCCTTTCATTCAATGTTTGATCGCCATTGCGCTTGCAGTGTGATTCCTAGGTAAGCATTCTTTCTCGTTCTTCATCTTTATCTCTTTCTCCTCTTTTTGGGATTTCAAAATATCATAATGAAATTGATGGATCTATGATTCGTGGTGTTGGATATCATTTCTAGGTTGAGTTTTGAGGTCTTTTACACCTTCATTCTCATTTATGGGTTCCATTACAAGTGTTTATTTTTAGTAGAAAGGTAGGTGATTTTGCTCCATTTGAAAAAATTTGATTAACCTTGAATTTCTTGTTTTACATCAATTGTTGACTTAAATTCAATTTCTAAAACATTATTTCAATTGATTTATTAAAATCCAATTCCAATTAATTGGGATATTTGAAATGGTTTTGGCCTGAAAACTGGGAAAACCCCCAATTCCCTTGAATTCGGGTGTGTTTATGGAAATTAGTTGATTTAAATTGTTCAATTTAAATTGTAGATTTTATGGACACTATTTCAATTAAAATTTTGAATTTAATTATAGAAATGGATTGTGAAATTGATAGAATTAGTTTTAAATTTATTTCAAACTTGTGAAAATGGATTAATTTTTTTTGATAGAAACCCAATGGTTTTATCTTGTTAAAGAGGCATGTTTTTTGTATTAAAACCTATTTTGGTTTTAAATGGAAAATTGGAATTTAAAATGGGGGAATGGGATTTAATTTTATTTTAAGTGGTCTTAAAATAAATTTCCCATCATTGATTTTGTATGATCATATGAAATCCTTAGGTATTTTTTGAGTTATTTGGACACACTCTATGCTTATACAATATTCTAAAACAAAAATGTAGTAGGTCACATCCCTGATGGGATGGTGAAGAGTCATATTTGGTCAGTGCCAGAGGGATTTGTGTATACAAATATTTTCGTGATCACTTAGAGAGTGTGGATTCCTATAGCTTGGAACTTTCATACCTATTTGGCAGATGACCATGTTTCTCTCTTGTTTTATATTTGAGATATAAATATATTCCAATGTTGTTGAACTACTTTACATGCCATATGAATTTATGTAAACTATTTTATATAAATTTCTTATTTAATCCTTTATTTTAGAAATATTCCATAACTTGTAAAGCCTTTAATTAAATTATTTTTCCATTATTTGAATTATATAGCATGATTTTCTTTAAAATATGCTTTGAAATGACAAAACTATTTATTTAAAATTGAAATCATTACTTTGGTTAATCTATTGTTGTCATCTAATATGCAATACTTGGTGAGAACCTACTGAGATTTTTTATCTCACACCCTACTTGTGACTTTGGGTGTTTATAGATTATCTTCTTTCAAGTTTGAGTAAGGGGAAAGGAACTATTGAAGGTGTATCCATCTTTTGAACCTTAGTTTTAGTGAGTCGTGTCCTTAGGGTCTCATGATTTTTTCCCTCTATTTTGGTACTTGGGTTGTAACACTTTGGGATTTAATGCCTATTTTACTTCTGGTACATTAATCCCAATGGAGTTTCTTCTGTTATGCATACTCTCTTGTTTCTCTTTTACTTCTGCAGTGTTTGTGGAACAACCATTCCCACTTTCAGTTTGTATGATTCTAGGTGCTAGTAATTGACCTATAGGGAATGGAAATGCCTTTTGGGACATGTCAGGACCAACTCAATTATTAGGTTACCAGGGTACCCGGTATGGTTCGTGACATGATACATGGTAGAAAGGAGATAGGATATGTTGGACTAGGGTAGGGGAGTTACCATGTTTCTGGCCAGGTCATGTGTAATGGACCTCTGAGTTACCATTGACGAGATTACTGTTATAGTTTTATAGTATTTTTAGGTGCATTCATGCATTAAGAGTATACACATAGGATCAAATGTCTTATATATAATTACTATTGTGATGAATACTAATTATTTAATTAAATGTCTTGAATTGTACTATATATTCGAAATAGACTTGTATTTTCTATTATGTGATATATCTATTTACTTTTTTTTGTGATATATCTGTGATGAAATTAATTAGTTGAATCCAACCATGTTGTTATGTTTGTATATATATGACTTTGACTAACATTAAAGGATGATAACTTGAGTTAGTGCTAGGAGGGATATACCTTGGGTTTCATCTATCCTCTTAGGGAAACCTTTATGTGATCACATAGACTAGTTATCATTTGTCTTGAATGTTCTAAATGTTTTCCATTATTATTACCGAATATGATTCCTCATAGAATATTGATGAGAATACCAGCTAATGTGGGTTTGGGTTCTCCCACAAGGTAGGATTCCCCTATTACACCATATGTTGTGTAATAGGGTGAATCAGATAATTCTACAACACCTTCTCCAGTAACACCAGTTGTAGGACCACTTAATCCGGGAGTCCTTACACTAGTTCTTTCCTAGAAAAAAGGGGTTTTGAGGTCTATTGTCAACTATGACAGAGACTTTGAGCTTCAAAATCCTCCTTCTTTTTATATAATTGGAAGACCATAGGATGTAGAAGTCTAGATAGACATCATAAAGTGTGTATTTGACCTCTTCAAGACACCTAAGGACCAAAAAATGAATCTTACTATGTTCATGCTTCAAAGACCAATCAGGAGGTGATGGGGAATGATGGGACATACTGGTTTACATGAGGGACTCAACTGGGATACTTTCAATAACCTTTTCTTTGAGGGGTTCTTCTCAAACACGCTGAAGCTTGACTAAGTTTAGGAGTTCATGGAGCTACAACAGGGTTCCATGATAGTGTCTTCATAATCTATTCATTTTACTGAGATTCTCCACTTTTCTCCTCTTAAATCTAGAAATGAGTCTCATAAGGCTAATAAGTTTGAGATTGTACTTCAACATGATATTAGATGACATGTTTGTAGTTTCTACCTAGCAACATACCCATAAATTTTGTGCAAGGCCTTAACTATTGAGAAGGTCTTGGAGGAAGATAAAATAGTTGGTCTTATTCTAACCTTCAGTGCTTAGGTGGGTGGACCTCCTAATACTGTGATGAGTACCTATTTTGGTAACAAGAAGATGAAGATTGAGGATATAAAATAGAGTAGTGGTATGTAGGTAGAGTAGATCATGGCTTTATCACCCCCTTCAATGGTGATCAATAGTGCTTTAATCATGGAATGACCGAGCACTACTATAGGGTCTGCACAACACCCCATAGTTGGTGTTAGAAATGTGGAAAGATGAGGCATCTCCAATAGTTATGCTCTAGATCTATGGGGATAGGGTTCCATGGGGGATTGAGGTAGATTCAGTTAGGGAATCATGGATTTGTCCAGGGTCCTCATCAATAGGCCCAAAATACAAGGACTCCCGAAAGTTATGTGCCTTAGGGACAAGGTCACAAAGCTAAGGTAGGCTCTGTTTATGCAGTGGATCATACTACCTTAGATGGAATAGAGGGATGGTCTACTATATAAGGTATGATATTGATCATATCTACTTTATCTACTATCTTGATTGATACTGGTGATTCCCATTCCTTCATATCTACACAAGTTGTTACTAGACTTGAATTATCAGTCTTGTTTTCTTCTGAGTTACTTTCCCTTGATATACTATTAGGCATGAAAGTTTACTATCTTCATCGATGCCCAAAGTTACCTATATTAGTTACTGGATATGGACATATTTGGAACTTTTTGATTCTAGAGATGATGAGCTTCGATGTGATTCTTATCATGGGCCTGATGACCTGTTTATGAGCTCACATTGATTGCTATCAAAGATGAGCATTGTTTACATCACCCAAGGGAGATAAGTTCTTGATGAGTAGAGAATAGGAGTTGGGAGAAGGTATAGTTTTTCTAGACTATTGTAAAAATTGGTTCCCTATACCCAAATTAAATAGTACTTTTCAATTACCATATCATGTTTACGGTGAGTTATGCATGATGTAAACTTACCATAATAGAATTAATATTTCTATATTCACTATTTACATGGTAATGTACATAGGTTATTTATCATATTAAAAGGTCATAGCAGTTCCTCGACTATAATGAGAACCATGAGATATTGTGACATAAATCTTAAAAATGTGTTTGATATTCCAGATACATCATGCTGACTGGACACAGATTATGTGTGACTATCAGGTTCTGGGGGCTCGTAAGCATTGAGACTTGTTCCCATGAAGTTCACACTTGGTGATCTTGAGTAGATGAGATCATTAGGAATGACCCACAAATTAGAACACCACATATTTCAAGTGTCATTAGTAGTTCCTATATGTGAATATGTGTAATGGTCTTCTAAATTGAGATTATTATTAGTGTATATTATTTGATCATGTACTTTGATGTAATAAAAATTCTATGAAATTGAAGTTATAGAGAGGGAACTTACGTCGGGTTGTATAACATTTATTTAATAATCAAGAAATAATTTTTTACTTCTGAAAGGAAGTGATATCTTAGACCTAGTTGATCAGGATGGTAGTACCTTCCCTAAATCCATGGCCATAGTAGAAGAAGGTAAGTATATATTGTTAGGTTGACAAATAATAAATAAATAAATGACGATGAAACAAAGTGTTCATTCTACTTTAGGTGATATCTTAAGGCAAAGAGATTATATTACACACCGTGTGTTCATAAGAAAGTTTGTAATGCTTTGAATTTTCCTTAACTCTTTAGGGACCATGATGGGTTACTAGACTCTAATATTGGTCTGTGAATGGTATTCACTACTATCAAGATAAGGTCCTAGAGTGTCACACATTTAGCATATTCAAAATTCTTGCCTATTCTGATGAATAAGAGTATAGGAAATGGTAGTACCCACCACTGGGGTCCAAGTTAATGTTTGAGAATATATGATCAACATGAAATAAATAAATCCATATTATTTGAGTTTAGAAAAATTGGTACTGAATTTATTTACTAAACGTAATTATAAGTTTTAAAGTAAATACAAGGGAAAATATTATATGAATGAATATTATTTTTTGTAACACCCCAAAGTTTTGAAAATAAATATTGAATGCATGAAATGTTGAGTCCCTACAAAACAACTCATTTTATAGTCTAGCTGTTAAACACAAATTTGCCTCTTCTATGTTTTGAATTTCAAAAAACGGCCATCTAGAGTTGTGATCAGTAAGTCATTTGGAGTCTGATAGAACCAACTTGATTTTTGGTGAATAGTAGAATACCCTTATGAATAGTAATATGAATAGTAATATGACCCTTATGAATAGTAAATATTAATAATATTTTTTTCTTAATGTTACTAGATAATTAGGTCTTAATTAATTTTTCAATGTGATATAAAACTAATTATACCTTTAAAATTGTTATTTTTCGAAATAACTATGATTTTAATTAAAAATTTAATTAATAATATTTAGAAAATTATTTTTAAAAAATGGAGTTCATTTTTGAACTCTACAAGTCAAAAAATGGTTAGGGTGAATTTTTGGGATTTTTCTGAAATTCTTGATTTTTTGATGAATAGTGAAATACAGTAAAATACCGTATATACAAATTATCAGTTAAATACACTATTTATGACATCATGAGTGATGTAAATCCACTTGTTTAGAACTCACATGAAATTATTATTATTAGGGGTAACATGAAACAATACTATTGGTTGTCTTAAGGAAATTTATAAAATAATGAATAAAATATTCAAAATTCACTCTTCTCCTCCACTATAAAACCCCCTCACTTCCTCTTCTATTTACTCATCTAAGCCTTGAATATCCATAACTTTCTGCCCAAATACCCTTTACTAGTCACTCCCCATGTCCAAGAAGCTATTGGTCTTTCCAAAAGACCAAAACCACTTCCCTTAAAGAGATTCTCAAGGAGGTGGATTCAAGAGGTTAATTCACATTTTATAACCTTTGTGGATGACAAAGTTTCGTTCTTCAATTTATCTTTAAATAGTGGTCATGAAATCATTTTTATGGTTTATAAATACTATAATATATGTATTATAACCTATTTAATATTCAATAACTATTATATGTACATAATATTAAATCATATGACCAAACTAGTTCCTAATATTCTAATACTGCTAAAATAATCTAAGTGATTATCATTAATATTTCATCTAATTATTCATCCTAATTACATGTAAAAAAATGATATAAATGACAATTAACACCTATTTAAGTTCATAAATAATATTTAAATTCAATTTTTCAGATTTACATCCATTCCACATGAACTCCATTACATAAAAACAAGTGAACCGATTATGAAAATCAAGAAAACGAACACTCCAGAACAACAAAATTCAATCTTATAACTAATAAATAAGGACATAATGAACTTAATAAAATCATTATAAACTAAATAAATGTATAATATGTTCTTAATTAAGTTATTAATAAGTCTAATTTCATATTACAAGATCTTAAGTTCAAGAGAGGAACACATTCAGACTTAAGGTAGGGGTTTTCTACCCGAACCTCCATTTTAATTCGGGTTACTGTTATTGTCTACTTACCTCAATTAAATTCATATTTATTAATATTTACTCCTAATATATTATCTTATAATGCTACATATATGTTTACCAACCATAATTATAATTTCACTCTTGAGGATTTATATGTTTTAAAAGGATCTTTCAAAAATTCTTCCTGAAATACAAGGCCGATTCAAGGGAATTTCTCAAATTCTTACCTATTTTCAAGGACACTCTATAGTCTGTTTCTAGAAACAATTATCTTTATAAAATATCTAATTTTATTATGAAAATACTATATTAATAAAATTTTGGTTTTATACAAATACTTTTTCCAAAAGAACTCTTCTTTCAAAATAAATGAGTATTTATCTTAAGAATTACTTAAGGATTTTATAAGAGTATTTTCATCTGTTTCAACACTCTTTGTTGATTATTATGTATTATTTGGATTAATAATTTATGATTTCATCTACCATATTTAATTTTATAGTTTATTACTAGTTTTATTGTGGATGTGCTATCCTAAAACCATTCACCAAATTTACTCCGAATAGTTAGTGTTTAAGTTTAATGTTCAGGGAAAGTTATTTACATTTCATATGTTAGTTTCAATATGATTGTATATATTGTTTATGTTTATCCCCAATCATATGAGTAATGAATTGGACTTATTATGTGATGGTTGGGGCCCGCTATATCCCCTCGATTCATTGGTCTGTCTCATGAGACAAATAGACATGGACTTGGCCGAGGCCTTGCCCATTTTTGAGATATGGTTTTGGCCGAGGCCTTAATAATTTTAGATGTCTTGGCCGAGGTCTTGATGGTATATTTCATATTTTCTGGAATATTCACTTCCCTCATTATGAATCTAGTAATTGAAATTTCATGTTCTTATTCAAATAGTATAATACTCATGATTATGTTTTATTATGGATTTATTTACTCAGCTCATATTCCTTCCATAATGTGTTCAAGTTTATTATTTGTAAAAGCATATGTTTCAATTATTCACCATGCCTAATTTTTATGTTTATGATATATTCTTCTTTATTTCTTACTCTTACTAAGAATTTTAGCTCACCCCTTTCTTATGTTTCCTTTTCCCAGGATATGAAGAAGTAAGTTATGGGTGACTTACATGCATAATCTATGAGGCATGGATGTTTCTAATGGAATAATTAAGTGATGTTTTTCATTTCATGATGTAATTTTGAACTTATATATGTATATTGTTTCCAAATATACTAAATTATTCATTCCTTTGGGAAACTACTTTTTTGTAATCATGTTAATGTAATTTAATAAGGTACCAGCTCTGGGAAACTGGGGTCAGGTCTTTATAGTTGGTATCAGGGGAAGTTTAGTAGACAACTTGGAAACTAGATTTAGAAAATATAGATTAGGGAACAAATCCCTAAGATATTATTTGAGGATAAAAATACAAGAACACCCTATTATTTTGGTAAGGAATATATTATGTGTATTTTTCTAGCAAATACAACCATGTCTGGACACTACAAGTAGATGTGGTTTTGGCACAGATGTATCTAGAAGTGAAAAATTTGACAAGGATTTTTAGGATTGACCCAGGGTATCCTAGTACATGACAATGAGACTTACTGCGCACCGGGTTTAACACTCTTGGGGGATATTTTTAGGATAATTAACATTTTATTTACAAGCCATTATGAAGTATTTAAATGTAAATTTTTCCTCAAAGAAACCATTTTTGTGATTATGGGGTTAGCCATGCATAAGATTTCAATTTATGCTAAGTATTTTTCTAAGTTAAGATTATACATTATGATTCATAACCTAATATAGTGTGTGAAATTATCTATAAATGGCACCTAGTGGAAGAAATGGAAACCACATGAACACGCGTATCCCATGTAGGGATTTCCCTCTAACGCAAGATAATGATGTTGGCTCTGGTACTATGACTGGTGCAGAGCAGCTTATAACTATACTGGGAAAACTTACTCAAGTTATGAATAATAACCTTACCTTTATGGAGCATCTGAATCCACCACATGGAGGATATTTTTTTAGATTTCTTTATGCGAAAATAGCCTCCATCATTCAATAGGACTACGAACCCATTTGTAGCTAACCAGTGGATAAGTTCCCTAGAGAAGATATTTCTCGCTTTGGTATGTAATGAAAGAAAGAAGTTCATCATGGTAGTTTATCATCTATTAGGAGATGCATATCAGTGGTGGTCATTAATCCAAAACACAAAGGATGAGGTAGAGATAGAAGAGATGGAATGGGGGGAATTTAAGAAAATCATCCTAGAGAAATACTTTCCTCATGAACAGCAAGCGAATATGGAAAGGAAGTTTCTTAATTTGAGGAAAAAGGAAGATGATAATGTTTCAAATTATGAAGCTAACTTCAAAAGGTTAGCAAGACATGCTGTGGACTACATATAAATCCAAGGAGAAAAATTGATCGATTCTTTTATGGCCAAAATCCATTCCTCTGGCGGGCACTGGTCTCCTAAAGTTTTTCATCATATGAGGATATAGTTTCATGTGATATAAAGATAGAAAAGAAATTATGTAAGTATTATGATTTTAAGGGAAATCAAGAGAATAAGAGAGCCGCAGAAAACTCTGGGAAAGGAAATAAGGAAATAGGGAAGAAGGGAAGAGTTGAATTTCTACCCTGTGAAAATTATGGAAGGAAACACCCTGGTGCCTGCTTAAAATGAAAAGGAGTATGCTAAAAATATGGACAAAAATTCCATCTTGCTGTTGATTGTAAGGGGAAGAAAGAAGCTATTAATTTTTAATGCTATAATTGTCGGGAGATGGGACACTATGCTAATGATTGTCCGAAGTATCAAGGAAACATACCATAGAAAAGGCCAAGGGAGCAGGGACAAGCTTATGAGATCACAACTACTGATATTAAAGTTTCTAATGATGTGATGGCAGGTAATTTAATCATTTCCTCAAACTTATCCAATGATTTATTTGATTCTGTATCATCTCATTATTTCATATATTCACAGTTTTCCAAGAAAATTAGATATTTCCAATTTGATTTATTAAGGGAGTTTTCAATCAAAACTCCTAAGGGAAGTATCATTGCAACAAAGTTGTGTCATAAAATCCCCATTATGGCATATAAACATGCTTTATCTGCTGATTTTATTTTCATACCCATGATTGACTTTGATATAATCCTTGGTATGGATTGGCTTTTTAACCATGATGCAAAAATTTATTGCAATAGGAAGTAGGTTACAATTTCTGAGGATGATTTGGAATCCCTTATCTTTAGGGTAGAAACATCACCCCATGATTCTCATCTAGATCCACCCCTAGTAGCTATGATGAATTCAATTATTAGGGAGGAATGGAATGCAATAACTATGGGTTAGGAAAAGATTGTTCAAATATAGGATGTACCTATTGTGCAAGAATATGTTGATGTCTTTGTATAAGATTTACCTAGACATCCTCCAGAGTGGGAAATTGAGTTTTCCATTGAAATAATTCATGGTTCAAGGACCATATCAAAGACCCCTTATAGAATGGACACTATGGAATTAGTGGAATTGAAGAAACAACTAGAGGAATTAAGTGATAAAGGATTTATTCTCTCTAGTGTTTCTCTAGGGGGAGCCCTTGTTCTTTTTGTTAAGAAGAAATATGGATCCATGAGGTTGTGCATTGACTATAGGGAGATCAATGCTATAAAAATAAATAACAAGTATTCCCTACCTCTCATTGATGATTTATTTGATCAACTTCATGGAGATCAACATTTTTTGAAGATTGAACTTCGATCTGGATATCATCAGTGAAAGACCCCAGAACACCCTAAGAGGGGAGGGGTGAATTAGGGTGTCAAATTTTTCTTTTTAAAGTTGTGTATCTTGTTCCCATGTTAGTAGAAACTTGTTAAATCTATCAAACAACTGAAAGTAGCGAGATGACACAACACTTTTACTTGGTTCACCAAAAAGGGCTACATCCAAGGAGAATACACCAAAAATGTGTCTGTCGTACCTAAATACACTAATATTTACTAGTTTTAGGATTACAAGATTTGGTCACAGTCACTTTGTGCCAAGAACACTACCTTTACAAAGTATTAGGGATAGCTCGCTGCATCCCTCAGATCACTTCACTTGAATCCCCCTAGCTCACTGCCTTGAGAGAAGCCAAACTCAGTTTATCGACTTGAGGGTATCTTCAATAGATTTTCATTGAAGTATTTTTCTTTGTTCAGCATAAGACACTTCTTGCATCAAATACTTGAAATGATGCACTTGAAAGCACTAATTCACTAGACCAGATAATCAGAACAAGCAAACAGGTTACACTGACGATTGCACGCAACACGTACCCTTTGCGCGCAAGATCTCACTTTTGCACGCAATATTTTCTTTTTGCACGTAAAATATTTCACGAAACAACACCCTTTACACGCAAAATTCTCTTTTATGCACAACCTCAAATTTTAGGTGCAACTTCGGATTTTTCATGCAGCATTAACTTTTACACACAACCTCAATTTTTATGCGTAGTAACCCCTTTTACGTGAAACTACCTTTTCGTGCAACTTTAACATGCATCAGAACTTTTATCTTCTCTAAGTCTTCCACCATACTGAATGAGGAGTTTCACCTCTTATTTATATGAGTCGTTGACCCCCACACGCAAAACCTTCCATGTCGCACAAAATATTCATTCTGCGCATAATCCTTTTTCACACATGAACCATTTTTCACGCACAACTCCAAATTTCTCACACACCTCATGCCTTTTCAATTTTTCAGCGTTATGATCCCGAAACACCTTTTTCCTGAGAAAACTAACCTTCTTTCACTATTGTGCGCAAAACCAAATTAGCTCTCAATCCATGTTTTTCACACACCACTCCAATATTTTGTGCAGCTCGTGCCTTTGCCATTTTTCGGCGATCTGATCTCGAAACATGACTTGCACGTAAGTTTTCAACACACCTACCCTTTTGCGCGCAAGTTCCTTTTCCAAACACACATTTTCCCATTTATCGATTTTTGGGCCCAAAAATTTGGAAAACACTGGGAAATGACGCCTCCTTAAACATTGTTGTCTGCATGAACTATATGATCACTTTACTAGAAAACATTCTAAACTTACAATGAGGATTGAAAATAAACACAAACCATACTCTAATTCTTGCATAGAACGGACATGGTTCCAACAATCAATTGCTTGTAAGGAAGGAAGAAATTCCAAATATAGTATTTCGATCCAGGTATGGGCATTACGAGTTTACAATAATGCCTTTTGGATTGACTAATGCACCCTCTATTTTCAGGGATCTAATTAATAGAGTTTTCAAGGAATATATTGATGGATTTTTGGTGGTGTTTATTGATGATATCTTGGTATACTGTAAAATATATGAATATCATGAAAATCACTTGCAAACTATTATGAAGACTCTTAAAAGAAATTAATTATATGGGAAGTTTAGCAAGTGTGAATTTTGGCTTCAATCAGTTTCCTTTCTGGGCCACATTATCTATAAAGATAGAATATCCATTGATCCTGCAAAGAAAAAGGCTGTAAAAGAATAGCCTACTCCAACAAACATAACTGATGTATGCAGTTTTATTGGTTTAACAGGTTATTATCAGTGTTTTGTTCAGAACTTCACCCATTTAGCTAACCCAATGACCAAGCTTACACATAAAGGGGTTAAGTTCATATGGACAAAGTAATGTGAGTACTACTTTGAAGATTTGGAGAGGAGATTAGTGAATGCTCCGATCCTAACCCTATGATCGGGGAATGATGGGTTTGTGATCTATAGTGATGCATCAAAGAAAGGACTTGGTTGTTTCCTTATGAAGAATGATAGATTTATTTCCTATTCATCAAGGCAGTTAAAAATTCATGAACAAAACTATCCCACACATGATTTTGAGTTTGTAGTGGTAATATTTGCTCTGAAGATATGAATACATTATATCTATGGTAAAAAATGTGATATATATATTCGAATTAAAAGAGTCTAAAGTATATATTCTCATAGAAAGAACTCAACATGAGGCAATGAAGATGAATTTAACTACTCAAGTATTTTGATTTTACTATACACTACCACCCAGGAAAGGAAAAGAAGGTAGCTGATGCATTGAGTAGGAAGGATCATGGGGTTCTCAACAAAATGAGGATTAACAGCGATCCTTTGTACATGTATCTAGTAAGGATGGATATGAGAATTATCAAAGAAGGTGAAACATCAATACTTTTTCATTTGGTTTCCCAACCATATTTATTATAAAGGATTAAAAGTTCTCGGCCTGATGATGAGAACCTGCAAAAGAAAATTAATGTTGTGAAAGAGGGGAAGTTGGATGACTTCGTATGTGAAGATGGAATTCTGAAATTTGGGAAGAGGCTTTGTCTTCCAGCTATACCTAAGAAAAAAATTGAGTTATTGGATGATGTCTATAGTTTTAATTTCTCTATATATCTAGGTAGCACTAAGATGTATAGATATTTGAAGGAACATTTCTAGTGGGATAACATGAAGATAGAAATTGCGGATTATGTATCAATATTTTAAGTCTATTAGTAAGTGAAGGTCGAAAGGCAACATCCAAAAGGATTCATGAAACCTCTACCTATTCATACGTGGAAATGTGATGATGTCACCATGGATTTTGTCACTAGATTACCCAAAACTCCAAGGAAGAATGATGCAATATGGGTAATTGTTGATTGACTTATGAAATATTCAAATTTCCTCGTTATAAGGGAGGATTTTCCACTAGAGTGGCTAACAAGAATCTATATCAATGAAGTTGTGAGACTTTATGGAGAACATCTCTTAATTGTGTCTGGTCATGACCCATGATTTACTTTGAAATTCTAGAAAAAATTTCAGAAAGCGTTGGATACTGAACTTCAATTGAGTACTGCTTACCGCCCACAAACTGACAGAAAATCAGATAGAATGATCCAAACCATAGAGGACATGTTGAGATCATGATCAATTAACTTGCAAGGTATTTGGGATCAATGCTTACCTTTAGTAGAGTTTTCCTATGATAAAATTTTCTACTCAAGTATTCAAATGGCGCCATATGAAGCATTGTATGGAAAGAGATATCGTACACCAACTTGTTGGGATGAAGTTGGTGAAAGGAAGCTTGTGGGTCAAAAGCTTGTGGAGGAAACAACAAAAATGGTAAATAATATTCAATGTTATATAAAAATAGCACAAAATAGACAAAAGATCTATGCTGATAATCAACGGAAAGATCTGGAATTTCAAGTGGGTGATCACATTTTCTTGGAAGTATCTCCATGGAAGAGTGTTATAAGATTTGAGAAGAAAGGGAAACTAAGCTCTAGGTACATTGAGTCTTTTTTAATTCTGGAGAGAATTGGAGCTGTTGTATATTGTTTGGCTATGATTCCTAGCCTATCCAAAATACACAATGTGTTCCATGTCTCATTGCTGAGGAAGTACATGACAGACCCAACGCATGTACTCACTTATGAAGGTATACAGTTGGAACCTGACATATCTTACTGTGAAGAGCCTATCCAGATTCTAGACACTAAAGAAAAAGGGTTGAGGAATTGGATAAATATTCTGGTAAAGATACTTTGGAGGAATCATAAAATCTAAGAGGAAACATGAGATCCTGAGGAGCTTATGAGGAAGAACTACCCAAATATTTTTGTGAGGTAACATTCTGTGAATTTAGAGGAGAAAATTTTTGTAAGGCGGGGTGAATGTAACACCCCAAAGTTTTGAAAATAAATATTTAATGCATGAAACAATTCATCCCTACAAAACAACCCATTTTATAATCTATCCATTAAACCCAACTTTTCCTCTTCTATGTTTGTAATTTTTAAAAACATTCATCTGGAGTTGTGATCAGTAAGTTATTTGGAGTCTGATAGAACCAACTTGATTTTTAGTGAATAGTAACATAACCTTATGAATAGTAATATTAATAGTAATATGACCCTTATGAATATTAAATAATAATATTATCTTATTTTATTAATGTTACAAGATAATGAGGTCTTAATTAATTTTTCAATGTGATATAAAACTAATTATACCTTTAAAATTGTTATTTTTCGAATTAACTATGATTTTAATTAAAAATTAAATTAATAATATTTAGAAAATTATCTTTGAAAAATTGAGTTCATTTTTTAATTATACACATCGAAAAATTGTCAGAGCGATTTTTTAGGTTTTTTTTTGAAATTCTTAAATTTTTGATGAATAATGAAATACGGTAAAATACCATATATACAAATTATCAGTTAAATACACTGTTTATGACATCATGAGTGATGTAAGTGCACTTAGTTAGAAATCACATGAAATTATCACTATTATGGGTCACATGAAACAATAATATTGGTTGTCTTAAAGGAATTAATAAATTAATAAATAAAATATTCAAAATTCACTCCTCTCCTCCACTATAAAACCCCCTCTCACTTCCTCTTCTATTCACTCCCCTAAACCTTGAATATTTTTAAAGTTATGAATAAATAACCTTCCCTAGTCACTCCTTATGTACAATAATCTCTTTTTCATTCCAAGATACCAAAACCCCTTCCCTTAAATAGATTCTCAAGGAGGTGGATTCAAGAGGTAAATTCACATTTTATTTATTTCATTTTTGTTTCAAGTTCCTTTATATTGTTATCCTCTCTTCCCCTCCTCTGTTAAAATGAAAATTATAACTCCAGTATCATATATATACTGTAATTATATCATTTTAATGTAAGAAACATCCTCGATATTCTTACCCCCTCCCTTTTATTTTATAAATGAAATCATCGTCCGTGAGGTTCCAATTTACAACCTTTGTGGATGACAAAGTTTCGTTCCTAAATTTATCCTTAATTAGTGGACATGAAACCATTTTTATGGTTGAAACAAAATATAATATATGTATTATAACCTATTTAATATCTAGGAACCAGTATATGTACATAATATTAAATCATATGACCAAACTTTTATCCTAATAATCAAATACCACTTAAAAAATCTAAGTGATTATCATTAATATTTCATCTAATGATCCATCATCATGTCATGTAAAAAAATTATATAAATGAACATTAACACCTATTTATGTTCATAAATGATATTTAAATTCAATTATGGAGATTTACATCCATTCCACATGAACTCCATTACATAAAAACTAGTGAATTGATTATGAAAACCAAGAAAACAAACACTCCAGAACGATGAAATTCAATCTTATAACTAATGAATAAGGAAATAATGAACTTAATAAAGTCATGATAAACTAAATAAATGTCTAATAGGTTCTTAATTAAGTTATTAATAATTCTAATTTCATATTCCAATGCCTTAACTTCAAGATATGAATGAATTCGGACTTAAGGTATGAGTTTTCTACCCAAACCTCCATTTTCATTCGAGTTACTCTTATTGACTAATTACGTCAATTAAATTATTATTTATTCATATTTACTCCTCATATATTCTGTTATAATTTTAAATATATGTGTACCAACCAGAATCCTACTTTCATTCATGGGTCTTTATATGTTTTAAAAGGATCTTTCAAAAATTCTTCCCAAAATACAAGGTCAATTCAAGGGAATTTCTCAAATTCTTACCTATTTTCAAGGACACTCTATAATCTATTTTTGGAAACCATTATATTCATAAAATATATCATTTTATTATTAAAATACTATCTTACTTCACTTCATGTTTTATACTAATAATTTTTCCAAAATAAATCTTCTTTCAAAGTAAAAGAGTATTTATCTCAAGAATAACTTGATGATTTTATAAGAGCATTTTCGTCTATTTCAATGATCTTATTGACTATTATGTGTTATTGGGATTAATAATTTATGATTTCATATACCATATTTAATTTTATGGTTTATGAATAGTTTTATTGTGGATGTGTTATCCTAAACCCATTCACCAAATTTACTCTGAGTGGTTAGTGTTTAAGGTTAATGTTCAGGGAAAGTTATTTACATTTCATCTGTTAGTTTCAATATGAATGTATATGTTGTTTAAGTTTATCCCTGATCATATGAGGAATTAATTGGACTTATTATGTGACATTTTGGGCCCTATATATCCCCTTGATGCTTCGGTAGGTATCATTAGACAAATAAACGTGGACTTGGCCAAGGCCTTGACCATTTTGAGATATGGTTTTGGATGATGCCTTAATCATTTTAGATGTCTTGGCTGAGGCCTTGATGGTATATTTTAGAATGTCTGGAATATAAAATTACCTCATTAGGAATCTATTAATTGAAAGTTCATGTGGTTATTTGACTATTATAATACCCATGATTATGTTTTATTATGACATTATTTACTCAGCTTATATTCCTGCCATAATGTGTTCAAGTTTATTATTTGTAAGGTAATGTGTTTAAATTATTCACCATTCCTAATGTTTATGTTTATGACATCTTCCATTGTATTTATTACTCTTACCGAGAGTTTTAGATCACCCCTTTCTTATGTTTCATTTTCCCAGGATATGGTGAAGTAAGTTATGGGTGACTTGTAGGCATAATGTAGGAGGCATGGATGTTTCGAATGGAATAATTTAGTGTTGTTTTTCATTTCATGATGTAATTTTGAACTTATATATGTATCGTTTTTCCAAATCTACTAAACTATTTATTCCTTTGGGATACTACTTTCTTATAATCATGCCGGTGTAATGTAATAAGGTACTGGCTTCGGGCAACTAGGTCGGGTCATTACAATTTTAATATTCAAGGTTTGTTTAATATTTGTGGGAATTATGAGTTGAGTTAATGTCTCAAATTTTTCACATAAAATATTTATTATATTAGAATAAATTGATAAAAAATATAAATTATATCATGACTTAGTAAAATAATTATAAGTTGTTGTTTATGTATTATTTAGTGGGTAATAAATATTCAGGGTCTAGGGATCCTTTTTTAGGTAATTTTATAACTCACTATTTAAAAGAGGAGGAGACCCTCACTTGGAGACTATTCACTACATGTTTTGAGAGACTCGCTCTCCTCTCCGACCTCTTAGAGATAGAAACTCTCATTCTAATTAATTGATCAAATATCCCCTTCATGGATCAATGTAATGACATAGTGGTGATTTTTGGGACATTTAAGGCTTCATCATATCTTTGTGGTGGCACCCATAATTCTATGATTGATGCTCCCATAGACTTTTGAAGTGCGTGTGGATGATCTATAGGGATCCTACTTTGGTTACATTGAGAAATAATCATTGTAATCAAATGATTTATGAACATGTATTCATATTGAATTTGGTGTTAGTCGATTTATTTTTCATTCTTAAAATTATACACGTAAGATCCACATCAGTTGTACTGGGTTGTGATTCACCGACGATAATGTAGTTGCCCTGATCATTGATGAAAAATTTTAATTTCACAGACCATATGATTTCGATGCATTCCATAGTACCTTAAATTACTATTAGATTGATCAATTAAAATACACACACATGTGTGTGTGAAATTTAAAACACACACACATGCACACACACACACAAAATTTCACAGACCATAATTTCACAGACCATATGCTTTCGATGCATGCCCTACACAACTGACTGGCCTCTGTATGTGCACTGTCTTATGCTCACAACCCCCTTTACTTTTGTGTCATCATATCCTTCGTCAACCCCTACCGCTACACATGTTGTCGGCCACCTTGGACATCACCGTCAGCCTCCCTCTCTCGTGATCTTCCGACCTGACGCCCCTAACAACCTTCCCCAACACCCACAACCTTGGCCTCCTTACTGGATGGCATCCCCTATTAGCTCCAATATCGAGCATGGACCCCCCCCATGACCTCCTGTTTCACCCCCTATAGACTCCCATGGATTGGGAAACCCAAGGCCAAACTGGGTTAACCTGACCCGATATAAGGTGGGGCAGGTTCTGCCTAACCCAGAATGACCAGTTTCTTCCTAATTCGCAACAAGCTTGGGTGGGTTCTAGTGCCTGTGTAAATTTTAAAAAAATCCAAAAACTTATTTAAAATCTTGTATTTTAATAAATAATAATATTTGTTAATTAATTTAATTTTGGAATAAAATTTTAAATTAATACTAAGACTGAATGAAATAAAATCATTTTAATTTAAAAAATTAATTTAATTCATTAAATTTACATACACTTGAATTTATCTCACTTAATTTTCAACACGCATTTAATTTATCTATTAAATAGTATTGAGCATTGACCAATCAATGTTTTGCATGCGTTTATTTTATTTAATTAATTATTACCATTTCATGCGATGATTTTAATATTTATTTTATTTTTGATGGTATATACACCATATTTATTTGTTTAATATATACATGGGTCTATGTATCCATCCATAAAATTATGTATGTATTTAACGATTCTCGAGACTCCCTCTCCTGCATGCAAGTATTCATGTATTATAATGATTATGCTATAAGAAGTGGACCACGCCAAGATGAGGCGGTATCCTAGATGAAACATGGAAACATTGAACCGAGGTATAGACTACGATACGAGTCAAGACCCATCTCAGGTATTATACCCTTGTGTTGTGATTGATCTATTAAGTTTAGAAAAATAAACCAATACCAGATTCTCAAGATCAGCTGTGTAGTTTATTTAATTTATGAATTGTTTTTTAATATGCATGTTTGTATTGACTTATAAAATAATTAACAAATAATGAATAGATTAAAACTAATTAAATATGAGATGAATTTTTTTATTTACTGCATAGTCAGGTTGTGAGTGTAATCACATGGTACATTCATATCAGATAAAAAATCAATCCATTCATCGATAAATAATATAATAAAAACCCTTAAAAAATATTAATTCACGACACCTTATAGTGTTTGAATTTGGAAAAAACTAGGTGTATGGGGTTCTCGTAAACCCTAGTTGAGGGTGCCTCCTACTACCGGGGAGCTCTTATGAGAGAAATGAGTCAACTTAACTAAACATGATGCCAAATAAGTATCCATATCTAGATTATTGAATCTTTATAGAAAAAACATTGAGTAAATCATGTTTATGATTTCTAGAACTTGATACTTCAGTAAAAAGTTCAAGGATATACGAATTAATGTGGTTGGTCATTCATACATGTACCTTAAAACTCTATGAGCAGTAGAGTATCCATAGGTTAGACTATGATGAGAGTTTTTAGAGATACTTTACACTATAACACTCAAGAGACTTGTTATTATAAATCTAGTAGTGATGGATAATAGGGTTTGATAAAATAGTGGGAGACATCGAATTATTTAATTAATCAATAATGTATAATGAGTAATCAATATGAAAGTACTAATATGTTAAAATTAATTTTGATGAAAATAGAAATTAATACTACATATATACTATGATTATTATTGGACAAATAATACATCATCACCAATAGAGTTTCCAAAGAATAGTACAAGCACCTACGCAAAGTACCACAATTTTGAACGTTTAAGGTGTTGGAGTCTCCAATACTTGTTGAACCACCTCAATAATTGAGGGTGTAAAGTATGCTTACAGGATATTCATGTATGATAAATTTGATGTTTAAACCATAATTCTATCATTTATTTCCAATGATTTGTGGATACATCATCAGGATATTGATGATTTCAAATGTTGTCTCATCTTTGAGATTCCTGTGAGGAGAAAGTGAAGTTTTATAGGAATGGGCGATGATTGCATTGAATATGAGTAAATTAAAATATGGGTCAAAAAATTTCAATGAATACAATTCTTATATCTTGATATCCCACTTACTCATATTTTTTATGATTAAAAATGGAATAGTATGGTGAAATGCTTCATTACCCTTTTGGTACTGTTCGCCAAGAAAATAAGAACTTAAAAAAAGAATAATATTTAGTTCTCATGGTGAAAAAGTTAAGAGATGAAGAGAAAAGTAAAATGGAAAGAGTAATGACAAAGCCTCTTTCATAATGTCCTTAAATTTTAATATATTGATCATAATATAGGAGGTTATTTACTTTTAATTTCATGAGATAAGTCTATGGGAAATAAAATACAATGAACTGAATTAAAGAAGCAAGTAGTCACTTCTTCTTCAGCTATATTCATTAATTACATGAAATGTTTCTATTGTTCCCTTTGGGAATTTAATACAATATTCCTATCACATATGTTTATTTAAATATAGTAACCAATTAAGAAAAGAAACATTACAAGAAGTAAGACAATTTCTCCAAGTAGCTGAGAATGGGTGATTACTAAGTCAATGGTGAGAAGCACACAACTTCTAATTACCATGTTTAATTATTCTAGTTTAAATTTCATTGAGTATAGCCAAAAAAATATCTCAATTTTCCATTAAACACAAGGAGACATTATTTCATTTAAGGAATGAATGTTTCTTGTAGTCTCTCATACTCAACCAATAGTTCAGTAATACATTAATCATAATCAATATATGATGAATATAAAATGTACTACTTTAATACCTAGTTGTGGAAAGATAGTTATTTTTCTAGAAAAAACTAATTAGTTTTCAAGGATATAACTAGTATGTTATTTATACTTTGTGGAGATAAATACCTTAGGTATTATCGACATATATACTTATCTAGTTTTGGAAAAAGAAACCTTTATACATAAAGTTATTTCACAAAGCTTTCAAAATTAGTTCATCTAGAGAGTGTAAACTATTCCAAGGTAAATATAGTTGTAAATACACATTATAAGATTTCTTTAAGTGTTTTATGGAATGAAAAAGTGAATCACTCTATTTTCATGGTTAGTAATAACGACTAATGATGATTCTCACTTGTAAATATTGATCATAATTTTTTTATAGAGTAATTCTTAAATTTAAATTTCTATATACACATCAGATTCATGATGTAAGTAAAAAGAGAATCAATGTTGAAACTAATATTCATTGCAGAAACTTTCATTATTTTTCAAGATATGATTCACAAATAGTATAGTTATCCCATAATCACATTCCAAATATTATGAAAAATGGATATTCTACGAGTTATAGTATGATATAAATCCATTATGTCATAATAACATGTGTTTTAGACGCAAAGTGTTTATTAAATATAAAAAAATTGCATCATGAAAAAAACAATGTCCATCTAAAGTAATTATCATAAATTTCTAAGGATATTATAGAAATCCCTATGATATATTAGTTTATAGTAAACTAATAGAATATATTTATATAAAAGGGTAAACTATCTCTATTTGAGATAGTGGGAGAAATATTGACTTGGGTTGAGTCAATGTCAGTGATGCATAAATAGTTAGCATAAGAACAAGTTCCACGAGAGCTTGTGGAACAGGAATGTTCCAGATACATATACCATGTAGGAAGGATAAAAACATACTGATGATTTTATATTCATCACAGTCGGTGATAATTTATTCGTTGATAATAATGAATCCTAAAAGTAAGTAGTAAATGGAAACAAGCTAAGGTTGACAAGATCGATTAAAATTCAATAATGGATTCCATGTATCAAATCATAGTTGATTATTATTTTGAATATTACAGTGGGTATTCAAGTGAGACTATACATGGGTGGTAAAAACATGGTACCAATAAGTATCGATTGGAAATACCAAGTCTTTATTCATAAATCTAGTAGAATTATACTTTTCATGGATACTTTATATGATTATTAAAATCGGGCATTGGATGTCATAATAAAAAATATTATAAGGTGTCTATATGATGCAACCAGAAAGGGTTGGTGTCACCATAAAATTCCAATAAGTTTTTTGAGTTACTAAAATCTAGTTTTGGAATGAAGTAAGCAATAATATCATAGAATATTCATTTGGAATTATTTTTTTCCATGTTTTTGCATGTGTTTAGTTGGACCTCCATAGTTTTCTAAGAAAAATATGTTTGATAACATATGGAAGAAAACTATTGGTCTTACAGTTAATTAAGACTATAATGAAATTAACTCTCTAATGATTGAATTGAAGTAAAAACCTATGTTCTATGGAATGATATCTACTGAGGTAGTTCTAACAGACACATATACCAAGTCAAATGTATATATACCGACAAGGTATTCAGAAAATCAAGTAGGAACAATTCAAGAAAAATTTATTACCAATTTCACATGGAATAAATCTCCCCAAGAAGAAATGTATGGGATATAATAAGAGATTCATGTGGTAAGAATAATTTCATATACTTATGAGATTTTTTCAATCATATATGTCATTATATGTACTAGATATGATATTGTGAATATATATTTTATTATAGGAAAATATTTGTTGTATCCAAAAGAACTACATAGGAAGCAGTCATAACTAACCAATTACACTTGAGAGAGAACAAAAGGTATGTTCCTGGTACTTAGAGAGGAAGGGACACTAGTTTAAGGGAATAATATAATGTCTCATGCCTTCCCAACCCATTCATTTTCCAATCTTATGGTTGGAACATTCTTTGAGGTGGCCCTGAATGGTTTGGAGGAGTTTGAGCTACATTTTTGAAGTAGTAGGGAGGTTTATAAGGTAAAATATGGATTTAATCTATAATTTGGTGGTTTCAGGTTTGAGATTCCAATGATTTATGACTTATATTTAGTGATGGAGTACCCAGTGAAATCCATTTACACTGTAAAATATAATTTTATGCTGTAAGTTTATTATGGAACTGGGCACCATGAATTTTGGTGGAGGTTAAGGTATTGAGGGTTTTACATCTTAAAATGGGAGTTTATGACATAAGTTTATGGACTCATGGAATAGATAGTGTAAATTCCATATTTATGCCATAAATTGAGAAAATTGTAGCCTATATATAAGTTTTTGTTTGAATACTTTTCATCTCCTTCGGTCACTCATCCCTCTATCATTGTGGATGAACCCTAATAAATTTTGGGAGATTTTCCAGCCCCTCTTACCTTACCCAAATCCTTGGGTTTCAATGGGTTCTAATTGGTGAAAGGTGGCTAGTTTCTTCCTCTTTATACTCGTTATTTCTTATATTCTTATTCCAAGTATCTGTTGCAGTGGTGTTATTCCATTTAGGTGTGTTCTGGGTGATGTTTTTAACAACCCTTTATACATTTTAGGTTGATATAGAGTTTATAGTGTGGTTTTTGTGACACTATATGGGTCACTATTATGTTTACTCTTGAGTTTTATTTATATCTTGATGTGTTCTTGGATTTCCTGGGTGTCGAGAGTAAAAATTGGGAGTTTTTGGGAGGATAGACTAGGACACACAATTAGTGCAAGGTTTGTTTGACTGTGCAGCTAACCATTCGAGGGTGATATAGGTTGAGACAATTGGGGTTTTAATGACTTAATCATAGTATTTCAAACCATGAAAACCTAGGAGAAAACATGTAGCATATTTTGAGTGGACAATGGAACCCGCGCAGTTGGTTCACTGTTTTCCTAATAGTATGACCAAACTATGTGGCCTATCCAGTTCACTTAAAAAATGAATTGTTACCACAATTTCTCTATCATTTTAAAGGATTTGACCCTCCTTTCTTCCTCCAATCATGAACATCCCCTTATCCTTAGTGGTGGATCTCTCACTCTCCTTTGGTGATGGTTTTCTCTTGAATTTTTGGTGATTTTGATTGAGGTAAGTAAATTTATTCATGTTTTCTTCCTATTTTACATTATTCTTTATTGTTATTCCAATGTGGTGTAAGAGCGGAACCATAGGGGTGATGTTGGATGAATCCACAGTTTGTAACTGGGAAAATGGTTTGTTTTATTTTGTCTCAAGTTTTTGAGGAACTGTTATTCCTCTTCTGGGTGGTCATCATTGAACACAATGAGGTTGAGACGGAATCTGAGACAAGTGTCTTTATTTAAGGGAATTTTACATGGATTACCTTTAAATTTATAAAATCTTTTTTTGTATTGTTTAAATTTCCATTTAAATGATTTATTATTGATGCATATTCCATTTTTGATGTGTTTCATAGATTAGTTTGGCAATTAGGTGTTTAAAATTGGGTTTTCCAAATGGGTGTGGATTTTTTTCACACCAAGTGTTTGTTAAAATGTATCAATGGGTTTTTATGTTTTAAAAAGATATTTATAAAGTGATTTTATAAATTATTTTACCATTGGAAATGTGTTTTGATAAAATGGGATTGTTTGTGTATGAAATGGCTTGTGTTATGGCTTGATTGATATGGGCACTTGCTTGCAGATGTGTTGGCATGGAGTAGCACATGGGTAAACCAAGGTTTGAGTGAGGGGTTTTTTCAAGGTACCATGTGATCCTTTTGAGGGAAGATTATGTGAGATTCCATATTAGTTTCTCTAAGTGGCTATGTGGCCCATTGGAGGGAGGACTTTTTGAGCCTCTAATTTGGTTTCCAAGGGACCTTGAGAGCCTTTGGGCAGGAAAACCATGAGAGCTTAAATGTTGGGTCTGGGGAATACCATTAGGGCTTCCATTTAATTAATTAAGTACCATACTTGTTTACTCACTCATTATAGAACTACAGGATAGAGTTCTATGTGAACATTACTCATTCCAGATTAGTTTATATGCTTATGCATTTTATTAGTGCCATTTTTTGTGATGAGATATATTATTCCCATTCTATATTGATGTTTTTGAATGATTATATTATTATGTTTTCCCGTGATGTTTTGGTTTTATTAATAATGTTTTACCATATATATTTATTGGATCCGTGTCTGGAAAAAGTTTTGGAAAACCTATTTATTTGAAATGGAAAACCAAGTGTATTTAAAATGTGTATTTGGAAATGGTATAATTTCAAAGTGGTTTAGTTTTGAAAATGTTTTCAAACTTGTTTTTTTGGTTTTCATGGGTAAAATACTTAAATAGATTCATGTTGGTATCCTACTAGGCTTCATGCCTCACATTCTTCTTGGGCCTTTGGTAATTTGAAGACTTTTTTTATAGGACATAGGTAAAGGTAATGGTGCTATGTTCCAGGGTGTCTCTTCTTGATTACCACTATCCAATGTCTTGTAGAGGAGACATAGTCTCATAGGGATTGGATCATGTAGAGTCATGTTTGGTAATTTGTATCTATTGGATTGTATGTTAAGGCCTTTTTTTTCATTTCCCTCTTTTATTTTGAGTTTTTGGGTTGGTTTTGAAATACTATATATATGTATAGTTATGACATGCTTTTTATGTGATGTTTTGTCAATTTTTATGGTATCTTCTTGTCTTATGCTGTTGAATTTGATGATATTGGGTTTTCTATCCCATTTTATGGATGGGTCATGCTAGTTTACATATTGAGAAATCATTCCCATGTGATGGTTAGTTATACCTAATGATTATCGCCAGCCTGTGGTGATAGGGAATGTGATTCAGATCATGTAGAGGTCTAGCTCGGGTGATGAGTTGGGTTGACCTAGGTTGTTTTATTACAAAATGGTATCAAAGAATTGTTATTTAGGAGTTATTGGTAGATTGGATCTAGGATCTTTGAGAGTCGAGAGGTAGTAATAGGGTAGTTCCTGGCTAGCTCTTCTTCATGTTCAACCTCAAGTTTCCATGGGTGGTCTGAGATTATGGTTGTGTTTGAGCCTGGTCATGGGATATTTTGAATGACGTTTTCTTTAGTTTATTTGATGTGTTTGAGGATGATTTTTTCTTGATGAAGCTTAGGTATTGTGTCTTATAGTCAATTCATCCAAGAAGGACTTCACCCTGGCATAAAGATGGTTCAGTGGAGAGTACACCACCGGTGAACCCTCCTGATGATTTGGATTTGGTAGAGTCACTGATCTATATGATCCAAACTTTGGGTCAAGTGGGTTGTTGTGATAAGACATGGACCATGGACCATGATCATGAGTTTTTTTAGGAAAATATACCGGTGATCTGTGGTGAAAAGGTACCCAATAAGAATGAGGAGTGGTTGGATCATATTGAGTAGATATTTGATTTCTTGAAGACCTGTAAGTCCTCTAAAATTGGATTTTCCATGTATGTGCTAGAAGGACCAGGTAGAAAGTGGTGGGAGTCAATGGTGATCTCTAGGAGGCATGAATATCTCATGTGGGCCACTTTTAAGGTGGAGTTTAATTGGAAGTTCTACCCAGAGACCTTGAGAGTGACAAAGTCCCATGAGTTTCTGAAGATGGATTAGGGTGAGCCTTCAATGATGGATTATTCCACTAGATTTATCGAGTTACTTCATGTCTCTCTAGATATCATTGAAAATGATTACCTCAATGATCGGTGCTTTGAGACGGTATTGATAAAAAATATCAAATATATGATCATCCTTCTTTGAATACCGACATATTTAGATTTTTTATAAGGAAGCTATGGAAGAGGAATATTTGAATGAAAATATAGGGCTCAATGGTGTTCCATCTATAGCTGGTAACCATATTTATTCATCAAGGAAGAAGAGAAAGTGGGAGGATTGTCACAGAGGCCGTGGAAATAGTGTACAACAGTCTTCTGGTTCAGTTATTGTTGATTTCTCAATGTGTAATCCCATGGTTTGTTACCAGTGTGGGAAGGCAGGACACACCCGAATTAATTTCATAGAGACTCCAAGGATATGCCACCGGTGTTGGAGTTAGGTCATATCTAGAAATTCTGTATGTTTTCTTAATGAGGGAGTGGTGTGGGATTCATTTTTCGAAGGGATATTAGGTGTGGTTTGTAAGAACCCAGATCTTCGTTTCAGGTATGTTTTTCCTTTTTCTGGAGTTTTTAAGAAAAATGAACTTTCTAGAAATTTTCGAAGTACACGTCGTGTACTCTTCTCCGGCTCGAAGCCGTGTGTTGGCCGTGCCCCGGCCACACACACAGTGTGTAGGGGTGACGTGGGGGCCATTTTTAGAGGGGTACGTAAAACCCCACTACACGCCGTGTACTTTAAAAATACACGCCGTGTACTTTTATTTTTTTTTCACTAAACGGAACGGGGTCGTGCCTCATCGTGATATTCATCTTCTTCTAGGTCTGGTTCATCTGAGAGCGACCTATATGGACGAATCTTCCCCAAGCTCCCGCCTCTCCATCTGTTCTCCGATTTGAGCACGGTCGATTGCGTTGGAAGCACAGCGGTGATCTCTCTCTTCTTCTTTAGCCTTGTTCCATGGTTCCTCCTCATTTTCTAGTCATCGTGGGTTGAGCATTTTGTACGTTTTCTCAGATATACAACGTTCTAAGGGGAATCAATCGTCGTGGTTCACATATATCGATCTACTAGGATCAAGGTAGGTGGTTTGTGCCTTTCTGTAGAAACTCGATGAGTATTTTGTGCAAATTACACCAATACCCTTGAACGGGGTATTGCGTGTTCCTGTTTTTCCCTTTTTGTATTGCCTGCTTTTCTTGATTGCTAGAGTAGATGTTTTTCCTATGATTATGGTAGTTTTTACTGTACTCTGGATGTTTTCTATGCTTGTTCTGCCTATTTGGCATTTTTCCAGTTGCCATGCCCAGTTGCAGGATAGTGGAACTGTTTCTATGTTCTGATGTTGAGCACTAGATTGATAGCCAACTATTTCTTGAGGTTCACTTGGACATTGCACGCATGCTAAGCATGTTTATTCCACCTAGGAATGTGAGAATCTAGTGTTGTAGACCACAGGGAGAATAGACTTAAGGGCTTATCTATAGTGTCTTTTAATACGATGCGAGACCACAGAGGGAATTGACGATGAGTGCTTCCCCAGAGAGTCTGTATTTTCTCGACGTGGGCCATAGGGGGAATGAGACATTGAGTGCTTCCCCAGAGATCCTTTAGTATGATAAGAGACTATATGGGGAATTGACGGTGAGTTCTTCCTCAGAGAGTCTATTAATTTCATAGCTGAACCAGAGGGGTGAGAATGTGTGTGCCTCCTAGAGGGTTGCTAGTACTTGGGTTGAACCATAGGGGTTAGGATATGAGAGCTACCCAGAGGGTTACCTTTTTCCTTATTGTTGCTGGTTGTTTGCTTGTGTACTTTGTTTGTTAGAACTTTGGATTGTAGCTGCTTGTGATTTCCTGTTTACTGCTTCTTGTTTTATTACTACCATGTATTCATTGACTGTTAGGCACAAATCTTTGGGTGATTTACTACTGGGATTGTATCTCACACCCTGTTTGGGCCATGCTTTTAGGATCAAGCAGACTTTGTTTCTGTAGGTATAGATAAGGGCAAGTGCCCTTCTACTTCAGGTTCTTGATTACACTGGAGCTGGAGAGCATGGGACCGAGCCGTGGCTCGTGATGCTGAGGAGTTTAATTTTTTTCCTTTGCACTTTTTTTTGTTGTACTTCATCACGTTGGTTGTTTTCTGCTTTCCATAGACATATGTACCATGTTGCATCATTATTATTTTATATATTTCTTCCACTGTTCAGTTCAATTGTTGTATGCTATTGATTTTTTCTGCTATTGTGTCTGGTTTTTTTTCTGTTGTATACTTACCGAATGACGGCATAGTTTCCCCACCGACTCACCAAGGCCCTCACTGCTAGTCGTAAGCCTCTGTCATTTGGGGAAACACGCTTGAGGTCATGTGGTAAACCGGGTGTGGGGCACCAGTGGAGGGGCTCCGGATTTGGGTCGTTACAAAGTGGTATCAGATGAGTTATTTTCTCTTGCTTTACTGTTTGGAGACTTTATCCAGGGATAGGATGGACTTGGTACTTGGTATTAAGCTGTGCTCAGGAGTAGCTAACCCGTGTGCAGGGAGAAGCCATACTACCTCATTAATTTTAGTTCTAGTTTTGAGATTTTATGGTTGATCTGATTTCACCTAGAGTGATTCACATGACTTGTGCTATTATTGTTTTGAGATTTTGGTTCTATTTCTGTCACAACCCGATGAGATGATGGTATGACATCTCATGCATCATATAGGCACTCATAGAAATCACATGCCATGCATTCTTTCCATTCCATCTAGGGTGCATTAGCGATTGCATGCTGTTGTGATAGACTTCGTGTAGATTATGCATGCTGTTGTGATAGATGCTTGATAGAATCCCTACTGTTATGCTAGAGATCTGTTTGTTTTCCCTTGTATGTGATTGTAGGAGATTCCAAGATTTGATTCGCAGGGAGTATAGGCCCTCAAGAATAAGAATTTGTCACGTCTTTGCCTTGTTTTTAGTGTTTCTGGGGTTCTGTTCAGTTTCTGAGCTACTTCCCAGAAAAACCCAGAATACACGGCGTGTACTTTTTAGATACATGCCGTGTAGTTTTCAGGCCGTGTCAATGACCGTGTGAGCAGAACACGGTGTCATGAAAGTAAATTTAGGAACATGCCATGTATGGTAGGTAAACTCCATGTAGTAATGATCCGTCTACCGGCCGTGTCAATACTAACACAGGTCGGTGTGACATTCTCTCAGACACATTGTGTTGCTTTTGGAGCACGTTGTGTAGTCTTTCCAGGTACCCAGCCGTGTCACGAACAACACAGGACGATGTCACCTTGCCAATACATGCCGTGTTTGTTTGGAGCACGCCGTGTAAGGTTCATCTGTGTAGACGGTCGTGCGTTTAATAACACGGGCTGCCGAAGCCTTGTCCACGACACGTCGTGTCCGCAGGGAACACACCGTGTAGTCTCAGTTTATGAAAAACCGTGTGGGTTAGCCGTCTAAGGGAATTGGGCAGGGGAATAGTTTCAAGTACACGCCATGTGTGGGGTCAACACTCCATGTAGTTTGAGGTGTACACGACTTGTAGGGAAGGATTACACACCCATGTCAGTGGCTTAAGAAGACACGCCGTGTAGTTTTTATACACGCTGTGTAGTCGAGTTTTGTAAACTTGTGTGTTTTCCTTCCCCTGTTTCCATTTTGTACTCTTGTGTTCTCTGTCCTTGTTTTCCTGATCTAAGGTGTACTCTTGATCTTTTAGAGCTATGTCTCCAAGACGTCCTCCGGTCGTACGTCTGTCGTCAGGCAGTGATCAGATGCCAGACAGGGCTAATCAGGGACTTCCTGCCGATCCTCCAGTCGGGCCAGCCTTGGCACCGGATGTTATACCTGTTGTAGGTGATGATGCGCAGTTCAGGGAAGGTTTCATGAGGATGATGCAGGCCTTCTAGGGAGCGCCTCCTCCTTCCACGACTATGGAAGACTTGACGCGAGTTTTCTAGCAGCAGCATCCTCCTACTTTCTCAGGGGAAGGAGGACCATAGGCTGTAGAGTCATGGCTGGAAGCCATGCTGACTATCTTCGAGCATCTAGAGACGCCTCCAGAGAGGCGGGTCAAGCTCTCCACCTATATGCTTCGAGACTCCTCCAAGAGGTGGTGGGACGTCATCTCACAGGCGAGTCATCAGCAGGTTATGGCTTGGGAGGAGCTTAGAGCAGGGTACTCTTTCTGTGATGGAGTATTCCTCTCGTTTCACCAAGCTGCAGCGTTTCACATCCCTCCGGGATGAGAGTGAGGTGTTCGTGGCAAGGAAATTCGAGGATGGTCTTAGGTGGGAGATTCGCTCGCTGGTGAACATCTTCCAGCTGACTTCCATCACTTCCATTGTCAATCAGGCACTGATTGCAGAGCGCAATCTAAGAGACTCTGAAGCTACGAGCTAGGGCGGTTCTACTTCCAGAGCTAGTTCTCCTCCAGATGATAGCAAGAAGCGCCGTAGGAATTCTACGCGCGGTGATCCGAGGAAGCGAGATGCATCGTCAGGTAGCCATGTGACATGCTACCAGTGTGGCCGGTCAGGGCACATGAGGCCACAGTGCTAGAGAGACCCCGTGGAGTGCCGATCTTGCGGAAAGATGGGTCAACTTCAGTGTTTCTTCTAGGTTTTCTCACTAGTAGATGGTGACCGGGGTTCTTCCATGACTCCTCGTTCAGGAGCAGCACCACCAGTTTCTCACCAGTCGGGGAACTGGAGTTCTTCTGGCCGTTCGGGCTGAGGTGGAGGTCGAGGCCGTGGCGGTCAGCCACTAGTCCCTTAGCACTAGCAGGGAGGTTTAGCTCAGAGTGGTCAGCCAGGGGTACAGGGCCGCGGTGCAGGCTGGTCTTTCACTGTGGAGAAGACCTATCAGGAGCAAGATCTCATCCCTTCTACAGTTCAAGGTATAATTTTAGTAGCCTCAGTTTTATCTTCAGCCCTTTTCGATACTGGTGATACACATAGCTTTATCTCTGTTGCTATCGTGGAGAGCCTTGGGCTCTGCATCTTTTCTTCTGCCAACTCGTTGACACTAGACACACCTTTGGGGACGAGGACATCTAGTGTAGGCCAGTGTAGAGAGTTCCCTCTCGCGATTGTAGGGTATCATTTCTTATGGGTTATCTATGTCCTAGAGATGACATGCTATGATGTCATCCTCAGTATGGACTGGTTGGTTCCCTTCCAGGCAGTCGTTGACTGTTATCTCCGCAGAGTGAGTTTCATTTCACCAGAGGGTGAGTCTTTTCTTCATAGAGGCGAATGGGACGTTCGGGCGAGTCGAGCATGACTCGAGCATCATGGGCTAGGAAGGGTGACAGCCCAGATTACTAGTCTTTATCTGGATGACCAGGGGACTTCACAGTTGGAATTTCCTCCAGTGGTGGATCATTTCAGGGATGTATTTCCAAAGGACTTTTCGTGTATGCCTCCAGAGCGTGAGGTAGACTTTTCTATTGAGATCGTGCCAGGAGCAGAACCGGTGTCCATTCCTCTTTATAGGATGGATACACTTGAGTTACAGGAGCTCAAGAAGCAGTTGGAGGAGTTGCAGGAAAAGGGTTTTGTCTGACCCAATACTTTTCCTTGGGGTTCTTCTGTCCTATTTGCGAAAAAAGAAGACGGTACCCTTTAGTTTTGGGTGGACTATCGGAAGCTGAACCAGTTGATGGTCAAGAACTGATATCCCTTGTCGAGAATCGATGACATCTTCAATTAGCTTCGAGGAGCCTGGGTGTTCTTGAAGATCAATTTGAGGTTTGGTTATCATCAGTTGTGCATTAGAACATCAGATATACCTCTAAAATCCTTCAGGAGCAGGTATGGTCTATACGAGTATATAGTCATGTCGTTTGGTCTCACGAACGCGCCAACAATTTTCATGGCACTGATGAACCGAGTGTTCCATCCTTACTTGGAATCTTTCATCATGGTCTTCGTGGACGATATCTTGGTGTACTCTCACACTTGACACGACCATGCCACACATCTTGAGATCATTCTGAGTACATTGAGAGAGCACTGGATTTATGCTAAACTCTCTAAGTGCCACTTCTGTATGGATCAGATTCACTTCTTGGGTCACTTCATCTCAGAGGCAGGAGTATCTGTGGACCCAGAGAAAGTGAGATCTATAGTTTCTTGGGAGTATCCGAAGAATGTCTTTGAGGTATGGAGCTTCATAGGGTTGGATGGATACTACATACGCTTCATTCAAGACTTTTCTCATCTAGAAGAACCTTTGATATGTCTGACCAAGAAGGGGTTGAAGTTTTTATGGTCAGATTCTTGTGAGTCAGCCTTTCAGGAGCTGAAAGGGAGGTTGACGTCAGCACTGATACTAGTCTTGCCAGAGAAAGTCAAGAGCTACACTGTTTACTATGATTCTTTAGGTATCATACTAGGAGCTGTGCTTATGCAAGGAGATGGAGTTGTTGCGTACGGGTCTCGGCAGTTGAGGAGACATGAGAGGAACTACCCTACACACGATCCAGAGTTGGTAGCTGTTGTTCATACCTCACACTGTTGGAGACACTATCTACTAGGAGAGAACTTTGTGGTCTTCACCGACCACAAGAGTCTCAAGTATATCTTCACTCAGCGTGATCTGAATCTGAGGAAGCACAAGTGGGTCTAGTATCTTCAGTCGTTTGATTTTGATCTTGCCTATACGCCAGGAAAGGGAAACGCAGTGGCTGATGCATTGAGCAGGAGAACTCAGGTTCATCCAGTTCAGGAGGCCAAGAGTGAGTGGAAGCTGATGGCTCTGTTCTCTGAGATGCATCTAGAGGTGCACGATAGACAGGGATAGACTTTCCTTTCTTTTGTAGCTGTTACCTATACACTTCTTTATCGAGTATGGATGAGGCAGCTATCAGACTCAGAAGGCTTAGTCTTGTGAGAGAGTGTGTCAGGAGAGGACCCTCCTCCAGGATGGACAGTGGGTGAGGATGAGATCTTGCGTATCCAGGGACGCGTATGGGTGCCAACAGACATACGCGAGGATATGATGTTGTATTCTCATTCCACTGTTTGGGAAGTCCATCCTAGCATCACCAAGATGTATCGGGACCTTCATCACTAGTACTGGTGGCCAGGTATGAAGAAGGATGTTGCTGGTTTTGTCATGAGATGTTCTACTTGTCAGCAGGTGAAACCAGAGCATTAGCGACCAACAAGCCTTTAACAACAGTTACCCATTCCGGAGTGGAAGTGGAACGATGTTACGATGGACTTCATGATCGGGTTGTCGAGATCGCCTCAAGGGAATGATGCTATTTGGGTTGTCGTCGATAGGCTCATGAAGGTTGCTCACTTCTTTCCGATCAAGGAGACCTTCAGTGTTGATGATCTGGGATGACTGTACATTAGAGAGATCATTCATCTTCATGGAGTTCCATGCTCCATTGTTTTAGATAGGGATGCGCGCTTTACCTCTCGGTTCTGGCATGGACTTTAGAAGGCTTTGGGTACATAGGTACTTTTGAGTACAACATACCACCCCCAGACGGATGGCCAGTCTGAGCGCATGATCCAGGTGCTTGAGGATATGCTCCAAGCTTGCATCATAGACTTTGGTGGTTCTTGGGAGAACCATATTCCTTTGGTAGAGCTCGCCTACAAAAATAGTTTCTAGGTGACCATTCAGATGGCACCATACGAGGCTTTGTATGGTAGGCCTTGCCGATCACCCTTGTGCTGGATGGAGGTAGGAGAGGCAGTTTTTCTGGGAACTCCTCTCGTTCAGGAGAACTCAGAGCAGATAGAGCTGATTCGGAAGAGGATGGCTACAGCACAGTCTCGACAGAGGTCTTATGCTGATCAGTAGAGATGACCTCTGGAGTTTGAGGTCAGGGATCAAGTTTTCCTGCATGTCGCACCGAGGTTGGGACACAAGAGGATTTAGATACAGGGTAAGCTTTCACGACGGTACGTTGGGCTGTTTGAGGTCTTGGAGAGAGTGGGGCCGATCTCCTATCAGTTGCAGCTACCACAGAGGCACCGGGCCATGCACGACGTCTTCCACGTCTCTCAGCTCCAATGCTACTTTTCAGACATGTCTCATGTCTTTCAACCTGAGGAGGTTGAGTTTGAAGCAGATGCATCATTTGAATATCATCCTATCCGGATTGTCGATCGTAGTACGAAAGTTCTCCGTGGGCGGTCTGTTCCTCTGGTACGGGTGCTATAGAAGCACGGGCGAGTATAGGATGAGACTTGGGAAAGGGAGACCGATGTACGATCAAAGTGGCCAGAGCTGTTCAAGGTTTCTTATTCTATGCCATGTTAAGGAAATTCGTCGATGAATTTCTTTAAGGGGGGAAGTTTTTAAGAACCCGGATCTTCGTTTCAGGTATGTTTTTCCTTTTACTGGAGTTTTTAAGAAAAATGAACTTTCTGGAAATTTTCGAAGTACACACTGTGTACTTTCTGAGTACATGTCGTGCACTCTTCTTCGGCTCGAAGCCGTGTGCTGGTCGTGCCCGGGCCATACACACGGTGTGTAGAGGTGACATGGGGGTCGTTTTTAGCAGAGTATAGAAAAACCCACTACATGCCGTGTACTTTAAAAATACACGCCGTGTACTTTTTTTTCACTAAACAGACCGGGGTCATGCCTCATCACGATATTCATCTTCTTCTAGGTTTGGTTCATCCGAGAGTGACCCGTACAGCCAAATCTTCCCTGAGCTCCAGCCTCTCTGTCCGTTCTACAATATGAGCATGGTCAATTGCATTGGAAGTGCAGCGGTGAGATCTCTCTTCTTCTTTAGCCTTGTTCCATGGTTCCTCCTCATTTTAGAGTTATCGTGGGTTGAGAGTTTTGTGATTTTTCTCAGATCTATGACATTTTAAGGGGAATCAATCATCGTGGTTCATGTATATCAATCTCCTAGGATCGAGGTAGGTGGTTTGTGCCTTTCTGTAGAAATTCTATGAGTATTTTTTGCAAGTTCCACCAATACCCTTGAACGTGGTATTGCGTGTTACTGTTTTGCCCTTGTTGTATTTCCTGCTTTGCTTTATTGCTAGAGTAAATGTTTTGCCTATGATTATGGTAGTTTTTACTGTACTATGGATGTTTTCTATGCTTGTTCTGCCTATTTGGTGTTTTTCCAGTTGCCATGACTAGTTGTAGGATAGTGGAACTGTTGCTATGTTATGTTGTTGAGCCCTAGATTGATAGGCAAGTAGTTTTTGAGGTTCACTTGGACGTTGCACATGCGCTGAGCATGTTTATTCCACCTAGAACTGTGAGAAACTAGTGTAGTAGACCACAAGGAGAATAGACATAAGGGCTTCTCCAGAGTGTCTTTTAATACGATGCGAGACCATAAGGAGAATTGACAATGAGTGCTTCCCCAGAGAGTCTGTAGTTCCTCAACGCGGGCCACAAGGGGAATGAGACGTTGAGTGCTTCCCCAGAGAGCCTTTAGTACGATACAAGACTATAGGGGGAATTGACGGTGAGTGCTTCCTCAGAGAGTCTATTAATTTCATAGCTGAACCAGAGGGGTGAGACTATGTGTGCCTTTTACAGGGTTGCTAGAACTTGGGTTCAACCATTGGGGTTAGGCTGTGAGAGCTACCCATTGGGTTACCTTTTTTCCTTATTGTTGCTGGCTGTTTACTTGTGTACTTTGTTTGTTAGAACTGTGGATTGTATCTGCTTGTGCTTTCCTGTTTACTGCTTCTTGTTTTATTACTGCCATGTATTCATTGACTGTTAGGCACAAATCTTTGGGTGATTGCCTACTGGGATTGTATCTTACACCCTGTTTGGGCCATGCTTTTGGGCCCAAGAAGACTTTGTTGCTGCAGGTATAGATAAGGGCAAGCGCCATTCTTCTTCAGGTTCTTGATTGCACTGGAGCTAGAGAGAATGGGACCGAGCTGTGGCTCGCGATGCTGAGGAGTTTACTTTGTTTTCCTTTGCACTTTGTTTTTTTGTTGTACTTCAACACGTTTGTTGTTTGCTTCTTTCCATAGAAATATGTACCATGTTGCATCATTATTATTTTATCTATTGCTTCTGTTGTTCAGTTCAATTGTTGTTTTCTATTGATTGTTTCTGCTATTGTGTCTGGTTGTTTTTCCACTGTATACTTACCGAATGAGAAAATAGTTTCCCCAACAACTCACCAAGGCCCTCGCTGCTAGTCGGTAGCCTCTGGCATTTGGGGAAATGCTCTTGAGATCATGTGGCGAACCGAGTGTGGGGCACCAGTGGAGGGGCTCCGGATTCGGGTCGTTACAGGTTAGAGGCTTCCAAGGCTATAGGATCTCGTCCTTATGGTAAGGGGTATTCTCACCAGTGGAAGATGGCATAAGTTGGGTCTAAACTAGGGTGTCTCCATGTAGTAGAGGTTATTCTAGAGGACCCGGACTCTGATCCGTCCATCATTAGAGGTATGGTGTTTATTACATCTTCCATGGCATCAGTTTTTTTAACACTATCACATACCATTATTTTATTTCACATAATATGATTGATTCTTTTGGTATATGGTATAAGTTTATGCCTTATTTTATGGATTTTCTAACCCTATTGGGTAAGAAGAAGGAACAAGGTTTCAAGTACCCTAAGTGTCATGTGGTGTTAGATGGCATGGAGGTTGTCTAGGAATTCCTTATTTTGGACCTGGACATTTTCAACCTTATCATCGGTATGGACTGGTCGATAAGATTCAAGGCACTTTTCGATTGTTATCATCATAGGGTCAAGTTACTTACTCCTAATAGGAGCACTCACATATTTCAGGGTGAGTGGGATCCATGATCAAGGAGGGAAGGTCCAATTACTTCAATGTTTGGGTTGGTCTCATGCTGGTTGTCCAAGTTGTTTCTTGGGGATATTGAGAAAAGTTCTATGGGTGAGATTTTAGTGGTCATAGAAACATAATAAGATGTGTTTCTAATGGATTTTTTAGTATTGATTCCCTAGTGAGAGGTTGATTTTACTTTCGATGTTCTCCTCAGGAAAATATCGATCTCCTTTTCATCTTACCATATGGATTCAGACGAGCTGAAGTACTTGGAAATTTAGTTAGAGGATCTATGGAGAAAGGGTTTTATCCATCATATATTGTCACCATGGGATTTTCAAGTGCTATTTTCAAAGTAGGTGGATGGTAGAATATGACTGTTTATGGACTATAGTAATCTCAACCAGGTGACCATAAAGAATAAATACTAATTTCCTAGAATTTTTGATCTGTTTGATCAGCTCAGGGGATCTCTTTGGTTTTCAAAGATCGATCTAAGATCAAGCTACCACCAGTTGTGGGTATAAGGAGATGATGTTCCAAAGACCACCTTTCGAAGTTGGTGTGAAAATTATGATTATTTGGTTATGTTTTTTTGGATTACCAATGATTCTGTATTCTTTATGGTGTTGATAAATTTAATCTTCAATCTCATTTTGGACTCCTTAATCATGAATGTGGATGAAATATTGGTTTATTCCAAGATGAAGGAGTATCATGCTTATCATCTGGAGTTTTTTTGGGTGTTTTAAGAGAGAATCATCTATATTCCAAGTTTTCCAAGTTCAGGTATTGGATTTAGGAAGTGAAATTTTTGGGCCATGTGATTTATGATGTAGGACTTTTAGTGGATCTAGATAAATTTTGGGCAGTTATGTCTTAGGAGAATCCCAATAATGTGTTTGAGATCCACAATTTTCTAGGATTATCTATGTATAATAGATGTTTTATCGGGGAAATATCTAGAATATCTTCTCCCTGGATGAATTTTAACAAAAAATGGGTGAAGTTATAGTGGTATGAGAAGTTCCATAATGATTTTGAGGTATTTTAGACCCATTTGAAATCCACACCTATTTTGATTCTTCCTGAGTTTGGGGGAGCTTATACGGTGTGGTTTTGAGATGTGTACTAATTCAGGATGACCATGTGGTGGCCTATGGATCCTGAAATCTATGACCAAATGAGTAGAATTATCCCACCCGCTACCTAGAATTGACAACTATTATGTATTAAATGAAGATGTGGAGACACTACCTCTTCAGAGATCATTCAATAGTGTATTCAGATCTTAAGAGTCTAAATTGTATTTTCACCCAGAGGGACCAAACCTAAGACATAGATGTTGGGTGGAGTACCTTCAAATTTTTGATTTTGAGATATCATATACGCCCAAGAATGGTAATTTGGTCACTGAAACATTGAGGATGGATATTTTAGTGTAGTTAGTTATGGAATTAGTGGATGAGTGGGGTCTAATGAGGTTATTTGCTGATCCAAGGCTGGATATGTAGGATGAAATAGGGCAAGTGTTCTTGGACAATTTTTAGGTTATGCCTTCTCTTCTCGATCAAGTTAGGAGTGAGTAGGCATTCAACCTCAAGTTTCACCAGATTATTTGTGCCATAAATGGCTGGGAGACCTTAGGTGATTGGTCTTGATCTCTCGATGTCTCTCTTCTCTTCAGGAAGTGGCAGGTTGTTCCTATTATCTTGAGATAGGAGTTTATTCATGAGGTGAATCATTCTAGTTTTTCCATTCACCTTGGGGTGACCAATATGTTTTATAACTTGAGAGTTTGGTATTGGAGACCTATGATGAGAGGTACATTGGTGAACTTTGTTTCTAGATACATGACCCTCTAGAGGATCAAAGTAGAGTATCAGAGGCCAACTGTGTTTTTATAACCAATTATCATGCCTCTGTGGAAATGGGTAAATATATATATGGATTTTTTGATCATACTACATTTTACTTCGAGTGGAAAGGATTCCATATGGGCTATTTTCAATTATCTTATGAAAACAAACCATTTTCTACCCATCAGGGAGTATATGAGGGTATAAGACCTCAAATATCTGTATTTTTGAGTGGTTTTTTGGTTTCATAGAGTTCCCTTGGTGATAGTATAAAACTAATATGTAGGAACACTTTTTTCCTTTTAAGACATTGAAATATTTAAGGAATATTTTTTGATCCAAGAGGTTATACGGTGAAAGATTCTGAGGCCCGGAGAACCCAGAATTGATATTATAAAAGTATTAAATATATTAATATCATACACAAGTAGTTTTACTAAAAAAGTTGAATAACTCTTAAAAAAAGTCTTGGATTATAAATTTGAATCCATGATTGAATTATGAATATGTAGTTTACCCTAGGTGCGACCTAAAGTTGGTTGAAACCATACGTTCAGATGAGCTATCTATTGGAGGGTATGTTAACTGGATCAATTAATTAATTAATTTAATTCATTAATTTAAGACCCAAAAACCTAATTTCCTCTTTAAATATAATTTTATAATGATTTTTTTGGTTATCCTCATAAACCTTTCTAGATCTGATAGGAGGAGGAGTGCATTCTTCATTGGTGAATCGACAATGAATAACGAACGACGATTACATCAAAGTGGATCGAGAGGAAGTGAATGCAACATGTCATACTCATAATTCCTGAATGAATAATTCACCAATTATCAATCCATAATTAAGGTATGTATCTTTAATTGTGTCCTTTAACCCTTTTATTAAAAAATTGAGTATGAATAATTAATATGATTTTGATCTACGATTTATCTTCCCTTTGCATGAGCCCAATTCTGATTCTTTAAATTGTAGATTTAATTTTATATGTTATAGAAAGTTTCACCCATAGATACCCTGTTGTATAATCATTGGATAATAATGCCTGTGAAAGGTGTATTTTAATTTTTTATTATGAATTTCTGCCCTCATTTAATTGTGTTCTTCACTATTGGATCATGGGGTCGTAGTTAGACATTAATGAGTTAGGTTAAAGTGTAATAAAACCCCAAAATTCATGGTGGATTGGAAAAATATGATTGATATGATGATTTTAGGATGATTATGTATGTTTTTTTGGGATACAGGTGAGGCCTCCATGGATCTAGGATCTGAAGAAATGATGGAAGGTAGCGGGAGGCGCATTGGGCAGCGCTGTGGGCATCATGAGGGTAGATGGATTCCATTTTTTGACCACTGGATGTTAGGAAATCAATGACCAGAGACCTAGACTTCAAATGTGGTAGATTTTGAGTAGTCAATGATAGGAATTGTGGAAGAGAGACTAGACCTAGTGAACCACATAAATATATTGAGTTTCTATGGAAAACTCGACTACACAGCGTGTAGTCCAAGAAAACATACCGTGTATCCCCACCTAGCTACGACGTATAGGGTTTTGGGGAAGATAAGGATCATACACCATGTGAATTTTTTAACACACTATGTGAACCTCCCTATGTATGCATGTTTTGTTCCAACTACACACGTCCAGGACCCCATGTAGGAGGGCATGCCATGTACTCTTGGAGTACACGGGCATAGGCTGATGAACATGGGCATGTTGAGGAGAAAACAGGAAAGCCCCAGGTGGACCAAACACACCAAGAAGTACCCTTAAATTATATATAGTACTACATTGATAGAAAGACATGTGCTGGAAAGGACATGTCTAGGAAGCCAGGTGAGGTCACACACTGTGTGACCCCTAGTATACGCAGTGTACTCTTGTCAAGATCTTCCACCTTACATATCTCCTTCGTTTAGACTTGGATTTTGGACTAGGAGTAGTATATCCTGAGAAATTTTTCATGTATAATTTTATAGTATCCATAATAGTGGATTTAAAGAAAAAAAGTGTGATGTTTTGAGCTTGACGCTTCTTTAGGTGGTGCTTGATGATGGCAGTGATCGTGCTGGATCTTCAGAGAGAGAGGCTAATGTTGCAACCCCCTGTCTTACAAGTGACCACATTGTCATGAAACATCAAATTGATTATGTTTTTAAAGATGATTTATAGCATAGTTAAGACCCTAGGTTTTATCTGAAGGAGTGTTGGAGGTTTTAAGTGTTTATTATTAATAAAAATGACTAAAAGAGGGGGTGGTTTTGAAAATATTTTTTAAAAATAAAACAACTTAATTTAAAGAGTTTAATAGTTGAAAAAAAAGAATATTTTAAAAAATATGAGAAAAAAGGTTCATTTTGAGTTCAACACACACATTTAAAGTTCATATTTCTTAGATATTAATTAATGTTTGAAGCAAGTATTTGCTTAAAATTAATCAGAATCATGATTACTTTCAAATATTTTACAATAATGCATATTGAACCAAAACTTGGCATAACAATCATATAGCCAAGGTCCAGATATTATGCATAGTATAATAACTTCCAAAGAAAATTGAAATCTCAAATAATTGGGTAAGAAATTGATTCTTGTGTTTTCCAATCAGAACAACACAAGTCACACACTCAAAACTTCATACAAATCGGTCAAAAGTAAAGAGCATTCCATTCGATTTAATCAAATAGAGGATTCAAACATGAATCAAAGTAAGATAATTCTGAATTAAATGTTTTAAAAACAAAAATACATCAAACTAGTAGCATTAAAAATTATATAACTCCCTTTACAATATGTGTAGCTCCCTCACAATGAACTCCCACCATTTATCCCGCCATCGAGAGGAAGAGGAAGTTCGGGTGGATCTCCTTATTAATTTCAATTATCCCTATGATGATAGGGATATCCAGAACCTCCAAGGGGATTATAAAAATCCTAAAAAACTCAAAATTGGCATCACTTCACTCCCTTGGTCGAACTTATAAATGGTTTTCCCAAGGTACTCCTTTATAAGAAAATCGGATGGTGGTTTTGGGCATCCAGATTTTGAGAAATCATTTGGACCATGGTTTTTGGGTGGGTAGATAGCCTTATCTCACTTTGGAGAGAACTAAAAATTTATTTCCACACCTCTTTAATATCTTATATGAATTTTGGGAATCATTTGGAGGCCTACATATCTATATATGGCCAAAATACATAACATAACTTTGGACTTCATGCAGATTTGGTGTCTTGAACAAATCAGTTCGGTTGGGCTACTTAATGGACACACTGGGCTTGGGTGTCTTCCTAGGAGTTTTATCCCATTTAATTTGGGATCATTACACAAAAAATTCATCCAAATTGGATGCATGGATTAGTTTCAGTGTCCATTTGAGTCCATTGGGGTGCTTGGAATCTTGCACAATTTGGCCCATTTTTCTTCAACTTCATCTTGGGCCCTATAAATCACCTCCAGCTACAATGAAAAAAAATAAAAAAATTTATATTTATATTTTTAACAGTGATAAAAATTAAATGATTTAATATAAAAATTAAGTGAAATTGGTTACAATAATTGGAATTTACAATACAAAATCAGTTTAATATAGTGGTATAAGGGTGAAATAAAATAGTGAATCGTTGTTCGATCGCACCCCCACACCTAAAAATTTGCACTCCTAGGAAAAGTCACACTTCCAAAAAAATTACATGGAGATATTACCAAATTTTCAAAGATTTAACATTGAAAATTTAATTCATGATAGAAATGTGATCAAAGAGAAAACCACACCAAGGAGTTATTCTCAATGATCATGGAAAAAGAGGTATCATAAATTGTATCAGAATGAAATTCAAGGAGACGAATGATACCAATTGGATAACATAATTCAAAAGTAAACAAGGATAATAAATCTCCATGTATGTGTGTGACAACCGTTTCATGCTATTTTTTCCACTTTTTTATCCAATAAATATAGGTTATTTAAATTTTTTTTTTCGCTTAAATGATTCTATCCACCGAACCTACCCTACATCCTTTACAATCAAATTTCAAGATCCAATCACTAAAGCATTCCTAGAATTGAAACATTAATCTTGCAACATAGATATACCCATATGTTTTACATTTCATCACTCCCCACATTTATTATTATTATTATTATTTTCAAAAGTTGAATGTGGAACAAATCTCACACTCATCACTCAACCCTTGTTTTATATCCTCACAACACTAATTGTAATATTTATAACAAGATCAAAGGTCGAGGAAGAGTGGTTTTTGACCTACGTAATATGAAAACCATGTTTTTATGTTTTTGTTTTGTTTTTTAGTTTTTAGGGCATACAAAAATTAGATTATAGGTACACATGCATTGGTCGATCCGGTAAAATAATGAAATATATCAGATAAGGAAAAAACGTATGGAAAAATTATTTTGGAAAGATGATAAATATTATAATAACTTATATTGACCTTATATTAACTAATAAATATTCACACTTCATGGTTTGGTGCAAAAAACTATGGAGAAATTAAGTGGCACAATTTTCCCATAAACTACACACACAAAGGGTACCATTCCTATCAGTGGTTTCAAAGTGATACAACCATTTATATCATAAAAAACAATCAATTTTCTTGAAAAAGTCACACCTCAATGATAAATTCATGCTAAAACACACATTCCATCAGTGAAAAAAAATGCTAAAATAACTTTAAATAGAAAAATTCCTCACACATTTTCAATAATTTACATGATTAAGTGAGAATCATTTTCCATGATTAAGTAGGTATCATTTTCCATGATTAAGTGGGAATAAAAAATGAATAATATGGAACAAAAGTTAGGGGGTATAAGTGGGGAGGAGAAGATAACAATACTATACAATAAGTGAAAAAGAGAAGAAATAAAAAAGAAGATGAAAATTTCTAACTAACCTAGGAATGTACTCATCCACCTACACCTAGAGTGTGCAGTGTCCTCATGATAATAAAAGAGAATTTGGAAAGGAAGGATAAAACATGGTGGGTTTCATTGTTATTTTTCTTCTTGAACTTGGAGTTACTCCATTGGTGACTCTAGAATGGCTTCATGAAAGGGATTTAACCGATACCCATTGACAGTGAAGTTTTGTTTTGTTTCTTCATTTGTAACCTGAAAAACACCAAATGGATAAACATTAGTAACAATGTATGGGCCAAACCAATGGGAATGAATCTTACCTGGATGAAACTTCAACCATGAATTGAAAAAGAGGGCCTTCTGCCTAATGTGGAATTTATGATGAAGGATGAGGTGATCATGGGTAGCCTTGGTTCTCTCCTTATAAATCCAAGAGTTCTCATAAGAGTATCTTATCATTTCCTTCAACTCCTAAATCTATAAATTCCTTTGATCACATACACTAAAAAGATTATAATTGAATTGTTTAATTTCCCAGTAGGCTTAGTTGTCTATCTCAATAGGGATGTGACAACTCTTTCTGAAAAAAATCTGATAAGGTGATATTCCAATGGGAGTCTTAAAGGTAGTACGGTAAGCATATAAGGAACCATTGAGTGTAAGATTCCAATCTTTTCTATTGGATTGAACCTTTTTTTCAAGAAATTACTTTACCTATCTATTTGAAACCTCATATTCACCATTATTATATGGTTGATATGTAGTAGACACTCTATGTCTAACCCCATACTAATGAAAACTTTATTAAATTGTTCAGTAGAAATGAGAACCTTGGTCATTGATGATAAACCTAGGTAATCCAAACCTATAGAAAATTTGGTTTCTCAAAAATTCCAAAAATTTCTTGGAATCCTCAGTCCTTGTGTCTTATGCCCCTACCCATTTTGACATGTAATCAACTTCCAGAAGAATGTACAAGTTTCCAAAGTAATTGGGAAATGGCCCAATAAATGAAATTCCCCAAACATAAAAAATTTCATGAAAGAGAAAGGTTTGCTGTGTAATTTCATTTGTTTTAGTGACATTCCCCATTATTTTACAACAAGAGCATTCTTTAAAAAAATTCATGGACATCCCGAAATAATGTTGGCCAAAAGTGACCAAAATCAAGGACATTGTAAGTAGTCTGTTGGGGACCAAAGTGGCCCCCACAAGCAAGAGTGTGTAAAACCTAATTAAAGACTAAAAATCACTATTGGGAACACAAAGCCTAAGGACTTGATCACTACATGTGAGCCAAAGGTAGGGGTAATCCCAAATATACCAATGAGACTCATGTTTCAGATGGTCAGCTTGGTTTTTTTTAAATCAATAGTAATGCAAGATGCTTCCAAATAATTTACAATTTCAACATATCAAGGAATGACATATTTCACTCAATACAATTTCTCATCAGGAAACATGTCATTTATGGGAATACAGGGGTATGAGTCAATGTCTATGCATGGAAATATCCTAGTAATATAGTCATCCACCACATTCTCTACTCCTTTTTTATCCCTAATTTCTAATTTGAATTCCTGAAGAAGGAGGGTCCAAATAATGAGATTTGGTTTGGATTTTAGTTTCTTAAGGAGATAACAGATGGCTTTATGGTTTGATAATACAATCACTTGGGACCCTAAAAGGTATGACCTAAATTTATCAAAGGAAAAAACAATGGAAAGGGATTATTTTTTAGTTGTGTTGTAGTTTTATTGGGCAGGGTCTAGTGTACGTGAGGCATAGGCTATGACATGTGGAGATCAATCAACCTGATGTGATAAGAATGCCCCAACTACATAGTTAGAGGTTTCACACATGAGCTCAAATGGTAAATCCCACTAAAGTGGTTGGATTACCGGGGGTGATTTAAGAATCCATTTCAATTTATTAAAATATTCCTCACATTATTTATCAAAAAATATTCTTTTTCTTTTTGGAGAAAGCAGAAGAGTAGGAGTGAAATCAAACTAAAGTCAGAAATGAAACTATGATCAAATCTATAATGACCTAATAAAGACCACACATCCCACACATTTTTTGGGAATGGTTGGGAAGAAATTCCACCCACTTTTGATTTATCTACTTGGATACCATCCCTGGAAATGACATACCCAAGTAATATACTTTTTCACACCATGAAATGAAATTTCTCATAATTTAATAAATTATTATTTTCAATGCAGTGATGTAGGAAAAAACCAAGGCTACTCAAACAATGATCAAAAGAGGATCCATAAACAGTGAAATCATCCATGAATACTTCCATGAAATCCTTTAGGTAATCCAAAAAAATACTAACCATGCATCATTGGAATGTTACTAGAGCATTGAACATACCAAATGAAATACTCATATATGTAAATGTTCCAAAGGGGAAAGTGAAGGTTGTACTTTCCTGATCCTCATGAGAAATATAGATATGAAAGTATCCAGAATACCCATCAAAGAAATAGTATTGGTAATTCCCTTATAGGCTCTATAGAATATGGTCAATGAACAACAATGAGAAATGGCCCTTCCTAGTGTGTTGGTTTAGCCAGTTATAGTCTATACATACACGACAACTATTCTCCACACGGGTTAGAACCAATTCATTGTTTTCATTTTTAGTTATTGTTAGACTAATTTTTTTAGGACTACCTACACCAAACTAACCCATTAGATATTAGATATGGTTTAAATGATTCCATCATCCAATAATTTTGTTACCTCCTTTTTAAAAACATCTAGGAGGTTTGGGTTCAGTCGATGTTGTGTTTTCCTCACTCGTATAGCCTCATCATTTAAAAATATATGATGCATGAAAATTTATGGGCTAATACTAGTAATTTAAGGAAGTTTCCATCAAAAAAATTATTTATACTCCCTAAATAGTTCAAGTAATCACAATTTATGTTCTAGAGGGAGTGAACTAGAAATGATGATAGGAATCTTGTTTCCATTCTCAAGATATGAATATTTCAAATTTTGAGGTAGTGGATTAAGTTTCAATTTAGGGGGATTTTAGATTGATGGGAGTGAGTGTGGAAGTGAGAGGTCAATTATTTCATCAAACTTATTAATGGTAACATCTTCATATGAGGAATGATATTTTACAAGATTAGTAATATCATCTATGGTCACGGGATCCTTGGTGCTCAAGAAATCATCAATTAAAAAATCATGTTCGACATTTTTCTAAATTGATACAACAATAAATGCATGATTCATTACCTAGAATGTATATAAATGATCAAAACTCAGAAATGGTATCAGGGGAATGAAAATAATTTTTTTCATTGGAATGGAGTACATCAATTGAATTAACTGAATGTGAGGAATGTTCTTCCGAGGGGTGCCTCATGGAATCAAGGATGTTGAAGTGGAAAATTTCACCACCAAACTCCATAGATAATGTAACATTGTGGAAATTAATTATGGTTTTGGAAGTCTTCAATAAAGGTCTCCCCAATATAATTGGGTCATGTCCATTCATCTTATCACCTTACATTTTAAGCACATAAAAGTCATAAGGGATAATTGAACTATTCACCCTTACAAGAACATCCTATAACACACCAGTAGAGTGTTCCATAATCTGATTTTCTATTTGAACAACAATTCTTATGGTATTCAATTACACAACCTAAAATGAAGAGAAAATGGAGTGGGACATCACATTTTTAGAAGCACCCAAATCAAGCATAACATCAGAAAAGAAATACTCCCCAATGGTGTATAAAATTGAGAATGTTCCAAGATCATTAAATTTGGTGGGAATTTATAGTGCTATAAATGTTGATACATTCCTCCCCAATCTCACCTTTTTATCACCATTAAGTCTCCTTTAGTGTTTACAAATCTCCTTCAGAAACTTGGTGTATCATGGAATTTTCTTTACGGAATCAATCAATGGAATGTTAACAAGAACTTTTTTGAAAGTTTCCAAGATTTATTTATCAATTTTAGTTTATTTTTCTTACCTTGGATGGGTATCTCTTTGGAGAAATGGAAGAGTAATAGTTTGTATTGATGTTTCATCAAATTAAAATCTCTTTCCTTTGGCATGACTTCTATCAGGATAAGTTTTTTACTCATTTAGAACATTTTTAGTGGTTGGGGTGGTGGTTTCCTCAGAAGGGGATGAATATAATGGAGATTTAATTTTGTTTACTAGAATTTTATAGGGTATTTTACCCGACCCATGACTTTAGATTTCCCCCACCAATTAGCAAGTTGGCCTAATTGGGTTTTTAGGTCTTTTATGGAAGCTTGGGTGGTTTGTTAAAATTGGAAATTGTTTGTAGCCATTTGTTTAATCATTCCTTCTAGGATGGGCTTAGGTTTTGGAGGGGGTCACTGGAAAATCCTTTTTGGTGGTTAGGGATTTTTGGGTGGTGGTGGTGGATGACTACTTTGACCCAATTGGTTCTATGTTTTTTGAGGTTGGGTTGAATACCCCATTGACCATATTATTGGATTACTTTCCACCTATGGTTGGATGGATAATATGGTTCTTTCCTAAAGGGTTGGTTATAGGGGTGGCCTAGTAAGATTGCCTCACAACTCTCAAAAGTTTCTCTCAGTTGAGGGAGTTGGTCAGAATAGTAGGTGTTGGTAGAATAAATACCACAATAGATGGGGGGAATAGATTGGGATTTACCTTGGGAAAGATCAATTTTTCAAGGAAGGGTACTTACCTCTTCAAAATTCATCTCCAACTTATTTTCAAACTCAAAACTTTTCACCTCATGGATACCTTGAATGGGTACACTAGACCTCAAACTGAATTATTGAGTTTTCTGTGCCATGTTATCAGTAAGGTTCCTTATAGAAATTGGGGTTTTATCAACTAGAACACCACCTACAACAACATCAATCATGTTTCAATTAATAGTAATTAAACCTTTATAAAAATATTGTGTTAGAAGTTGGTCACTAATTTGGTGGTGTGGGAAACTTGAACAAAGAATTTTAAATCTTTCTCAATATTCATGAAGTGTTTCCCCTTTTAATTTTCTTATCCCAAAAATTTCATTCCTTATTATTACAGTTCGAGAGGTTGGGAAATATTTTTCAAGAAAAATGCATTTTAAGTCTACCCAACCACTGATTGTGTAATTAACATAATATAGAAAATTATTTACGTTGTCTTATAATGAAAAAGATAATGCCCTAAGATTTAATTATTCTTAATACACATTAGAAAGTTTTAATTTTGAATACATGGTGTCAAATTTTTTAAGTTCTTATGTGGATCTTCTATCATGAGTCCATGCAATCTTGGTAATAAGTGAATTAAACTGGATTTAAGTTCAAAAAATGGATTCCTCACCTTGTACTTGAATATATGTATGTTGGATATCAACATCAGGTGAGGTTAGTTATTTTAGTGTTTAGTTATTTTTATACATGTTATACATGTTAAGTTCAATTTCTAGTTTGGTTACAGAAGAATAGTGGTTTGGAAATGTCTCAAGGTGTGGTGTTTTCTCCTTCAACAGGTTCTCCTGTGTGTCTCGATGTCACTGACATAGAATCCTCTCCATCTCGGGTTCAAAAGGAGTTAAATTTACCAAATTAGAACATGTCATGGACATATCATACACAAGAAATAAATCATAACACGAAAATATATGTAAATTTAGATGATAAAGAAAATAAATATTCACAAAATTTATAAAAAACTTATAAAAAAATGCACTAAAAACCACAATGCTCCCTGAAAACAACACCAAAATTTGAAAAAGTTGTTATGAAACATCAAATTTTTTATATTTTAAAGGTGATTTATATCATAGGGTAGACCCTAGGTCACCTCTCAAGGAGATTTGGAGGTTTTAAGTGTGTATTTTTAATAAAAAGTACTAAAAGAGGGGGTGATTTTTAAAATAGTTTTAAAAAAGACATAATATAAAGAGTTTAATAGTTGAAAAACAAGTGAATTTTGAAAAATATGTTAAAAAGGGTTCGTTTTGAGTTCACTTCACACATATATAGTTCATTTTTTATAGATTAATTAAGTTTTGAAGTAAGTATTTGGTTGAAATTAATTGTAATCATGATTACTTTATAAGCTTTTACAATAATGCATATTGAACCAAACCTTGACATACCAATCATATATACAAGGTAAAGATCTTATGCACAATATAATAACTTAAAAAGAAATTTAAAATATCAAATAAGTGTGTAATTAAAGGATTCTTGTTTTTTCCAATCAGAACAACACAAGTCACGCACTCAAAACTTCACACAGATCAGTGAAAAGTAAAGAACAATCCATTCAGTTTAATCAAGAAAAGAATTCAAACAAAAATAAAAGTAATATAATTCTGAATGAAATGATTTAAAACAAAAAATAAATCAAATTAGTAGCAGTAAAAGTGCTATAACTCTCGTTACAAGATGTACAACTCCCTCACAATGAATTCCCACCATTTATCCCACCATCAAGAGGAGGAGGAAGCTCTAGTTGATCTCCTTCTTCATTTCAGTTATCCCTACAAGGATAGGGAGCTAAAGAACATCTAAGGGAATAAGATGAATCCTATGTAAACCAAAATTGGAAAAACTTCACTCCCTGTTTCGAACATACAAATGGGGTTCCCAAGGTACTCTTTTATAGACAAAGTGGATGGTGGTTTTGGGCACCCAGATTTTGAGAAACCACTTGGCCCATGGTTTTGGGTGGGTAGAAAGAATTATCTCTCTTTGGGGAAAACAAAAAAGTTATTTACACACCACTTTACTATCTCCTATGAATATTGGGTATCATTTGGAGGTTGAAAAATCTAGATATGGCTGAAATACATAACATAACTTTTGACTTCATGAAAATTCGGTGTCTTGGAATGATAAGTTTTGTTTGGCCACTTAATGGATGTACTAGGGTTGAGGGTCTTCATAAGAGTTTTATCCCTCTGAATTGTGGATAACATCACAAAATTTTATCCCAATTTTATGTATGTATTAGTTGAAGTTTCCATTTTATTCCATTGGTTTTCTTGGAATCTTGAACAGTTTGGCCCATTTTTCTTCAACTTCATCACGGGCCCTCCAAATCACCTCCAACTACAACGAAAAAAATCAAAACAAGTGAAATTTATCTTTTTAATAGTGATAAAAATTAAATGATGTAATCAAACATGAATTTATTTTTTTATAATAATTATAATTCACAATACAAAATTAGTTTAATACAGTGGTATAAGGGTGAAATAAAATAGTGAATCATTGTGAGATAAACAAGGGAGTAGGTCCTCCATACTCTTTGCACTGGTTTTAGTGGCACCCCCTATGGAACTAGGGTGTGGGACCTCTATCAACTGAGTGGAACTCCCATTTCATACTAGGGTGTGGTTCCTCCATGTATTGAGTGGAATACCCATATCATACTAGGGTATGGGTCCCCTATCTATACCTACAGAGTGGCATACCCCTATTGTGCTAGGGAACATGTACTCCATGATTTGAGTGACATTACCATGACTGACTAGGGAGTAGGTACTCTACCTACCCATCTACTGAGTGACACCCCCTTTTGTGCAAGGGTGTGGGTCCTCCGTTCACTGAGTGACAACCCCTTATTATATTAGGGAATGATTCATCATTTTATCTACTTAGTGGATTACCCCTGTCATTCTAGGGTATGGGTCCTCTATATATATCTACTAATTTGTATCATACTATCATTATAGGGTGTAGATCCTCTATTGGAGATTGTTCCCCCTTGGAATGTGGAGAAATGGTGAGGTACAGATCCTTTGCTTACATTTCTTAGACAAGCATGCGAGATGTTGGGAATAAATGATGGAAATTTAGAGATACAAGCAGACTCATTGTCCTGGGTTGGGATATGATATGGAGATATCCTTTATCACTCATCTGAGTATTTTTGATCACACACACTCACACACACACACACAAATATATATATATATATATATATATATATATATATATATATATATATTATTGGGTTTCATTTCCCTCTTACTTTGGGTTGATCTGAATACTTCTATAGTACCACTCTATCACTCCCCCTTTTGGTTTTTTGGGGGTTCTACTAGAGGTGTATATACTCACCTCTTCATCGGATTTGCATGTATGTGTTGTTTCTTATACAGATGATAGAAAAAATGGTGATTACTTAGAGAGATATTAGGGATACTTGGATGTGTTGACCATGTACAATGGTTGGGGCTTGGAGATCATGAGTCAGACTCTCTCATATATTTTCTATTCCATTTGTTGTCAGGTTGGGACTTCTTTTTTGGTTGGGCATGCATTTTTTACTTTTACATTTTGGTTGTACTCTATCATAATCTAACCTTTTCCCTAAAGGTATTTCATGCATGAATTTCTCTATTTATTACTATATTTTATTATTATACCTCTACACTATTTCATAGATATGGTTGGGATTGTGTATATAGGTAAAATAGTAAAAGGAATCTCATTTACATTATTACTTATTAGTTCTTGTCACTAGACCCTAGCCTATTGGAGGTGGTCTTGGGGTTATGGTGGACTGGTCTTCTGTTGACCAGGCGGGCCCTGGTGGGTTAGGTTGTTACAGAGTGGTATAAGAGTAGTTCATTCCTTAGGATGATTTTTGGAGTTTTTACCTTATGAGGATTGGTTAAGACTTAGGGAAATTACTTTATAGTGTCTCAAGTGCAGATTTTATTCCAATGAACCCAGTTTTGGTGCAACATCCAATGTATCCATACACTAGGACTCATACTACTTTCTTTTTTACTCAACATACCGAGACATTGGTTGTAGGGAATAATGATACATGAGTCATATAGGATTGAGTCCTTTGACTATACTTCTTGAGTCAGCTCTGCATATATATATTCTCATCTAATCTTCATACATCTCAAACAATTTTAGGATGCCTCCTCAAAATATATCCAACGAGATTACCGATTCAAGATCATGATGAAGATCCAATGGTTGATGAGGCCTCATTTTAGGGTCCATCTCAAGTGGTTTTTTCATCTAGGTGGATAGAGAGTAGAAACCCCACCTTTTGAGTAGTAGATAGTACCAATAGGTCAACCTGAGGATGAACGTAGGCATAGCATGCTACGTGAGTTCTAGGGCCATAGGCCACTGAGGCTCCATGGTGAGCTAGATCCTTAGGTAGCAGAGGATTGACTTGAGTTGGTGATCCAAGTATTCAAGATTTTTTGGAACCTAAAAGATCATATGGTTGTACTAGTGGCCAAACTTTTCCATGGAATAACTAGGCATTGGTGAAGCCTAGTCATGAAGACACATGATGAGATGATTCTCTCATGGTCTAACTTCAAGAAACCATTTCATGAGGAGTATTAACACTTGTTCTTGCACTCAATTTGTATCGAGGCGATTCTTGAGTTATAATAGGGTATTATGAAAACTTCTATGTATATCGTGAGGTTCAATAACCTTACATGGTACTCTCTTCACATGGTTCAAGATGGTTTCTTTCAAGTGTAGAAGTTTAAGTAGGGTCTCTATAGAGACATCCATGACAGTTTGGTCTCTTTATGAATTCCCACCTATGATGGAGTGCTGGAGTAGATGATGGTGATGAAGAGATTCCTTTCTAGGGGACACCAAGAAACTGGAACTAGAAGTGGGTGTTATGGGACTGAGTTGTTTGCAGCTGATAGTTTGCACCAGTCAACTAGATCTCGATATAGGGTACCTCCTCAAGGCTGATCTCAATCATGTAGACATGCAGTACATGATTCAAACAGAGGAACAAGTCATCTAGGAGAGGGGTGATGTTATGCATGTGACGAGTGGGGTCACATGGAACATGACTTCCTAACCTGAAGTACCAAGGAGGATAGGAAACCAGTGGATAGAGCACCATGAAAGAGGAAGTGCTATTATTAGGGTTTTTTGAGGCATGTCTAGGGTGACCCCTAGGGAGTTGGTACTGGCAAAGGAGCAGGTAGAGATCTAGGAGGAGGAGCTGCTGGTGGAGGGAGACACTATGAGTTACTTCCACCACCACCATCAAGCAGCCCACACTAGGCTCAGTAAGCTATTGGATGGGGCTATGGACAACTGCATGCTATGGAAAATTATGGCCCTACAACCCAAGATATGATAAGAGGTACAATATGTGTATTTTATACACTTTATGAAGTATTTATAAAAATAGTTGAGAGACACTCCCTCATTTTCATACCCCTTGTGTGATAGATAGAGCTCCCCATTGATACCTTAGCCCATCATTTTTTTATATAGGTTCTGACTAGGTACAATTATTTTATATCACTTATATGTTGATAGTGCGAGATATCGCTTAGTAGGGAGAGTTTCACATATGACATCTTGGTCATCACGATGAGTCCTTATGACATGATCTTGGGTATGGACTAGTTTTCCACGTTTCAAGCCCAGATTGACTGTTATCATAGATGGGTTAGATGACCATGGTTGGATGGGACAAGATTCCCCTTTAAGGGTGAGATAGATCTCATGGATGAGAAATTGTGCATTATAAAGAGGAGGTTGTAACCCATCACCCATCAGTTGGTTAGTTTATCCCTCGGCTCAATAGGCTCTTCCAGAATCTGGATTCCTTTGTTAGTGGAGGACTTTATAGATTTATTCCATGGGGAATTCTAAGACTACCTATGAGGTGGGAGATGGAATTTTGCATTGACTTACACCCTAGAGCTACAAATATATCTTCTATGACATATTGGATAACCCCTACCAAGATCTGGGAGATGAGTGTGCATCTAGAGGACCTTTGAGAGAAGGGTTTTATCAAACCCAGTGTATCCCCATATATAGATCCGGTTTTTTTCATGAAAAATGAGATAGGATCTTTTGGATTTATTTTTATTTTCATTGCCTAAACCAGGTTATGATAAAGAAAAATTACCCATTTATGAGGATTGATGACCTCTTTGAACAATTGTGAGGCTCAAGTTAGTTCACAAAGATAAATCTAATGTATTTTTACCACCAGTTGAGGGATCATGAGGCTGATATTATGAATATGGAATTATGATGTCACTATGGACATTATGAGTTCCTGGTGATGCATTTTGGTGTGACAAATTCCCCAACTGTGTTTATGGATTTTATGAACTAGATCTTCCAACCATTCTTAGACCAAGTTGTGGTTGTATACATAGATGACATACTCATTCACTCTATATCAGAGGAGGAGCAAGAAGAGCATCTAAGGATGGTCCTAGAATTACTTTGGGAGCTCCAACCTTATAGTAATCTCTTTAAGTTCCAGTTTTAGATCCTTGATGTTCAATTTCTAGATAATTTCAAATCTGAGCATGGATTAGATATGAAACCAATAAATATTGAATCAGTAATTTATTGTGAGAAACCCAATAGTGTGTTATAGGTGAAGAGATTTTTTGGGTTGGAGGGGAACTATAGGGTGTTCGTGCCAAAAGTTTCTAGAGTAAAACCCACTTTGAATTCCCTAACATGTAAAGGGTACCCATTTATCTGGACTGAGAAGTGTCGGGGAGCCTTCGAGTAGTTGGGTCTAATGTTAAACATTGATCCTATCTTGAGAATATCAAAAAAATTCATAGAGTACATAGTGTTTTTAGATGCCTTTAGAGCTTGGATCGAGTGTGTTTTGAATTAGAGGAAGGTAGTGATCACATATGGGTCAAGGTAGCGGAGACACCTAAAGTTGAACTACACAACTCATGACCTAGTGTTTTAAGAAGTAGTCTTCACTATAAATATGTGGTGGCACAATATTCTGGGAGATCATTTTGTTTACACAGATCACTACAGTATCATGTATATCTTCAATCATAGAGATCTTAACCTGATAAAAGACACTAGTTGTAGTTCCTCCAAGACTATGAGTTTGAGATAGTCTATACTCCTGGGAAGGTAAACATGGTGGAAAATTCCCTTATTAGGAAGTCTCATTGTCACATAAGAGATGAGGCATTTGAGTAGTTGGATTCTTTGCAGCTGACCTTGATAGAGGATAGGGGTGTAGTTTTTATTCAATTGATGGTGGTGACTCCTACACTTCTTCAACATATGAGTGAGACCTAGTTGGGATACATTGACTAGGATGTTATTCTTGACCAGATATCCTTAGTAGATTCACTAAATATATTTTTTAAAGGATGGGAGAACATCATCATTTTTTGGGGAAGAACGATGGTCCTTGTCATGATGTGAGAGAAGGTGATGATGGAGTTTTATACATATCCTTTGAATGTAAATACTGGTGTGGAAAATATGTACAAGGAACAATAGTGGATGTTTTAATGGGATGAAATGAGGAAAATCATGATAGTGGTTATCTCTCGGTGTCTCACATATCAGTAGGTGACAACTGAGTACTAGGTTAACGTAGGTTTGACCCAGCCTCTTGAGATAATGGAGTGGAAATGGGATAAAATATCCATATAATTTGTGATAGGGCTTCTGAGAATAGAGCGATGTCACGATGCCATATGGGTTAATTTTGACCAACTTACCAAGTCATCACACTTCCTTAATATCAATGAGCAGAGTTCATTGGAGATTTTGGTGTGGTTGTATATGTGGGACATTTTTTGACTCCATGGGGTACCCTCAAAATTTGTTTTTGACCATGATGTGTGGTTCATTTCATGGTTATTGAGAGGGTTGTAGGATGAATTTGAGACCCATTTGAAGATGAGTACAATGTTTCACCCCCAGATAGATGGGAAGACTGAGTGAACTATCACGGTGTTGGAGGATATATTGGGGCCTTGTGTTTTATACTTATTTTAGATTTAGGATGTTCTCTTTACATTGATATAGTTCACTTATAATAATGTCCATCACACTAGGATTGGCAGGAAACATTTTGAGGCCCTATACGAGAGACATTGTAGGTCACTATTATGTTGGGATAAGATTGGTGAGACATCTCTTGTCAGGAAATATATGGTACAGGATATAAAGGAGAACTTTTAGGTGATCTGTGAATGAAGCCCATAGATCACAAATATCTTATGCAGATTGACGTTGTTGTCCCTTGGAGTTTGATTATGGAGACCATGATTTCTAGAGAGTCTCCCCATGATGATGATTGAGAAGGTTTTTCTGGTTATGTGAGTTATCCCTACGGTTCATTGAGCTATTCAAGATCTTATAGAGGGTTTGGGAGTTTTCTTACGACCAAGACTTACCCCCACAGTTGGAGTGGGTGCATGTAATCTTCCATCTGTTGTTACTGATGAGATACAAGCATGATATAATTCATGTAATTGACTAGGGTGAGTTAGACATTGAGGATGGATAAACCTTTGTGGATTAATCAGTGGATATTAGGGATCATTAGGAGAAGTTCCTATGAGAATGTACCATTCCCTTTCTTTATGTGTTGTGGTGGCATGAGAGCGTATAGGGGAGCTCTTGAGAGTGAGAGATCCAGATGCAGGCTTGTCATCCCCACATTTTTTAGCTATTTTTGGGGGAAAAAAATTAAAGGAGGGGAGAATGTAGTGACCCTATTTTTTCCCTTATAATACTTTGAAAACTATTATGTAATATTTTCAAAACCAGAAGCTGAGACAGTGTGAGATTATGAGGCCCAATGAGTTCAGAAATAATATTATAAAACTATTAAATATATTAATATCATGCACATGTATTTTTATTAAAAAGTTATAATAACTCCCAAAGAGATTCTTAGTTTAGAAATATGAGACCATGGTTGAATCCAAAACATGGGTTTTACCCTAGGCACAACCTAAAGTAGGTCGACATTGGATGTTCAGATGAGGCGTCCATTGGTGGGTACATTAAGGGGATTAATTAATTAATTTAATTAATTCATTGAATACCAAAAAACCTAATTTCCTATTTAAAAATCCTATTATGACAATTTTTTAGGTTTATCTACATAACGCTTTCTAGATCTGAGAGGAGGGGGAGAGCATTCTTCATTGGCAGATTGACATCAGAAGACGAATGATGATCAGATCAAAGTGGATTGAGAGGTAGTGAACACAATAGGTCATCCTCATCACTGGTTAATGCATAATTCACCAAGGATCGATCCATAATCAAGGAAGGTATATTCAATTGTGGTTTTTTCCCATTTGATTAAAATATTAAGCATGTATAATTAATCTACTTTTGATCTTTGATTTATCTACCCTTTGCATGAGCAAAATTTTGATAAATTAAATTGTATATTTAATTTCACCAATTATTCCAAGTTTCACCCCTAGATATACCATTTTATAATATATGGCTAAGAATTCTTGTCTAATGGTGGATTTTGCTTCATTCTTGTTCATTTCACCCCACCACTCATCACATTATTCACCATTGGCCCATGAGGTCATTGTTCGACATTTCTAGGGTGGGTTTGAGCACGATCGAACCCTAGATTCATAGTGTATTGGTGAATGATGAATGATATGATTATTTTCAGGTCAATTGGGGTATTTTTTGGGACATGGGTGAGGCCTCCATTGATCTGTGATCCAGAGTAGTGATGCAAGGAAATGAGTGACGCATCAGGCGAGACTTCAAGCATTATGTGGGTAGATAGATTCTGATTTTAAACCACCATATGCTAAGAAATCGACTATCAACGACTTATCCTTTTAAGGAAATGGATTTCGAGTGGTCAATAGTAGAAATCATGGTGGATTTTCCAGATCTAGATAATCATGTTAATAACTTGAGTTTCTATAAAAAAAAATTGACTACATGACCAGTAGTCCAAGAACACACGTCGTGTAGCCCCACCTAGCTACAACATCTAGGGTGTTGGGGAAGATAAGGATCACATGTTGTGTGGTTGGGCCCATACACTGTGTGAACCTCCTCAGGAATCCAGGCCTTGTGATAGTTTCACATGGCCAAGACCCCATGTGGGGGTATATGACATGAGACTTCCTAGACCTGGATGCCACTAAATGGTTCCCCAAGACCGGTTGGACACATGGGTTCAAGCGCATCTCCCCAAATGTCAGAGGATTATGACTAGCAGTGAAGGCCTAGGTTGTGTCCATGGGGAGACTATTCCTTCATTACTAGAGTGAAACATAGAAGATATATAATGATAAATAATAATGAAATCATATATAAACAGATGGCACAATAGAAGTAGATACAAACATAAAAGAAACTGAATAATAATCAAATAAAATAAACTGAATAAATTTCCTTGAAAGGATCTACTCCTTGAATCATCTCGTCATGCATACCTGCCGGGAAGCGAACTACATTGCATATGCACTTTCCAACAAAGGTATCTTGGAAGTGAATCGCACAACTCTCAACAATGTTCCTGAGGAAATGGTGCCTCTTATTCTACGGGACAAATGTAAAATTCCCTCTTTCCGTATTGTATAACTCTTTTCTTTTTTCTCAATTCAAGTGCCTCTATGCTCACTTTTATCAAAAAAAAATGAAATAAACTGAATCATATAAAATTAATGATAATGTAATTTGTCTACAAATCCAAAAAAATATGGATACAAGGCAATAGACAATACACGTTGTACAAGATAAAAAAAGGTACAAAAATTAAAAAAGTCTATCCAAACAGCCTAAGATCCTACCCAATCATCTTCCCAAGATCCCATCCTATTTCATGTCAGAAGTCACACATCCATAAGAGGATGCTTCACCTTATCTATACCTACCTGAGTTCCATCGAAAACTAGGATAGGGTATGAGATAAATATCAGTATCCCACCACCAACTAAGTCTATAAATATCCAATCCATGCATACAATATGGATATGTGTAGGTATAAAAATCTAAAGTATGAATAATAACTCTAAATGGGTTGGCTCTAGTTCATAGAAGAAAACCAAGCTGGCACTACCTGCTTCAACCCATGCCAGAATAACTCTGAACAAGTGTCAAGGGACGCAATTCCTAGCAACACATGTATAAGTGATGTCATGACCAGTATGATAGTAGAATCAAAAGGGACACCATGCCTAAATAGTATCACAATATTAGGGAAACCATTCCCAATATCACAAAATAGGGAAAGCATACCTAGTATCATAGAATAGGGGACGCCATGACTAGTATCAAATTTATAAGGGACTCCATGCCCAATATCACAATAAGGGATTCCATGCCCACATAATATCACAATAAGGGATTCCAGGCCCATATAGTATTAGAATAAGGGATTCCATTCCCATATATTATCATAAGGGACGCCATTACCATTTTGTAAAATTATTAAGGGTCGTCATGCACATATTGATATAACATGTTCAAGGTTTATCATGCCCATTTAGTATAATAATTAAGGGTTATCATGACCATTTTATATAAAGAAAATGGGGTGCCATTCCCATTTAGTACAATTATGCATAAGGGTCATCATGCCCATTCATTATATATAGGAAGGGTCTTCATTCCCACGTATCCTTTGTAATAATATCCATTGGATTTAATACGATCCAAGGAATAATTCATAACTCACTATCATTTCATGTTAACAAGGGAATGGCCATTGTTCAATTCAATTAGGTAACATGGGATCACCACTCACCACTATTCAATTCAATCATTTAAATTCAATATAATTGATAAGGGTGTTGGTTGTGCCACATCACCATATTTATTCCATATCAATATGATCACATCCTTTAAAAGTGAATCCAAACACACCAATAGGCGCTTTGGATTTATTTTCATGAAATCCAATTAGGAATATATGAGGGAACACCCAAAGGGATAGCTCTATCTAAGGTAATCAATCTCAAGGGGTCTAATAAGGTCAATGGTTTCCATAATACGCAATCAATTTAAGGAAAATATAATTTAAGTGAAATGCATGGTGAAACTATTGTATGGAACAAAGTAACATATTATAAAACACCTCGAGGAATAATTTATAGACCACCTACCTCATACTCTTACAACTCTCGTCATCCAGTATTTGCCTTTAATTTGGCCAGGATCAGAAGAAATATGAAGAACAAATCAATTCTATGAAAATAGGGCATATGATCCTACACCTCAATAATTTTTTTAGGGATAATATAAATAAAGAGTGGATAAAAAGGAATGAAGATATTAGGGGTGGCTATCCAATGAGACCAACAACACTTAGATCAGAAAACAAATGAAGAGTCGGGATCAAAAACTATGAATAGGGGAGTTTGGGAGCTCAAATGTGAAGGAGATATTGTCCATTGGAATAAGGAAGTGAGAGGAAGGTAGGGTTTCTAAATTTAATTAATGGAAATATGGTAATCATTCCCAATTTTCATGGGTCACATGGTTTGGATGCATAATTGGCCAAACTATACACCAATCGTTCACCTCCCACTGCTGAAGGAGGCCACTCTGCATGGTTAGGGCCCACAGTCAGGGAAACTATGTGACAACCATAAAAATCACCTCTACTAAAAAATATACATTTCTCTTGGGAATTTATCCCTTGGCACACTATTGGAGAAAACCGTGCACCCTACTTGGCCCACTGTCTAGCCCTGCATGGTTAGGAGAGACTGTGTGGCATGCCCCATATGGTTTCTTTTAATCGTGCGGCCAGTATGTTTTTCCCAAAAAGTTAGGTTCTAGGTGTTGTAATAGTGGGTGCCCTATACCCAACATGAATAATAATTTTGATTACCATATCATGTATACAATTAGTTATAGGTGATGTATTCTTACCATTTTAGTGTAGACTTTTCTACATCCACTATTAATGTGGTAATTACCCTAGATTAATTTTCATATCAAAAGGTTATATAAGATCACTGGATATAATGATAACTTAAAGATACTATGAAATTAAAATTAAACTAAGTTCATATGGTCTAGATACATTTACTGACTAGACATAGTAAATGTATGACTATCAGGTGTTGCGGGCTCATAAGCATTGGGACTTCTTCTCATGAAGTTTGCACTTGGTGATCCATAATAGTGAGATCATGAGGACAAAACCGCCAATAATAACACCACATGTTTTGGGTGTCATTGGTTGTTCTTATATATGAACATGTGTATTGGTCTCCTAACTTGATATCATTAATACTATGTACCATTTGATCGTGTACTTTGATGCAAGGAAAAAACCATGGTAATGAAATCATGTCAAGGTAGCTTGTGTTGGGTGCGTCATTGGTAGTATGACATTAATTTAATGGCCATGAAAGGATTTTTCAATTTCAAGTTGAGGAAGTAATATATCTTGGGCCTTCTTGATCAGGATGGTAGTATCTTCATAAGTCCTTGGCCAAGGAAGTCAAGGTTAAATCCATCCAGTTAGATCAAAAAATAATAGAGAAAGAAAAGGAAGATGACACAAGTGTGCGTCCTGCTTTATAAGATAATAAATACAAAGAGATTATAGTACATAGTGTGTGTTCATAGGTTGGTTGTCATTGCTATAAATTTCTTTATCTCTTTAGGGGTCTTGATGGATTTCTAGACTCTGCTCTTGGTCTATAGATTTTATTCACTTTGAGATAAGGTCTTAGAGGTTCACACACAATAGTATATTCAAGAATCCTCCCCATTCAGTTGAATAGGTATATCGGACATGGTGGGACCCACCATAAGTTCCAAGTGTTTTCCAAGTTATCGATCACCGATAAATAAAAAAATCACATTATTCAAGTAAATAATAATTTTTATTGAATTTATTTATTAAATGTATTTACAAGTTAAGTAAATATGAGAAAATATTATTCGAATGAATATTATTTTAATATTCTAGGTTTGTTTAATATTAAGAGGGAATTATGAGTCGAGTTAATGACTCGGTTTTATCACGTAATATATTTTAAAGATATTATAGGTATGTGATAAAATAATAAATAATATTGAAATAGTTTAGTTCTTATTAATTATTTATTAAGTGGACATTAAATAAATGGGGTTCGGGGAACCCAATCGAGAATTTTAAACATCCACTATATATATGAGGAGAGAGGACATTGCCATGTACTGTTCATGGTGAGAAATTAAGAGCCTATCTCTTATATCCTACTTTCTAGAGAAAGAGACTCTTGATCCAAGCATTCAGATCAATTTCTCCTTCATGCATCACAAGCTCGATGATGCGGTGATCATTGGGGTGTCGAAGCCATCATCGGATCTCCGCGCTAGCACCTGGAATTTGAAGTTCAATGCTCTAAAAGATTTTTGAAGCATGTGGGGTTGATTTAGTGGGTTGATAATATAGATCCTTCAAGAAACAATCATTGACGACAAGTTGTAGTTGAGCATGACTTCAGATCCAAACATGTATGTTAGCAGTTTTAATATTTGTGCTCTTTGAATTTCCACAAGATCCTTAGACCTAATGGGGTATCATATCATCGATGACGATAATTTACATCATTCAGAAGATGATTTTTTTTTAAAATTATCATCCCACTGGCTTCTGATGAGCACCCCAGTACCTTCAATTGGTATCATAGGGAGCACATAAATTTTTTGATCCAAATAAATATTAGTTTGCATTAAATTTAATATAAGGTATGAAATTCATCCCAATGGTTCTAATAGGGTAGTATGACAGCTTCTATGTATATCATGAGGTTCAATGACCTTACATGGTACTCTATTCACATGGTTTGAGATGGTTTCTTTCGAGTGTAGAATTTTAAGTAGGGTCTCCATAGAGACATCCATGCCAGTTTGGTCCCCTTATGAAATCCCACCTATGATGGAGTGCTGGAGTAGATGATGGTGATGAAGATATTCCTTTCTTGGGGACACCAAGAAATTGGAACTAGAAGTGGGTGTTATGGGGCTGATTTGTTTACAGCTAGTAGTTTGCACCAGTCAACTAGATCTCAATATAGGGTACCTCCTCATGGCTGATCTCAGTCATGTGGACATGCGGTACATGATTCACACAGAGGAACAAGTCATCCAGGAGAGGGTTGATGTTATGCATGTGACGGGTGGGGTCACATGGAACACGACTTCCTAACCTGAAGTACCAATGAGGATAGGAAACCTGTGGATATAACACCATGAAAGAGGAAATTCTATGATTAGGGTTTTTTGAGGCATGTCTAGGGTGATCCCTAGGGAGTTGGTACTGGTAGAGGAGCAGGTAGAGATCTAGGAGGAGGAGATGCTGGTGGAGGGAGACACTATGAGTTACTTCCACCACCACCACCACGCAGCCCACACCAGGCTCAGTAAGCTCATGTATGGGGCCATGGACAACTGCATGCTATGGAAAATTATGGCCCTATAACCCAAGAGATTATACGAGGTATAATATGTGTCTTTTATACACTTTCTACAGTATTTATGGAAATAGTTGAGAGTCACTCCCTCATTTTCATACCCCTTGTGTGATATATAGAGCTCCCCATTGATACCTTAGCCCATCATTTTTATAGAGGTTCTAAATGGGTATAATTATTTTATATCACTTATATGTTGATAGTGTGAGATATCTATTAGTAGAGAGAGTTTCACATATGAAATATTGGTCATCACGATGAGTCCTTATGACATGATCTTGGGATTGGAATAGTTTTCCATGGTTCAGGCCCAGATTGACTGTTATCATAGATGGGTTAGATGCCCATGGTTGGATGGGACAAGATTCCCCTTTAAGGGTGAGATATATCTCATGGATGATAAATTGGGCCTTATAAAGAGGAGGTTGTAACCCATCACCCATCAGTTGGTTAGTTTATCCCTCAGCTCAATAGGCTCTTCAAGAATCTGGATTCCTTTGTTAGTGGAGGAATTTATAGATTTATTCCATGGGGACATTCTGATACTACCTATGAGGTGGGAGATAGACTTCTTCATTGACTTAAACCCTCGAGCTACACTGATATCTTCTAATGCATATTGAATGACCCCTACCAAGATCTGGTAGATGAGTGTTTATCTAGAGGACCTTTGAGAAAAGGGTTTTATCAAACCCAGTGTGTCCCCATATATAGATCCAGGTTTTTGCATGAAAAATGTGATAGGATCTTATGGATTTATGTTTATTTTCATGGCCTAAACCAGGTTATGATAAAGAAAAATTACCCATTTATGAGGATTGATGACCTCTTTGAACAATTGTGAGGTGCAAGTTAGTTCTAAAATATAAATCTCATGTATTTTTACCAGCAGTTGAAGGATCATGAGGCTAATATTATGAATATGGAATTATTATTTCACTATGGAAACTATGAGTTCTTGGTGATGCATTTAGGTGTGACAAATTCCCCCACTGTGTTTATGGATTTTATGAAATAGATCTTCCAACCATACTTAGACCAATTTGTGGTTGTCTACATAGATGACATACTCATTCACTCTATATCAGAGGAGGAGAAAGCAGAGAATCTAAGTATGGTCCTAGAATTACTCTGGGAGATCCAACTTTATAGTAAGCTCTTGATGTTATAGTTTTAGATCCTTGATATTCAATTTCTAGATAATGTCAAATTTGATAATGGATTATATATGGAACCAATGAAGATTGAATAAGTGATTTATTGTTAGCAACCCAATAGTGTGTTGTAGGTGAAGATATTTCTTGGGTTGGATGGGAACTATAGGGTGTTCGTGCCTAAATTTTCTAGAGTAAAACCCACTTTGAATTCCTTGACATGTAAAGGGTAGCCGTTTATCTGGACTGAGAAGTGTTGGGGAGCCTTCGAGTAGTTGGGTTTGATGTTAACCAGTGATCCTATCTTGAAAATATCAAAAAAATTGATAGAGTACATAGTGTTTTTAGATGCCTCTAGAACTTGGATCGAGTGTGTTTTGAATTAGAGGAAGGTAGTGATCACATATGGGTCAAGGAAGCTCAGACCCCTGAAGTTGAACTACGCAACTCACAACCTGGTGTTGGAAGAAGTATTATTCACTATAAAGATGTGGTGGCACAATATTCTGGGATATAATTATTTTACACAGATCACTACAGTCTCATGTATATCTTCAATCATAGAGATCTTAACTTGATAAAAGACACTGGTTGGAGTTCCTCCAAGACTATGAGTTTGAGATAGTCTATAGTCCTGGGAAGGTAAATGTGGTGGAAAATTCCCTTAGTAGGAAGTCTCATTATCACATGGGAGAGGAGGCATTTGAGTAGTTGGATTCTTTGCAGCTGACCCTGATAGAGGATAGGGGTGCAGTTTTTATTCAATTGATAGTGGTGACTCCTCCACTTCTTCGACATGTGAGTGAGACTTAGTTGGTATACATTGACTAGAAGGTTATTCTTGACCAGATATACTTAGGAGATTCACTAAATTGATTTTTTAAAGGAGGGGAGAACATCATCATTTTTTGGGGAAGAACGATGGTCCTAGTCATGATGTGAGAGAAGGTGATGAGGGAGTTTTATACTTATACTTTGAATGTAAATACTGGTGTGGAAAATATGTACAAGGAAAAATAGTGGATATTTTGATTGGCTGAAATGAGGAAAATCATGACAGTGGTTATCCCTCGATGTCTCACATGTCAGCAGGTGAAGGCTAAGTACCAGGTTCAAGTAGGTTTTACCCAACCTATTGAGATACTAGAGTGGAAATGGGGTAAAATATCTATAGAATTTGTGATAGGGATTCTGAGAATAGAGATATTCCATGCTTCCATCTGGGTTAATTTTTTCCAAATTACCAAGTCATCACACTTCCTTAATATCTATGAGCAGAGTTCATTGCATATTTTGGTGTGGTTGTATATGTGGGATATTTTTTGACTCCATGGGGTACCCTCAACATTTGTTTTTAACCATGATGTGTGGTTCATTTCATGGTTATGGAGAGGTATGTAGGAGGAATTCTAGGCCCATTTGAGGATGAGTACAATGTTTCACCCCCAGATAGATGGGAAGAATGAGTGAACTATCAAAGTGTTGGAGGATATATTGGGGCCTTGTGTTTTATACTTATTTTAGAGTTAGGAGGATCACTTTACATTGATATAGTTCACTTATAATAATGGCCATCACTCTATGATTGGCATGAAACATTTTGAGGCCCTATACGAGAGACATTGTAGGTCACTATTATGTTGGACTAAGATTGGTGAGACATATCTTGTCAAGATAGATATGGTGCAGGAAATAAAGGAGAACTTTTAGGTGATATTTTAATGAAGCCCATAGCTCACAAATATCTTATGCAGATTGACGTTGTTGGCCCTTGGAGTTTGAGTAGGGAGACAATGTTTTCCTGAGAGTATCCCCATGATGATGATTGAGAAGGTTTGTCTGGTTATGTGAGTTATCCCTGTGGTTCATTGGGCTGTTCAAGATCCTATAGAGGGTTTGGGAGTTTTCTTACGACCAAGGCTTACCCCCACAATTGGAGTGGGTGCATGGAATCTTCTATGTGTCGTTGTTGATGAGATACAAGCATGATTCGATTCATGTAATTGACTAGCTTGGAACAGTTGAAAATGGGTTTGTGTGGGTTGAGCCTGACCCACTTTATACCCGCACAAGTTTTTGGGGCCCGACCTATTTATTTATATTAATGAAAATTAATTAATTTAATTTTAACTTTAAAATTAAATTAATTAACATATTAATTTTGGTTAAAAATATAATTTTAATACCCGAGTGAAATTAATTTAATTTATATATTAAATTAAATTAATTGATTAATTTAATTTTGTTATTAAAATTAAATTAATTAAAGGATGAAGAATAATTAAATTATTTGAATTTATTTAATCCATTTAATTTAATTAAGTATCTCTTGTATTTAAATTTAATGCAATTTAATTTTATCACGCTTTAATTTTACCCACTTACCGGTCTTGAGCACCAACCAATGTATGTCTGCATTTATTTATTTAATTAAGTATTTTAACTTTATGCGATGTTTTTAATTAATTAAATGACGGTCTACACATCATCTTTATTTTCAGTTAATTTTTTTAAGGACATGCGCATCCAAATTCATCTCATGTACATTACACCCCTATCCCCCCTCACCTGTGTGTGAGTATTCTTGTACCTCAAATGAAGAAGGTGTATGGAGTAGACCACACAAGGATGAGGCAGTACGCTTTGACGAAGATGATGCTTGACGTGGAGTCTGCCAAGATGAGGCAACACTCTAGACGTTACGTAGAGCCCGCCAAGATAAGACAATACTCCAGATGAGAAACCAACATACTGGATAGGGGTGAGCTGTATCACGAGTCAAGCGACAACTCAGGTAAAATACCCCTATGTCATTTTAGATACTCAAGACCAGTCGTGTAATAGTTTTTCCTTTATAAATTTATTTATTATTTGACGCATTTTATAACTATGGGAAAATACATAAAATAATAAATAATTAAATGCATAAATAAGCGATGTATGTTTTTCTATTAATGTTTAGTTGTGATCATGACATCATAGATTAACAAGATTAATAGAAATGGATTAAATTAATCAAGATAAAAACACAAAAACCATCAAAGAAATATTAAGTCATAACTATCATCCATCATTCAAATTTGAAAAAAACTGGGTGTTTTGGGGTTCTCGTCATGCCAAAGCTATGAGTGCCTCTTTCTATCATGGAGTTATTATGAGAGTGGTGGGTTGAATTAACTAAATTAGTAGTAAAGATTAGACAAATCTAACTTTCTTTCATTTTAGAGGCAAGTTTTGAGTAAATCAAGTTATGATTTTAGAAGTTGGGACTTCAATCAAAAGATTAGGAACTGTGAGTTTATATGGTCTGCCATCCAAACACTTACCTTGAACCCTCCAAGTAGTGGCATAGCCAAAACTTGTAGACTATAAGGGGAGATTCAGGGATCCTTGCTACTAGAATACTCAAGCGATAGAGTCCTCCAATTCTAGTGTATAGGGTTCCTTGAATTAGATAAAATAGTGAGATACATTTTATAATATAATTAATCAAAAATGTCTAAACTAGTAATCAATATAAAATTACAGTCTGCTATTTTTTTTATAAAATTACTATTAATACCACAATATAAACTGTGATAAATAATTGGAAAAATTAAATGTCCAAACTAGAATGAAATTCCAAGTGTAGTACAGGAATTTACGCACACTACTGCTATATCATAATTTCAAGGTGTTGGTGTCCCTATATCTATTAAGCCACCTTAGGAAACATGGGTGTGAAATTTCTTATAGGAGACTCATGCACATAGAATATGATGGTTATTTTTTGTTGTTATCGTCATTTTTTTATTCTAGTTGTGGTCACTACATCAGGAAATGCATGATATAACGTACAATTTCATCTTTGAGGTTTATAAGGAGAAAGTGAAGAAATAAATGAGGGTGATATTTACACTAGATTTGTGTAAATATGAAAGATAGATCAGGAACTTTAAAGGAATCCCAATTTTACACCCAGTTACTCCAATTTCATTTAAGGTTACAAAACAAACAAGTTGGAGTAAACACTTTATTTCCTTTTAGGAAAGGTTCTCTAAGTAATAAGAATATTAAATAAAGTATCATCTTTTGTTCTTATAGTGAATAAATTGGAAGAAGGGGCAGAAAGGCCAATGGCTAGTTATGCCAAAGGAACCTTCGTAATGTCCTTCAAATAATAGAGGTTGGTTATTAAACATGAGGTTATTTGCATCGCATATTATGAAATAAATTTATTCAAGTTTAAAACATGATGAACTGAATTTAATAAGCAAGATACCACTTATTTAGGAATATTAATAATATAAAAGTAATGTTCCATTCTTACTTATTGGGAATTAAATACAATGTGCCTTTCTCATATGTGTATTTAAATACAGAAATAAAGTATGTATAGAAATGTTAAAAGAATTCAGGTCTATTCTCTAAGTGGATGAGAAAGGGTGATTCATATGCTAGTGGTGAGAAACAAACAACTTCTAATTTCCAAGTTATTGATTCAAGTAGAACTTTTGTTGAGTTTAACGAACAAAATTAATCTCATGTGTGTTATAGACATAAGGATACATCGTTACAAGTTCAAAAATTAATGTTGTTTGTGGTTCCTCATACTCAATTAATAGTTCAGTGGTACTTTAATCTTAGGAAATAAGCGATGAATATAAAATGTAAGACTTACCCAGTTGTGGAAAGATAATTTTTTTTAAATTAAAACTAAAATTAGACATCAAGGATATACCCATTTTGGTATTTAGTCTTGGTACAATTAAACAACTATGGTATTATTTATGTATTTATTTTTGACAAATAAACCTTTATAAATAGAAGTATGTCACAAAGATTTTGGAATTAGTTCAACAAGTGAGAATGAACTATTTCAAGGGAAAGATAGTGGTAAAGATAAATTATAAATGCACATTACCTTATCTATATCATGAAATTGATGCTAATAGTAAGATCAATGATGAGTGTTACATATTAACATTGGCCAAAATAATATAGCATAGAGAAATTCCTAAACACACAATTTATATATCACAGTCATGATGTAAGTAGTATCAATGTTACAACTTTCAGAAACGTACATTATATTTCAAGATGTGATTTTCAAATAATGTAAATATACCAAAACCTTATGAAAAATATAACGAATATCATAAGGGTCCTAGTATAATGAAAATCTATTATTTCATATGACATGTGTTGGAATGCAAAGAGTTTGTTATGATATAAACAAACTTTCATAAAGTGAAACACATTGTGCATCTAAGTAAATATCCTAATAGTTGTTTAGGATATTACATAAAGCTATAAGATAGAAAATTTGTATTCAAGTGATATAATACATTTTTATATAGGGGTGAAGATATCTACTTGAGATAGTGGGAGCAAGATTGACTTGGGTTTTGTCAATGCTGAATATGAACAAGTAGTTGGAATAGGAACTAGTTCCACAAGTTCATGTATAATAGGCATGTTCCAAAGACACATAATGAATAGGAAGGTTAGAACCATAGTTATGGTTTTATATACACCGCAGCTCGTGATACATTATCAGTGAGAATAATAATTCCTACAATTAAGCAGTATATGGAAAACAACTAATATTGACAAGGTCAATTAAAATTAAATAATGGATTTCATGTATCAAAGTGTAAAGGGGATTATTATTATGAATACTATGGTGGATATTCAAGTAAGATGATACATGGGTGGTACAAGAAAAGTACCAATAAGGCTCAATTGGTTTTACAAAGTCATTATACCTAAATCCATTAGAATTTTACTAATCATAGATAATATATGCGGTCAATTTATTGAGCATTGGAAGTCATGACCACCATTCATGGATGATTTCTATATTACACAACAAGAAAGGGATGATTACACCATTGGATTCCAATAAGGGTTGAAAGTTACTGAAATCCAGCTTAGGATTAAAGTAAGAATCTCGATTAGAGAATATTAATTTAGAATGAATTTTTTACATGTGTCTATAAGAGGTTACTAGGAGCTCCATTGTTTTCCAAGTGAAATATGTTCAGAAACATATAGAAAACAAACATTGGTTTTATAGATAGTTAATACTAGGATGAAAGTAATTCTCCAATGATTGAATTAAAGTAGCAAGCTAAGTTCTAGGAAATTTGATCTACTGAGGTAGATTTAATGGTTTCCTGGACCTACTCAATCATGCAAATAGTGACACAATATTGAAAAATACAAGTTGGAATGATTCAAGAGACGAATTTTTTCCATTGTCACAAGGCATAAATCTCTCCAAGTTGACATGCAATGACATGAGAGGATATTAACATGGTGAGATGATATTCATTCACTTAAGTGATGGATTGATCATGTATTCCATGATATGTACAAGAATTGATATTTCAAAGATATACTTTATAGTAAGTAAATATTAGTTATATCTAGGAACACTGCATGGAATGTAGTCAGAACTATCTGATTGTACTTTGGTAAGTACAAATGATATGTACTTGGTATGTGGAGGAGAAGGATCCTAGTTATGGTGGGACACAAACTAGTCTTCCATAGATCAATTTGATCTATTATCATATTTAGTCTAAGGTGTTGATAAAGACAAGCTCATATAAGCCAGTGATAGTCATACCTAAAAATACCGAGTATGTTGCAGCTTCTCAGGTAGCTAAAAAGCAGTTAAAGAGAATGATTTGTTCTAGTTCTTGAAATCACACCTAGTAAGTAAATTATTATCATAATGTAAATTATAATATTCTTACTAGACAAGATTTCAAATTATAACAATGGAAAAAAGGGATATACTCGAGGATACCATCTATTGATAAGTTTTACTCAAGGAGGTGAGGTCATATATAGCATAATAGCCATGCAGAAGAAACATAGAATACCTAATAGCTAAATTCATTACTCAGCAGAAACATGATATTTATCATGTGAGTAGCTAATAAGGTTTGTTAGGAAGTTGTCTCTAGTGAAAGTGGGAGTGTTTTAATAGTGGGTTCCCTAGACCCAACTTGAATAGTACTTTTGATCACCATATTGTGTATACAGTTAGTTATACATGATGTATTCTTACCATTATAGTGTATAAGTTTCTACGTCCACTATTGAAATGGTAATGTACATAGATTAATTGTTGTACACTACAAAAAAACTAGGTTTATCTAGCGCTAGGGCTTTAACAGTGCTATATAAAAACATTGTTAAAGAAACCCTTTGCTAGCGCTAAAAAAGTGCTGTTAAAGGGGGAAATTTATCATATCTTTTTTACAAGTGATGATAAAGGACCACCCTTTATCATCACTTTTAAAAGAGTAATGATAAATGGTGTCTTTTATCAGCGCTTGTAAAAAATCACTGATAAGGGGGTTATCAGTTCTTTTTTAGAAGTGCTGATAAAGACCCCCTTTATATATTCTTTTTTATTAACGCTGATAATGGTATACTTCCAAAAAATGATATTTCATTAAAAATAATATATTAATATATAAAAATACTTATATTTATATAAATATAATATTTATATTTTTAAAATAAGTTTTAGATAAGCTAAATAGGCATTTACACTTAATATATAATATATTTAGTGAAAACGGATTATAAAATAATTTAAAAATATAATTAATTAATAATTTTCTATTTATTACCAAGTAATAGTCATTTAATATCAATTTGAATATAAAAAAAATCAACAAATTAATAAAAGATCTAAAATAAGTTGAAATGGTAACTCAAACTTCAAATGGCCATAACTTTTGATTCGGGTGTCCGTTTGGGCTCTACCACATATCAAGTCAAATCCTGTGATGAGGTCTACACCCTTAGTGATACAAATAAACCTCTATAAAAATTTTCAAGGCAAAAAAAATGACCATAAGGCCTCCAAAACTGAGTTTTTAGATGGGGTACCCTAATCTTTTAACATTCGATGGATTTTTTGCCTCATTTAAGTAGGTATTATTGCCTTTTTTGGTAGAGACTAAATTTATTACTATGGATTACATTCATATTGATATTATGATTTTAAAATTTCATCATTTTTCACAACATAATTTTATTTATAATTAAAAATATGCATGTTTTTTTATATTTACTTATAATAAATCACTCATATAAATACATACGTCAAAATATTTATGTAAAAATGTATATTCTAAATGTAAATAAATAAATATTATGAAAATGTATTTAAAACAATATGTAACCATTTTTTACATTATATAAATATACTTATAATGTTTATTTATATGTGTGTATTAATAAACAGATATATATTTATATTCTATTCTATTATATATAAATTAATATAATATATAATATATTTAAATAAATATAAGTATATATATCACACACACACATATTGTATAAATTTATACAAAAATAATTATATAAATATATGAATAAAAAATATATATGTAAATATATATAAATAAATAGAAATACCATTAAACGGAAAAAAACAACATGGTGTAATGGTAAAGGTGTTCCATCTTTGAAGGAGAGGTGCAAGGTTTGAATCCAGGTAGGCGCACATGAGACTGGAAACTTTCAAAGTGCTAATAAAAGGGGTGGTGGGGTGAAAAGTGCTGATAAAGGCATGGAGAGCTCTATTAAAGTTTTTGTTGAAGCGCTAATAAAAGGGGTTGGGCTCATGGATGTTTGAAAAAAAATATAATTTTAACCCCTTTAACAGTGAAGCCTTTATCAGTGCTAAAATCACTATTAAAGGCCCCCTTTAATAGTGATTTTTTACCACTAATAAAAGATTTGGGATTTTAACTACGCTCCAATTATATAGATTTTTTTAGCGCTGATAATGCCTATTCTAGTGCTGTTAAAGGACAATTTTGAAATAGTGTTATCAAAAGGTTATAACAGATCCCATGCTATAATGAGAACCTCATGATACTATGACCTTAATCTTAAACTAAGGTCCTATGGTCTAGATACATTTACTGATTGGACATAGTAAATGTATGACTATCAGGTATTGGGGGGTCATAAGCATTGATACTTCTTATCATGAAGTTCATGATGGTTTTGGGTTTAGTGGAAGCATTGTGGTGGAATGAGAGATATTAAAACTTCTTTTAATAATCATTTCCCAAAACCAAGAGAGAGGATTTTTCGTGTCAAATTTATAATTAATTTATTTAACAACAAATGAAATAAATACATGGGAGTGGGAACTTTCTTTGTTGATTCTTGGTGATTATCCCAAACATCCCTTCTAGATTTCCTTAATTTCATTTGTGAGGATACAAGGGTAGAATCCCTCTAGCGTTGATCCACACATGCTCCAATGGTCTCTAAGAAACACCACTCATTCTCTATGTGCTAGCATGGTAAATCAAATGTCTTGCATTGTTTGTTGTTGATCACTCATTCTTCTGTCTTGAAGAAATTTTCTCTTGGGTTTCTTATTCTTGAGAGGGAGAGAGGAGGAGTCGAGAGAGAATTCATTGTGTGCAAAAAATCTCTATTCCCAAACTTGGAATTGGTTTTCAATTCTTTACACAATAGATATAGCCGTCTATTTATAGAGCAGGGATTAAGGTTACAAAATTTAATTTCATAACATCCATTAAATACAATTATAGCCATTAATGAAATCCCAATACACATAATAATAATAATAATAATATTATTATTATTTTTTGGTGCGGAAACTTGCGCAAAATGGTTAAATAATATTTACTCGCTTATAAATAATTATTTTTCACTAGACATGGTCTTGGTATATTCGAACTCCTCTTTCCTTTATTGAACACCCGAGTAAATAATTTATTCTTTTAAATAAATAATTTATTCACAAACTAGTAAATAAATATTTATTAAATATTCAACAAAATTAATAAATATATTTTATTCAAAATCCAATGAATAAACATTTATTTAATTTATGCGATAAATATAACTTGAATAAAATTATTCCCCAGTCTTTAGAATAATATTTATTCCATTAATTAAATTCAAATAGAATAATCGGGACCAACAAAAACACTTAGTGTGTGACCCTATGGGATTATTTCTCATTGTAATCAGGCGAGCCTACCTAAAGTCCAAGATTACTCTCTAGCAATGGGTCAATGAACCCAAGGAAAATAACTTAAAGTCTCAATGACAACAACAACATATGAGTGCTCATTGTGTAATATAATCCATTTATCACAATATCTCATCAAGTAGGTTACATGACGGTGTCATAAACCTATATGCTTGATACATCATTCTTTGACTATCTGAAATAAACTCATCATTACACCATTTACATATAATTTAGGGTGAAGATTCTATTTCAATAAAATGTATGAGATATCATCTTCCATAAATATGGAAGGGGCGAATCCTTTCTTGACTTTTCCATTAATAACATGTCATTTGTGACACACCCAACACACTTTATTTCCCGCCAACAAATGGCGTGATGATTTTAATCATCAAATCTAATTGCATGAGTCATGACATGCATTAATAATAATAATATTAAATTCTAAGGACCATTACACATGGTTGAAGATAGGAATATCTAACGAAACCAAAACATGCAGAATTCCTACTGGCGGGTATATTCTCATAATTTCCCATATTGGAGATTACCAAGTGAGAACTTCATGAGAAGAAGTCTCATATTCTTATGAGTACTCATAACTAATAGTCTATATACAATGTTTCCCATCATATTATGTTATCCAACCAAAAAAATATATTAAGAATACTGTCATAGCACTTCAAGGTTCTCATCATAGCGGGGAACTACTACGATCTTATCAATGTGAAAAATATTCTAAGACATTATTACATTAAAGTCATTAATAACAATGAAAAATATATAATAAGATGTTTTAATATTTAATACATCAAATATTCATGTAATCAAAGTAAACACAGTGGGTTCTAGGACACCAACTCTGAAAAACTCCCACTTAGACTAGATCTAACTGCCAACGACGTTCAGTCTGCTAGACCTCACATTATAATCACGTTTCTACTAAGTCAAGGATTTAGTCAAGGGGTATGCCATGTTGTATTGTGTGGAAATAATACAAACTACAACCTTAGATATTTGAGAAAAATACCTTAAGAGATGATACTTTTGAATTATGTGCTTCCTCCACTAATGTGACCTTGGCTCTTTTGCAAGAGCCAGCGCTGTAGTATTATCACAATAGAGTGTGATGTGATCTTTACTTCTAGGTACCACATCAAGATAATGTATGAAATTTTGAATCCAAACTACTTATTTATCTACATCATAATCCATAATATACTTTGAATCTACTGTATAATCTATGACCACAACCTTCATTGAGCTCTTCTAACTCACAAAACCTCCATTCAAAGTGAAGATGTATCCCGTTTCTGACTTCATGTCTTCTTGATCAGTTTGGAAACTAGAATATTCATATCCTATGATGACTAGTTCCTCATCTCCCCTATAAACCAGGAACATATCATTAGTACACCTTAGATACTTAAGGATAGTCTTGACTTCCATCCAATTGTGGTCACCTGGATCAACTTGATATCTGCCTATTGCACTTAATGCGTAGGAAACATCTAGCCTAATATATAGCATAACATACAATAATGACCTAATTACTGATGCATATGGAATAATTTTCATTATATTTCTTTCCTCATGGGTCTGAGGACACATTTTCTTAGAAAGATGAATGCCATGTGACGTTGGAAACAATCCCATATTTGATTCTTCCATACTGAATCTCTTCAGTAACTTGTAAATGTATGTACTTTGACTTAGGCTGAGAAACCTCTTGGATATATCATGTTGGATCTTGATCCCAAGAATACATGCAGCCTCACCCAATTATTTCATGGAAAATTATTTATTCGACCACTCCTTAATAGAATGTAAGACTGGTATTTCATTTACAATAAGTAATATGTCATAAAAATATAATATCAAGAAAATAAATGAACTCCCACTAAAACACTTATAGACACAAGGATCAAATTCATTCTTTATAAAACCAAATTCTTTTATGGATTCATCAAAATGAATGTTTCATGACCTGGATGCTTTCTTTAATCCATAAATAGATTTTTTCAACTTGCATATCTTATTGGCGTCCTTTGGAGTCACAAACCCTTTAGGTTGTGTCATGTAGACATCTTCCTGAAGGTTCCCATTAAGGAAGGTTGTTTTGACATCCATTTTCCAAATATCATAGTCATGGTAATCTGTAATGGAAAGAAGAATTATGATAGATTTCAACATTGAAATAGGTGAAATTTTTTCATTATATTCAATGCCTCGATGATGTTTAAACCCTTTCTCAACTAGTCATGCCTTATAGGTACTAAATTTTCCTTCCATGTCCAGTTTCTTCTTGAATACCCATTTTCAACCAATGGGTTTTACATCCACTAGAGGATCTACCAAAATCCAGACTTGTTTTTGGTAAATGGAATCCATTTCAGAATTCATGGATTCTTGTCACATGGAAACATCTGTTCCACTTAATGCTTCCTTATAGGTTAGACGATCATTATTATCAACTAATAATGAGTCACCATCCTTGGTAACTATAAAACTAAACCTTTGTAGTTATCTAACCTCTCTTATACTCCTACGTAGTACTTTTGTCTCTATAATAGTTTCTTCTTCCATGAGTCTTTGTGGAATATAATCTTTTACCAACTCTTGTGTGCCTTGAGCCTCAACTTCATCAAAGTTTATGTCACTCACACTATCTCTTTTGGAAATGTGATCCCTCTCAAGGAATACGACATGACTTTCCCCTATAACCTTTTTTTCAAGGGTTCATATAGGTAATATCCTCTTATTTCCTTGGGGTATCCTATATTGGTACAATTTGTGCCTCGAATTGAATTTTTTTTACTTGAAGAGGACTTAACAAATAGTTCACTTCCCCACACATGTAAATTTGATAACATGGTTTTTATTCCACTCCAAAATTCATATGGAATACCATTTATCAATTTAGTTGGTAATTATTTTTGTATGCGTGGAACTTTTTGTAATTCATATCCCCAAAAGGATAATGGAAGACTCATATGACTCATCATTGATCTCACCATGTTCAATAAGATGTGGTTCCTACTTTATCTTACACTATTCCACTAAGATGTATAAGGAGTACTAAGTTGGGATATAATCCCAAAATCTCATAAGTAATCATTGAAGTCTTGATTAAGACATTCTCCATCATGGTCTGAGAAGAGTTTCTTAATCTTTTTACCAAGATAGTTCTCAAATTCATTCTTGTATTTCTTGAATTTATCAAAAGAATCTAAATTATACCTCATTAAGTAAATATATAAATATCTACTAAAATCATCAGTAAAAGTTAGGAAGTATGAGTACCAACCCCATAATTAAATAGGTTATGGTCCACACACTTCGGTACGAACTAATTAAAGAAGCTCATTATACCTTTCACCTTTCTCACTAAATGGGGCTTTGGTAATTTTTCCTTATAAACATGTGTGACATACACCTAGTGGTTTTAGTTCGAAAGAATAAAAATATCCATCTTGATATAATTTTGTCAAACTTTTTTCATTTACATGGCCTAACCTATGATGATAAGGTTGGGTGTGGTATGAATTATGTAAAGTAACTTCATTATCAATTTCCATTACTTGGTTAATGTAATCCAACATGTAAAGACCATTTTGTAAATGTTCCATACTATAAAAAATGTTATCTTTATAAAATAATCAACATTTATTTCCAAATTTAAAAATGAATCCATCAGTATCTAGATTAGATATAGAAAAATCATTTTTTGTAAGCGAAGGCACATAATAACATCCCTTTAAAACAAAGATCATTTTGGTCGTCAATGTGAGGTGGTAGTCCCGTTGGTCAATTTTTCAGAATCTACTTGATTCCTATATTTGGATACATATGTGAGAACCAAAAGCTATATCTAATACCCAATTTGTTAAAATAAATAAATTTTACTCGATAACAAACGCACCTAAAGCTTCACCTTGATTCTTTAACTAGTTGTAGTTTTTTATTCCAGTGACCCCTCTTTCTGCATGTGAAACAGACAACATCATGTTCCCTTACCCCCCCTTTGATCTTTTTCTTCTTGTAAGGGCATGAAGAAGCTTTATACATAAATCAATTTTCTTTCCCTTTCCATTTGTTCATCATAAGGAGAGAAGTGTTTTTGTGCTTCATATATTTACCTACTTGGAAAAGGATGATAAGAAGATCTGGCAGAGACTTCTCAATGTTTTTCATATTAAAATTCATAACAAAAATAGAGAAGATTTAATATAGTGATTCCATAATGAGATCGATGCCCAATTCTTAGGGGATTTTAAACCCTAGAACCTCTAGGAGCTCAATGTATCCAATGATATTGACTACGTGAGTCCTAGCTAGGGCACCCTCTCTAATCTTACTCTGAATGGGCACCTTTGAAATCTCAAACTGTTCCTATCTAGATCTCTCATGGTAAATACCACAGAGGTTCTCAATAAAGTTATATGCATCCATGTTTTCATAATACTTCATGAGTTCACTAGACATAGATGAAATCATCAAACATTGAATGTTGACTGCATCATTCATATGTTTTTCATAGACTATGAACTCTTTATCACCCGCCTCTTGAGTGGGAAGATCAGGCATTAAGGATTCTAGCACATAAGATTTCTATTAATGGCATTGAACAACCCGAAGGAATCTAAACCACTCCTAGAAGTTACTGCCAGTGAGGATATTGTTTTTATTCAATATTGATCATAGGGATAATGTGGATGACAGTAGTTTCATTTTATTTTTAAATTAAAAGATCAGATTATTAGTACTTTGCTTCATTACATATTTTGTGAGAAATAATAAATTAATTGATTTTATTAAATCTCCCACTATTTTATCAAGTCCCAATATCCCCCACCATTGAACTTGGAATTTCTAGTTTCCAGGACATTATAGTGGCAAGGATTAATATTCTCCTTCTCATAACCCCCAAAAGGGTTGTTCAAGTTATTTTTAAGGTATTTAAGTAGGCATGTCTTTGCCAACTGTAAGCTTCTAGGTCCTTGATCCGTTGAGTGGACTCCCTAATACAGGAATCTTGACTTGGATTTTCTCAAAACTTGCCTCAAAATTAAACCAATTCTAGAAAGGTTTAATACTATTCATTTAAAATGGTCAAGTCAACCTAAAACCTTTATAAGAACTCCCCTTATAAAAGTAAGTGTCCCAAAAAGGATTGTTCAAACACATAGTTCTATTGAGTTTTGTTCCTAATCAAGTAACGTAAGTCTTAATATGACTTAATATTATATTGAGGTATTTTATTTTATTATACATAAATTTTTATCTTTTTTTATTCTTTATATGTCTTGTTAATATTTAGGTGGATGTTTACTTAATTAATTAAATATGTTTGGATAAAACATTTATGAATAATCAATTTTATTTATATTCTATCATTGAATATTAATTCATTTATGTGATCACGGTCTTTCATTAATAAATATAATTTTAATGCATTAGAAATAAAATAAATAATTAATTAAATAACCCGATCATGATCTTATATAATGGTTGATTTAATGATAAGACATTAAATCAACATATGACATGGGGGAAATAACTCCTTATGTGGGACTTGGCATGACTACAGCATTCCGCATGTCCACCTATGTATCACCAAGTTGGAATCATTATGGTTTCATCTTGAACCATCTCCATGAACCTTGGGATGCTACATTAATTATTACTCACACACTTGTGAGGGGAACCAAAGGATTGGTTAAAGAGAATTACATAAATATCCTTGGATATGTAGATCCTACATAATAATGGAGGGAGGGATGACTCACATTCCATCTTTTAATTTAAAATTAAATAATTTCAAAACTATGCAATAAATTTAATTAAATAAATGCCAAAATATACATAGGTATTGGTCAAGCTCATGATCTGTCGTACATGCAACGAATGCACAAAAATTAACAGGCTAGCATTCATTTCTTTATTCATTCTTTATTATCAAGATGAATGTGCTTGTATTAATTGATTAATAAATTAATTAATTAACTTTTATCATAATGATTATACAAACTTAATTGGAGATACCCATCGATTTTAAATTCATGGAAAATAAATGGAAGAATAATTAATGACATATTTATTATAGTAAATTAATTGAGCATTTAATTTTTTTAAAACCATTATTAAATTTTGAAACACACAATGGTGTTCCAATAAATAAAATAAGGTTTTAATGATTCAAAATTTCAAAATTAATGTAATTTTAATTTTTTCATTAATGGGAGACTACATGGTGTGTACATCCAGCTACACGTCATGTACATCAGTTGTCGTATATCTAAGTCACATGCCTGGGGCATCAGTATGTTAACTCAGCTAAACTACAGAGTGCGTACATGCCAGCTACACACCCTATATCTACTTTTCAAATGCTAGGATGACCTGTTCAATATGCAGTGTGCAATAAAATCACTGTGTGTATTTAAGTGCTTATTGTATCTAGATTAAATGCAATGGGTATACGATGTGTGCACCGGAAGCATGTCGTGTAACCCGGATTTATCGGCCAAAGATTTGGCACTTCTCAATGGAATCTCTAGTCATTCTTCATTTGTTCTTAAATCTATAAGAAAATGAAACACTAAATGAATATGAATAATATGTCGATAACATGTTCATTCAAATCAGATTAAAGAATGAATAACAAGAAATGAAAATAAGACCATGATTGTGTATAGATCAATAATAAAATAAATAATTAAAATTTTATATGTGAACCATTTGATACCACTTATTGGTTCCAGGAACAACAGAAGTGTTGTAGTGGAAAGAGATATATTAAAATTTATTTTAATAATCATTGACTAAATCCAAGAGTGAGGATGTTGGATGTCAAATTTATAATTAATTTATTCAATATCTGAAGATATAAATACTTTGGATTAGGAACCTTATTCATTTATGATTATTGATCATCCAAAATAAACCTTATGGATTGACTTCATTGCGCTTGTGAGGATACAAGTGTATAATCCCTTTAGCGGTGATCCACACGTGCTCCAATGGTCTCCAAGCAATGCCACTCGTTCTCTGGGTGCTAGTATAGCGAATCAAATGTCTTCTGTTTTTCGTTCTTGATTACTCGTTCTTTGTTCTTGAAGAAATTGTCTCTTTGGTTTCTCAGACTTGAGAGAGAGAGGAGGAGGAGGATTCGAGAGAGAATTCATTTTGCGCAACAATTCTCTATTCCCAAAATGTAATTGGGTTCGAATGATTTACACAATAGATATAGCTGTCTTTTTATAGAGCTGGGATTTTGGTTATAAAATTTAATTGTATAACAACCATTAAATATATTTATAACCATAAATTAAATCTCATTCAACATAATAATAATAATATTATTTTGTGGTGCGCCGACTTATGCAAAATGGATAAATAATATTTATCAGCTCGTAAATAATTATTTTATCACCAAACATGGTTTAGTCCATTAAAACTCATCTTGAATTTATTGAACACCTAAATAAATATTTTATTCCCTTAAATAAATATTTTATTTAAAAACTAGAAAATAAATATTTATTAAATATTCAATAAAATGAATAAATATATTTTATTCACAATTCGTTGAATAAATATTTATTTAATTTATGCGATCAATATAACTTGAATAAAATTATTCCTCAATCTTGAGAATAATATTTATTCCACTAATTAAATTCAAATAGAATTTAATGACTACCAATAGAAATACTTAGTGTGTGACCCTCTAGGATTCTTTCTCATTGGCATTAGGCAGGTTTGCCTAAAGTCCAAGATTACTGTCTAGCAACGGGTCAAAGAACCCAAGAGAAATAACTTAACATTTCACTGATGAAAACCACATACTAACACTCACTATGTAATATAATACCTTTCTCACAATATCTCATCAAGGAGGTTGCATGATGGTGTCATCAACCTATATGCTCGATACATCATTCTTTGACTATCTGAAATAAACTCATCGTTACACCATGGCCATGAAATTTAGGGCGACAGTTTTATTTCAATAAAATGTTCGAGATATCAACTTCCATAAATATGGAAGGGACAAATTCTTCCTTGACTTATCAATTAATAACATGTCATTTGTGACGTACCCAAAAGACCATACTTCCCACCAACATATGACATGACCATTTTCATTAGAAAATATAAGTTCACAAGTCGTGAAATTAATTAATGATAATATTAAAGTCTAAGGACCATTACACACACTCACATATAGGGATATCTGATGAAAAAAATGAATAATTCCTATTGGTGGGTCTATTCTCATAATCTTCTATCTTGGAGATTACCAAGTGAGAACTTCATGAGAAGAAGAGTATCATATACTTATGAGTAGTTTCACCTGATGGTCTATATAATATGTGCCCCATCATAGTATATTATCCAACCATAAAACTATATTAATAATATTTTCATAACACTTCAAGGTTATCATCATATCATGGAACTACTATAACCTTATCAATGTGACAAATACTCTAGGAAATTATTACATTAAAGTCATGAAAAATAATAAACAATATGTAATAATATGTTTAATTTAATATTTAATACTTCAAATATTCATGTAATAAAAGTATAAATAGTTGGTTCTAGGACATCGACTCTAACAGTTCTGACTTGGTGATCTCTAGTAGTGAGATCATAAGGACAAGATCGCCAATAGGAACACCACATGTTTTGGGTGTCATTGGTTGTTCCTATCTATGGACATGTGTATTGGTCTCCTAACTTGAGATCATTACTACTGTGTACCATTTGATCACATAATTTGATGGATGGAAAAAACCATGATAATGAAATCATGGAAAGGTAGCTTGTGTTGGGTGTTTCATTGTTGGTATGACATTGGTTTAATGGTTAAGAAAGGATTTATCGCTTTCAGGTTGATGAAGTAATATATCTCAGTCCTTGTTGATCATGATGGAAGTAAATTCCTAAGACCTTGGACAAGGCAGTCGAGGGTAAATCTATCCAATTAGATCGATAAATAAAAAAGAAAGAAAAGGGTCATGACACAAGCGTATTTCGGATTGGGCCTATGCTTTGACACAAGACACTTGCTAGCCGATTAGCCTTGCATCGTTGGAGTGCTTCATCTTGTTTTTATGTTGGGGAGGGGATGCTCTGTTTTTCAATCCGGTTGTATCTCTTTTATACTTTGGGTGTGATTGTACTATGTCCATGAATTCCTTGGGTTTCCTTCTTATTCCCTTAAAAGTAGGGCTTGTCAATAACAAAAAATATTTGAAGGCCTTCGGGCCGTTGGATGGAAAGACAAAGTGATTATAGTACATAGTACGTGTTCATAGGTTGGTTGTCATTGATATGACTTTACTTATCTTTTTACGGGACTTGATGAGTTACAAGATTCTACTCTTGGTTTGTGGATTTTATTCACTACTATCTAAATAAGGTCCTAGAGGGTCACACACAATAACATATTCAAGAATCCACCCTATTCAGTTGAATAGGTATATCAAAAATAGTGGACCCTACCAGAGGGTCTGAGTGTTGTCCATGTTATCGATCACTGATAAATAAATAAATTCATATTATTAAACTAAATAATAATTGGTATTGAATTTATTTATTACATTTTTTAAAATGTTAAGTAAATATGATAAAATATTATTTGAACAAATATTATTTTAAAATTCTAGGTTTGTTTAAAATTAAGCCAAAATTATGAGTCGAGTTAATGACTCAGGTTTTTCATGTAATATATTTTAAATATATTATAGGTATGTGATAAAATAATAAATAATATTTACACATTTTATTTCAACATAATTATTTATTAAGTGTACGTTAAATAAACATGGGTTAGGGAACCCAACTGGTAATTTTGAACATCCACTGTATATAAGAGGAGAGAGGCTCTTGCCATTTACTATTCATAGCGAGAAATCTAGATCCTTTATCTAATATTATGCTTTCTAGAGGGAGAGACTCTCGATCTATGCATTCAGATTGATTTCTCCTTCATGAATCGCAATCTTGACGATGCGGTAATCATCAGGGTGTTGATGATGTCATCATATCTTCACGCTAGCACTCAAAATTTTATGTACAATGCTCCAATGTATTTTTAAATCATGTGTGGATGATATAGAGGGTTCCTGATATGGATCCTTCAAGAAAAAATCTCCAGTGATGAGTTGTAGTTGAGCACAACTTCAGATCTAACCAGATATATTTTCAGTTTTAATATTTGTGATCTTTGAATTTATGCTAGATCCTTAGTCTGTACCGGGGCTTGTATTGTTGGAAATGACAAGTTTATTAATCTTTATAGTGAAATATTTTAAAATCTCTGACCCACCAGCTTCCACTGAGCACCCCAGTTCCTTCATCAAGCTCCGAACAAGACCTAGAAACCCCCTAAAACACTTGTGACCAAATTAGGAATCCATATTAGGACTATAATTAAGAATTATACCAAATTAAAAAGGAATTGTACCTGATATAAAAACCTAGTTCTTATAGTCTTCCCCACTTAAAGGAACTCATCTCCGAGTTCACCTTCCAAGGGTGGAAAAACATAATATGAGAATAACTCTTTCCACCAAGAATATACGTCAGCTTCTCACTTCCATGTCTCATCCTGTACCCGACCGTGCTACCACAACACCCATACTAAATGGATAGATTGGACTTAGAGAGACTTCATTATCTAGTCAATGATGCATATAAGATACTAATCAAAAGAATCATCAGCATTAAAAACAACATCCTTGGGATCAAAAAATGAGACGGGTTGACATGATATCAGCGAAGCTATTAAATTTGGAAGATTTATTACATGGAATGGTACCTTTGAGGTAATATTAATTGATAAGCTACCAGATCAACTCTCTCCAAAATCTCAAAAGGCTTGAAAAAGTTTGAAAACAACTTCCTTTACTTGTGTATCCATCTATTCCCAAGTCTGGGTGATACCCGTAAGACAACATGGCCCCCAACCTTGAAGTACATATGTCATTGATAGAGATCAACATATGATTTATGTCTAGATTGAGTAGTATAAATCCACATCCTGATCAGTTAAACCTACTCCAAAGTCTCCTAAACATGATAAGGACCTAGTAGCACTGCCTCTCCTACCTCTAACCAGTACAGAGGTGAACAACAAGACCTACTGTATATGGCCTCATAAGAGGCCATATTAATTATCAATTGATAACTATTATTTTATAAATATATAAAATATATGGATATGATTATCTCAAGAACTATTGATATCAAGGATACATGCTTAGATAAAGTCCTCTAGAACCTATATATTTTGTTCTGACTGACCATCAGTCTGAGGGTGAAAGGTTGTGCTCAAGAGAACCTATATACTCATAGCCTTATACAACCCCTTCCATAACCTCAATGTAAAATCATAATAACTATATAAAATGATAGTATGAGGGACCTCATGTAGTCATATAATCTCATAGACATACAATATTCCCATCTCATCAACTGAGAAAGTCTCCTAGATAGGAAGGAAGTGGGATAAATTATTCAGTCAATCCATGACTACCCAAAATGCATCTCTACTTCAAAGTGGCCTCATTAAGCTGATGAAAATATCCATATCAACAACCCCCCATTTCCATTTCGGAACTAGAAATGCCTATAGAAATCCTGAAGGTTGCTGGTTCTCCACCTTCACCTGCTGACAGGTGGAACACCTTGTGATAAAACCTACTATCTGACGCTTCATCTAGGTCCACAAATAATTTTGGTGCATATAATGATACATATTGGAGACAATCGAGTGTAATTACCACTGGGAAGAATGTGAATCATGTATAAGATCTTGTCTTATATCTGTGGGTACCCAGATATGCCCTTGTATACACAAGATGTCGTTATCATTAACAGACCAATCCAAAGGCGGGTCCTCACCAGCAACACTCCCTCATAGGACCAAGCCATCAAGATCTAAAAACTATCTCATCTTCACGTTCTGTAGAAGTGAACAAGTCACTGATAGCGATGCAAGTATATACTATCCATAAAGGTCCTAAACTTATATATGCATCTTAAAAAACATATCCATAAGCTACCATTCTCTACTGGCCTCCTAAACTTCCCGAGTCTAGGTCCTCCTGCTTAGAGAATCTACAACAACATTTCTTTTTCCATGCGTATAGGCTAGCTCAAAGTCAAAGTACTATAGATATTATAACCATATTCACTACTTGATATTTATGTTTCACTATGTAAATATATACATGGGGATCTTGTGGTCTGTAAACACCACAAAACACTCTCCTAGTAGGTAATTCCTTCAACAACGCAAGGTATACACAATGGCTGGTAACTTAAGATTGTCCATTGGGTAATTTCGCTCATGAGGTCTTAACTACCAAGATACTTATGCAACAAATCTATCTTCATGAATGAGCACTACTCCCAGGACAATTCTTGATGCATCACAGAACACCATATATCCTCTTCCTGGATTTGATGGAATCAGAATAGGTGTCGAGGTAATCCTTCTTTTCAGCTCCTAAAAGTTCTTATTACAGGATTCTGACCACAATAACATCACACCCTTCTTTGTTAGACTAGTAATAGGTGTATCAAGGTGTGATAAGTCCTGTATAAAATTCTTATAGTAACCATATATCCACAAGAAACTTCATATATCAAAGATGTTTTTAGGATGCTCCCAGGTAACCATAACACCCATCTTTTATGGGTCAACTAAAACTCCTTCCTCTAAGAAAAGATGACATAATAAGTGAACATTTTCAATCCAAAACTAACATTTACTGAGTTTAGCATACAACTAGTGATCTCTCAGTGTATTAAAAATGATCATAAGATGAGTGGAATGGTCACTCAGAGTATGAGAATACACCATGATTTCATCTATGATGACCATGAAAAATGAGACCAGATAGGGATGGAAAACCCTATTCATCAAATCTATGAATATGATAGGTGTATTCATAAGACCAAAAAACATCACAAGATACTCATATAAGTCATACCGACTATGGAAAACTATACATGGAATATATGAAGGCCTAACATGAACCTGATGATATCCCGATCTCAAGTCGATATTCGATAACACTCTCTCTCATTTGAGATGGTCAAAAAGATCATCTATGTGAGGTGAGGGATACCATTTTTTCACTGTAATCTGGTTCAATTTCTAGTAATCTACACAATTTATGATATTTCTGTTAGCCTTCTTGGTGAAAATGACTAGTGAACCCCATGGAGAAGTATTGGACTGTATAGAACCCTTTGTTTCTAAATCCTATAGCTTCCTTTTGAGCTCAAATAACTCATTAGTATCCATCTATTAAGTAGGAATGGATACTGGTGAAGTTACAGGCACTAGCTCATTAGTAACCTATACCTCTATCTTAAGAGGTAGTCTTGAAAAGTCATCGGGGGAAGACATACCTGAATCAATCGATTATAAGAGATAACTCAATATGATGTAGTCCTTGATTGTTCATAAAAAGGCTAACAATTTGGGCGGTCACTCCACCTTTCTCATGATACTCTTTTCCATCTCTACTAGCCTGGACATCTCACTCACTGTAACAATCCAAAATTTTATTAATGAAAATTCCTCTTGATCTAATTAAATGTATTATTATGTGAAATGGTTATATAACATATACACTTCTTTGGTTTTATGATTTTGGATTTCAAAATACCGTTAAGAATTTTTACTGTTGCTAATATAGCCATTGAATAGTGATCAACTAATTAGTATAAATATAGGGCTTTAACAAATCCAATTTACCCAGACAAAGGAAGCGATGACCTCGTCTAGTAGAATTTCTCCATACGAAACCCATTTTTTGGAGCTCGTAAAGGAGGTGGAGTCACTGGGATTCAATCTTGACCAATCCCAATCTGAGATTCAATATGTTAATCTCGAATGGAATTTCCTACGGGAGAAGTGGAAGTTGATAGAGATTACCACCCGAGCGATGTTATCCAAGCCACCCCAAGAGTCTCTCACCATCGCACACCTTACACTTAGGTCATATGTAGGTGTTGTAAGGGTTTATGTAATAATACCCTAGAACTATGATTATGTGCATTATTTTTTGTATAGAATAAATAATATACATTCATTTTTATTATTATTACTTTGTAAATGGGTTTTAAATCATAAATAGTATTTTTAGTTAATATTCAATTAGGAAATATATTTTTATGAATTAATGGATTTTTGAATTAAATAATATTTTCATAAAATATTATTAATAAATTACTTTTAAATATAAATGATCTTATAATTTTTAGGAATACAATTGTAATTTTTATAAAGGTTTGAAAGCTGTTTTTATAAAAAACCATGAATTTTTAGTAAATGTTGGTTTTTATTTTAAAAGTAAAAATTCACATATTTAGAAAATTATTTGGATAAAATTAATATTATTTATGGAATCAGGATGACAAAATTATCTAACAGTGAATTTTTCATAATTTTCTGAGACATTCTAATTTTTGGGAAAAAATTAAATAACGTTTAATTATATAATGTGTTTTATGACATCATAATGACCCAATAGCGATGTAATAAAATACTATAAATGATATGTTAAGACAATATATGTTTTATCCTTAAAATATTTTGATTTTATATTTGTTTGAAAAAATTTATGGTGCCTTAGTGGACCCTCTAAGACTTATAAAACATTTTAACTTTTTAAATTGATTTCCTTGAAAGTGTGACTCACCTCCACATAATAAAGCCTAATATTTTAAGAATTTAGGCCATTTTACTTATAAAATAATGTTTTACACTCCACTTTGGCAAAAACCATATGTAAAAACCATGGTTTTGTTTGTGGTTTTGATTAGTTTAATGTGGGGTGTCCAAAACCTAAATAATAAAGAATTCCCTCTCTTTTCCAATATAAACCCACCCAAGCTCCCAATTAATCTTCACAAAAATATTTTGGATCTCTACCAGCCCCTTCCCTCCTATCTTTAGAATCCTAAAAAGTTTCTTCAAGCTCCCAATAAGCCTCTCTCAAGCCTCTCCCAATCCTTTGGGATCACACTTACAGGTAATGGATTTCTTCCTCTCTTATTTTTTTCCAAGTTTCTTTATGTTTCAATACCCTTGTATTTTCAATTAAAAATTATGGGGTATGATTTAAAAACTCCCCCATACTTACCTAATTATGTTTTAAGGATGAGATACCTCTTTATCTCTCATTAATGCCTCCCATGTACACTCGTTACCACGCCAAAATTCCGTAAGTATTTTCTCTCTTCTCATTTACATTCAAGAAATTATTTTGTATTATAAATATAAATTCCATTACATATGTTGGGACATGTATATATATGACCCCATACTTTCCATTTAATGTACATATTACGAGACACCCCTTTATCTCTCATCATCCATTTTTATGAATTCTTATGTCATGCCGTTATGCTGCTGAAAGTGCACTGCGATTTTCCAAGCCAAAGTCGTTGTGTAGTGAATACCGTACCCATTTATCTATCAAGGATATTCACCTTTATGAACATTTAATTATTGATTATATAGTTTAATGTATTAATTCCACATTACTTTATCATGGAATAAATGATTATTTTTAATGAATCCATGTTATATGATCCATGTGGCACGTTTATGCATGAAATGAAATGATTAATAATGGTGCACCCTGATAGTGCTCCAATGCATTGGGTAAAGATTAGTATCATGGTACGTCAAGTGCAATTAGGGTTTACTCATGCTAATTCAAGTGAAATGAGGGTTTACTCACGCTCCATATGAAATGGGCCTTGGCTCATGCTAATATCATCTTAAATGTTGTTGCCACATTTCTATGTTATGATAATCATGCTATATCATGTCTTTATGTTCATGTTTCTCTTATGATATATTGATATACCTATTGCCTAACATGTACAATATTTTTCATGTTATGCCTTTTTTACTCCCTTATTGGGCTTTATAGCTCACCCTTTTCTTATTCATGTCCTCAGGTTATCCCATGAAATGCTAAGTACGATGGAATGTGTGTGGTCATGTAAAAGATTTTTTTCAATAAAGATGTATATTTCATGTTTTAAGTTGTTATGAAATGTTCCTAATACCCAAATACACTAGACCTATCGATCTTCTATGTTTTATTAAGTGAATAATTTATGTAATAAAATATGTTTTAGTGTGTAATAAAGAGTAGGGTTTTATAGTTGGTATCAGAGGATAAGTTTAGTTATTTTTGGGTTTAGGATTAGGGAACCATAGTGAAAACCTTAGGGATAAGACTAAGTATAATAAAAACATACCTAAATTTTGGTGAGTATTGATTAAGTGTTTTATCAAGAAAATAAACCCCTGTATGGATGCGAGTAGGTACAGGTGACTCTGGCACAAATGTATCTAGGGGTAAAACACAAAAACAACGCTTTGAGCTAGACTTGAACGGGAACTGGTGCACGACAATGGAACTTGTTTCACTTTTTGTTATGACAATCCCAGGGGATATGCTTTGGTAAATTCATAATCTTTGTATAAACCATTATTAAGGGAATAAAAAATCCCCCCCTAAGAATATATGTTTGTAAGTAGATCATGGATAACAAAGATTGAAGCCTATAAATTCATAAGTTATGGAAATAAAAGTAATTTATAAGTCATTCGTTTTTGTCTTTGGATTACCCTTTTATGTGTTACCCATACCTTTCCTTTTATTCCATCTAATGGATGGTAATAGGAGGAATCAGTCTAACAACTGATGCGATGATCAAATTGATGACTGTTCTAATGAAATTCCCAATCTGATGGGAGCGGGAATCACAAACTTTATCACAATACTCTCTTAGTAAACTCAAGTTTTGAATAGAAACATGGGTCAAGAGGAACATTCAACCCCCACTAAGAATGAGCAAGTTGCAATTGATAGCATCATGAGACAAAGGCCTCCTAATTTTAATGGATCATATGATCCCTCAATCGTTGAACAATGGATTAACTACATTGAGAAGATCTTCTCCATCCTTCAATGTTCTGAACAAGAGAAGGTACTTATGATTTCTTATCGTATGGAGGGTGAACCTGATCAATGGTGGACCTTGATCAAAAATACAAATCCTGAGGAAGAGATGGAGGTGTTGGAATGGAAGGATTTATGAAAAATGTTTTTTTGATAAATATTTTCCGTGCACCCTCCAACTTAATATGGAAAGGGACTTCCTTTCCCTCAAGAAAAAAGTCGAAGAATTTGTCAGATCATATGAGGAAAAATTCACAAGGATTGCACGATACGCCTCCAGCTTTTTCATTACCCCTGAATGAAAGGTTGACCTATTCTTTGGTGGGCTAAAACCTAGCCTAGATAAATCCCTAGAGATCTAGGACTTCAAGATCTACGAGTAAATTTATGATGTGCCCTCAAAATTGAAATAGAGATTGGATAATCTCAGGGGTATCAGGGGGATAAGAAGCGTAAGGTGGAATTCAATTCGGGTGGTCTGATGGATAAATCCAACGATGCTAAGAAAATCTAGCACCTCTCTTTCCAAAGGTATGGGAAGAATCACCTCAAAAATTTCCTGAAGGGGATGAGGAAATGATTTAGGTGTGGAAGAGAATGGAACCTAACCATTAACTGCCGACAAGAAAAACATTTGGCTACAACAGAGGAGAGGAATTCTCCATTCAACCGTCAACACCTTGTTCATTTCTTCAACTGAAAAGATCTGGGGCACTTTTCAAACTAGTTCCCTAAGCCAAGGGTTTTTTGAGGCAACCAACAAACTCCAAGGCAGCAAGGGTGAGCTTTTTCCATCACTACCACCAAAGTGAACCCTGATAACAAAGTGGTGATAGGTATGCTAGTTATTAATTCAATAATATTGAATGTACTTTTTGATTCTGGTTCTACACATTCTTTTATATCATGAAAGTTTAGTAGAACAATCCGAACACCACAACAAGTTATGGAAGTAAAGATGTCAGTGAGAACAGAAAATGGGTCAATAATTGCATCCCATGAATATAAATCCTCCCCTAGCATAATTTGTGGATTTAACTTCCTGGAAAACCTAATCATACTCCATCTGGTGGAATTTGATGTAATTATTAGCATTTAATGGATTTCCTTATATAGATCCAACATAAATTGCTGTGAGAGGGAAATAAATCTCCATATGGAGAATTGACCCTCGATTCTGTACAAGTGCAAGGAGGATAATGAATCTTCATTATAACCATTATCTCAAGCATGGATATTACTGACCTATGAGCATGCATATCTAGGTCAGATGATTGAGTCAGATAAAGCAACCATCCTTGAATACATGCCTATTGTGAGGTAATTCACTAAAGTGTTTCCCGAGGAATTTTCTGGTCTTCCTCCTAGAAAAGATGTTGAATTCTCAATTAATCTTTTACCTGGGGCATTTCCAATATCTAATACTCCTTATAGAATGGCTGTTGTGGAGATTGAGGCGCTAAAGAAACAACTATAGGAGAATCCATATAAAGGGTTTATATGCCCAAGTTCTTCACCATGGGGTGCACTGGTTCTATTTGTCGTAAATAAGGATGGGTCAATGCGCCTTTTCATTGATTATAGTGAGATCAAAAAAATCATGATAAAGAAAAATTATCCTCTTCCCTGAATTGATGACTTGTTCGATCAACTATATAGAGCACAATACTTCTTCAAAGTGGACCTGTGGTGGGGATATTATCAAGTAAGGGTGAAGAAGGAGGATATCCCCAAGACTGCTTTTTGTATAAGATACAGGCACTATGAATTCATAGTAATACCTTTCAGACTCACTAATGGTCCAAAACTCTTCATGTACTTTATGAATAGAGTTTTTAGATATTACCTCAACAAATTTGTGTTAGTCTTTATAGACGACATTCCAATATACTCCAAAACCAAGGAGGAGAATGAGGAGTATCTAAGCACTGTACTAGAGAACTTGCGAAAGGAGAAGCTCTATGAAAAGTATAACAAGTGTGAATTCTAGATGAAGGAGGTCTCATTCTTGGGTCATATCATCACAAGCAATAGGATATCTGTGGATCCCTCCAAGACAGCTGCAATTGAGGCATGGTCGAGGCCAACATTGGTGATGGATATTTGTAGCTTCTTGGGGTTATCTGGATATTATCACCGATTTGTGAGAAATTTATCACAATTTTCCAACCCTTTTACCAAGCTAACATTTAAGGGTGTAAAGTTTTCATGGTGTGATGAATGAGAAGAGAGCTTCAAGGAGTTGAAAAGGAGGCTTATCACTGTGCCCGTTCTCACATTACCCACAAGTGGATAACTTTTGTGGTATTTAGTGAAGCTTTAAAGAAGGTACTGGGTTGTGTGTTGATACAAAAAGAAAAATTCATTGCCTATTCTTCAAGGCAATTGAAAGTTCACGAGAAAAACTATCCAACACATGATCTGGAGTTGGCTGTAGTAATCTTCACTTTGAAAATTTGGCGGCATTATCTCTTTGGGGAGAAGTGTGAAATATATACGAATCACAAAAGCCTCAAGTATATATTTAAATATAAAGAGTTGAATATGCACCAACAAAGATGGATAAAGATGATGAAAGACTATTATTTCTCAATCCATTACAACCTTGGGAAAAAAAACAAGGTGGAAGATGATCTAAGTATAAAGGACCCAACAATTCTATCATTGATGAGAATTGAAAAGGATCCAATATTCTTAGATTTATGAAGACGGACATGGGAATAATAAAGAAGGGAAAATCATCAATCCTTTCACAAATTATTGCTCAAACGTATCTTTTGGAAAGGTTAAAGGATGATCAAAAGGATAATGTGAGAATTCAGAAGAAAGTGGAAACTATCAGAAAATGGAAATCCTTGGAGTTCAATGTTAATGAAGAAGGAATTATGAGATTTGGTTCAAGACTATGTGTTCCATAAAATCTAGAGTTAAATAAAGAACTTTTAGATGATGCACATAGTTCAAATTTATCCATTCAGAATGAAAACACAAAGATGTATCGAGATCTTTGAGAGAATTATTGGTGGGATAACATGCAGAAGGAGATCACTGAGTATACATCAAAGTGTCTGGTATGTCAGAAAGTGAAAGATGATAGGCATAATTCTAAGGGGATGATGAAACCATTACCCATACCAACATGGAAATGAGAAAACATCACCATGAAATTTGTCACCAGACTTCCAAAGAAATCCAAAAGAAACAATGCTATCTGGGTTATTGTGGATCGTCTTATAAAGACCACACACTTCATTGTAATTTAGGAGGATTTCTCATTGGATCAAATGGAAAAAATATACATCAGAGAAGTGGTAAGGCTCTATGGAGTACCAATATATATTGTATCTTATAAAGATCCAAGATTCACCTCTAATTTTTTGAAGAGTCTTCAACATGCTCTGGATACAGAGCTGAACTTTAGTATGGCTTATCATCCTTAAAATGATGGCCAATCTGAGCAGACTATCCAAACACTTGAGTACATGTTGATAGAATACTCAATGGAATTAAAAGGAGGATGAGATCAACATCTTCCTCTAGTTGAGTTCTCTTACAACAACATTTTCCACTCAAGCATCCAAATGTCCCCTTATGAAGCCTTATATGGGAAGAGGTGCAAGATACCAGCATGTTGTGATGAAGTTGGGGAGAGAAAACTCCTAGTTCTAGAAATGGTCTAAGAAACAATGGAGAAGGTTAAGACCATCCAATAGCACATTAAAGCTGCTTAGAGTCGACAAAATACCTATGTTGATAATCATGGAAGATACCTAGAGTTTGATGTCGGAGACATGGTATTCCTCCGCATATCACCGTGGAAGATATTTATAAGATTTGGGAAGAAGGAAAATCTTACTCCAAGGCACATCGACCCTTTTGATATCCTTAATCACATTGGAGCAGTGGCCTATTGACTAGCACTCCCACCGAACCTATCTCAAGTACATGATGTATTCCATGTATCACTCTAGAGGAAGTACATACCTGACCCATCGCATGTACTCAATCCAGAGGTGGTACCATTAGATAGTGACCTCTTCTATGAAGATAATCCAGTGAAAATCTTAGATCATAGGGAAAAATTTCTACAAAATAAGACAATTCCCCTCATCAAGGTATTATGGCGAAACCATAAGTTTGAAGAAGAAACATGGGAATCAGAGGAAGTGATGAAGTAGAGTTACCCACATCTATTTTAGTGTGGGAAAAAGAAATTTCAATGGTGAAATTTCTTAAGGGGGGAAGACTATAATGACCCAAAATTTTATTAATGAAAATTCCTCTTGATCTATTTAAATGTCTTATTATGTAAAATGGTTATATAACATGTTCACTTCTTTGGTTTTATGATTTTTTATTTCAAAATAACATTAAGAATTGTTACCATTTCTAATATAGTCATTGAGAAATGATCAATTGATTAGTATAAATATAGGTCTTTAAAAAATCTAATTTACTCAGAAAAAAGAAGAGATGACCTCATACAGTAGAATTGATCCATACAAATCTCATTTGTCGAAGTTCAAAAAGGAGGTGGCGTCACTGGGATTCATTCCTGACGAAGACCAAGCCTAACTTCAACACTTTAAGCTTGAATGGAACCGCCTATGGGAGAAGTGGAAGTTGATAGAGATTACCAACCAAGCGATGTTATCCGAGCCACCCCAAGAGTTTGTCACCATCACACAAATTACCATTAGGTCATATGAGGGTGTTATAAGGGGTTATGTAACAAGACCCTAGCACTATGATTATGTGTGTTTTTTTATAGAATAAATAATATATACATTTTTTTATTATTATTACTTTGTAAACGGTTTTTAAAGCATAAATAGTATTTTTAGTTAATATTAAATTAAGAAATATATGTTGACTAATTAATGGATTTTTGAATTAAATAATATTTTCATAAAAGTTTATTAATAAATTAATATTAAATATAAATGACCGTATAATTTTTAGGAATACAATTTTAATTTTTATAAAGGTTTGAAAGCTATTTTTATCAAAACTCATGAATTTTTGGTAAATGTCGGTTTTTATTTTAAAAGTAAAAAATTAAAATATTTTGAAAATTATTTAGATAAAATGAATATTTTTTTTAATAATAACTTCTAAATTATCCAACTGTTAATTTTTCATAATTTTCTGAGAAAGTCAAAATTTTGGGTTAAAATTAAATACCGTTTAATTATATAATGTGTTTTATGACATCATAATAACCCAATAGTGATGTAATAAAATACTATAAATGATATGTTCGGCCAATATATGTTTTATCCTTAAAATATTGTGATTTTATATTTGTTTGATTAATTTTATGGTTCCTTAGTGGACCCTCCAAGACTTATAAAACATTTTAACTTATTAAATTGATTTCCTTGAGAGTGTGACTCACATCTACATAATAAATCCTAATATTTTAAGAAGTTAGGCCATTTTACTTATAAAATAATTTTTTACACTACCCTTTGGAAAAATCCATGGGAAAAACCATGGTTTGGTTTGTGGTTTTGATTAGTTTAATGTGTGGTGTCCAAAACCTAAATAATAAAGAATTCCCTCTCTTTTCCTATATAAACCCACCCAAGATCCCACTTCCTCTTCACTCAAAGCCTTTGGATCTCAACCAAACCCTACCCTTCTCTCTCTAGAATCCTCCCAAGGCACCCCAAGCTCCCAAGAATCCTCTTTCAAGCCTATCCCAATTCATTGGGATCACACTTACAAGTAAGGGATTTCTTCCTCTCTCATTTTTGTCCAAATTTCTTTATGTTTCTATACCCTTTTATTTTCAATTAAAAAAATTGGGGTATGATTTATTACCAACCCTATAATTTAATCCTTATGTTTTAATGATGATATACTTATTTCTCTCTCATTAATTCCTCCCATGTACACCCATTACCATGCCAAAATTCCGTAAGGATTTTATCTCTTCTCATTTACATTCATGAAATTATTTTGAATTATGAATCTAAATTCCATTACATATGTTGGGATATATATCTATATGACCCCCTTACTATCCATTTCATGTAAATATGATGATACAAAAATTTATCTTTCATCATCCATTTTTATGAATTCTTAGGTCATGCTGTTATGCTGCCGAAATTGCATCGTGATTTTCCAAGCCAAAGTCATTGTGTAGTGAATATCATGCCCATTTATCTATCAAGGGTATTAAAGTTAATCCAAATTTTCTTATTGATTATATATTTTCATGTATTAATTCTACATTCCTTTATCGTGGAATAAATAATGATGTTTAACGAATCCATGTTATATGATCCATGTGGCACGCTTATGGATGAATTGAAATGATTAAGAAGGGTGCACCCTGATAGCGCTCCAATGCATTGGGTAAAGAATAGTATCATGATACGTCATGTGAAATGAGGGTTTACTAATTATAATTCAAGTGCAATGATGGTTTACTCATTCTACACGTTCAATGGGCCTTGGCTCATGCTAATATCATGTTAAATGTTGTTTCCACATTTCCATGTTATGATAATCATGCTATATCATGCCTTTATGTTCGTGTTTCTCTTATGATCCATTGATATGACTATTGTCTAACATGTAAGATATTCTTCTTGTTATTCCTTGTTTACTCATTTACTGGGCTTTATATCTCTCCCTTTTCTTATACATGTCCTCAGGTTATCCCATAGAATGCTAAGTACGAAGGAATGTGTGTGGTCATGTAAAAGAAGTTTTCAATAAAGATATGTATTTTATGTTTTAAGTTGTTATGTAATGTTCCTAATCCCCAAATATATTATACCTATTGATCTTCTATGTTTTATTAAGTGAATAATTTACATAATAAAACATGTTTAAGTGTGTAATAAAGATCAGGGTTGTTATACTCACCCTTATGAATATACATACCACCCTCCAGTGTTGTAAACGAAACCCTACAATAATAAAAATCCATATAGGCGTGATAGGGGACCAAAAAGTCCATCCTAAGAATGAAATCAAAACTTGTCATCTTGAGTATGAAGAAATACCACAAGAAATGACTATTTACTACCTCAAGTGGATCATCCTTACACTGGAATATGTTCTATGACCATATACCCAAAGACGTATAAAGTGTCATGATGCCACACGAGTACTCAACATGAATTTCAAGACTCTCCACAACAAGCACAAATATTAAAGAATGTGATGCACCTATATCAAATAATGAATAAACGATAGTAGTGGCTACTACTATAGTAACTCAAAATTTAGATATCCCGACATCCTGCTCCTTTGTTATAGGTTGCACTAAAAAGATTTGGACAGATACCCGACCCCATGCTATTACCTAACTACCTGGAGTGGTCCCACTCTATTGGCACTGAAAATTCAAAGTCTAGCTACCATATTCATGACCTCTTCTTCTACTTGTACAGTTAGAATAACTATATATACCCATCTGGTGAGGTTATACTGAACCTGCTCCTAAAGGTAGAGATAGCAGAGATCCTCTCCCACTCGAAATAGATGGGAAAGTCCTATATAAATGTTGTAGATGCTCTAATATGCCATAACCTCGACACTTTATTGGTTCTTTGGGACACTATGTATTCTTATTACCAGTCTTCCCACATCGGTGACATACCACATAAATTTCTATGTTTTTCAATTAGCTGTTGCTGCTCACGTGTGTAGTCTCAAAGTGTCACTTCTGACTGCTAGTAAAACTACTACTCTGTTCGGGGTTTGAACCGCCCTGGCTCACACCATCTTCGTCACTCAGGTTTTTCTTGGTGATAAGAGCCTATTTCATTATATCATATATTATAGTCAATCGAAAAATCTTTACTTGAGAAAAAATAGGTTGCCTCATACCATTCTCAAATCATATTGCTTTCATTGTCTCATTTGCCATATAAATAGGCGTGAATCAATTAAGCTCTATAAAATAAGATGAATAGTCCATAACATTCATTGAACCCTAATGAAGTTTTATGAACTACCTGGAATGATTTTCCCTTAGGGTCTTAAGTAAGAAATAATAAAAAAATCTCAACTTTAAATCCTTCCACATTGCTTCCCCATACTGACTAGCCTGATTTAGTATATCCCACTAGCATTTGGAAGATCCTCAAATCATTTTTGTAGTAATTTTCAATATCCTCTTAGGAGGTGTCTCCAAGTTATAAAATATAGAAAAGACTATATCCAACCATAACTCTACATATTGTGGTCTTCCATCCCCTGAAAACATGGGAGTATTCTACTTCTGGGACTCCCTAGTCAACTCTCCCATAGAAGGGGCAGAGCATGAAGCTCCCTAAACCGTCTGTATAAGCCACAAGAAATCTACTCAGAACTAAGAATCATCTCTCACATAAAGAATATGAATATGTGCCATAGGAGGCACTACATGAGGTATATCTTGTGGATTGGGGACCACCAACTCTAGATCATGGTCATCACCTCCCTCCTTGCGTATGACCAGAGGATGTTGTAGTGTCATTGCTCTAAAATTTCCAAAAACAGGCCTCATTTTAAGTTTGATAATGACATAAGTCATGATATAGGATAGAAAAGGTACAAATCCTTTATATGTAACATTTTCACCCCTCTTCCAGCTCAAAGAGACAGGTCTGGGTGATAGAAACATTTATATAGAACAACAGAGATGCTACCTACTACCCATTACTAGGGTCAGGACTACGTCAAGCTATGTGTTTTTTAAATTCAATTTCATTTAAAATTTCATATTTGTTTTAAATTCCTTTTTAAATTGTTGAACCATATAGTACACCACTTCTAATCCATATCCAGCCCATGTGACCAATGGTTCATGACTCAACGTTCCATAGTTGACTGCTTAGGGTGTCTTCCATAGCCTAATTAGGAAAACAATGTTTATATTATGGTAGGTAGTCTATATACCAACCATGATTTTCTCAATTACCTATAATAATTTTTAGCCAATAACAATTCTATTTATATAAATCAAAGTAATCATGGTAATCACAGGAAAGAAAAATTACACAATGCTCTAATATGACATGGCATATGCATGTCATGTGAGTTTCCTATAAATTCCTAATATTATTTATGACCAATGGTTCCTTAACCTCATCTCATTGAGCCAATTATATAAGATAAAAATAAATAATATCAATATTAATATCACAATTCAAGTGTATCACCCGATGGTGGAATCAAATTAACTATAACATGAAAAATGTAGAAAATAACAATTTCCATTCGAGTCAATTTGGATTTTACCTATACATGTTTTAGCTACACCTAGGTAAAACTCATTACCAAACTCCATAACACTTATGATCTCTTGTATGTTGTCTCAAAATAGTATGGAATGAAAATAAATCCTTTGATGCCACTTTGTGATGTCCCATACCCAAATTCAACTAAACAACCCCCCAAGCTAGGTTGGCCACATGGACTCAAGCGCATCTCCCTGAATGCTAGAGGCTTCCAACTGGCAGTGAGGGACTAGGGTGTGTTAGTGGGGACACTACGAACTCATTATCCGAATGGAGCATAATGGATATATAATAACAAATAATACCAGAAGCATATATAAATAGATGTCACAACAGAAGCAGATATAAAAAATCCAAGAAACTGAATAATTTCCAAATGAAATAAACTGAATCATATACAATGCATGAAAATTTCATGTGTATATAAATTAGGAAAACATGTCTACAAGGTAGTAGACAATACATTATGTACAAGATAAATAAAAGGTACAAAAGAGGACAAAAGTCTATACATGCATCCCAAGATCGTGGATGGTAATCTACCCAATATCCCATCATAATTAATTCCTAAAGTCATGCATCCATAAGAGGATGTTTCCCATTATCTATACTTGAAAGAATATAGTCTACCTAGGTGCCATCGGTAGCCTAGATAGGGTTTGGGATAAATCTTAGTATATCACCACCAACGAGGTCTATAAATATCCATTCTGTGTATACAATATGACAGTGTGCATGTATAATAATGTAAAGTTGTAGTAACAACTATAAATGGGTTGGCTCTAGTTCCTGAAAGGAAACTAGGATGACACCACCTTCTTCAGCCTGTGCTGGAATAACTCTGAACAAGTGTCAAGAGATGAAATGGCTGGTATAACATGTATAAGGGACACCATTCCCAGTATCATGGTAGCATCACAAGGGATGACATGAACGTATAGTATCACAATATTAGGGATACTATGCCCGGTATCACAGAATTGGGATTTCGTGCCCAATATCATAGAATATGGGACATCATGCCTAATATCACATTTATAAGGGAAACGTGCCCAGTATCATAGAATGGTATTCCATTCCCATATATTATCACAATAAGGGATTCCATTCCCATATAATATCATAAAGGACAACATGCCCATAATGTATCACAAGGGACTCCATGCACATTTAGTATAATTATTAAGGGTCATCATGCCCGTATTGATATAACATATTCAAGGGTCTTCATTTCTATTTAGTATAATCATTAAGGTTCATAATTCCCATTTGATATAAAGTATGAGGGGTGCCATTCCCATTTAGTATAATTATGAATAAGGGTCATCATTCCCATTCATTATATTTAGTAAGGGTCTTCATGCCCACAAACCCTTAGTAATAATATACCTTGTCTTTAATATGATCCAAATCATAATTCATAACTCACTATAATTTCATGATAACAAGGGAATGACCATTGTTTAATTAAATTAGGTGACATGGGATCACCACTCAACACTATTCAATTCAGTCATTTCAATTCATTATAATTGATAAGGGTGTTGGCCATGCCACACCACCACATTTATTCCATATCAATATGATATCATCATTTAAAAGTGAAGACAAACATACCAATAGGTGTTTTGGATTTATTTCCATGAAAATCAATTAGGCATTTATGAGGGAACACCCAAAGGGATGGATCTATATAAAGTAATTGATCTTAAGGATTCTAATAAGGTAAGTGGGTTCAGAATAGGCAACCAATTTAAGGCATATACAATTTAAGGGAAATTCATGGTGAAACTAGAATGCGGCACAATATCACATATTATAAAACATAAAAACTTGAGGAATAATTTATAGACCACCTACCTCATACTCGTACAACTCTCCTCATTCAGTATCAGCCTTTAATTTGGCCTGGATCAGAAGAAATATGAAGAACGAATCAACACCCTTAAAATAGGGTATATGATCCTGCACCTCAATAAAATATTCAAGAATAAGAGAAACAAAGAAAAAATAAAAAAGGAATGAATATATTAATAGTGGTTATCCAATGAGACCAACAACACTTTGATCGGACACCAGATGAAGAGTTGGGATCAACAACTATGAAGTGGGGAGTTTGGGAGCTCAAATGTGAAGAAGGAGCTATTGTCCACTGGAATGGGAAAGGGAGAAGAAGGTAGGGTTTAAAAATTTCATTAAGGTAAAAAAGGTATTTTTTCCCAATTTTATTGGGTCGCACAGTTGGCCACATGGTTTTCCAAACCATGCATCAATCGTGCACCTCCCACTGCTTAAGGAGAGAACCCACATGGTTAGGATACATGGTTAAGGAAAGCATCCGCCAACCATGTGAATCACCTCTGCTAAAAACTGTAGATATTTTACATGGGAATGTGGCCCACGATGAACAGTTAGGGAAAACTATGTTCCCTACTAGGCCCACTTTCCATCCCTGTACAGTTATGAGAGACTGTACGACCTGCCCCACATGGTTTCTTCTAATCATGCGACCATTCTGTTTTTTCCAAAAATTTAGGTTATGGGCTTCGAACAAGCCTCATAAACCCATGAAACACTTTTGGGATCATTAGGAATCCATATTAGGCCCATAATTAAGAATTAGATTGAATTAAAAGAGATAGACATCTGAGATGAAAATCGGGTTCTTATACACCATGTACTCTAGGAGCACACAGGCACGGGCCAACAAATATGAGCATGACCAGAATCACATGGGCATGCCCTAGGCGGATGAGATATTATGTGTAGTACCATTACACTATGTAATAATATGTAGCAAGAAAGATGTGTACTATAGAGGAAACGACCAAAAGTCTAGGTGAGGCCACATACTGTGTGACCCTTGGTACACATCGTGTACTTTTCTTAGGATATTTCACCTTATGTATCTCCTTAATTTGGATTCAAATTTTGGACCAAGAGTATCCTATCCTGAGAAATTTTCCACATAGAATGAAATAGTATCTTTTATAGTGGATTTCAAGATATTACATGTGATGTTATCAGCATGATGCTTTTTTAGAAAATGCTTGATGATGACAATGATTAGACATGATCATCAGAAAGTGAGAGAGGCCAGGGTTGGAACCCCCCCATTATACCAGGGTGTGGGTTCCTCATAATCCTTGCACTATTTTGAGTGGAACCCCACTATGGAACTAGGGTACAATTTCTCTACCCACTGAGTGGAATCCATTATCATAGTAGGGTATGGTTCCTATATATATAGACTGGCATCCCCCTATCATACTAGGAAGTAGGTCCTCTATCTATACTTAGTGAGTGGAATCCACTATCATTCTAGGGCATGTGTCTTCCATGCTTTGATTGGTAGTCCTATAATAGACTAGGGTGCAGTTACTCTACCTACCTATCTACCAAGTGGTGCCCCATTTCTTTCTAGGGAGTGGACCCTCTGTACATTGAGTGACACCCCTTATTGTACTAGGGTGTGGGTCCTCTATCTATCTATCGAGTGGAATCCCCCTATCATTCCAAGGTGTGATTCTTATATCTATATACTGTGTGGAATTCCCCTATCATTCTAGGGTGTGGGTCCTCTATTGGAAATTATTCCCCCTCGGTTTGTGGAGTAGTGGTGAGGTGCAGGTCCTCTAATTGGATTTCTTAGATAGACACACGAGATGCTAGGCATCGATGATGGGCCTTTAGAGTTGTAAGAAAACTCATCATCTTGGGTTGGGCTGTGAGATGGAGATCCCCTTTCCCTCTCATCTAGGTTTCTTTTAATAATATATATATATATTATTGGGTTTCATTTACTTATTTATTTGAGTTGAGATGACTACTTCTATCATATCTCTCTATCGCTCCCCTTTCAGTTTTCTAGGTGTCCTACTAGTTATGTATATACTCACCCCTATATGGTATTTTACCTTACATGTCATGTCTTATGAAGATTATTGACAGATCAACAAAAACTTTGCAGGAGCTTAGAGATACTTGAGTGCATTGACCGCATATAGTGGTCGGGTCTTGGAGATCAGGATTCAGGCTCTCTCAACTATTTTCTTTTCCAATTATTGTCAGGTTTTGTCTTATTTTCTAGTTAAGTGTGTATTTTTACCCTTTAAAATTTGGTTGTATTATAACATACTCTAACTTTTTACCTAGAGGTATTTCATGCATGGATTACTCTAGTTGTTACTGTCTTTTATTATTATACCTCCACACTACTACATGGAGATTTTTGGGTGTGTGTGTATAAGTACACTAGGAAAAGACCTACCATTTACATTATTACTTCTTGGCACTTGTCACTAGCCCCTATCCTATTGGAGGTGGGATTGGGGTTGTGGCAGCCTAACCTTCCGTCTGTTAGGAAACCCCTAGTAGGTTAGGTTGTTACAATGGATTCCTGTTTTACATCTCTCTTTGGTAAAGGACTCTAGGAATCTTTGGGAACCTGGTTAAAGTTAAGATACATGTATCACCAATAGAGGCATGGTCAATTTGAGCATACAATAAATATTCTCATGGATATATTTCAGGAATGCGCTTTATTTTGATGGTTCTTAGGAAAGGTAACTACTATTAGTTGACTTTTCTTATAATAACAATTACCAGTCCTTGATCAGGATGTCCCCATTTGAGGAATTGTATGAGTGTATTACAATCCCCTTTATGTTGGGATGAGGTAAAAGAGAATTACATGGTTGGACCAAGCCTCATCCATGATAAAAATAAGATAGTTCACATGATTTAGAAACATTTAGAGATAACTTAGAGTCTCTATAATTCATATACTGACCATCATCATTATCTATTGGAGTTTCAGGTTGATGATCAAGTGTTTCTCTTGGTATCTGTTTAGCTAGGTCACCATCATTTGGGAAATAAAGGGAAATTAGTTCCACATTATTTAAGTCCATTACATGTTGTGGATCATTGTGGTAAGTTAGAATATTGGTTGGATCTTCTGTCATGAATGACCTTGATCCATGACATCTTTCATGTTTCCTAGCTAAAAAGATACAATATGGACCCATATCATGTGTTGGAATGGAAAGAGTTAGAGTTGGATCTCGATGACACCATTATGGAGAAACCTATTCATATTTTTGATGTTCATAAAAAGGTGATCTATGTTAAATCCATATTGTTTGTCCATGTTCTCAGGCAGCTTGATGGTGATATCTATGAGACATGGGAGTGGGAAGGTTGGGTGAGGGAGGAGTGGCCTCACCTATTTTCTTTTAGAAAAGCCTAAGGAATTTATAGGGGCATAAAGTGGAATGGTGGGGATATTTTGACACCACTCTTGAGTTTTATTTATCTCTTGATTCATTATTGGAGTTCATAGGTTTCTAGAGTGAAAATTAAGAGTTTTTTAGTGGATAGACCAGGGTACATAAGTTGTTGTGTGGATAACAGTGAGTGGGTGTTACAGGTTGATACAGTGGGGTTTTTCATGGTTTAATCATGGTTGGTAAAATCATGTGACACCCATCAGAAATTGTGTGTCATATTTTGGGTGGATAGTGTCACCCACACGGTTGGTACACAATTTTCCTAACCGCGTGGACAAACCATTGGACCAGTTTAGGTAACTTAAAAATGTGTTTTTTCCAAAATTACCCTACATTTTTAAGGGTTTTAACCCTCATTTCTTCCTACCATCATGTTAATCCCCTTATCCTTGGTTTTGGAGCTCTCCCTCCACTTTAGTGGTGGATTACTCTTGATTTTTTGGTGATTTATCTTGAGAAAAGTCAATTTATTCATGGTTTCTTCCTTCTTTCCCCTTATTCTTTCTTGTTTTTCCATTATGGTCAAAGGTTGGAACCATAGGGGTGATGTTTTCCTAATATAGGGTTTGTAATGGGGGTAAATGGTTTGTTTTTATGTGTCTTAGGTGTGAAAGTCATTGTTCTTCCTCTTCCAGGTGGTCATTATTGAAGGCGATGAGGTTGGGACTAAGTCCGAGGCAGGTGCCTCTATTTAAGGGTGTTTTCCATGAATCAAATTTATATTCATAATATCCTTTGGTTTTTATTGTTAAATTTCCATTTAACTGATTTATTCTTTATTTTTATTCCATTTTTAATGTGTTTCAGGGATTGTTTTGGAAATTGGGCATTTGAAGTGGGTTTTTTCAAATGGGTGTGGCTTGTTTGTGCACAAAGTATTTGTTAAAATGGATCAATGGGTTTTTGTGGTTTAAAAATGGATTTGAAAAATTTGTTATAGAAATTATTTTACCTTGAGAAAGGTGTTTTGATCAAATGGTATTTTTTTTGTCTGGGAAATGGCTTGTGTTATGGATTGATTGATATGAGCAATTGCTTGTGGATGTGCATGCATTGAGTAACATGTGGGTTAATTGGGGTGTGAGTGAGGGGTTTGTTTAAGGGACCATGTGATCCTTCAGAGGGAATAGCATGTTAACTTCCATATTGGCTTGTCTAAGTGGGTGAGTGCGCCATTAGAGGGAGGACCATTTGAGCCTCCAAGTTGGTTTCCAAGGAGATGTGAGAGCCTTTGTTTAGGAAGACCATGAGAGATTCCATATTGGGACTAGGTAATACCCTAAGATATTCCATTTTCTTAGATAGATATCATACTTTTTTACATACTACTCATGATAGTCTTGATGGTCAGAGCACTAGAATACACTTTGCTTGTATTCTGTCATACTCTAACATTTTACCTAGAGGTACTTCATGCATGGGTTACTCTAGTTGTTACTGTCTTTTATTATTATACCTATGCACTACTACATGGAGATGTTTGGGTGTGTGTGTATAGGTACACTAGGAAAATACCTACCATTTACATTATTCCTTCTAGGAACTTGTCACCAGCCCCTAGCCTATTGGAGGTGGGATTGGGGTTGTGGAAGCCTGACCTTCCGTCTGTCAGGCAACCCCCAGTGGGTCAGGTCGTTACACAAGATGCTCGTTTTACATCTCTATTTGTGAAAGGACTCTAGGAATATTTTGGAACCCAATTAAGGTTGAGATACATGTATCACCAATAGACGCATGGTCAATTTGAGCATACCATCCATACTCTCAAGGATATATTTCAGGCACGTGCTTGATTTTTATGGTTCTTAGGAAAGGTACCTACTATTAGTTGAGTTGTCTTATAATAACAGTTATCATTCCTTGATCAGGATGTCCCCATTTGAGGAATTTTATGAGTATATGTTCCAATCCCATTTATGTTGGGATGAGGTAGGTGATCATTCCATGGTCATAACAAGACTCATCCATGAGAAAACCAAGATAGTGCACATGATTTAGAAACATTTAGAGATTTATTAGAGTCTAGAGAATTAAAATACTAACCATCATCGTTATCTATTGGAGTTTCAGGTTGATGATAAGGTGTTTCTATGGGCATCTATTCAGCTGGGTCACCATCATTTGGGAAAGCAAGGGAAATTAGTTTCACATTATGTCAGGCCATTACATGTTTTGGATCATTATGTCAGGCCATACTTGTTTCCATTATATTCTTATGCATTTGATTAGTTCCATTTGATATAATGAGATATATTAAGCCCATTTTTTATTGATGTGCTATTTTTTTATTATTTCCCATGATTTTTTGGGTTTAATAAACATGTTGTTCCTTATATATTTATTTGATCTATATTTGGAAAATGTTTTTAAAAACCCATAATTTGAAAGGGAAACCCATGGGGATTTAAAAAACGTTATTTGGAAATGGAATGTTTTCAAAGTGGTTTAGTTTTGAAAATGTTTTCAAACTAGTTTATTGATTTTCATGGGTAAAATCCTTAAATATATACATAGTGTCATCCTACCAATATTTGTTCCACACACCCTGCTCGGGCCTTTGAGAAATTGCAGAATTTATTTTTTAGGATAAAAGTAAATGAAAGGGAACCATGTTCCCAGGTGTCTCTTATTAATTACCATCATCCAATGTCTTTTGGAGGAGACATGTTATCATAGGTATTGAATCATGTAGAGTAATTTTTTGTACTTTTTATTCATTGGATTATATGTTCAGGATTTTTTTTTCATTTCCCCCTTTCTATTGAGTTTTGGGGTTTGTTTTAAGATACCTTTTATATGTGCAGTTTTGGAATGTTTTGTATATGATGTTTTATCAATTTTTATGGCATATTATTGTCTTATACAATTGAATTTTATGACATTGGTTTTCCTATACCATTTTATGGATGGTTCGTGCCGATTTACCTGTGGAAAAATATTTCTCAAGTGATATCTGGTTATGCCTGGTGGTTGTCTTCATCACATGGATATATGGAACGAACTCTAGGCCATGTATCATGTAACACCCCAAGCTTCCACGAAACACTTCTCTTTGAATAATAAAATAGCGTGTGTTGTACACAACTTCGAGTTCTAACAAACCACAACTAATCAAACTAGCCGTTATGAATACTAATACCCAATTTTTAAAATTTTATAAATTTTATCTTTCAAAATGGACTTCATTTTTGGATTTTTAATATTGAAATTACTGTAGGGTGAATTTTTGGTATTTTTCCGAAAACTTTCAATTTCTGATGAATAGTAAAAAACACTGAGTTATTGGTTAAAACCGACCTTTTTATTTAAATAATTATTTATTTTATTTAAATTTATTTTAGGTAAAAATAGATACATAATACCTAAATAAGTTCAATGTAATTCATCGGAGTCAATTTATATTAATTTTAGATATATAAAAATTTTATTGAACTTTTCACCGTTTTTTACCCACCTTCTAGGAGCTTTTGCAAATTTTCATAAAACTTAATTTCACCGATTCTGTGAGTGGAGTTTCAAAAACCCAAGAGACACGGTTGATATCATTAAGTAAAATGTGGTTCAATGAGATGAAAATAATTTTTTTGGTGAATAGTATTTTTTACTTTTTTTACCACGGTTAAAAGCAAATAGGGTAATTAAAGGTAAAAATGATATTATTTTTACCCTAATACATGTCCAAATTCTATTGGATAAGTTTATCTCGACCAAAAACAACTTTAGGAATAAAATATGATCCTTTAAGTCCACTTGGATTATATTAGGACATTATTATTATTTAATTCAAAGAAGAGTTAAAAGAGTTAAAATCAATGTTTAATAACTAAAACATTTTTTATATAGGGTTATACATAAGATAAATTAGATTATAAATATTAATTAAAAAGATAAAAATATTTCCTACATAATTTTGTTTTATTTATAATTTTTATACATTAAATAATTTAATTTATTTATGACACAATGATGATGCAGTAATTAACTAATTAATGAAATATTAAAATAATTGATATTATAAATATCAAAATAAATGTAAGTTGAGACATTTTATAAATTCCGATAATTTTCTAGGTTAATATGATATGTTAGTATTTATTTAATTAACTTTTTTCTAAGTAAACATTCTGTTATGATTTTCACAAAAATCAAATTTCCAAATAGTGTCAAAATTGACATAAAAGAGTTTTTAAAAGAAATATTATATTATTAATTGATATTATATTCCTAAAAATATAAGGTTAGGAAAAAGGGCTCAAATATTATTATATATGACATTAATGAACCACTTTAGGTTCTCTTGGATGTCTATAGTAAGTTTATTAACCATATAATATAAAAATACAAAGAGACATGGTAAATGTCAAACTAATTAACTAAGAGTTAAAACTAAAAGATAAGGTTAATATAGTGACCCAAAACTGTCTAAAACCTATTGGTTGGGTGTTTTCTGACCCATAACCACCTTATTCTAGAAATAAGTCACTTTTTATCCATTATAAACTGAATATGAATTTATTATGAAATAATATTTCTAGTTTTTCCTAAGGTGCCCCTCACCCCTCTTATAAAAGGGCACTCCCCCTTGTCTCTAATTCACACCTTCAAAACCATTTGTCTTGGAGAATGTAACACCCCGAGATTTTATGAAAAATATTTTTTTTAATTTCATTAATGTCTTGTGTTGTACGCTACACCAAAAGAAGCTTTCACAACAAGCATCCTTGACTTTCCTTCCATTACACACAATCGCGACCTTCCACGATAGCGTGTGTCGTACGCAACACCAAGTTTCGCTAAACAACGATATGCTATTAAGATATTATTAAAACTAGCCGTTATGAATAGTAATAACCACTTTTTGAAATTTTGTAAATTTTATTTTTCAAAATGGACTTCATTTATGGATTAGGAGTATCGAATTTAGCCTAAGGTGAAATTTTGGTAATTTTCGGATAACTTTCATATTTTGATGAATAGTGGAAATTACTAAATTTTAATTAATAACAACTTTTTCAATCGAAATAATTAATAGTTATAAATTATTAATTTGAGTGGTTTTAAAGTATATTTAGAATATATTTTTACAATTTAATACAATGTTGGACATTGGATGTAATTTCACATTTAAACTAGACATAAACAAGTGTCAATCTTTTGATAGACATTGTTTCTTAAAAACACGCCATTTGTTTTAACAGCGGGATTTAATTATAAAATTAATTAATTCAACTTTTATGTTATGAATTTGGTAAAATAGACTTCATTTTTGAATTCGGAATATGAAATATAGCTTGGGATGAAATTTTGGCATTGTTCTGAAAAACATCAATTTTTGATGAATAGTGAAACTACTAAGTGGTAGGTTAAAAACTGAATTTTGCATAAAACTTAATTTTACCACTTCTGTGAATGGAATTTCAAAAATCCGAGAGACACGGTTAATATCAAGGACTAAAATGTGGTTCAATGAGATGAAAATAATTTTTTGGTGAATAGTAACTTTTTACTTTTTTTACCACGGTTAATAGTAAATAGGGTAACTAAGGGTAAATATGATATTAATATTACCCTAACACATGTCCTAATTCTATTGGACAAGTGTAATTCGACCAAAAACAAACTTAGTAATAAAATATGACCATTTAGGCCCACTTGGATTAGATTAGGACATTTATTATTAATTTATTTAAAGAAGGGTTAAAATAGTTAAAATCAAAGTTTAATAAGTAAATCATTTTTAATATGGGGTTATACATAAGATAAATTCTACTATAAATATTCATTAGAAAGCTAAAAAGCTTTCCTACATGATGGTATTTTATTTGTAATTTTTAGACATCAAATAATATAATTTATTTATGACACAAAGATGATGTAGTAATTATCTTATTAATGAAATATTGACATAATTGATAATATAAATACCAAAATAAATGTAATTTAAGACTTTTTATGAATTCCACTAATTTTCTAGGTTACTATGATATATTAATGTTGATTTAATCAACTTGGTTCTAACATTTAATTCTGTTATGACTTTCACAAAAATCATATATCAAATAGTGTCAAAATTGACACAAAATAGTTTTTAAATAAAATATTATATTATTAATTGTTATTGTATTCCTAAAAATCTAAGGTTCGGCCAAATGACTTAGATAAGGATATATATATTAATAATAAACAATTTGGGGTTCGTTTGGCATGTTATAGTAAGTTTATTAACCATATAGTGAAAGAAAACAAAAAGACATGGTAAAAGTTAAATTATTTAACTAAGAGTTAAATCTAATTGATAAGGTTAAAATAATACCCTAAACTTGTCTAAATCTTATTTGTTGATAGGATTTCGACCCATCCCTACTTTATCTTCGAAATAAGACCCTTTGGAACCATTATAAACCGATTTTGACTTTAATATAAAATAATATTTTGAGATATTCCTAAGGTGCCCCTCTCCTCCCCTATAAAAGGACACCTCCTCCCCCTCCTCCTCACACCAATTTGAGCACTCAAGCTCGGCCAACCCCTGCCAATTTCTCCTCTCCACTTCCATAGAAACATCCTAGAGGTTCTGGTCTTCCTCAAAGACCAATTTTAGTGCCCTAAGAGGAGGTCTCAAAGAGGCACTTCAAAGAAGAGGTAATTACCGTTACCAATTCTTTCATCTTTATTTCTTCTTCCACTTCTTCTTCTTAGGTTGTTTCATTATGAAGTAATAACATCAGTATAACTCATATACTGATATGTTATTATAAGTATGAAACAACCCTATTTCACCATCTATCCATCCTACGGAAAAAGAAGTCACCGCGCGTGCGTACGTACGGAATACCGTCTCCACGCCGTGGTGTAATCTATTTTCCACCACCACCTTACATGGATGGGTATAATGGTGTAAAGAATAACTATACATAGTTATTACAACATCATATTGATTCTGATATATTGTATAATCCACTCCAATTCAATTCAATATTTATAGAAATGATATCATCGCTCGTGCGTACGTACGGACTACCGTCTCCACGACGCGATGAGATTCATTCTCCATGTTAACCATTTAAGAATGATTATAATGTATATATAAGAAATAATAATGAAATATATGACATTATAAAGCTACTGGATTTATGTATATATATACATATGTATGTCATCTACTTACTTCCATTTCAAGACAATAAGGAAAGAAAAACAGCGTTCATGCGTACGTACGGACTACCGTCTCCATGAACGGTGTTTTTCATTTTATTTATCTATCTATTATATATATATATATATACTGAATATATATGATATATAAATCATATTTTATATTCTGGAAGTAAGTAAATCATGATATAAGTAATAATGATGTCAAGAACAACAAGTCAAAACACCTACGATAAATGAAACGATTTTACCCAAAACGCTTCTTTAACATGGAATTTACAAAAGAACGGGTAATATAATGTCATAAGTGAACCATATATGATATCATAACAATGAATATGATTCTGGAATAAGTCAATAACATGATTTAAATCATTATACAGGAGGTTTGGACACTTACAAAGCAAGTCGGACATAAGGTAAGGGAAATATCACAATCTCATTTTTATCCGAGATTGTTTATTCATAAGTATTTACTGGGGTGTATTTTATCATCCACGTCCATGTTCCTTCAATATGTAATATTGTTTCCATCCACTTACAATAGTTTAAATCCAATTTTACTCTTCGGTGAGTTTTTAGTAAAGAATATGAAAGGAATCTTTTGTCACTTTTTCATACGAGGTACTTTTTGACTTTTCCGACAAAAGTACGAGAAGAATGTTTTTTTTAACTTATACGGCACGAACGGATTTATACTATTTTATAAAGCCTTATTTTCATGAAGCTTCCTCTAAAAGATTTCATGACTATTTTCAATAAAATCTCTTTATTTTAAAATTGCATGTTGTTTTGTGAAAAGAAATTGATTTTGAAGAAGAAAGGATATTTTCCTCAAGAATTCAATTCAAGTGTTTTATCAAAATTATTTTCCATATAAGATAATAAAGGGTTCTGTTTCTATCCATATTTTTACATTGATTTGACTATGTTGTGATGGAATTATGTTTATGAATTCCTTTATCTTATATGAATGGTTTTATGATGTCATGTTGTTTAAGAATCCCATTTTTATTACATGGGTTATGCAATGATGTATGATTTATGATTTTGTGGCACACATAAGAAAGGATTCATTAAGAGATGGGTGGGACCTATATCTCCCTCCAATGCATTGGGTAAAGATTTTATATCTCATGAGATAGACAGGGCTGGAACGGTAGGTTATACCGGTTCAGTGAAACAGGACTGAAACGAGGGTTACTCGATTCAGAAAGGGACTTTGTCCACTAAGATAGTCTTGGCAATGAGTCTTGACTAACAAGAAATGATTCTCTATGATTATGTGTGAATGCCACAAAGTTTCATTTTTTAAGTTATGATTATTGTGATTACATTTCACTTCCATGATTTACCCCATGTTATGAAATTATGATCTCTTTTGCAGGTTATGATTTCCAAAAGTTATGTGCTTATGTATATGATGTGTTTGATATTTCTTTTGTTACCCTTACTGAGCATTTGAGCTCACCCTTTTATGTTTTCTTTTCCCCAGGATATAAAGAAAGGTTTTAGGTAAAAAAAAGGAAGATCTTTATGGGAGATTTTGAAGATCTTTCACCACGATTAGAAGTTTACGTTCCGAGTTTCCAAAGACACTAAACTATTACGATCCTTGTGTGTGTGTTTTTGTTATGTACCAAGTATTCCGCAAAAGTAATGTAATGTTCATGTACGTCAAGCTTCGGGTCTCTACAGTTGGTATCAGAGGAAAGGTTTAGTCAACCTTTGGAAACTAGGATGCGAAAACGTTAGTGAGATCCCTAGAGATATTTCTAAGGTATGTCTAGGGATGTCCCTAGGGATAAGAATACGTATAGGTTATAGTAATAGAATTACGCTAACGATCATAGAATTAAACCTAAGATGTTGGATATTGAAGGTACTCCCCCTTTATTATGTTGTTTTCCCTAGCATGATTTTTGCCTCTCACACTATTCTTTTTGGGTTTTAGACGATGGCTGGAACCCGAAGGAACCGTGTTGATCAATGCAATGGACAATGCAATGATTGCCCTCCTGAACAAACAAATGTTATGGGAGATGGAGTGCAAAATCTTATTGCTATACTTACACAAGCTATGAATCATTCTGGACTTCCAAATGAGCATAGAAGGGAACAATATTCTATTGAGTCCTTCATGAGGCAACGTCCACCTTCTTTCAGTGGGTCTTCTGATCCACTTGTGGCTGAACAATGGATCAGTACTACTGAAAAGATATTTTCAGTTCTTCAATGTTATGAACATGATAAAGTCATCCTAGCAGTGTATCGTTTGGAAGGAGATGCTGATCAATGGTGGAATCTTATTAAGAATACAAGGCAAAGGGATGAAATTGAGTCTATGGAATGGGACGAGTTCAAGAACTTATTTTTCAATAAGTACTTCCCTCGTATTCTTCGAACAAAGATGGAGAAAGAGTTTCTTGAACTGAAGCAAAGGGATGATGAATCTGTTGGTACCTATGAAGCAAATTTTACAAGACTTGCAAGGTATGCTTCTGGAATTATCATCCAACCTGAAAGTAAAGTTGATCGATTTTTCAGTGGCTTAAAACCAAGTCTTCGAAGGGCATTAGCTATAAGAGACTTCAGTAGCTATGAAGAAATTGTGCGTTGTGCTATCAAGGTAGAAATGGAAGTTGGTGTTACATATCCATCTCATGGTTTTGACAAGAAACGAAAGATGGAGTTCAAGGAGAAATCTCAAAATAATGGTGAAAAGAAGATGAATGTTTCCTTATGTACAAAGTGTGGAAAGAAGCATGGTGGAGATTGTCTTAAAGGGACTAGAAAATGTTTTAAGTGTGGAAAAGAAGGTCATCGAGCAGCTGAGTGTCGAAGTAATGGAAAAAGGGTTTCTAATGATGTGAATAAAGCAAACACTGCAGAGAACGCACCGCCAACACTTCAATGCTTCAAGTGCAAGGAAATGGGGCATTATGCTAATAATTGCCCTAATCCAAGGGTTAGTGATGATCAACATGAGAAACCACTGAAGGCAAAGGACAAAGGGAAATCACATGCGATCACTATTGGAAATGTTGAATATGACAACGATGTGGTGGAATGATTAAGTGTTTATGTAATGGGATTCTAAAATAATGTTGTATCATTGAGTGTTGCAATATTTATTGATGTGGTATTCAAAGTGATTGAGATATTTTTTGGAAATAAGATGATATGCGCATAATGAAGACGAGAAAATGAAATGTTTAATAGTATTCATGAGCTCATGATTGATATAAGGACTAAGTGATATCATGGTTTGAGTATATAGAATTTTGAGGATTTTGGTATGTGGAAAGTGTTAACTTTTAACTGCACTCATGTTTTCACTATGGTATTCAAGAGAATACACGATTAAGGACTTTGAATGTTTGGAATGTGACCAACAAGACATATCTTATGATATGTGGGGATCAACGACAGTATTAAATCTCTGGTAATCGTTGTCACTATATTATGAGAGTGGAATGCAGTATTATGTATAAGCCTAAAGATTAGACTGGATTATGTTGGACATAAGTTAGTATTGTTTAAGGATAGAAGATTTTCGATATTATTGATGGGATGTTATATTAACGTAGTTTTAGAAAAAGGACAACCTGCAGGACGGGCGACAGCCCATCGCTTCGGACAAGGCTGTAGGAATCGAACCCACAACCGAAGTGCGACTGGCCTTTATCGCCTACCACTGGCCTACAGGAAGTCCCTGTTTAGTAGAAACTAGTTTTATTATATTAAGCAGTATGATATATGAGGTATAAGTCCATTTTAGGAACCATATATGATTAATCTCACTATAGATCGACTTATGTATATAATTTTTGCTAACCTTTTGTTTGAGACAGATGGAATGACCCGTCATTCTATCACATGATCTGCTAAAACTTCACGAATAACAAATTCAACTTCATTTATTTAAGAGATGAAGTGGAAATTGTTCAAGGCACGAACAATAGTGAGATTGTACAAAAATAAAGTAAGTATTTACTCTAATTCAAATTCTTCAACTTTAGGGAAAAGATCTTGAAAACCAAAAATGTTGTCCTAGTGCTCTTATATCTGATTAATCAGATGGTACCTTAGATCGTCACAAATTTATGGATTTGTGATTGTTGGCTTTTCCATAGCCATGTTCTCTACCACTCTCCATCAGAACATGATTGTTAGATTTCTCTTCCATATCCATATTTTCACCTATGTGGAAACCCAGTGATTAGTTTATTTGGGTAACCGTTACGTTTCATACTTTTGTTTTTAAAGATTGGTTTTGGTATTCCTTTTTACGATGTGGGTTTCTATTAAATAAACTTTTGAGTAGTAAACCATTTATAACCCCGACGAATTTCGAGGGAGAAATTCATTTTAAGGGGGGTAGAATGTAACACCCCGAGATTTTATGAAAAATATTTTTTTTAATTTCATTAATGTCTTGTGTTGTACGCTACACCAAAAGAAGCTTTCACAACAAGCATCCTTGACTTTCCTTCCATTACACACAATCGCGACCTTCCACGATAGCGTGTGTCGTACGCAACACCAAGTTTCGCTAAACAACGATATGCTATTAAGATATTATTAAAACTAGCCGTTATGAATAGTAATAACCACTTTTTGAAATTTTGTAAATTTTATTTTTCAAAATGGACTTCATTTATGGATTAGGAGTATCGAATTTAGCCTAAGGTGAAATTTTGGTAATTTTCGGATAACTTTCATATTTTGATGAACAGTGGAAATTACTAAATTTTAATTAAAAACAAATTTTTCAATCGAAATAATTAATAGTTATAAATTATTAATTTGAGTGGTTTTAAAGTATATTTAGAATATATTTTTACAATTTAATACAATGTTGGACATTGGATGTAATTTCACATTTAAACTAGACATAAACAAGTGTCAATCTTTTGATAGACATTGTTTCTTAAAAACACGATATTTGTTTTAACAGCGGGATTTAATTATAAAATTAATTAATGAAACTTTTATGTTATGAATTTGGTAAAATAGACTTCATTTTTGAATTCGGAATATGAAATATAGCTTGGGATGAAATTTTGGCATTGTTCTGAAAAACATCAATTTTTGATGAATAGTGAAACTACTAAGTGGTAGGTTAAAAACTGAATTTTGCATAAAACTTAATTTTACCACTTCTGTGAATGGAATTTCAAAAATCCGAGAGACACGGTTAATATCAAGGACTAAAATGTGGTTCAATGAGATGAAAATAATTTTTTGGTGAATAGTAACTTTTTACTTTTTTTACCACGGTTAATAGTAAATAGGGTAACTAAGGGTAAATATGATATTAATATTACCCTAACACATGTCCTAATTCTATTGGACAAGTGTAATTCGACCAAAAACAAACTTAGGAATAAAATATGACCATTTAGGCCCACTTGGATTAGATTAGGACATTTATTATTAATTTATTTAAAGAAGGGTTAAAATAGTTAAAATCAAAGTTTAATAAGTAAATCATTTTTAATATGGGGTTATACATAAGATAAATTCTACTATAAATATTCATTAGAAAGCTAAAAAGCTTTCCTACATGATGGTATTTTATTTGTAATTTTTAGACATCAAATAATATAATTTATTTATGACACAAAGATGATGTAGTAATTATCTTATTAATGAAATATTGACATAATTGATAATATAAATACCAAAATAAATGTAATTTAAGACTTTTTATGAATTCCACTAATTTTCTAGGTTACTATGATATATTAATGTTGATTTAATCAACTTGGTTCTAACATTTAATTCTGTTATGACTTTCACAAAAATCATATATCAAATAGTGTCAAAATTGACACAAAATAGTTTTTAAATCAAATATTATATTATTAATTGTTATTGTATTCCTAAAAATCTAAGGTTCGGACAAATGACTTAGATAAGGATATATATATTAATAATAAACAATTTGGGGTTCGTTTGGCATGTTATAGTAAGTTTATTAACCATATAGTGAAAGAAAACAAAAAGACATGGTAAAAGTTAAATTATTTAACTAAGAGTTAAATCTAATTGATAAGGTTAAAATAATACCCTAAACTTGTCTAAATCTTATTTGTTGATAGGATTTCGACCCATACCTACTTTAGCTTCGAAATAAGACCCTTTGGAACCATTATAAACCGATTTTGACTTTAATATAAAATAATATTTTGAGATATTCCTAAGGTGCCCCTCTCCTCCCCTATAAAAGGACACCTCCTCCCCCTCCTCCTCACACCAATTTGAGCACTCAAGCTCGGCCAACCCCTGACAATTTCTCCTCTCCACTTCCATAGAAACATCCTAGAGGTTCTGGTCTTCCTCAAAGACCAATTTTAGTGCCCTAAGAGGAGGTCTCAAAGAGGCACTTCAAAGAAGAGGTAATTACCGTTACCAATTCTTTCATCTTTATTTCTTCTTCCACTTCTTCTTCTTAGGTTGTTTCATTATGAAGTAATAACATCAGTATCACTCATATACTGATATGTTATTATAAGTATGAAACAACCCTATTTCACCATCTATCCATCCTACGGAAAAAGAAGTCACCGCGCGTGCGTACGTACGGAATACCGTCTCCACGCCGTGGTGTAATCTATTTTCCACCACCACATTACATGGATGGGTATAATGGTATAAAGAATAACTATACATAGTTATTACAACATCATATTGATTCTGATATATTGTATAATCCACTCCAATTCAATTCAATATTTATAGAAATGATATCATCGCTCGTGCGTACGTACGGACTACCGTCTCCACGACGCGATGAGATTCATTCTCCATGTTAACCATTTAAGAATGATTATAATGTATATATAAGAAATAATAATGAAATATATGACATTATAAAGCTACTGGATTTATGTATATATATACATATGTATGTCATCTACTTACTTCCATTTCAAGACAATAAGGAAAGAAAAACAGCGTTCATGCGTACGTACGGACTACCGTCTCCATGAACGGTGTTTTTCATTTTATTTATCTATCTATTATATATATATATATATACTGAATATATATGATATATAAATCATATTTTATATTCTGGAAGTAAGTAAATCATGATATAAGTAATAATGATGTCAAGAACAACAAGTCAAAACACCTACGATAAATGAAACGATTTTACCCAAAACGCTTCTTTAACATGGAATTTACAAAAGAACGGGTAATATAATGTCATAAGTGAACCATATATGCTATCATAACAATGAATATGATTCTGGAATAAGTCAATAACATGATTTAAATCATTATACAGGAGGTTCGGACACTTACAAAGCAAGTCGGACATAAGGTAAGGGAAATATCACAATCTCATTTTTATCCGAGATTGTTTATTCATAAGTATTTACTGGGGTGTATTTTATCATCCACGTCCATGTTCCTTCAATATGTAATATTGTTTCCATCCACTTACAATAGTTTAAATCCAATTTTACTCTTCGGTGAGTTTTTAGTAAAGAATATGAAAGGAATCTTTTGTCGTTTTTTCATACGAGGTACTTTTTGACTTTTCCGACAAAAGTACGAGAAGAATGTTTTTTTTTAACTTATACGGCACGAACGGATTTATACTGTTTTATAAAGCCTTATTTTCATGAAGCTTCCTCTAAAAGATTTCATGACTATTTTCAATAAAATCTCTTTCTTTTAAAATTGCATGTTGTTTTGTGAAAAGAAATTGATTTTGAAGAAGAAATGATATTTTCCTCAAGAATTCAATTCAAGTGTTTTATCAAAATTATTTTCCATATAAGATAATAAAGGGTTCTGTTTCTATCCATATTTTTACATTGATTTGACTATGTTGTGATGGAATTATGTTTATGAATTCCTTTATCTTATATGAATGGTTTTATGATGTCATGTTGTTTAAGAATCCCATTTTTATTACATGGGTTATGCAATGATGTATGATTTATGATTTTGTGGCACACATAAGAAAGGATTCATTAAGAGATGGGTGGGACCTATATCTCCCTCCAATGCATTGGGTAAAGATTTTATATCTCATGAGATAGACAGGGCTGGAACGGTAGGTTATACCGGTTCAGTGAAACAGGACTGAAACGAGGGTTACTCGATTCAGAAAGGGACTTTGTCCACTAAGATAGTCTTGGCAATGAGTCTTGACTAACAAGAAATGATTCTCTATGATTATGTGTGAATGCCACAAAGTTTCATGTTTTAAGTTATGATTATTGTGATTACATTTCACTTCCATGATTTACCCCATGTTATGAAATTATGATCTCTTTTGCAGGTTATGATTTCCAAAAGTTATGTGCTTATGTATATGATGTGTTTGATATTTCTTTTGTTACCCTTACTGAGCATTTGAGCTCACCCTTTTATGTTTTCTTTTCCCCAGGATATAAAGAAAGGTTTTAGGTAAAAAAAAGGAAGATCTTTATGGGATATTTTGAAGATCTTTCACCACGATTAGAAGTTTACGTTCCGAGTTTCCAAAGACACTAAACTATTACGATCCTTGTGTGTGTGTTTTTGTTATGTACCAAGTATTCCGCAAAAGTAATGTAATGTTCATGTACGTCAAGCTTCGGGTCTCTACAGAGAACCCCTAACCAAATACACTATCAACTATCCTCACTTAAACCTATATGCCTTAGTTTGATCAGAAAGCCAACCTAAGGAGCCCTTTTTATCAAATCAAAAGGAAGAACCCGAAGAAGAGGTAATGTTTTCACCACCCTCTTTCAAGTTCCTTTCTTATTCCACTTCTTCTTTCTTTGTTATTTACATTCTAAAATAATAACTCCAGTATATTATATATACTTTGATGTAATTATAAATATGTTACAACCATATTCAGTATTCTATCCATCCTTTAAATGACATGTCACCATATATGTGTACGTACGGCTTACCGTCTCCACGTCGTGGTGTAATTGTTATTCAAAACATTATTATTTGGATGGGTATGATAAGGATGTTTAATTGATGTAAATAATAAATATAACATGATTATGATTCTGTATATATGATATATCATCCAATTATATATTATTTTAATATCAAAATAATGATATTTTCGCTCGTGCGTACGTACAAACTACCGTCTCCACGAACGCATTGAGATTCATTCCCCATCGTATCCATTCAAGACTAATTCTCATTTGATGACTAAATATAAGGTTTAAGAACTTGATATCATCCTGGATATGAAAAAGATACAACCTATCCATAACAAACATGGCTTATGTGACAAAACATATAAAATAAAACGAGTAAGTTAACACCCAAAACGACGATAATACTAAAATATTATTAACAAAGCAATATTAAAAGATCATATATGATATCATATTAATGTATAAGATTATTGTATAATTTAATAACAATTATTTCACCATTATACATAAGGTTAACCTATCCTCAACTAAGTAAAAGTACAAGGTAAGGGTTAATTTTACAACCTCTTTATTATCCAAGGTTGTTCTTATGTAAGTATCTACTGGGACCTCTTTATCATCCACATCCATGTTTCTAAAACATGTGTTTCAAAACATTTTTACTATTTAATAAAAAATGGTTTAAAGTCATTTATACCCTTGTTTTAATTTTTATAAGATGTTTATAAAGGAATCATTCTTTCGTTTTCCAAACAAGGTCCTTTTTAACCTTTTCGACAAATTTAAGGTAAGAATATCTTTTTTTAACTTATATGGTGGGTGCGGCTATTTTCTACCATTATAACATCGTCAAAGCTTCCCTTACAAGATTATAATAATATTTTAAAAATAAAGGTTTTCTTTTATAATTATGTGACTTCTAAATGATTTCAAAAAAGAGATATTTCTCTCAAGTAGTTTTGATTTCATCTATGTCAACATCCTTTGATGGATTTTAAGATTATTTGAAGTTGATTTATTATGATACAAAAATTCCATATTGTATTAAAGGTTTTGTGAAATGTTTAACTGTGGATGATTTATTTCATACCATTCATGGTTTATGGATAAATTATTGACATTTCGTATGCTAGTTTTAATACGAATGTTTATGTTATATTTAAACCTTTTCATATGAGGAATGCATTGGACTTAGTAAGTGACGGGTGGAGCCCACTATAGCTCCTCGATGCATCGGTAGGTCTCATGAGACAAAATAGTGTCTTGGCATAAGGCCTTGAAAAAAACTTATTTGTAGTCTTGGCACAAGGCCTTGACTATGTGGTTATGATAGTGTGGCATTATGCATTCCATAATTATGAAAGTGGTTATTGATATTACATGTGATTATTCGACTAGTAGAATATCCATGTGAATAAGTAAATGGAATTATTTGATTTTTTCTTTTCCATATATTGCTTAAGTTCGAGTTAAAAAGGCTTTTGTTTTAGTTATACATTTCCTTAAATGTTTCTTCTTATTTATGAAAGTTTTTGGTATATTGTTATCCTTACTGAGCATCTGAGCTCACCCCTTTCTATGTTTTATTTTTCCCAGGATGTGAAGAAGTATTTTATGACTGACCTGTAGGTATAGTCAGAGGGGATATGAGTGTGGTCTATGGAGACTGTGTTGTTGTATTTTTTCACTTTATGATGTAATGTAAGACTTATGAATATATCTAGTGTTTCCAAGGATACTAAACTAATCGATCTTTCGAGACTTGATCTTTTGTGATTATGACAATGATACGTAATAATGCACCGACTCTAGGTAACTAGGGTTGGGGAATTATAGTTGGTATCAGAGGAAGTTTAGTAATAAACCTTGGAAGCCAGATTTTTGTAAACTCTGATTAGAGAACATAGCCCAAAGATAGACTTTGAGGATTAGTATAGAAGAACTCCCTAGAATTTTGGTATTGTAGAGATTTTGTGAGTTTTCTGAGCAATACATACCTGTTTGGATACGATCAAGTAGAGGAAGATCTGGCACAGATGTACCTAGGTGTAAAACTTGAAAACACTACTTTGAGATAGACTCGAACGAGAACTAGTGCACGACAACGGGCCATGCTGCACTCTTGGTTACGACACTCCCAGGAGATATGCTTAGGATTATTCTCATTTTCTTTACAAACCATTATGAAGGGTTTATGAGTATATATTTACTCAAAGAAAACATTTTTATTATTATGTATTATATCTATAAACTATTCTTTTTATGTTAAGTGTTTTACAAGTATGTAATTATGTATTTCAATTCATAAACAAATCTAGTTTATTCCATTGTTTAGAAATGGTGCCTAGTAGAAGGAATGGGAACTGTATCAATGCATGAACTCCATGTAGGGATTTACCTTCTACTCAAGATAATTATAGTGGAGTTGGTGATATAACTAGTGCTGATCAGCTTATCACTATATTGGGATAACTCACCCAGGTTATGAATAATAACCTTACCCATATAGAGCACCCTGATCCGCAACATGGAGGATCAATGTTAGATCACTTCATGAGGAAAAAACCACCAACATTTAATGGGGGTACAAATCCAATAGTTTCTGATCATTGGATCATTTCCTTAGAGAAAATATTCCATGCCTTTGGGAGTAGCGAAAGGGAAAAATTTGTCATGGCAGTTTACCACCTCACTGGAGATGCTGATCAATGGTGGTCATTGATTCAAAATAAAAAGGAAGATGAAGAAGTATCAAGTATGGAATGGAGGGAGTTTAAAGACATTTTCTTAGAAAAATACTTTCCTCATGACCATCGAGTGGATATGGAAAGGCAATTTCTAAGTCTGTGGAAAAAGGAGGATGAGAATGCCGCAAAGTATGAAGCTAACTTTACAAGGTTAGCGAGGCATGGAGAAGATTATATACGTAACCCAAGGAGTAATATTGATCATTTATTTGATGGGTTAAAACCATTTCTCCATCGATCATTAGTCTCACAACCTTTCTCAATATAGGAAGATATTGTCTCATGTGATATCAAGACAGAAAAGAAATTCTCTAATCCTTATGAATTTAAAGCAAAGCAAGAGACGAATAGATCTACTAATCACTCTGGAAATGGAAATAAGGGGAAGAAGAGAAAAGTTGAATATCTGTCTTGCAGTAAATGTGGGAAGAAACACCCCGATACATGCTTGAAGGGAATGGGAGTCTGTTAAAAGTGTGGTGAAATAGGCCACCAAGCTTGTGATTGCAAGGGAAAGAAGGAAGCTACTGATGTTCAGTGCTAAAATTGCTAGGAGATGGGAAATTATGCAAATGAATGTCCTAAGAATTAGGGAAACTTACCTCAGAATAGGCCAAGGGATCAAGGCCAAGCTTATGCTATCACTACTGCTGAGGTTGAAGCTCCTAAAGATGTAGTGGAAGGTAATTTAATGGTTTCCTCAAGTTTAGCCAATTCTTTATTTTATTCTGGATCATCGCATTGTTTCATATCTTCCCAATTTGCTAAGAAAATTAGATATTTCCAATTTGATTTAACAAGGGATTTGTTAGTAAAAACTCATAAGGGAAGTATCATTGCAATAATGTTTTGTAAATTAGTTCCCATTAAGGCATATAAACGTTATCTATCTGCTAATATCATCGCCATATCCATGATGGAATTCGATATAATACTTGGTATGGATTGGATTTCAGACCATGATGTGAAAATTTATTGTAAGAAGAAGGAGGTTACAATTTTTGATGATGTTAGAGAGTACCTTATCTTTAGTGAAGAAACGTCACCACCTAATTATTATCTAGATCCACCCCCAGTAGCACAACTAAATTCAATTATTGGGGAGGAAGAGAATGAAATAACTGTGGGTGATGAAATTAATGTTCTAATAGAGTATGTACCTATTGTGAAAGAATATCTTGATGTGTTTCCAGAAGATTTACCTGGACATCCTCCAGAATGAGAAATTGAGTTTTCCATTGACTTAATTCCTGGTTCAAGGCCCATATCGAATACCCCTTCTAGAATGGCCACTGTGGAATTAGTAGAACTAAAGAAACAACTAGAAGAATTGAGTAATAAGGGATTTATTCACCCTAGTGTTTCTCTATGGGGAGCCCCTATTCGTTTTGTTAAGAAGAAAGGCAGATCTATGAGATTATGCACTGACTACACAGAGATCAATGTTATAACAATAAAGAACAAGTATCCCATACCTCGCATTGATGATTTATTTGACCAACTTCATGGAGCTCAATACTTTTCAAAGATTTACCTTTGATCTGGATATCATCAGTTGTGTGTGAAGAAGGAAGACATTCTAAAAATAGCATTTCGAACCAGGTACGGGCATTACGAGCTTACAGTAATGTCTTTTGGATTGACTAATGCACCCATTGTTTTTATGGATCTAATGAATGAAGTTTTCAAGGAATATCTTGATGAATTTGTAGTGGTATTTATTGATGATATCTTGGTATACTCCAAAATCTACGAAGATCATGAAAATCACTTGCGCATTATTCTAAAGATTTTTAGGAGAAATGAATTATATGGGAAGTTTAGCAAGTGTGAATTATGGCATCAAGAGATTTCTTTTCTTGACCATATTTTCTCTAAGGATGGAATCTTTATTGATCATTCTAAGATAAGAGCAATCCATGAATGGCCAGCACCAAAGAGCATAACTGAGGTACTCGGTTTTATTGGTTTAGCAGGTTATTATCGACGTTTTGTCCAGAATTTTGCCCGATTGGCTATACCATTAACAAAGCTCACACATAAAGGGGTTAAATTTGTTTTGAAAAAAGAGTGTGAAGAATGATTTGAAGAACTGAAGAGAATATTATTCAATTCTCCAATATTGACTCTACCATCAGGGAATGATGGGTCTGTTATTTATAGTGATGCTTTAAAGAAAGGACTCAGTTGTGTCCTTATATAGAATAATAGGGTTATTTCCTATGCATCACAACAGAGAAAAATTTATAAGCAAAACTATCCTACTCATGATATGGAGTTAACATCTTTAATATTTTCTTTAAAGATTTAGAGACACTATATCTATGGTGAAAAGTGTGAGATTTATACTGATCACAATAGTTTAAAGTATATTTTCTCTCAGAAGGAACTCTACATGAGGAAAAGAAGATGTCTTGAACTACTCAAGGATTATTATTGCACTATACACTACCACTCAGGGAAGGAAAATAAGGTGTCAAATGCTTTGAGTTGAAAAGATCATGGAGTTTTGAACAAGATAAGAGTTGAAAAGGATCTTATATACATGGATCTAGTAAAGATGGATATGGGAATCACCATGGAAGGTGAAACATCAATACTTTTTCAAATGGTTGCCAAACCATCTTTACTAGAAATAATAAAGAGTTATCATACTGGTGATGAAGAGTTTCAAAAGAAGATTAAAGCTATGAATGATGTGAGATTGAGTGACTTTGTGTATTAAGATGGAATTTTGAAATTTGGAAAGAGACTTTGTGTCCCCGGCATACCTGATCTAAAAAGGGAATTTTTGGATGATGCTCATAGTTCCAATTTCTCTATACACCCTGGGAGCACCAAGATGTATGGAGGTTTGAAGGAGCATTTTTGGTGGGACAACATGAAGAGGAAGATTGTTGATTTTGGGTCAATATGTATGGTTTTCAACAAGTGAAAGCTGGAAGGAAAAATCCTGGAGGAGTCATGCAACCTCTTCCCATACCTGAGTGGAAATGGGATAATATTACGATGGACTTTGTCATGGGGCTAACAAAAACTCCTAGAAGGAACGATGAAATATGGGTCATTGTTGATCGTCTTACCAAGTCAAAACATTTTCTTACTATAAGAGAAGATCTACCACTTGAACGTCTAGAAAAAATATATATTAATAAAGTTGTGGGACTTCATGGTGTACCGCTATTGATTGTTTCTGATCGTGATCCCCATTTCACATAAAGATTATGGAAAAGTCTTCAGAAGGCCTTGGATACTGAACTTCGTTTGAGCACTGCCTACCACTCTCAAACAGATGGACAATCAGAACAAACTATTCAAACCTTAAAATAAATGTTGAGATCCTGATCACTAGACTTTCAGGGTATGTGGGATCAATATTTACCTCTGTTAGAATTTTCCTATAACAATAGCTTCCATTCCAGTTTTCAGATGACACTGTATGAAGCGTTATACGGAAAGAGATGTCGCACACCAACCTGTTGGAATGATGTTGGTGAAAGAAAACTTGTAGGACTAGAACTTGTGGAGGAAACGATGGAAAAGGTTAAGGTAATCCAAACCCACATCAAAGAAGCTCAAAGTAGGCAGAAGAGCTATGCCGATAATCAAAGGAAGGATTTGGAATTTCAAGTCGGTGATCATGTTTTCTTGAAGGTATCTCCATGGAAGGGAGTCATACATTTCGGTAAGAAAAGTAAATTGAGTCCCAGGTACATTGGACCTTTCGAAATTCTAGAACGAATTGGGGTTTTAGCTTACCATTTGGCAATGCCGCCAAGTCTCTCCAAAGTTCATGATGTGTTCCACATATCACTGAAAATACATGCCTCACCCAACACATGTACTCACCAATGAGTAATTAGAACTGGAACTCGATCTGTCTTATTGTGAAGAGCCTGTGAGGATTCTCAATACCAGAGAACAAGTTCTGAGAAACCAGATGAATCCTCTGGTAAAAGTTCTATGGAGAAACCATAAGATGGAAGAGGAAACATGGGAACCTGAGTAACTTATGATGAAGAACCATCCGAGTCTTTTTATGTAGTAATATTCTATAAATTTCGAGGATAAAATTATTTTAAGGAGGGTAGAATGTAACACCCCAAACTTCCACGGTACGCTTCTCTTTGAATAATACAATAGCGTGTGTTGTACGCAACTTCGAGTTCTAACACACCACAACCAATCAAACTAGCCGTTATGAATAGTAATACCCAATTTTTAAAATTTTATAAATTTTATCTTTCAAAATGGACTTCATTTTTGGAGTCGGAATATCAAAATTATCCTAGGGTGAATTTTGGGTATTTTTCTGAAAACTTTCAATTTTTGATGAATAGTGAAAAACACTGAGTTATTGGTTAAAACCGACCTTTTTATTTAAATAATAATTTAATTTATTTATATTTATTTGAGGTAAAAATATATACATAATAACTAAATAATTTCAATGTAATTCATTGGATTCAATTTATATTAATTTTAGATATATAAAAATTTTATTGAACTTTTCACCGTTTTTTACCCACCTCCTAGGAGCTTTTGAAAAATTTCATAAAACTTAATTTTACCACTTTTGTGAGTGGAATTTAAAAAATCCAAGAGACACAGTTGATATCAGCAAGTAAAATTTAGTTCAATGAGATGAAAATATATTTTTGTGAATAGTAACTTTTTACTTTTTTTTACCACGGTTAAAAGTAAATAGGGTAATTAAAGGTAAAAATGATATTATTTTTATCCTAAAAAATGTCCTAATTATATTGGATAAGTGTATGTAGACCATAAACAACCTTAGAAATAAAATATGACCCTTTAGGTCTACTTGGATTAGATTAGGACATTTATTATTATTTAATTCAAAGAAGAGTTAAAAGAGTTAAAATCAAAGTTTAATAACTAAAATATTTTTAATATAGGGTTATACATAAGATAAATTAGATTATAAATATTAATTAGAAAGAGAAAAAATATTTCCTACATAATTTTATTTTATTTATAATTTTTAGACATTAAATAATTTAATTTATTTATGACACAATGATGATGCAGTAATTATCTAATTAATAAAATATTAAAATAATTGATATTATAAATATCCAAATAAATGTAATTTGAGACTTTTTATGAATTCCACTAATTATATAGGTTAAAATTACATGTTAGTGTTGATTTAATTAACTTTTTCCGAAGTAATCATGCTGTTATGATTTTCACAAGAATCAAATTTCCAAATAGTGTCAAAATTGACATAAAAGAGTTTTTAAAACAAATATTATATTATTAATTGATATTCTATTCCTAAAAATCTATGGTTCGGCCAAAGGTCTTAAATATTATTATATATGACATTAATGAACCACTTGAGGTTCTATAAGATGTTTATAGTAAGTTTATTAACCATATAATATAAAAATACAAAGAGACACGGTAAATGTCAAACTAATTAACTAAGAGTTAAAACTAAAAGATAAGGTTAATATAGTGACCCAAACCGGTCTAAAACCTATTGGTTGGGTGGTTTTCGACCCATCCCCACCTTAGCCTCGAAATAAGTCACTTTGGATCCATTATAAACCGAATATGAATTTATTATAAAATAACATTTCTAGCTTTTCCTAAGGTGCCCCTCACCCCTCTTATAAAAGGGCACTCCCCCTTCTCTCTAATTAACACCTTCAAAGCCATTTGGATCAGAAAATCCCTACCCAAATAATCTATAAACTTTCCCCAATTCAAACTATAGGACTTAGTTTGATCAGAAATCTAACCTAATGACCCCTTTTGATCAAATCAAAAGGAAGAACCTGAAGAAGAGGTAATGTTTTCACCACCCTCTTTTAAGTTCCTTTCTGCTTCCACATCTTCTTTCTTTCTTATTTCCATTATAAAATAAAAACTCCAGTATCTTCTGTATACTGTGATGTTATTATAAATATGGTACAACCATATTCATTATTCTACCCATCCTTTGAATGACATGTCACCGTACGTGCGTACGCACGGCTTACCGTCTCCACATCGTGGTGCAATTGTTATTCAAAACATTATTATTCGTATGGGTATGATAATGATGTGTAATTTATGTAAATAATAAATATAACATGATTATGATTATTTATGTATGATATAGAATCCAATTATATATTATTTTAATATCAAAAGAATGATATTGTTGCTCGTGCGTACGTACGGACTACCGTCTCCATGAACACGATGAAATTCATTCCCCATCGTATCCATTCAAGACTAATTCTAATTTTATGATTAAAAATGATTTTTAAGGACTTTATATATTTCTGGATATGAATAATATACAAGATATCCATAACAAACATGACTTATGTAACAAAACATATAAAAGAAAATGAGTAAGTTAACACCCGAAACGACGATAATACTAAAGTATTATTAACAAAGCAATATTAAAAGATCATATATGATCTCATATTAATATATAAGATTCAAGTATAATTTAATAACTATTATTTCACCATTATACAGGAGTTTAACCTACCCTCGACCAAGGAAAAGTTCAAGGTAAGGGTTAATTTCACAATCTCTTTATTATCCAAGGTTGTTCTTACACAAGTATCTATTGGTACCTCTTTATCATCCACATCCATGTTTCTTAAAAATGTATTTAAAAACATTTTTAATATTTAATATACAATGGGTTAAAGTCATTTATACCTTTTTTTGACTTTTTATATGATTTTTATAAAGGACTCTTTCCGTCGTTTTCCAAACAAGGTCCTTTTTAACCTTTTTGACAAAATTAAGGTAAGAATGTATTTTTTAACTTATACGGCGGGTGCGGCTATTTTCCACCTTTATAACATCGTTGAAGCTTCCCTTACAATCTTATAAGAATATTTTAAAAATAAATTTTTTCTTTTATAATTATGTTACTTCTAAATGATTTCAAAAAAGATATATTTCTCTCAAATAGTTTTGATTTCATCTATTTCAACATCCTTTGATGGATTTTAAGTTTATTTGAAGTTGATTTATTATGATAAAAAACTTCCATATTGTATTGAAGGTTTTGTGATATGTTTGACTATGGATGTGTTATTTTATACCATTCATGGTTTATAGATAAATTAAGGAAATTTCATATGCTAGTTTTAATACGAATGTTTATGTTATGTTTAAACCATTTCATATGAGTAATGCATTGGACTTAGTAAGTGACAGGTGGAGCCCGCTATAGATCCTCGATGCATCGGTAGGTCTCATGAGACAAAATAGTGTCTTGGAACAAGGCCTTGAAAAAAACTTATTTGTAGTCTTGGCACAAGGCCTTGACTATGTGGTTATGATAGTCTGGCATTATGCATTCCATAATTATGAAAGTGGTTATTGATATTACATGTGATTATTCGACTAGTAGAATATCCATGTGAATAAGTAAATGGAATTATTTGATTTTATCTTTTCCATATATTTTTTAAGTTCAATTTTAAAAGTATTTTTTTAGTTATATATTTTCATAAATGTTTATTCTTATTTATGAAAGTTTCTACTATATTGTTATCCATACTGATCATCTGAGCTCACCCCTTTGTACGTTTTATTTTTCCCAAGATGTGAAGAATTATTTTATGACTGACCTACAGGGATAGTCAGAGGGGATATGAGTGTGGTCTATGGAGACTATGTTGTTTTAGTTTTTAACTTTATGATGTAATGTAATACTTATGAATATATCTAGAGTTTCCAAGGATACTAAACTAATCGATCTTTCAAGAAATGATCTTTTGTGATCATGCCAATGATACGTAATAATGAACTGACTCTGGGTAACCAGGGTCAGAGAGTTACATATCCGGCCATCTTGAGTGAAAAATTGGGTTGACCTAGGTCAGTTCATTATATTTTTGGGTTTAGATATGTTTCATCATTTCCCTATGGTGTGCAGTGAGATCAAAAATCTTATTTGTGGTAGAGGATCCTCATTATCAATCTTTTATGTACTATGTGTGGGAATTTCATGATTTTTCTTTCCTTTGAGTGAATATTAAGGTTTTGAATAATAATATAATTAATTTTCATAATTTAAATTGATGGGTATGGGGATATATCGCATGATTTTCTTCATTGAAATTATTACTGATATTTTTATGCCATGTGGTTGCCTTGAAAAAAATAATGGTTTTTAGGAGCCTTGATTGCACAGTAAATGATATCAACTAAGACCCTTGAAGTGTTGTTTTGTGATCACACCCAGAATAAAAGGATAAATAACATACATTTTGATAATATAATGGTTTTCCATAGAATCTGGTTTGTGTAATAATAGTCATGCTAAGTAAAGAAGTAATGTGATTAAATCCAATGAAAAAATTGTGGAAGACAGTTTGTGTTGCTGTGTGTGTGCTTATGCTTGTTGTGTTTACCTGCATGGTTTGGGCTATTGTGTAGTGATGGGGGTGACCAGTTTAGCTATGTGATGTGTGGGATTTTGATGCAGTGGATGGTTAGCATTGATGAGATGTGGGTAGTTGTGATATGGTTTTGGTGCACAATGGTGTGATGTGCGGTGGTTTTGTGTTTTGTGGTGTGGTTACGATGTGAGGTAATCATGGAATGCAAAGCTTGTATTGCACAATGGTTATGATGTGGGGTGGTTTTTATGTTATTACTATGTTATTTAGTTTTTTTGTGAGATGTGGTTGAGATGAGACATGTGGTGTTTTGGAAAGATGGTTGGTTGATGGATCAAGTTTTGGTGGATATGGTTGTGTGAGATGGACCAGTTGTGGTTTGGAGTGGTTGTGTTAGTTGGCTGGTTAGACATGAAATAAATTGTGATGATAAAATGAAATGAAAAATGTTGTTAAATAAATGAGATGGTATGGAAATGGATGTATGGTAACATGGCCTAAATTAATTAAATGATAAATGAATGGGAATTGTAAATTTTAATGAAGTGGCTTAGTAAATGAAAGATGAATCATGTGGCTTGTGTGGAATTTGTGTGATGAGTTTCATATAATGGTGGAAGTGGTTGTGATAGTTGGTGTGTGGTACGATGGTGGTAATGTGGTGTGTTCTAGTCCAGTTTTTGTGAACCCAAAGGTTGTGTATTGTGTGTTATCTATATATCATATATCTTTAAGTTATTTTTCTAGGCACCCCACACGATTTGGATATCCTTACCAACACTCATAGGTTTTTTGTTGTGAGTTTTGATTTTTCCCCCAATATGTAGGATAGTGGTGACATAGATGGCTAGGTACCCCCTCTTCCTTGATCTTCATTTAGAAGTAGTGATGATACAGGTTGGTGTTGGAGATTACCCAATAGTGTTTGCCTCATTGTTTTCAGGTGAGATGTGATGTGATGAGGTAATGATGTGATATGATATGTGGTGTGGGTCATGCATGGTAGGAGGAGGGAATGAGTTTGACATCCTTTATGTTCATGATACCCTACATATCTAGTTATGTGATGAGATGTGGTGTGACAACCCATGTGTATTTGGGAGTGATGAGATGTGATGGCCTAGGAATCTTTGGGAAAGATGTGGTGTGGTGATGCCTGATGATAGCACAAGATTATAGACCTTAAAAGGTTGGTGTAGGTAGGGATACATCCCAACCCAAAAAAGAGATGGTCCAAGTGTCTTCAGGTGATATGGGATGTGATGTGATGTGTATGGAAGGGATGAGAGCATAGGATGTTCGGCGTTGGGGTATGAGAGAGGCAACTCAGTGGGGAATTGGCTATGGGGAACCTTTATTTATTATGATTTTGATGTTATATTACTATATTGGATGCATGATTTGATAAGAAATCTATGGTGAGGTTGGGATGGTTAGTTGACCTATTTAGGTGCTTGTTGGTTCTATTGTTTGTTTGAGGGTGCATTAGCATGCTATTTTCACATGTTCACTTGAGACCTTGGTTATATACTTACTGAGTATACTTGTATGCTATCCCCACATATATAAACTATTTTTAAAGTTTCTAGAAGGACTTTGGGGATCGAGCTAGACCTTTCTATCTTGTTTTGAAGCTATTGTTGATTCGCTTCCACATGACTTGCCTTTTGATATTGTACTTTGGAGACTTTATTTTTATTATATTATCCTGATTCATTCATTTCAAGATAGTTTTTAGATTACCTTTATATTATCTACTGGATTTATTTGTTGTTTTATTCCTATATCCCAATATTTTTTTATTTATAGAGGGTAATGCCTTCTGTATGTAATATTTTTATAACCTCAGTTCTAGTCTCCAACCTAGGGCCTATTGGAGATGGGACTCGAGGTTCATTATATATCTTCCTTCATTGCAGTATCTTTAGAGGGAGGGTTTATGATAGAGTGGTATCAATGTATTATGGTTGATAGATAGGGCGGAATTTATAGAGAGGCACAGTGAGGATTTCATGGGTTGGTTTGGTAGTGATGCCACTTGATCTTAGTGTGTAACACAGGTCAGGGAGACCAGTTAGAACCCATAATCTTAGGCCCCCATGATCTAGTTCATGTACTCTGATCTTATTGAATGACCAAATGAGGTGGATCTATTTTTAGGGTAGAGAACTCATAGAGGTATATGCATCATGATTGATTGTTTTCTTGTTTGAATTGGGGTTTTATATGAAATAAATTGAAATAAATAAATAATTTTTAAAAAAATTTCATGCTACAGGGATTAGGATGTTCTCTTACTTTTTAGGAATGGCTCCTATATATTATTAGTGAATAGATCAGGTCGTTGAGGTTTAGCAGGATGATCCAATTGATCTTCAGATATCTGATCCAATGGAGGAGTAAGAGGTCTTGTATAAGTATTTTCATGACTTACATCAGTAGTGTTTCGAAAAGTATGAGGGGATCATCTTAGATGTAAAGATTGAGCACTGGTTGGAGGATCTTGAGATATATTTTGGTTTGATCTAAGTACGGGCTTGGTTTTGGATGTTGTTGACAGTTATTGGGTTATGGGGAGTTGTGTTTCAATGGTGGAAGTTGTTTCTTGGTGAATGAAAATAGGCAGAGGTGTTGTGGTTAGACAATCAGATGGATTTCGAGTCAGAGTTCCTTTTGTTGATGATGAAGGCATCAAATTAACACGAGTTTTTATCTCTTCGTTAGGGGATCCTGAGTGTAAGGGATCTTGGGATTTGGTTCAAGGACATTTTTCACTTTTCCCCATAAGTTTTTTCAAATGAGAAGTCCAAATAATGGAATCTATGGGAGGCTTTGTTCCCTATTATCATGTACACGGTTTCCCCATTTATGATCCCTATATACCTAGAGGTATAGAAAAAGGTCGAGGTTATCAATTGGTTGATTTCCTTGTGATTTGATCCTCAAGAGAGTGTCTAGTAGGGAATCTTGAGGAGTATATTTTTAGGTAGTGGGTCATGGGTGTTTAAGAAGTCAGGGTTTCAGTTAGTGGGGTACTAATCACAGAAGATCCATTTTCATTTTTTAGGGGAATATGCCTCCTAAGAACATTTTGGATTTTTCCCATTTTCATGTTATGTCTATAGAGGAAATGGGAACCACTAGGATAATCACCTAACCACCCATGGAGTCCAATATTATATGGGTGTTCAGGACCCTTTTTGGAAGGATTAATAGTTTCCTTCAAAGAACTTCCTAAATTAGGGACCACCAACGCTTGTTCACCAGCTAAGGGAAAGTGGTGTTGGTAGAGGGAAACCTCATGATGGTCCCCTCTATAGGGACCTAGTCTAGATAATGGTCTCAGAGGATAAAAATAGAGATACATATGATCTAGTTATGGTTATATGAATGTGTTAGATGTGGCAGTGCTAGTAGGTCTAGGAGTTGTTTAATGTACAATTAGTTTATCGTATACCCTTATGTGTTCTTTGTTCAATTTGGGAGCCTCAAAATTATTTATTACTCCCAATTTCGTTTGTGATTTTAGACTATATGTAGAGAATCTTCCAATTCCCCTGGTGTTATCCATACCAATTGGAGGTTAGTATTCTTTGTTTGATGTGTGTCAGGGTTATAGACTGGCAATGGGGAAGCACCAGTTAGTGGGGAGTTTTTCTTACTATAGATACAAACATACAATGTTATACTTGGCATGGATTGGCTATATTCTATGCATGAATTCATTGACTATTTCTAGAGGAGGGATTTTTTTATGATGTGGCGTGCCAACGAGTGATATTCATTGCTGAGAAAGGTTATCAAATGGGTGGTAGGAAAGTGGAGTATCTTTTGTCACATTTAGAAGATCTATTGGTGGAATCTTAGTTTGGGGATATTACTGGTTTTGTGGAGGATTTATTGGATGTTTTCCTAGAAGATTTTATGACACTACCCCGTCGACGTGATGTCGAGTTTGGGATAGAGATGTAGTTGGTTGCGTCTCCGATTTTGATGGATCCCCATCATATAGTGCCTTTAGAGAGATGATATTTGAGGTTGTAGGTGGATGATTAAATATATAGGGGGTTCATCTGACCTAGTGTGTTTTCATGGGGTACTCCAATGTTGTTCACCAAGAAGGCATACAATTATCTTAGGTTGTGTATAAACTACTGAAGGTTTAATCAGGTGATGATCAAGAACCGTTACCCTCTTTTGAGGATAATTTATCTTTTCGATCAGCTAAGAGGAGATAGTTGGTTTTTGAATATTGATCTATGGTGTAGATACCACCAGTTGAGGCTGAAATATGAAGATATCCTAAAGATTGACTTTAGGTGAAGGTATGAGAAATTATAGGTTGTAATCATGTCGTTCGGTTTCACGAAAGCACCAGATATGTTCATGGGGATCATGAAATTCGTGTTCTGAGAGTTCCCAAATTAGTTTTTAATCAAGTTCATTAATAATATATTTATCTACAAAAAGTCATAGGAGGAGAATATCGAGGATCTCAATGTTTTCTTACAAGTTCTTCTATGCCACTAGATATATGGAAAGTTATCCAAGTGTGAGTTCTTTAAGTGATAGGTGTGTTTCCTTGTACATGTGGTGTCTCAAAAGGGTGTGCCATGGAATCATAAAAGGTTAAGGAAGTTGTTTCTTGTGAATCACCCAAGAAAGTGGTAGAGTTTTATAGTTTCCTTGGTCTTGTGGGCTACTATAGGTGGTTTGTACTTGATTCCCCTTGAGTTGCAGCATTTCTAACAGCATTGACTAGGAAGGAATGGGATTTTGGGTGGCGTTATTAGTGTCAGTCAGCATTTGGTTACCTAAATGAGAATTTGGATAGTGCTCAAGTGCTTCAATTTACAGAGGAAGGTGTGTTGTTTGAGGTTTTATATGATGCATTCATCAAATCAAATGACATAACGAGGTACTCATAAATTCCATACATTATATGAAACACTATATGAGGTATGTCTAATTGTCTAACTCATAACTATGGTAGCCCGAACTCACATCAGTATTAGAGAAAACCATTTCTCCCCAAAGTTGGTCAAAGAATTCATCAATATGAGATGGTGGATATAGGTTCATTATCATAATATACTTCAACCTCTAGTAATCTATGCACAATATGAGGATACCATCTGCCTTCATGGTGAAAAGGATAGGTGAAACCCACGAATAAGTACTGGGTTGTATGAAAACATTAGCTTCCAAATCCTATATCTACTTCTTGAGTTCCTGGAGCTCTATAGGTGCCATCCTATAAGGAGTAATGGACACCGATGCTGCTACTAACATTATCTCAATGGTGAAATCCACCTATATCATAGAAGGTAAACTAGAAAAGTTATCATGGAAGATGTTTCTAATGAAATCCACTATAGGATGGAAATCCATATGTCTCATTCCTGGGTAACTCATAAAGAGACTAGCTATATGAGTTGTCACTCCACCCAATTCATGTTACTCGAGTCCATCTCAACTCACTTGGATATCACATTTTCCCTTAGGAATAAAAGTACCACCCTTGGGTGATGTAAAAGACCCCATTTGATGATAGCAATCAACATGATCCCAAATGGATACTAGCTAGTCCATTCTGAGTATGATGTCGAAACCTGTAATCTCGAGAATAAAAAGTATCCATATGAAAGGCTAACCACCTATATAAAGGGTAATTATTTACATAGGAATATGATCTTGGTTCAGATTCTCAATGGTGTGTCATGAGTCATTACACCATAGAAGAACTTTATTTCTAGGCCCATACATTCCATGATTGTCACACAAAAAATAATGTGAAGTTCATATATCAAAAAGTGCATACACTAAAGTAGAGGATACTAGGATAGTACCTCAAATAATAGAATTCCCTAAACTCTACTATGCAGAAGTAGGATACACTGCATAGATATGGCTAGATCTACAGTCTTGAGATACAACCTAACTACCTCAGGTAGGTCCACTTTGCTGGAACTGTATATCTAAACCCTAGCTATCTCAGCCACACCCACCTCCTCAGCTTGATCTACTTGTAGTAGTCTAGATCCTTGCCTAGCATGGAGTTGCTGAACCTGTACCTGAATGTGGAGTCGGTGAAGATCCATTCTCACTGGGAACTAGAGGTAAAGTTCATAAAAAACACAGATGGTTTCCCATTTTACCACAATATCATCACTCAATTTGGTCCTTCATACATCGGATATGCTTATATCCCATCCTACCACACCGACGACACACCGCATAATTATCAGTGTGTGTCATCTAACTCAAACTTCCTCTATGAGAAAATTCAAAGCAATATTTCCTACCATTAGATGAACTACCTTCCTATATTAATAATGAACTACCTTGTCCCACACCACCATCTTCCCTTGGGTTCTTCTAAGTGAAAATGATCTAGATAACTATCTTAGAAATGGAGGTAAAAAAGGCATTCACCTATGATTTAATGGTGTTAGTGAGACCATCCTCAAACTGTCTTGCTATCATGAGTATGTCACCTTCTAGTGTTAGTGATAAGCACTTAATCTTGATGAAATGAGCTAAATACTCCATCACAGACATATAACCCTACTATATGTTCATAAATTTCTTATTGTGGTCCACTTTTAGCATTTTATGGAAGAAATATTCATAGAAGGATGTCTGTAAGTACACCCAGGCCATACCCCGATGTTGAATTTCCTAGGTGATTATGTCCCAATAATGTTTAGAAGATTCAAAAATATTATCATTTTCGAGATTAACCCTCTACTATGGAGGCATATATAAATTCTTGGAGATGGATACCATTGAATCTATCCATGAATCCTCAGATTGAAGAATGCCATCACCTAAGAGAGTGGGAGGATGTTGATGCTGAAATTCTAGCATCAACTCTGCCACAGTACAGGCAAGTCAGAGATCTCCCTATATAGACTACATAAATCAAAGGAATCTCTCTCAAAAATAATAATTGGTTCCAAGATGATGAATAATATGAGGTTGTTTATGTGTCACCTTAAGAGAAAATATAGGTGGATCAAGGCCCACCACCTCTAGAGTATGATCATCACCACCCTATTAGCGTACAAATCAAAACTTTTATGCCATAATAGCTCTAAAAATTCCAATATCACACCTCATTTATGTTTTAACAACAAATAGAATAACTAATAAATGAATAATACATGTACACACCTTCCTATAAAAGAGTCACACCCATTTTTCTACTCCTAAAGCTCGGTCTAGGTGATAAGGAAAATCATAAGGGTCACAAGAGACACTGCCTACTTCCCACTACTAATGTTGGGTCATGGTTGGGGTCTCACATAAAAAAACAGAGGTCCTGATATATGTAGTTTCAATTTCAAGGTATATTGGAAAACACCATTTATGTTTCAATTGGAATCCCATTTAACGATTACCATTTTATTCAGTAATTTAAATTTATTTAAATTCATAATCATTCATATGAATATATAGATATATCACTGTCCAATTAGACGTGTCACCATTCCCAAGTTATAAATTCATATGATTTATAAGTTTCAATTGGAATTTCATGTAACAATGAGAAAACCCTTACATCTGACTCAGGATATAACATCCCATATAAAATTATTTGATTACATGAATTACCATTCCCAATTTATAAAAGTACATGCTTCATTAATTACAAATAGAATTCATATAATCAAAATAATCTAATGTTTTATCCCATAGGACCATTGTTCCATGGATTAAACATGGAATACTTGGTTAATTTAGGTGGCACAATCAATCTATATGGTAAAAAACTATTTAGGTTGATGTAGACCCTTTAATTAATCCAATTATTTTATCCCTATAAGAAATATTAGCTCATTTATAGATATAAAAGTCAAGAAACTGATAATATATAGCAGGTAATTCAAAAAATAATATAAATATAGCATGGAATATGAATGACATGTGAATCCTCAAGTTCCTAATATGATGCATATCAAATAAACCCTTACCTCACTAAGATAAGGGAAGAAGGAGGTCCAAAATAATAATAACAATAATAACTCTAAAAATCATGCATGTCACCTAATGGTGAAATCAATACAACTATAATAGGTAAAAACCATAGCATAAATTTCCCATCCTAGGTAAATTTTTTTCCCTATAGGTGGGTTAGCTACTCCCAGAAACATGCTCATTACCAAATCCCAACACATTCTTAGTCTCCTAACAACCAACTCAAAATAGTATGATAAAATGAAAAATCTCTGATACCATAGTGTAACGACCCATATAGTCTCAATCAATAATAATATCCAAACTGGTGGGTCACATGGCTTCAAGCATGCCTCCCTGTACACAAGAGGATTTTCACTAGCAGCGAGGGTTTACTGTGGTAGGGCAAGGAGACCCATGATCAGAGTTTAGTACAACGACATAAAATAATGATAATCAGGTAAAAAATAATGAATAACCAATAATTTATTAATAAATCATCCATATAAAGTAAATAGATGAAATAAAATCAATACCATATACCAAATGATTCTCCTGTCATGGTGTTATACAAAATAGGAATAAAAGGAATATATGGGTACAAGCATATACAATGTTCTGAGAAAAAAGAAAAAAATACAAAAATATATCTCCACTAGAATCATGATAATAATATTGTTCCTTTTCTCAGATAATCCATCCTAGTATAATAAGGAAATCATACATCCAAAGCTGGACACTTCCCTTTTTCCCTACCTACATCAATAAAGTATGTTCAGATAACAACTGGTGGCCCGAACAGGGTGTGAGATACAATCAGTAGGCCACCAAAAATGGTGTCTAGAACTATCCATTATGTGTAAATAAAATGACCAGTTTGTTGGTAATGATAAATAAATATCAATAAATAAAATAAATCACATCGGTCCGGTTTCCTCATGGAACACTGACCGACACCATCTGCTCCATCCTAAGAAGGAAAATCCTCTAAACAGATGTCCTCCTGTGTGTTTATATATATATATATAATATGTATGTATGTATATATATCATGTGTGTAAGAGTATATATATGTGTGTGTATAGATACAACATATCATTTAGGACCCTAGGTGTATGCCTAAGGCATCCATATTAAATATAAGGAGGTATCATAATCCTCTTGGAATAATTATATGGTAAAAAGTGTATAGTTTGGTCATCATATAAGTAAATCATAGATTGAATCCAATCATGTTATTTGTCTTATAATACACATTAATTTAATTTAATTTAATTAGAATTTTGAGCCCATCCAAGGAATTCCATAAACAAGAACCTAATTATTTCTCCAAGAGCACTATAAAAATCCATCAATATATGGTCCATCCAAGGTGTTCTATATAAGGAACCCATGTATCACTCACAGTATGGTGTAAAAGCATAAATCGCTGATCCTGTACAAGTTATACCACATAGGGAACCAGATATCACCCGTAGATTGGTATAAAAACATTTTCCACTGAGCCCGTCCCAGGTAATCCACTAGGGAACCCGATATCACTCACTGGTAGCATAAAGTCATCCACCTAGTGATCTCATCCAAAGTGTTTTATAGAGAACCTATGTATCATTCCCAATGTATTTTAATTATTTAATAAATTTAAAATGATAATGCTCAATGATCCCATCCAAGGAATTCTTAATCGAAACCCTCATATCACCCTTAACATGATGTAAGGATGGTCATGGAATGTATTCAACTCATACCATTTAAATAATTCATTTATAATTGATTCATAAATTAATTTGATAAAGATAATTAAAGCTATAATGAGAATTGAACATACCCATACACATGTCCTACCATTTTTCATTGGTTCAACTCGAAATAATTATCAATTATAAGTTCCAAAAAAACACACTTTAAGTGGTGGTTCAATTAAATTCCTAGATATAAGGCTCTGGACCATTAAAATCAACACACCCCAAGGGGTGGATTGAATCGATTAATTCATCCTCCAACATTGATTTGTGGGTTTCTTGTACTACTATAATATTTTCAATATCATTTTAATTATTTAAATAGATAATTAGAAGGTATCACATGGATGTTCTGGTGTGTGACACAATGAAACATGATATAGGCATAAAAAATTTAGAAAAAAATAACTAAACCACCAAACTTATATTTTTAAAAATCTCATAAACCATTGTTATCCTTTGATTGAATCTAAAATAGATGAAATCAATAAAAGATACAAATTCCTTAAAAATAGGGCATATTAGATTACATAAAAATAGTGCCAAAAATGGTGAAGTAAATACATAAATAAGGTAAAAGATCTAATATATTACTAGTATACTTCCAACATGAAAAAATGAGGTAATAAGAGCTTATATAAAGGAGTTTGCTCAATACCTACCTTGGAAGGCCATGGGAGAGCTAAACATGCGAGACAAGGTGTTATGAAAAGAGGGGAGAAAATGGTGGGTTAACATAAATGAAGGTAGGGTAAAATGGGTATTTCACCCATTTTTAATGGTACATGGTTTTTCTGCATGGTTTGTCCAACTCATGTGCCTGTAATGTGCCCTTACTACCTAAGTGGCACTAATGGTGTGGGCTAGGAATATGATTTGGGAAAACTGTGCATAGCCTGTGCGCTTTACTAGAGAGATTTTGTAGCACCCCTCATAACCATGTGTCATAGGATGCATGATTTAAAAAACTGTGTAGCCCTCTATAGTGAACTAGAGCTCCCCACACAATTAAGTTTCATGGTTTAAACTAATTATACACTAACTATGCTGCTCAGTCTATGATTCCAAAATTCAGGGCTTCAAGTTCCAAATGAGCCCCAAACTCTTCTGAACCACTCATCAACCTCTTAAGTACATATACTAGGGAAAAAATATTTACTAAAATTTAAAGGGGTCATACATCATTTGAAAATTCATAACCTTATAGAATTAATGTATGATTCAACAATATATGAGGATGGATCATAGCAGGAAAAAAGTTATGTGGATAACCGGAGAAAATATATTTCTTTTAAAGTAGGTGATCATGATTTTATTAAATTTTTTATATGGAAAATTATTGTGGATTTTTGTAAAAAGGGGAAGATAAGTCCATGGTTGATTGGATTATATGAAATCCTAGAGATATTTGGGCCAGTTTCTTATCGAGCAGCTGTGCTTTTGAGTTTATCCCAGTTACACAATGTTTTTCATTTTTTTATGTTAAGAAAGTATGTTCTAGATTCATCTCATGTTTTGATCCCTAAGATAGTTCAGTTATACGATAACCTTTTTTTATTGGGAATAATGTATTCAAATTCTTGAATGTAGAGAGAAAGTATTTCTAAACAAGGAAATTAATCAGGTTAAGGTTTTATAGAAAAACCATATTGTTGAAGAAGCAATATGGGAGTCTGAAGATGCTATGAGGGAAAGGTATCTAAACTTATTTAATCAGTGAAAAAAATTGCAAGGAAACAATTTAAAAAATAGGGTAATAATTTAATATTCTGATTAGTGCTTATATAATTTTTTTGATATATTCATTAGTTAATTATAAAATATTAGACAATTTTTCGATCGAAAGGAAAAAAGATTTACTTCTAACTAAATTTGTTTTTTATATATTATATGGTGTTACATAAACTATTTAATTCCAAATTATATAATTTTAATTTTATAAAATTAAATTAATTTTTTAATTCATCATTTCAAAATTATCTTAAGATAATTTTTTGATAATTTTCTAAAAAGTTTGATTTTTCAATGAATAGTTAAAAATAATGATTTTTATTGAAATGATATTTTATTTTAATTTATTTATAAATTAAAATTATATTTTAAGTTAGTTTTAAAATTTCATTAGTTCCTTTTTTTTAATAAAAATCAAATTTGTTTTTTGAAATAAATTTTATACATGAATTTAGTATAAAAACATTTTATACTTAAAAAGGGCATTTTCCTAAAAAGTTTTTTTTCATTTCACTTTATTGGTTTTATTTTAAATTAAATTACACCAATTATATGTTTATAATTTTGAAAAATATATTCCATATTTGGAATAAGTGGGTAAAAATTTGTAAAATATTTCTTTCTTATTTTTGGTCAATATGAATAATAACCATAGTATTGTTTGTTACCATGGTAATGGGTGAATCAGGTAATTAAGGTTAAAAATAAGATTATAAGGACTAAATAATAACCCTAAAACTTATATTAATTTTATTTTAATAGTATATATCATCCATAATCTTCCAAATTTCGAATATATGGCCTTTTATTTCCATTTGTATGTGATTATAACTTTTATAATATTTTATGTAAAGAAAAGTAAAAAATGACACACTCTTGTTTTTAATAAATATAATATTTTTAACAAGAGTATAACTAGAGGATATTTTTTTTATAAATTTAAATTTTAAATATAAATGATTTATATTTATCATGTTAATTTACTATTAATTTTTAGTGAATAAATAATTACCTTAAATTCCTACACAACACGGACGCAGTAATTATTCAATTAATGGAAAAATAAAATAAATGATATAAAAAATATTAAAATTAGTAAAATATGAAATCATTATTGTGAATAATGAATTTTATAGTTAAAAATGACATATTATATAGGTTTTTATTCATTTTATTCTAATTAATTTGTTGTCTTGATGTTATTAAAGTCCAAGTAAATGAATAGTTCTAAAATTAACAGTAATGATATTTTATAATAAATATTTTATTATTAAATGATTTAAAATTCATAAAAATGATATATTCATAAATATTATGGGGATACAGTTAATTACATCAACCATGTTCCATTTATGGGTCTTTTTAAATTTTATGATAACACTATTAACCCTTAAATTGTATAAAACTTTAATATTACAGTAATTTTTAAAAGGTTTAACGAAGGGTTAAAACAAAACTTTAAGGGTAAAAATATGATCCAAACTTGCCCAAATTTTATTTTATGATATTTTTTGGACTCATAACCATATTATATTCTAATTTTATCAATTTTTATCTAATTTTAAATCAAAACAAATAAATATTAATTAAATATTTTATGAAATCCGAAGAGTGACCCTCCCTTCTCTTATAAAAGGGCACAACTTATTCTCATTACTTCACACTTAAAATCCTTTTGGTTTAGAAAATAACTCCCCAAATACCTTCCTATAATTCTTACCCATTTTCTAGAGGCCTTATTTTTTGAATAATACCAATATTTTAGGCCTTAATGTATTAAATAAAGGAGACATTCCAAAGAACAGGTATAGTTTTTAACTATATGTTTTAGTTCTATTTATTCTTACACTTCCTTAAAATATTCTTAAACCAAGATAAAAAAATAAAAATAGTGTCCTATATATACTTACATGTTATTATTTTAATGTAATAACCTATATCCATCTCCAACATCCATCAATTCAGAAAGGAATTCATCGTTCGTGTGAACGGAGGACTTACGCCTCGTAGACCAATGTAATTCGTTTTCCATCACAACATATCATGGATGGTTATAATTATAGAATTAATATTTATATATTATATTAATGAAATATTTATCATTATAAAAACATAATATTTCATTTAATTTCTTAACTTTCGGTTTACTAAAAAATAATGACGTCGTTCGTGCGTATACGTGGACTACCACCACCACGAAGCGATGTGATTCATTTTTCATAACCACATTACATGGATGATATATATAATTATATTTGAAGAAATAATATGATATTTATGATATAATTATAATTATTTAAATATAAAATGATACTTACCATCTTTTTTAATGATCGTTTAAAAATGGAAACATTACTCATGCATACGTACGACCTATTGTCTCCATGATTGCAATGTAGTCCATTTTTCATAACCATATTTCATGATTGGGTTTAAAAGTATAATTGATATATAAACATTATAACTATTTCATTATTATTATTCTATAAATTATTTAATAATGATCTCTTTTACAATAGTCAATTTATCGAAGTCATTTTGAACTTATGAACCGATTATAATTATAACATATGATGTGAAATTCAATGATTAAGTAATTGTTATAACATGGTAATACGTGGTATAAAAGTAATAATAAACTTGAAAATGGTCATAAATAAAGTAAATAATTAAAATAATTTTTTTATTTAGGAATATAAATAATGTACGTGATGAGTCAGACTCAGGGTAAGGGACTTTCTATTAAAAAAATCCTCTTTTAAATTTTCCCCTAAAACTATCTTTTTCTTCCATGTCCATATTTTTTAAAAATTATTTCATGGATGTTTTTTTATAGAAATATAATATTTATAAATTAAAATTTATAAATATTTTGAATTTATATAAAAGTTTTTCAAAAAGAATATTTTTATGGAATGTTTTGACTTTCTTTACAAAAAGATAAATAAAATGTTCTGTTTTAACATATACGATGACAATGACTTTTTGTGCCACCATAACCATTATTTTATGTTTGGATAAATGTATAAGCTTCCATGTTTTATTAAAATAAAAAACTATCTTTCAATTTATTCTATGAATTTTAGTTTTGAAAATCATGTTTTTAAAGAAAAGTTATATGTCAATATCTAAAGATGCATTCTTATGGGTGAAAAGAATGTTTTTATGATGTAATATTTTATGAGTTATGGTTATGTTATTATTATTGGAAATTGTTTATAATGAGTGGTGTTTCTATTATTAACCAAGTATAAATGGTTTCATGATAAACCAATGTCGGGTGAACCTATTATAGTTATCCAATGCATTGGGTAAAGGGATGCAGTTAACTGATTAGGTTTCTACTAATAGATTATGGAATTATAATTCTATGGTTATTTCAAAATATGGGATGAATTTAACCAATTATGTTTCACCTAAGAGATTATGGGAATATACTACGATTTTTATTCCAAGTATAACCGTGATGGTTATTCCATGTGTAACTGTGAGGGTTACTCCATATATAAATTGATATGAAAATGATTCCCAAGTTTCTTACATGTTTTATCTATGATTTATATGGGATTTAAAAGTTCAATTTGAAAAAAGGTGTGCCTTCTTCATATGGAAATTATTTATTTCATAAGATCAAAGAATAATGTGATAAAGGTAATTATTTTATGGGTTTTCATTTTTTTGACTTGACTAACATATTTTGTTCTTTTTTATGTCCCTTCATGAGATTTTTGTTCTCATCCCATGTTTTAAATTTTTTTCATGGGGTTTAAATTTTATTAGGGAGAATTATGAGGTCAAGATCAAAATTTTGAAGATATTTCATGAAAATAAAACTTTTTATATCTTAAAATTGTTATTTTTGGAGAAAAATGGATACAAATTTGAAGTGTCCACTTTGTAATATATGGGTTTTTATGTAAGATTTATGACACAACTCTCTAAAAATATAATCCTAAAAGATATTTGGGTATATGATAAAGTTAATTATAGTTTAAATACACTATAATATGTAATGTTTAAGGTTGGGTAATTACATTCCTGGTGAGAGGTGGTAATTTCGTTGTGTGGTAAGTTTTGTGGGTGTTTAGGTGGGTGTTTTTGGATGGTGTCAAAACTTTAGTTGTGATGAGATCTTTGAAAGGTATGCCATAGAGTGGTTATTTGGATCCATTTTTTATCTTTTGGGTTTGGTTTTAATTCCCAAGGGTGAGAATCATTTGAGAGGTATCTAATGTAGGTTCGTGCCTTCCTAACATATTACTTTTCTAGTTTTGTGGTTGTAATATGATTTAAAGAGGTAATAGATGGTCCATAGGAGTTAGATCTATAGTTTTGTAGTATCATAGATGTTTATAGTGTAAAAGAGGGATTTAAACTTTAATTTGGTGTTTTATGGTTTGAGAGGCCAATAGTTTTTGGCTTGTTTTCAGTGGGGGAGTACCCCATGGAAAAAAATTACTACATAAAAAATAAGTTTACTATATATGTTTATTTTGTCCCAAGGTGACAAAAATATCAGTAGAAGATGAGATCTTGAGGGTTTTATAGATTTAAATGGTAGTTTGTAACATAAGTTTATTGACCTGTGGAATTTACGATGTAAATTTCAAATTTACACCATAAATCAGGTGACTTACAGTCTATATAAAAGTTTTTATTTGGATGATTTTCCTATCATTCAGTTATTTCTCCTTATCTCTTATTGGATGAACCCTAAAAGATTTTGGAAGACTTTTTGTCCTGTCTTCCCTCACCCTGATCCCTGCGTTCCAATGGTTTCTCATTGGTGATTGATGGTGAGTTCCTTACTATTTATACTAGTGATTCCTTCTTCTCTTCTTCTAGGGATCCAATATGGTGGTGTTGTTCTGTTTTGGGTGCATTTTGGGTGATTTTTTTTGAAAACCCTTGATGTGGTTTAGGTTGATCAAGATTTTATAGTGCTGCTATGAGTTTTAGGTTGTTTTTTCTTTACCCTATGGTGCATAATGAGATTATAAATCTTCTTTGAGACAGGTGATCCTAAAGATCACTCTTTTATGTGTTATATGTGAGATTTTTCTTATTTACTTTAGGTGTATATTAGGGTTAGTATAGTAGGATAATTAATTAGCATAATTTAAATTGATGGTTATGGGGGAGAGATAACATGATTTTCTACTTTGATTTTTTTGCTGACATGTTTATTCAATGTGGATACCTTGCTGAAAATAATGAGTATTGGGAGCTTGGTTTTTGTATTATATGATATGTTATTAAACCCTTTACATGTTTTTGTGTGATCACACACTAAATTAAAAGCTAGAGAAAATAAATTTGGATAATATAATGGTAACCCTTGGAATTTGGATTGTATGATAATACTCATGCTAAGTAAAGAAGTGATGTGATGAAATCCCTTGAATAAATTTTGGAAGTAGGTATGTGTTTTTATTGTGTGTGCTTGTTCTTGTTGTGTTTTCCTTTATGTTTTGGGATGTTTTGCAGTGATGGAGGTGATCATAAGAGTTGTGTGATGTGTGGGGTTATGATGTGGTCATTATGTGATGTGGTCATTATGAAATGAGGATAGTTATGATGTGGTTATAGTGAATAGTTGTGTGATGTGTAGTGTTATTGTGTTGTATGGTGGTGTTGTGTAATGTGGTTGTGATGTTTGGTGGGTGTGGAACAAAGAGGTTCTGATGTGTGCTGGTCATTATGTGGTTGAAGTGTTCAGTGGTTGTGTTGTTATATGTGGTTGAGATGAGACATGTGGTTATTATTGTGAGATGGTTCAGTTTGTGGATGTGAGGTGTTGAGGTGATGTGTTTTTATATGGTCCACTTGCGACATGGAATGATTATGTTAGTTGTATGATTAGATTTAGAATAAATTATCATGATAAAACAAAATTAAATAGGCTAGTAAATAAATGAGATGGTCCAGAAATAGATTTCTGGTAAAATGGATTAAATGAATTGAATGTAAAATGAATGGGAATTATAAATATGAATTAAGTGGAATAATAAATTAAAGTGGAATCATGTGGAATGTGTGGTGGTTGTGTTATGTGTTTCATATAGTGGTGTAAATAGGTGTGAAGTTTGTTGTGTAGTATGGTGGTGGTGATTTAGTGTGCACTAGTGAAGTTATTGTGAACCCATGGGTTGGGTATTGTGTTCTATATATATATATATATATCAAACATCTTTATGTTATTTATATACATTCCCCACATGAGTTGGGTAATCTTACAAATTCACAAAGGTTATGAGTTTTGAGTTTTTCCCTAATATCCAGGATGGTGGTGACACAGATGGCTAACTGCCCCCTCTTCCCCAATATTCCTTCTGTAACTGTGATGATATGGTTTGGTGCTGAAGATTACCCTACAGTGTTAGTCTACTGTTTTTAGGCAAGATGTGATGTGATGTGATATGTGGTGGTGGTTATGCGTATTAGGATGAGGTAACAAGGTTTATGTCCTCCACATTAATTATAACCTACTAATCTAGTTCTTTGATGGGATGTGGTGTGATGACTTAGGTGCCTTCAGGTGAGATGGGATGCGATGGTCCAGGTATATTCTGGCGATAGGTGGTGTGGTTATTCCTAATGCTAACATAGGATGATATAACTTTCAAGGGTGGGTTAGGTAGGGATTCATCTTAACCCACATCAGAGATGGAATATGTATCTTCGAAAAAGATGTGATGTTTATGGAAGGGATGGGAGCACAATATGTTTGACATTGGGGCATGAGAGAAGAAAAATTAGTGGGGAAGTGTTTGTAGGGAACCTTACTTTGTGATAAGCTTGATTTTATATTTTTATATTGGATACATGATTTTATGAGTGATCCATGGTGAGTTTAGGATAGTTAGTTAACCTTTGTAGATTCTTTTTGGTTCTTTTGTTTGTTCACAGGTGCATTAGTATTCTATTTTCACATGTTCACCTGAGACCTTGGTTATATACATGCTGATTATACTTGTATTATAGTGACCCTTCTTTTTCTTACATTACTCTTACATCATTTTAAAGATAAGCAATATAATAGTGTTACAAAACTTGGATTTAATGGTTTAGTGCCTTAGAAAAATTAGGAACAAAAATTAAATTTACATAATAAAACATAAATATTATTTAATTCCTTCTTCTCTAGATTCTTAGTGGTCCTCATATACCCCTTAGTATAAGTATTCATTTGAAGATATACATCAAAGAAACAGGTGAGCTAAAATCCAGATAAGAGGATAGATAAGAACATTAATCAATATAACATGGGTGGGAATAATAATCATCATAATAACATAAGTGTGGGATAATCATCATATTCATGATATTAATCATCATATAAAGGCATAGAATGTGGAAATTCATAAAAATGAAACATCATGTCTTAGTGGTCAATTACCACACATAGTTGTGAACAAAGTTAGCATCATGTTCACGTATAACATATGTGAATAATCATAACATTATAATTGTTAATAAATATAGAATAATTTTAAATTATATTTCACCTTATCACATGAGATACATCACATTACCCAATGAATTAGAGTGCTATATAATTCCGGTTTCACTCATCACATTATAACATTTACATAATCATTGATGCCACATAGAACATATATCCATATTAGACATAAAATAACCCATGGAAAGGAATTAGTTTCATTTCATAAAGAATACATTCATAAAAGAAATTTGGGGTTCCAAAAATGGAAATTGTACTATTATAGTAATCATCAATCTTGAGTTGAGAAGAAACAATCTCATGAGAAATAAAATATTTTTTTTAGAAAGAAGAATTATTTTGGAAAATATTTCTATTTTTCATAAAACTAGATTAGAAACATGTATATCTTGGAAAATAAAATTTAATAACAATGAAACTAAATTTTATGATTATTAAATACACATCCACACTAAAATTTGGCATGAAAAAAGGAATAACCCAAAGGAAGGAAATTGGGTTCAAGAAATCACCTTACCTTATGTTTGAATGATTTCTTCAATTTAATATCCTAGATAATTAAATTATATTTATTAATTAGTAAATAAAAAACTCTTATACACGTATTATATTTATTATAATTTTATTAAGTTCATTTATAGCCATTATGATGAGTTACATAGTTAAATTTCGTCATTCCGAGAGTGTTCGTTTCTTGGTTTTCATGACCGCTTCACTTGCATAAAAGTATAAAAGTTCATGTAAGATGAGGATAATTCTCCAAAAATTAAATTATATGTTATTAGTGAACTTGAAGGAGTTTAATTAGTCACACATATATATATTTTGCAGATATTAGGATGATTATTTAGATAAAATTTTAATGATAATTGCTTAGAATAATTTTGGCGGTTGTCGATCATAACAAACTCATTTTGTTTTATTATTTAATATTATGTATATATGTTAGTTATATAACATAAAAAATATTATAAAATAAATTTTAAAATCTGTTTCAACCATTATAATGGTTTTATGACCATCCTTGAATGCATTAAAGTAAAATGAAAAATTGTCATCCTTAAAGGTGATAAATCAACACCTCACGGACAACATTTTCATTTTTAGAATAAAATGGAGAGGAGAATAGGTTTGATGATATATTTTTACATTAAAATTATAAATTATCATATATATAAGACACTAGAGTTATCATGACACTTTTATGAGAGGATTTTAGGAGATAATAAGAAAAGAAAAGAACTTGAAAATAAATTAAAAGAAAATAGAAGAGGATTTTACCTCTTGGACTTCTTCTCCTTGAGAACATCCTTAGGGAAATTGGATTTTTTCTTTTGTTGAGAAAAAAGGATCTTGGAAATGTGTAATAGGATTTGGAAGATTATTGGGTATAATTTTGACATGCTTCAAATCTTGTAAGGTGTGAGGAGAAGAGGTGGTGAGGGGTAGTATTTATATGATAGGAGATGGGTGTTTTTTCATTATTTTAATATTTTGGCTCAAGACTATTAATTGTTTGAACCTTATCAATAAATATATTAAATAATTAATTATATTTCAATATTCTAGGCTTACATTTTACATGCATCATATATGACTCAATAATTCATGTATTTGTTAAATACTGTAAATTACTGTATTTCATTATTCACTAAAAATTCTACTATTTTAGAAAAATACCAAAAATTTACCCCAACAATTTTTTGACATTTAGAAATAAGAAATGAACTCATTTTTATGAAAATAATTTCCTAAATATGAGAAATTTTAATTTTAATTAAAATCACCATTTATTCAAAAAATATCGATTTTAAAATTATAACTAATTTTATGACACTTTTAAAAATTAGTAAAGGTCTCATAAAATTATACTATAATCATAATAAAAAAATATTAATTTATTAATACATTTTATGAAAATATTTTTTTTTTAAATCATTACAATAATTGTAAAATTTTAAATAAACATTTATGTTTTATAAAAAACCAACACTTAATTTATCATTTTTAATAAATTTATTTACTTATATAATGATATAATTACATCATATTTTCATTTATAATATGGATATATTTTTTTTATACTTTCAGAAGTGAGGTTACTATTCTATTTGATGGATTGCATTCTTAATGGTCATGTTACTATTCCAAGGGTCAAGTTACTATTCCATTGATATATATTCCTTAATTTCTATGAATATTACTTATTTCATTCTTCATTTATGAGAATGAATTTTTTATTGATATTTCTATGTTATGGATTTGTTTTATACTATATAACATAATTATAAGAAGGGAATGATAAAATATTGGGTCGTTACATGTATGCTCACCCTATGTATATAAGTTATTTTTTAGGTTTCTAGGAGGAGTTTGAGGACCGAGATGGACATTGCTAGCTTGGTTTGGAGCTACTATTGAGTCATTGTTGTAAGAATTGTCTTTTGGTACTTTTTTAGAATTTATTTGTATTGATTATCCTTGTTCATACATTGTGAGATGGTTTTTTATTTACCTTTAAATTATCTATTGGAGTTGTTTAGTGGATGTTTATCTTGTCTCCTGGTCAAGTTTTATTTATAGAGGGTAGTGCCTCCCATATGTAACATTTTTATACCCTTGGTGCTAGTCTCCAACCCGGGGCCTATAGGAGATGAGAGTAGGGGGTTATTTATCTATTTTACTTCATTTTACTATCTTTGGACGGAGGGGGTCATGACAAACAAACTATAATTCCTTTGGATCAAGATGATATAATATCATATTCGGGATAAAGTAATGAGAAAGATACACTCATTCAAGCTAGTGGTAGCCATATATATAAATACCGAGTGCATTGTGGCATCTGATATAGATAGAAAAAAATGTATAAATACTAAATGATTTGTTCCAAGTCTTGTAATCATACTTAGTAATTAAAGTTTTATCATAATATAAATATGATAATTCTACTACTAGTACTAGATAATATTTTATGTTTAGAATGTGTAAAAATGGATACACTCAAGGTTATCATCTCTTGAGGAGTATTACTCAGGGAGGTGAAGTCATAGATAAAAAAATAGCCACATAGTAGAGATGTGGTAGACCCATCGACTAGAGCCTTAACTCATAAGAATCATGATCATATCATGTGATTGATAGAAAAGATAATTGGTAATTTATATCTAGTACAAGTGGGAGTTTTGTAAAAATGGGTTCTTTAGATCCAACTTGAATATTATTTTTTTATTAACATATCGTGTATACAGTGAGTTATGCTTGATGTACAACTACCATAATAGTTTTTATATTTTTACATCCACTATTTATATGGTAATCTCCATATATTATTTTTCATATCAAATGATTATAGAATTTCTCAAACTATAATGAGAATATTGAGATATTATGACATTAATATTAAGCATATGTTTTATGGTCTAGATACATTATGTTGACTGGAAATAGATGATGTGTGACTATCAGGTGCTAGGGGATCATAAGAATTGAGACTTCTTATCATGAAGTTTTCACTTTCTAATCTTGAGTAGATGAGATTGTGAGGATTTTCCTACTAATAGTAACACCACATGTTTTGGGTTTCATTGGTAGTTCCTATCTGTGAACACATGTATTGGTCTCCAAAATTGTGATTATTATCAGTGTATACTATTTGATCATGTACTTTGATGTAGGCAAATTTCTATGAAATTGAAGTCATAGCGAGGTAGATTTCATTGGGTGTATCATTGGTGGTATAGCATTGATTTAATAAACAAGAAATAATTTTTTCACTTCTGGTAAGAAGTGATATTACAAGAAGGTAGTTCCTTCAATAAATCTATTTACATGGTATAAGAAGGCAAGTTCATCTAGTTTGGTCAATGAATAATAAATCAAGAAAGGATGATGATACAAAGGGTGTATTCTACTTTATGAGATATCATAAGACATATTACACAACATGTGTTCATAGTAAAGGTTGTCATTGCTACGAGTTTTGCTTTTGTTTAAGAGACTTGATGGGTTGCTAAAATCTACTCTTATTTTGTGAATAGTATTCACCACTATTGAGATAAGGTCTTATAGTTTCACACATGTAACATATTCAAAAGTTTGGTCTATTATGATGAAATAAGTATAACACATGGTGGGCCCACCACTGGGGTCTGGGTTAATGTCTAAGGATATATGATTTCCATTAAATAAATAAATTTAGATTATTCGAGTTTAGAATAATTGTTACTAAATTTATTTATTACATGTATTATAAGTATTAAAGTAAATTTATGGAAAAATATTATACAAACAAATAATATATAAATATTCAAGGATCATTTAATATTTTTGGGAAATATGAGTAGAGTTAATGACTCACATTTTTCACATAAAATATTTATTATATTATAGTAAAGTGATAAAAATATAAATGATATTTATGACTTAGTAAAATATTTATAAGATCTTTTTTATGACTTATTTAGTGGGTAATAAATATTTGGGGTTCAGGGAGCCTTTTACAGGTAATTTTATAACTCGCTATTTAAAGGAGGAGGAGGCTCTCACATGATGAATATTTACTATAAGTTTTAATATATTATCTCTCCTATCCCACCTCATAGAGAGAGAAACTTTCATTCAAAGTAATCAATTGAATATATCCTTCTATATTGATAAAAAGACAGTGGTGATCATTAGGATGTTGAAGGATTCATCAGATCCATGCACTAGAACCCATATTTTAACAGTCGATGCTCCTGTAGACTTTTAGAGTGCATGTGTATGATCAAGAGGGATCTGAATTTGGTTCCTTAAAGAAAACAATCATCAGTGAGGAACTTCTTATGAATGCATCTTCAGATCAAATGAGGTATTATTTGGTTTATTTTTTTGTGCTGAAAATTATTCATGAGAGATCCTAGATAGTTGTACTGAGCTACACTTCACCAGTGAAAGAATAGTTACATCGATCATTGGTGAATTTTTTTAATTCCCTATCCCATGTACTTCCACTGCATTCCTTGATACCTTAATAGACTTGAGTAAACTTGGGATAATCATGGCATAAATTATAAGCTTGGATATTTCAGTAAGATTAGTGGTGACCTTCTCATATTTTCCTCCACTTGTGGATCTATATCAATATATCTTTCTATAGGACATAAAAAGTCCCCCTTGATAGAGGATTTTAGTTTTAGAAAGATATTATGGTAGGTGTTCAGCCCATTTTGATTCCCCCATATCGTTTGGCATAAAAAAAATATGAATTAAATAAAGGTACATATATATGAATTGGAATATAAAGGATTCATGAGGATAATTACTTCACCTTGGGGTGAAACTATTATATTTTCAAAAAAGGTAGATGATAGTCTTTGAATATACATAGATTACCAGAAGTTGAACCAGCTAATAGTGAAGAACAAGTATCCTTTTCCCATAATCAATGATCTTTTTTACTAGTTGTAGGGAGCCTAGTGGTTCTTCAAGATCAATATCTAATTGGGCTATCTCCAGTTACAAGTTAGAGAAGAGGATATCTCAAAGATAGAGTTTTGGAGTAGACATGGCATACATGAGTACTTTGTGATGCTGTTTGGGATGAAAAATGCACTAAAAGTGTTCATGGATCTCATGAAAAAAATCTTCCACCAATACATTGACCAATTATCCATGTTGTACATTGATTACATCCTCATCTACTCACTGAACATTGAGTAGTATTTCATAAATCTTGAGATATTCATGTGTAAACTTCAAGCACATCAGCTTTATGCCAAGCTATTGAAATATACCTTTTGAATTTGGGAGGTGAAATTCATAGGTCTTGTAATTTTAGAGAAAGATATATCTATTGACCCATAAAAAGTGGAGGTGTTCATGTCCTTGAAAAATCCTTGGAAAATTTTATAGATCAGGAGACTTTTGTGTTTAGGTGGATACTACTGATATTTTATCCAGAAATGTTTTCATTTATCTGCACTCAAGACTATTTTTGAAAAAGATAAGAGTGAATTTTAAGTGGTCAGATCATTATGAAAATGTTTTTAATGAGATTAAGATAAGGTTAACTATAATTCCAATGTTGATCCTTTCTGATCCAGGGTTGAGATACATTGATTATTATGATGCATCAGGAGTTTTTTAGGGGTGACGTACTGATATAGAGGTAGCAGGTAGTAGAATAAGGGTCACATCATCTATAACCCCATGATAAGAACTATCCTACCCATGACTTGGATCTATCATCTATGGTCCATGATTTTAATTTTTTTGCAATGATATCTCTTAAAAAATATGTTTTTTATCTACACAGATCATAAGAGACTCCATTATATCTTTACACAATGAGATTTGAATATGAGGTAGGGGAACTGGGTAGAGTACCTATATATTTTTGAATTCAAGATGATCTATGCACCATGAAAATTTAGCGTCGTTACAGACACTCTTAACTGTAATATGTGGGTAGCTCATGAACTTAGTGAGCAACCTTTAAAGGATCAATGGTGTTTGATGAGCTTGTTGGGTGATTAAAGGATGAATGATTTGGAGGACACATGTTCCCATTTGGTGGTCACATATTATCTTGTTGGTTAGGTGAATTTGGGTTAGGAATTTGAGCCTAAGTTTTCTATGATGAGGTAGTGACATTCAAATGGGGACTGATCGTACCACGATTCACTGTTTTATTCCACCCTTACACCGCTGTTTTAGACTAGTTTTGTAATGAATATTCTAAATATAATAATAATTTTCACATTATGGTTGAATCAATTAATTAATTTTAATTAATATTAGAATGGGAAATGTTACTTGTTTTTATTATTTCAATGTAGGTGGAGGTGATTTTGAGGGCCCATGATGAAGTGGATGAAAAATGGGCCAAAATTGCATGGATCCATGGACATATATCCACTGTTTTTCATAGTACATGAAATAAGTGAATTAAAATGGGATTAAATTTTGGGGGCCTGTCCAAAACTTAATAGGATACATTTCACATTAAGGAATTAAATCCTGATTCGGCTTCTAAGGGGGCCATCTGAACTGATCTGTCCAAGCCACTGAATATGGACCAAGTCAAATACGGTGTTCTGTATTTTATTAATATCTAGAGATTTAGTTTTCCAAACGGTTCCAAAATTTCGGTGGAGACAACCAAGATGTGGGTATACAACTTTTCTATTTTCTCCAAAGCTAGATAAGGTTTTCTGAAGGCCGAAACACGTGGTACAAGTGGATGGAAGAAATCTGTGTGCCTAAAACCACCTTCCAATTTTCCTATAAAATGGAACCTTGGGCTCCCCATTTGAAAGTTTGGCCAATGAGTGAAGTGATACCAATTTGGAGTCCTAGAGGAGTCTCCTAATCACCTTGGAGGTTATAGAGGCCCCTATCCTCATAGGGGGATCATCAATGAAGAAGGAGTTCCACCAGAGCTTCCTCCTCCACCCGATGTCGAGCTAAACAATGGGTGTTCATTGCGAGGGAGCTACACACATGTCAAGGGAGTTCCAATGCATATATTAGCTACTGGTTTAGAGTAATTTTTGTGTTAAAACATTTCTTTCCATGTATCTTACATACTTTCATATTTTAATCCTTGTTTTGATTCATGTGGATGAGATGCTCTTAATTTCTAACCGATCGGTGTGAGGTTTTGAGTGCGTGACTTGTGTTGTTCCGATTGGGTAACACAAGAATCCTTTTCTTACCCACTTTCTTGAGATTTAAATATACTTTGGAAGCTATTATTCCATGCATAAGTTCTAGACCTTGAAAATACGATTGTTATGTCAAGGTTTGGTTCTTTAAACAATGAAATAATGGCTTAGGAATTAATTGGGATTCCAATTAATTTCAACCAAATAATTACTCCAAACTTAAATTAATCTCCAAGAATGATGAACTTGAAAGTTTTTAGTGAACTCAAAATTAACCCTTTTATCTCATAATTCTAAAACACCACTTTTTTATCAACTATTAAACTCTTTAAATCAATTCATTTTCTTTAAACTGTTTTAAAGCCACCCCTCTTTTAGCACTTCTTATTAAAAATGCACACTCTAAACCCACCAATGCTCCTTGAGATATGACCTAGGGTCTACTCTATACTATAAATCAACCTTAAAAATATAATCAATTTTATGTGTCATGACAGCGCGGTCAAATTTTGGCGCCGTTTCTAGGGAGCGATTTGGTTTTTTGTGCGTGTTTTTGATAAAATTTTAGTAATTTTTGTGAATATTTGTTTGTTTTATCTTATACCTTTGCATTTATTTTTGTGTTCTAATTTATTTATTATGTAGGTTATGTGTATGATTCATTCTACTCTGAGAGAACTATAATATTTCGAACCCAAACCGTAGAGGATCCTACATCAACGAAACCGGGACACACAAGACAACACTTTGAAGGAAGAGACATCACATCTTAAAATTCTTCTTGATCCTTCTTCTTCTTCTGAAACCAAAGTTAAAACTGAACATAACTTGTATAACATGGCTGAAAATAATAGAACACTAAAAGAACTAACCCCGACTGATGTTGATATCTGACCCACTTACATTCAATTATAAGGAGAGGCACCCAATTTTGAACTAAAATCTGGTTTAATTCATTTATTACCAAGATTTCATGGACTGCCTAGAGAAGATACACACAAGCACTTAAAAGAATTTGATACTGTGTGTTCAACATTAAAACCTGATAATGTGGATGAAGAACATGTAAAACTTAGGTAATTTCCATTTTCATTAGAAGACACGGCTAAAGATTGGTTGTATTATGTTAATTCACCTATTAGAGGTTGGGCGGACAAGAAATGACTTTTTCTTGAAAAATACTTCCCAGCCTCTCGAACTGCAACAATAAGGAAAGAAATATGTGGGATAAGACAATCTCAAGGAGAAACCATTCATGAATATTGGGAATTCTTTAAAATATTATGTTCAAGTTGTCCACACCCCCAAATAAGCGATCAAATTTTAATACAATATTTTTATGAAGGTTTAATTCCAATAGATCATAACATGATTGATACTGCTGCAGGTGGTGCACTAGTGGATAAAACCCCAATTGCTTCAAGGACCCTAATTGAGACCATGGCACAGAACACTCAACAATTCATTTCATGGTCCAGTGTACCCATTCGAGGTGTCCATGAGGTGCAAAGTACTGAATTTGAGAAGAAGGTGGACACAAAGTTTGAAGAGGTAAGTACCCTTCTACGACAATTTACTCTTTCCCAAGGGAAATTCCAATCTCCTCCTCCCATACATTGTGGTATATTCTTTTCTGATACCCACTATTCTGACCAATGCCCCCAATTGAGAGAAACTTTTGAGAGTTGTGAGGCAATATTCCCAGGACGCCCCTATAAAAAACCCATTAGGAAAGAACCTTAATATCAATCCAACTCTGGGTGGAAAGAAAACCAAGACTATAGGCAAGGGGGGTATTCAAACTAGCCTCATCAACCATGGAACCAACCAGGGAAAAGTAGTCATCAACCACCACCACCCAGAAATTTTCAACCACCCCAGAGGCCTTTCCAACAACCCCCTCCAAAAACTGAGGCTAGCCTAGAAGATATGATGAAACAAATGGCTACCAATAATCTCCAATTCCAACAAACCACTTAGGCAGCCATACAAGACCTCAAAACCCAATTGGGCCAACTAGCTAACTCAGTGGGTGAAATCCAAATCCATGGGTCTGGTAAACTACCCTCTCAACCACTTGTCAACCCTAGGGATAAGGGAAATGTTAGTGCCATCACCCTTAGGAGTGGAACTCAACTTAAAATCCAAATGAACCCTCCATTAGAGTCATCCTCTTCTAAGGAAACAACCATCCCAACCACTTAAAAAGGTTCAAATGAGGTGGAACCTTGTCTTGAGAGAAGTCCTACCAAAGTAAAGAGTGTGTATATTGATGAGTTACCAAGCCCAAGCATTCCACTTCCATTTCCCCAAAGAGCCACCCAACCAAGGAAACAAAAGGAAACTGAACTTGATAAAGAAATCTTAGAGACTTTAAAAAAAGTGCAGGTTAACATTCCATTGGTTGATGACGTGAAGCAAATTACACATTATGATATGTTTCTAAAGGAGATGTGTACACATCGAAGGAGACTTCATGGTGATAAGAAGGTAAGTTTGGGGAGGAATGTATCAGCATTGATACAACCATCGCTTCCCACCAAGTGCAATGATACTAGAACATTATCAATTCCATGTACCATAGGGGAGTATTTTTTTCTAATGCTATGCTTGATTTGGGTGCCTCTATTAATGTGATGCCTCACTCTATTTACTCTTCTTTGCAGGTCGGCGAACTAAATCCCACAGGAATAGTTGTTCAGCTAGAAAATCGGAGTATGGCACACCCTTCTGGTGTGTTAGAGTATGTTCTTGTGAGGGTTCAAAATTTAATATTTCCTGCTGATTATTATGTGCTAAAAATGGAAGATGATAGGATGAATAGACACACCCCAATTATATTGGAGATTCCTTTCTTGAAAACTTCCAAAGCCATAATTAATGTCCATAATGGTACATTATCTATGGAATTTGGTGGTGACATAGTCCATTTCAACATCCTTGATGCCATGAAGCACCCCTCAGAAGAACATTCCTCTATCTCGGTAAATTCAATTGATGTAATCCCTTCCCCTAAAATCACTTCATTTGTTTCCCCTGATCCCCTTTCTGAATTTTCCTCTTTTATTGAAATTATTGGAAATGAATCATGTGTTGATTGTTTTAGTGCTCTAGAAAAGTGTCATGCATGTTTATTAATTGATAATTTCTTGAACATGGAGGATCACATGACCATAGATGATACTGATATGCTTGTAAAAGCTAATTCCTCATCTGAGGATGATACCATTAAGCAGCTAGATGAGATTAGTGACCTCTCACTTTCACACACACTCCCATCAATCCAAAATCCACCTGAATTGGAACTAAAGAAACTGCCTCAAGATTTAAAATATTTGTATCTTGAGAATGGAAAAAAGTTTCTCGTCATCATTTCTAGTTCACTACCTCCTGAGCATGAAGTGCGACTGCTTGAACTTTTGAGGGAGTATAAACAAGCATTGGGATGGATACTTGCAGACATTCCTGGTATTATCCCATTAATTTGTACACATCATATTTTATTAACAGATGAGGTTAAAACAGTGAGGCAGGCACAACGTGGACTGAACCCAAACCTCTTAGAAGTAGTTAAAAAGGAAGTAACAAAATTATTGGCTGCTGGAATCATTTACCCCATCTCTGAAAGCCAATGGGTCAGACTCATTCAATTAGTTCCTAAAAAACTATCCTAACGGAAATTAAAAATGAAAATAATGAATTGGTTGCAGCTCGTGTGCAGAATAGTTGGCGTGTCTGTATAGATTATCGCCGACTAAACCAACACACTAGGAAGGACCATTTCCCCTTGCCATTCATTGACCAAATTCTAGAGAGGCTAGAGGGGAAGTCCCATTACTATTTTCTTGATGGGTATTCTGGATACTTTCAGATCTATATTTCCCCTAAGGATCGGGAAAAGACAACCTTCACTTGCCCCTTTGGCACGTTTGCCTATAGAAAGATTCCATTTGTCCTGTGCAATGCTCCAGGTACTTTCCAATGATTTATGGTTAGTATTTTTTCGGATTACCTGGATAATTTCATGGAAGTTTTCATGGATGATTTTACTGTTTATGTATCCTCTTTTGATGAATGTTTAAGTAGTCTTGGTTTCATCCTACGTCGCTGTATTGAAAATAATCTTGTATTAAATTATGAGAAATTCCATTTCATGGTGTGACAATGTATAGTTTTGGGACATGTCATTTCTGGGGCTGGTATCCAAGTAGATAAATTGAAAGTGGATGTCATTTCTTCCTTACCATTCCCTAAAAATGTACGTGATGTGCAGTCTTTCCTAGGTCATGTTGGATTTTACCGACATTTCATTCGTGACTTTAGTAAAATTGCACTCCCCCTCTCCCTCTAACTCCAAAAAGAAAAGGAATTTTTTTGATAAGGAATGTGAAGAAGCTTTTAATAAGTTAAAATAGAGTCTCACATCACCCCCGGTAATCCAACTACCTCAGTGGGATTTACCATTTGAGCTCATGTGTGATGCCTCTAACTATGCAGTTGGGGCAGTCTTATCACAAAGGGTTGATCGAGCTCCACATGTCATTGCCTATGCCTCACGTACTTTGGACCCTGCCCAAGAAAACTACACCACCAATAGAAAATAATTTCTTTCCATTGTGTTTGCCTTGGATAAATTCAGGTCGTATCTTCTAGGGTCCAAAGTAATCATTTTCTCAGACCATGCAGCCCTTCAGTATCTCCTAAAGAAACCGGAAACCAAACCATGTCTCATTCATTGGATGCTCCTCCTTCAGAAATTCAATCAAGAAATTATAGATAAAAAAGAAGAAGATAATGTGGTGGAAGACCATATCAGTAGGATCCTCCCATCCTCAGACATTGTCGCATCCCCCTGTATTCTCATTAATGACATGTTTCCTGATGATCAATTGTATAAAGTGAAAGATGATATTCCCTGGTATGCTGAAATTGTAAATTATTTGGTAGCATCTTGAATTCCTACTGATTTTAACAAAAACCAAGCCAGTCGTCTAAAGCATGTGTCTTGTTGGTACATTTGGGATGACCCCTACCTTTGGCGCAAATGTAGCGATAAGGTCCTTAGGTGCTGTGTTCCCGATAGTGAGTTTCAGTCTGTCCTTAGATTCTGCCACACTCTTGCTTGTGGGGGGCCACTTTGGTCCCCAACAGACTGCTCACAAAGTTCTTGATTCTGGTCTCTTTTGTCCAACACTTTTTTGGGATGCCCATGAATTTTGTAAATCTTGTCCTTGTTGTCAAAGAATGGGGAATGTCTCTAAAAGGAATGAAATGACACAACAACCCTTGCCCTTTTATGAAATTTTTGATGTTTGGGGCATTGACTTTATAAGGCCATCTCCCAATTCTTTTGGCAGCTTGTACATTCTTTTGGCCATTGATTACGTATCAAAATGGGTAGAGGCACGGGCCACAAGGACAGATGATTCCAAAACAGTTGTAGAATTTTTGAGAACTCATATATTTTGTAGGTTTGTATTACCTAGGTTCATCATTAGTGACTAGGGTTCTCATTTCTATAACTGAACAATGCAATCACTTTTGCGTCGGTATGGGGTCCGTCATCGAGTATCTACTGCATATCACCCACAGACTAATGGTCAAGCCGAGGTGTCAAATAGATAGGTAAAAAAAATTCTTGAAAAAATGGTCCAACCCAATAAAAAATATTGGAGTCTTTGACTTGATGATTCATTATGGGCCTACCGTACTGCTTTAAAAACTCCCATTGGAATGTCACCTTATAGGCTTGTTTTTGGAAAGAGTTGTCACCTCCCTGTTGAGATTGAGCACCGAGCCTACTGAGCCATTAAAAAATGAAATTCTAACCTTTTGGTGCAGGTTATCAAAGGAATTTACAGATACAGAAGCTGGAAGATATGCATAGAGATTCTTATGAGAACTCCAAGATTTATAAGGAGCGAACCAAGGCTTCCCACAACTGCCTTATCCTTCATCGACAGTTCCAAATTGGGCAAAAGGTCCTCTTATACAATGCAAGGCTGAAATTGCATCCTAGTAAACTATTTTCCCACTGGTTTGGACCATACATTGTTACTAATCTCTCTCCATTTGGTGTTGTTCAGGTTAAAAATGAAGAAACCAAGCAAACCTTCACTGTCAATGGGCAGCGACTGAGGCACTTTCATGAAGCCATTCTGGAGTCCCCGATGGAGGAACTCCAAGTTCAAGAATCAAATTATGAATGACATCCACCAGGTTTTATCCTTCCTTCCCACATTCTATTTTACTACAGTGAAGACACTGCATACTCTAGGTGTGGGGGGGATGGGTACATTCCTGGGTTAGTTAGTAATTTTCATCGTTTTATCCTTTCTTCTCTTTTTAGCCTTCTTTATGGTATTTTCATTCTTCCCCATCAACAATTTTGAAGTTCGATGATTTGGTGACCATAAAAGGGGGAAAGTAAAAATACCATAACGAAGGCTAAACAGATTTTTTTAACATCAGTGAGTGATTTTCTTTCAGTGAATTGGGTTTCTTTCAAAGATATAAATGGTTGTATCACTGTGAAACATTTGAGATGATTTATGCCCCTTGTGCGAGTAGTTTTGGGTAAACTATGTCACTAATATCTCTATACATTTTTTCACCAAACCACAAAGTATGAATATTTCTTACTTAATATAAGGTAAATATATGTTGGGTTAATATTTTTCAGCTTTAAATGATATTTCCATATGTTCGTTCCTTATCCGATCTGTTTTATTACTATACCAGATTGACCTATGCATGTGTACCTAATGTCCGACTGTTGTACGCCCTCCAAAAAAAAACAAAAAAACAAAATTGGTTGTGTCTTGGGCAGGTAAAAAACCACCCCTCTTCAACCTTTTATCTTATTATAACTATTACAATTAGTGTCGTGAGGAGATCAAACAAGGGTTGAGAGATGAGTGTGAGATTTGTTCCAAATGAAACTTCAAAAAAAAATACAATAAATGAGGGGAGTGATGAAATGTTCAACATATGGGGATATCTAGGTCATGATTTTATGGTTTGACTTCTGGGAATTCTTAAGTGAGGGGGTCTTGAAATATGATTGCAAAGAATATAGGTCAGGTTCGGTGGACAAAATCATTTAAGCTGAAAAATGTTAAAATAACCTATATTTATTGGATAACAAGTTGAAAGAATAGCATGGAATGGTGTTCACACACACACATGGAGAGTTAGTTTCATGTTTGACTTTTTAATTCCTTGCACAATTTGGTATCATGATTCTTTTTGAATTTCACTATGATAAAATTTATGAGACATCTTTTTCTATTTTCATTAGGAAGAACTCCTTGGTGTGGTTCATGCATTGATCACATTACTTTGGTGAATTAAAATTTCCTCAAATGTCAAATCTTCATGATGTTGGAAATATATATATATATATATGCATCATTTTATTCAGATATGTGACTTTTCCCAGGAGTTCCAATGTTTAGGTGTGGGGGTGTGATCGTACCACGATTCACTGTTTTATTCCACCCTTACACAGCTGTTATAAACTAGTTTTGTAATGAATATTCCAAATATAATAATAAATTTTACTTTATGTTTGAATCAATTAATTAATTTTAATCAATATTATAATGGGAAATGTTACTTGTTTTTATTATTTCAATGTAGGTGGAGGTGATTTGGAGGACCCTTGATGAAGTGGAAGAAAAATGGGCCAAAATTTCATGGATCCATGGACATCTGTCCAATGTTTTGCATAGTACACGAAATACGTGAATCCCAATGAGCTGAAATTTTGTGGCCCCATAAAAAATTTAATAGGATAAATTTCACATTAAGGAACCCAATCCTGATTCAGCTTCTATGGGGCCCATCTGAACTGATATGTCGAAGCCACCGAATATGGACCAAGTCACATGCGGTGTTCTGTATTTCATTAATATCTAGAGATTTAGTTGTCCAAATGGTTCCAAACATTCAGTGGAGACAGCCATGAGGTGGGGATACAACGTTTCTATTTTCCCCAAAGCGAGATAAGGCTTTCGGAAGGCTGAACCACATGGTACAAGTGGATTGAAGAAATATGTGTGCCTAAAACCACCTTCCAATTTTCCTATAAAATGGTACCTTGGGCTCCCCATTTGCAAGTTCGGCCAAGGAGTGAAGTTCTGCCAATTTAGAGTCCTAGAGGAGTCTCCTAATCACCTTGGAGGTTCTTGAGGCCCCTATCCTCATAGGGGTATCAACAATGAAGAAGGAGTTCCACCAGAGCTTCCTCCTCCACCTGATGTCGAGCTAAACGGTGGACGTTCATTATGAGGGAGCTACACACATGTCAAGGGAGTTCCAATTCATATATTAGCTACTGGTTTGGACTAATTTTGGTGTTAAAACATTTCTTTCCATGTATGTTACATAATTTCATATTTGAATGCTTTTTTTGATGTGTGCGGATGAGATGATCTTAATTTCTAACCGATCGGTGTGAGGTTTTGAGTGCGTGACTTGTGTTGTTACAATTGGGTAACACAAGAATCCTTTTCTTACCCACTTTATTTAGATTTAAATATACTTTGGAAGATCTTATTCCATGCATAATTTCTAGACCTTGACAATACGATTATTATGTCAAGGTTAGGTTCTTTAAGCAATGAGATAATGGCTTAGGAATTAACCGGGATTCCAATTAATTTCAACCAAAGAATTACTCCAACCTTAAATTAATCTCCAAGAATGATGAACTTTAAAGTGTGTAGTGAACTCAAAATTAACCCTTCTATCTCATAATTCTAAAACACCACTTTTTATCAACTATTAAACTCTTTAAATCAATTCATTTTCTTTAAACTGTTTTAAAGCCACCCCTCTTTTAGAACTTCTTATTAAAAACACACACTCTTAACCCACCAATGCTCCTTGAGAGATGACCTATGGTTTTCCCTAGAATATAAATCAACCTTAAAAATATAATCAATTTGACGTGTCATGACAGCAGAGTCAGTGACCCATTACCCGGGTGGTCATTAGATGATGATAATAAGATCATTGGACATGTGATAGTTTTAGTGTTTGCTTCCATTCAATAAGAGTTTATGAGGAACTTCCATACCTATAGGTGGGAGATACATCTTAGAGTTAAAAATATGTATCATGACTTTAGGTGACAACTATGGTTTTTAGGGCGAAGATGGACATTTTTGGTTTTGTCTCCTGATGCCTTAAGTTCCAAGGGATAATGGTTGAGTACCAGTGTCTTGGTATTTTACTCCAGCCACTTCTTGTTCCCTTATTAAAGTGATAGGATGTCCTAATAAAATTTTTTATGGGGTTTCCCAAGACCCCAAGGATTCATGGTGATGTTTGATTTTTTACTGATCAGCTAATTAAAGTTGACCACTTCTTACCGATCTATGATAGTCAATCGATAGATGATATGGGAAATATTTATATCTATTATATAATATGATTATATAGAGTTCTATTGATAGAGATTATAATTTTACATTGTATTTTTGGTAGAAATTTTAGAAGACCCTGGAGACTCAGCTGATATTGAGCATAATGTACCATTCTTAGATAGGCGGACAGGTGGAGGGGATGATCCGTATATTAGAGGATATGCTTTGATCTTGAATCTTAGACTTTGGTGTAGTGTTTGATGATTATAAATCATTGGTTGAGTTCACATACAATAATCATTACTATAGTTCAATTCATATGGAATCTTATGAGTATCTTTATGAGAGGCCATTTTGTTCACTGCTTTTCTGGAAAGATGCTGATGAGGTAGTGGTTGTGGGGACTAGTTTGGTTTAGGAGATATTTGAGAGAGTTAAATTGATTTATAATTGGTTTATTAGATCTTAGATTAGGTGGAGATATTATTCTGACCATAAGATGATACCTTTAGAGTTTTTTTATAGGTGGTAGAGTTTTCTTGTGAGTGACTTCTTGGTTAGGCCACCAACATTTGAGGAAGCATGGAAAGTTAACACTATGATATGTTAGACCCTTAGAGATAAGTGAGTGGATTGAGATAGTGGAATGTCATTTGGATATTCCTTTATGTTACCAATTTATGCATGATGTGTTTCATGGGTTTCATTTCTGGAGATACATGCCCGATCCTGTGTATGTCATCGATTGTGTGGATGTTGAGCTGGTGTCTGGTGCATCAAATGAGGAGTTTTAGTGTAGATTATTGACCAGTGTGAGTGGTAACTTTAAAGGAAAATTATAACACTTGTATGAGTCTTTTGTTATCATGTAAAAATCTAGGATGACACTTGGGATCAGGAGACTAACGTTTGAGCTCAGTGGTCTGAGTTATTTGAGAAGGTACCCTAGGGATGCATCTCAAGGATGAGAACTCACAGAGGGGGAGATTGTAAAATATTAGATTTTTTTTATGTAAAAATGATTTGTAGTTGGATTATCCATGGTGGATATGGATATGTTGTATTGGTATATTGTTTTTGAAACCATTCTATAGAGGAAGGGGCTACTCCGTAGTGATGTTATTTCTTAGGGTTTGTATCATAGCCTTTTTCGTGGAGGGATATTTGAGGAGGATGTGTGGTGGTGAGTTCATCCATTACATAGAGCCTTATCTGTATTAGTTATATAGATCAGGTCTAACCATTTTGGTCTTTAATATTTATAGATTTAAATTATCCATTTTTTTATTTAGGGTAGTTGTTTTATAAATTTAAGAGGATTTAATGAGGGGTTTCCACATAGATTGATACCCTACAAATATCAATTTACCCTCTTCATTTTGGAATAATTATAGAGTTACAAAGGGATAAATAGATGACTCTATTCCGTATTACTCCTTTTTACACTGTAGATTTCAACTTTTGATACTCTCCACACTATAGTACTCTATTCCACTGATTATGTTCTCCATGAAACAACTATTTATCCTACACCACTATAGTCTCTACCAGCACACTTGTTCAACATTTGTTCATCCCGCACCATAGAGATATTCTTTCAATGAACCTTTGTGTCGTAATGGTCCACTATGCACTGTGGTGGTTGTTTTCAATATAACTCTATGCCATAGTTACTAGATTGCATCCTGGTTCCTTCCAGGGACTTTTTGGGAGCCTTGTTCCTTCCTCATCATTCTAGGAGTGTTGTTCTTTTCTCCATCCAATCAAACTTGAATAATTTCATTAACGGTGATCGAAATTTGGTAATTATTGGTTCTAATATTTGGATTATTTATTATCAACCTTACTCTATAACCCTTATAATGTTGTATTGGAACCAATTTTAGGAGTTCTTGGTGTGAGAGACATTTCATTTGGGTATGATCGAGATTCAGGTGATGAAAAAATTAAGAAATGTTAGAGTACTTCATCAACAACCATGAAATAGGGGTTCCTTACCTATTGGGGATTTCATATACACTTGTTTTTCTTGGTATAACTCTGGTGTTGTTATACCTTGATAACCATGATTTATTTAGATCACATGTGTGTGTAGCTCATGATACCTATTTAATATGATTGATACCATGAGAATTTCTTGTAGCTTGTTTTACCATGCTTGATGTTGATCACAAGTATATATGTTTCTAATTTATCATGATGATATGATATACTTTCATTGTATTCTATATCTAGTTATGCATGTCATCATGCCTTAGAGTTATTTTTATTGGTGCTCAGAAAAGAAAAATTATCCTGATAGGATTTTCCCTTAGAGGGGGAGTGCGCATGAATTGAGATGATAGCAAATGGACCATAACATAGAGTGGATATATGATGATTTAATGGAATCTTGTATTTTAGGATGCACTTTATGCCTAGTGGATTCCAAATACCATGATACTAGATGCCTAGTTAAATTTTGATTATATTTAATGCTCGATTCCAAGTTGAAGACTATTAGCACAACAAACCTATTTTCAAGGGAATTATAAGTAGCATGTATGCATGATTACATGAGGTTGTCATGCAACTGGTTCACAAGTCCATTGGATAGATTTGTTTACTTATGAAAACTCCTCATTTATCTTTTATACATGGATCCAAATCATGAAATAATGAGGATTTATGGTGTCTTGGTTAGCACATGACCACTCAGTATGTGATTTTATGTCGTTACACTTGTTTTTGAATTTATTATTATCAAGACATACACTTGTTATACATATTAACAATTTTTAAGGACACATTTATGGTGTACCTATAGGTTTTATTAATTAAACCATTCACAATCATCTCAACTAATGTGTAGAATTCATTTATAGGGATCTGAATAATGACAAGGGACCCATGGATGACAGCTGAGCATATGAGCATGGATCTGGTGGCGGATCGAGACAGACTTCAAAGGACTCCAATTTTTTTTATCTTCCTTCACTTATACTTTGGTTTGTCTTTCCACACTGGGAGCCTTAGTTATTTATCTGTATGAAATGTGTTTTATATTTTTAGTTTTCTACATGTTAATTTGATTATTTTTTTATTCGTTATATTATTTGTGTATAGAGATGACATGATACTGAAGGTATAGTCTCCCTACTGATGATGTTCATACCATCGCTTCTGGTCAACAACCTCTTGCATATGGGGAGGAATGCATGAGTTTATGTGGTACTCTAGCTTATACTTGATAATTTGGGTCATGGTGTTATAATGAAGAACCATTTGTAGGTAGGTTGATTATCTCTCACTCTAATTCAGTTTAGTACTTGAATGCTTTTATTTTCAAAAATTATTTACCTATCCTTCTCGATGGAAAACCCATGAAAATCGCTCTTTCTTATTATCCTTGGAACTATGGGTTGTGGGTGACACCCAAATTTTTTTCAAATAAATTCTTAAATGGTAAATTTTTTTCAAATAAATTATTTGGGTGTGAGAACTTGGAATAACATCATTGGTGTGTGTTCATATGCATAATGGGGCCTTATTGGACTAGACTTGGATATCATTATGAATTAAGGGAACTCTTGATTGTATAACCAAGTGAAGTCTTAGGTTCGTATGGATGGATTTTTCTCATGAGTTTTGACTATTTAGGGGAAATATTGGTTGGGAAAACACTAGTTGGGTAACTGCATGGGTTTGTGCATTCATGACATAGGAGTCATTTATGGTGTGCTTTTTTCCATTAATTCTACATTTGTATCTTATTTCTTGATTCATTATAATCACCTGTTATGTTTTTATATATCTATTATAATGATCTAAATTTTTCTTGTCTATGTGTAATGTGTGTGAAGTATTGAGGATTGACTTCTAATTTGTATACTCACACCCATCATATGAACCTTAGTGCATATGCAGACCTTTTTTACCATGATATAGATAAGGGTAAGACATCATAATTTTTTTGCAGAGCATCTTTATGTTGTAGTCATGTCCTATGGGAGGTGGATATTAAATATGATCTTTTTGTGAAGTTTTTCATGGTTCCACGTTGATGTATCAATCTATTTATATCTTTGGTTCATATAGACTTTTTGGTTTCTATTGTATTTCTATGAATCTGATTCTGGTTATGATATATCTTTTATTATTTGGTTTATTATATCTCATGCATCATATTTATTCCATACTATTGTAGTTTTTCTATTAAAATATATGCATGTAAGGTAAAATTGTCCCCTCACATTTTACTAATTCCATTAAAATTTATTTACATCCTTTGGTGTTCAGAGGATGTCACCTAAGGTTAGTGGCATTTCAGTCATTCCCAAGCCAATGGGTTGGTATTAAGAAATTACAAGGTCAAATTTCATTTGACGTCAAAATCATGATGTAATGACTTTTATTACATCTTGATTTATTCCCAACATGTATTTTTTATTTACATGTTGAAGTTTGAGGGTGGTGTAACCACTAACTATTGTGGCTAAATAATTTCACTATTGTTTATATAATTTCAGTGAAGTGGGTTAAGTCTTGATGTAACATGTTGTAGAAAAGGATTTTAGTGTCATGTTTAGTCATTACGTGATGATGGTTGTGTTTTAGTTTTAGTCCCTGATTTCCAAGGGTTTCGTGTATTTTTCAATGATGATGTGATAAATTTTATATGGGACCAACTTTAGAAGGAAAGTTTATATTGATTTTAGAGATAAAGTGGAATCTATTATTACTTATAGATTTATCCTTTAACTAGGTGATATACAACACATTGGTATGCATTATACCATAATATGCTTTAATATAATTGAATATGAAAGTGTGGTGGTCATTATAGTTGAGAGAAGATAAGGGGAATTATGTTTTGAATTTTATATTTTCAGTTGACTAACACCTGCTATAATATAATGAGTCTAAAAACACCTTTATTTATCAGATTACACTTTTTATTTATAAATTCATGTAGTTATTTCCTCCCCAATTTATTTTTTATCTTCTTAGATGACCCTTGGTGATATTGGGAGTTTCCTAATTATCCCAAAACACTTACTTGACAACCTTTTATTTTTTCTTCTAAGAGACTAGATCTATATAAATAAAGTTAATCTTTAATCAGCTCATCCTTCTTAAATCCACTTGTTTTACTTAGATTCTATGATAGTAGTTGATGTGGGGTGATTGGTTATAGATTAATATGAGGATTTTTATAAGAATATGGGAGTTTAAGAGCTGGATTTTATCCTTTAATATCATGGTGATTCAATTTTTGGTTTGATGTAAGTGATTAAAACACTCTTATTCTCACTATTATTAATGTGGAATTAAGATGATCTAGTTTCTTTGAGTAAGTAGTTGATATTGATTTAATCATATAAATAAATTGAATCTTGAAAGTGATGGAATCTGGTCACACCAAAATGGTTTGGCATTGATATTTCTAAATTTATTGATCATATCTAATTCATAATGTATACTATATCATAAAAGGGATCAAATTTCTCAAAATTTCATGTATGACAGAATTTTAGTACAAATAAATTAAACAAAACAATACATTTTTCACTGTGTGATCCCAACATTCTCAACTCAATGTCAAGTCATCATAGATTAAAAGATTCAATATATCATCCCTCTAGTTCATCCAATTGTGCAACAAATTTCATCGGTTCATTGATCTATGTTCTTTATGTACATTAAGAAATGAAAATAGTGATTTTCAACAAACATACAATCGCCAAAACATGACAAACATGATTCATAAATAATGAATCATATTATTTGGGTTGTTTCTTTTAATTTATCTCTATAGAAATTAGAACAGTGAGTGAGATAAGAAATAATTTGTTCTATGAGATTCCACTATTTTTTTTGGAAAATAATATATTTTTATACTTAGGTTTACATTTCCTTAAATTGCATTAAGGTCCCTTTAGTAACTTAACCTTAATAAATTTTTAAAACCACACTTACTACCCATTTAACCTATCATAAATGTCATGAAAATTTAACCACTCAATTATAACACTCTCACATGTTACATGATGAAATTTTAATTATTAAATCAACTTATTCTTCTAATTTTTTTAACTAACCTTGAATAAGTAATATTTACTCAAAAAATTATTTTTTCATATTGATATATTTATAATTAAATAAATAATGAATATCTTTTGAAATAAATTTAATTATCTTTATTCTAAACTTAAATTACATATAATTTAATTTATTTATTCATTTATTTATAGTCATTCACATTCATATGTTCACCGACCCACATATGAAAGGTCCATTTCATCAAGAACTCCTATTAATATGAATCGGCAGAACATACATATACTCTTTTTGAGTGACCCTCTAGAACCTTATCTTGATATAAGTGAATCTTTCTCATTGAAAAATAGAGATATATATCAACACATCATTTCCCCTAATGAAATAAAAATAATTCATAGCTATAAAAACCTTTTAAAAATACTAATTGTGTAATTCAATATCTTTGTAAAGTGATATCTTATAAAGGCATATGCATGTTTTTTGTTACCATCCTTCCATGACTTATTTATTATTTATTTGATTATATTTTTTATACTTGTCTTACTCTACCATAGACATTTATTTAATGACTAAACTACCATCCAATTAAAAGGGCCTTAGATATCTTCTTTTTATGATCAGAAGTGGGAACTCATGTCTTGATCATTCAATCAATACTACAACACTAATGATCCATTCAATGCAATTTACCTAAATAAAAATATAAAATGTTACGGTATTCATCATGAATTAAAGTAAATGATCAATGATACACAATTACAATGATCACATTTCAAGAGACTAACACACATGCTCATATATTGGAACATCCATCGACACCCAAAACATTTAGTGTTTTTATTGACAGGTTATCCCTCATGATTTCCAATATTTGAGATCAATAAGTGTAAACATCATGGGAAAAAGTCTTAATGGTTTTGATCTTACAAAACTTGATAGTAAGACATCATTTTTGTCCCATAATATTGATGTATATAGACCATAAACCATATATTTAATACTGTTATCATTGTACTATGAGTTTCTCATTACAGAGGATAACTTTTATAAAATTTTAATATGAATTTTAATCTAAGTACATTACCATATATAGTGAATTTAGAAGTGATAATATTATTTTGTTAAGAAATATAAATATATATGTATATTAAATTGTATACCAAATATGGCAATAAAAAAATAAAAATTCAAGTTGGGTCTAAGGAATCCAATTTGACAATACTCCTACTTTCACTAGATCTAGCTTACTATGTTTTCATAAATTGTTATATATCACATAAGAAACATGATTATGTTGATATATGACTTTAGTTATTAGGGATGACACATTTTATTTATGGATACTCTTATAAATATGATTTTAACCCTTGAGTAAAATCCCTCAAGAGATGATATTTCTGAAGAATATACCTTTTTCCTATAATGAATCGACTCAGGTCAACTCAGCCAGTCACCCAAGATGGACCATCACATAGCTTGAGGTGAATTCCTAATCACCACAGTATTATGAAAGAATAAATCATAACCATCAATCTCTTAGGAATGGTTTTTTACAATAAACTCCTTTGAAACATCCATTAAATGATACAGCCCCACCAAAATCATTAGATTCAACATAATAAAATACAAAATCCCAACTACACAATAAAGAGAAGAATATACCATAATAAACAACATTACACAATAGAAGAAAAACATTCCATAACAAGATATATATTCACATGGTCTCTCAATTAAAATGTTCCAAACCCAAAATAAATGAAAAATTCCCAATAATACCAATACATACATCCCAATGGATACATGGTCCCAAAAATGACTTCACAAGATCCAATTCCATGAGACCATGTCTTTGCCACAAAATACCTGATGAAAACAATTAATAAGATCCTCCTAGGTACATGGTTACCTTTCCATTACCTGTTTCTAGTAAAACAAAATCTACATATGCCCAAAGGCACATGTAGGGCATGAGGCTCATAACCTAGTCGAATACCACTATGAATATTTTTAAAACTTTTACCCATAGAAACCAATAAACTATTTTGAAATAACATTTTTAAACTAAAAAACTTTGAACACATTACAATTTCAAAAAATACTTTTCAAAATACTTTTTTGGTTTTCCATTTCAAATAAAACATGTTTTCCAAAACCTTTCTCGACATGGCTTATAGTAACATGATATTTTCATACATAAATATTACATCTATTTAGATGAATATTTATTACATAACAATATGATATATGCTATAATAATAAAGTTTTAGAGTATTTGGAGACTATTTATACAATATTATTATTTTATGAAATATCTTTAAAATATACTCAAAATATCTTCCCTCATATTACTCTTTATAGGGATACCCTACTAGAAAATTTCTTTATAACCAGGGGAAAGGAAACATAAGAAAAGGGTGAGTTCAGATGCTCAGTAAGAGTAAAAATGGGAGATATCAATTGATGATCATATGAAAAAATAAGATAAGAATAAGGGTTTGAGATTATGACCATAACTTTAAAAAGTTCATACCTAATCTGAAAAAGATCATAAACATGAGTTATGTCATAAAACAGTAGCATTTCAAAATACATGAATCATAAGAATGATAAATTATCATAACTCAATCATGAACCATGAGTTCATGTCATAGATGTGTGTGTCACCATAATAAGTATATAAACTATTTCATATGTCAAGTTTAACTACCAAGACCATAATATCAAGAATAAATACCTTTTTCCTATAGTTCATCAAGCACATCGACTTGTTTCCCATAACGTATTAAGCACTTTGACTTGTTTCTCATAATAGATCAAGCACATCAACTTGTTTCCCATAACTATCTCATGATATATAATAATTTACCCAATGAATTATATATAGATATAGGTACCACCCATAACATAATTAAAACCATACATATGTGTTCCACATGATCATAAAACATTCATCATACCTGAACCCATGAAAATAAACGGGTTTTGTAAATACTTCATCATAACATAACCCATGGAAAAAGGTTTCGTAAACATTATTCATCATAATAATAATCCATTTAGAAAAAGAATATGTATGGTATACTTGTATCATAACTTCATAAAATAATAATTATAATCAAGGGTTTTTATCATTGATGAACAAAGATACCATTAAAAGATCATTAAAAGCTTCTTGAGAAAAATACCCTTTCAAATTTAACAATTAGTTTTCAAAATATAAATAATACACATGTAATAAAGAAACCATTTTAATTGAAAAATAACCTTGTAAAATTATAAATGAATCTTTAAATAATTTATTCTTCATGATGGAAGTAAATTTTGTTCATTTCATATAAGTTAAAAAAATTCCTTTCACATTTTTTGAAAAAGTCAAAAAGTACCTTGTTTGGAAAATGAAAATAAGATTACTTTTAATTTATTTTTGTAAAAACTAAAACAAGAGTAAAAATTTCTTTAAAAAACCATAGGATAATATTTAAATCATTATTAAAAACATTTTTTTAAGATAAGGATATGAAATAAAAATTATTTTATACCAAAGAGAGAATTAAAGACGTTTTTCCTTAAGAACACTCATTTGATATCATAAATAATTTAAGTGAGGAAAAATAAAGGAAAAAAATAATATCATGAAATAACCAAAGAATAATAAAATTAAATTTATTTATAAAAAAAGATCATTAAAATTTTTACAATGAAAATTCAAGTAAAAAAACCCCGATTAAAATAGGATTGAAAGATGAATCCCTTACCTCAAGTATCACATTTTTTTATTCACATTAAAAACTCATGTATAATAAATATGGATTTATTATAAATATATTAAATAAATATATTAATATATATTATACCATTTAAGATTTATTTATGACATATTATCACCCTTTTATTAATAATTTGTTATTAAAATCACTATTTTGAGTGATAACTATTTCATTTTCCAAGCATAGTTCAATGTGGCAACCCCAACCCTTATAATTTGATCATGATTAAATAATTTACAGAATTTTAATCAATTTATAAACATAATATATATTCATTATATGTATATTTATAATATTTCATAAAAATTAGTGAGATAAAAATGAATTACACCATTCATGGAGTTGGTAGGCCGTATGTATGCATAAACATTGTTACCATTGTTTGAATTATGGATTGAAAGAAAGTTAAATAATAATTAATTTATAAAGAATAATTATTATATAATATATATTCTTCAAATTCATCCTCATTACCATACAATTAAAATATAAATGAAAAAGGAATCACATCACTTTGTGGATGTGGTAGTCCACACGTACACATGAGTGACATTATCATTTCCCAAAGGATTGGATAGAAAGAATTTAAACATGATATTAGAATTAAAATGTATAATTATGTCATAAATATAATATATAAACATTATATGAATCATAATACCCATACATAAAATATTCTGATGAAAAATGAATTTTATCCCAATGTGGAGACGGTATACCATAAGTACGTATGAGTTATACTTTCACTTCTCATTTGACAAGAAAGAGGTTGTATAATGGTGTTTTCATAATCATAATAAAATTTAAGAATATTTATGATTCTGAAGTTATTATTTTATGTTAAATAACATAGATTTATAATAGGTAAATAAGATTAGAAAATAAAGTGATCGGTTAAGGTGATTACCTCTTCTTGGAAAGAACTCCTTTAGATATCCTATTAAAGACCCTAGATATGGTATTTTTAAAAGAAAAAAACCTATATAATTTGTATTGTAAATTTAATAAAATAATTTGTAAGAGTATGTTCAATATATAAGGCTTAATGGGATGTGAAGAATATAAATGAGATGTGCTCGTTTATAAGAGATGGGAGGGGAACTCATGGAATTTTTTAAATGATTAAAATACAATTAAGCCAATGTCAATCTAAATGGTTAAAAATGGAATATAAATATATATTTTATGGAATTTTAGACCATATATTATCTTAATTTTCATATTTTACAGTTTTAATGATTTTATGTGATTTAATAAAATATTATTCTCATAAAATACCATTATTGTCAATTTATACACTATTCAATTAATTTGACTAAAAAGAAATAAACAAAAAGTTTTAATTAGAATATAATATTATAAAACAACAATAATATGTTATATTCACATATAAAATTCATATCACACTTTAACCCACCAAAATAATATTTCTTTTCATATTTTTATAATCACATATTATATTTTTTTATTAATTGGAGAAATAATGCATCAGTGTTACATTAATATTTAAGGTCATTATATAATTACTAAAAATTATAAATAAATTTATATCATGAAAATAATTTCATTAATATAAAAATAGACATTTATATTCACTCATAACTTGTTTTTTCCTTATGTGTAAAAATAAGAGATATTTAAAACTAAGAGAGTGAGATTTTGTAACTTTATTTGACTTAAATATTATATAGTAAGTTTTCATGGATAAGTTTACATTAAAAAAAATTAGATTATATGTTGATAAGGGTGTAACTAAATTAATAAAATAATAATTAATATGAATAATTATGGCCTTATCACCTATTTTTTAACCTAGATTAGCCCGATTTTCCTTTTATTGAGGTGATAAATTTTACCATGATTTCTATTCATATTGACCAAAAATAAAAAGGGTCCTATATAAAAAATTTGAAACTAATGATTATAAATATATAATTAAACTAATCTAATTCAATAACTATAAATGGAATAAAATAATTCTAAAGTAAGTGCACAAAATATGACAAAAACTACTTTCTAGAAAAAAATACATTAAAATTGAATTTATTCTAATCCTAGGATTAGAAGAATATTTGTTGAATTGTTAAAACATTTGATTAATTAAATAATATATAAATTTAATTAATATCATTCACCAATAGGGACTAATTTAATTTATTTATATAAAATACATTGCGCTCATAAAAACAATTTTACATAAAAAAATCACTTTTATTTTCAAATATATTTTTTAATTCTAATATTTTGATATCTAATGAAGTAATTTATAAATGTGTAGACTATATATTTTTAATAATTTAGTTATAACTATTCATACCCCCCAACCCAATGTCTAGGAGATAACATACAATTAATATTTTTACATTGTTACGTGGTTCGTCTAAACTCAATGTTGTGTGTAATACAAGATATCAAATAAATAAAAATATTTATAGAGAAATATTTCATAAAAATAACAAGGTATTAAATTATATCAACATTAAATTAATTTCACCCTCAAAATTCATCACTTTGATACAAATAAATATTATATCACTAATTCATTATGTCCTTGGGTTTACAGGTAGCTTCTTAGATTTTTTGGTTTCTCTAGAGTACTTTAACTAGGAAGGTAGTCTTATTCCTTTTCACTTTATCTCTACGATATAATATTTCTAAAAATTTCTCCTCATAGTAAATATAATGCTCCATTTGTATGAACTTTGAGTTTAGTTCATGTGAATGATCAAGTATATACTTTGTCAATAGAGATACATGGAACACATTATGAATCTTGAGAGAGGTTTGGTGGAAGTGAAAAGAGATAAGATACCATCCCTACTCGATCAAGAATATAAAAGGGGAAAATATACCTAGGTATAAATTTCCATTTATTCTGAAATATCATAACCTTATTCCATATATAAATTTATAGAAAAATATTCTCACCAAATTTAAATTCTAAACCACATTGATGATTGTCAGCATAACTCGTCTGTCAACTTTGAGCTTCCTTGATGTACTGTTGAGTAATTCTATCTTTATTTTACATTTAATAAGCTATCTCAAGTACCAATTGCTTTATTCCTCCAACTTTATACTATAACATTGGATTTATACACTTATTTCCATAGAGGGATTCATAAAGAGCCATTTAAATTCTTGAGTTAAAGCTATTGTCGTAAGAAAACTAGACTAGAGGAAGGTGTTGATCCCAAACACATTTGAAATCCATAGAATATGATCTCATTATACTCTAGAGTTTGAATGATTCTATTAGACTTCCCATCTATCTAAGGATGATATATTGTATTGAAACTCAACTATGTATCCAAATCCTACTGAAGGATTCTCTATAACTTCAAGTTAAACCTTGGATCCTGATCAGATACGATGGAAAGTGGTACTCCATGAAATATTAACACTTCCTTAATATATATTCTATAAAGATTATAAAGAGAGAAATATTCTCTGATATAAATTAAGTGTTCTAAATTTATAAGGTTCTCTACTATAACCCATATAACATTATGGACTTTAGATGTTTTGGGGAGTCTAAAAACAAAATCTAGGGTGATGTTTTTCCATTTCCATTGAGGTATGGTTAATAATTATAACATCTCCTTAGACTTCTCTCTCTCATACTTAACTTTCATACAAACTAAGAATTGAGAAACATATTTTGAAATATCTCTTTTCATGCCATCCCACTAAAAATACACTTTTAGGTATCTATACATCCTTTTACTTCTAGGATGAATAGATAATGATGAACTATGAGCCTCATCCAACATATCCTTATTTAAATATGGTATGGGTGGGACACATACATGGTTCCGAAACCTTATCATTACCTCATAATAAAGTTCGAACTCAGAAAAATTTCTCACCTTGTTTTTCAACTCCATATATTCCTTTTGTGCTACATTAATCCTCACATGGATAGATGGTTGAACATTCTTTTGAAAAATTTAATATTTCTACCAATCATTCAAGATTCCTATATCCATCTGTTTAAAATCAAAAATATATTAATCTTTTGTGATCCTCATCATAGATAGTCTTGTAGGGTCTTTTCAACTCAAATCAACTAAAACCTTGTTCTCCTTACCATGGTGGTAATATATTGAGTATTAATTATCTTAAATCAGCTCCAACCATCTTATATAGAACATATTCATATCTTTATAAGTAAATATATAATTTAAAATTTTATGATCAGTATATATATCACACCTCTCCACATAGATATAATTACTCTTTATATTTAATGAAAAAATCACCACAGCTATCTAAAATTCTTGAGTTGGGTAATTTTTCTCAAGAACCTTCAATTGGCCTGAGGCAGAATCTATCACCGTATCATTTTTCATGAGAAAACATTTTAGTAACTTCTTTTATACATCAATATAGATCAAAAACATCTCTCCACTACAGCGTAATGTGAGAAGATGTGCACTGATCAAACTTCTTTTCAAATATTTTAAATTCTCTTCAAATTATTCTATCAATATTAACTTAACTTCTTTCTAATCCAAATTTGTGAGTGGATTACAAAATCATGATAAATCTCTCACCAAATTTTGATAATATCCTTCCAACCCAGGAAAATTATATATTTTTGTTACCATGGTTGGTATGGGTGATTTCTTAATAACATTTTACTTTAAATGATTTACTGATATACACTCATAGACTCACTTGATATTATATTACCCAATAATTAAACTTTCAAAATCTGAAATTCACACTTGGTAAATTTTTTATAAAGATTATTTTTCCTCGATATCTTCAGCATAATCCCTAAATTATATTCATGATCTTTATTTCTCTTTTAATACACAATAATATCATATATAAATACTACCAAAAACTGATCAAGGTATTCCCTAAATACTCTATTAATTAAATACATAAATATAAAGGTGGGAATTAGTAAAAAAAAGTCATCACTATGAATTCACTGTGTCTATACCTTGTATGAAATTCCACCTTGGGTATATATTCTTTCTTGAAACTCAATTGATTATATCTATAATGAAGGTGAATCTTGAAAATTATTGAGCTTCATGTAGTTTATAAAATAATTCATCAATATAGGGGAGAGGATACTTGTTCTTGATTGTGATTTTTTTTAATCTCCTGATAATCAATGAAAGGTTGAATTGACCCATCTTCCTTCTTAAAAAATTAAATAGGTTCACCCAAAGATGATTCACTAGATAATATTAATCCACTTTAAAAAATCTCCAAGATTTTATTCTTAAATTCATGTAACTAAATTGGGTCCATTCTATAAGGATTATTTGAAATAGTCATAGCACTAGGCATGAGGTCTATTGAAAAATAAACTTCACAATTTGGTGGAATACTCATAAATTCTTCTATAAAGATATAAAAATCCTCTATAATAATTTTATCCTTAATGTTGAGTTTATCCCCAAAAATCTAAGATAGATAACATTCATGTATAGGAATTAATACCCATAAGATGGAATCGATTTCTATTGGATTTTCAAATTCCTTCTCGCATAGATAAATGATCATAGATTCATTTGAAATATGAAATTTAAATTCCTTTACTTGGGAATTTATATGGGCTCCATATAGAGAAAACCAATCCATTCCAAGAATCACATTAAATTTAACTAAAGAGAGAATCACAAGAATTACAGGAATCACATCCCCAAAAAATTGAATCAGAGAGGAACTATATACTTGAGATGAGAGCGTTGTGCCCTTATTATTGTTCACATCTAACTCAACATCTAATCATTAAGGTGAAAGGTGATACCCTTATAAAATTATTTATAAAAAAATAGTTAGTGGATCTAGAATCAAATAAGACATTAGCTATTCTAGAGTAGATGATAAGTGTAGCTTTCACCATATCATTATCATAACCCACTTCGGTAGTTGTGATCACAAGATATTTCCCTTTGTATTTAGCCTTAAGATTTTGTTGATGATTATCCTCAAAAACATTTATATTTATTCATTGGTTGGTATAATGCCCATACTACTTTCATTTGAAGCATTGGAGCATAGGTGGTGCATTTTTTGGCATATTCTTTTCTTTAATTGCATTGAAATTCCTATTAATTTCTTTCCATCATTCATGGGATTTATAACCTTCCTTTATATATTTAAAGAACCTACCATTTCCATTCAAACACTTCAATTGATGTTTCTTCCCACATTTCTTGCATGTAGATGGATATAATTTCTTTACACCATTATTTAAGTTTTCAGGAGACTCGATCATTCTTTTCTTATCCAAACCATGGGAATGGTGGGAATATCTAATTTCCATTTATAATTAGAGTTCACATCGAATGATTTATTCATAGATACTAAAGTATCTTATAGATAATTCCTTTTGGAGACTTGGTTTTAAGACACCAAAGAATTGATCAATTTTACTTTTAGGGGTGATAATTGAACTTAAGCTATACCTCAAAAGACTTATAAAATTTTACTCATGTGTACAAATGGATTCATAATCCCCTTTCTTCAGCTCAAGAAATTCCTTCTCTATATTTTTACATAGAATACAAAGAAAGTAATTACTGAATAATAACCCCATAAACTCATACCATTATATATATTAAATTTCATTATCTTACTTAATATTCTTGATAAGATTCTACCATTGGTCAAATTCACCTTCTAGATGATAAATAGATAGGAAAACCTTCTCATGTCCCAATAATTGATGAGAAAAAAATATTTTCTCAATAGTATTGATCCATCGCTCTGCCACTAGTGGATCAGAAGATCCACTAAAATAAGGTGGATGTTACATCGTGAAATATTCAAAATCATGTTGTTCCCTCCTTTTATCATTTGAAAACTCGACATGATTTATATCCCAAGAAAATTACATGATCATAGTATAAATATTCTACATTCCATATCCTATAACATTTGGTTTCTTAGGTGAAAAATCATTTCATTATCCATCACAATAAGTATTAACACTATTCCTTCAAGTTCCATACATTTAATAAAAATAAAAATTGTAGTGTTAGAAACAATATTCAAAGAGTAAAACCACATAATTCTGAAAAATAATTTATATAATTTCTAAATCACGACACCTTCTTATATTAAACCATAGGTTTTACCTAGGTCATTCATGATCGTTACAAAAACTTTAGGATTTTATCCTATAATTATACCTATCCCTAGGGTTTTCATATAAGTTTTCTAATCCAAATATATAAATATTGACTAAACCCTACTTTGATACCATATATAGTGAACCTATATTTTTTTCATACATAAAGATTACATCTATTTTGATGAATATTCAATATATAACAATACGATCCCTGATAGAATTGTAAAAATTTAGATTCCTTGAAGAATAGATATGAAATATTCTTATTTTATGAAATATATTCAATATGTACCATAAATATCTTCCCTTATAGCACTCTTCATAGGCATACCATACTGAAAAATTTCTTCATAACCTGGGGAAAGGAAACATTAGAAAAAGGTGATCTCATATGCTCAATAAAGGTAAACATGGTATATATCAATTACTGATCATATGAAATCATAAGATAATCATAAGGTAATGATATAATGACCATAACTTACAAAGTTCATACCCAATATGACAAATATCATAAACATGAGTATTGGTATAAAACATTTGCATTTAAAAAGACATGAATCATAAGAATGAGAACTCATTAAAACTCAATCATGAACCATGAATTGATGTCATAAATATGAGTGGAACCATAATAAGTATATAAATAATTTCAAATGTCATGTTTAACTACCAATACCATTATATCAGGCATCAAAATTTGTTTCCCATAGTGGATCAAGCACATCAACTTCTTTTCCATTACTAATCAAGCACTTTGACTTGTTTCCAATAACATATCAAGAAAATCAACATGTTTCCCATAATTATCTCATGAGATAAAATACTTTACCCAATTAATTTAAGGGATATATAGGTCCCAAAAATCAAATAATAAAACCCATACATATGTATTCCATAGGATCATAAAACATTCATCATATCAAAACCCATGAAAATAAATGGGTTTTATAAACACTTCATCATAGAATAACCCATGGAAACATGTTTCATAAATTCTTTTTATAATAATCATAATACATATATAGAAATAATAAGGATGGTATCCTTGGATATTAACCCTAGTAAATCATATGTATTATAAAGTGTTGTTATCATTGATGAAAAGAGATACCATTAAAATTTCATTAAAACCTTCTTGAGGGGAACACCCTTTCAAAGTTAAAAATCAATTTTAAAAATCTAAAAATTATGCACATAATGAAGAAACTATTTTATTTAACAAGAACCTTATATAATTTTAAATTAATCTTCAAATAATTGAGGTTACCTGAAGGCGATAAATTATTTTCATGTTGTATAAGTTAAAAAACATCTCAGTCACATTTTTTTGTAAAAAGTCAAAAAAGTACCATAAAATGACAAGAAGATTTCTTGTAATTTCTTTTTGTAAAAAATAAAAAAGGGTAAAAATATCTTTAAAAGTCATATCATGATCTTTAAATAATTCTTGAAAACATTTTTAGAAAATATGGATATGAAAGAAAAGGGATTTTAGACCAAAGAGAGAATTACATTCGATTTTCCTTAAAAACACTCTTTTGATATCATAAATCATTAAATTGAGGAAAAATAAAGGGAAATACATAAAAAAATAAATAGAGAGTATTAAAGTTAAATTAATTCATTGGATAAGTATCATATAATTTTCTCAATGGAAATTCAGGTATAAACTATCCCGATTAAAATAAAATTGAATCATAAATACCTTACCTCAAATCTCACCTTTCCTCATTCACATTAAAACTTCTTATATAATAAATATGGATTAATTATAAATGTATTTCATAACCATGTTCATATATTTCATACCATGTATGATTTATTTATGACATTTTATCACCCATTTATTAATAATTTTTTTATTAAAATCACTATTCAGGGTGATAACTACTATGTTTTCCAAGCCTGTTTCAGTTCGATAATCCCAATCCTTATAATTTTATATTGTTTTCATAATTTAAAGAATTTGAATTTTTGTTATAACAACATATATATTAATTATATACAAATTTATAATCATTCATAAAAAGTAGAGATAGAAAAATAAATTACACCGTTTATGGAGCCGGTAAGCCGTACACATGTAGGAAAGTTATTTCAATTATTTTAATAATAGAATGAAAAAAGGTAAATAATAATTCTAGTGTCTCTAATTTTCCATTTATTATTTTTGGATACTATAAGGATTGTTTTTGACACCATCTACTGAGACACCTTGTGATTACAAGGCCTTTTGTGCCCAAAATAAATGTTTGAAATATATTAAATATATTAAATGCATGCATGAAAGGTTTTCCTGAAAGGGTAGAATAAATCCTGAACAGGGGGACCAAATCATAAATATGAATTAATCATTTAGTTTAGAACATGGGTTTATTTATTTATTTTTCTAGTGGATCAACCTAGATTCTATTTTAAATACACTATTATGGGAAAATTACAGTGTTATCCACATAACCCTACAATTTTTATAGAGTTTTGGAGATCTATTGGAGGATATTCCATGGGTAAACAATAACTAGATTGAAGATCGACGATCGCTATGCAACAGAATCATATGATATTGTCAATGACAACAACCCAAATTCATTCATCATCATCGATCAATCCAAATCAAGGTAGGATGTTTGTTTTAATTGGATTATTTCCCTGTTATTTATTTTTATGATGAATGTAAATAAATCGACCAACAGATTGATTCATGGATCAGTCGTATTATGGGATGGGTTTATCTACAATGATTTATTAAGAGATTTTTTTATTATTGGTTATTAATTCTTCATTCTAATAGCAAAAAATCGAGGCCAACCGAACACAGCTTAGGATTGTCCCTATTTGTGTGTTTTTTGTATTTTTTCCACCGTTCATGCACATTAATCATCGGTGCTTCATTTGACCAGTGGTTTGACCCAAATACCAAGGAATCAAATGTTGCAAAACTATTTCTTAGCATGATGATTCAATATCATATATCTGAGCTTGGTATGATGTGGGGATTGTGTGATGACAGAAGACACAATGGATTGAACAGATTTGGGGATACTCAATTTTGCGTTCTTTAGTGAATGATAATGGATAATGTGTGATGGAATTTTACAAATGGATTCGAAGGTCAGAATATGTTGTTCGATGATGCCAAGGTTTGACTGATGGTATTACTTGGTTTCTGACAAGGGACATGATCAGATCAATGGTCACAGGAGCAGAAAATAACGCACAAACTAGATTTGGAAATTTAGAAAATTCCATGTCACACAATATTTATTTTAGGTTTACACACTATGCGGGAGCCCTAGTGCGGTACTTGGGTTTCCATAGTGAACATAAATATCACACAACATGTGACTCCATCACACAATGTGTGACTCAACCTAGATTCCCAAAATCACCTTTGAGTGTACATAAACATGGTTAGTAGTACATGGGAACAAACATGCCATGTACTCCGACATAGACATGCCCATCCCAAGAATACATGATCAGATCCATGTACTTCGACATGGTTATAAGTACATGTTGTCATACACACCATTTAATTTTACACAAAAATGGGCACGAGCTATGATACACGGGTGGGACCCCTTGCCAAATGGGAACACCATGTACTACTAGTACAGACTCCATAATCCTTCAAAGAAGAATTATAGCCCCTATCCTCTATATATTGTACAAATGTTTTTAGGGTTCATTCCCTATATCCATTCCCTAAGGATTATTATGGAATAATATCCTATATAAGGGGTAGTGATCCCTTCAGTAGGAATTCTTGTATAGAGTTTTTGAAATCCTCATCTGAGGCCTAGATTGAGATCCTATATCATCTTTTTTCACTAGGTGGAGTTCTTGGTATCGTCATGACCAACACTATACAAGCATCGATCATCTACTTATCGGGTTATTCTAGATTTAGTTGTTACTATACCTCATGGACTTGAGTGCTATCCTCATTCATATATCATATCTCTTAAAACTTCTATCATGTACTTACAATGATGAGAACCAATGAGAAAGACCTCTCAGATGGGCATCATTAGTATTATCTGACTCATGGAGTGTGTTATCCTAGATGATTTCTATAGAGAACTTTCAAGAAGGATCCATAGAATGAAATTACTATTATGAATTTACCTTGATACTGTTACTATTTTTTGAGTATTTCTAGAATTTATTGTTATATGTGTTTTTGACATATACCTGTGTAGAGATGACTGTTATTCTTATTGTTATATTATTAGTGTTTTTGGGGAGTCCTACTGGATATTGTTATATTAACACCTACATGGGGTTTTCCCACACGTGTCATGTATTATGAAAATGATCGACCCTTTTATGAATTCATAGAGGAACCAGGACCAGGTGGAGTTTAGCGAGATAGACTGATCGAGATGTTTTCTAGTGTTTATATTTACAATGTATCCTTATATACTTTTAGGTTGGACTTGTTTTTAGACTCATTGTGGTGTGATTGTATTTGGACCTGTTTACATTATAGTACTTATTGTTGTACTCTAGTTGTGGGATTTATATGTATTAATGTATGGTTTATCAGTTTCTCTATATGTCATCGTTTTATAGTCTTGGAGATGTGTGTGTGTGTGTGTACATGTATTTTAGGATAAGGCCCCCCATGTTAGTGATATGCCGAATCTGTGGTAGTCTCTAGCCCTGACCTATTGGAGATGGGCTTGGGGAGTTATCACATGGGTCTCATTGGGATGGGTTGTTATAGAATGGTATTAGAGAAGTTAGTTCTACATTAGGACCAGGGTATATAAGATTGGTTTGGGGAAGCAATGTAAAGTGTTTTGTGTTTGGATTTAAGGCCAGGGATTCCAGAGTTAGTGTGGCATCTAACATATCAATACACCAGGACTCTGATCACATGCCTTTTGAATCGATACATGAGAACATTGGTTTCAGTTAAAACAATGGTACATGTATCATATAGAAATGGTTTGTGGTTTTGATTTCCTTTTTGAGCCATCTCTCTAGATATAATCATTGACTATGGCACATCTTGTTTATTTTAGGATAACTCTACAACATATGCCAACTAGGATTCAGTATAAAGATCATAAGGATAATTCCCTCAATGAAGATCTATCAATATAGGGGACTGTTCTCTATATTCTACCTCCAGGTGGTGCACCACCTATACCACCACCTATTGAGCATCAGATGGTACTCGCAATGCCATCAGATGAGGTGTGCAAACTGATAGTGCTTCACAAGTTTCAATAATATGGACCCCCTAGATTCATAGGTGAGCCTAATCTTTGGGAGGATGAGGACTAGATTGAGGCGGTGAAAAAAGTTTTCCATCTCATCAGGACACCAACAAAATAGATGGCGGTGGAAGCGAGCCTTCTCCATGGATCTACAGGACAATGGTGTGGTTTAGTAACCCAATTGTATGAAGAAGTGAATCTATCATGGTTATATTTTTAGATCCTTTTAAAATAGGAGTTATCTACAGTTATATTGAGGGTTGTATGCATTCAAGAGATTATACTAATTCAACAGGGAATTACCATAGTAGATGAGTATTCTTTGAGTTTCACGAACCTCTCCTGGTACTCGATGGATATGGTTTGTGATTTGTTCCTCTGAGCTTAGACATTTGATCGAGGACTATATGGAGACATCTGAGCCAACATTATACCTCTATGAATTCATACTTATGTTGGGGTGCTATATAATACCTTACTGGTTAAGAGTTTCCTAGATGAGAAGATGCAAATAGTTGTTGTAGTTAGTGGGAGCTTAAGAGAAGAGACTTTTAAAGCAAGGATTTGACATTAGTATCAGGAACCTAGTCATGTGAGATGATTCAAGAGATGGTCCCAGGATAGAGGTTTTATGGTTTAGGGATCATAGGATGGGTTTAGTAAGCCTAGAGAGAGGTTATTCTAATCTTATGATGAGAGGGGACATCTTGCATGATATTGTTCAACCCATCATATGGTTGATAAAGATATAGTGGATGGGACACCTAAGAAGAGGTTGAAAAAAGATTAGAAAGGTTTATAGAGTGGTATACAAGGAATAGGATCTGTAAGAGTAGCTGGAGGTGGTATATACTTCAACTGGTTACCAATACCACCCACCATGTGGTTCGTGCCAGGCTCAGGGAGCTGGGGGACAGGGGAGGAGGAAGCTGTAGGTGGTTAAGGCATATGACCTAGAGGATCAAAGGATGACACAATGTACGATTTTTTTCTTTTATACCTTAGTTTCAGTACTAATAGAGATAGGTTCTAGTCATTCCTTTATTTCCATATATCCAGTTCGAGACTTAGAGATTCTAGTTGAGCCCTTAGCTTTACCCTTACAATTTGAGGCTCCTATTGGAGACGACTTAGTGATCACACACATGTGCTGAAAGTGTGACCTGACTCTTGGAGTTTATAGTTTCTATTGGGATCTATTTTTATCAGTGATGAGGCCTTATGACTTCATTTTAGGTAGGAATCGTTATCTACAGTCCATTCTCATGTAGTCTGTTTTAGGCAGAGGATACGGTATGTCCATAGAGATGGGACAAGAATTTCATTTTTGGTGAAAAGGAAACCTACGTAAAATAGGATGGACTCATGCATAAGAGGGTTTATCTTATTACTCATAATTTTTCTAGAATGACCCTTGGTGTAGTGAATGTTATGAGTTTTCAGTTCCATGTAGTGGTAGAAGAGTATGAAGATGTATTTCCTAAGGATGTTTCAAGTTTACCTCCCCACTAAGAGATGGAATTATGAATTGATCTACACCTCAGAACGGCTTTGGTATCTAAACTAGTATATCAGATGGAACCCATAGATCTTCACATGCTGAAGGTGTAGTTGAAGGAATTTTAGAGGAAGGGATTTGTTAGACCCGATGTTTCGCCCTGGGCATCCCCAGTGTTGTTTTCCAAGGAGGAAAAGAGCTTGAGGTTTTGTTTTGGATACCATCTCCTAAAATAGGTGGCTGTAATGAACAAGTCCCCACTACTGAGGATCTATGAACTATATGATTAGTTGATAGTGGCATAATGGTTCTTGAAGGTTGAACTCAGATCAGGCTATCACCATTTGTGGGTACAAGATAATGATATACCGAAGATGACATTCATATTTTTATATAGTCAATATCAGTACTTGGTGACTCCATATAGAATGAAAAATTCCCCAAAAATGTTCATGGGACTCATGGACTTGTTCTTTCATCCTTTCTTAGACCGATTTTTTGTGTTCTTTTTGATGACATCCTTGTGTACTTGGCGTCTGAGGAGGAGCACACAAGACACATGAAGATGGTTTTGGACATACTCATAGAGAACTAGATTTATGGAAATCTCTTGAAGTTTAAGTATTGGATTCTTGAGGTCCACTTTATGGGATATTTTATCTCAGTAGATAGTGTGGCAGTGGACTTGGTGAATTTTGAGACAGTGTTAACTTGGGAGCCTCCCAAGAGAATGATGGAGGTGTGGATATTCCTTGGGTTGGAAGCATAATATCATAGATTCATTCATAACTTCTCCAAGATATCATCTCCTTTGGTATATTTTAATCATAATTTTAATCCTTTTGTGTGGATAGAGAGGTTCCAATAGGCTTTCCAAGAGTTGTGACAGAGATTGAGAAGTGCTACCATCTTGAGATTTCTAGTGGAGGGTATCGAATACGTAGTGTTATACGATGCATCAGGAACTGGGATTGGTTGTGTGATTATTAAAAGTAAATAGGTTATTTCCTATGGTTCATGACAATTAATACCATATAAGAAAAATTACATGACACATGATCTTGAGTTAGAAGTGGTAGTCTTCATGCGGAAGATTTGGAAACACTACCTGATGAGAGAGTAGTTTATCATCTATTCGGACCCAAAAAGTCTCAAGTATATCTTTTATCATAAGGATTTAAACATGATATAGAGTTTATGTATAGATTACCTCTATGATTATGAATTTAATATTGTATATACTCCTGGGAAATGGAACATGGTAGCAAACACTCTCAACAAGTGATCTTGCTTACAGTTACTGAGAAAGTCATCAGAGTAGTTGCCCTCATTGTAGTTATACTTTATGGATGGGGATGGAGTATATTACCTAAATTTTATGGTTGTTACCCCTCATATTTTATAGTGGTTTAGGAAGGAAAAACTTGGGGATACCGATTGTGAGACCCAACATACTCAGATATCCACTGAACATGCTTCTGATGGATTTTCTAAAAGTGTGGAGCATGTTTTTCTTTTCAGCGGATGCATGATGGTACCAGTGACATTGTGGGAGGAGTTTATGGGAGAGATTAATCCATATCTTTTTGTGGTACATATATTTTTTTAAAATATATAAAAAAAATATTCAATGTCAGTTTTGGTGTCCAGGGATGAAAAAGGGAGTTATAGATTTTGTCTCTCGATGTCTTACTTGTTGGTAATTAAATACTGAGAACCAAGTTACATCAGGTTTATATATACCCCTTGAGGTGATAGAGTTGATGTGGGATGGGATATCCAAGTACTTCATGATGGGGTTACCATGTATGTTCATGGGACACGATGACATCTTGGTGATCGTAAACCCAGTCACCAATTCGTACCACTTCCTAACTATTATGGAGTAGAGTTTAGTAGAGATATTGGGATTCTTCTGCATGAAATAGATAATATGAATCCATGTATTTTCCTCAATTATTATTTATGACTATGATTATGAATTCATATATCTATTATGGAAGGAATTATGGGAGGATTTTGGGAATCAATTGTGTTTGAGTATGACTTTTCACCTCCAGAATGACGACCAGACTAAACGGAACATTCAAGTTTCAGAGGAAATGTTGCGAGCTTACATGTTATAATTTGTCTAAAGTTTGGAGGATCACCTACCACTGGTTTAGTTTTTGTACAAAAATAGTTAACATTCCACCATCGGTATGAAACCATTCAAGTCCATTTATGGGTGACTTTGTAGGTCACCCCTATGCTAGACTAACCTAGGAGAGTCATAACTTATAGGCCTAGAGTTGGTGCAAGCCACTACAGTGAAGGTGTAGATCATCCAGGAGCAGATGAGGTCTACACATATTCATTAAAAATCCTATATTGATCAATAATGGAGGCCTTTGGAGTTTTAGGAGGGAGACCATGTGTTCCTACAGGTTTCACATCAATATATATTTTGGATATTTTTTTGGGACAGAAAGCTATCTTCAAGATTCATTGGACCTTTCCAGCTACTACGTAGGGTTAGAGAGGTGGTGGTGTAACACTTATCTTTATCCATATAATTAGACCTGGTACATAATTTCTTCCATGTGTTGCATCTGATGAGGTACATGCATGATTTCTTGCATGTTATCGACCGGGGTGAGATGGGCATTGAGGATGGATCTACCTTCACTGAGTACCTAGTATGATATAGGATTATCAGGAGAGGATACTTCATGGGTGATTGATTCCTTTAGTGCATTTACAGTGGTAGCATGGGAATCCTTAAAAGATCACTTGGGTGTGGGATACCCATATGTGAGATTAGTACCCACATATTTTTGTATGGACACATGTTTTAGATTTTCAGAATGTAAATCCCCAGTTTGGCGAGAATGTAGTTAATCACATTTTCCATGTATTGCTTTTTGATATTGTATGAATTATTTTTGAGGCCAGGCATTGATATGGAGTGTGATTCCAAGGCCTACATTCTTAGAATAAATGTTTGAAATATATTAAATATATTAAATTAACATGCACAAAATTTTACTAAACAAGTGGAATAACTCCTGAATGGGTCCCATATTAGAAATTTCAGGGCATCACTGAGTTCAGAATGCAATATTTACCTTAGGTGAAACCTAAACATTGTTGATGCATTGTGTTTTTGAAAAATCCATCGCGGGTGTAAAAAAAATAAAAAAAATAAATTTATTTTGTTTATTAGTGAAGTGACCTGGATTCTCCTTTAAATACACTATTATTGAAAAATTATAGGTTTATCCTCATAACCCTACAATTTTGAGAGAGTGTTGGAGTGATTTTGGAGGAGATTCCATGAGATAATGACAACTTAATTGAAGATCAATGATTGATGTGAAACAGAATCAAAGTATATCACCAACGACAATGACACAGATTCATTATTCATCATTGATTAATCCATATCTAGGTTGGATGTTTTTTTATTGTATTACTTCCTCGTTATTTATTGTTTTGATGAATGTGAATAAATCAACCAAAAAATGATTTTTGGATTGGTCCTACTATGAGATGGGTTTATCTAGTAGGATTTATTAGGATATTATTTTATTTATTATTTGTTATTCATTCATAATTCTGATGGAAATAAATTGAGGAAAATTGAACATGGTCAATTTCTGTTCCTCTTTGCGTGTTTTCTAGATTTCTCCCACCGTTCTTATGCATTCATAATTGATGTTTTGTTTCACCAGTGTTTCAACCTAAATACTGATAAATTTAATGTTTCATACCTATTTATTGGCATAAAGATTCGATATCATAGATTTGAGCTCGGTATGATGTGGGGATTGTGTGTTGATATAAGTGGTATTGGATCATATGGATTTAGAGATACCTAATTTCATTTTCTTTCGTATGAGATGATGGATGGAATGCAAGGGAATTTTCTGAATTGATTTGAAGGATAAAATTTGATGTTCGATGGCGACAAGGCTTAGACAATGGTATTACTTAGTTTTTAGAAAGGGGTGTGGTAATATTGATGGATAGATGAGTGGCAGAAATGTGTTAACCATATCTAGAAATATGGAAAATTCCTTATTACATGACATGTATTTTAGGTTGACACGCTGTGTGAGAACCCAGGTGTGTCTCTACGGTTTCTAAGGTGAAGTTAAATATTACAAGACATGTGAATTCATCACACAACATGTGAATTGACCAGGAATCTTGGTGTGTACCTCATAGTGTTAATGTACATGACTATAAGTACATGGTAGAAGAAACATCGTCTATGTGACATCCCAAACCCGGATGCCACATAGAGGTGCCCTGAGCCCGGTTTTCCACATGCCCTCAAGCGCATCTCCCCAAATTCTAGAGGCTACTGACTACCAGTGAGGGCCTATGATGTGTCCATGAGAAGACTATACCCTCATTACCAGAGTGTAGAAAAATTGATCAATAAGAAACATAGTTAAATACCATAAGAAATATAAGTAAACAGATGACACAACAGAAGTAGACTGAATATATAATTAATTGAAAAAATGGCATAATCATACAAAATATGATGATGATATGTCATGTATCTAATAAAAATGGAAACCATGGATACCAAAAGTAGAAAATACATGCTGTATAAAAGCAGAAAAAGGAATTAAAAATCTATCCCCAACATCTTGAGCTCCATCTCGGTCATATGCTACTAGATACATCCTAAATAAGCAAGAAATCAAGTGTGTAAATCATTATGAATCTCTTTATCAACACTTGCATACTTTTAGTCCTCATAGGTACCAATGTCACCTAGAAAGGGTGTGAGATAAATCTTAGTAGGCCACCACCAATAGTGTCTATAACATCTTGTCTGTTTAATATAAACCGAAATAATGTGAAAGCATACATATATAAAAGTAAAGTAGTACAGTAACGTAAATACCCAAGTACTTGCTTCATCCCTCGACTAATTTTAGAACATGTAACTAGTTACTTAATTAATTATGTTTTGGTTTATAAATTTAAGTGACATGATTCATATCTAGCACTAATATCACATCGTGATAATAATAGTAAAGGTTCCAATATGTAACAAGGAAAACCATCTTGATATTAATAATAAATATATTCCAAGGTAATAACTAAGGAAACATTGACCTCAAGGGTATCCAACTCAGTATTAACTGCATCCTTGATTAGGAGTAATAGTGTAATCCAAGGAACATCGTCCATGGAATTCCATAATAGTGATTACCTAACTGAGTCTAAGGAAAACATCCACGGTAAAATGGGATAAGCTATGGCTAGGACCAAGGATGTAACCAAGGAACCTCATGTCTGTAGAAGCCATGTTTCATCCAAGAAGTGTATCTAAGTAATCCTATAATAGTAAAGGATGGATCCTATGATGTCATAACAGGAATCCACTAATAGATGGGGATCAGGTTCCAAGGTGGGTCTCAACCAAGGAAACCAATATCCTTGAATCGGAATGACATCCACGAATTATCAAGAAATTACCTTGGGAATCTGAAAGCTAAATTGAGTTTGAACACTCCTATAGATATATAAAGGTCCAAATATAATTATTCACATCACCTTATATTAATTTAATTAATTAATCTAAGTATTGATCATGTCATTTAATGAATTCATTTGGTTCAATCCTTTCCTTTCATTCGTGTGACAAGACCAAGGGGCATGCAACCATTTAATTCATTTCATATAATTCATAGTAAATTAATGAGGTTAACTAAAAAATCATTCCATAAACTTGGAAAGGTATGCTACTTATGTTCAACCAAATTATCCAATTTACATTTAACAATACCAAGTAATATATGTACAACATACTTTTCATTTCAATTTAACAGTGATTAATCAAGTTGAAGCACTTAAATTAGGCGGTTAAAGTGAGAATAAAACATGGTAATAACCATTAATAAATTTTATAGCCACTTAATATGGAAAATCTTACCATTATAATGGTCAAGTTCAAGAAAACTCGAACGGTGGCACAAACACTCATATCAAAGCTCGAAAAGGAAAACTGTGGAAAATACCCTACATGGGGTAATCAACATTGTGGACATAACCACCAATAGAGAATAGCATTTATGGAATGGGCCTAAGAAAACAGTTCTAATGACGACAATCAATTCATATTAATTAAACAAATGACACCTGATGAAATCTATGTGCCCACAGAGGAATTTATAAAATGATGAATCATGAGGAGTGAGTTATAGTCCACCTACCACATACTCGTACGACTCTCTTCATCTAGAATCAGCATCTGGTTTGACCTATATTTGAATAGATCTAAAGAATGGATCAATGCCCTGAAATTAGGTCATATGATCTTGTATATAAATAGCATCATCAATAGAAATAAGAATGATTAAAGATTAAAATTCAATTGAGATCTTACCGATAAAGATCCAACGAGATGAACAGAAATAGAATCAGACTCCACATGGGTGATTGAGATCAATTCTTATTTTAGACTTTAAAAGGCTAAAAATGGATTAAATATCCACTTATTTTCACTAGAAAAATTAAAGAAAGGAAGGATTAGGTTAAAAATAATTTTAATGGAAAAACATCAATTTCACCCAAATTTGGCCTTCACACATTTTGTCCGCACAGTTTGAAAAACTTTGTGCCAACCATGAAAGGTATAATATAAGAAAGGGGAAACCACACGTTTAGGCTGCATGGTTAGGGAAATCGTGCACCAACTATGAAAAACCCCCCTATAATTTTTCTGCAGTTTTTGGAATGGTCGTGTGCCCCAAATTGCATGGTTTGGGAAAATGGTTAACCCACATATTTCTTATTGTCCAACCTTTCACGGTTTAATATCATTGTGTTTCCTACCTTGCATGGTTTAAAAAAACCATGCAACATTCCTTTTTTACCAAAAAAGTCAGGTTCTGGGATCCAAACAATCCTCGAACACCCCTGAGACCTTCACGAACCCATTAAACATCCATATTGGGTACATAAAAGAAATATAGACCAAAATTTCAAGGATCCATACCTGATTCAAAATCTAGGTTATTACAATATTACCCCCCTTAAAGGAACTTTACCCCAAGTTCACCGTCCAAGGGAGGAGAAACATTTTTTGGGAACAAATCTAGCCACTGGTCACATAGGATGGCTTCCCTCTCCCAAGTCTCACCCTATACACAGAAAATCTTCCATAACAAACATACTAGAGGGACAAACTAGACTTTTAGAGCCTTTAGTCTCTAGTAAATGATGTGTATAGGATACTACTCAAAGGAAGAATAGACATCTAACTCAACTTCCCTAGGATCAAAAGTATGAGATAGGTCGGCATGATAATAGTGAAGCTATGAAACATGGAAGACATAATGCATGGTACGATACCTCTAAGGTAATAATAACTAATAAGCTATATACCGACTCTTTTTAGAATATCAAAAAACCCGGTATAACAAGACGGAGAATTCTATTGCCTCCATATTCATCTATACCCTAACATGGGTGATACCCGCAGGAAAACATGATCTCCAACATTGAACTATATAGGTCGTCAACAGAGATCGACATAAGATTTATATCTAGACTGAGCAGTAGACATACACTTTTTGATCATCTAAACCTACTCTAACATCTCCTGCATGATACGAGGACCTAGTAGAGCCACCTCTCCTGTCTCTATACAGCATAGAAGTGAATGACATGGTCTACCATAAAAGGCCTCAAAAGGATACATCTATATGTTTTCATAAAGGTTATTATTGTAAGAAAAATATATAAGATAGATATGATTATCTCAAGAACCACGTAAATTAAGGATGCATACCTAGAGAATTTACTCAATAACCTATATTGTCTATTCTAATTTTCCATCAATCTGAGGGTGAAAAGTTGTGCTGAGCAGCAGCTATGTACCCAAAGATTTGTACAAACCCCACTAAAAATATGATGTGAAATGAGAATACCTATCTAAAATGATAGTAAAAGGTACCCCATATAGTCATATGATATCACCGATTTAGAGTCTTCCCAGCTCATCAACTGAAAATGTATCCCAGATAAGGAGGAAGTGGGAAACTTTCATCAGTCTGTCAATCATAACACATACATCATCACTAACTCTAGGAAACCTAGGTAAATTGACTACAAAGTGTAGGGAAACATATTATCATTTCCATTACGGGACTAAAATAATTTTTAACAATATTGAAGGTCTCTGGTTTTCCACCTTCACCTACCAACAGGTGGAACACCTAGTGATAAATCATGCTATTTGATGCTTCATCCCAAGCCACCAATATTGGTGTCGCATATCTCAATACATTTTGAAGATTCTTGGATGAACTTCCCACTTAGAATCATGGGAATCATGCATAAAATCCTCTCTCATATCTTTAGGAACCCATACATGTCCATGTACACATAGGATTTGTTCTCTATCCACAGACCAATCTGAAGGCGGGTTATCTCCTGAAATACTCTCACATAGAACCAAGCCCTCAGGATCTCAGAGTTTCCTACTATTCACCTTCTCAAGGAGGGAAGAGGTAACTGTCAAGGATGAGAGATAGGACTACTCATGAATGTCATGAAACTATAGATGTGTCTTGGAGAATAAGGACATGAATTTCTATTCATCACTAGCTTCCCATACAACATGTGATTGTGTTTTCGGGCTCAGCGCATCAGCTACTACATTACCCTTTCTAGGTGTATAGGCAATCTCAAAATTAAAGTACTGAAGATATTTGAACCATATTCACTGTCTAAGATTAAATTCATGTTGTGTAAAGATATATTTGAGGCTCTTATAGTCTATATACACCATAAAACACTCTCCCAATTGATAGTGTCTCCAACAACATAAGGCATGGAAAACTATGGCTAGATCGAGTTCGTGAATTAGGTAATTTTTCTCATGAGGAATCAACTTCCAATACCCATACACAATGAATCTATCCTATTAAATCATAAATACTCCTAGTATAATGAATGATGCATCAAAGAACATTTTATTACCTCTTCTAGGCTCTGGAAGAGTCAGAATAGGTGTTGATATAATCCTCCCTTTCAAATCCTAAAAGGATTTCTCACATGCTTATGACCATAGGAACTTAACACAATTATTTTTAAGACCATTAAGAGGTGAATAAAGTCATGATAATTCATATATGAAATTCCTATAATATACATCCATCCCCATGAAACTATATATATCAAACACATTCTTAGGCTTCTCCTAGGAAAACACATCACTAAACTTCTCTAGTCCAACAGATACTCCTGATTCCAAGATAATATGTCATAATAAGTGAACTTTTTTGATCTAGAAGTGGAACTTAGAAATCTTGGCATAAAGATGATGCTCTCTTAGTGTACTCAGAATAATATCAAGGTTCTTATCATGGTCGCTACTAAGATAAGAATACACCGAGATATTTTCCACAAATACTAAGACAAAGGAATCCAGATAGGGGTGAAAACCTTATTCATCAAATCCATGAAAATGGAGGGTGCATTCATGAGACCGAACAACATAATGAGGTACCCATACTATAACGTCCCGATTCCGGATGCCTCCCAGAGGCGCCCCGTACCCGGTTGGTCATATGGATTCAGGAGCATTTCCCCAAATTCCAGAGGTTGCCAACTAGTAGAGAGGGCCTTAGGTGTGATGATGGGGAAACTATGCCCTCATTGGTAGAGTAACACAGTGGAAGTAAATCAGATACAATATCAGAGGCAGCAATAATATAATACAAAAGTAAACAGCGGAAGAATGAAGAAATAAACAACTGGATCACATATATACAAATTTTGCATGATACATATGTCTAGGAAAACATCCAAACATGTCACAATGCTGGAATACAGAAATAAACCAAGTAAAAAAGAAAATATATAAACAACTCTTCAGCATCTCAACCCTCAGCTTGGTCCCATGCTCTCCAGCTCCAATAAAGTCAAGTACCTGATGTATAAGGGAACTTTCCCTTATCTATACATGAAACAAGATAATCTATTTAGGCCCAAAATCATGACCCAAAAAAGGTTTGAGACTAAATCCCAGTCATAAACCACCCAAAGATATGTGCCTAACAGTCAGTGAATATATATGGCAGACAATAAGTAAAGAGAAGTAGTAAACAAGGAAGTACTCAACAGCAAACAATCCTACAATTTCAAATTTAATCAATTTCATATATCATGTAAATAGCTAATCAAAGAAGGTAACCCTCTTGGAGTACTCACAGCTTAACCCCTCTGATACCACTTTGTAATGTCCCAGTTCCGGAAGCCAGCTAGAGGCGCCCCGTACCCGGTTGGTCACATGGCCTCAAGCGCATTTCCCTAAAAACCAAAGGCTGTCGACTAGAAGCGATGGCCTTGGGTGTGATAGTGGTGAAACTATTCCCTCATTGGTAGAGTAATACAATATAAGTAAATCAAATACAATAGCAGAAGCAGTAATAATATCATACAAAAGTAAACAGTGGAACACTGAAGAAATAAACAGCTGAAGCACATATATATAAATGATGCGTGATACACATATCTAGGAAAATAGCCAAACATGTCACAATGCTAGAATACATAAATAAACCAAGTACAAAATAAAATAGATAAACAAATCCTCAGCATCGCAAGCCTCATCTTGGTCCCATGCTCTCCAACTTCAATGCAATCAAGTACCTGATGTAGAAGGGTGCTTGCCCTTATCTATACCTTTAGAAAGATAATCTGTTTGGGCCCAAAATCATGACCCAAATAGGGTGTGTGACTAAATCCTAGTAGTCAACCACCCAAAGATCTGTGCCTAATAGTTAGTGAATATATATGGAAGACAATAAGTAAAGAGAATTAGTAAACAAGGAAGTACTCACTAGTAAACAATACTACAGTTTCTCATGTAATCAATTTCATATATTAAGTAAACAGCTAATAAAAGTAGGTAAACCTATGGGAGTACTCATAGAATAACCCCTATGGTTCAGCCAAACAAGAACAATCAACCCTATGGGAAGTACAAACAGTCTAACCCCTCTGGTTCATCTTTATCATAGACTCTATGAGGAAGCACTCACCGTCAATTCCCCATATAGTCTCGTATTTGTAAATAAAAGGTACTTTGGGGAATAACTTGTGTCTCATTCCCCCTGTGGCCGCATCGAGGAACTACTGACACTATGAGGAAGTACTTTTATCAATTCCCCCTATGGTCTCGCATCGTAACAGTAAAAACAGACACTCTGGAGAATCCCTTATGTCCATTATCCCTATGGTCTACTACACCAGGTTCCCACAGCCCTGTGTAAGTCAATCAAGCATAACAATGAATAACGGACAAAGTAACCCTCAAGAACTACTTGGATAACAGTCTACAACATAACAACATGTTAGATAATAAGATCACCTCATCCTATCAACACTAGGAATGGAAAGCACAACAGCCTAACAGGCTAAGCAAGACCAAACAGTCATAAACAAAACATGCATGGGAAAACACTTCCAATGCATAGAAAATAGCCCTATTTACATTAAATTAACCTCTACTCAACAATACAAGCATAAAAGGCAAATAACATGGCTAAAAACATAAACACGCAATACCCGATCAAGGGTATTGGGCACTTTTTCACATATAACTCAAAGATTATCTATGGAAAGGAACAAACCACCTACCTCGGTGTTGTAGGATCGTTATACTATGGTGTCGGCCCTTGGATTAACTTAGAATGCAGTAGATCTATAAAAATGTCTAAAACATTAAACCAATGATAACACAAGTGAGAGGAGAAATCAGGAAATAGATCTCTAGAAGAAGGAAGAGCTTACCATGGCGATCCCAATGCAATTGACAATGGTCAAATCGAAGAACAGATGCTCGATTAGGGGTTCAGGGAAAGATCGCGGCCATACGGATGCTCGCGGCCGAGTTCGGCGGAGAAGAATACCTTTCTGTCGATTAGACGTGACCACGGTTCGTTTAATGAAATAAAAAGAAAGTACATGACGTGTAATTTATAAGTACACGACATGTACTTTCCCTTACTGGGACCCACATTAGGTGGTCTCCAGGTCACCACACACAGCCATGTGCAAGGCCGTTACATGGCCAACACCCAGCTACCCACTGTAACCGAGTACACAACGTGTACTCATAAAGTACACGACATGTACTTCAAAAATTTCTAGAAAATTACTCTTTTTCTCAAAAAGACCATAAAAAGAAAAACATACCTGAAAAGAAGATCTGGGTTCTTACACATACAGATCATACCTACTATAAAAATTTTTACAAGGTATGTCTGATGTTCCAACTCGCACTTGATGATAGAACAATCTCATGTCGGTCTTAGAAAACACCATATCTTTCCAGATATAGTCAAAGAGATCATCTATTTGAGGTAGGGGTACCATTTCTTGATTGTAAGTTGGTTCAACCATCTATGATCCACACATAGATTAAGGTTTCTATTCAACTTCTTGAAAAAAAAGCACGGGAAAACTCTAAGAGGAAGTGTTAGGCCATATAAAACCCTTGGAATCAAAGTCCTCTAACCAACACTTTATCTCTTAGAGCTCACTAGGTTCCATCCTGTACAGAGGAATGGACACTCGAGCTAATCCTGGAACATGTTCAATCATAAACTCTACCTATCTCTTAGGAGGTAATCTAGAAAAATCATTGGGAAAGATGTACCTAAAATGATCAACTATTGGAGGGAATTCATCTTGAAGTAAACCCCAAACCTCCATGAAGAGATTAGAAATCGAGGTTGTCACTACACCTAGATCATGATGCTCCAGTCTAGATCTACTAGCCTGTACATCACACTCACCCTTATATAGATAAATGCTACTTTCTGGTGATAGAAACGATACCCTGTAGTAATAGCAGTTGACAAATTTGTGATACATAATTAACCAATCCATCCCAATAATGACATTAAATCCCTTCATCTTGAGAACATAGAGGTCCCATAGGAAAGGGTAACTCCCTACCTCAAGGGGACAATCCATACATTGATGTATTCCCTATGAATGTCTTCCCACCAGTGTATTCAGGGTCATTACATCATAGTAATTATGTATTTATATCCCAAGGACTTACATAATAGTCAAAGAGATGAAGGAGTGGGAAGAACCTATATCAAATAAAGCATATACTATAGCGGAGTCTACTAGAATAGTACCTTATACTATAGATTCTCCTATAGTCTGATCCTTTGGTATTAATTGTAAGGGATATAACTAACCTGATCCATGACCCTATGCAATAACTGGACTACCATGATCAAAACCACTCTTCTGGAACTACTAGTGATCAGGAGTCTGAATATGATGACCACATCATTCAGTCCTGATAGTATTACTCCAACTCCCCTCCTGACGCGTCAGGAAAAGAACCTTATCATAAAGGTGGAGATGTTGTAGATACTCTTCCACTAGAAGCTGATGGAAAGGTATGAAATAATATCAGAAGATTCCCTATACGACCACAAGACCAATAATCTAGAGGGTCCCTATCACACAATGGCTTCAGGATGTCCTGTCATCGATAATGGTGACACACCATAGAGCTACCAGCATGAGTACTCTAGCTACCACTACCCTGATGAGAAACCTCAAGGGATCACTTTCTACTACCGTAGGAACTACTAAATTTCCTTGGTACTGGTCCTCTACGCCCAGTACTATTGTCATCCCTCGGGTTATTCTCAGTGATAAGATCTCTATTGGCTATTTCAAAGAATGTAGGTAGTATAAAGACATTCACCTGAGTATGGATGGAATATTGAATCCCATCCTTGAAGCATCTCGAACAAAAAATATCGTCACTGGCTAAAAGCAGTTCAAAGAACTATAAATATGTGAAATGCATTGAATACTCCATAATTGACATAGAACCCTACTCAAGATGCATGAACTCTATAGATTGATCAACTCTTATAATCTAAGTAAAGAACTAATCATAGAAGGTAGTCTAGAAATCACACCATACTATTCCCTGATGGAAACTAGCCTGGGTAATCACACACCACTAACGTTTGATTGAATCATGAAAAGTGTAAGTATAAATATTGACCCTCAACTCTAGAGGCATCTTTAGATGATCTAAGATAGACAAGGTGGCCTCTATCCAAGACTCAATAGCCTACGTACTTCCATACCATGAGAAGGTAGGAGGATATTACTGCTGGAACTCATGGGTTAGACCAGCCATCGTAGGTGCAGATTGTGGAGAACCTTTCATAGGCTACATCAAATGTAGTAAATTATTAGGAAGTTGAGTGCTAGTACTCAGATCAAGTACAATAGGTATTTACTCAATTGTCACTTCTAGAATTAATAATGGAAGCTCAGGGCCCACCAAGTCTAGATCATGGTCGTCACCACCCTCCTGGCACATGACACGAGGACATCGTGGCGACATTAGTATACAAATGCCAATCACATGCCTCAGAACAAGATTTAAGCAGATAGATAGGAACACCTGTTGAATATGAATTTAGGAAAGATCTCACTACCAATAGTATACTACCCCAACTACCCACTTAGAAGTCTAGGTATAATTAAGTTCTCAAGTACAAATTTCAGGGGTTTCAATAGATGATAGGTCAATTATACATTACCTCATAATTTATTATAAACCATTTCATTTAATATATCAAGGTTCACCTTGATAGTTTCATTTTCTCTTTTCATATATCATGGTTCATATAGAATGGATCTTCATTCCTATTAAATCAAATCCCATACACCTTATTACCAAAATTGAAACCCATTTGATTTTTAATATAATAGCTCGACTTGGTAAATTACTCATTCCAACCCATGAGGTCCCATAACACCTCATGAATTAAAATTAGCAGTCAATAAATCTCATTCAATGTGAAAAAAAAAACACACACACAGATATATATATATATATAAACAAGGCTCACTCAACAATCACAGGCATATTAGGAAAATGCAAGCAGTTAAATGCACTTATATGGCATGGAAATATGAACGACATGTGAAATATTGGTGTTTATTATGATGCATGTAGCAATGCTCCTTTCCCTCATATCATTGGGATAAGTATGAATAAATTCCTAAATCAGAAGAATAATAATAACCACAAATAACATGTGTGTCACACAACTATGATATTATATCAACTATAATAAGCAAAAATAGTACAACAATTATAATTCAGGAAACTCATATTTAATCCTAAACATGGGTTCGTGACACCCAAGCCTGGATTATGACAAAGTTCCAAGCATTCGTAATATCTAATATATTTTCTCCAAATAGTAAATAGAGAAATTAAATCCTTTTATACCACTTTTGACTTCCTAGACGCAGATTCTACTTAGAGGTGCCACAAGCCCAGTTGGCCACATGGCCTCAAGCGTATCTCCTCAAACACCAAAGGTTGAAGACTACCAGCGAGGGCCTAGGGTGTGTCCTTGGGGAAACTATTCCCTCATTACCAGACTTTAGAATAACATATCAATAAGAAACATAGGTAAATAGTAGAAGAAATACAAGTAAACAAATGACATAGTAGAAGAATACTAAAGATATAATTAACTGAATAACTAGCATAAATATACAAAATATGATAATGGTATTTCATGTGTCTAATAAAATTTTAAAATAAATATACAAGAATAAAACAATACATTCTATAAAAAATTATCCAAAGGGAATCCAAAACTATCCCCAACATCCTGATATCCAGTTTGGTCATCTACTACCAGCTCCATCCTAAACAAGTAAGCAATCAAGTGTCCCAAGCAGTACGCTTCCCTTTATTAACACATACTTACATGTAGTCTTCTTGGGTACTAATGGAACATAGATATGGGGTGATATAAATCTCATTAGGCCACCACCAATGGCATCTACAACATCTCTTTTTTTTAATATAAATTGAAACAGTGTACAATCATGCATATAAAAAAGTAAAGCAGTATAGTAATGTAAATACCCAAGTACCTATTTTATCCCTTAGTCGGTGTCTAAAAATGTAACCTATTAATTAATTAATTAAGTTATGGTTTATATATTTAATTCATGTGATGAATATATAACACTAACATCACCTCATGATAGTAATAGTAAAGGTTCTAGGATGTAACAAAGAAACCTATTTTTATATTAATAATAAAGAGGTTCCAAGGTAATAACCAAGGAAACCTAGACCTCAAGGGTCACCAAATCATTAGTAACTATAGACTAGATCATGTGTAAGAGTTTAATCCAAGGAGAATCATCCAAGTCATTCCACAATAGTAATGATCTAACTAAGTCCAAGCAAAATATCCAAGGTAAAATGGAATAAGCTATGGCTAGGCCCAAGGATGTAACAAAGGCAACTTGTGTCTATAGAAGCCATGATAGTTCTAAGGATTTTATCCACAACATCCTTTAATAGTTAAGGATGGATATTATAGTGTCATACCAGGCATCCAATAGTTGATGGGAATCAGGTTCCTAGGTGGGTATCAACCAAGGCAACCAACACCCTTGAATCAGAATGGCATCCATGAGTTCTTAAGGAATTCCCTCAATAATTTGAAAGCTAACTAGATTCTACCCACTTCTATAGATATTTCAAGGTCTATATATAATTAGGCACCTCACCTTAGATGCATTTAATTAATTAATCTAAGTAATGATCATGTCATTTAATGAATTCATTTGGTTCAAGCCCTACCTTTCATTAGTGTGGCAAGGCCAAGGGGAATGAAACCATTTAATTAATTTCATATAATTCATAGTAAATTAACAAGGTTAACTCATATACCTTCCATAAAAATGGAAAGAGGTTCTAAGGATGTAAAACTAAATTATCCAATTTACATTTAACAAGTCCAAGTCATATATGTATAATATACTTTCCTTTTCAATTTAATAGTGATTAATCAAGTTGAAGAACTTAACTTAGTCAAGTCAAGTTGGAAGAAAAAATATTACAAGCCATTAATTAATTATATATCCATTTTATATGAAATTTCTTACCGATATAATGGTTAATATCAAGAATAACCAAATATAGGTGCAAACACACACGTAAAAAATCAAAAAGGCCAACTATGGAAAATAACCTACATGGGATAATTGGCGTTGGGGATGTAACCACCAATAAAGAACAACATTTATGGAATGGGTCTTAGAACACATATCTAATTACTATAAGTAAGGAATATTAATTAAATAGATGATGCCCGATGAAGTTGTCATACCCACACCCACACGACAATTTATAAAACAAAAAATACTGAGGAGTGAGTTTTATACCACCTACCTCATACTCATAAAACTCCCCTAATATAGTATAAGCCTCTGGTTTGGACTGTATTTGAAGAGATCTAAAGAAATATCAATTCCCTAAAATTAGGGCATATGATCCAGCATCAAAATAGCATCAGCGATATAAAAAAGAACAAATAATGATTAAAAATAAATTGAGATCTTACTATAGCTGATTCATCCAGAAAAAAGTGATCGAATTAGAATCCATACGGAAAATTGAGATCAATTCCTAGTTTAGACTTGGAAAGTCTCAAAAGGGTGGAAATATCCACTAATTTCTATAAGAAAACCAAAATATAGGAAGTCTTAGGTTTAAAATAAATTTAAGGTCAAAACGGTAATTTCACCCAAATTGGGAATTCGCACGGTTTGACCGCACGATTTTCCGAACTGTGTGTTAACTATTCACAGTCTACTATAGGAAAGGGGAACCTATATGGTTAGGCCTCATGATTAGGGAAACCATACGCCAATCATGCACATCCCCTCTTTAGTTTTTTTGCAGTTTTTGGCATGGTCATGCGCCCCAAATCGCACAGTTTGGGAAAACTCTACGCCCTCCTAATTCTCATTGTCCATACTATCACAGTTTAAACTAGTCATGTGGCCTTCCCCACATGATTTAAACAAACTATGTGACATGCCTTTTTCACACAAAAAATCAAGTTCTTGGCTTCGAACAATACTCGGACACCCATGAGACCATAAAAAACTCATTATGAATCCATATTAGGTCCATAAAAGAGAACTATACCAATATTTAAAGGATACATACCATATTAAAAAATTGGGTTCTTACAGTGTACTCTAACACTGACATGGCCAGGCCAGGAATATACATGTAGATCCATGTACTTGGACATGATCAGAAGAGTAGAGGATCATACACACCATGTACTTTTACACAGACATAGACATGGGTCATAATACATGGGAAGGACCTGGTTCCAAAGGGACATGTTGTGTACTACTAGTATATTCCATGTAATCTTTTAAATAAGTCTTAAATACCTTGTCCTATATATTTTGGAAAATTTTATTCAGGGTGTGTTTCCTATATCCATTCCCTAAGGGTTAGTATAGAATATTTTCCTTCACATAGGATAATGATCCCTTCAACATGAATTATTGGATAGAGTTGTTGGAATACTTCTATGAGGCCTGAAGTGAGATCCTATATCATCTTCTTTAACTAGGAGGAGTTCTTAGTATCATTGTGACTAAAACTATGTAGGTGTTGATCTTCTAATTAGTGGGTTATTCTAGATTGAGTTTTTAGTATACCTCTTGGCCTTGGGTGTGATCCTCATCTGTGTATCGAATCTCTTTAGAATTACAAAACGAACTTCCTATGATGGGACCCAACAATCATGACCTCTTGGATGGATTTCATCAATTTTATTTGACTCATGGAGTGTGTTCTTCCAGACGAGTGCTATGTGGAACTTTCAAGTAGGATCCCTAAACTGGCATTACACTTGTAAATTTACCTTGAGACTATGTGTCTTTGTTGAGTATATATGGATATTATTATAATATGTGTTGTCAAAATATAACTAATTAGATATGACTATTATTCTTGTTGTTATATGCTTAATGTTTTTAGGGTGTCTTACTGGGTATTGTTATACTCACCCATGAATGGGGTTTTCCCACATGTGTCATCTCTTATCTAGAGGATTGACCCTTTAACAGAGTCCTAGAGGGACCAGGACCAGGTAGAGATTAGTGATCCATATAGAATGAGGTGTTTTCTAGTGGTTACCTTTATTACATTACCCTTCTATACTTTCATATTTCACTTGTTTTTATACTCTTTGTGGTGGGTTTGTATTTAGACCTGTTTACTTTTCAGTTCTTATTTTCATACTCTGGTTGTGGGGATTAGATGTATCCATGCATGGTTTATCAATTGTTTTACATTTAATCATTATATAGTCTTGTATATTTTTTCATGTTTACATGTAATTTAGGATAATTCTTACCATGTTAGTGATATTTCTACTCAGTGCTAGTCGCCAGCCCCTGGCCTATTAGAGGCGGGCTTGGGAAGTTGCGGTTGGGATGGGTCATGATAATAATTCAACTTTATATAATCATTATTATATCATATATATAATATATATTCATCAAATTCATCCATATTTCCATCCAATTAAAATATATATGAAAAATGAAACACATCACTTCATGGAGGTGGTAGTCCAAACGTACAAATGAGCGACATTATCTTTCCCCAAAGGATTGTATGGTAAGAAGGTAGACATGATATTATCATTCTAGAAGTATAATTATTTCATAAATATCATATATAATCATAAAAACCATTATTAGACCCATCTATAAAGGATGGTGATATAAAATGAATTGCATCACTACGTTGAGATAGTATGACATACATACGCACGAGCGATACTTTCACTTCTTGTTTGTTGGGAAAGAGGGTTTATAATGGTTTATTAATAATAATAAAAACATTTAATCTTATTTTGGATGCTGAATTTATCATTTTATGATAAATACCATAGATCTAGAGGTGGTAAATAATAGTATAAAAGAAAGTTATCAGTTAAGTAGATTACCTCTTCTCAGAAAGAACTCCTTTAGATCTCCCCTTCAGAACCCTATAGATGGTATTTTGAGAATTCAATAACCTCTATAATGTTTATAGGGAAGTTTATAATATAACTTTATAGATTATGGTTGATATAAAAGGCTCAATTTGATGTGAATAAGATAAAGGAGAGGTTCCCTTTTATAAGAGAGGGGATGGGCACTCTTGGAATTTCTAAAAAGATTAAATATCATTAAGTAAACCTAAAAAATTGGTTTTAATGGCCTATAAATGAAAAAGTTATGATATTTTAAACCATATATTATCCCCTTTGTCATATTTTAATATATTTATTATTTTTATGAGATTTAATAAAATATTATTCTCATAAAATATCATTATTTTCAATTTAGACACTATTCAGTTATTTTGACTTAAAAGACAAAAAGTAAAAGTTTTAATTTGATTATTATATTATAAAAAACAATAATATTTCATATTAACCTATGAAATTTGTGTCACATGTTAAATCAGTCAAATTATATTTCTTTTAATTTTTGTAAAAACATTTATTATATTTTTTATTAATTGGAGAAATATTTCATCGATGTTTCATAAGAATTTAAGGTAATTATATAATTACTATAAATTAAAAATAAATTTATATAATGAAAATAATTTAATTAATCTCAAAATATACATTTATATTCTTTCCTAACTTGTTTTTTGTCCCTATGTGGATACATAAGAGATATTAAAAACTAAGAGAGTGACATTTTGTAACTTTGTTTGAATTAAATATTATATAGGTCATTTACATGAAAAAATCTACATTAAAAAAATAAAATCCAAGAATAAATTGATAATGGTAGAATTAAATTCATCAAATAATAATTAAGATGAATAATTATGTCCACATCGCCTATTTTTTAACCTAGATTATCCTGATTTACCTTTTACAGAGGTGATAAATTTTACCAAAATTTCTATTAATATTGACCAAAAATAAAGGAGGAAAATTTACCAAATTTGAAACTCCTAATTATAAATATATAATTCATTTCATCTAATTCAAATCTTATAAATGGAAAAAATTATTTTTAATGTAAGTGCACAAAATGTGAAAAAAAATAGAATGCAACAAAAATACTTTTTAGAAAAAAATAAATTAAAATGGATTTATTATTATCTTATGCTTAGAAAAATATTTTTTGAATGTTTAAAACATTTGATAAATTAAATAATATAGAAATTTCATTAGAATCATTCAACAGTTGGGATTAATTTAATTTATTGATATAAAATACATTCCGCACATGAAAATATTTTTTCTGAAAAAACAACTCTTTTATTTTCAAATATTTTTTGTTTTTAATTCTAATCATCTGATAAATAATGAATTCATTTTATAAATTTTTATACCATATATTTTTCATAATTTAGTTATTAGTATTCATACCCGCCAATCCAATGACTATGAGATAATGGAAAATAATATTTTAATAATGTTACACGGTTCTTCTAAACTCATTGTTGCGTGTAACGAAAACTGTCAAAGAAATAAAATTATTTAAAGAGAAATATTTCATAAAATTATTAGGGAGTTAAATATATCAAATAAAAAAATAGGGCTTCATGTCCCAACATGCTCAATATACCCAACAAATCATAGTAAGGTAAATCATAACATCATCATCATTATATAAGAAACGAACACAAATGTGCATAACATATCTCTTCACATAAATCATGGAACTAATTAAATTCATCAAGCATATAAACCAACATAGTATGATTAAGTTCACCTAAGTATATAACCATAAGGGTGAAATCAGAGTGATTATAAAAGAATTATTCTTGTCAACTAAGCAAAATAGAATCTCCCATAGTCTTCCCTGAACCCAACTCAAAGAGCTCACATGGTCTCTCGACAACCAAAATGGAAGCTCTCATGGTATCCCTACCCAAAGGATATCATGGTCCCTTGGAAACCAAAATGTAATCTCTCAAATCCTTCCTCACTTAAGGCTCTCATGGTCCCTTGGAAAAATCCTCGCTCACACCATGATTAACTCACATTTTACTTCATTCCAACATAATAAAAAAAAAGTTTCATATATAAAAAATCATTTCGCAAGAAAATTTCAAAAACCAAATTGATCATTTTATATAAAAAAAACTTTTATAGGGTAAATCCATTTCTAAAAAACCATTAGAAATAAATTTAAAACCATAAAAACTCTTCAATCCATTTTAATAAATACTTGGAGTGCACTCAAGCCACTCTCATTTCTAAAAACCGCTTTAAACCATCAAATTTATAAACCAATAAATAAATAAAATCAATAAAGGGATTGAATTAAACCATAAATCATTTATTTGGAAATTTAAAAAAACATAAATAAAGGTGAATCATCATTTAAAGGTAATTTGTGAAAAATGACTCTAAATAGAGACACCTCCCTCATATTTTGTTCCAAACTCATTTTATCCGATGATAACCACCTGGAATAGGTAGAAGAGGACCTCATAAACCTAAAACACAAGATAAAAAAACCAAATCCCATATTAAAATCCTAGGCTCATCCATACTTACCTGTTAGGGTTACACACTTCCATGAAAATATAAGAACAACCAAGAAAAAGGGGAAAGGGAGAATAAACCATGAAGAAAGGGTCTTACCTCAAGCCAAACCACTTTGAATCCAAGGATAATGCACCAAATATTGGTTGGATAATCTTACACACTAAGGATGAGGGGTTGTGCATGATGTGGGAGAAATGAGGTCTAAAAACCATAATAATTGTTAGGGGAAAATGGTGAAAGATAAATTTTCAAGTGAACTGGATAGGACTGCATGGTTAGGAAAACTTTGATCCAACCATATGAGAGCTATTGTCTCCCAAAAACCCAATATACTCGGTTACCCCTAGGAGATTCCTGGTTTGAAAATTCATTCCCAAACTATAAAAAATCCCATTGTCACCCCTTCAGAATCCCCACACAGTTATGCACATAATTAAAAAAAATGTGCACCAACCATGCACATGTTTTTTCTCCAAAAAACTCCAATTTCCAACCCCCTGGTGCCTAAGAACTCCAAAGATAAATCAAAAATAAGATAAAACAAAAAACATGATGTATGACTTAGATAGTGTCATAAGATCCCTATCATGTTATATTTTTCCTCCATAAAGTCATGAGAAATCCTCATAAGAAAATAGAAGAGGACATTGCTCCCTCATCAAAGCTTTATTCTCCCATGTCTCATGGTTATCACAACCCTGTTTATAGAGAAAAAAATTATTGAGATAAATTTTCCATAGAGAACCTTGTTTTGATAATCCAAGATATGAACTCGCTGATCCAAAATAGTTGTATCAGGTTCAAGCTGCAAATATTCCCATTCTAACATATGAAATGGGTCTTGATGGTATGTTTTCAATTGGGAGACATGAAATAATTTGTGGATCAAGGTCAACTATGGTTGAAACTCCAATGGATAGGCTACATTCCCAAGATTCTCTACAACATGAAACTACCTGATATTACACAACACCATCTTTCCTTGCTTACCTAAACAACAATGTACCAACCAAAATGATACCTAAAAATCACTTGATCACCAAACTGAATCTATAATGGGTGATGATGATGATTGACATATGACTTATGGAGACTCTGCGATGTCGCTAATCTCTTTTGAATCAACTATATTGTCTCGATCATATCCTAGATGAGACTAGGTCCAACTAAGGAACGCTCACCCACCTCAGCCCAACACAACGGGGACTAGCATAGAAACCCATAAAACACCTCAAATGGGGCCATACTGATTGAGGAATAGTAGTTTTTGTTATTAGAAAACTCAAAAAAATACAGCTACATTTCTTAAAAACCACCAAAATAAAGGACACATGTTTGTAACATATCCTTGTGAGTCTGGATGTTCTGCTCATAGTGACCATCCTTACATGGGTGATATGTGATGATCAACTTCATCTGGGTTCCCAATGTCTCATAGAGTCCCTTACAATCATGGGAAGTAAAACGAGCATCCCAATTTGAAACTATCACTGAGGGCACTTCGTGAAGCCAGACAACCTCATGAACATATACGCATATGAGGTCCTCTACCCTCATTGAATCTATGATGGGAATAAAGAGGGGTTATTTTTTAAAATGATAAATAATCACCCATGTGTCATATATCCCACTCAGATAATGAGGTAGAATGATCAAGAAATCCATAGATATCACATCCCACTTCCACACTAGAATAGAAGGTGGCCGCAACAACCCAAAAGGTATCTAATGCTCAATTTTGATCCTATGGAAGGTCAAGCATCTAGAAACGAAATCCACCACTTAACATCATATCTTGGGACACCAATACTTACCTCTTAAGGTATATAAAATCTTGGTTTCCCTAGGGTGCGTAGCCCAATTAGAATTATGTGCCTCACACATCACCTACTGGATTAGGCTAAAAAGAACCAAATTCCACTTTTTGAAAAGGATATAACCATCAGGAGACTAATACTAATCACCTGAGGCATCCCCAACATTTAAAACATAGTTAATCTACTGAAACTTGAGATTGGACATCTTCTCATTCCTAACATAATTGATAATAGAGGGTTGGACTTGTACACTGACTAAGAACACCTGATCTCCATCCTCCTACACTTTTAGGCCCATATTATTAAACATAATCAACAATTCCCACTCATCCACTGATTCTCAAACTTCCTACACTGGAAGATTCCTTCTCAACATGTTAATGACCACATTCTACTTCTTACGCTACTAGAAAAATCACTTATACCCATGGTTTGGAACCGTGAATATAGCCCTTAAAACCATGGTTATAGGCTATACCCATGGTTCCATAAACCGTGGGCTACCAAGGCTTCAGTTTAGATCTATACCCATGATTTTATAAAAACCATGGTTATAGACCTAGAAATTTCCATAATACCCATAGTTTTACTTAAACCATCGACATATATCTATACCCATGATTTACAAAAACTTGGGTATATATTTTCACACCAGACATAATATACCCATGGTTATTGAACTGTGGGTATAGATCTTTGACCTGTAAAAAAATACATCCTTCCTGCACAGGGTTTCTACAATACCCGAACTGGGTTGCTATAATCACCAATTGTTTTGGCCAGGGGCCTTTCTCCCCCCACACCCAAATCAAGGGTGTGTTTCCCCTTGCAACCCCCAATGAGATCACCATAGAACTCAACCCATAGAAGTTGTGTCCTGGTGGATAGTATGAGAAATGATATAGGAACATCTAGAGATGATTTCTGGAAGCATTATTTCTAAAATATCAACATTAAATAGAGGATGAAGCGTTATAGAATTTATTTTACCAAAGTTACAAGATGAGTTATTTATGCTAATATGATGTGAATCTAGAAGATTATAGATTAAAAAAGGTGCATATTTGGAAGATATGTTGAAGTGAAGAAAGAATGCATATACATCTTCAAAATATGATTCATAGAAAAAATATTTTGTTTATCCAAAAGATAAAGTACCCATCACTAGAATAGAGGAATTAGAGGAAGCTAAATAAAACAACATTGAAAAAGTTCATAATACTTTACTAGAAGATAAAATATATTAAGAATGTGGAATGAATTATCACAGTGATACATAATATTAATAGTATCTTATGTAATATCTAGGAAGATAATATTTATGTGTTACAATCAAAGTTATACCTTAGTTTTATCTATCTGAAATAATTTTAGGTTTCTGGAATGATATTCTAGAAGTTAATTAAGATGATTTTATACTGATAATTCAATGTAACAATCATCATGGCTGTTTGAAAATAGTTCATGATTCATGCTGAGTATGGAAGATGGATTTTTTCTATGATTGATGGAGAAGTATCTGAATTTTTTGAGTCTAAAACATGAGGGAAAAAGAGTTTGGAATGTGAATCTTGAAAATAAATCAATATATTCTAAGTATTCTGTCAGAGCATCACATACTAGAAAGAAATTCCAAAAGATGAAGTAGAAATTGAAGAGGTTTATATAGAAGACTGGAAGTTAGTTATATTTCTTACTTAATTTGATGTAAATATGAATGTGTTTGAGTGTTTACTATTTTATTTAATAATTTAGACGTTAAATAAGTTCATGAGTATAATATAAGTATCTAAAATCTATAAGATCAAAAGTTAAGAAAAATAGAATTATTCATAAGTAAAATGATTGGAGAAGTACCTTGCACTGGAGCTTGTAGAAAATGGTTTTACCAAGTATGTTAAATAGAGTGCTAACATGTTGGAAGATGAAGCAAAAAAACTAAAATCCACTGAACTTAAGGCAAAGAAAACCCATCTCAGAATTTGGAAAAATTATGTACCGCCAACTTCCAATTCAAAAGAGATTCACAATCATAATTTTTATAGAAAGGTGGTTGAGGTTATAAGTGGAGACTCTGTAATTAGAGCTAATGATTCTATCCTATTTTGATGTCTATTAGTAGAGAGGTGTGTTATTCTTTCCAGCATTGGGTGTCCCAAAATGGGGAATCCTTGTTGAGATGAAAAAAATTGCTCCCTATGCCCGCAAGGAAAATGATTTTCTATGAACACACCTTATTGGACAATAGGTGAATGTTTTGATGGAATATTAAAAGAAATTAAGTTTTTCTAATAGACCCTCTCCAACACCTGGATATGTGGATTCAAAAGTGATGGATTTTGGATCAGTTTTCTAATGGGTGATGATTCCACCTCAACCAATTCACATGTTGCAGTTGGAAAGCCAGCCGGTATGAACATTGCTGAGCTTGTGGTTGCCTATGGGCTTGTTACTATCATCATACATAGATATTTCAAGGAAATATAAAATTATTATGAATATATTATTCATGATAAGTCTCATTCCATTATTGGGAAGAAATGGATTCATTCTGCCAAGGACCCCCCCATGGTCCACATCACCGATTTTCTGATAGAAAATGTATATCGATCCTTGATCTGAACTTTAGTTTGTGTTTGATATTTGGGAGATATTTCATGTTTTTATTTTCTAAATATTATCATATGATATGTTATAAAATGTTTTGAAAATTTTAACAAAAAATATTTTCCAAACCTACACGCAATGTTGATTTTTATAAAAATTCAAATCTTTTCATTGCAAGACCGGTACATTGGGTGCGGTAGCCCTACCATTTTGTTAATTGAATGATTGAGATTTATTTTTCTTGATGTGTGATTTAATTCTCAACATAATGCTTTATATGTGGAGAAATACAATATAATTATCAATAATTTTGAATATCATAAGATTTTATGAAGTAATAACTCTTAAAAATCCATATTTATGAAATAATAACATTTATTTGAGCCTGAAAGGGGTATCGAGATGACAATTTTTCTAAGTTGGGAAGATGGGATTTTAAGTAAAATAAAACCCGAAGAAGTTCATATATTCATATGTAAATAATCTTAGAAGTGGGATTGAATATTTTTCAATTTATTCTTGGAACAAAGGAAGGATTATCTTACTAATGTAGCTAGAGTCGTGTGTGATTCACGTTGTGTGGAACTCATTCTGAGTGAACCCAATAATATACATGAATGTAATGTGGTGTGTTTTCTAGAATCACAAGGGGATCAGTGGAGTTTCAGGTACATAAATAAATTTTTATCAATCCAATCAGTAGATATTTAATTGAGAATTGAGAATACGACTACATGATGAAATCTATTTGAAAAAATTTGATACATAGGAGTATGATTTTTGAACCCATGAGTTCCAAATATGATTTGTGTTGCTGGACAAGGAAATGGAAATGCCTCACGTTCCAAAGAGCTCGACGAACCCTATCCTACTGAAAACCCTTCAAAGTCCTTCGTCTTCCCCTTGATTTTATTCGCTATGGATGGTTTCGATCCTAGTTGGGAACTCGTTGAGGTTATTCAAAAGAAGAATTTAAAGGAAATCTCAAATCTGGAAGATTTAGACCTGGGGAATTCCCTTCTGGATTCTGGATCTAATCCTCCAATAAGTAGAGCCCCACGAGGTATTTCCTTTCTTGAAGCTCTTAAAGGATCACATGATTACTCTTCTACAGGTACAAAACCTTGCTTGACCATTAAGTGATTGGATGATAGAGGTTTTGCTGTTGAAGAAGATCCTGGATCGATTGCACAGTGCCAAAACCTCTGTAAGATTCCTTTAATGGGACGTGTCTCGTATGCTAAAGGATACAAACCCTGGTCCTTTGTTGAACTGAAACAAAGAATCTCAATTTTCTGGGGTATGAAAAATTGGAAATTGATCCCTTTAGGAAAAGGTTTTTTTCATCTGCTACTTTACTCTCAGGAGGATCTTAATTGTGTTTGGAAGATAGGTAATTTAATGCTGAAGCCTGGATTTCTAAGACTTTCAGATTGGGATTTTTCTTTCAATATGAATACACAAAGAGGAAAATCTGCACAAGTTTGGGTTAGGTTCCACAACTTGAATTGTTTTTTTTGGCACCCTAGGATACATAATGACTTATCAACCTGCATTGGAACCCCTCTCAAAATCGATCAAAGGACCATTAATACTAACTTGGGTATGTATGCAAGGGTTTTAGTGGATGTCAATCTTGAAACTGAACCTCCTAAAACTATCTCTTTTCATGCCAAAGATTACAAGACTGTAATTGACCTTGAGTATGAAAACCTGCCTTCCTTTTGTGACTTATGTAAAATTGTGGGACATTCTGTTCATGTTTGTAGAATGGTTCATAGAGCCCCCAATCATCATAATCCCTATGATTGGACTGAAGTCAGAAAAAATAAGAAGGAAAGAGTCCCCTTCCCTGATAAAACTGAACCTCCCCAAGTCAAAACAGCAAAATGGATTCCTAAATCCATGAAATAGCCTGGGGTATCTTGGGCTGACCAGGTGGAGAAACAGGATCAGGAATTAGAGGAACAGGCCATCAAGGAAAAACTAGAAAAATGAAGATTATCAGATTAATCATAACCCCTTGATTGAGTCTCACTCCAAATATGACCTTGAGTCTTCCCTAACCTTGGGACATGGCATTATTACGGAATATTCTCCTCTAGTTTCTGATTCTCATACTTGCATTCATAAGGGTGAGTCCTCCTTGACTAGAAGTGTGGCTGGCCCATCTTTTGGAACCAAACTCACACTCCCCCTCCCCATTACTGTTTCAGACTATTCACCTGCATGTTTTTAAGATTCACCCACTTTTGATAAAATGGAATGCAATAGGTAAGATACCACTTCAATTCCTTGTGATGTTCCCACTGCTCCTTTGGTTAAAAACAAACCCTCCTCTCCACTTAGCCGCTCTACTTCTCCCATTAACCAGACTGCTTTATTTGCAGGTTGTTCTAACACTGTTTCAATGCATACTTCTCCACCTGTTTTAGTCAATTCCATTATTTTAGCCTCTGAACCCCTTGAAACTGATTCAGTTTCAAGGGATTTACCCAGATTTTCTAAGACCGTGGCCCTCCATCAGGGGGTTTCTATTTTGGTTGATGGAAATCCCCCTACTTTGGTTGATGCCACAGTCTCAGATTTGGGTCCCTTAGATACAGACCCTATTTGCAATCCTGCCTGCTTGTTGACTAATTGTGAATTAACTGATTTAAAGGAAGGAAGCAACATTGTTAAACCTGTGTCTCCCACAGGTAAAAAGGATAAAACCTATAATTCCTACAAAAACACTTCCCCTAGGAAAACTAGAAGTCAAAGTGCTATAAATAAAAAGAAAGGGGGGTCAAACCCCAAGGGTAAATAATAATGAATATTCTCTACTGGAATTGTCAGGGGATTTCAAACCCTGACACCCTTAATGTATTGACACGTTTTATTATTACTCATCGTTCTATGCTGCTTGCCATTGTTGAACCCAAAGTTATCTTTGCCCCTAGATTCTTGAATATGTGCAATCTTGGTTTTTCTTTCTTGGGTACTTGTAACAATGGTTATGTTGATTCTATCTGGATTTTTTTATCACTCTTCACTACAAAATGTCAACATTTTTAGTCTCTCTGATAAATCTCTGACGTGTGATTACTACCTGGATAGCACTCACATTTTCAATACTTTTTTATGCCAAAAAAATTACCTGGATCGAAGATCTCTTTGGAATGATATTTCAGACATCAATGGAAAGATTCAAGACCCTTGGGTCTTGGTTGGTGACTTTAATGCTATTTTTTCGCCCTCTGAATTTTATTTTCATTATTTCTCCTTAATATCTGCTAGAGAATTCAAAGATACCATAGAAGACAATAATATTATTGATATTAACCTTAAAGGTGCTCAATTTACTTGGTATAGACATCATTACAACCGGGTGGTGGCGAGTAAACTCGATAGAGCTTTCATTAATGAGCATGCCCTTGATAAATGGAACCAGATCTTGTGTGCTATCCTCACTAAACTTGCTTCTGATCATCATCTGATTTAGTTAGCATCCCTCAAAACTTTCGGAAACTTTATTTTCCTTTTAGATTTAATTTGGTGTGGTCTTTGGACCCAGAGTGTGTTTCTCTTATCAATTCTTCCTAGACTAATATGGGTAACCACAATGACGCCTTTACTTTCACCACTAAGTTGAAAAACCTTAAAATCATTCTTAAAAAGTGGTGCATTGCTAAATCTGCTTTAATTGATAAAGATATTCAGGATTTGGAGAAGGAGTTGACTCTCATTCAGAATAATAACAGTATATCCAGTTTCAATACTGATCCCCGGGAAGAAATCAACATCACTACTAAATTGATATCTCTACATAAATTTAAAGATAACTTAAAGAAGAAAATCATCAAAACAAAATGGCTCAATGATGGTGATAGAAACACCAAATTTTACAACTCTCTTCAGCATGTTAGGAAATCTTGTAAGCCTCTCTCTTTCCAAAGAGTTGAGGGTAAACTCATCGATTCAGAGGAACAGATTGCTAATCATGTTGTTTCCTACTTCACTGAAATTTTCATCAGTCCCAACATTAACAAAGATATCCTTCCAAACATTATCCCATGCATGGTTACTTTAGAGGATAATCATTTCCTCAATAGCATCCCCCTTGATTCGGGAATTAAAGACACTGTATTCGGTCTTAATCTAGACAGTGCTCTAGGTCCTGATGGTTTTAACAATGGATTTTATCAAAAACACTGGGATGTCCTTCAAAAAGACGTCTGTAATTTAGTTAAATATTTCATTGAAAAAGGGGTTCTCCCCCATGTTCTAAACTCTCAATTCCTCACGTTAATTCCTAATGTTGAAAATCCAAACGAAATTCATCTTTTCCGACCCATCACCCTCTTAAATTCTCTCTTTAAAATTATCACTAAGATCCTTGCTAATTGGCTCTTTAATATCAGCAACAAAATTGTTTCCTGGAACCAGTTTGGATTTATTAAAGGAATATCTATACAATATTGCATTTGCCTTGCCTCAGAATCCATTAATTTATTGAATAGAAAAACTAGAGCTGGAAATGTTGCTCTTAAGCTGGACATCACTAAAGCCTTTGACACGATTGACTGGACCTTCATCTTTAAAGTCCCCTCTAGTTTTGGATTTAATGATTCCTTTGTCAGTAAAATGAAAAACATATTCAACTCATCCAATATCTCTATTTTATTAATGGTTCGCCTATGGGATACTTCAAATGCTCCAAAGGAGTCAGACAAGGTGACCCGCTCTCTGATATCATTTTTTCTATTGTTGAAGACTACCTTAGTAGACTGCTCTCCCTCAATGTTGAGCGAGGCAAAATCAAACCTATTATTGCTTCCAGATATCTTCATGCTCCCTCACATCTTCTCTATGCCGATGATATTATTCTCTTTCTCCAAGGAGATAAAATAAATATCAATAAACATAAATCCATCATTTCACACTATGAGGAGGTATCTGGGCAGTGTATTAACTGGAAAAAATCTTTTATTTACTTTGGTGAAAATTTCCCCTCTAATAGGAAAAATCTTATCACCAATGTCTTAGGGGTTAAGGAAGGCACTTTAAATTTCACTTACCTTGGTGTCCCCATCTTTTGGGGTCGTCCCAAAGCTTTTTATTTTCAACACATTGTAGATCAAATTCAAAATCAATTTTCTTCCTGGAAAGGAAAATCCCTTTCAATGGCTGGAAGAATTTGCCTTGTCAAATCCACCATTGTCTCTAAGCTGGTTTATTCCATGATGGTCTACAAATGGCCTTTGGTCCTGATTAAACGGTTAAATACTGCTATAAGAAGCTTCATCTGGAGTGGAAGTACTCTGGATAGAAAATTGGTTACAGTCTCTTGGGCCACTTGTTGTAAACTCATTGAAAACAGAGGCATTGGTATTAAGAATCTTAAAACCTTTAATGAGGCCCTTCAAGCCAAACTCACATGGTCTCTCATACATAATAACTCTCTTTCCATGAGATTCCTCAAAACTCATTTCCTTGATAAGCTTAAATCTGGTTCTTTTCATTACATGACTTCTTCTATCTGGCCATCAATCAAAGCTTATTTTCACTCTATCTTGGAAAATTCTAGATGGATTGTTAGTAATAATTCTTCTTTAATTTTTTTGTTTGATAACCGGAATAACTCCCCCCTCATATCAGAGATGCCTAATACTTTCTCCCCTAATCCCACGAACTTCTCTTTCAGGGTTATGATCAATTTCACTGGTTCTCAACTCCCGGATCCTATCAAGGAGATTGTTGATAATTATTATTTCACTTCCAATGAGGATTTTATGGTTTGGGAACCTTCTCATAATGGCCTGTTGGATTCTAAAAAATATTATTACCATCATTTCCCAAATGAGGATGAAAATTTTAATTGGATTTCCAAATTCAATAAGGCCCGAATCAAGCCCTCTCGTCTTACACTTTTGTGGCGTATTGCTAATTAAAAAATCCCAATAGAAGTTTTCCTGAAATCTTATGGATTTTATCTTTGTTCTAAATGTCGATTGTGCAATCAACATCAAGAGGAAATTAATCATCTTTTTTTATCTTGTGATAATTCTATGGACCTTTTTCATTACATCTTTGACCTTTTTGAGTGCAGATGTCTTTTGGACACATTTATTTTCTCATAATTGAAAAGAACGTTGGAGTTTTCGAGGTCTCCCCAAATCAATAATCTCTTTCTTACTACTATTGCGGAGCTTCTGCATATTCTATGGTATGGTAGAAATGATTATTTTTTCAACAATAACTCTTTTAATATTAATGTAGGTAAAATGAGGATTATTCTTTCAATAAAAGAGGTGGCCATAATTCAAAAAGGCTATTGTGAAAATTCTGTCATAGATCTTGAAACCCTTCGCCGAATTGGTGTCAAAGGTAATTTTACGAAGCCACACTACACTATTGAAGTCTTATGGAAGGCACCTCCACTTGGATGGATTAAAGTTAATGTAGACGGATCCTCAAATGTCAACCCTGGACTTTCGGGATGTAGAGGAATTTTTAGAGACCATCGGGATCAGATCCTCGGATGCTTCTATGGAAGCTGCGGCATTGCTTTTGCGCTGGAGATAGAAATGCTTGCTACCATTCATGCCATCTCCTATGAGAATATTTTCAACTGGAATAATATCTAGATCAAGAGAGACTCCACTACTATTGTGCAAGACATCTAGAAGGGTGATGCTCATCTTGCATGGTCTCTCACCCCCGTTGGATGGACTGCCTCACCGTGCTCAATGGACTCAACTTTATTGCCACTCATACCTATCGTGAGGCTAATACAATTGCGGATGGGCTTGCCAACATGGGTTTCTCACATTAGATCACTTGGAGGAATTACCTCCCTCTAGAGTTGACACCTTTTTTTATTAAGGACTTTAGAAAATTGCCCTCTTTCCATCTCATGTAACCTGTATGCTTCTCTTTTCTTTTGAATAAATCTCTATGTTTTGGTCTTTTGACCAGAACTCACCCCTTTTAAAAAAAATATGATTTGTGTTGAATAATTTGAGGTTATATAGATTCATGTTCCAAATAATTAGTGTGTAAATTTTAGATGTTATCGAACTAGAAGTTACTATACAAGACCAATATTTAAAAACAACCAACCTAAGTTTCAAATGTTGATGTACATGAAGAATTTTAGGGTATAAAAATTAAGAAACAAGAAGATATTGAGTCTAACCTGTATGTTCCAAATCATCTACCGATTCAAGGAATTTCATTTTGTTGATTCAGAAGTAACATATTCTAAATATTACTTAATTTGTGGAAGATGAAAACTTAAAGAAACATATATAATAAGTGTCCAAGCATCAAGGAATCACCACTTGGGAATGATTTCACCCACAAAAAATTAATTAAAACAACAGTATAAAATAAATAATTTTTTTCATGACTCATCCGTACATCAAATTTCCACACTGAAAGAAAATAAAATAAGAAGAAACAATACAATACAAAGATAGAAAAAAATGAAACACACTATTTAATCCCTCCACTACCCCAATCTCCCTCCCCTATAAAGAAAACCATGTAGCTACCTCCAGTAACCTTCTATCCCCCTTCACAAAGTATAACTACCCTCCATCCATAGAAATAAGTAAAAGTCCTAAATGGCCGATGCGATAAAGAAAATAAAATAAAAACTAAACTAAAACATACCTGTCTCTTGTGACTATACAAGTCAATACCCTAATATAAGAACCACAATGCCCCATGGGTCAAAAAATGTTCCTAGATGCATGGAGGAAACAAATTATATTAGTTCAAGAGGATGTGGTCTCTCCCATTCCCATATCGTGTTCCAACTCGAGTGCTATAAATATTATAAAAATATCACCCATAATGATAGGATAAATAACATTGAGATAAAATACCATTTTATCTAGTAGAAGGTGGATCAAAAAGTTTTGAAGTTGGTGGATGTGTCAACACAAGCTTAGGTGGATGATATTATGACTAAGGAACTACCCAAGGTATATTCTTAATAGCGTAAATTGGAACTTAGAGTCTAACCCAATCCATCCAACTACATGAGTTAGAGAAGGGACTCCTACTCCCCCATGGTTTTTTTTGAAAAGTATTCTTTCTCTCATTACTTCAATGATTGAATTTATAAATCCATTTTATGATCTTTAACATAAGTTATCTTTATGTTCATTGACAAGGGAGATAATGTGTTCAAATTTTAAGGGGATAAAGTTTTCATGGAGTATTATTCCTATTGGGTAAGGGGGATAAATTTTGTGTTGGAAATGGGTATTTCTTGTATGATCAATTAGGGGGAGTAAGAGTATGAACACTCAATGAGGTGTTTTAATGCATAACTTTTCATTTCACTCTTTTTTATCACATATATATTTTCTAAAATGTCCTTAAAGTTTATTTTAAGTGAATAATTGATACACTAATTAAAGTTAAGATGATAAAGATGTTTTTATTCTCAGATTTGGTAGGTTCTAAAGTTTCTCAAATGTTAAAGTGCTTAATATTCTTGAGGTTCCCAACAATCCCAAAGGGGGATATTACTAAAAAATCCCTTATAGTGTGATTTGAGTTGTGATTTTTATAATGAAGTGGAATTAATCATCAATGAAATAATGATTAGTGATTTCTATTCATATTTTGAAGGCTAAAAAATATTTAAAGTGGTTTTGGAAAATTTATGGAAAAATCAGTTTAGAGAAGGAGTTATGAAATTTGGTTAAATATGGGTTGTGTAAGGACCATTCTATCAAGCATAACAATTTTTTTTTCATAGACATAATTGTTAGTGTAAGAACCCGGTTCTTATTCTTGAGGTACGAGTTTCTTCCATTCTATTTTCCTTAAGTGTTTTTGAGAAAATAAGGAAATGGGAGAATATCCTAAATTTTGTGACTACACACAGTGTACTTTTCCACACACTGTGTACTTTGGCTGTGTGGAATGAGTGCATAGGGCGCGTAGGCCTGTCAATGATGATGGGTGTAAAAACCAACTACACGCCATGTATAGGGTATTTAAATGTCGTGTATTCAGTCAACAGGTGAATTGTAAGGCGGTGAAGGCATCTGCCAGATGAGCGACAATACACTCCATGTACTCAGGTATTACACACCGTGTACTCATGTCAACAAATGAACAATGTCGCGCTGGAAAGAAGCCATCGTAGGAAAAGTCAAAAAAATGGAAAGTACATGCCGTGTACTCAATAGTACACACCGTGTAGTCTATTTTTTCTCTTAAAATGGGCAGTAGCCTCCTCTTCTCATAGAGAAGGCTTAGAACCAGAGGAGAGATTGGTAGGAAGGCTGGAGCTTTTGAGATCACCCGATCGAGCATCGGGAATCTGATTCCACCTCCGCTGATCTCGTTGGAACTGTACGGGTATGAACTCTCCTCTCCTTGAGCAGTTATTACCAATCATTTCCCGAGGGAAAGTTATTTACGTTTGAATGAGAATTCTTTTACCTCAGATCTATGTCATTCTTGGACAATTCCAGGAGCGTCGTTCTCGTATACCGATCAGGGGCGATCGAGGTAGGTGGTCTGGTGTTTAAATTCTAACTGTTGTGCCTTTTTTGTATACTATTGTGCTAAGAAACCATGTTGGGGAGTCGTGTGGATGATTACTTGGTTGTTTTAAATACCTATAATTGTATAGGAAATTAAATGTAATTATAAACTATTGTTTGGGATCGATGCTTGGATCCAGGACCACCCCTGGGGTGTGTTCCTCTGTTTAGCCATTTGGCCAGGTTACCCGAGGGTATACCATAAATTGTAGCATGTATTAAATTACCTTGAGAGGATTTGTATATAAATTTCTTGTTTACATATTGGGTATGGCCCGGTTACTAGTTTAGCCTGAGGGAAGTGTTGTGATTAGCCTGTGGGCAGTGCTCTGTTCAGTCTGAGGGAAAATTCTTTCGTGCCTGTGGGCATTAGATTCTGTGCCTATGGGTGACACCTCATATGCCTGTGGGCATTATTTGATATGCCTGTGGGCAGATTTCTGTGGGTTTGGATTGTCTTTACCTTGGGGTAAGGGTTTGCGTGCCTGAGGACACTGACTGTTTACTTAGAAAATTCAGCATGGTGATGTCTTATTTTGAATGATTAAATGAATATTAAAAATGGTAATATAAATGGTGCAGTTAGTTAATTTTGAGTACTGCTTAGTTTATTGCATTTACCACTGCACACTGCTGTTGCACATTTACACTGACAGTTGGGCATGAACCTTTGGTGGGTGCCTACTGGGATTCATTTCTCACACCCTGTTTGGGTCCTGTCTTTGGCCCAAACAGACTATATTGATGTAGGTGTGGATAAGGGAAAGGGTCCCTATACAGGTACTTTATTGTTGCAGAGGAGTAGGAGAGAATGGGACCAAGCTTAGGCTTGTGATGCTGATGAGTTCCTGTTGCACTATTTTGCTTTGTTTGTTGTACCTTTACTTTCCATTATATTGTATTGTTGTGTAACATGTTCTGGATGTTTTCGTGGAACTAGAGACATGTTGCATCATTATCTATATAACTGTTGGTTTTCTTTTACTACAGTTGATCATTTCAGTTATGTATGTTTTACTACTTCCGTTGTTGTTGTATTTTTTATCTTGTATTCCGCTATGATACACTTTAAAAAATGAGGGCATAGTTTCCCCACTATCAGACCTAGGCCCTCACTGCTAGTCAGCAGCCTCTGGCATTTGGGAAAATGCGCTTAAGGTCATGTGACCAACCGGGTTCGGGGCACCTGTGGAGTGGCACTAGGATCTGGGATGTTACAAAGTGGTATCATAGGGTTTTTTTCTTTGAGTTACTATTTGGAGCCTTAGTCAAGGATAGGATGGAAATGGTATTTGGTAATAATCTATGCCCAGGAGTAGCTAACCCATGTATAAGGAAAAGCCAGTCTAACTTGTATTTTTTCAATTATTCTGATTTTGAAAATTTTACAGTTGATTTGATTTTGACCGTTGGGTGATGCACTTGTGATTGTGCTGTTTATATGTTATCCATGGGTTCTATTTAGTTGCAACCCAATGAGATGAGGGTATTCCATCTCATGCATAATTCAGGAACATGATAGAAATCACATTCCATGCATAGTTCCATGCCATGTAGGCCCATTAGAAATTGCATGTTGTTGTGATAGTTGTTGTTCTAGAAAAGCATGTTGTTGTGATAACTGACTTGATAAATACCTGCCATGTGATAGGGTATTTTTGTTTGAGCCTGTTGATAGGATGGATGCCGAACTTTGGTTTTTGGGGAGTATGGTCCCTCGATGACCAGAATTTGGTGGATCATTGACTTTTTTACTTCTGTATAACATGTATAAAATTCCAAAATTTGATTCACGGGGAGTATGGGCCCTCAAGGATCGGAATTTGGAGCTTAAATGTTGTTTTTTAGTATTTACTGGGTTTCAGAGTAGTTTCAGAGGCTTACTGTGCGGAAAACCCAGGATACACGCTGTGTAGTTCCTCAGAAACACACCATGTGTTCTTCTGTTCGGGAAGAAATGAAAACATTTTGAGTACATGCTGTGTACCCTCAGTACACGCCGTGTAGTATCTTCCTGTGTCATATACTGTGTGGGCGGGGAAACAGGGTAGGGAAAGGCTTGGAAAAACACGTCGTATACCGGATGTACACGTCATGTAGTGTTGACCCAGAGTCCTCCCATGTAACTAAAAACACAAACAGAGGAGACCTTGAGACATACACGCCGTGTCCACCTTGGAACACGTTGTGTAGTCTAACCCATGGACCCGACCGTGTAGCTAACAAACACGGGTCAGTGTTACCTCTTCTTGAATACGCCGTGTACCTGAGGGACACGCCGTGTAGTCCTTACCGGTGGGAGACTGTGTGGACTTAGCCGTGTGGATGGGGAAACGAGGTGGTGTACATGCCATGTGTAGTTGTAACACGCCGTGTGGTGTCAGCCAAGTAGTCTTCCGTGTCATGAAATACACAGGCAATTGGAAATTATACCATACACGCCGTGTAGATGACATACACGCCATGCAGTCTTGTTCAAAGTGAGCCGTGTGGCTTAGCCGTGTAGAAGGACTCGGGCAAGGAAGAAGGATTTGAGAACAAGCCGTGTAGTATTTATACACACTGTGTAGTCATGTTTTGTAAATCTTGAAGACTTTCTTTCTCCTGAATCCTTGTTTTGGTTTTTGATAATTTTGATCTACGGTGTGCATTTGACCTTGTAGAGTCATGCGGCCGAGATGACCACATGTTGTTCGCCAAGAGAACAACAATGATTATACTCTAGAGATGGTAGGACATGGGCTACCAGTGGATCCTCCAGCCAAGCCAGATGCGGCGCCAACCGTTATACCAGACACAGGAACAGATGCGTAGTTCCGTGAAGGCTTCATGCAGTTCATGTAGACCTTTCAGGGAGCACCGCTGGCTGCCACATCTATGGATGAGCTGACTCGTATCTTCCAGTAGCAGCATCCACCTATTTTTTCAGGTGATGGAGGACCACAGGATATGGAGTCTTGGATGGATTCATTGCAGACTATTTTCAAGCATCTTGAGATGCCTCCAGGGCGGAGGGTCAAGCTCGTGACTTATATGCAACGTGATTCCGCCAAGAGGTGGTGGGAACAGATCATCACAGATAAATGGTGTGGGAATATTTTTAGATAGCTTTCTATGACTTCTTCTTCCTAGAGATGCTGAGGGCATATGGAGCTTGAGAGTTCATGAATCTGCAGCAGGGCGCTATGTCAGCGATGGATTATTCTGCTCGTTTCACCGAGCTTTAGTGTTTTGCACCTGTTCTGGTGGGTGATGAGACGTTGAGGGCCAGACACTTTGAGAATGGTATTCGATATGACATTAGAGCACTGGTGAATGTTTTCAGGTTTCCTAATATACATTATATTGTGAACCAGACACTGATTACTGAGCGGAATTTGCGGGAAGCTAGTGGTGTGGGCTAGGGCGGTTCGACACCAGTTTTTGGTACTATTTATATCGGTAAGAGGAAGAGACAGATAGAATTCTCTCATGGTGGCGGTACCACCCAGAATAATATTTCCGGTGGCCAGGTCATGTGCTACCATTGTGGTAAGGAGGGGCAAAAGAGACCGCAGTGTCCACATGACCCAGTGGAATGCCGAGCATGTGGTAGGATGGGGCATCTGCAACGCTTTTGCAGGGAGTTTCCACTAGTGGTTAGTGAGAGGGGTTCTGTGCAGACTCCACGTGCGGGAGCAGGACCAAAAGCTTCTTACTAGTCGGGAAACCGGAATACATTAGGGCGTGTAGGCAGAGATGGTGGTCGTGGTCGTAGTAGCCAGACACCAGGATCTCAAAGGTAGCAGGGCGGGACAGCTCAGGGTAGCCAGGCTGTGTTGTCGGGCCACGGCACTGGGCAGGCATATGCAGTGCAACAGACCCAACAAGAGTAGGATCCCGAACCTTCTACTATCAGAGGTAATATTTTAATAGCTTCTGTCTTATCTTATGTACTTTTCGATACAGGTGATACACATAGCTTTGTATCTGTGCCTATTGTGGAAAGCCTTGGGCTCTGTGTTTCTTCTTCTTCTGATGTTATGATGCTAAACACTCCGTTGGGGACTAGAACGACTGGTGTGCATCAGTGAAGGGAGTGCCCCCTTGAGGTTGGTGGGTTTCACTTTCTTTGGGACCTATATGTCTTGGAGATGACGAGCTATGATGCCATTCTCGAGATGGACTGGTTGGTTCCCTTTCAAGACTTTGTAGACTGCTATCATCACAGGGTGTGTTTCACATCACCAGAGGGCAGAGAGTTTCTATACAAACGTGAGTGGGATGTTCAGGTGAGTCGAGCTGGACCAGAGCATTGTGGGTGAGGTGGATTTACAGCCCAGATTGCGAGTTTGTATTTGGATGACCAGGGAACTTTTCAGAATGATTTCCCTCCAGTGGTTGACCATTTCAGGGATGTCTTCCTGGAATACTTTTTAGGTCTACCTTCGGAGCATGAGGTGGATTTCTCTATTGAGATTGTGCCAGTAGTGGCACCGGGGTCTATTCCTCCTTATAGGATGGCTACACCTGAGTTACAGGTTCTCAAGAGATAGTTAGAGGAGTTACAATTAAAGGGTTTTATCTGACCCAATACTTCTCCTTGGGGTTCTCTATTCCTTTTGTGAAGAAGGCAGATGGTACCCTCAGACTCTGTGTGGATTATCGGAAGCTGAACCAATTGACGGTCAAGAACCGATATCCTTTACTAAGGATTGATGATCTTTTTGATCAACTTTAAGGTGCACGAGTGTTCTTGAAGATTTAATTGAGATCCAGATATCATCTGTTGCGTGTTAGACCATCTGATATACCTCTCACAGCCTTCAAAAGTAGGTATGGTGTATATGAGTACTTGGTTATGTCATTCGGACTCACGAACGCACTAGAAGTTTTCATGGCTCTGATGAATTGTGTATTCCATCCTTATCTGAATTCTTTTGTGGTAGTATTTGTGGATGATATCTTGGTGTACTCTCACACTCAACACAACCATGCCACCCATCTTGAGATCGTGTTGAGTACACTGAGAGAGCATCAGCTATATGTTATGCTCTCAAAGTTCCACTTTTTGATGGACAAGATTCACTTCCTAGGTCATATCATCTCAGAGGCAAGAGTTTCAGTAGACCCAGAGAAGGTGAGAGAAGTAGTTTCCTGGGAGCATCCTAGGAACGTGTTTGAGATACGGAGTTTCTTGGGGATGGCTGGTTACTACAGGCGTTTTATACAAGACTTCTCCTTCTTAGAAGCACTGTTGAAAGGTTTGACTAAGAAGGGTGTGAAGTTCATTTGGACAGAAGCTCATGAGACAGCCTTTCAGGAACTGAAGGGAAGGTAGACATCAGCACCAATCCTGATATTCCCAGAGCAAGGGAAGAGCTATACAGTTTACTGTGATGCATCAGGTATTGGGATGGGAGCTGTGTTGATGCATGGCGATTGAGAAGTTGTGTACGGGTCTCAGCAGTTGAGGCCACATGAGAGGAATTACCCGACGCATGACCTCGAGTTGGATGTAGTTGTTCATGCATTATGCTGTTGAAGATATTATCTCTTGGGAGAGAATTTTGTGGTTTTCACCGACCACAAAAGTATCAAGTATATCTTTACTCAGCATGACTTGAATTTGAGGCAGTGAAGGTGGGGCGAATACCTTCAGTCCTTCGATTTTGAGCCTGCCTATACACCTGGTAAGGGTAATGCAGTTGCTAATTCACTGAGCAGGAAGACTTAGATAAAAGAAGTTCACGAAGCCAGTGGTGAATGGTAGCTTATGGATTTGTTCTCTAAGAAGCATTTAGAGGTGCACGATAGTCAGGGGAAAACCTATCTTTCATCTTTACCTATGACTTCTACCCTCCTGGATATAGTGAGGATGAGACAACTATCTGATTCAGAAGGACTAGTTCTCCAAGAGTCAGTGACAAGTGAGGACCCTCCTCTTGGGTGGACGATAGATGATGATGAGGTACTGTGTTTCCATGGATTAGTGTGGGTTACAGGAGATATACATGAGGAGTTGATGTGGTAGTTTCATGCTTCAGCTTGGGCAGTTCATCCCAGAGTTACCAAGATGTACCGTGACTTGAGACGTCAGTACTAGTGGCCAGGTATGAAGAGAGAAGTAGCTAGTTTTGCTACAAGATGTTCCACCTGTCAGTAGGTGATGACAGAGCATCAGAGGCCAGCTAGACTATTACAGCAGTTACCCATTCCGAAGTGGAAATGGGATGATGTCACGATGGACTTCGTGACCGAGTTGCTGAGGTCACCTTGAGGCAATGATGTCGTGTGGGTTTTTGTAGACAGACTCACAAAGGTAGCTCAATTTTTGATGATCAAAGAGATCTTTGGATTTGACGAGCTCAGGAAGCTGTATATCCAAGAGATCGTATGTCTTCATGGAGTCCCTCATTCTATCATTTAACATAGGTATGCCTATTTAACTTCTAATTTATGGCAGAGGTTTCAGAGGGCACTGGGTTCACAGGTGCTTCTGAGTACAACTTACCGCCCTCAGACTGATGGTCAGTCAGATCGTACGATACAAGTGCTAGAGGACATGTTGTATGCATGCGCCCTAGACTTTTGGGGCTCTTGGGAGAAGCATATACCCCTAATTTAGTTTGCCTATAATAATAGTTTTCAGGAAACTATTGAGATGGAACCTTACGAGGATTTATATGGTAGGACATACCGATCACCTTTGTTCTGGATGGAGGTAGGTGAGGCAGATTTACTGGGACCACGTCTCATGCAGGAGACTTCTGAGCAGGTCCAGTTGATTCAGAAGTGGATGGCTACTGAACAGTCTCGTCAGAAATCTTATGTTGATTGCCACATACGACCCTTGGAGTTCGTGGTTGGGGATCCTGATTTCTTACGTTCTTCACCGAGGTTGGGACACAGGTGGATCAGGATATAGGGTAAACTTTCACCGAGGTATATGGGGCCATTTTAGAGAGTCGGGCCGGTTGCCTATCAGCTGTAGTTACCAAAGAGGTACCGGGCCATGCACGACGTCTTCCATGTATCTCAGTTGTGCTGTTATCATTCAGACCCATCTCACGTCATTCAGACCGAGGAGGTTGAGCTTCATATAGATGCGCCCTTTGAGTAGCATCTGATTCGTATCATAGATAGGAGCACAGATGTTCTCCGAGGCTAGTCAACTCCTCTCGTACAGGTGCAGTGGTAGCATGGAAGAGTGCAGGACGAAACCTAGGAGCAGGAGACCGACATACGTGCTCAGTGGCCAGAGTTTTTCTGAGCTTTATCTTTACCACCCTTGGAAGTGAAATTCGGGGGCGAATTGCTTTAAGGGGGGAGGAGTTTGTAAGAACCCGATACTTATTCATGAGGTATGAGTTTCTTCATTTCCCTATTCCTTATGTGTTTTTTAGAAAATAAGGAAATGGGAGAAGATCCAAAATTTTGTAACTACACATCGTGTACTTTTCCACACGCCGTGTACTTTGTCCATGTGGAATGAGTACACAGGGCATATAGGCCTGTCAATGATGATGGGTGTAAAAACCGACTACATGTCGTGTATAGGGTATTTACACACTGTGTATTCAGTCGGTAGGTGAATAGTAATGCGTTGAAGGTAGCTGCCAGCTAAGCGACAATACACACCATGTACTCAAGTATTACACGCCATGTACTCATGTCAATAGATGAACAGTGTTGTGGTGGAAAGAAGCCGCCGTAGGAACAGTTAAAAAAATATAAATTACATGCCGTGTAGTCTATTTTTTCACTTAAAATGGGTTGTAACCTCCTATATTCACAGAGAAGTCTTAGAACCGAAGGAGAGCTCGGGAGGACGACCGAAGCTTTGGAGATCACCCAATCGAGCATCGGGAATCCGATTCAGCCTCCATCAATCTCGTTGGAACCATACAGGTAATCCCTCACCTCTCCTTGAGTCATTCTTACCAATTATTTCATGTGGGGAAGTTATTTCAGTTTGAACAGGAATTATTTTACCTTAGATCTACATCATTCTTGGATGATTTGAGGAGCATCGTTCACATATACTGATCAGGGGTGATCGAGGTAGGTGGTCTGGTGTTTAAATTCCAACTTCTGTGCATTTTTGTGCACCATTGTGCTATGAACCCATGTTAGGGTGTCATGTGGCTGAGGCATTGGCTGTTTTAAATACCTAAAATGGTATAGGTAATTAAAAGTAATTGTAAACTACTGTTTGGGATTGCTGCGTGGATCCAGGACCACCCCTGGGGTGTGTTCCTCTGTTTAGTCATTTGGCCAGGTTACCCGAGGGTATACCGTAAATTTTAGCATGTTCTAAATTAACTTGAGAGGAATTGTATATAAATTTCTTATTTACATGATGGGCATGGCCCAGTTACCTGTTTAGCCTGAGGGCAGTGTTGTGATTAGCCTGTGTGCAGTGCTCTGTTCAGCCTGAGGGAAACTTCTTTTGTGCCTGTGGCCAGTAGATTATGTGCCTGTGGGCGACACATCGTACACCTATGGGCATTATTAGATATGCCTATGGGAAAATTCATGTGGATTTGGATTCTATTTACCTGGGGGTAAGGGTTTGTGTGCCTGAGGACACTGACTGTTTACTTTGAAAATTCACCGCGGTGATGTCTTATATTGAATGATTAAATGAATATTAAAAATGGTAATATAACTGGTACATTTAGTTACTTTTATGTACTTCTTAGTTTATTACATTTACCACTGCACACTGCTATTGCACATTTACACTGACAGTTGGGCACAGACATTTGATGGGTGCCTACTGGGATTCATTTCTCACACCCTGTTTGGGTCATGTCTTTGGACCAAACAGACTATATTACTGCAGGTGTGGATAAGGGCAAGGATCCCCATACAGGTACTTGATTGCTGCAGAGGAGTAGGAGAGCATGGGACCGAGCTTAGGCTTGTGATTCTGCTGAGTTCCTGTTGCACTATTTTGCTTTGTTTTTTGTACCTGTACTTTCCATTTTATTGTATTGTTGTGTAACATGTTCTGGCTGTTTTCTTAGAACTATAGACATGTTTCATCATTATCTATATAACTGTTGGTTTTCTTTTACTACAGTTGATCATTTTAGTTATGTATGTTTTACTTCTTATGCTATTATTGTATGTTTTATCTTGTATTCCACTGCGCTACACTTTAAAAAATGAGGGCATAGTTTCCCCAGTATTAGACATGGGCAGTCGCTGCTAGTCGGCAGCCTCTGGCATTTGGGGAAATGCGCTTGAGGTCATGTGACCAACCGGGTTCGGGGCACCCGTGGAGTGGCACCCGGATCCGGGATGTTACAGTTAGGTTGTGTAAACATCATATCAGGATACTTAACCATGAGTTTTCTCTACATAAACCTCATTCAACTTTGTGTAACCATCTTCTCAGAGCACCATAAGCATCAATGGGAGGTTTGTAATCATCATACAATGCTGCATAAACAAGATGTTGGATTTCTGTAAGGCTGAAAGCATAATATAAATATCATCATGTGATGTTTAAACATCATCATGTGATTTGTAAACATCATGGTATCTATGTAAACATGTTCTTGTTTACATGCAAGGATATTCCCTTTGTGTTTTTTTTGAAAGTGTCGACTGACAAAACAATAGTCAGTTTTTATGGAATTTATTAACCATTAAATAATATTAATATTTCTAAAAAATTGATATAAGAAAATATATCTTATAATTAAAATAGGATCATGAAAAAATTATTTTATTATATTAAGAATCATTAAGGATAGTTTTTGTGTGATGAATTTAACCACATAGACTAACTCATGAAAAATGAAACAAGTGACATGGAGCGTGAAACATCCATGAGATTCATGCATTTTTAATACATTGGTTGGATAAAAGTTAGTGGATCAAGTTTTGGGAAAAATATTCTTTCATGGAATGAGTACACTTCCTCATATAGAAGGAGGATTTTTATTAAAAAAGAAATAAAGATAAAAAGAGATAAAAAATGAGGATTCGGTTTTTAGAGCTAAATGGGGAATATTTCTAGGCTGATGATAGAAAAGTTTAAAGGGGGTTTCTTAGATATTAATTAACACCATTTTTTGAGTTAAAAGTGTTAGGTTTGGGTTTTTTGTTCTTTATAAATAGAAATAAAATAAGCGAGAGAGAGAGAGAGAGATAGTTCCAAGATTTTCATTTTAGATGTTTGATGGTGATTATTTGGCTTTTCTAGCTGTGGTTCTCACTGGAAGTTTCTCAATACTATGCTAAAGTGCTACACCAATCTGTTGTGATTTTATCATCTATAGTGCCTGGATTAGAAGTATTTCATAGAAAGTGAAATTTCTTCCAATTTAAAGAAGAGTAATGAATTCTTCATTTCTTATGAGAGTTATTATAATGACCCACATCTTTCTTGGTTGTGAAATTTAGAGGAAATTCAATTTTTTGATCTAAATCAAGGGTCTTTCCTAGAATTAGGATTCATATTGGGAATCTGAGTGTTGAAACATCTCTAGGAGATGTTTTTAGATGTTTAATGAGGCCTAGTTTTAGTTTTGGTGTGTGAGCAGACAGTGGAGTAAGGTCCATAGGCCTTGTTGAAATGATACTGCTATAGTAGGTCACACCGCAACCCATAGACAACACCATGACAAAATGAAGTAGGGTAATTTCATTTTCAAGGTGTGACAAAACTATCACATGGTGGTATAAAATCTATTTTTTATTTTCTTGTTGAAGTATAGTGGCTATCACGAACCATCCATGGACACCCTTGAACCTGAAACCTAATCTGCCCTCTGATAAGGCCAAAAGGTCATTCTCGATACACATAGGCTAACAAATAGTTCATGAGAATAAAAAAATTCCTTTAAAATGGTTTTTATTAATAGTATCATCAAACATGTCCGTACCATGAACCCAAAAATTCCTTTCCATAACATGGAAAGTCATGCTCCAAAATATTGGCAGTCATGGTCAATATAAATCATGTTTAGAAATATAAATAATTCTCTAAATCACATGAATAAAATAGAAAAATCAACCCGAAATGAGAGTAAAAAAGGGGTACTTTGATACATACGAGTAAAAAAAGAAAGTTGGGATGAATCCTAATTAAGAAATACATTATAAATCAACAACCTAACCAAAAATGAAAAAAATGGTCACCCATCTCCATGTGTCACAAGGGTCAAGTATTCACTATGTCACCACCAACAACCATAGCCCCACTAATAATATTACCTAACACCTTCATGTAATTACTTAACTAGGAAATATGATATAGTAGAGTGAGAATCAGTTTCATTCAAGGTTATAAATTAGTAGAGAACTCCACTTATAATTTAGTGGGTATCTTTAAACATGTTTTTATAAATACATCACGAGATAGGAAAACCACTAGTAGTATATCCATTTCCTCTTTATATATAATTATATTAATTGTAAAAAATGTAATTTTAGTAGAAATAGAACCCACCTTCCCTTTATTAGTTCCTTATAGAGTATCATGGAAATCAAATCTATGATAAGATCATATTAAATAACAGTACAAGATGAAAAAGTGAACCATATTTGGTAAAAATGATATAGGATCAAATAGGATATAATTAATCTATACCAATAATAACATCAAAATAAATCCTATCAAGGGTAATGAAATCCAAGAGATTCTCACAAATTGATACCACAATGTTACAAGATGGAAACATCCTACTCATTTCCACACTCTTAACCAGATGAGTATCAAGGCTCATAGGTTTTGAGAAAATATAAACTTTTATCCCCAAAATAGAAATCAATTTATCAGATATAAAATAGTTATAGGACCATGTATCAAATAAAGATGAAGAATATACAGAAGAAACTAAAAAAGTACCTCTCACTACCGTCGGTCACCACGAACCAACTTTTAGACTAATTGAAAAACCGATATTTGAGTACCTCTGAATGCTAGTCACCTTTTGGAACCCTACATTAGTGACTGATCCTTTCTTTACATATGATCGATGGCACTCAGTGATAGGATATCCCTTTTGGAAGCCCAGGCCACAGATCGGGTGGGGAAGTCTCCAGAGGAGAGGGAGCTGAGAGGGGGGCGGGGGACATCTCTAGAGGAGAGGGACCTGAGAGGGGATAAGGGTAGGGAGGTGGAGGCTGGGATATTGAGGCAGAGGTGGAGGCTGGGAGGTCGAGGTCGGGGAGGGGAGGAGAGGGCTGGGAGGTGGAGGTCGGGAAGGGAAGAATAGGGTTCACATGAGGGGGAGCCCAATGGAAATGAGAAATCATGAGGGGAGGCCCAATTCGGGGAATTGTATACCCAGAGTTTTAATAAAACCGTAGGTATAGACCAAAATATATCACATATACCCATGGTTTTTCTCAACCATGGGTATATATGCATGGGGGTAGACCTATTTTCTACTATTGTGGGTGTCTATGTAATATCTAAATCAAAATTATGAAGGTATTATACCCATCGTATCTATATTAGGTTCATTCCACTCTAGGTAAAATGTAATTCAGGATACTATAATCTGAATGAACTATAAAAGGATCCTCGAAGAGGTAATTTCACCATGTCTTTGGTGTGTACATCACGACTTCCAATTCTATGTCATGGTTGGGATAATTCCACTCATGTGGGTATAGCTTCTGAGAGACATAGGCCTCCACATGATCATCCTACATCAGCACACATCCAAAACACACAACAGAAGAATCACATTACATAGAATAAGCTCTTCTAGACTTAGGAATAATCAAAACTAGTGTGGATGTCAAATGCGTTTGAAACTAATCAAAATCACTCTGACATTTCTCATCCCACTCAAACTTCACCCCTTTTCTTGTAAAATATTTCGAGGGAGAAGCTCTCTTGGATAATTAATTAATGATATTTCTATAACACCCAACTAATCCTAAAATATATAGATCTCAACACATTCTTAGGCTTCTACCAAGACATAACTTCTCAAACATTCCCTGGATCCACTAAAACTCATACCTTAGAAATCACGTGGCTTAAAAATATCACTTCCTAGATCCCAAACTAGAACATGGATAACTTGGAATATAGAGGGTTCTCCATAAAAATACCCAAAACAACCTCTAGATGGTCTACATGGTCCTCCTCTATCTTAGAATACACCAATATGTTTTCCATAAACATGGCCATGAAGGAGTCCAAAAAAGTTGTGGAATATCAAGTTCATCAATGTCATAAATACTGTAGGATAATTGTTAATACCAAATGGAATAACCAAATACTCAAAATTCTCATATCATATTTTAAAGGCGGTCTTTGTAAAATCCTATTCCTAAACCCTCAACTGGTGATACCCAGATCTCAAGTCAATATTTGAAAACCAATGGTCTCTTGTGAGCTAATCAAATAGATCATCAATTTTGGGTAACATTTATTTATTATTTTTGGTCACCCAATTAATCTTAGAGTAGTTTATGAAAAGTCAGAGGCTCTCGTATGCCTTCATTTGAAATTGAACTAGAGAAGACTACAATGACATACTGGGATAGATAAATACATTAACTTAAATGTACTCAATCTAAACTTTCATCTCTTTTAGCTTGGCTAGAGCCATCTGATAAGATGGTAAGGAAATCAGGCTCACCCCATAGAGCAGATTGATAGTAAACTAGACCTCCCACAAGGGAGGAAAACCTAAACACGCCTCCAAAAACACGTCTAGGTAACTTTTCATGACCACCATAAGTTCACCCACTGAACTCTTATTATAATAATAGAGAAAAAAACTGGATAATTAGCATGAAATCAACCTCAAATTTGAATTAACTGGTCATGTCCTCCCTGATCGCAATTCCCACTCACCTTGAAAGACACAAGTGCTCCCATAAGGATTAAGAAACTAGAACCCGAAGTGATAATAGTCAATTAGTTCCTTGAATTCAATCACCTAATTCATGCCAATAATATTGATCAAAACATCTAGGTGCAATATGAGTAAATCCTAAACTACTTCCACATCAGTAATTAAAACACGACATTCAAGACACTTGATCCCTCCTTCTTCCTACCAAATGGGGTTAAAAAATCCATAACAAATGGAATCAAATCTACTCCCATACCAAAATAAATAATAAAATTAAGTTAAATGAAGGAATGGGTTTCACCCAGTTAAAATAAAAATGATTCCATTGAATAATATATGAATATCGTACCTATCACCATGGTCATCCTGAAATCTGAATCCTTTGGAACAACCTATACTATATGAAGATGTATTATCCTAGTACCACCCTATGAATTATTCCCTTGGTGAGAACCCCCCTTTCCTTGTGGCATATATCATATACCCCTAGAAGCATCTAACTATACCAGGGAACCCTTTGAATTTGTGAGGCCTACACCACTCCCCCATGAAGCAAACTAATAGAAACACTAAAGATGTCCTAGATTCCTACACCAGTGGAATACCCTCGAAGTCTTTGTATTACAAGGTCTAGTGTTCCCACCTTTCCCGCACTAGTAATAGACAATAATTTTACACCCTGTAGATTACACATGTGTTGTACCTAATGAATTCTAGACACTCTTGTCACTGCCCCTTTTAGGATTATCCCGCTTCCGCTTCTGACCAGATGAAGAGATTTGGATACTACCCACTGAAATAAAACCATTGAGACCTGTATTTTCAGTCAAAATACTCTATCATAGATGCCTTTTCAAGAACCTTTGAGTAGGTTAGTAGATAGAGAAGAATAATAATAGACCTAATATATAGCCTCAGACCCATCTCAAAACACTAATCCTTAAGGTAATCATTCACGAGAAGATTTGATGAGGAATGTACCAAATTGGTAAAACAGGAATCATACTCCATCAATGAATGATCCCCTTTCTCAAACTTCATGAAATCACAGGCCTTCACCACCCTCAAGGTATCTGGGTAGAACTGCTGATTAAACACCACCTTGAAAGTAGTCCCTGAGAGATCCTTGTGCCTCCTCGAAAGCACCATTAACTTCCACCACTTTATATCTTTTCCATCTAGCACATATGCATAGAATCAAGATTTATTGGTATTAATGGTATTTAGAAACTCATATATTCTCCCAATACATCCCAACCACTCCTCAATATCATTGGGTCCCTTTTCACCACTAAACATTAGTGGATTTTTTCTTATAAACTCTTAAGCATGGTCCACTATCTATGCCTTTTCTCAACCACCCACTTGACCTAAGTATTAGATCATACGAATCACATACTCAACTAGATATGAATTAGTAGGAGGTTTCATATGTGGGGTGTCCTCTACAATACTCAATCTATGCCTAATGAGGTCTTTCTGAGAGGAATCATCTATAAGTCAAAAAATTAAAGCTTCATAAATCATAATTCAAACACAAATCACATAAAAATAACCAAAATAATCCCTCATCATGGATATAAACAAGAAATATTAGCATCAAAAGCACCCCCAAACGAAAAAAGGAGAAAAAAATAAATAATTACAAGAATTTACCATTGTTCATGATTTTGATGCATAGTTAGACTAACCATATGATAACCATGTGTTTGTCACCAGAGTTGGTATACAAGGCCACATGGGTAGCACACAGTTACTAATAATTGTGTGCACTAACTATGTTCCTCCTCTAGACCTCCCCATTTTCAGCCCAAAACTCAAAACAACCCTCGGTTCACCCCAGGACTCAAAACCGATTGATAAATACCTAAAAATATCATAAAAAAAACCCATAACCATGCTCAAAATAGAACCACAATCCCATACCATCTGTGGAAACTTGAGTTTCAACATGAAGAAGAGATGGGCATACACTCCTCTACTACTACCTCTCGAGTCCTGATGGTCCTAGATCTAGTCTATCACTAAATACAAAATAAATAGCCACCTTTGATACCATTTTATATTGAAAAAAAGTCATTCAACTCAATCCATCACCTAAGATAGCCTAACACATGGCTTGAAGCTTGTTTCTGAATGCCACAGGTCGATGACAAGCACCTGGCATAACAAAAAATCTCTTGTGAATGGTTTCATCCGTGGTAAATTGATATGAACCATCCATGAAATAGGAAAACCACACCTAAATCATCACAATTGACAAAATAAAATATAATTTCCCAAGTACACAATAAAGACAAGAATATTCCATAAATAACAATAATACATGGAAAAAGAAAAACATTCCATAACAAGATATATATATATACCCACACAGATTGTCTCAATTTAAAAGCTACAAACCCAAAAAAAGGAAAAAATCCCAAAAATACCAATACATATATCCCAATAGATACAAGGTTCCAAAAATTACTTCATAAGAGACAACTCTATGAGACCACATATCCTCCATAGAACACTAAAAAATGGTAATCAAGAAAATCCTCCTAGGTTTATGGGTTCCTTACCTTTAGCTATGTTCTTAAAAATGAAATCTACATATTCCCAATGGCACATATAGGGTGTAAGTATCATATCCCAATAGGATACCACCATGAATCTATATAAGTATTTTACCCATGAAAAAAATAAACTATTTTGAAATCAAATTTCAAAACTAAACCACTTTGAAACCATTACACTTTCAAAAAATCCTTCTCACACTAATTTCTGGTTTTCCATTTCAAACAAAACATCTTTTCCAAAAACTTTATCAACATGTATCAAATAAAAAAATAGGGCCACATGGAACAACATGCTCAATATACCCAAAAAATCATAGTAAGATAAATCATAACATCATCATCATCATCATCATATAATCAATGAATAAAAATGGGAATAACATATCTATTTACATTAAACATGGAACTAATGAAATGAATCAAGCATATATACCAACCCAACATGAGTAAGTTCACCTAGGGATCAAACAATAAGTTTCTGATGTGATTGAGTCCAAACAAATTATACTAGCAAGCTAAAAAAAATAAAAGCTACTAGTCTTCCCTAGGCCTATCTCCAAGAGCTCTCATGGTCTCTCGACCACCAAAATGGAAGCTCTCGCGATCTTCCTACCCAAAGGCTCTCATGGTCCCTTTGAAACAAAAAATGGAAGCTCTCACGGTCTTCCTACATAAAGACTATCACAGTCCCTCAGAAAACCCCTTGATCACACCCTGGTTAACCCGTATTTTTCTCAATTCCAACATAATCACAAATAAGTTCCATATATGAAAAATCATTTAATAATAAAATTTCACAAACACACATGACCATATTAAATAAAACACCTTTTATAAGGTTAAAAAATTTCTAAAACAACTTTAAAAATCCTTTTAATACCATAAAACCTCTTTGTTCCATTTTAACAAACACTTGGTGTTCAATCAAGCCAAACCTATGTGGAAAACCCACTTTAAACCATCAAATTTACAAACCAAACCACAAAACACACCAAGCATGGGTTCAACATCAACAAAAAATCATTTATTTACAAATTAAACAAACATAAGCCCAATGAAATTCATCATTTAATGTTAATCCATGGAAAAAACCATTAAATAGAGACACTTACCTCAGATTCTGTTTCAACATCATCACTTATGACGATAACCATATGAAATAGGCTAGAGAGGACTTCCCACACCTAAAACACAATATAACAAACCAAACCCCCACTAAAACCATAGTTTTGGCCATCTCCATCACTTATGGTTACACATTTTGATAAAAATTGAATAAAAATAAAGAGAAGGGTAAAGGGAGAATAAATCATGAAGAAACAGGATTAACTCAATCCAAACCACCATGGATAAAATGAGAACCCCCCAAATATGGATAAGAGAAGATTCTACACTAAGGATGAGGACCAGTGCATGATGGGGGAATAAAATGAAGGCCAAAATCCTTGATAATACAGAGGAAAAAATTAGTAAAAGAATAATTTTTAAGTGAGATGGATAGGGCCACACAGTTAGTAAAACCATGCACCAACCATGTGGGAGATACTTTCTTTCCAAAAACAAAGATGTATTGTTACCCCTGGGATCTGCATGGTTTGACAAACCATTATCAAACCATACCAAATACATTTCTCACCCCCTAAATCACCCTTTCATGGTTAGTGTTATGGTTAAACAAACCATACACCAACAATTCACGTGTTCTATTTCTCTTAAAAAAATCCAATTTCTGACCCTTTGTGCCTAATAACTCCAAACATAAACCAAACAGAAAATAAAACTCAAAATTTGATGTATCGATGACCTGTAGGGTTTCATATTTCCACTATCATGATCTAGAATTCTTGGTTAGTACCATGTTTGTAATATGATCATAACTTACATTGTAAAAATATTGCAATTTCATTGTATAGTACTAATATTTGAGATAATATATCATATTTATATTACTTTATAAGCTACATCAGAAGCCACAACATACTCAAATTTTGTAGAATTGGATACCCTTGACTATAATTAGATTTTCTTTCTCATTTCCATAGCTTAAATGTAATACTATATTAAATTGATCTATTGGATGGAATGTTTTTATACCCCATTAATAACTAGCTCTACTCATTTTCTTGGTTCTATGAATAGATCCAATACACCTTTCAATTATATTTTGATAGTTATAATTACTTTTAAATGAAAATCTACTAGATTTGTTTGATTTTTCCTCATCATGATTCATACAACACATAATCACCTTGGCGTGATTTATACCATGTTTCATAGAAAAAAAATTATCTCCTGAATTATTGTAACATTTATTTTTCAATATCTTATCAATTAATGTATTTTTACTTAGTCCAAGAAACCCATAGATCAATCTTAGTAGATATTGTTCCCTATAACTTGGGTTTCTACTTTAAGTCATTCATATATAAATATTTTCAATTAAGTCTTAACTAATTAGAATTTTTTTTCATTTGTTATCAACATATATTACATGAACAATTATAACACTCCATCTAACCTCTTATAAGAACATGGAATACCCTTATTATAACCATTCCATGATTTGATATCTGTTTTGATCCAAAAATGAATCCTTCCAATATGCATATTAAATTGGGTACTTTTGATATAAAAAAACTTCTAATTGTATCTTATAAATATTTTCAAAAATTTCTATTTAGGAATATAGTTTTTAGCATTCAATCACAAAATATAATAATCATTGTATGATACTATGAAATTTAGAATTCTAATTAATTTTATTATCTCTATTTTTAAAAAGGTTTGACCACAATATACATATTGACTTATCTTAAAACCTTTAATAACCATTATTTATTTATAAGAATTTACTTTACCATCCATGTCAAGATCTTTCTTGAATACTCATTTGGACCCAGTGGGTTTTATGTTATATGAAAATTATACTAAAATACCAATTTGATTTTGGTACATAGAACCCATTTTTTGATTCACAAGTACTTTCAATTTATAATATTATTTTCATTAACTAATTCATTATAGGATAATATTTATTATCTATAATGAATAATATATCACTTAAATTGGTGATAATAAAACTATATCATTTGGGGTTTTAACTTGATTATTTATTATATGTGTCTCTTGAACTTTTTTCCATAAGATCTTATGGAAATTATCCTATGACAAATTATTTTTCATCCAAAGTATCTAATTTATCAAAATATTTATCCCCCCACTATCTTGATTAGAGATTCACCTCATATCATAAAAATATAGTCTTTCACTTGACTATTAATTCTCCATATCATGGATAATATATTTTATATACTTCATAACTTTTAGGGTAATTCATAGATATTCACTTCATGTTTCTTTATAAATGTTTATTTTTATAATTAAACTTAACAAATGAATCACAATCATAATACAATAATTTATGGAATTGTAGACTTATTTCATATTATAACACAAATGAGATTTCATCCATCATTTTAATTGGAATAAAGTTAAGTGTCATGCTATTATTTTTGAATCTTGTCTAAAATGAAAAATGAAAACTTGAAGTACTCATAATTGATCTCACTATGGAAATTAAGGTATAATTTCTTCTTTTACATGTATCATTACTTTGATGTGTATAAGGAAATGTGTGTTTAGAAAAAATATCTACTTTAATTTTAAATGATTAGCGAATGTTTGGATAAGATATTCTTTATCTCATTCCTATAACACCCCAACCTGAACCACCGGGTCTGATTTGGAGTGAAACATGGCCTCATTCATACCTCCTTGTATACAAGAGATTTCTGATTAGTAGTGAGGATCTAAATCCATCTATGGGGAGACTATACCCTCAGTATCATGTCATGTGAAAAATAATAAATAAATAATATAATAAATAATTATATTATCAAATTAAACATTTAAAAATCTAAATAACCATAATTCCAGATGACATACATGTCATACAATAATAATTAAATAGGATCCCAAAGTGTAAGCCACACCAGAGTATAAATTTAGAAAATAAGTAAATAAATAATTGTAGATTCCCCCAAAGTCCATCCTAGTCCACCACCAACTCTGTGATTCACTATACAACCATCAACCATGGGCCCCTTTCCCTTTCTCATATCCCTATACATGAAGTCTTCATATGCATCAGGATGCCTATGTAATGTGTGAGTAATAAAACCCAATAAAACACCACCAATGTGTCCTTAATTAAAAAATATATATTTTCACATAAAGAAGCTTATAAATTAATTCCAGAAGAGGGTTTTAAGAAAAAATAATTTTTTTGAATATTACAGTTCTATATATACATATTTTATATCCTTACCAAGTTCATTATCTACTTTAATTTTATATTCCTTAAATCTCTTAAAGTAATCCCATTTCTAAGTCACCAATTAGATATGTCAATATCTAGTAATGATGTCATAAAAAATCATGAAGTATAATAATTTACCTCTATATTCTACTTGAAATGGATTTCATGAATCTTTAGGAACTCATTATAGAATCTTTAAAGCTTTATCACCTTTAATACCAAAAGGTATCATGGTCATTATACCTTATAATTGAGAATATAAAATACTCAATAGTTTTAGATCACAAGATTCTAAAATCCCTTTTTAGTATACCTTTTGAAAATTTCTTCTAGTTTTTTTTGTCTAAGTTTTATATTTTCATAACTCAGTATAATTTGAGTCATATGTGTAACTTTCATTAATGATTATTTACATATGATATTTTTTATTCTCTTATAATTTTACTAATTATAGAGACCTAGAAATTTTATTTTTGAGAGTTTGATAAAAAAAATTGGATTTTTTATTGAGAAGGGTAATAAAGTAATTTTACATTTCTCATAAGGTATTTTTTGAGAACGTTATTGGATTTGGAATGCAACGTTTACCATATAGTTTTGATTTAATAATTTAAAGATATGGTTAGTTTTTCTCATAGATATATGTTGATAGAGGTAATTTAAATAATTATTTATTTATTTTAATATTTTTATTGTGTTTTTTAAAATAAACAAGGGGAGGAGGAGGGGCCCTGGCGATACCTTCTTCCTCGAAAATGCCATAACCCTAATGACCTGGAGCTATGATCCCCCCTCGCGATTGGAGGGGGGGGGGGGGGGTCCGCGATCTCAATCTGATGGATGTGGTAACATCTTCTTATCGTTCACTAATCCCAATTATCTTCCTTCCTTTCCAAGGATTCAGATCTCATCGAAAGTACCTAATTTTTTTAAAGGAGTGCCTCAACTCCTTCTATCTTCAGTATAGCTCAATGGTGTAGTGAATTTATGTAATTTTAATCTGGTGGCTCGGTTTCATCATCATCATCCTTCAGTTGATGAGTTTGACCGTTTTGTGTTCAATTCGTGGGATCTTCAAGAGTGCATGGTAATCAGCTTAATTGATAGGAGGCATCTGATGATTCGGTTTGAGAGGGAAGATGACTTGATCACCACTTGTTCGAGATCCCCTCAAAGATGTAATATAATTCCATTTTACTTGTTTATATGGAGCTTCGACTTTCACATGTAGCATGATCCCTCGACGATGGTGACATGGGTGAGTCTCCCTGGTCTTCCACTCTCATTCCAAAATACCTCTATTTTTGAGTGGTATTGGGAACATTATTGTTCGATATTTGTGTTCTGATCTACGGATGGAGGTCGTTTGTCATCCTATATGTCCATGGATTTGTGTGGATATTGACGTTGTGAGGCTGCATGTGAATTGTGTCTAGATCATATATGGGAAAGAGTTTTGGTGGAAGAAAGATGTAAGATTCGAATCATGAATGTTGTTTTGTGTTAAATGTGAATGTTTCGGGCACAAGAAATTGATTTGTTGTAGTAAAGGTTTTTCTAGAGCTGCTCCGAGGGTTTTGGTTTTGGGTACTGATGGTTGCGATTCTTTGGGTTCAACTTTGCTATTGGTGAAGGACCTTCCTTGGAGTACAAGGTGTGATCCTGCTGAAGGCTTTGAGCGAACATTTTACACTGGATAGGCTGTGGCTGAGGATGTGGGGTATACTGGCCCTATGATCATAGTGCAAGGTAATATTATGAAGAAGGTGGAAAATAGTCAATGGGACCTGACAGTTAATCAAGTTTTTGATCACTTAAATTGTGACCCGGGTCTTGTAAATGCAGATACAATGGGGAATTCTTTGGCTTGAAATTCCTTGCAATCAGAGACTATGACTAAAAATCTTTTGGACTCAGTTGTTTCTATCATGGGGGATGTATATGCCTGTGTTCAAGAAGGGAAGAATGATGATACTGGAGGAATGGTGATCACAGTCTCTACTGGCAAAAGATTCCTTAGATCTGGAAAATGAGGATGAATTGTATGAAGAGGAGGATGCTACAAGGCAGGAAGGTGGTATCTTGTAGCTTTCTATTTCGACGAAGGATGCTTCAACTAGAGAAGGTGTTATGCAGAACCTGGTGTATCATCCACACTGCCTTACTATAATTAATGATAACAGTGAGGTCCAGCGGGAATGTGTATTGGAGGAGGGTTATAAAGAGGTGAAAATCTTGGGAAAATGGGGAGACATCTCAGGCAGTGATAAGGAAAAGGATAGTGGAGTGGTCTTTCCTTCCTACAACGATGTTGTTCATAGTGAAAGGATGAAGGTGCATTGGGATGAGGATTCTAGTACTGACCCACCATGATGAAGGCTAAAGAAAGACAATTCTTATCTTCCAAGGCCGATGTCTACCAGGTCTTCTATTGGGAAGGAAAGTTGGGTTATGCAGTCCCCGAAAGAGTTTCAAGCCTTAGAGAAGTTAAATCTTAGAAGTAAATGTGCCAAGTTTATTAATCACTATAAAATATCAGAGTGGGAATCATCTACTGCAGAGGAAACAATCTATAATGGATGTGGTGATGGGCATGACTTCTATGATATGTAGTTGTTTTTTTCTGACTTGATGCAGTTGCTTAATGCGTTTTCTTTTATTAATTAAGGGTCAGAGGCTTGCCTCTGACTGAGTGTTCCTGGTATAAAATAAATAATTTAACTTTGAGATATTTTAGTGGAGTTGACATGGAAATATTAGATAAATAGTATCCAAAAAATTTATTTTGACGACATGTCAAGTTAGAGAGTTTAAAAAGTTTAATTGAATAGCGGTTTATTGGAATGTTTATAGAAGAATTTATGGGGTGTTATACATGATATGGGAAACTTTATTTGATAATTTTTTTATATAGTGAAATTAGTGTTGACTATTTATTTTTAATATTAATAAAATATTTACTAAATACCCATATTAAAATTTGAGCTAAAATTAATGAAAAAAATAAAAATAATATAAGAAGTGAGTGGGGTGTAAATTATGATTTTTATCATGGTTTATACATATTTTACATGGAGTTCATGACACACACTATATAAATGTGTTAAAGTATTGGTGAAGTATTGGGATATAGAGAAAGATTGTTACACAGGGTCTATTCCATATAGCCACATGGTTGTTCAACATTATAGAGATACAAAAGTATTAGGGGTAAAATGTATGGGGTGGTATAAATTCTATATGGATCATGACACCTTGTTATGAGGTCATTACAAATATAATAGGGGTTATAAAACATGTTTCATGTGGTATGAGTTGATAATGGATGATTTTATAGTATTTGTGGAACTATAATCTATTATAAACCCCTTGATAAACCTCTCCAGTGAGAATATATGGAGCTATGAATGTGTAAGGGTATGGTGGATGATGTGAATTTATTGGAAGGAGTATTTATTATAAATTAATTTTTTTTAAGGTCATGTAACTTGTGTATTCCCAAGTTATAATTAATGTTAATTATGTGGTAAATTACTCTATAGTATCTGAATTGTGGTAGATCTACGTTGAAACATGACATATGTCTGTGTAGTGAATAATCCCCATGACCTTTTTATTTATGGTAGCCTGGGTTGTAGAATAAATAGACCATGGTGGTATATATCCATTTATGTTACATGATAGTGGTGTGGAAGTTTTTGAATATTTCTATGGAAATAGTTTTTGATGATGAAGAAGAGGATTATGGTGATGATAGTGAGAATGATATGGCTATAAATAGAGGATGTGCGATGTGTGGTGGTGAAGGAACATGTTGAGGTGGGGTAATTCCCCAAGGATAGACACTTAGTAATTAAGTGAGAGTTCCTAAGGGTGGAAAACTACCTTGAAGATGCAGGTTGAGGTGGGGAGATCCCCTGAGTGTAGACACCTAGAAAACAAAGGAGAGTCCTTATGGGTGGAAAATGTACCAAAACATTAATGGAGATTTATCGTGGGTTACTTGTGTGTGGATGACTACATGATAAAGGATATGAAATAACAAGTTCCCTAAGGGTGGATAAAAACTTTTAAATGGATAGGTATTTAGAAAGCTCCCTGTGGGTTTATATCTTTTTAGTGATGGTGATATTATAGTGAGATCCTTATAGATAGAAAACTACATGAGGATATTATAGTGAGGTACCTATGGGTGAACTACTTGGTTCTGGGATATTGAATGGTGATGGTTATTGTTATAGTAGTGGTTATGTCATCACATGTTACATGTAATATTATGTGGTTAGGAAAGTGAGATGATTATGCGATATATAAAGGAAGCAATTTAATAGTTGGATTTTGGGAGATGAAGATTGATTGATTTTTTTGTTTTGCTTATTCTATACATGAATGTATTATAATTATTCATTCAAATAAACACATGATATTTATAGGGAGGAACTTACTAAGTAGAATTATATGATCCCTTCTGATTTTTATTAGCTATTTTTTAAATTATCTTGATAGGGTTGGTGGTGGTGTCGAGTCACCTTATGTTCTGGATACATGAGAATTATTAGTGGAGACAAATTGCATTATATATTACTTAAGGTATAGGATATATGATATAATTGTAGATGTTTTTCCCTTTTTTGGTGTGTATTGTATGACATGACATGAATTGATATGAATTATTCATGTATCTTTTTTGTAAAATTCATTATATTATTCATGGTGATGTATAGTTTTCATTTATAAAGGGTAATGTATTTCATTTATGTGTGATGATATACCATTGGTTCTGGTTGATACCATATGTCCTATTGAATTTGGGCTTTTGGGGTTATAATAAAACTCAATTCCTAGATTAGGTGGAGTCCCTATGAGGATGATTTATGATTCAATGGTACTGGAGAGAGTGTTTTTAGAATAAAGTTTGGATTAGGCACTAATAAAGATTTCATGGGTGGTAAAATAGTTGTCTTACTTAAACCCATTATGTGAAGTAGATCGGAGAAACTATGTTGACATATAAGGGCCGCTGTGATCTATGTGAGGGATTTGTAACTTACGTAGCAATACTTAGGTAATAACTTTTTGACTTCTGGGTATCTTGATAGGTGTGGATTTGTTCATCATATAGTTTCAAGTCATGATAATTATGTATGTTTTGTGATTGGGGTGATTGTCCATGTGAGGGTGAAAAATGTGGTAGCATGATTATTCATTAATTATATATATATATATATATATATATATATATCCTTGGGATGATATTGTTTTATCCTTTTTATAGTAATTCTGATCATGTGATGTCATCATGAGGTTTAATAAGAGGAGGTTCAACAAGCACCTGAGCCTGTGCATTGGAGAGTAGAACCAATTCATGTAAAGGCTTAGAAATAGCCTACAATGATTTATAGAAGAAAATTTTCCAAATTAAGAGAGTTCTATTTCTATTAATGAAACTAAGTGTTGGTTATATGAGGTTGAGATAGCTTTTCAGCTGATCCAAAAGGGAGATACGCACCAGTTTCCTTTAGCAATGAGTTTGTTGAGAGGTTTGATGCCTCAACAGTGGATCATATGATTTAGATATTGTGATATGTCTATGATTAGATAGATTAAATTTCAAGAGTTTTTTAGGTAATATTTTTTATTGGATAATCTTAGGTTTAAGCAGTGGAAGGAGATGTTGGTGATACAACATGGGAGTTCTTCAATTCAAATGTTTAATGTGTTTTTTATGGAGTTGATGCATTATTTCTAAGATTTTATGACCAATGAGAAGTTGAGAGCTCATAATTTCTAGAGATATTTGAGGATTGAGATCCAAATATAGTTGGGGAGCTTTTCTTAAAGTTTCTTTACAATGATATTGGCTAAGGTTAATATGGTAGATAATTTATTTATGATTATGGGATCATTTTTGGAGAGTTCTTATAAATGTGTTGCTCAGAGTGGATCAAGATATGTAATTTCTTGATTTTAAAATTAATAAAGGTTTAATATAGTACATGGTATTTGAAAATCATCATGATCTCATTTCGATGTTTTGATTAGTTCACAACCATCTAGTGGGACCCAAGTCTTTCAATTCTTCTATTACAATGGTATAGGCCATTGCCATGCCATGATATTATCTTTTTGGGATGATTAGAAGAGTCATAGGAGGAGTGTGATAGTTTATGGACAACACCATTAGTTTAGTCATCCTCCATTATTGTAGTTTTTGTAGATTAGTGGGATAAAAAACCATTGAGACCTTTGAAATAGGGTGGTTTTGGAATATGACATCATGGAGGAGATCAATAGATGACTTGATAGAGAGTTGGTAGAGGTAAAAAATAAATATAATTATGATGAGGAGTTGATATAGGGTAAATCGAAGATATTAAAGTTTAATAAATAGAAGGAATAGTTCTATTTCAAGATACAGTTTTAATTTAATCAACTCTTGATTTTTTTTGATTGGCACTGGTTCCATAAATTCATTTTGAAGAAACCTGAGTACAAAAAAAGAATATGTAACCAGTATTCTCAATTTTTTTATCAGATCTATTTTATAACATTTTATCTAGTGTACTAGTTCCATATTTCTTCCATATATATTTTTAAATGTTTTTTTAAACAAGATATAAATTAAAACAATATGTAAACGATACCTTAGTGTAATGGAACAATCCTGGTGTACATGGATCATCTATGGATTATCATAGATTGAAGGTGTAACACCCTATGTGTTTATAAGGTACATATTTGATTTAATTTTGGTAAAACCATGTGTATTTTGATTTATTATGGATTTCGGAAGGGTTGGAAAAACCTCAGGATCAAAAACTAAGAAAATATGTTAGGTGAAAAAAATATGAAAAAGTTGTAGACTTGCCACCAAAATCCCAATGGAGGCCACCGAACTTCCAATGGCACTAGTAGTGGGCCTGGGATTTTTTTCACTCCACCAGAGTTATATTGGACCCCACTAAAGTTCAAATTGGGGCATGAATTTGTTTTACAAATTTTAGTTAATTAATTTAATTGGTTAAATTTTTAATTAAAATGAGACTTCCCAATTTATCATCTCCATTAGCTTGTTCGAGCTCCCCCTCCCCTGCCCCATATTCTTCATCTTCAAGGCCAAATATCCATCATCTGTGGTCGTATTCAATTGTCGTCTATCCCATAGGATGATTGTGGGTGAGTTTATCACTCGTTATTTCTTTCATTATTTCTCTAATTCTTTTAGCAGTTTTTTACGATTATACCCTAATTAGGGAACTTGTTAGATTTTAGGGAAACATTAGAATTGAGATAATTCATATGGAGATTCAAATTGAGTGGGATTCCATTGAATAGAGTTAGGTTATCCCTAACCATTTCTATAAGGGCCCAGAATTAAACATTTCTTAATCTTGAATTAAATAAATAATTAACATTGAGGATCTTTTCAGGTTTATAGTTTTAGAGAATTAGATCATAACTGTTACATATCGAAGATTAAAAAGTAGACACATCTACTCAGTTTCCATTTTATTTCACAAAATAAAAACTCTTGAACAAAAGAGTCATGTCTAGTTCCATCTTTTAGACATCATTACATTTACTTGATCCCATCCTTAACCGTATTCTACTTTAAGTCTTGTGGAAAACATTTCAGAAACTTGGGGTGAGCATAAAAATCTCAGTAAGGGTTATAACAATACGGAAAGAAAACATCAGTCCATGTATACATAAGAATCAATAAAATCATACTTTACTCATGAAACCTAATCACTTTAACACACCTCATGAAATCATAAGATTTATGCATAACTCAATAGAAATCATAAGACATAAAGGTAACTTGAGGCATTCATAACATTGTTACGTAGGGAGTAACCTTCATGGTTACATTTGGAATACCCATCATAGTATATTCCCTAAATCTCTTTAGAGAAACCTTAACGTTTAACCCCTTCGCGTTACCCAATGCATTGGAGATCTATATCGGGCTCACCCGCCCTTAGTTTATCACGGAACCACCCATCTTCATAAAAAATTCCCATGAACCATAACATATTCATAACACATAACTTAAGCATAAAGGAAAGATAACATTCCCACATTTCAATAACAATATAACATTTTAAGATACTGAAATAATGAATCCATTCTAAAAACCATTTTCAAAACCATTTAAAACATTTAAAAAAGAGATTTTTGAATCAAAGTGTCCCATACCACTTTGAAGCTTTTAACATTTTAAACCATTAATATACATATAAATAAATCCTTAAAACCATTTTTAAAACATGGATATTAATGAGAAATATTTATAAGAATAAATCATTAAAACATTTAAAATGATATTTTAGTTAAAGGGTTTTTAACAAAATGAGAGACACTTGAACACAATAATTGAGGAATAAAATTTAATCAGAACTTTATAATATCATGAGAATAAAGGGATTCATGATATAATATTCCAAAGGACAGTATATACACCATATAAGAGTGAATTGGTGCATAACAACATTGAAGTCTCAATAGAAATGTAAAATGAGATGAAATCCCTTATAAAGAAGGTATTCTTAAATTAAGGATAAATAAATCTCATAATTATGTGTGAAAAATATAAATACACCAAATATAAGTGTATATTAAGTGTAAAACAACCAGAGGTCATTCAAACATATTCATAGGATGACATATTCAATAACTACAAGTTGAACCCAAAGAAATTGAAATTGGGTTAAGAAGTTCCCTTGGTGAAATTTGACAGCCTAACGACGTCACCTTAAAATTAAAAAAATTAGTTGATGAGAAAGAAAATGGTATCTCATCACTTTTAAATAAAATTTATATCAATAAGTATATAAAAGAACGTATACCAACATAAAAATATGTAAATTAAAAGGCATAACAAAATAAGTCTTTTAAAAAGAGGAGTGTGAAAGGTTCCCTTACCGATTTGGGCAACTTTCGAAACGTACACCCCATGAAAGAAGGGTCATACAATGAAGATGTAAATACCCATAAATGAGATTATATTATACAAATAGGAAAATAATGGGCAGTAAATACACCACACAAAATAAAATAGTGGCCAATGTAGCATGAATCTCACGGGAATAAAAAGTGAGATGAAAATCCCCTTATGAAAATTCGACAGCCTAACAGCGCCACATAAAACTTCCAAAAATGGATTGATGAGATCAAATAGGGTCTCTCATAATATGAAAATAGAAATTAAAGTAATAGTAATATAAAATAACATCCCCCAACTAAGAAATAGGAGCTTAAAAGAAACGACATAAAAGAGAGTACTTAAAAAGAAAGAGAGAGGTAGGATCCCTTACCTCGTGTCCGACTTGACTCGATCATTCTTTAATATCCTGAATAATAAACTAGAGTTAATTTATACTTTCTTAAGAACCTTTATTAATTTCATTATTTCTTTTATATCACTTATTACCATTTTATTAACATTATTTAATTATTTAAGTTAATAACGGTCGTTTTGTTGATCATTGGTACTTGAGTCAAAAATAAACATCTTATAATTACAAGTGGTTCATGTGGTAAAATATCCATTATATACAAAATTATATTCATTAATTATATATCACATATATCATAAATATTCAGTATATTAATGAATTTATAATATTAAATAACATTTAGAGGTAAGAATTGAAATGCACCGTTCATGGAGACGGTAAGCCGTACGTACGCATGAACGCTACTTTCATTTCTATTTCGTATTAAATGGAATGAAATCATAATTATATAAAGGTATATTATAATTACAGTATAATATCATATATATAATATCATTAACTCCATCCTTTACACGTCCCACGTATGGCATTAACGAATCAAATCACTTTGAGGGGGCGGTAGTCTGCACATCCTAAAATGAAGATATCGTGTTTACCCATAATGGAAACCATAAAGGTATGCCATAAATGAAAAATACAGAAGCATAAGGAAAACATAAACATATTAAATATCATATATAAATATAGTTACATCTTAATGGCCACCTTTAAATGTGTTAAAAGAATATTGAACAATCATCATTTCGTGAGGCAGTAATTCGCCATTCACAGAAATAGTATGTTCTTTAACCATTAGACGGAGGTGTGTGTAAGTGTAGCTCGAATCATTCTTATTAAAACATACTAGTCTATTTAATATACTGGTGTTGATACAAAATAAAGTAATAAAAATAGTTATGGGGTTGGGGAAGCAAAATAAAACAAAATAACATAAGAGAAGACATTACCTTTAAATCGAGTAACTCTCTTTGGTTTGAACCAAAAGGGTTTCTTGAAGAGATTTGTACCTAAGGTAAGGCTTCTATGATTAATAGAGGTGTTTTGAGAGATAAAATGTGTAGATTTTGGCTGAGCCAATGGCTTGAGAGGTGTGGGTAAGGAGGTAGAGGTGGGGGCCTTTTATAAGAGGGAGGAGAGAAACTCTTGGAAAGTCAAGAAATGTTACATTATTTTAAAATGAGTTTCGGATTTTAAAGGTCCCACACTGATATATTTCAAGGATAAGGTGACAAGGGTTTGAAATATACTCATACAATATGTTTTTGACAAGTGTAATTGTTATATTTTACATTATATTTTCATTTTATTTAAATCCTTCATTAATGAGGTAATCGCTGCATCATCATGGTGTCAAAAATAAATTAATTTATTTAATGTATAAAAATTATAAAAAAACTACTATGATATAGGAAATATTTTTAGATTTCCAATTACTATTTATAGTCTAATATATCATTTACACAGACAAAACTAAAATAGTTTTACTTAGGTGTTGCATACTTTTGTGATATTCTCCTTTCTTTAAAAATAAAATGATAAAGTGTCACTATCACCCAAAAGTGATTCCATGAGGTCCATAAGTTAGACACAAGGAATACCATGGACGTCCATGACACAAAAAGTAGAATTATGACACATGTTGGGGTCATTTGTTATTATTATTATATTATTTTATTATCCTTAATTACCCGATTACTAGTTAATCGTGATAATTAAAAATAATTGTCGTTGTTACTATTCATAATGCCCAAAAACAAGAGCCTTAATTACATAATTTTTACCATCGGATTCCAAATATGGAATCCATTTTATCAAATTCCAAACACAAAAATTTTAGTGATTAATTTAAAAATAATTCCCGTTGTCAAAACAAATAGCGGGTTTTTTTGAAACAATATCTATGAAAATTTTGACACTTGTTTATGCCCAATTCCAAAGTGAAATTAATTATAATGACCACCATTGGATTAAATGGTAAAAATATATTCTAATTAAACTTAAAAACAATTTAAAATATAATCTAACCATATAATTAAATTAGATGAAAAAAGCAGTTTTGAAGCAAAATGCAGTATTTTTCACTATTCATTAAAAAATGAACATTGTCAGAAAAATACCAAAAACGTATCCAAAGTAAATTTAAATGTCCCAATTCTAAAGAATATGTTTATTTTGAAAAATTGATCTTATTAAATTGTCAAAAGTTATATTTAAAAAAGGTTCGCCATCAAAAGGTGGTAAAACAATCTTTTAAAAATATTAGTGTATTTATTATTAAAATTGGATTCATTTTCATTTTAAGCCTCTAAAATTTATTGGATAAAAGTAAAAATATTTAACAAACATATGTAATCATTTTTTAGTTAGTTCTGTTCATTCCCTCCATTACAACATCTAGGCGTTAACTATTATAATATTATTATATTATTAGTGTGCAACGCAAGATTTCAAAGAAACTCGTTGTTGTGTATTGGGTACGCCATCAAGCATAGCATTCCCATTAAAGTAATAATAAAAATTTTATTCAAAAATATTGATAAAAATTAGAATGTAATATTATTTATTTACCTGGGATATTACATCCTTCCCCCCTTTTTGGAATTGTGTCCTCTCAATTTTAAAATTGGGCTTGGAATGTTCATTAATAGCCCCACATCAGAAAAAGAGTACATTTAACTATCACTTTAAAAGAAAGAAAGAGAAGTAAAAGGGTCACCAAAGTTAACCCATACTAGGATTCCTTGTAGGAAAACATGTATATGGTGGAGAAAAAAAGGGTCATGTTCTGATGGAGAGTGATATAAAATATGTCTAGGAGAAAGTTAACCACCAAATAATCACAAACTTATGATGGGTTAAACGGTATTTGATTCCCTAATAGGAAAAGTTAACAGGAAACATTTTTGTTTGAAGTTACTTTTCAAAGAGGAATTTATTTATGAGATTAATGAAATCATATGGAAACATACTCACTTGTCATTTATACTTTCATCTTTTACTAGATTTCTTACATAAACTCATATTTTCTCCAAAAGACGAGTATTTAGGATGACTTGTTCACATTAAGAGCGCTATAATCAGATTCTTGAGAATCACCTAATCCACAAAAGAGAACTATATATTTCCCATGTCATTAGACCTTAACCAAAACCAAAACCAAAAAGGTTAGTACAAGATCAGATAATCCCCAAAACGGATAACTTTTTTTACAAAAAGAAAAACTACTCCTAATCTCCAAAATTTTCCAAACAGTACACAAATTTCAACAGAGACCATTCAATAAAAATCTATCCATAAAATTCTTCAAAGTAATAAAATCTATGATTGAAACCCAAATCTCTAAAGTATTTAATCACATAGTCTTCCAAGGAAAATTTTAACATTTATCTCCAAATAACATCTGCTTCTCTTAAAGTTTTGTATTGAAAAGTAATTAGCCTAATCACATATCCTCCATGATAGGTTAATAATTTCCATATATAACCCAAAATAAACTTAATATTGATTCATAAAATCATCAAACTAAAAATAATCAGTCAAATTAACCAGGGACTTCATGTAGTCCAGTGGTAGGTGATAAATACCAGTCGCACTTTGGTTGTGGGTTCGATTCCCGCAGCTTTGTCCGGCGTGACGGGTTGTCACACGGTCTACGTATTTTCCTTTTTCCAAAACAATATAATTCGTATAACATTCCACAAAAAGTGATAAAATCTTAAAAAATAACCATAACATAATTTAACCTCAAGTTTATCTCATGTTGTTCATATTCCATCATAACATATAGTAACCCATAATTACCTCAAAAGTAAGGATCATATAAACCCTAATGGTTACCTTTATAATTATTACCTGAACTTCCACATCGAGTTGGTTCCCTCATACATGATGCATTAGAGAACTCACCATGGTTCAAGTGGTTAATCATGACTCCTTGATAGTTGGTTTAGAATAATAATAATATTCCTCATTGAATCCCCCATTTCATCCAGTCTCTTAATCAGAGAACCACCATAGTTTCCTTCATACCCATTGTCACTTTGGTGCCTGCTAGATCCTTCCATTTACTAAAACCAAAAATGTTAGTGTGAGTATATCAGTAAAATCATCATGTACTAAAGAGGAAGATAAACACTAAGATATACTTATCCATGTTATATAAAACTCATTCTAACATTAAAAAAAACAATGACTCCATATAATATACTAACCATTGTGGTTATACACAACTTGTCACTTATGCTTAAACAACACTCTAACCTCTAAAGTTATCTAAACGGACCTCTGATACCAACTATAAGGCCCCAGCCTTAAACATTTTTTAATCTTGAATTAAATGAATAATTCACATTGAGGATCTTTTCAGGTTTAGAGTTTTAGAGAATTAGATCATAACTGTTACATCTCGAAGATTAAAAAGTAGACACATCTACTCATTTTCCATTTTATTTAACAAAATAAAAACTCTTGAACAAAAGATTCATGTCCAGTTCCATGTTTTAGACATCATGACATTTCTTTGATCCCATCCTTGACTGTATTCTACTTTATGGCCTGTGGAAAACATTTCAGAAACTTGGGGTGAGCATAAAAAGCTCAGTAAGGGTTATAACAATACGAAAATAAAACATCAGTCCATGTATACATAATAATCAATGAAATCATACTTTACTCATAAAACATAAGCACTTTAACATATCTCATGAAATCATAAGATTTATGCACAACTCAATAGAAATCATAAGACATAAAGGTACATTGAGTCATTCATAACATTCTTACGTAGGGAGTAACCCTCATGGTTACATTTGGAATACTCATCACAGTATATTCTCTAAATCTCTTCGGATAAACCTTAACGTTTAACCCCTTCGCGTTACCCAATGCATTGGAGAGATATATCAGGCTCACCCTCCCTTAGTTTATCACAGAACCACCCGTCTTCATAAACAATGCCGAAGAACCATAACATATTCATATCACATAACTTAAGCATAAAGGAAAGATAACATTACCACATTGAAATAACAATATAACATTTTAAGATACTGAAATAATTAATCCATTCTAAAAAACATTTTTAAAACCATTTAAAAAAATTAATAAAGATATTTTTGAATCAAAGTGTCCCATACCACTTTGAGGATTTTAACATTTTAAAACATTAATATCCATATAAATAAATCCTTAAAACCATTTTGAAAACATGGATATTAATGAGAAATATTTATAAGAATAAATCATTAAAACATTTAAAACGATATTTTAGTTAAAGGGTTTTTAACAAAATGAGAGACACTTGAATAAAATAATTGAGAAATAACATTTAATAATAACTTTATAATATCATGAGAATAAAGGTATTCATGATATAATATTCCAAAGGACAATATATATACCATATAAGTGTGAATTGGTGCATAACAACAATGAAGTCTCAGTAGAAATGTAAAATGAGATGAAATCCCTTATAAAGAAGGTATCCTTAAATTAAGGATAAATCAATATCATAATTATGTGTAAAAAATATAAATACACCAAATATAAGTGGATATTAAGTGTAAAAAAACCAGAGGTCATTCGCACATATTCATAGGATGACGTATTCAATAACAACAAGTTGAACCCAAAGAAATCGAAATTGGGTTAAGAAGTTCCTTTGGTAAAATTCGACAGCCTAACGGCGTCACCTTAAAATTCATAAAATTAGTTGATGAGAGAGAAAATGGTATCTCATCACTTGGAAATAAAAATTACATCAATAAGGATATAAAAGAACATATCCCAACATAAAAATATGTAAATTAAAAGGCATAACAAAATAAGTCTTTTAAAAAGAGGAGTGTGAAAGGTTCCGTTACCGATTTGGGCAACTTTCGAAACGTACACCCCATGAAAGAAGGGTCATACAATGAAGATGTAAATACCCATAAATTAGAGTATATTATACAAATAGGAAAATAATGGGTAGTACATACACCACACAAAATGAAATAGTGTCCAATGTAGCATGAATCTCACAGGAATAAAAAGTGAGATGAAAATCCCCTTATGAAAATTCGGCAGCCTAACGGCGCCACATAAAACTTCCAAATATGGATTGATGAGATCAAATAGGGTATCTAATAATATTAACATAGAAACTAAATTAATAGGAATATAAAAGAACATCCCCCAACTAAGAAAGAGGAGCTTAAAAGAAACGACATAAAAGAGAGTACTTAAAAAGAAAGAGAGAGGTAGGATCCCTTACCTCGTGTCTGACTTCACTCGATCATTATTTAATCTCCTGAATAATAAAATAGAGTTAATTTATAATTTCTTAAGAACCTTTATTAATTTCATGATTCCTTTTATATCACTTATTACCATTTTATGAACATTATGTAATTATTTAAGTTCATAACGGTCGTTTTGTCGATCATTGGCACTTGAGTCAAAAATAAACATCTTATAATTACAAGTTGTTCATGTGGTAAAATATCCATTATATCCAGAATTATATTCATGTTTTATATATCATATATATCATAAATATTCAGTATATTAATGCATTTATAATATTACATAACATTTAGAGGTAAGAAATGAAATGCACCGTTCATGGAGACGGTAAGCCGTACGTAGGCATGAACGCTACTTTCATTTCTATTTCGTATTAAATGGAATGAAATCATAATGATATAAAGTTATATTTTAATTATATTATAATATAATATATATAATATCATTAACTCCATCCTTTACACATCCCTCGTATGGCATTAACGAATCAAATCACTTTAAGGGGGCGGTAGTCCGCACTTCCTAAAATGAAGATATCACGTTTACCCATAATGGAAACCATAAAGGTATGACATAAATGAAAAATACAGAATCATAAGGAAAAAATAAACATATTATATATCATATATAAATATAGTTACATCTTAATGGCCTTTTTTAAAGGTGTTAAAAGAATATTGAACAATCATCGTTTCGTGAGGCAGTAATTCACCATTCACAGAAACAGTATGTTCTTTAACCATTAGACAGAGGTGTGTGTAAGTGTAGCTTGAATAATTCTTATAAAAACATCCAAGTATATTGAAGATACTGTTTTTGATACAAAATAAAGGAATAGAAAGAGTTTAGGGGGTTGGAGAAGCAAAATAAAACAAAATAACATAAGAGAAGACATTACCTTTAAATCGAGTAACTCCCTTTGGTTTGTACCAAAAGGGTTTCTTGAAGAGATTTCTGCCTAAGGTAAGGATTATATGATGAATAGAGGTTTTTAGAGAGATAAAATGAGAAGATTTTGGCCAAGCCAATGGCTTGAGAGGTGTGGGTAAGGAGGTAGATGTGGGGGCCTTTTATAAGAGGGGGGAGGGGCACTCTTGGAAAGTCAAGAAATGTTACATTATTTTAAAATGAGTTTCGGATTTTAAAGGTCCCAAATTGATATATTTAAAGGATAAGGTGATAAGGGTTCGATATATACTCATCCAATGGGTTTTTTACAAGTGTAAGTCTTATATTTTACATTATATTTTCATTTTATTTAAATCGTTCATTAATGAGGTAATCACTACATCATCATGGTGTCAAAAATAAATAAATTTATTTAATATATAAGAATTATAAAAAATACTACTATGATGTAGGAAATCTGTTTAGTTTTCCAATGACTATTTATAGTCTAAGAGATCGTTTACACAGACAAAACTAAAATTGTTTTACTTAGGTGTTGCATACTTTTGTGATATTCTACTTTCTTTAAAAATAAAATGATAAAGTGTCACTATCACCCAAAAGTGATTCCATGGGGTCCCTAAGTTAGGCACAAGGAATTCCATGGTCAGCCATGACACAACCAGTAGCATTAGGACACATTTTGGGGTCATTTTTTATTATTATTATATTATTTTATTATCCTTAACTACCCGATTACTAATTAATCACGATAATTAAAGATAATTACCGTCATTACTATTCATAATGCTAAAAAAAAGTCTTAATTACATAATTTGGAACTTATGATTCCAAATATGGAATCCATTTTATCAAATTCAAAACACAGAAATTTTAGTGATTAATTTAAAAATAATTCCCGTTGTCAAAACAAATAGCGGGTTTTTTTGAAACAATATCTATAAAAAGTTTGGCACTTGTTTATGCCCAATTCCAAAGTGAAATTAATTATAATGACCACCATTGGATTAAATGGTAAAAATATATACTAATTAAACTTTGAAACAATTAAAAATATAATCTAACCAAATAATTAAATTAGATGAAAAAAGCAGTTTTGAAGCAAAATGCAGTATTTTTCACTATTCATTAAAAAATGAACATTGTCAAAAAAATACCAAAAATGTATCCAAAGTAAATTTCAATGTCCCAATTCTAAAGAATAAGTTTATTTTGAAAAATAGATCTTATAAAATTGTCAAAGGTTATATTTAAAAAAGGTTCGCCATCAAAAGGTGGTAAAACAATCTTTTAAAAATATTAGAGTATTTATTCTTAAAATTGGATTCAATTGAATTTTAAGACTATAAAATTTATTGGATAAAAGTAAAAATATTTAACAAAAATATTTAATAATTTTTTAGTTATTTCTGTTCATTCTTGCCATTACAATGGCTAGGCGTTAACTATTATACTATTATTATATTATTAGTGTGCAAAGTAAGATTTCAAAGAAACTCGTTGTTGTGTATTGGGTACGCCATCAAGCATAGAATTCCAATTAAAGTATTAATAAACATTTTATTCAAAAATATTGATAAATATTAGAATGTAATATTATTTATTTACCTGAGATGTTACAATTTCTGGTGGTTTATGCATGTTTCATGTGACATGTAATACACGATCTTTCCACCTTTGTGCAATTGACCTAAAACTAAACATAATTGTTTTCCCTTGACCCATATGAGTTGGTTAAGGAAATTTAGGTCCATAGTGGTCCTTTTATACACTATGTATTGATACCTTAACCACTGATGGTCGTGACCTTGAACTAAAGTGTGGGTACCTTATACTTGAGACCCGTCAGGGGATTTCTTGAGTTATATTATGACATAACAGATCATGATTATGTTCCCTAATACTTCTTGAGTATGAGAGATGTTTTTAATTTAGAGAGTTCAACCTGATCCTTGACCCTCAAGGGGATTTTGAGTTTCCCTGAATCACTTTCTGGACTTTTTGGATAGGATATGGGGTGAGTGTTCCTTTCCCCTATAACTTGTTATAAGTAGGTAGGTGGTTCCTTGGATGTGGTTATGATTATTGGTCAAGCATGTACCAAGATATATTAAAAATTGAGTTGGAAAATATTCCAACCTTTAAGTTAATTATTTATGTTATGATGTTAGAACTATTTATTATTCCATAATGTTAGTTTGGATATGTATGTGGGATGATGACCTCTTTATGCTATTGATGTATATGGTTGGGACTAAACACCCATTTGCATTTTGATTTTATAATGAGGGAGGTTATACCCATTATATGGGATGCTAATGACTGGGAAACTATGTATATTATTAGGGGACATAATACTCATCAGGCCATGGGACATATTACCCACATATCCTTAGAAATGATGGATATGGGATGGTATGCCTAGTTATTTTATATTACCCATGGAAGTGGGATTTAATTCCCATGGTTTTATGCTTCCATGGAAGGGGGAAAGATGCCCACAAGAGTATAGTTTCTTATAGGACATGATTCCCTCTCTTGTGATGTGGCCCGAGACTAAGAATTATTTTTTCCCTCTTATGATATATTGTGGTTGTGTATATTACACCCTATATTAATGAGGTAGTTGATAAACAATGCCTTCTTCTATGTGGTTGTTCTGGTACACTATTCTTGCTATATACTAATATCATGGGGGTGTTATTTCCACTTTATTGACTTTTTTATCGATACATATTGGAAATGAGTTATTTATTATATTATGGTGTTATGTTATGACCATTGATTATGATTTGATATGGTATGTGAAATATGTGTTAATTTGATATGATCAGAGACACCCATACACTAGACAAAACATGTATGGTCACACCGGGTAGCTGTGTAGTACCCGTGGCTGTGAAATATTTGTTATTGCTATTATTTCCTATTATTTACTTAGTATTATATCACTCTACACATTCACTTGTATTTACAAGTTTTTTTAGGGAAACCATTAGTGGTGGATTAATGAGTTACTCATACCCTGCTTGGGTAAACTGATACACAAGTAGGATTTATAGTTATTAGAATAGGTAAGGGATAGGGACCTATATTGGATGGATTAGTAGGTGGAGTTTGGATAGAGTCAAAATATAGGATATGGTAGGGACTTGGGACCCCACTTTTCTATAGTATTCTTTATTTTTTTTTATTTTGGATACTATGTACATAGTTATCCTACATGTGACCTTACTTTTGATGTATGTCGTGTAACATTATAGTACATATCATTTTATTATAGTATTGGAGTTAAACTTGCTTACAATTGGCACTTAACTATGATTTTCACTTTTATATTTCTTTTATGCTGTGATGACTATTATCTATATTTATTCTACCATGATTCATTGTTATATATACCAAATAGGGTATAGTCTCTCCACTTTATATATAGAACCTCACTAATTTTTGATATCCTCTTGTGTATCAGGACATGTGTTTAATGTATATGGTACCTAGTTTGGTCCCATTTGAGGTGAAATGGGTCGGGGATACTATAAAGTGGAATTAGATCCCTATTTTTTATTTCTATTTGGGATGTGTGGAATAGGATATAGGTTGTGGTTGGAATCTAAGATGAACCTTATATCTCGGAGTAGCTCACCAATATATTGGTAAAGTTGTGGTTACCCAGGACGAGATTGTTGTTATTTGTTTTTGTTATTACAATTTCATTTTTTCTAATAAAATGATGTGTGATTTATTAATTTATGGTTTTACTCTTGACCCAGGGTGTAAATTGGTGTGCATTATAATGTCATTCTTATCACAAATGATTCACAAGACATTATTTTTCTTGATTGTGATTGAGAAACTTGATTATGATATGAGGTACGATTATTTTAGTGTTAGTAACATCTTATATAGCATTTTCCTATATAACTTAATGGAGGTATTATTCTTAAATGAGCTATGATTATGTTATAATGTTAATAAATAATAATGTGAATCCTATATATATCTCGATGTCCTTTAATAGTGGGTAGTTAGGGATAGTGACCCTATTTTTTTCCTATCCCATTTATTATATCAAGACCTATGATAAATATGATTTTAAGTTATGAGTTTGACATTATAGTGGCATGAAACTATAATGACTGCCGATCAAGCACCCAGAGGGTGGGGATGAGCATTCACCATTGATTGTTGAGTCATATCCCATGGTTACACCTATAACTTAGATTTACTAACTACTTCATGAGAGTTTACTTTATTTGATTCAGTTTGTGGGATGTGAAGATATGAGGGGTGATCCTTTCATTTCAAATCTGGCTAGATATTTTTAACTACAACAACTACCACTATTTTCTAGAGGGGGTGGACCTCAGGTTTTAGTGTTCTGGGTTGAGTCTATGAAGACTATCTTTAAACATATCAATACACTACTTGATAGGTGGGTGAATATTACTGTATATATACTTCGAGGACTAGAAAAACATTGGTGGGATGTCCTAGACAAAGAAGATTATTATGTGAGGATATCCTATAATGATATTCAACCTTGTTTATTTAAGTATTTATTTCTCAAGATGTTTATCATTAATAATGTATGAGATTTTGTGCATTTGGTTCATGGGATCATGTCAGTGATGGACTATACAACCCATTTTACCGAGTTTCTTTAGTTTTCAACTTAATTTTCGAGTGATAAGACTATCAAGGTTTGATGTTTTAAGGATGTTATAGGATATTTAATTGAACTTAGGTAAATATCATCTGACATACATCCTTTTTAGAGATAGTGAATTGGGTCCTGATTATAGAGAGGAGCCTAGATGAGGATAAACCTTCTGGTCAGTTAGGTTTTTATACTAGGTTCATGATTAAATCTGTGGGTAGATGAAAGTAGCATTTTTATGATTCTCACCAGACTAGATATTGATAGGCCAGCTAGGGTCATATCTCCACTACATCCCAACTTGAGAGGATTCTTCCAGTATGTTATCAATTTTGTATATTGGGTCATACTTGATCATAGTGCCACTGACCTTTAGTAGAGTGTTGTTCTAGATCTTTTCTCAGCCTATCGATTTCTATAGTGATGGCCATGATCAAGGATTAGTGTATAATTAGGTTTCTTACCAAAGGGTGGTTGTTAGAGTTCTTCTAGACAATAAAAATGTGGAGGTGTCGATTAGGGTGTGGTGGTGGTTATGGTTATCAGGGTCAATAGAGGCAATAGAGTAGTGTGAAGATCCCACTTTGTGTATGAGTTTTTTTCCAATGATTGATATTGGTTGTAAATATTGGTCAACAAATAGTATATCTAATGTCAATATGTTAAAGATATAGAAACAAAGAAGTTTATGATGTATCCTAGATATTCAATATTGATATCAAAGTAAACATATCTTGGATGAATGAATATAGAATAATGTACTAAAGTCTTATTCACTTAAGGATGTTTTTTGAATAATATGAGCCTACAATTTTGATGATTTTTGATTTGGCCTTAAGTTTAAAAAACATGTTTTACTAAGTGATTTTACTTGAAACATTGTTTATAACAATGAAGAAGGATGGTTTGATTTTGTAAGGATCTTTGGAATTAATCTTACAAAAGGAAAGGTGGAATATGAAGACCATAAAAATATTGATCTTCATGAAGGGGATTTTGAATATGTTAATTAAAAATAGTATTTTTCCTAATGAAGAAGAAAAATTCCATGAAATATAATATTTATTTAATGAGGAAAGGATGAGGATAATTGATTAGTTTTCATTTGATTTTATATTATGAAATTTTCACATAGATTATTCTACATGTTTTTAAAAAATTAGGGTAAACCATATCCACCCATGGAGGCTAGCTCAACCAAATATGAAGAGTAGGAATCAACCCACGTGGGAGCTAGCCAGTGCATGGGAAACCATGGTGGAAAGTGCATGTAGCACAAAAAGGAGAACAGGAGGGCCAATGGAGCTCGTAGAATTGTGCAAGGTTGTGTGTGGGTGCACACGATGGTGCGCATGGGGGAGAGCATGTTGGTTATGTCCTATTTATGTGATTTATATGTATTCAGGTGTTGAACCCAATGTCAACTCAAAGTAGTAGTGAGAACATGATTGTTTATATTGAAGGTCCAAGTTGTACCAAGATTTGATGTAGGTTATGTGTATACGGGTATTGTAGCTCTATCATTAAAAGGATGTAGATAGAATGTATAATTATAATCCTAGTCATATGCACCATCTAATTTGATCTCACATATCATCTTCAACCTCAACCTTTGTTGGAGAATTTTACACTAGACTTCTTCAAGATAAAAGATTTCATGATCAAACCGAGCTCAAGATTGTTGTATGATCGAGATCTCGAGAAGGAGAAGGAAATCTAGCATACTTGAAATCTACATTTTGAATACATGTTTTAATTTGAAGAACAAAACACCACTGAGTGAAAACATAGTTGGAGGAGGATGTTTTTCCATTTGAGTGCATAAATAAGCTTAGAGTTTTGAAATATTGGATCATGTGATCATTTATCATTGCACATGACTTATCTTCATGTTAGAATATATTTCACCTTTATTGGTGTACATAAAAAGAGGAAACATGTGTGAAAAATATTTTATTTATCGAGATCTTTAGTAAATAGTGTTTTTGGGTAATTACGTGACATAAAAAGAGGAGCTATGTCACCAAAATAATGAAGGAGATGTTGTGAATTCTTTCCTATAAAAGGAGACATTCTAAGATGAAACTTACTATTATACCTCTCATTTATTCAATAGATCATATTTTTTATAAAAATAGAGAATCTTCATAATTCTATAGTGTGATGAAGCATTGTTCCATGAGCATCTCGACTTATCAAATAAGGTTATAACCGCACACTAAATTTTGAAAATAAGAAGTTCCATAGAAGCTTGAATTATGTTAACATACACTCTTAGTGTTTCATGGAGAATAGTTCCATGAGATAGTTTTGGTTTAATACTATCACACCATGTTACATGATGAAGGAATACCATGTACTCTGTTACACGATGAGGAAGAAAATTTTGTGAAGAACATTTTCTTGCAAGAAGAGGTTATCCCATGAAGTTGTATTTTCATGAAGATAATAGAATTAATATCTTTCTCTATGAATTAATAACATTCCTATTATATAAATCACCCATTTGGTTTGTGCGAATATAATATGAGATAGTAAATTTTTGTGAGGGTTTGTGGAAAACATATAACATAATATTAAGTCTGTGAGAAGAACTACAAAGAAGACAATGGTTTTCATACTTGAACATATGTGAAGAAGAATGAAGTGTCCTCACTTATATGAACTTATAGGAAGGGGTTTGTAAGAAAAACATAACTAATATATTTTATACACTATCCCATGAAGTGTGCATGTATCATAATTAGAAAATGATAATGAATGCACAAATCATCAACATAAAAAATTATATTGATAATAAAATAAAGGAATCAGGTTCACATGGGGTTTTGGTGATAACCCATGCACAATTCAATTACATGAATATGATTCTGTGAGATGTTCAATGTAGTGTAATTAGTGGTTTTGAAATATTTAATTTCACTAAGAGGAAATCAATACAACACTCAATTGTTAACAATTGTGTATCAGAGAAAGATAATTTGACATTGTTGTACTATTTCATATTATAGTTTTCCAAATATTATAATAATAAGGAGAGTGTGTGCCTAATATATATTCAGTGATTATAATTTGGTTTGAAGAATAATTATGAGATATTTAGTTTATTAAACATTCATATCAATTTTTCTAAGGAAGAGAAATATTTTTCCCAACTATCAATAGATTATTATCTAAGGAATAATAATTATGATTATGTTGTGTTGATATTTCATTATTTCAATAATCAAAAAGGAATTTTGTGATTCTATAAAGAAGAAGAAGAAGTTTCAATGAAGCCTTTTTTTCACTGAATAAGAAAGATAGAATAATAGAATAATTGTGTAATTTGAATATCTAATTTAACAGGGATAATAAAAAGATTATGCAACATTTAGTTTGATTCTACTATGAATAAGAAGGGTTACTTGTCTGTTGTTGTGCAAGTAACAATTGAATAAGTTGGTGGAAGAAAAAGTGTAGCACTGTGGCATCCATAAAAGTTTTCAATAAGTATAATACATTATTAGTGTTACAAAGAACCTTAACAGGTGAAGAATGTATTCATAGGTAGTATAAAGAACCATCGTAGAGATATAAAACAAGAATTTTCATTTTATTATAGTGTAATTCAAGTGAATGGTTATCCTCTACTTGTTGTAACAAAATTTAAAGGATTGTATTCTAGTGGTTGTGTGGTTGGATTTTTTCCAAAACATTATAAGGACTAGCTACTCTTAGTGAGTAGATAATCTTATAAAAATATCATGTGTCATATTTACCTACTTTAATATACTTGAAAATTAGAGGAAAAAAAAGAGAATCATGATCCTAACAGGTTTAAGAGGTAAAGGGGATAAAATTTATAAAAGGTTAAAAAGTTCCCAACATTGATTCACCCCACTGTCAGAGTTGATTATATCCCAAATTATTACTCTCAATTGCTATCAGATCCAAGGTTCGCCTCTATTGGATTCTCTACTTTGTAGTTATTCTCTTTTGAAGATCTGTTTTTCCTTGCTATGGTAACAATAAAGTTTAGTTTTGGTGAAGATTCATTTATACCTGAGAATAAATTTATATCTACCAAGAATATAATGAATATGAGGAATAAAAATAAAAAGAAGTTAAAGAAGTGATACCTCTAATCAAAATAAGAGGAAGTATCGGTTTCTCAATTACTTTCCAATAATGAATAAATATCAAGATAGGAAAGTAAAGAGAAGGTGAATCAAGTTTCCACCAAGGATAAGGGAGACATTTCTATATCAAGTGAATTAGGATTGGTAACCAATCCGGAGGTTTGTCAAAATTCTTGTACAAAATATCCTAAAGATGAAGATTCTAGAAGAAGTGGTTATGACGATCAATATAAAACTAAAGATATATCAGTTTATAGTTTAATAGATATTTAGTATTTCATTCTTACATAAGTAGTCTCTCATATTTGTGGAGTCTTTCAATCTATGAAGGAATATATCACCCAACTGGAAGATGGAATTAATTATTTGGAGAATGCTTTATAAGGAAATTTTATAGAATGTTTAAATCTCTCTAGATAGGTTAGATCCTTTAATGAAATAAATAGGGATCTTGAAATAAGTTACTAAAAAATTTATGAATGAATTTTTGAGAAATAGGTTCTGTTAGAAAAGATCCATGAACTTATAGAAAAACTGAAAAAAAAAAATTAATGTCAGGGATTTTCAATTGGAATAAAAATTAAAAAAGATCAAGGAACTTGAATATTTTTCACAAAAAAAGTTAAACTAAAATAATTGGAAGTAGAAATAATGAATAAGTATTGTTAATAGAATAATATTATGATTCAATATTAGAAAATAATTCTCAATATAAAATTTTTAGAATTGGATGTTCAGTTGTCCAATCTTGAGACTTCACAAAAGAAGGAGGTAGTTGTTGATTCTACTCAATTATCACTGGATGATTCTAATGTTAAAAGGCCACCAACATGTGATAATAATTCAATAATTCAATCGATGATCTATCTCTAGAATTTGTAAAGAAAGGGGCACCATCTATATCCTCTTATACTAATGTTTCTAAATATGTTTCCACATAAAATGTAGGTTGGAAAAAAACTGAACTAGTATGGATGAAGAAAGGTGATGATAATACTACCACCATGACTATGGTGGATAAGAAAAACAATATAGAAGCTAATTTCCTATGAAGAGCACAAAAATCTATAAATAATACCCAAGAAATTCATATAGAAGAAATAAAAAGATTAAATTTTATGGGTCAATGTTGGTGTTGTCATAGATTTGGGCATTGTGAATTAAATTGTTGGTACAATTATTTAAATGAAAAAGCATAAATTAAGTCCATGTCAAGGGAGAACATGCCAAATATGAAGAATCAATATCAACAAGTTAATAAAAATATGTATAATTCAAACAGATTTGGAACGCTTGAAAATATCTATGTTTTATGAAATGGTAGTGGTCAAAATAATAGAGCATTATCATCTCAATATGATTCCAAATATGATGAGAAAATAAGGCCATGTAATTTATCTAATAATGAAGAATAAACCTTGAGAATAAATCATAAAAATTTTATAAACACAAAATCTCCCAAGAAGGTATCAATGAAGAATAATGAGAAGACCTTGGATTCCAAATCCAAGAAGATGAAGAAAAGTACATCCTCCAAAATAACTAATACAAAGTATGTCACTTAAGAATAAGACATGTGTAAAATCCAAAATTTATTCCAATTTTCCTAATGATATGTTAGTAATCTATCCAGAATATTTAGAGAGAATGAGAAAAATCAAAAAAATACAACTCAAGGCAAGTGAAAAAGGGAAATAAAAGATTCCACATGATGAATACAAAGTACATGATAGGTTATTGACAAAATAAAACTCTTGTGTTAAAGATTTTCTATGTGAGAGATGTGAAAAAAGATGAACATTATGAAAAAGGTTGTTTTATTATTCATCCATAATAAGAATCATACCTTAAGAGGAGTAATAATTCTTCATCCATGAAGGATGGTAAGAATAAATAGTCTCCACAAAAATAAAAAGAGATTGTGAAGAGATCCGTGTTTCCACAAAATATATTTGAACAGATGTTCATATATACAAGCATGAATACTAGTGGAAATAGAGAAACTTGATTGAGAAAATCATCTCAACCTTGCTGTTCAAATTGAGAAGAAAGGAAAATCCACCTTATTATCTTAATATTTGTGTATTATATTTGTTATTATAATGAATGTAATTAAATTTGAAGCAAGTTCTCATGGGGAGAACCTGAAAAGTGGTGAGTGCTATCAATTATTGATAGAAAAACTGTAGAATTCACCATCAATTAATGATTCCCCAATTGGTATTCAAATAAAAATATTATATAGGATTATCTATGATGAAGATGAAAACCATACTATTATATCCTAGAAAATAAGGATAAAACAGATATGATATTTTTTTTGATCTTATATTTTTTATTTTGAAGAATAAATATTAAATAAGATCATTCTTAGTGAAGTTGTACAAGTTTTCAAATCTATACAGTCACAAGTTGAAGATCCATATTGGGTTATTCTCCAAATTAGAGTATCTTGAAATCCATTCTTGAATAGATTCACCTTTTTAGAGATGTTGAGGAGTGTTTCCCTTTATGGGGATACAAATGAAGAAAAATGAAGTTGCTTACATAATCATCATTTCAATTGGTATAAAATCTAATTATTTTGAAATGCGATTAAAGATCATGTCATTGATAAAGGTATATATTTCTTAATCTCTCACCCTAGGTTATCAAAAATAACAAACATAATATAAGGGGGGGGGGGTAATTGATTTAATCAATGATACAAAAAATTGGAAGAATGTAATTCCACCAAGGCCACTTATCCTTCTTATTGCACTTCAATATTTTTTATATGAGTGCATGAGTTTTAGATTGATTATTCTTAAAAAAAGTTTCATATCACATTTAGTATCTTTAGTCTAGAATAAAAGTGGATAATCCTTGATGAAAAGTATATGTGTTCTCATCTCATGAGGTATTATGATCCATTTTTAAAGGATAAATTTAGGTATAAATTAAATCCTCTTGTTTTCTACACTGAGTAAGTCTCATGTAGACCTAGATCAAAATGATGGATGACACATTGCTTAAGTATGTACTGATACCTTTTCCCTATTAACTTTGTATTTATTGTTAATATGAGTGAGATAAATTGAAATTAAAGTTTGTAAAAGTAAATAAGAGAGATTCACATATTGAAATATTCATTTGTAATAAACTTTGAAGTTATTATCAACAAATACAAAGTGGGAGATTAAAGATCCCACTTTATGTATGAGTTATACTTATTGTTAATGATTGATATTGGCTGTCAATGGTGGTCAATGATGTAATGTCCCAGTTCCGAAAGACACCCAGAGGTGCCCCGTCCTCGGTTGGTCACATGGCCTCAAGCACATTTCCCCGAATGCCAGAGGCTACCGACTAGCAGCGAGGGACTTAGGTGTGATAGTGGGGAAACTATTCCCTCATTGGCAGAGTACACAGCGGAAGAGAAAACACATAACAACAATAGTAGAAACAGTAGACATCCATACAAGGTAAACGGTGGAAGAATGATAAATAAACAACTGGAGCAGAATACATGTAATGATGCATGATACATATATGTCTAGGAAAACAGCCAAACAGGTCACAATGCTAAATACAATACTAAACCAAAGTACAAAAGAAAAATAGATGAGAAACTCCTCAGCATCACAATCCACGGCTTGGTTCCATGCTCTCCATCTCCACAAAAAGTCAAGTACCTGAAGTAGAATGGCGCTTGCCCTTATCTATACTTGCAACAAAATAATCTGTTTGGGCCCAAAAGAACGGCCCAAACAGGGTGTGAGACAAGGTCCCAGTAGGAAACCACCCAAAGATCTATGCCTAACAGTCACTGAATATATGGAAGGTAATGTACAGTAAGTAGAAAATAGTAATTAGCAACAGGATAAAACACACAGTAAAAATCCACAGTTTCTGGCATATAATCTACAAACAAGAAACAGCCACTCACGCAAGTAGAACAAAAAGGTAACCTCTGGGTAGTTCTCACAGCCTAACCCCTAAGGTTCAACCTACAAGTACTAGCAACCCTATAAGAGGCACACACAGTCTCACCCCTCTAGTTCAGCTAATGAATAGACTCTCTGAGGAACCACTCATCGTCAATTTCCCCTATAGTCTAGTATCATACTAAAGGCTCTTTGGGGAAGCACTCAATGTCTATTCTCCCTATGGCCCACGTCGAGGAACTACAGACTCTCTGAGGAAGCACTCAACGTCAATTCCCCTTGTGGTCTCGCATCATAAATTAAAGACACTCTGGAGAAGCCCTTACTTCCATTCTCTCTATGGTCCACTACACTAGGTTCTCACAGCCCTGTGTAAAACAACATTCATATCACGCATATTGGCCCAAGTAAACCTCAATAACTACTTGGCTATCATTCTAAGGCACAACAACAAAATAGTACATCAGTTCCACTATCCTATGACTAGGCATGACAACTGGAAAAACGCAAAACAATCAAACAAGCATGGAAAAACATCCAGAGTGCAGTAAAAACTACCTTATTCACAAGCAATTGCCTCTACTCAAGAAATCAAGCGAAGCAGGCAAACACCAAGGGAAAAATAGGAAGCACGAAATACCCCATTCAAGGGTATTGGTGGAAATTGCACAAAATATTCACAGACTTCCTACAGAAAGGAACAAACCACCTACCTCGATGTTAGGATAATGATATACGTGAAACATGATGATTGATTCTCCTTAGATTGTCGAAGATCTGAGAAAACGTTAAAAACAATCAACCAATGATAACTTGATAAAGAGGAGGAATTGGATAACACAGCTCTAGAAGAAGAGAGAGCTTATTGTTGCAGTCCTAATGAAATCGAGAGCAGATGAAACGGGGATCAGATGAAGGCACGGGAATCCAGAGAAGTTTTGCGGCCATACGGGTCGCTCTCAGTCGAAGAACCTGAAGAAGAAGAGCATTATGCCCATCAGGCACGACCCATGTCCGTTTAATAATAAAAAGAAAATAAACGGCGTGTACTTATGGGGTACACGACGTGTACTCTGTTTTTCCGTACTCCACTATAAGCGGCCTCCACATCACCCTTACGCACCATGTGTGTGGCCCGGACACGACCAGCACATGGCTTGGCGTGGCAAGGGAGTACACGACGTGTACTCAAAAAGTACACGACGTGTACTTCAAAAATTTATAAAAACCCCTTTTTCTCAAAAAATTCAGGAAAAAGAAAGACATGCCTGAAATGAAGATCCAGGTTCTTACAAACTTCCCCCCTTAAAGATATTTGTCTTTGAATTTCCCTAACGACGCGGAGAAGAAGAAACCCAAACAGCTTCGGCCACTATGGTCGTACATCAGCCTCCCTTTCCCAGGTCTCGTCCTGTACTCGCCCGTGCTTCCATAGAACCTGTAATAGAGGAACAGACTGCCCCCGGAGAACCTTCGTACTGCGATTGAAAATCCGGATAGGATGCTCCTCAAACGATGCATCTACTTCGAGCTCAACCTCCTCGGGCTGAAAGACATGAGACAGGTCTGAAAAGTAACGTCAGAGATGAGAGACGTGGAAGACGTCATGCATGGCCTGGTACCTCTTAGGTAACTACAACCAATAGGCAACCGGCCCAACTCTCTCTAATACCTCAAATGACCCAACGTACCGTGGTGAAAGCTTACCCTATCTCTGAATCCTCTTGTGTCCCAACCTCAGTGCGACACGTAGGAAAACCTTATCCCCGACCTCGTACTCTAGATGTCGTCTCCTCTGATCAGCATAAGACTTCTATCGAGACTATGCTGTATCCATCCTCTTCCAAATCAACTCTATCTGCTCTGAGGTCTCCTGAACAAGACGAGGTCCCAGAAAAGCTGCCTCTCCTATCTTTAGCCAGCATAAGGGTGATTGGAAAGGCCTACCATACAAACCCTCGTAAGGTTCCATTTGGATAGTTTCCTGGAAACTGTTGTTATAGGTGAACTCCACCAGAGGAATATGATTCTCCCAAGAACTTCCAAAGTCCAGAATGCAAGCTCAGAGCATATCCTCAAGAACCTGAATCATACGCTCGGACTGAACATTAGTCTGGGGATGGTAAGTTGTACTCAAGAGTACCTGTGTGCCCAAGGCCTTATAAACTCCCTTCCAAAACCGAGAAGTAAAGCGTGCATCCCTGTCTGAAACAATGAAGTGTGGAACTCCATACAAACGTTCAATCTCTCGAATGTACAGTCGTCCCAAATCATCAACACTGAATGTCTCTTTGATCGGTAAGAAGGGAGCAACCTTTGTAAGCCTATCGACGACAACCCAAAAAGAATCGTTCCCTCGGGGCGACCTTGGAAATCCGGTCACGAAGTCCATCGCGACATCATTCCACTTCCTCTCCGAAATGGGTAACTGCTGCAAAAGGCATGTTGGTTGCTGATGCTCCACCTTCACCTGTTGACAAGTAGAACACATCAAGATGAAACCAGCAACATACCTCTTCATACTTGACCACCAGTAAAGGTGATGAAGATCCCGATACATCTTGGTGACGCCAGGATGAACTTCCCAAGCTGAAGAATGAAAATCTTGCATCAGCTCCTCGTGTATGTCTTCTGGAACCCATAAAGATCCCTGGAAATACAAGATCTCATCCTCGCCCACTATCCATCCAGGAAGAGGGTCTTATCCTGACACACTCTCACGAAGGACTAAGAATTCTGATTCACATAGTTGCCTCTTCCGCACCCAATCCAGAAGCGTAGAGGTAACAGCTATAGAAGATAAGTAAGTCTATCCCTATCTGTCGTGCACCTCGAGATGCATCTCAGAGAACAGATCCATAAGATGACACTCACTACTTGCCTTCTGAACTGCCTGAATCTGAGTTCTCCTACTCAACGCATCTTCCACTACGTTGCCTTTTCTCGGTGTATAGGCAAGATCGAAATCAAATTATTGAAGATACTCGACCCACTTGCACTATCTCAGATTCAGATCACGCTGAGTAAATATGTATTTGAGACTCTTGTGGTCGGTGAAAACCACAAAGTGCTCTCCCGGAAGGTAATGTCTCCAACAACGTAAGGCATGAACAATAGCTCCCAACTCCAGATCGTGCGTCAGCTAGTTCCTCTCATGTGGCCTCAACTACCGAGACCCATACACAACGACTCCATCTCCTTACATAAGCACAACACCCAGCCCGATACCTGAAGCATCGCAGTAAACCGTATAGCTCTTTTCTGGCTCTGAAAAAACTAGTATCGGTGTCGATGTCAACCATCCTTTTAGCTTCTAAAAGGATGAATCACAAGAATATGACCATAAGAACTTCTCCCCCTTCTTGGTCAGACCTTTAAAAGGTAATTCAAGGCATGAAAAGTCATGAAAGAAGTGTCTGTAGTTTCCATCCAGCCCTAGAAAACTCCGTACCTCAAAGACGTTCTTCGGCTTCTCCCAAGAAAATACATCTCTCACTTTCTCTAGGTCCATGTATACTCCTACCTATGAGATTACATGACCCAATAAGTGAATCCGATCCATCCAAAAGTGGTACTTCGAGAGTTTAGCATAAATCTGATGCTCTCTTAGTGTACTTAGAACAATCTCAAGGTGGTTAGCATGGTTGTGTTGAGTGTGAGAGTACACCAAGATATCATCCATGAAGACCATGAAAAAATAATCCAAGTAAGGATGGAACACTCGGTTCATCAGTGCCATAAAAACTGTTGGCGCATTCGTGAGACCGAATGACATAACCGTATACTCGTAGAGACCATACCTGCTCCTGAAGGCTGTCAAAGGTATATCTGATGGTCTAAAGTGCAACTGATGATAACCATACCTCAAGTCGATCTTCGAGAACATGCGGGCTCCTAGAAGTTGATCGAAGATATCATCAATCCTTGGCAAGGGATATCGGTTCTTGACCGTTAACTTGTTCAGCTTCCGATAATCCACACAAATCCTAAGGGTACCGTATGCCTTCTTCGCAAATAGGACAGGCGAACCCCAAGGAGAAGTATTGGGTCGGATGAAACCCTTTGCCTGCAACTCCTCCAACCACATATTGAGCTCCTGAAACTCATGTGTATACATTCTATAGAGAAGAATGGACACTGGTGCCTCTCTTGGCACGATCTCAATCGAGAAGTCAACCTCACGATCCAGAAGAAAACCTGAAAAGTCCTCTAGAAAGATGTCTCTGAAACAATCCACAACTGGAGGAAAGTCCAACTGTGAAGTCCCCTGATCATCCAGATAAAGACTAGAAATCTGGGCTGTAACCCTTCCTAGCCCACGATGCTCGAGTCCGGCTCGACTCGCCTGGACATCCCATTCACCTCTATAAAGAAAAGATTCACCCTCTGGTGAAATGAAACTCACCCTATGACGATAATAGTCGATGACTGCCTGGAAGGGAACCAACCAGTCCATCCTGAGAATGGCATAATAGCTTGTCATCTCTAGGAAATATACATACCATAAGAAACGATACCCTTCAACCTAGAGAGGGTAATCTCTACACTGACGTACACTAGAAGTCCTTGCCCCTAAAGGTGTGTCTAGTGTCAACAAGTCAGCAGAAGAAAAGATATAGAGCTCAAGGCTCTCCACAACAGCAACAAAGATAAAGCTATGTGTAGCACCAGTATCAAAAAGAGATGGAGATAAAACTGAGGCTACTAAAATCATACCTCAAATGGTAGAAGGTCTGGGATCCTGCTCATGATAGGTCTAATCCACCGCAAAAGTCTGGCCTGCCCTGTGGCCCTGTGACCCTGCCTGACAACTCTGAGATGATCTTCCCTACTAACGCTGAAGGACTGGTGACTGACTGTCACGGACTAGACCTCCACCCTGGCCTTAACGTCTAGAAGAACTCCAGTTTCCTGACTGGTGAGAAACTGTTGGTTCTTTTCCTGAACAAGGAGTCATGGAAGAACCCCTGTCACCAGCTACTGGTGAGAAAACCTGGCAGAAACGCTGACGGTGACCCATCTTGCTGCAAGATCGGCACTCCACTGGGTCTCTCTGGCACTATGGCCTCGTGTGCCCTACCCTTACACACTGGTAACATACTACCTAGCTAATTGAAGATGTATCTCGCCTCCTCGGATCACCGCGCGTAGACTCCCTACAACGCTTCCTGCTGTCAACTAGAGGAACACTAGCTCTGGAAGCAGAACCGCCCTGGATCGCAGCTCCGGAGTCTCTCATATTGCACTCCACAATCAGCACATGGTTAATGATGGAAGTGATATAAGTCAACTGGAAGATATTCAACTGTGAGTGGATCTCCCTCCTAAGACCATCCTCAAAATTCCTTGCAAATAACACCTCACTTCCATCCCAGAGGGGTGTGAAATATTGAAACTCGGTGAGATGAGAGGAATACTCTATAACAGAAAGAGTACCCTGCTCCAGGCTCATGAACTCCCAGGCTCGATCGGCCCTCAGGGTCTCCGGGTATAATTAGTCATAAAACACGCGTTGGAACTCCTCCCAAGCCATAACCTGCTGATGGCCCGCCTGTGAGATCATGTCCCACCACCTCTTGGAGGAGACTCACAGCATATAGGTAGAGAGATTGACTCGCCTCTCTGGAGGTGTTTCTAGATGCTCAAAGATAGTCATCATGGATTCCATACATGAATCTACAGCCTGTGGTCCTCCCTCCCCCAATAAAGTAGGAGGATGCTACTGCTGGAAAACCCGCTTCAAGTTTTCCATAGTCGTGGCAGGAGGCGGTGCTCCCTGAAAGGTCTTAATCATCCTTATAAAAACTTCCTTGAACTGCGCGTCAAAGCCTGAAACTGGTATGACAGCCGGTGCCAAGGCTGGCCCGATTGAAGGATTGACAGGAAGTCCCTGATCAGCCATATCTGGTGTCTGATCACTGCCTGACAACTGACGTACAACCGGAGGATGTCTTAGAGGCATAGCTCTGAAAGATCAAAAGAATAAATTAGATCAGGAAAACAAAGACAGAGAACAAAGGAGTACAAAATGAAAACAGGAGAAGCAAACACTCATGTTTTAGAAAATGAGACTACATGGCATGTATAAACTCTACACGACGTGTATTTAACTATTTTCCCCTACCCGTGTCTCCTTGCACGGCTGACTCAAACGGGCTTCTTAAATAGAGACTACACGGCGTGTTCCTGGTGGACACAGTGTGTAGTAGATGAGGTTTTGTGACCCATTTTGTTAGTTTCACAGTCGTCTACATGACTGAGACTACAAGGCGTGTTCCGAACAAACACAGTGTGTACTTAAAGATCTTTCCCGACCCGTGTTGTTGGAGACACGGCTTACCTTTACACGGCGTGTTCCGAACAAACACAGCGTGCATAGGAGGAGATAACACTGACCTGTGTTGTTCGTGATACAACCAGGTACCTATAACAAGACTACACAATGTGTGCTTTAACAACACAGTGTGTCCTACTCAAGCCTCCCCGACATGTGTTCTTAGTGACACGACTGGGTACACAGCTTACTACTACACGACGTGTACCTACCATACACGGCGTGTTCCTGGAGATTTTTCACAACCCGTGTCTCTGCTCACACATTCAGTGACACCGTTTAAAACTACACGACGTGTATATATAAAGTACACGCCGTGTATTCTGGGTTTTTCTGGTTAGTAGCTCTAAAACTGTACCGAAGCCCAGAAAACACCAAAAAAGAGCATGAAGGTGCCAAATTCTGACTCGTGAGGGCCCATACTCCCCACGAATGAAATCTTGGCATCCAATACAACCATATTCAAGGGAAAAAAGGTCAATGATTCACCAATTTCCAATTCAAGAGGTCCCATAACACCTCAAGAACCAAAACTTGGCATTCATTTAAGAAAAGTACGATACAAACAGTCCTCTATCAAACTGTAGAGATTCTAACAAAGAGTCTATCAAAACAACATGCATAATCTACACAAGGTCTATCACAACAACATGCAATCGCTAATGAACCCTAGATGGCATGGAAAGAATGAATGACATGTGATTTCTAACAAGTGCCTATATGATGCATGAGATGGCATACCCTCATCTCATCGGGTTGCGACAGAAATAGAACCATAATATCAACAAAAATAACAACACAAAGCATGTGGATCACTCTAGGTGAAATCATATGAACCGTAAAATCTCAAAACCAGAAAACTGCAATAAACAAGGTAGTATGGCTTTTCTCTGTACACGAGTTAGCTACTCCCGAGAACAACTTAATACCAAGTACCGAATCCATCCTATCCCTGTATAAAGGCTCCGAACAGTAAATCAATAGAAAAGAACCACTCTGATACCACTTTGTAATGTCTCGGTTCTAGAAACCACCCAGAGGCGCCCCGTCTTCGGTTGGTCACATGGTCTCAATCTCATTTCCTTGAACGCCAGAGGCTGCCGACTAGCAGCGAGGGCCTTGGATGTGATAATGGGGAAACTATGACCTTATTGGAAGAGTACACAACAGAAGAGAAAATAAACAACAAAAATAGTGGAAACAGTAGACATCCATACAAGGTAAATAGAGGAATACTGATAAATAAACAACAAGAGCAGAATGCATGTAATGATGCAAGATACATATATGTCTAGGAAAACGTCCAAACAATTCACAATGCTGAATACAGTACTAAAACAAAGTACAAAAGAAAAAAAAGATGAGCAACTCCACAGCATCCCAAGCCATGGCTTGGTCCCATTCTCTCTAGCTCCACAGTAAGTCAAGTACCTAAAGTAGAAGGGAGCTTGCCCTTATCTATACCTGCAACAACATAATCTATTTGAGCCCAAAAGCACAGCCCAAACAGGGTGTGACACAAGATCCCAGTATGAAACCACCCAAAGATCTGTGCCTAATAGTCAGTGAATATATGGAAGGTAAAGTACAGTAAGTAGAAAATAGTAAGCAGTAACTGGATAAGACACAGCAGTAAAAATCCATAGTTTCTAGCATATAATCTACAAACAAGAAATGACCACTCAAGCAAGTAGAAAAAAAAGGTAACCTCTGGGTATTTCTCACAGCCTAACCCCTAAGGTTCAACCTACAAGTACTAGAAACCCTCTGGGAGGCACACACAGTCTCACCCCTCTGGTTTAGATAAATAATAGACTCCTTGAGGAAGCACTCACCGTCAATTCCCCCTATAGTCTCGTATCCTACTAAAGGCTCTCTAGGGAAGAACTCAACATCTATTCCCCATGTGGCCCATGTCGAGGAACTGCAAAATCTCTGAGGAAGCACTCAATGTCAATTCCCCATGTGGTCTCGCATCCTAAATTAAAGACACTTTGGAGAAGCCCTTACATCCATTCTCCCTATGGTCCACTACACTAGGTTCTCATAGCCCTGTGTAAAACAACATCCATAGCACGCGTATCATCCTAATTAAACCTCAAGAACTACTTGGATATCATTCTAAGGAACAACAACAAAACAGTACATCAGTTACACTATCCTACAACTAGGCATGGCAACTGGAAAAACGTCAAACAAGAAAACAAGGATGGAAAAACATCCAGAGTGTAGTAAAAACTACCCTATTAACAAGAAATTACATCTACTCAAGAAATAAAGTGAAGCATGAAAACACCAAGGGAAAATTAGGAAACATACAATACCCCATTTAAGGGTATTGGTGGAAATTGCACAAAATATTCACAGACTTCCTACAGAAAGGCACAAACTACCTACCTCAATGATAGGAGAATGATATACATGAACCACGATGATTGATTCTCGTTAGAACATCGAAGATCTGAGAAAACTTCAAAAACAATCAACCAATGATAACTTGAGAAAGAGGAGGAATTGGATAACAAGGATCTAAAAGAAGAGAGAGCTTACCGCTATAGTCCCAATGAAATTGACGGCGGATGAAACAGGGATCGGATGGAGGCACGAGAATCCGGAGAAGTTTCACGGCCCTAAGGGTCGCTCTCGGTCGAAGAACCTAAAGAAGAAGAGCATTTTGTCCGTCAAGCGCGCCCCCTGTCCGTTTAATGAAAAAAAATACATGGCGTGTACTTCTAGGGTACACGGTGTGTACTCTATTTTTCTATATTCTACTTTAATCGGCCTCCAAATAACCCTTACACACCATGTATGTGGCTCGGACATGGCCAATACACGTCTTGGCGTGGTAAGGGAGTACACGGCGTGTACTTCAGAAATTTCCAAAAACCCCTTTTTTCTCAAAAACTATAGGAAAAAGAAAGTCATACCTAAAACAAAGATCCAGGTTCTTACAAATGAAATAGTTTCATTGATGTAAATATGTTAAAGCATATTGAAATAATGAAGTTTCTTATGTATCTTAGATATCAAAGCTTGATATCAAAGTAAACATAGATTGGATGAATGGATGAAAAAGAATGTACTAAAGTCTTATTCTCTTAAAGAAGTTCTTTTGAAGACTTTGAGTTTAAAACTCTGACGATTATTGAACTTGTATTAAGTTTATAAGACATGTTTTACTAAGTTATTTGACATGACACATTATTTATAAAAATGAATAAGGATGGTTTGATGTTATAGAGCTCTTTGGAATTGATATTCCAAAAGGAAAGGTGGAATATGAAGATCATGAAAATATTGATTTGTATTAATAGGAGTTTGATGAAGTTAATAAAAAATATTATTTTTCATAATGAAAAAGAAAAAAAGGCATAAAATATAATATTTATTACCTGAATAATGGTTGAGGGGAATTTATAAGTTGGAATTTGTTTTTATATGATGAAATTTTCACTTAGATTAAAAAATTGAGTTCAACCAAATATGGCCATATGGGAGCCAACCCATGCATGGGAAACCATGGTGGTAAGTTCATGTAACACGCAGAGGAAAACTGGAGGGCCCATAGTACTCACATAATCATGAAAGGGTGTGCGTAGGTTTTCATGATGGAATGCATGGGGTAGAGTGTTTTGTCCGCACCCCATTTAGGTGTGCTTTGTATTGAGGTGATGACCCCAGTACTAGCTCAATGTAGCAGCAAGAACAATATTTTTTATATTAAAGGTTCATACTATGAGGAGATTCAATGTGGGATTCACAAACACAGGTACTATAGCTCAATCATTAAAATAATACAAATAAAACATATTCATTTGATCAAATTCATCTGTGACATCCAATTCAATGTCATGTATCATCTTCAACCTCGATATTCATCAGAGATCTATACATCAGAGTTCTTAAATCTGAGAGCTATCATGATTGAATCTAGATAAATATTATTTCATGATTGAAATCTTAATAATAGAAGGTTATTTTACAGGCATATAATATATATCTTGAATGAATGTTGTTATTTGAAGAATGATACACTTTGAGTGAAAACTTAGTTATAGGAGGTTGTTCGGGGATTTGAGTGTATGACTAAACCTAGATTTTGGAAATGTTGGATCACGTTGTCATTTATCATTGAACATGAGGTGTCTTCTTATAATGAGATACACCACATTTATTGGTGTATGTCTCAAAAGGAAACCTGCATCTGAAATATTCGGATTTACTGAGATCTTTGGTAATATTATCATTTGGTAATTACACAACCAAAATATTGGAGATATAGTGGAAAAATAATGATGGAGAGACAGTGAATTATCACTTATAAAATGAAGGCTTCTAAGCCAAAACAAACTAGGGTCACTTGTATTTATTTGAGAGATCCTGTTTTTCAAAAAATATAGCACCTCCATAGTTCACTAACATAAACAAGCATTGTTCTATGATACTCTAGGCTTCATAGAGAAGGGGAGAACCACACAGTGATTTTCATAAAGAAGAATATCAGTGGACACCCGACTTGTGTTAGAAAACACTCATAGTGTTTCATAAAGAATAGTTACACAAAATAGTGTTTGTTTAATACTATCAAAATATGTTATGCAAAGAAGGTATATTGTGTACTCAATTACATAAAGAGGAAGAAAATTTCACAAAGCACACTTGATTGAAAAAATAAGTCATTCCGTGCATTTTTATTTTCATAATGATAAAAAAGGAAGAGCTTTATCTATGCTTGAAGAAATTACACATTATATTGAGAGCCCATTTGGTTTTCACAAATATAATAGGATATAGTGAATTTTTGTGAGGATTTTTGGAAAACATATAAAATAGTATCAACACATTGAGAAGAACCACAAATAAGATAGTAGTTTTTCATACTTTAACTTATGTGAAAAAAGTCATAAATGGCCTCACTTACATGAACATTTGGGAAGTGGTTTTCAAAACAAACAAAGAAAGGATATTTCATACACTTTCACATGAAGTGAGAATGAATGGTAATGAGAAAATGATAATGAATTCATGAAATGTGAACATAAAAAGTGATATTGATAATAAAATAAAGGAATCGGGTTCATATTGGATTTAGGTGGTAATCCCATGTATGATTCAAATACATCCAAAAGATGATGTGAGATGTTTAGTGCATTGTAATTAGTGGTTGTGAAATATTCATTTTCACTAAGTGGAAATTGATACTACACTCAATTGTGAATAATTGTGTATCAAAAAGAGATAATTCAACACTATTGTACTATTGTATATTATTTTGTGTTGAAGATCATAAGAAAAAGGAGAGAGTGTGCCTAATCTTAATTCAGTGATTATCAGTTGGGTCGAATAAGAATTTTGAGATTATAAATCTATTATACATTCATATCATTATAACTAGATAATTAAAGAGTTTTCCCAGTTATTAAGTGATTATTATCCAATGTATAATAATTGTGATGGTGTTGATCTAATCTCCCATTGTTTCAACAATCATAAAGAAATTTTTCGATCCTAGCAAGAATAATAATAATTTTTAGGAAAGTCTATTTTTTACTAAAAAATAAAGAGAGGAGAAGAGAAGAAGAGTGTACTATGCATATATAATTGCATAGGGAGAAGAATAATATTTTGAATCTTTCATTTTACTGTTGTGAAAAAGTTGAATAGTTTTATTCTTTCTACTAAGCAATTAACAAATGAAGAAATTAGTGGAAGAAAAAATCAGCACTGTGATATCCATCGAAAGTATCGATAGGTGGAAGACATCATTGGTATTAAAAATAACCTTAAAAGGTGAATACTATCATTTGGGGTAGTATAAAGAAATAACCTAGAGTTTTAAAACAATCACTTTCATTTTTCTATAGTTCAACACAAGAGAATAGTTATTACCTTCTTGTTGTAGCCACATTTAAAGGATTGTTTTCTAATGGTTGTGTGGTTAGATTATTTACAAATCATGACAAGGACTAGATACTCTTATTGAGTAGTGGAACTTATAAAAATATCATGTTCTATCTTTACTTTCTTTCATATACTTGCAAACAATAGGAAAAAGAGAGTAATATAATCAAGATCCTAATAGGTTTAATATAGAAAAGGGATAAAAGTTATAAAATGTTAAAAAGTTCCCAAAACCGACTCACACCCCCTCTCAGTGTTGATTATATCCCAAAGTGGTCCTATCATGGTTATCCTCAGGGAAGTTAGCAATCTAGAGTACAAGGTATAAATTATGGTTCAGGACAACTTCATACAATCAAGTAAAATCTTTTTACTTGCAATGAGGGCCCATCAACAATTGAAGGTATGATATTTGTAGCATCCACCTTAGCATATTATTTATCTGATATAGGTGCATCAAACATTTTTATATCTTATTAGTATACTAGTGATTTGGGGTTTACCATTGAGTACTTTCATGGAGTGATGTCTATTAATATTGCAATGTATCTTATTTTTTGTGTATTATTTTTAAATATTATATGGAATTAATTCGAGACTAGGCATTGAGATGACATGCGATTCTGAGGCCTAGTGTGCCTAGAATAAATGTTTGAAATATATTAAATATTTTAAATATAACACATTCATAGTTTTCCTAAAGAAGTGGAATAACTTCAAAAAGGATTCCTGAATTAGATATCCAAGGAACTATTGAGTTCGGAGTAGTGGATTTACCCTAGGCGTGACCTAACTTTGGTTGGTGCGGGTCATCTATAAAAAAGGTTACCAAGGACGTAACCATAAATAAAATTATTAATAAAATTATTTTATTTTAAAATTCTAATAACTCATGAACAATGAATCAAATTGGAAATCTAAGAACACTGTTGAGTTCGTAATTTAGTCTTTACCCTAGGCGAGGCCTAACATCGACTGGCATGGGGCAGCTGCAAAAGTTAATTTTTGGATGTTTTAAAGAATAAAATAAATTAAAAATTTATTTTATTTTAATGTTTCATTGATGTAGTGATGCAACATCATTTCTTTTTTTTAATGTACCTAGAGGAAGGGGTCCATGGTTATACTCATAACCCTATAATTCCTTGAAGGCTTCAGAGAGAGGAATGTAGAGGATTCTCTTCACGATGAATGATGACGAGAAGTTGGATCAATGATCGACAGGAGCCATTTGTGGGAGATCTTTCCAATGAAAAAAACATGACAAATGATCTTCTTCATTGAACGATCCAGCCTTGAGGTAGGACATGTTTTTTTTATTTTTTCCCCGTTCTTAGATTCAACGATGAACGCATGCCAATTTATAAACAGGTTGATCCACGATTCGATCGTTTTTGCAAGATGGGATTTTTTTGTTGGTTTTTATTGGGGGATGATTATGATTATATTACTGATTTGTTATCTTAATCATTCTTATGGAATGGATTGAGTCTAGAATGAACAACATTTATGGTTCGTTCCTTGGGTTGTTCAATTGTGCTTTTATCCCCCTATGTTCTTCGTGTTCTTCGCATGATATTAAAAGATGATCATTGTGCCTCCAATTCTTATCAAAATGATATGAAATCCGAGATACAACCTCATTATGACCTAGAAAAGGTGCAATGACAATGGAGATGAATGGATCGAAGTATTTTAGGAAATAATTTTCTTCGAGAAAATTTCATACGGATGATCAAAATCGGTTTTCAGAGCCGATAAAAGACACAAAATCCACATATTCAATGTTGAAATGGAGAGACGACCCTAGATCTTCAGTTTCAAGTTGAACGGATCATCGTATTGAACACCATAGGATCAACCAATGCGTGCGGAGGAATAACCAGAATTCTAGAAAATTCTGAATAACATGGCGTGTAGTCTAAATTACACAGTGTGTGACCCCATCGAGTGGCATCTAGGGTATCGAGAGGCAGTTTAGTGTCACATGGAATGTAGTCCCTTCCCTGAGACTCAATGTGTACTTCAATAGTAAACAGACATTGGGTGGAGAAAATGGATTGCCCACATGACATGTACCCCACCACACGACTTTTCTAAGCTAGTTACACGGATAATCTCGTGTACTTATACACAGGTAGAGGACACAGGTTGAATCCGCATTTTGGCACATGGATAGTATACAGGGATTGGACCCTGGATAGTAGTATATTTCATGTGAACCTTTTTACATTCCATGTATACCTCTTCTACAGACATGTACTTATAACATAGGCCATTGTACATGGGAAGTATATAGGGTCAAGGGACACGACATGGGACTTTAATACATTCCATGTACTCTATTCTACATGGATTAATCTCCCTGCCCACCATATCTTGGGAAATTTTCTTTAGTTTTGGTGCCCTTACTCCATCCCCTGGAGGTTAGTTGGTATCATTTTCTACTCAAAAGACTATGATCCCTTTAGCAGGACTTTCTGGATAGAGTATTTGGAATCCCCTCTGAGAGGCCAAGAGCAAGATCCTCTACCCATTATTATTACCAAAGTAGAGTCTTGGTATCTGTGCAACCAATCCTACCATATTTTGATTCTCTACTTAGTAGGTGAATCCAGATGTGTCTTGGTATCACCCCATGGACCTGGAAATGATCCTCATATGTGTATCGTGATCTTCCCCACTCATGGAGTGAGTTCTCCCAGAGTGAGTGTATTTTACCTCTCTTCAGATTGATCGACATATATCTCTCATGATGGTTTCTAATGAGTAGCACCTCTCAGATGGATTTCATCAGTGCTATTGGACTCAAGAGTATGTGCTCCTGGATGAGTGCTTTGTGGAATCTTCATACTGAATCTATAGTGTTGGTATATGGTAGTTGCGACTTACCTCTAGACTATGGGTTTGGGTTCAAGTATATCTGTATATCTTTTTTTATATGTATTATAGACACATAATTTTGTAGATACGATTGTACCTTTACTCTTTTTATTTCTTTGTGGTTTCGGGGTGTCCAGCTTAGTATTGTTATACTCACCCTAGCACAGGTTTTTCCCGCACATGTCGTGTCTTGTGAAGATAGGATTTTTTTGATAAATTGATAGGTGGAACATGACCAGGACTAGGACCAAGCAGTGCTTCGTGAGTTCATACAGACTGAGGTGTTCCTACAGAAACATACAAAAGTCCCAATACCTTTTTTACAGGTTGGAATTTGTAGTTTACAGACACTTTTTGTGGGAATGTATTCTGGACTAGTTTAATTTAATACACTTTACTTTCCCTATTGTACTTTGTTGGTTGGGTTTAGTGGTATGAATGCATTTTTTTTCCTTAGTGGTTTTTACATTTTATCATTTGAGGGCTTAGAGATGTGTGTGTGTGTGTACATGTACTTAGGAAATGCCTCCCATGTTAGTGACATGCCTACTCAGTGCTATTCACTAGACCCTAGCTTATTGGAGGTAGTATTGGGGAGTCACAACATTTCCCCCACTATAAAAGGTCATGATAGAGTGGTATCAAAGGTAGGTTGGTTTGGGTTAATAATTTTAAGTGTTTCGAGTTCATATTTTAGGCCAGGGACTCCAGTGTTGGTGTGGCAGCCGACATATCCATACACAAGGAAACTGATAACCTGCTTTTTGTCTCGGTACATGAGAACACTGGTTACAGGGATACAATAATGGTACATGAATCATATAAGAATGGGTTGTGGTTTCCATGTCCTTATTAAGTCAGATCTCTAGATATAGTCATTAACCATGGTGTATCTTGTTCTCTTACACGATGTCTTCTCAATGTACACCAGCTAGGATTTAGTAGCTGGATCACAAGGATGACCCCCTTAGTGACAAGGATTCGATATAGAGATCATCTCTCTATATGTTACCTCTGGGTGGTCCACCATCCATACCACCACCTATAGATAAGCACATGGTACTCACGGTACCAGCAGATGAAAAGCACAGACGGAGAACGCTTCATGAGTTTCAGCAGTAGAGACCCCTCAGGTTCTGAGGTAGGCCCAACACTCAGGTAGCTAAGGACTGGCTTGAGGTGGTGAACTGATTTTTTTATATAGTCAGGGCACCATCATATCAAATAGAGGTTCTGGAGGCAATCCTTTTCTTTGGCTCAGTAGGGCAATGGTGGGGTTTAGTTACATGATCTTACGATGAGGTGAACCTTCCATGGGTAGAGTTTGAGGAACATTTAAGATTAGAGTTATCACCTTATAAGTTGAGGGTTGTGAATATCTAGGAACCTCTATAGCTCTAGAAGGATGACTTGTTAGTTTTTGAGTATTCATCAAGGCATACCAACCTCTCCAGGTACTCGATGGATATGAAACACAATCAGTACTATAGGGCTTAGACCTTTGAAGGATATCTGTGCAGAGAAATATGAGCTAGTGTATCCCCTTTTTTCATTCCTACCTATGCTAGGGTACTAGATCAGGCTTTGGTGGTTGATATTTTCTTGGCTGGGTAGATACAGCCGGTGGTATTCGGAAGCAGACAAGAAGAAGTAGAGACCTCGATAGTGGGAAGCCGATGTTAGCCCCAGAAACATAGACATGGGAGACATCACAAGATAAATACCTAGAATAGGTATTTTACCATTTAAGATTCATGGGGTGGGTCCATTCATCCTATATTAAGACAATTATTTTCTTGTGGTGCCAAGAGACATATTTCTAGAGATTTTCCAACCCATCCAACTGCTAGAAGAGAGATAGTGGATAGGCCATTGAGACAGAGGTAGAAATAGAAGCAAGAAGATCCACAAGGAGGCGTATGTGGTAGAGGATATGGGAGAGAAGTAGGAGGTGGTATACATTTCAACATGTTACCACCACCACCCCTAGGTAGTCTCCACCAGGCTTAGGAAGCTGGAGGATAGGGGTAGGGATAGTTGCATGCGGTCGAGGCGTACGACCCAAAGGCTCCAAGAATGATTCAAGGTATGATCTATTCTTATTACACTTTAACTTCCATATTTATAGACATAGATACTAGTCATTATTTGATTTTCACAATTCTTATACGATACCTTGAGATTACGGTTAAATCATTGACTCAACCCTTATGCTTGGAGACACCTACTAGAGGAGACTCGATGATCATACTTATGCTGACAATGTGACCTAAACCTAAGAGGTGAGAGTTTTGGTTAGAACCTCTTGGTGGAAGCATCTAGGACTTAAGATATCATTCTTGGTATGGATTGGTTATCTTCAGTCCCTGACCATATTGACTATTTTAAATGTTTTATGTTTGTAATGATGGAATGAGGTTTTCCTTTATCATAGAAAATGAAACCTAAGAAGCACAGGATGGAATCATGCATAAGAGGGTGCATCCGATTACTCATGAGTTGGCTAACTTGAACCTTGGAGAAAAATATGTTATACAATTTTAGTTCCCAATAGTAGTGGAAGAGTATGAGGACATCCTTCCAGAAGATGTTATAGGATTACCACCCCACTAGGAGATCGACTTCTGCATCAATTTACACCCTAGGATAGTACCGATATCAGCACTATCATATTAGAGGGCTCCTACATAGCTTCATAAGTGGAGGGTATGGTTGGAGGACTTTAAGAGGAAGGGCTTAGTAAACCCAGAATTTTACCCTAGGCATACCCAGTTTTTTTTAAAAAAAAGGGCAGGCAAGAGCTTAAGGTTGTGTGTGGGTTGTTGGCACTTAAACCAAGTGACCATGTAGAATGAATATACAATAACAAGGATCAATTAACTTGTGAATTAGTTAAGAGGGTCACGATGGTTCTTGAAGGTTGACCCTAGGTCAATGCTTTCATAAGTTGAGGTAGAGTTTGATGAGTTCTCTAATATTGAGATTGTTGAAGAAGGGTGTTGAGTACGTAGTGTTCTACGATGTATTAGGGACTGAATCTGGTTGTGTCCTCATGAAGAGGTAAGCAATGATTGCCTATGGTTCATTCTAGTTGAGGAAACATTATCATAACTATGCGACCCATGATCTTGATTTGGTAACAGTAGTCTTCACATTGAAGATGCAGAAACACTACCTGATGGGAAAATGGTTTATCGCCTACTCCAATCATAAGAGTATCAAGTATATCTTCTCATAGAAGGATCTGAACTTTACACAGAGGTGATGGATAGAGTTTCTCTAGGTAAATGACTTTGATATTTTATATACTCTTGGGAAGGGAAACATGGTAGTGGATGCTCTCAGTAGGAGATCTAGTTTGCAGTTCCTGAATGATGCGTCAGAGTATTTGACCTCATTGCAGTTATCCTTTGTGGATAGAGATGATTCAACTTACCTCCAATCAATGGTTTTCACCCCTTCACTCATACAATGAGTTGGTGAGGCCCATATTGGGGATACCGACTGCGAGAACTTACATGCTCAGATGTCCACAAGGCATGTGTAATGATCCGAACTTTTTAATAATATTAGATTCCTAATTTTGTGTGTTATTTTATTTTATACTCAACAAACTATATCCTTTAATAAATGAATTGAGTATAATTAAAATGAGACCATTGGGTTTTAACTATTATATGACGGTTGGTCACTATGACCATTGTAATCTATAACGTTATGATTATTGTTTATAAATACAAATGATCATGGTTAATTAATACAGAATGAATAGTCGATGGCCTCATACAGTAGACTCAGGCCATACGAAGCGCATCTATCGGAGCTTGGAAAGGAGGTTGCATCACTTGGGATTACTCTGGACCAAGCCCAATCCGAACTCCAACATGTGAAGCTTGAACAGAATTGCCTACGGGAGAATTTCAAGCTGATAGAAATCAAACTCAGGCAATATTGTTTGAGCTACCCCAAGATTCTATCAACATAGCACATCTTACACTTAGGTCCTATTCAGGTGTTATAAGGGGCTATGTAATGAGGCCTTAGTTACTTTGTGTAATCCTTTTTGTATAAATAAAATTGTTATTTCTTATTAATGTAGAATTTTCGAATTTCAAATGTCTGGATAAATATAGGATGAATTTATAGAAGTTCCATATTATTGGTGAATTTTGGAAAAAGGGTATTTTATAATATTTTTGTATAAATTAAATAATTAATAATGTGAGATGATTTTCAAAAAATATTCTTATACAGTTGTGATCGGTAAGAAATTTAGAGTCTAATAATATCAACTTAATTTTTAGTGAATAGTAAAGTATGAATAGTAATATTACCCTTATGAATAGTAATGTGAACAATGGAATAGTAACCTCACTTAAAAAATTATAAATATAATTTAGGCATCTTTAATGGTAATGTGATATGATAGCATAAGTAAATAATTGTTTCAAAAATTATTAGTTAAGTATTAGTATTTTTTCAGGTAAATTGTGTTTTTACTTAAAAATTAAAAATGTCAAAATTAGAAAATTATTTTCATAAAATGGAGTTCATTTTTGAATTTAGATCATTGATATTAGGTTAGGGTGAATTTATGAGTTTTTTATAATTTTTTTTGATGAAAAGTAAAAATAAATTATTAAGTTGTGGTATGTTTAATGACATTATTAATGATGTAATAATTATGTAATAATTATGTTAGACTTATGAATAGTAATATATGTTATGAGGTGTCCCAAGTGGCTAATACCATGGGAAAATACCATGGGAAAGTCCATGGTTTTGCAAATACCACCGATGAGGTGTCCATAGAAAATTAATTAAATATTTCTCAGTTTTTCTATAAATACCAACCCATTCCTTCATTCATTTCATTACAAATTCCTCATAAATGAATATCTAGTCTTTTTTCCTCCCAATAAGTCCTCCCATGGTTCCATCAATCCCCCCAAGGTCCCAAACTTTGAGTTTTCAAAGTTACTCTACCTGGAAAGGGAACCTTTCACCCTCCTCTTTTAAGTCATGACTTCTTTTATGTTATATCTTCTAGTTTCGATATTATTATGTTGGGATATGTTCTACTATGTCCTTTTTTCTGTTAATTTTATATCTAAATGATGAGATACCCTTTCCAATCTCATCAACTTATTTTTTCTTAATTTTAAGTGATGTCGTTAGGGTGCAGAATTTTTCATAAAAGAAATCACATCTTCTCTTTTCATTCAAGTTTATTTTTCATGTGGTATGTCATTCAAATATCCATACCATGATCTTATTTATTTTTTATTCTATACCCATACTATATTATGAGTTATTTATGAGTGGGTAACTCTTTTCCCTTATCTTTTTAATGTTTTCTAAAACCATGTTATATAGTCGTTATGCTGCAGAAATTTCCTCTCAAAACCTCTCTCTTTTTCCTCAAGAAATTAACTTATTTTCTTTATGTGAATACCCAAACCGATTTTTCATTCTAGGGGTATTCATAAATACATAAAAATGGTATATATGGTTCTATATTTTACATACATAAAACCCTCATTCCTTTTCCATGGGTTCTAAATGACATAACGATCAAGTTTTTAAACATATTTAAAACATCACGATTTTGAAATGAAACCCATTTAGTTTATTTACTATGGTTTATTTATGAAATGTTTGATTATGATATATGTGGATCATATTAAAATAAATACATATTATGGTTTATCTCTGATAGAACTTAAATTAATTGGGTAAAGAATTTAATCTCTAGAGATGAAAAGTTTCTGAATACCTTGGTGAATAACCTTGGTAATTTTTATGACACCTTGGGGATGAACCTTGGTGATATGTTCATGAATGTCTAAATTAAATGTTTTAGCCACATTTTCACGTTATTATTAATGTTATTATTTCTATGATATTCCACTTTATCATTCATTTATGATATCCCTCATGTTCTTATTGATATCTCTCATGATCACATGTAAACCGTTTCACTTGTTTTTCTTACTGAGCCTTCTGCTCAACCATTCCTTAAATGTTTGTCTCCAGGTTATGAGATGCAGTAATTGTACTTAGGATGAAATTATGATGAATCCATACAAGTGTATTAGAATAATGTATTATATTTTTTTCATGTATATTATTCCTGATTTTCAAGACAATAGAATTTAAAGATCCTCTGTTTGTAAAATGTAATGAAAATTTGTGTAATAAAAAGTTAGGATGCCATAGTTGATATAAAAGGATAGTTTAGTTATTTATGGAAATTAGGATATGAAAACTTTAGGAATAAACCTATAGAAAAGTTTAATTATAGTAAAACTTCCTGTTATCTTGGTGAAATATTAAGTAAGTGATTTTGGAACAAATAAATCCCTGTTTGGATACAAACAAGTGGATGTGGCTCTGGTGCAGATATAACTAGGAGTGAAAACTCCGACAAGGAGTTTTGGGCTTGACCTAGGGTATCATGGTACATGAAAACATGCCTTTTTTCACTCCTGGTTTGACACTCTTGGGGGATATTTTTGGTTAATCATAATCTTTTTATGAATTATTATGAAGGATTTATAGAGAAATGTAATTGTTTAAGAATGAAGTTTTAAGACATAAAATCCTTTATAGTTTAAAGATTAATAAATTAAATAATCTTCTCACTAAGGTTTTATTCTTTTAGAAAATGGAGGTAAATGGGATAAACTGTGCAAATGGTGACCACAATGGACCATGCGCTGGAGGACCTCCGATGGAAGACGAAATGAAAACTTTCATGAGAATAAAGAAATAACTGACTCAAGTTATGGGAAATAACTTGAATCAAGCTGAGAGACTGATCTAACCACAAAGGGAACAACATTCTATTTAATTTTTTATATGTCTAAGACCACCAACCTTCAGTGGATCTACTGATCCATTGATTTCTGAATAGTGGATCAGCTCTATCGAGAAGATATTTTCTGTGCTCCACTGTTCGGAACAAGAGAAGGTCACCCTGGCTATTTACCTCTTAGAGGGAGAAGCTTATAAATGGTGGGAACTAATAAAAAACACAAGGACAAGAGTGGAGTTTGAAGATATGGATTGGGAAGAGTTCAAAGGAATATTCTTCAATAAGTATTTCCCTCATTATATGAGAATAATAATGGAGAAGGAGTTTCTCGAGCTGAAGTGGAAGGAGAATTAATCAGTTTGAAGCTACGAGTTGAACTTCCTGAGACTTTCCCATTACACCTAAAGCTTTGTCATGGATCCTAATGGTAAGGTTGATAGATTCTTCAGTGGACTAAGACATAATCTATGGAATAATCTATCCAACCAAGACTACGATAGCTATGAAGATATTGTGAGGAGTGAGATGAAAGTCAGACTGGAGTTTGGTGAGACACAATGGTCTCATAAATTCAATGACAAGAAGATATCAATGTTGAAAAATATTAGGGATGAGATTCAATTAGGAAATAGGAGTAAAGAAAGTGAAATTTCCCATGTGTAATAAATGTTGGAAGAAGAATTCGAGGAACTGTCTGCTCAGGAGCGGGAAGTGCTACAAGTGTGGATGAGATGACCATATCGCTCAGAATTATCATAGTGAGGAGAAACCTCAACTTCCATACAATAATTACAAAGGGAAGATGGTGAAGTCACTACCTGATGTCCAATTATATAAGTGTGGACAACTTGGGCACATTTCCAATCACTGTCCAAATCCGAGGGCAGTGGAGGTGAATCACCATCAGCCTCAACAACGACCAAGGGAACAAGGTCATACTTTTTAAATCACTACGACTAAAGTTGAAGTTCCAAATGATGTGGTGGAAGGTACTCTTGTTGTTCTATCAAGGGTAGCAAGTACTTTTTGTGATTCTGGTTCTATGCATTCCTTTATTTCCTCCACATTTTCAAAGAATTTAGATTCAACCCCCAGTTTTCTAAAAGTAGATTTATCAGTCAAGACTCCTGGAGGGATTATCCAAGAATCATTAGTATTTAGAAACTTTAGTATTTAATTTAGTGAGAAAGATATTATCGCAAATCTAGTAGTGTTTCCCATGTTAGAATTTTACCTTATACTAGGGATGGACTGGCTATCAAAGTATAATGCTAAGATCAAATACAGAAGAAAATAAATCTCAGTAGTATTGAATGGAAAACCTATGGTTATATTCCAAGGATAGATATATCAACTTAATCTTTGTCTAGAAGAACCTTTTATATCCATCATTATGGGGTTGATCTGTGAATAAGAAGAAGGATATGAGAGTTTAAGGATATAAAATGTTCTCATAGTTCATGAATACATTAATGTATTTCTTGAGGAGTTACCCAGAAATCCCCCAGAAAGAGAGGTAGAGTTATCCATTGAACTCGTACCTGGATCTCATCTGATATCAAAGACCCCATATAGGATGGAAAATGTGGAAATGGAGGAATTATAGAAACAAATCCAAGATATTTTGGAGAAGGGGTTTATCCAACCAAGTGTGTCTCCTTTGGGAGAACCTGTTCTCTTTGTGAAGAAGAAGGATGGATCAATGCGGCTATGTATTGATTATAGATAACTAAATGGGATCAAAGTGAAGAACAAATACCCTCTTCAAAGAATCGATTACTTATTTGACCAACTTTGTGGGGCTCAATTCTTCTCGAAGATTGATCTTCATTCTGGTTGTCATCAATTGAGGGTGAAGAGAGAATATATTCAGAAAAACTGCCTTACAATCTAGATATGGGCATTATTATTTTGTTATTATTCCCTTTAGACTAACTAATTCACCAGATATTTTTATGGATTTGATGAATAGTGTATTTAAGGACTACCTTGATAACTTTGTGGTAGTTTTTATTGATGATATTATAATATATTCCAAAAGTTGCGAGGATCATGAGGATCATCTAAGGGTTATTTTTTGAAAACTCTATAGAAGGAGAGAATTTTTGTAAAGGTCAGAAAATGTGAATTATGGTTACAATAAGTTTCTTTCTTGGGGTACATTGTTACCAATGAAGGAATCACAATTGACCCTACAAAGACAAAAATTGTAGAGGAGTGGCCTCATCCTACAATAATAACAAATATTTTTAGTTTCCTTGGATTTTTAGGATATTATAGGAGGTTTGTGAAAACATTTCATGAATTTCTAATCCATTAACAAAGTTAACTTGAAAAGTGGTCAAGTTGATCTGGAAAGAGGAGTGTGAGGAAAGATTCCAAGAGCTAAAGAAGAGATTGGTTACTTCACCCATGTTAACTCTTCCCTCAAGTGGAGAAGGATTTGTTTTTTTATCAATGCATCTCTGAAATGTCTTGGGTGTGTCCTAATGCAAAATGAAAAATTCATTGCTTATGTATCTCAACAGTTGAAGACTCATGAGTAGAATTATCCTACGCATGATCTTGAACTGGTTGTGGTAATTTTTACTATGAAGATATGGAGGCACTATCTTTATGGGGAGAAATGTGATATATACACAGACCATCAAAGTGTGAAGTATATTTTCACACAAAATGAAATTGAACATGAGACAAAGGATATTGTTGGAAATTCTTAAAGACTACGATTTTTCAATTCATTATCATCCCGGAAGAGAAAACAAAGTCATTGATGCATTAAAAAGGAAAGACCCAGTTGTTCTTTCTATGATAAGGATTCAAAGATATCCTTTGATCAATGACCTAGTAAATATGTACATGGTAATTATAATATAATGGACATCATCAAACCTAACCCAAATGATCTATCAACCGTCATTACTAGAAAAGATCAAGAAATCTCAGAATGAAGATCCTTTGTTGCAGAAGAAGTTTGAGGCTGTGAAGGATGGGAAGTTTCCTAACTTCAATATTGATCAAGAAGGTGCACTAAAATTTCATACAAGACTATGTGTTCCATATTTTCCAGAAATAAAGGAGGAGATGATGGATTAAGCTCATATCTCTACTTTCTCTATACATCTTGGAATCACGAAAATGTATAAGGACCTTCGTGATCATTATTGGTGGGATAATATGAAAAGAGATATTTATAACTATACTTAATGGTGCCTGGTATGTTAGAAAGTGAAGGAAGAGTGAAAACTTCCTAAAGGGGTATTATAACCACTACCCATACCAGCATGGAAGTGGGACAATATCACTATGGACTTCGTCACTGGTCTCCCAAGAACTTCCAAAGGAAACAATGCGATATGGGTTATTATGGACCATCTCACCAAGAATTCCAATTTTATCTCCATTCAGGAAGATTTATCTCTTGATAAAATTTCTAGGATTTATGTAAAAGAAGTGGTAAGGCTTCATGGAGTTCCACTTTCTATCATATCTGATCATAATCCAAGGTTCACATCAAAATTATGGAGAATTATTCTATATTCTCTGAGCACTGAATTGAATTTCAGTATGAACTATCACCCCCAAAACTAATGGTAAATCTGAAAGGACTATTCAAACACTCGTGGACATGCTGAGAACACTATCAATGGAATTTAAAGGTTGATGGGATCAACATCTCCCTTTAGTCGATTTCTCTTACAAAAACAGCTTCCACTAGAGCATTCAAATGGCACCCTATGAAGCTCTATATGGGAAGCGATTTAGAACTCCAACTTGTTAGGATGAAGTTGGTGAGAGAATGTTTCTTGGTCTTAATCTTGTGCAAGAGATGAAAAAAGGTTCTTTCCATCCAACAATACATGAAGGCTGCTCAAAGTCAGAAAAAGAGCTATGCCAACAACCATCGAAGGGACTTGGATTTTGATGTTGGTGAAAAAGTATTTATTCAAAATTCACCTTTTAAGAGAGTCATGATGTTTAGGAAGAATGGGAAGCTCATCCCTAGGAACATTGGCTCCTATAAAATCCTTGATCATGTAGAAGTAGTGGCCTATCGGCTTGTACTCCCTCCAAATCTAGTACATGTTCAATATGTCTTCCATGTATCCCTCTTGAGGATGTACATACCTAACCCTTAACATGTACTAAAACTAGAGGTGGTACAACTGGAGAATGAACTCTTTTAGGAGGAGCAACCAGTGGAGATATTAGATCGCAGAGATAAGGTTCTATGCAATAAGACTACCCACCTTGTTAAGGTGTTTTGGAGGAACTAAAAATGCGAAGAAGCCATGTGGGAACCAACAAAGTCTATGTGTCATAAGTACCCCTACCTTTTTTCTTCTGAGGGTACGAGTTAAAATTTTAGGGGCGAAATTTCTTAAGGGGGGAATAATGTAATGACCTGAACTTTTGAATCATATTAGTTTCCTAATTTTGTGTGTTATTTTATTTTATACTCAACAAAACTATATCCTTTAATTAATGAAGTGAGTATAATTAAAATGAGACTATTGGGTTTTAACTGTTATATGATCATTGGTCAGTATGACCATTGGAAGCAATAATGTTATGATTATTGTTTACAAATACAAATGATCATGGTTAATTAATACATAAAGAAGAGTCGATGGCCACATCCAGTAAACTCAACCCATTTGAATCCCATATGTTAGAGCTTGTAAAGGAGGTTGCATCACTGGGATTTGCTATGGACCAAGACCAAGATGAAATCCAACATTTGAATCTTGAATGGAATCGCCTACAAGAGAAGTTCAAGCTGATAGAAATCACCACTCAGACAATGTTGTCTGAGATTCCCCAAGATTCTATCACCATAGCACATCATACACTTAGGTCCTATTCATGTGTTATAATGGGCTATGTAACAAGGCCTTAGTTACTTTGTGTAATCATTTTTTTATAAATAAAATTGGTATTTCTTATTATAGTAGAATTTGTGAATTTCAAATGTCTGAATAAATATAGGATGAATTTATAGAAGATCCATATTATTGGTGAATTTTGGAAAAAGTATATTTTAAAATATTTTTGTATACATTAAATAATTAATAATGCAAAATGATTTTCAAAAAATGGTCTTCTACAGTTGTGATCAATAAGAAATTTAGAGTCTAATAAGATCAACTTAATTTATAGTGAATAGTAAAGTATGAATAGTAATATTACCCTTATGAATAGTAATGTGACCAATGTAATAGTATCCTCACTTAAGAAATTATAAATATAATTTAGGCATCTTGAATGGTAATGTGATATGATATCATAAGTAAATAACTGTTCTAGAAATTATTAGTTAAGTATTAATATTTTTTCGGGTAAATAGTGTTTTTAATTAAAAATTAAATATCTCAAAATTAAAAAATTATTTTCCTAAAATGAATTTCATTTTGAATTCAAAGAATCGATATTAGGTTAGGGTGAATTTACAAGATTTTTATAAAATGTTTTGTTTTTCAGTGAATAGTAAAAATACAGTTTTAAGTTTCGGTATGTTCAATGACATCATTAATGATGTAATAATGATGTAATAATTTTGGTAGACTTGTGAATATTAAGATATTTTATGAGGTTTCCCAAGTGGCCAATACCATGGTAAAATACTATGGGAAAGCCCATGGTTTTTCAAATACCACCGATGAGGTGTCCCTTGGAAATTAATTAAATATTCCATCACTTTTGCTATAAATACCATCCCATTCCTTCATTACTTTCATTAAAAATTCCTCATCAACTAATCTCTGGTATTTTTACCTCCCAATAATTTCCCCCAAGGTTCCCTCAAGCACCCCAAGTTCCCAACCTTTGATCTTTCGAAGTTACTCTTCAAGGTAAGGGAACCTTTCACCCTCCTCTTTTAAGTAACGACTTCCTTTATGTTATGTATTATAGTTTCCATATTATTATGTTGTGATATGTTATTCTATTTCATTTTTTATGGTTATTTTATATCCAAATTATGAGAGACCCTTTCTTCTCTCAACATCTTATTTTTCTGAATTTTAAGTGACGCCGTTAGGCTGTCGAATTTTTCGTAAAAGAAATCACATCTTCTCTTTTCTTTCAAGTCACTTTTTCATGTTTTATGTCATTAAAATATCCATAACATGATCTTATTTATTTTTTATTATGTACCCATACTTTATTATGAGTTATTTATGAGTGGGTTACTATTGTCCCCTCTCTTTTTAATGTTTTCTAAAACCATGTTATATAGCCATTATGCTGCAAAATTTTTGTCTCAAAACCTCTCTCTTGTTCCTCAAGAAATTATCTTATTTTATTTATGTGAATACCCAAAACTATTTTAGTTCTATGTTTATTAATCAATACATAATAATGGTATATTTATTTATATATTTTACCTAAATAAAACCCCCATTCTTTTTCCATGGGTTATAAATGACATAACGGTCAAGTTTTTAATCACTATTAAAATGTCATGATTTTGAAATAAAACCCATTTCTTTTATTCACTATGGGTTATTTATGAAATTTTTTATTATGATCTATGTGGATCAAATTAAAATAAATACATATTAAGGGTGTTCCCTGATAGGGTTCCAATGAATTGGGTGAAGAATTTAATCTCTATAGATGACACGTTTCATGATACCTTAGTGAATACCCCAAGTAATTTTTATGACACATTAGGGATGAACCTTGGTGATATGTTCATGAATCTATATATTAAATGTTTTAGACACATTTTCAAGTTATTATTCATGTTATTATTTCTATTATATTCCTCTTTATCATTCATTTATGATATCCCTCATGTTCTTATTGATATCACTCAAGATCACATGTAAAAGGTTTCACTTGTTTAACTTACCGGGCCTTCTACTCACCCTTTACTTTGATGTATGTATTAAGTTTATGAGATGTAGTAATTGTACTTATGATGAAATTATGATGAATCCTTAAAATTGGATTAGAATAATGTTTTAGGTTGTTTTCATATATATTTTTCCTGATTTCCAAGACACTAGACTTTACAGATCCTATGTTTGTAAAATGTAATGAAAAGTTGTGTAATAAAAAGGTGGGATGCCATAGAATACCCCTAATGGATATTCCCAAGGTGGGGAGCACATTGTTATTTTCATAGGACACACAGTAGTACCAATGGTGTTGCGGGAGGAGGTTCTGAGGGAGTTTCATACATGCCCTTTGGCGGTACACCATGGTGTAACAAAGATGTACCAAGACCTCCGACGTTAGTTTTGGTTGATAGGGATAAAGAGGGAAGTGGCAGAGTTTGTTTCTCAATTCCTTATGTGCCAGTAGAATAAGGATGGGAACCAGGTTCCAGTGGGTTTAGATCAAACCCTTGAGGTTCCGAAATGGGAGTGAGGTGAAATATTGATGGACTTTGTGATGGGTTTACCATGTATGTCTAGGGGACACGATGCCATATTTGTGATCATTGACTAACTCACCAAGTCAGAACACTTCCTAGCTATCTAAGAACATAGTTAAGTGGAGAGTTTGGGACACCTCTACGTGCACGAGATAGTTTGACTCCATGGAGTCCCATCAATAATGGTCTCAGATCGTGACTCTTGTTTCACATCTTTGTTGTCGAAGGGATTACAAGTGACATTTGGGACTCAATTGTGCTTGAGCCCAATGTTTCACCCATAAACAGACGACCATATGGGGTAGACCATTCAGGTCCTGGAGAACATGCTATGGGCTTGCATGTTAGACTTCAATCATAGTTTGGAGGACCACCTACCACTGGTAGAGTTTGAGTACAACAATAGTTATCATTCCACCATTGGTATGACACTATTCGAGGCTTTGTACGGGAAACCCTACAAATCACCACTTTACTGGACTGACCCATGAGAGTTAGTACTCATGGGACCATAGTTGGGGAAAGATACAACTAAGAAGGTGAAAAAAATCTATGAGTGGATTAAAACTTCACAGAGATGACAAAAGTTTTATAATGACAGGAAACAGAGGCCTTTGGAGTTTGAGGAAGGAGAACATGTATTCTTTTGGGTATAAACTCGGTGAGAGTTGTGGGGATTTGGTTGGGGTGGAAAGTTATCTCTAGAGTTTATAGTACCTTTTCAGATACTTTGTAAGAGTTGGATAGGTGGTGTACCGCTTGTCTCTACCCCCATAGTTGAATCGGGTACACAACATCTTCCACGTGTTGCAGTTGAGGAGGTACGTGCATGACCCATCGCACACCACCAATTGGGGCGAGCTGGACATTGACGATGGAGTGAACATTAATGAGTACCCAATGTAGTTCAAGGATTGATAGGCAAGGATCCTTCATGGGAGAGTTATTCCATTGGTATGTGTCTGGTGGAATCATGAGGATCTTCAGGAGATCATGGGGGAGAGGGAGGCTTAGATTCGTTCACAGTACCCATATCTTTTTGAGTAGCCTTTTGTTTTGGATTTTTGGGGACATAAATCCCTAAGGTGGGGAGAATTTAGTGTCCCATATTTTACATGAATTATTTTTTAATATTATATGGAATTAATTTGAGACTAGGCACTGAGACGACATGCGATTCTAAGGCCTAGTGTTCCTGGAATAAATGTTTGAAATATATTAAATATATTAAATATCTTGCATGCATAGTTTTCCTAAAAAGTGGAATAACTTCTAAACATGTGCTCAGATTAGAAATCTAAGGGAACCATTGAGTTTGGAGTATTGGATTTATCCTATGAGTGACCTAACTTTGGTCAACATGAGTCATCTGTAGAAAAAGTCACCAAGGAAATAATCATAAATAAAATTATTATATAAAATTATTTTATTTTCAAATCCTAATAACCCATGAATGGTGACTTGGATTTGAAATCGGATACCACCATTGATTTCATAATGTGGTGTTTACCCTAGGCGATGCCTAACATTGACTAGCGCAGGATGGCTACAAACGTTAATTTTTGGATGTTTTAAAGAATAAAATAAATTAAGAATATATTTTATTTTTACATTTCGTTGACGCAACATCATTTATTTTTTTAATAAACCTAAAGGAAGGGGTCCGGGGTTCGACTCATAACCCTGTAATTCCATAGAGGCTCTGGAGAGAGGAATGTGGAGGATTATCTCACTGACGAACGAGGACAAGAAGTTGGATCGAAGATCGAAGTGAGCCGTTCTTGGGAGATCTTTCCAACAGCGATGAAGTCAAAACTGATCTTCTTTAGCCAACGATCCAACCTCAATGTAGGGTGTGTTGTTTTGATTATTCCTTTCCCCATTATTAGATTCAAAAATTCAAGTGGAATAACCTACGAATAGGTTGATCATCAGTTTTCTTGTTCTTACGAGATGGGATTTTATTATGGGTTTTTATTGGGGGATGATTATGATTATATTGATATTTTTTATCTTGATAATTCTTTTAGAATGTATTGAGACCATAATGAACAACAGTCAAGGTTCGTTCCTTGGGTTGTTCAATTGTTCTTTTCTCCCCCATGTTCTTCATGTTCTTTTCATTATTTGTGGGATATAAACGGATGATCGTTGCGCCTATGATTCTTGGAGCAACAATCCGAAATCATAGATCCAACCTCGTAAAAACCTATCAGAGGTGCGACAAAGATGGTGGAGAACAGATCGAAGTATTTCGGGAGATATTGTTCATCATGCGACTTTCGTACAAATGATCGAAATTGGTTTTCGGAGTCAATTGAATGCCTTCAACCCACCGATTCAGTGTTGAAATGGTGAGGAGACCCTGGATCTTCAGTTTCAAGGAGAAATGATCATCGAATCAAACACCAGAGGATCAACCGAGGCTCATGGAGGAAGAACTAGTGTTCTGGAAATTTCCAAACAACACAACATATAGTCCAGACTATATGGATAGTGGCCCCCACCAAGTGGCGTCTAGGGTTTCAAGAGGTATTTAAGTGTCACACAACATGTGACCCCTTTTACATAGCATGTGGTCCCTTCCCTAAGACTCTGCGTGTACTCTGAGAGTACACAGAAATGGGGTGGAGTGCACGACTTTCCTACTTGATGTGTACCCCACCACACGACTTTGCTAAGAAGGTTTCAAGGATAACCCCATGTACTTATACACAGGAAGAGGACATGGGTTGAAGCCATATATTGGAACATGGGAAGCATTCACAGAACGAACCTAAGAAAGTAGGACATGGCATGTGAACATTTCTACAAGTCATGTATACCTCTTCTACACGACATGTACTTCTGACAAGGTCCGTTGTACATGGGCAGTACCCGGGGTCAAGGGACATGATGTGTGACTCTACTAGAAATCATATACTCTAGTCTAGATGGATTTATCTCTTTATGCACTATATCTTGGATAGATTTTGTTAGGTTGAGTGCCCCTGATCTTTCCTTTTAAGGTTATTTGGTATCATCTCCTACTCACAGGAGTATGATCCCTTTAGTATGAATTTCTAGTTAGAGTAGTTGGAATCACCTCTAAGAGGCCCAAAGTAGGATCCTATATCCATTCTTGTGCCCTAAGTAGAGTCTTGGTATCGGCATGACCAATCCTACTAGAAGCAGATCCTCTACTTATCAAGTAAATTTGTATGAGTCATGTTATCACCCTATGGCCCTAGTAGTGATCCTTATCTATGTATCGTGATCTTTATCACTCTTTGAGTGAGTTCTCCCAGAGCGAGTGTATAATATCTCTCTTTAGATTGATCAGTGTATCTCTATCATGATGGTTTCCAATGAGAAGCTCCTCTTGGATATACATCATCAGTGTTATCTAACTCAGGAGTCTGTGCTCCAAGATGAGTGCTTCTTATAATCTTCGGACCGAATCTCTAGTGTTGGTATATGGTAGTTGCGACTTAACTCTAGACTATGGTTCTAGGTTCGAGTATATCTAGATATGATTTTTATAAGTGTTGCAGACACATACTTATGTAGAGATGATTTTACCTTTACTCTGTGTATTTCTTTGTGGTTTCGAGGTGTCGTACAGAGTATTGTTATACTCACCCATGCACGGGATTTTCCCACACATGTTGTGTTTTATGTAGATAGGTGAATTTTTTTATAGAGTATTGGGAGGACTAGGACCAGATAGTTCTTTGTGAGTTTATACAGGCTGAGTTGTTCCTACGACTATAGATAGTTGTACCCGTACCTTTTTTTATAGATTGTATATTTTTGTTTATAGACTCTTTCTTTTGGTGGGCTTGTATTCCAACCTAGTTTATATTACAACACTTTACTTTCCCTATTGTCCCCTTTTGGTTGGGTTTAGTGGTATTCATGAATTTTGTTCCTTAGTGGTTTTTACATTTAAGGATTGGAGGGCTTAGATATGTGTACATGTGTACAGGTACTTAGGAAACACCTCCCATGTTAGTGATATGCCTACTCAGTGCTAGTCATCAGCCCCTGGCCTATTGGAGGCTATCTTGGGGAGTCAAGGAACGGGCCCCACTGGGATTGGTTATGATAGATATACCCTTGGGGGTGAGATTGAAGGGTGTTAATATATTTTATTGGTGATCCCTCATGGTCAATTGATATCAATATTTCTGAGATTTCTGTATGTTGTATATGTGTAGTTTTGATGTGATCGTAATTATGGATTTTTTTACCCTATATCAAGCACACATCAACTTCTATCACTGATGGGTATCTTTTATATAGAAACATGAGTCTCACAAACATTTTCTTACATGAGTTTTAACATAAAAATTTATAAAACATAGCCCAAATTTCTAGAGTTCTGGTGTCTTTGAGAGATTAGATACATAATACATCAATATAAAAATAAACCGCAACATCTTTATTTAAATCATCGTTATGCATTATTAAATCCTATTGAAATTTTATTACTAAATATGATGATATAGGGACATAAATAAATAAATAGAGTGATATATAAAGCCTAACAAGAGAAAAAACATCCTTATGGGGTAAAACATATGATTCAAGAGGCATAAAATAATTTCATAAAATAGGAGGATCATATATAATCATATGAAAGACTAAAATAAAGGAAACAATACCATAAGATCATGGAATCATAATAATGTTGAAACAACATATATTATTAAATTATAAGCATAAGTCAATGCTCAATGCTAAGAAAACATAACATAGTATGCTAGACTTATTATCCATTAATTGTAGCACAGTCATTGATGCGCTAGTCAAATTAAAATTTATATCACCTAAACTTTAGCACAATGTAGAGCAAGGATGAACAACAGAGAAGGAGGTTGACATGTTCTAAGGGATTAATTTTTAATCTAAAATATTATAAATAGGGACTAGAATAGTAAATTATGTGTCCAAAATGTTTGAATGAAATAAAAGGTGAACTGGAAAAAAAGAGAAAGAGGGGCAAGAGAGGTGCTAGATCTAACGTATGTTAACAAGTAGGAGAATTCAGAAAGAGATAATTAGGGAAATTAAATTGATGATACTTGACATAATGAATATATTCTTGAAAAAAATAGATTCAATAGAACTAGATAATATTGAATTCACCCACAAAATAATTGTCATAAATCAGTGATCACTCATTCAACTAGTCCTACAATTCAATATCTTGATTTAAACCATAGGAAAACAATTCAATCTGCCTTATAATTACTTTTCTTCCTTTGATTCATCAAGTAAGAACAAGAATTTAATTTGATGAATGAAATCCAAGAATAATGGGGTTGACTTCTGTAGATTAAGAAACATGAACATGAATTTATTGTCAAGAATGATAAAAAAATCCCTTAAAAATTATACATAGTGAATGTGCATATAAATTAAGTGAAAATCATGAGCATAAACAATTAATGATTCAAAAGAAAATAAAGAGGAAATATAAAAAATATTCTCCCTCAAGTTTAAGTTTATCTCCTCTCACTCTATCTCCAATTTCCTCTCATATTAAAGTTTCTACTCATGCTCTAGAAATAATCTACTACCCTTAGGTCCATAGTGATAGTGTCAATCTTCATCTCTAAATGTGTACATAAATAAAATGGTTGGTGTGGTGGCTAGAATATCCATACACTAGGACTCTGATAATGTAATTTTTGACTTGGTACATGATAACACTTTTTGCATGGAAAAAATAAGGGTATATGAATCATATAGGAATGGGTTGTGGTTTCCATATCCTTCTTGAGTCAGCTATCTAGATATACTCATTAATCGTGATAAATATTATTCTCTTAAAAGATGTCTTTGAAACATATACCAGGTAAGATTCAGTAGCTTGATCATAAGGATGACCCCCTCAGTTACAAGGCTTTGATACAAGGATCAACTCCCAAGATTTTACCTCCAGGTGGTGAACCAGCCATAACACCACCTGTAGAGTAGCACATGGTACTCACAGTACCAACTAAACAAGAGAATAAGCTGAGAGAGCTTCATGAGTTGCAACAGTAGAGACCCGTCAAGTTTTGAGGGGGGCTCAACACCCAATAATCAAGAGTAGAGACCTCGACAAAGGGAAGCCAACGATAACCTAAAAATCATATGCGTGGGAGATGTCACAAGAGGAATATCTAGAATAGGGAGTCTACCATTCAAGACTCGTGGGGTGGGTCCAGTCAGTCTAGATCAAGGGGATTTTATTCTTATGGTGGTAAGAGACATCTCACTAGAGATTGTCCAACCCATCGAGCTGCTGACATGGAGACAGTGGATGGGCTGTCAAGACAGAGGAAGAAACAGGATCAGGAAAATCTGCAAGGTATAGGACATGTTAGGGGATCTAAGAGAGTAGTATAAGGTGTAAAAAATTTCAACATGTTACCATCACCATCCCCAGGTAGTTTGTGCTAAGCTTAGGGAGTTGGAGGATAGGGGTAGGGATAACTGTGTGCAGTCGAGGTGTACGACCCAGAGGCTCCAAGAATGATTCAAGGTACAATCTCTATATATTATACTTTAGATTCTATATTGAGAGACACAGATACTAGTCATTATTTTCTTTTCACAAATACCATATGAGACTTTGATATTTTGGTTAGACTGTTGACTTGACACTTATGCTTAGAGACACCTACTAGAGGAGACTCGATTATAAGACTTATACTGATAGTGTGACCTGAACCTAGAAGGTGAGAGTTTCGGACGGAACCCCTTTTTGGAAGTGTCGAGGCCTTACGATTTCATTCTTGTTATGGATTGGTTATCTTCAGTTCATGCCCATATTGATTATTTTAGGTGAAGTGTGTGGTATGTCCATAGTGATGAAACGAAGTTTTCCTTTTCCAGAGAAAAGGAAATCTAAGAATTATAGGATGGACTCATGCATATGAGGGTGCATCTGATTACTCCTGAGTTGGATAGCCTGACCCCTAAAGAAACAGAAGTTATGAGCTTTCAGTTCCCAGCAGTAGTGATGGAGTATGAAGACGTCTTTCTAGAATATTTTATAGGATTACCTCCCTATTAGGATATCGAATTCTGCATCAATTTACACCCTAGGATGGCACTAATATCAGTACCAACATATCAGAGTGATTCCATAGATCTTTATGAGTTGAGGTTTTAGTTAGAGTACTTGAAAAAGAAGGTCTTAGTAAGACCCATTGTTTCACCTAGAGAAACTCTAATTTTGTTTATAAAAAAACGGGAAGACGAGAGCTTAAGGTTGTGTGTGAATTTCTGGAACTTAAACCAAGTTACCATGGAGAGTGAGTATCCACTACCATGGATCAATGACCTCTTGGACTAGTTGATAGGGTCCTGATGGTTCTTGAAGGTTGACCCCAGGTCAATACTTTTAGAATTTGAGGTAGAGTTTGACGAGTGCCCCGATCTTGAGATTACTAGAGAAGGGTGTCGAGTACATAATGTTATGACATGCATCAGGGATTGAACCTGGTTGTGTCCTAATGTAGAACCAAGAGGTGATTTCTTATAGTTCACACCAGTTGAGAAAATATTATCATCACTATGCGACCCATGATTTTGAGTTGGTAGCAGTAGTATTTTAATTGAAGATGTGGCGACATTACCTGATGGGAGAGCAGTTTATCATCTACTCTGATCACAAGAGTCTCAATTATATATTCTCTTATAATGATATGAACTTGAGTCAAAGGCGATGTCTGGAGTTCCTATAGGACTATGACTTTGAGATTTTCTATACTCATGGGAAGGGGAATGTGGTGGAATATTCTATGAGTAGGAGATCTAGTTCGTAGTTACTGAATGAGGAGTCAGAGTATTTGACCTCATTACAGTTATCCTTTGTGTATGGAGATGAATTAGATTACCTCCAGTTGATGGTTTTCACCCCTCCACTCTTGTAGTGAGTCAGGGAGGAACATCTTGGGGATACTGACTACGATACCTTATGTGCTCAGATGTCCATATAAAATCCCCCTTATGAATATTCCCAAGGTAGGGAGCACATTGTTCTTTTCAGAGGATGCACGGTAGTACCAGTGGCCTTGTGGGAGGAGGTCTGAGTGAGTTTCATACATCCCATTTGGTAGTACACCCTAGTTTAGAAAATATGTACCAAGACCTCCGACATTAGTTTTGGTGGACATAGATGAAGAAGCCAGTGGTCTATTTCATTTATCAATGCCTTACGTGCCAATAGGTGAAGGCTGGGCACTGGGTTCTAGTGGGTTTAGCTCAACCCCTTGAGGTGCCGGAATGGGAGTGGGAAGAAATATCGATGGATTTCATGATGAGTTTACTATGTATATATAAGGAAAACTATGTCATCTGGGTGATCGTTGGCTAACTCATCATGTTGGCCCACTTCCTAGCTATCTGAGAGAAGAGTTCAGTAGAGAGCTTGGGATGCCTCTATGTGTAGGAGATATTTTTAATACATGGAGTCCCATCAACGATAGTTTCATAACGCAATTTACGCTTCACATATCAGTTGCGGATGGGATCACAGGTAGAATTTGAGACTTAGTTGTTCTTGATCACAATGTTTCACCCACAAACAGATGGTCAAACAAGGTGGACCATTCAGGTCCTAGAGAAAATGCTACGGGCTTTCATGTTGGGCTTTGGTCGTAGTTGGGAGGAACACCTACCACTGGTGGAGTTTTCATACAAAAATAACTATCATTCCACCATTGGTATGACACCATTTGAGGCTCTATACGGGCGACTCTGCAAGTCACCACTTTATTGGACTGACCCAGGAGAGTTAGCACTCATGGGCCTGGAGTTGGTGTGAGATACTATTAAGAAGGTGAAGATAATCTAGGAGTGGATGATGACTGCACATAGCTGATAGAAGTTGTATTCTAACAATATACATAGGCCTTTGGAGTTTGAAGAAGAAGACCATGTCTTCCTTCATGTATCACCTTGACAAGGGTTTCTAAGATTTGGCAGGGGTGGAAAGTTATCTCTATTTTTTATCATCATTTTTCATATACTATGTATATTTGGTGAGGTGTCTCACCTCTTGGATCTACCCCTGTAGTTGTATCGGGTACACAACGTCTTCCACGTGACACAACTGAGGAGGTACGTGCATGACCCATCACACATCACCGAATGGGGAGAGCTAGAAATTGATGATGGAGTGACCTTTGCTGAGTACCCAGTGCAAATCGAGGATCGAGAGGAGAGTATCTTTCGTGGGTGAGAAATTATCTTGGTGCATGTCTAGTGGCATCACGATAATATCCAAGAGAGAACAGGGGAGTGGGAGGCTTATCTTTGTTTGAAGTACCCACATCTTTTTGAGTAGCCTTTTGTTTTGGATTTTTGGGGTCATAAAGCCCTAAGTTGGGGAGAAAATAATGTATCAGATTTTCCATGTATTATTTTTAAATATTATATGGAATTAATTTGAGACCAAGTGTTGATACAACATGCGATTCTAAGGCCTTGTATGCCCAGAATAAATGTTTGAAATTTATTAAATATATTAAATATAATGCACACATATTTTTCCTAATAAAGTTAAATAACTTCTAAATGGGTTGTCAGATCATAAATCTATGTGAACTATTGAGTTTAGAGTAGTTTCTTTATCCTAGGTGTGACTTAACTTTGGTTGGTGCGGGTCATCTGTAGAAAAAGTCACCAAGGACGTAACCATAAATAAAATAATAAAAATAAATTATTTTATTTTAAAATCCTAATAACTCATGAATGGTGACTTAGATTTTAAATTTGAGACCACCATTAACTTCGTAATGTGGTGTTTACCCTAGGAAAGTCCTAACAGTAGTCAGTGTAGGTCAGCTACGAAAGTTAATTTTTAGATGTTTTAAAGAATAAAATAAATTAAGAATTTATTTTATTTTAACATTTCATTAATGCAGCGATGAAACATAATTTATTTTTTTAATGAACCTAGAGTAAGGGTTCTAGGGTTAGACTTATAACCCTAGAATTTCCTAGAGGGTCTGGAGAGAGGAATGTGAAGGATTCTCTTGGTGATGAACAATAACGGGAAGTTCGATCAAAGATCAATAGGAGCCGTTCTTGAGAGATCTTACCAAGGGAGATGAATCAAGAATTGGTCTTATTTATCCAATGATCCAACCTTAATGTAGGGTGTTTTTTTTTGATTATTATTTTCCCTGTTCTTATATTCAACAATGAACGTGGAGCAACCTATGAACAGGTTGATCCGCAGTACACTCGTTCTTACAGGAAGGGCTCTTCTTGTGGTTTTTTTATTGGGAGATGATTATGATTATATTATTGTTTTTTATCTTAGTCATTCTTACATAATGGATCGAGTCTGAAATGAACAAAGTTTGAGGTCCATTCCTTGGTTTGTTCAATTGTTCTTTTTTCCACTATGTTCTTCATGTTCTTTGCATTCTTCACGGGATATGAACGAATGATCATTGTGCCTCCGATTCTTGGTGAAACGATCCAAAATCAAAGATCCAACCTTGTGAAAACCTATCAAAGGTGCAAAAAAATATATAGGTTAATGGATTGAAGTATTTTGGGAGATATCATTCTTATGGAGACTTTCGTAAAAATGATTGAAATCAGTTTTTGAGCCGATCGAAGGCCTAAAAACCACCGATTTGGTGTTGCAATGGAGTGTTGACCCTGGATCCTCAGTTTAATGATGAATGGATCATCAGATTTAACATCAAAGTATCAATCAAGGAGTGCATAGGATGAACCAGTGTTCTAGAAAACCTTGAAGAACACAATGAGTAGTCTAGACTACACGGTGTAGGGCCCCCACCGAGCGACGACTAGGATTTCTGGAGGCAGTTAAGTGTCAAGCGGCATGTGACCCCTATAACACAGAATTCAAGCCCTTCCCTATGACTCAGCATGTACTTCGGGAGTACACAGACATGGTGTGAAGTACACAGCTTCCCTACATGATATGTACCCCACCACACGGCTTTGCTAAGCTGGTTACATGGATAACCCTGTGTACTTGTACAAGGGAAGAGGACACATGTTGAAGTTGTGTACTCACACATGACCAACATACATGGAGTGGACCTCAAATAGTAGGACACAAAATTTGAACCTTTCTACATGCCGTTTATACCTCTTATACATGACATGTACTTCTGACAAGGGTTGTTGTACAAGGGTAGTACTCGGGGTCAAGGGACATGATGTGTGACCCTACTACACACTATGTACTCTATTATACATGTCTTGATCTCATTATCCGATGTATCTTGGACATGTTTCATTAGGACCAGTGCTTTGTATTTATCCATTGAAGGTTAGTTGGTATCGTTTCCTACTCATGGGAGTATGATCCCTTTATCAGGACTTTCTGGATAGAGTAGTTAGAATCCCCTCTAAGAGGCCTAGAGCAGGATCCTCTATCCATTCATTTTCCCTAAGTAGAGTCTTGGTATTGGCATGAACAATCCTACCAGATGTTGATCCTCTACTTAGAAGGTGAATTCAAATGAGTCATGGTATCACCACATGGACCTGGAAGTGATCATCATCTGTGTATCGTGATCTTACTCACTCATGGAGTGATTTCTCATGGATAAAGTGTATCATATCTCTCTTAAGATCAATCATAATATCTCTCTCGTGATGGTTTTCGATGAGAATAACCTCTCAGATGGATATCATCAGTGCTATCAGACTCAAGAGTGTGTGCTCCCAGATGAGTGCTTCATGGAATCTTCAGGCTATATCTCTAGTGTTGGTATACGACAGTTGCAACATACCTCTAGAATATGGTTATGGGTTCGAGTATATATGGATATAATTTTTATATGTTCTATAGAAACATACTTGTGTAGAGATGACTATACCTTTACTCTCTGTGTTATTTTGTGGTTTATGGTCGTCCTACCGAGTATTGTTATACTCACCCCTATACGGGGTTTGCCTTCATGTGTCATGTCTTGTGTAGATAGGTGACATTTTTGGCAGAATGTTGGGTGGACCAAGACCATGACCAGGTGGTGCTTCATGAATTCATATAAGCCGAGGTGTTCCTACGACTATAGACATCAGTCCCAATACCATTTTTTTAAAGGTTGGACTATGTAGTTTATAGACCCTTTCTTTTGGTGGGCTTGTATTCTGACCCAATTTACTTTACTGCACTTTACTTTCCCCGCTGTACACTGTTGGTTGGGTTTTTTGGTATGCATGCATTTTGTTCCTTAGTGGTTTTCACATTTTAGCATTTAAGGGCTTGGATATGTGTGCGTGTGTATAAGTACTTAGGAAATGCCTCCCATATTAGTGATATGCCTACTCGGTGACATTCATCATCCCCTAGCCTATTGGTGTCTAGCTTGGGGAGTCACAGCACATGCCCCACTGGTATGGGTCAGGATAGATATGCCCTTAGGGGTGAAATTGAAGGGTATTCATAGATTTTATAGGTGACCCCTCATGGTCAATAGATATCAATATCACTGAGATTTATTTATGTTGATATGTTTAGTTTGGATTTAATAATAGTTATGGATTTTTTTACCTTATATCAAGCACACATTATGGAATCCCGCCTTTTTATTATATAACATTTCATTAAATTTTACAAATAGAGGATCTTTAATGTATATTTTCTTGGAAATCAGGAACATAAAACATGAAAACTTAAAACATTAACTTAATCCCCTTGAAAATATTCTTGAAAATTTCATCCGAAGTACAATTATTGCATCTCATTACCTGGAGACATACATCAAAGGAAAGGGTGAGCAGAAGGCCCAGTACGGAAAGCAAGTGAAACAGTTTACATGTGAACTTGATCAATATCAATAAGAAAATATAGATAAAGAGTCATATAATAATAATAATAACTTTAAAAATAACTTGAAATTGTGTCTATATAATTTAATTTAGACATTCATAAGCATATCACCAAGGTTAATCCCCAAGGTGTCATAAAAATCACCAAGGTTATTCACCAAGGTATCGTAAAACTAGTCATCTCTTGAGATTAATTTCTTTACCCAATGCATTGAAGTGCAATCCGGATGCACCATTAATTTGTATTTATTTTTATGTGATCCACATATATCATAATCAAACATTTCATAAATAACTCATAGAGAATAAAAGAAATGGGTTTCATTTCAAAATCATGACGTTTTAAGAAGTCCTTAAAAATAAGATCATTATGTCATTTATAACACATGGAAAGGGAATAAGGGTTTTATGTATGTAAATTCCAGAATAAAATGTATCATTTTAATGTCTTGGGGAATACCACTAGAAAATAAATATGTTTGGATATTCACATAAATAAAATAAGAGAATTTCTTAAGAATAAAAGATAGATTTTGAGACGAAAATTCTACAGCATAACGACTATATAACATGGTTTTAGAAAACATTAAAAAGAGAGGGTAAAAGGGTTACCCACTCATAAATAACTCATAATTAAGTATAGGTACAGAATAAAATGTAAATAATATCATGGTATAGATGCTTTAATGACATACCACATGAAAATGAAACTTGAAAGAAAAGAGAAGATGTGATTTCTTTTACGAAAATTCAGCAGCCTAATGACATCACTTAAAAATTCATAAAATCTGTTGATGAGAGTGGAAAGGGACTCTCTTTATTTGGAGATAAAATTTACAGCAATAAGGATATAGAATAACATACCCCTACATAATAAAATGGAAACTATAAGACATAATATAAAGGAAGTCATCACTAAAAGAGGAGGGTGAAAGGTTCCCTTCCCTTGAAGAGTAACTTCAAAAACTCAAATATTGGAACCTTGGGGGGATTGAGGGAACTTTGTGAGGACTAATTTGGAGTTAAAAAGACCATAGCTTCATTGAGGAGGAATTTGGAATGAAAGTAATGAAGAAATGGGTTGGTATTTATTGAAAAAGTGGGGGAATATTTTATTAATTTCCAAGGGACACCTCATTAGTGGTATTTGAAAAACCATGGGCTTGCTCGTGGTATTTTCCCATGTTATTGGCCAATTGGGACACATCATAACATATATTACTATAAACAAGTCTTCTAGAATTATTACATCATGATTACATCATTAATGACGTCTTTAAACACACCAAAACACAAAACTGTATTTTTACTATTCACTGAAAATTCAAATCTTTCAGAAAAATCAAAAAAAATCATGCTAACCATTTTTTGATGAGTAGAATCCAAGATTGAACTCCATTTTATAAAAAAATAAATTCATCTTAAATTTAATTAAATAAGTAAAATACTAATACTTGACTAATAATTTCTGAAACATTTATTTACTTATACTTTGATATAATTATACCGCATTACCACTTAAGATGACCAAAACATATTTATACCTCCTTTGGTGATGTTACTATTCCATTGGTAAAATTACCACTCATAAGGGTAAAATTAATATTCCATATGTTAAAGTTACTATTCAACAAAAAATTATTTTGATCTTATTGAACCACATTTTTCACCCTAATTATAACCATGTTTGTCAGAATTTTGAAAATCATTTCATAGAAAAAGTTATTTAATAATAAAATAATTTTTAACTATTCATCAAAAATACTATTCATGAAAAACACTATTCATAAAATAATATTCATCAAATTTAAACTTATTAGAAAACTTATAAAAATTCATCATAGGTTAATTTTTATATTTGAAATTCAAAAATGATGTTTATTTTACCATAATAATTCTCTATGTATGAAAAATCTCTGAAAAGTACAATTTTTACTTCTAAAATCAATTTATCAAATTTTTCTTAATTAAACATATACATTATTAGGAAAATCTATTCCTAAAATAGGAATGATGAAATAGAATTTTTTTTATAGAAAGTGATTACACAAAGTAACTAAGGAATCATTATATAACCTCTTATAACGCCCACATAGGACATAAGAGTAAGGTGTAAAATGGTGATAGAATCTTGGGGTGGCTCAGGCAACATTGCCTGAGTGGTGAAATCTATAAACTTGAACTTATCCCATAAGTGATTCTGTTCAAGCTTAACGTGTTGTATTTCAGCTTGGGCTTGGTCCAGAGTGAAGCCCAACGATGCCACCTCCTTCCCAAGCTCTGGAAAATGGGCTTCGTACGGCCCCAGTCTACTGGATGAGGCTGTCGACTCTTCTTTCTATATTAATTAACCATGATCATTTTTATTTATAAACATAATCATAACATTAAGAGTATAGTTTCCAATGGTCATATAACAGTCCAAACCCAAAGGTTTCATTTTAATTATTATCACTTCATTAATAAAAGCATATAGTTTTGTTGAGTACAAAATAAAATAACACACAAATTTAGGAAAAAAAATTATTCAAAAGTTCAGTCATTACATTCTTCCCCCCTTAAGAAATTTCTTCCCTGAAATTTCAACTCATACCCTCAGAAGAGAAAATGTGTGGGTACTTCTGCCTCATAGACTCCTCTAGTTCCCACATAGTGTCTTCACATTTTTGGTTTTTTCCACAACACCTTAACAAGGAGGGTAGCCTTGTTGCATAAAACCTTATCTCTACGATCCAAGATCTCCACTGGATTCTCCTCATTAGTGAGGCCATGTTCCAGTTGTAACACTCTATATTTACTACATGTGAAAGGTTAGGTGTGTACATTCTCAAGAGGGATACGTGGAAGACATCATGAACTTGTTCTAGATTTGGAGGAAGTGCAAGCTGATAGGCCACTGCTCCTACATGATCAATAATTTCATAGGGGCCAAATTACCTTGGGCTAAGCTTCCCTTTCTTCCCAAACCTCATGACTCTCTTCTAAGGTGAAATTCGAAGAAATAATCTGTCACCAAAATCAAACTCCAAGTCCCATTGACGGTTGTCGGCATAGATCTTCTGCCAACTCTGATCAGCCTTAATGTGTTGTTGGATGGAATTTACCTTTTCTGTCATCTCTTGCACATGATCAGTCCCAAGAAGGTTTCTCTCACTAGATTCATCCCAACAAGTAGGAGTTATACATATCTTCCCATATATAGCTTCATAAGGTTCCATGTGAATGCTTGAGTGGAAACTATTTTTGTAAGGGAACTCAACTAATGGGAGATTTTGATCCCATCTACCTTTAAATTCAATTGAGAATATTCTCAGCAAGTCCTCGATTGTTTGAATAGTCTTTTGAGATTTTCCATTAGTTTGAGGGTGATAGGCCGTACTAAAATTCAATTCGGTACTCAGAGCATGTTGAATACTTCTCCATAATTTTGATGCGAACCTTGAATCGTGATCAGATATGATAGAAAGTGGAACTCCATGCAGCCTTACCCTTTCTTCACGTAAATAATGGAAAGTTGATCAAAATAGAAATCTTCCCAAATAGAGATAAAATGGGTGGGCTTGGTGAGACGGTCCAAAATAACCCATATTTCATTGTTTCATTTGGAAGTTCTCAGGAGACCAGTGACAAAGTCCATAGTGATATTGTCCCACTTCCATGCTAGTATGGGTAGTGGTTGTAATACCTATTTAGGAAGTTGTCACTCTGCCTTCACTTGCTGACATACCATACACTTTGTATTGTAGTCATCAATCTCCCTTTTCATATTATCCCACCAATAATGATCACGAATATCTCTATACATTTTTTTAATCCCATGATATATTGAGAAAGTAGAGCTATGAGCTTCATCCATAAGCTCCTTATTAATTTCTGGAATAGATGGAACACATAGTCTTGTACAAAATTTCAGTACACCTTCTTGATCAATGTTGAACTTAGGAAACTTCCCATCCTTCACAACCTCAAACTTCTTTTGTAAAAAAGGATCTTCTTTCTCAGCTTTCTTTATCTTCTCTAGTAATGATAGTTGAGAAATAATTTAGAATAGGGTTTATTATGTCCCTTCCCTTATAATTCCCATGTCTAGATTTACTAGGTCATTGATCAACAGATCTCTTTGAATCCCCATCATGGACAGAACAACTGGGTCTTTCCTCCTCAATGAATCAACGACTTTGTTTTCTCTTCTGGGATGATAATGAATTTAACAATCATAGTCTTTATGAAGTTCCAACCATCTCCTTTGTCTCATGTTTAATTATTTTTATATAAAAATATACTTCAAAATTTGATGGTCTATGTCTATATCATGTTTCTCCCCATAAAGACAGTGAATCTATATCGTCAGAGAAAAGACGACTGCAGCTATCTCAAGATCATGTGTAGGATAGTTTTTCTCATGAGTCTTGAACTATAGAGATACACAAGTGATGAATTTTTTATTTTTCATGAGGATGCACCCAATTGATTTTATAGATGCATCACTATAAATAATGAATCCTTCTCCACTTGAGGGAAGAGTTAACACAGGTGTAGTAACCAATCTCTTATTCAGCTCTTGGAAACTTTCCTCACACTCCTTTTTCCAGATGAACTTGACCCCTTTTCGAGTTAACTTGTTTATGGATTATAAAGTCATGATTGTTTTTCAAAAACCTTCTATAACATCCCGTTAATCCAAGGAAACTACGAATCTTAGTTATTTTTGTAGGCAGAGGCCACTCCTCTACAAACATTGTCTTTGTAGGGTCAACTATGATTCCTTCATTGGTTACAATGTTCTTTAACAAAGCAACTTATTATAACCAAAATTCACATTTACTGAACTTTCCATAAAACCTCTCCTTCTATATATTTTGAAAAATAACCCTTAGATGATCCTCATACTCCTCACGAATTTTTTAATATATCATAATATCATCAATAAAAACTACCACAAAATTATAAAGGTAGTCCTTAAATACTCTATTCAACAAATCCATAAAAATTGCAGGAGCATTAGTCAAGCCAAAGGGCATAAAAACAAACTCATAATGCCTATATCTTGATCTGATTTTAGTTTTTTGAATATATTCTTTCTTCACCCTCAATTTATGATAACTAGAATGAAGATAAATCTTGGAGAAGAATTGAGCCCCACGAAGTTGGTAAAATAAGTCATCTATTCTTGTAAGAGGGTATTTTTTCTTCAATGTGATCCTATTTAGTTCTCTATAATCAATACATAGCTGTATTGATCCATCCTTCTTCTTCACAAATAGAATAGGTGATCCACAAGGAGACAAACATGTTAGGATAAACCCCTTATCCAAAAGATCTTGGAGTTGTTTATTTAATTCCTCCAACTCCAAATTTTCTATCCTATATGGGGTCTTTGATATCAGATGAGATCCAGGCATGAGTTAAATGGAGAACTCTACCTCTCGTTCTATGGGAGGTCTAGGTAACTCCTTAGGAAATACATCAATGTATTCTTGGACGATGGGGACATTTTATATCCTTATACTCTCATTTCCTTCTTCTTCTTTACTAATAAACTCCATAAAGAAGGATATATGAGGTTATTCTAAACAAAGATCAGGTTGATATATCTCTCATTGGAAGATAACTATAGGTTTTCCAATAAAGACTACTAATATTTCCTTGCTTCTGCATTTGATCTTAGAATTATACTTTGAGATCTAGTCCATCCCTAGTATAATGTTGAATTCCAGCATGGGAATGACTACTATATTTGTGATAATATTTTGCTCACTAAAGTAAATACTATAGATTCTAAACCCTGATGATGCTTTGATAATCCCACCAGGAGTCTTGACTGATAAATCTACTTTTAGAAATTCAGGGGTTGATTCTAAATTATTTGCAAACTTAGAGGAAATAAAAGAATGTGTTGAACTAGAATAAAAAAAGTATTTTTTATCATTGAGATAACATCAAGAGTACCTTCCACCACATCATTTGGAGCTTCAACATTTGGTATCATGATATAAAAAGAACAACCTTTATCCCTTGCCCTTTGTTGAGGCTGATGGTGGTTCCCCTCCACTACCCTCGAATTTGGAAAACGATTAGAAAAGTGACCATGTTATCCACACATATATAATTGGACATCAAGTAGGTATTGCACCATCTTCCCCTTTTTGTTAGTGTTAGGAAGTCTAGGCTTCACCTCACTATGACAATTTTTCACAATATGACCATTTCTTCCACACTTGTAGCACTTCCCACTCTCGAGCAGGTAGTTCCTCAAATGCTTCTTCCTCATTTATTACACATGGGAAATTTCACTTGCTTGCCTCCTCTTCCCTGATCAAAGGTCCTCCCTAAGCTGGGCTCCATTGATCTCTTATTTTAATTGTATCTATGAGTCCACTGCATCTCACCAAACTCTAGTTTGACTTTCATCACACTCTGCACAATCTCTTCATATAAATTAGAGTCTTGGTTGGCTAGATTATTCCAAATATGAGGTCTTAGTCCACAAAAGAATCTATCAAACTTCCAATTATGATCCATGAAAAATATTGAGGTGTAATAGGCTAGTATTGTAAAGTACATCTCTTAACTTCCAACAGATTCATTCTCCTATTTAGCTCGATAAACTCATTCTCCATTTTTGTTCTCATAAAATGAGGGAAATACTTATTTAAAAAGATCCCTCTGAACTCTTCCCACTCCATAGCTTCAACCTCCACTCTTGGAATTTTGTTTTTAATCATTTACCACCATTGATCATATTATACCTTTAGGCATTAAATAGACAGGTTGACATTCTCTTATTCCGAACAGCGGAGCACTGAAAAGAACTTCTAGATATAGCTGATCCACTGTTCAATAATAAATGGGTCGGTAGATCCACTAAAGTTTGGTGGTAGTTGACGCATAAATGACTCAACATAATTTTGTTCCCTTCATGGTGATATTGGTCTCTCATCATGATTCATGTTGTTTCCCATAACTTGAGTCATCTGGTTCATCATTATCATGAATGTTTCCATTCTAGATTCAATCAGAGGGTCATCAATGCATGGTCTATTGCGGTCACCATTCTGACAATTCCTCCTACTTCCCGACATTTTCTAAAAAAATAAGACCTTAGTTAGAAACTTATTTTATTTACGAATATTTTAACTATAAAGGATTTTTATGTCTTAAAACGTTATGCTTAAACATATTATTCTTTAACAACAATTACATTTCTCTATAAATCCTTCAAATTTTTCATAAAAATCTTGTGATTAACCAAAAATATCTCCCAGGAGTGTCAAACCAGAAGTTTAACAAGACCCTTTGTCATGTACCAGGATACCCTAAGTCAAGCCCGAAACTCCTTGTCTGAGTTTTCACTCCTAGGTTCATTTGTGCCAGAGCCACATCCACTTGTTCGTATCCAGACATGGATTTATTAGTTCGAAAACCACTTACTTAATATTTCACCAAAATACCAGGAATTTCTCCTATATTTAAACATTTATATAGGGTTATTTCTAAAGTTTTCATATCCTAATTTCCACAAATAACTAAACAACCCTTTGATACCAACTATGGAATCTCACTTTTTTATTACATAACATTTCATTACATTTTACAAACAGAGGATCTTTAAAGTATATTGTCTTGAAAATCATGAATATAAAACATTAAAACATAAAACATTATTTTAATATCCTTGAAAATATTTTTGAAAAGTTCATCCTAAGTACAATTACTACATCTCATAACCTAGATACATACATCAAAGGAAAGAGTGATCAGAAGGCCCAGTAAGGAAAGTAAGTGAAACAGTTTACATGTGAACTTGAGTGATATCAATAAGAATATGTATATAAAGAGGCATATAATAATAATAATAACTTGAAACAAAACTTTAAAATTTTTCTAAAACATTAAATTTATACATTCATAAGTATATCACCATGTTCCATCCCCAAGGTGTCATAAAAATTACCAAGGTTATTCACCAAGGTATCGAAAAACATGTCATCTCTAAAGATTAATTTCTTTACCCAATGCGTTGGAGCGCTATCAGGTCACACCATTAATATGAATTTATTTTCATGTGATCCACATAGATCATAAACAAACATTTCATAAATAACCCAAATAGAATAAAAGAAATGAGTTTCATTTCAAAATCGTGACGTTTTAAAAATTCCTTAAAAACAAGATCATTATGTCATTTATAAACCATGGAAAAGGAATAAGGGTTTTATGTATGTCAATTCCAGAATAAAATATATCATTTTTATGTTTTGGTGAATACCCCTAGAAACAAAATATGTTTGTGTATTCATAAAAATAAAATAAGAGAATTTCTTGAGAAAAAGAGAGAGATTTTGAGAGGAAAATTCTGTAGCATAACGACTATATAACATGGTTTTAGAAAACATTAAAAAGAGATGGGAAATGGTTAAAAACTCATCAATAACTAATAAAATAGTATAATTACATAATAAAATGTAAATAAGATCATGGTATGGATTTTTTAATGACATACCACATGAAAAGGAAACTTGAATGAAAAGAGAAGATGTGATTTCTTTTACGAAAATTCCGCAACCTAACGATGTAATTTAAAAATTCAAAAAATCAGTTCATGAGGGAGGAAATGGTCTCTCATAATTTAGACATAAAATGGAAATAAATAAGGATATAGAAGAATATACCCCCACATAATAAAATGGAAACTATAAGACATTACATAAAGGAAGTCATGACTAAAAGATGAGGGTGAAAGGTTCCCTTACCTTGAAGAGTAACTTCAAAAACTCAAAGGTTGGGACCTTGGAGGGCTTGAGAGAACATTGGGAGGACTCCCTAGGAGGTAAAAAGACCAGATATTTGTTGAGGTGGAATTTTTAATTAAAGGAATGAAATAATTGGTTGGTATTTATAAAAAAAGTGAGGGAATATGTTATTAATTTCTGAGGAACACCTCATTAGTGGTATTTGCAAAACCGTGGGCTTGCCTGCGGTATTATCCACTTGGGAAACCTCATAAAATATCTTACTATACACAAGTTGACCATAGTTATTACATCATGATTACATAATTAATTATGTCATTGAACACATCAAAACTCAAAACTTTATTTTTACTATTCATCAAAGATTCAACTGTTTCAGAAAAATCCAAAAAATTCACCATAACCATTTTTCGACATGTAGAATAAAAAAGTGGACTCCATTTTATAAAAAAATTAATTTCATTTTAAATTAAATTAAATAAATAAGATACTAATACTTGACTAAGAATTTCTAAAACATTTATTTACTTATACTATGATATAATTATATCACATTACCACTTAAGATGACCAAAACATATTTATATCTCCTTAGATGATGTTACTATTCCATTGGTAAAATTACCATTCATAAGTAAAGTTAATATTCATAAAATAATTATTTTGATCTTATTGAACCAAATTTTTCACCCTGATTACAACCATCCATGTCAGATTTTTAAAATGCATTTAATAGAAAAAGTTATTTAATAATAAAATAATTTTTTATTATTCACAAAAAAATTCTATTCATAAAAACACACTATTCATAAAATACTATTCATCAAATTAAAACTTCTTAGAAAACTTCTAATAATTCATCCTAAGTTAATTTTGACATTTGAAATTAAAAAATGATGTTTATTTTACTATAATAATTATATATGTATGAAAAATCTCTGAAAAGTACAATTTTTTACTTCTAAAATAAATTTATCAAAATTTTCTTAATTAAACATATATATTGTTAAAAAAACTATTCCTAAAATAGGAATGATGAAATAAAAATTTTATTTATAGTAATAGATTACACAAAGTAACTAAGGCCTTGTTACATAACCTCTTATAACGCCCATATAAGAGCTAAGAGTAAGGTGTGCAATGGTGATAGAATCTTGGGGTGGGATAGACAACATTACCTGAGTGGTGATTTATATCAACTTGAACTTATCCTATAAGTGATTCTGTTCGAGATTAACATTTTTAAGTTTGGCTTGGGCTTGCTCTAGAGTAAATCCCAGCGATGCCGCCTCTTTCCCAAGCTCTGAAAAATTATCTTCCTATGACCTGAGTCTACTGGATGAGGCCATCGACTCTACTTTTTGTATTAATTAACCATGATCATTTTTATTTATAAACAATAATAATAACTTTAAGAGTATAGTTTCCAATGATTATATAATATTCGAAACCCAATGGTGTCATTTTAATTATACCCACTTCATTAATAAAAGGATATAGTTTTGTTGAGTACAAAATAAAATAACACACAAATTTAGGAAAAGAATTATTCAAATGTTCGGGTCATTACATTCTTCCCCCCTTAAGAAAATTTTTCCTTAAAATTTCAACTCATACCCTCAGAAGATAAAATGTGTGGGTACTTTTGCCTCATAGACTCCTATGGTTCCGTCATGGATTTTTCACATTTTTGGTTTCTTCAAATTACCTTAACAAGGCAGGTAGTCTTGTTGCGTAGAACCTTGTATCTATGATCCAAGATCTCCACTGGATGCTCCTCATAAGAGAAGTCATGTATCAATTGTTCCACCTCTAGATTTATTACATTTTAAGGGTCAGTTTTGTACATCCTCAAGAGATATACGTGGAAGACATCATGAACATATGCTAGATTTGGAGGAAGTTCAAGTCGATAGGCCAATGATCTTATGCAATCAAGGATTTCATAGGGGCCAATATACCTAGTACTAAGCTTCCATTTCTTCCCTAACCTCATGAATCTCTTACATCATGAAATTAGAAGAATTTTTTTTCACCAGCATCAAACCCCAATTCCCTTTTATAGTTTTCGGCATAGCTCTTTTTCTGACTCCAAACATCCATAATGTGTTACTAGATGGCATGGACCTTTTCTGTCATCTGTTGCACAAGATCAGGCCCAAGAAGCTTTCTCTCACTAGATTCATCCCAATAAGTAGGATTTCTACATCACTTCCCATATAGAGCTTCATAGGGTTCCATTTGAATGCTCGAGTGGAAACTATTGTTTTAAGAGAACTCAACTAATGGTAGATGTTGATCCCATCCACCTTTAAATTCCATTGATCATTTTCTCATCATGTCCTCAAGTGTTTAAATAATCCTTTCATATTTTCCATTAGTTTGTGGGTGATAAGCCGTACTGAAATTCAATTTGGTACTCAGATCATGTTGAAGACTTCTCCTGAATTTTGATGTGAACCTTGGATCATGATCAGATACGATAGAAGGTGGAACTCCATGGAGCCTTACCCGATCCTTCACATAAATCATGGAAGGTTGATCAAGAGAGAAATCTTCTCGAATAGAGATAAAATGGGCAGTCTTGGTGAGGCATTCCACAATAACCCATATCCCATTGTTTCCTTTGGAAGTTCTCAGGAGACCAGTGACAAAGTACATAGTGATATTATCCCACTTCCATGCTGGTATGGGTAGTGGTTGTAATACCCCTTTAGGAATTTGTCGCTCTGCCTTCACTTGCTAACATACCATACACCTTTTAATGTAGTCAGCAATCTTCTTTTTCATACTATCCCACCAATAATGATCATGAAGGTCTATGTACATTTTTTTACTCCCAGGATGTATGAGAATGTAGATCTATGAGCTTCATCCATCAGCTCCTTCTTTATTTCAGGAATAGATGGAACACATAGTCTTGTATAAAATTTCAGTACACTTTCTTGATCAATATTGAACACAAGAAACTTCCCATCCTTCACACCCTCAAACTTATTTTGTAACAAAGGATCTTCTTTATGATCTTTCTTTATCTTCTCAAGTAATTATGGTTGAGAAATCATTTGGAATGGGGTTAATGATGTCCCTTCCCTTGTAATTACCATGTCCAGCTTTACTACGTCATTGATCAAGGTATCTATTTGAATCCTCATCATGGACATAACAACTGGGTCTTTCCTACTTAATACATCAATGACTTTGTTTTCTCTTATGGGATGATAATTAATTGAACAATCATAGTCTTTAAGAAGTTCCAACCATATCCATTGTCTCATGTTCAATTATTTTTGTATGAAAATATACTTCAAACTTTGATGGTCAGTGTATATATCACATTTCTCCCCATAAAGTTAGTGCCTATATATATTCAGAGAAAAAATGACTACATCTAGCTCAAGATCATGTGTAGAATAGTTATTCTTATGAGTCTTCAACTGTCAAGATGCATAAGCGATGAATTTTTCATTTTTCATGAGAATTCACCCAAGACCTTTTAGAGATGCATCGCTAAAAATAACGAATCCTTCTCCACTTGAGGAAAGATTTTACACAGGTGCGGTAACCAATCTCTTCTTCAACTCCTCGAAACATTCCTCGCACACCTTTTTCCAGATGAACTTTCACTGTTTTCTAGTTAACATGTTTAATGGATTATAAATTCGTAAAAAGTTTTTCAAAAAACTCCTATAATATTGTGATAATCCAAGGAAACTACGAGTCTCAGTTATTGTTGTAGGATGAGACCACTCCTCTATAACCTTTGTCTTTGTAGGGTCAACTACGATTCATTCATTGGTTACAATGTTCCCCAATAAGTCGACTTGTTGTATCCAAAATTCACATTTTCTAAACTTTCCAAAAAGCCTCTCATTCTATTGAGTTTGTAAAATAACCCTTAGATTATTCTCATGCTCCTCGTAAAATTTGGAATATATTAGAATATCATCAATAAAAATTACCATTAAGTTATCAAGGTAGTCCTTAAATACTCTATTAATCAAATCCATAAAAATAGTAGGAGCATTACTCAAGAGAAAGGGCATAACAACAAACTCATAATGCCCATATCTTGATTGGAAGGGATTTTTTTGAATATCTATTTTATTCACCCTCAATTGATGATAACCATATCGAATATCAATCTTGGAGAAGAATTGATCCCCATGAAGTTGGTCAAATAATTCATAAATTCTTGGAAGAGGGTATTTGTTCTTCACTGTGTTCTCGTTCAGTTCTCTCTAATCAATGCATAACCGCATTGATCCATCATTTTTCTTCACAAAGAGAATAGGTTCTCCCCAAGGAGACACACTCGGTCAGATAAACCCCTTCTCCAAAATATCTTGGATTTGTTTCTTTAATTCCTCCAGATCCAAATTTTCCATCCTATACGGGGTCTTTGATATCAAATGAGATCCAGGTTTGAGTTCAATGGATAACTCTACCTCTCTTTCTTGGGGAGGTCTGGGTAACTCCTTAGGAAATACATCAATATATTCCTAGATGATGGGAAAATTTTCTATCCTTATACTCTCATTTCCTTATTCTTCTTCACCAATAAACTCCATAAAGAAGGATATAGGAGGTTATTATAACCAAATATCAGGTTGAGATATATCTCCTTGGAAGATAAATATAGGTTTTCTATTCAAGACTACTAATATTTCCTTGCTTCTGCACTTTATCTTAGAATTATACTTTGAGAGACAGTCTATCCCTAGTATAATGTTGAATTCCAACATGGGAATGACTAATATATTTGAGATAATATTATGCTCACTAAAGTAAATACTAGAGCTTATAAACACAAAAAATTCTTAGAAAATCCCACTAGGATTCTTGACTAATAACTCTAATTTTATCAATTCAAGGGTTGATTTTAATTTTTTTCCAAACTTGGAGGAAATAAAATAATGTGTAGAACCAGAATCAAACAAAGAATTTTCTGTCTTTGATAGAACAACAAGAGTACCTACCACCACATCATTTGGAGCTTCAACATCAGCTGTCGTGATAGAAAAAGCACGAACCTTCTCCCTTGGTCTTTGTTGAAGCTGATGGTGGTTCCCATCTAATACCCACAAATTTGGATAGTGATTGAAAGAATTCCCGAGTTGTCCACACTTATATCATTGGACATCATAAAGGGACTGCACCATCTTCCCCTTTTTTTTAGTGTTTGGAAGTTTATCCTTCACCTCACTACGACAATTTCATGCAATATGGCCATATCTTCTACACTTGTAGCACTTGCGGCTCCTGAGCAGGAAATTCCCATAATGCTTCTTCCCATATTTATTACACATGGGGCATTGAAATTTATTTCTTCCTCTTTAATGATCAATGTTCCTCCATAATTTGGGCTCCATTGATCTCTTTTTTTCATTGGATTTATGAGACCACTGCATCTCACCGAACTCTAGTTTGACTTTCATCGCACTCCAAAAGATATCCTCATAGCTATTATAGTCTCGAATGGCTAGATTCTTCCAAATATGAGGTCTTAGTAAACTAAAAAATATATCAACATTCCCATTAGGATCCCTGAAAATTCTTGAGGTGTAATGGTAAAGTATTGTGATGTTCATCTCATAACTTCCAACAGATTCATTCTCCTTCTGCTTCAGCTCGAGAAATTCATTCTCCATTTTTTTCTCATAGAAAAAGGGAAATAATTATTGAATAAGATCCCTCTAAAATCTTCCCACTTCATAGCTTCAACCTCAACTCTTGTCCTTGTGTTATTAATCATTTCTCACCACTGATCTACTTCTCCCTCTAAGTGGTAAACAACCAGGGTGACTTTATCTTGTTTTGAATAGCGGAGCACATAAAAGATATTCTCGATAGAGCTGATTCACTGTTCAACATTCAATGGGTCAGTAGATCCACTAAAGGTTGGTGGTCATAGAATCATAAAGGACTCAACATAATGTTGTTCCCTTCACGATGATATTGGTCTCTCATCTTGATTCAAGTTACTTCCCATAACTTGATTCAGTTGGTTCATCATTCTCATGAAAGTTTCAATTTTGGCTTCCATTAGATGGTCTTAAGTGTATGGTCCATTGCGGTCACCATTTGCATTATTCCTCCTATTTCCCACAATTTTCTAAAAGAATAAAACCTTAGTTAAAAGTTTATTTCATTTACAAATCTTTTAACTATAAATGATTTTTATGTCTTAAAACATTATGCTTAAATATATTATTCTTTAAAAACAATTACATTTCTCTATAAATCCTTCATAATGATTCATAAAATATTGTGATTAACTAAAAATATCCCTCAGGAGTGTCAAAATAGGAGTGAATCAAGGCCCGTTCTCATGTACCAGGATATCCCGAATCTAGCCCAAAACTCCTTGTTAGAGTTTTCACTCCTAGGTACATCTGTTCTAGAACCACATACACTTGTTCATATCTAGAAAAATATTTATTTGATCGGACACCACTTACTTAATATTTCAAAAAAATACCAGGAAGTTTTCCTATATTTAAAATTTTATGTAGTGTTATTCCTAATGTTTTTATAGCCTAATTTCCCTAAATAACTAAACTATTCTTTGATACCAACTATGGAATCCCAGAATTTTATTACATAACATTTCATTACATTTTTCAAACAGAGGATATTTAAAGTCTAGTGTATTGGAAATTAGGAACATAAAACATGAAAACATAAAACATTATTTTAATCCCCTAGAAAATATTATTGAAAATTTCATCCTGAGTACAATTACTGCATCTCATAACCTAGATACATACATCAAAGGAAATGGTGATCAGAAGGCCCAGTAAGGAAAGCAAGTGAAACAGTTTACATGTGAACTTGAGTGATATCAATAAGATCTTGTAGATAAATATGAATATCATAATAATAATAACATAAAAAATAACTTTAATTTTTTTATAAAACATTCAATTTAGAAATTCATAGTCATATCACCATGGTCTATCCTCAAGGTGTAATAAAAATTACCAAAGTTGCTCACCAAGGTATCGTAAAACTTGTCATCTCTAGAGATTAATTTCTTTACCCAATGAATTAGAGCACTATTGGGGAGAACCCTTGATATGTATTTATTTTAATGTGATCCACATAGATTATAATCAAACATTTCATAAATAACCCATAGAGAATAAAATAAATGGGTTTCATTTCAAAATCATGATGTTTTAAAAAGCCCTTAAAACAAGATCAATAGGTCATTTATAACCCATGGAAAGGGAATAAGGGTTTTATGTATGTAAATTATAGAATAAAATATATCATTATTATGTCTTGGTGAATACCCCTAGAAACAAAATTTATTTGGGTATTCACATAAATAAAATAAGATAATTTCTTGAAAAAGAGAGAGAGATTTTGAGACAAAAATTCTAAAGCATAACGGCTATATAACATGGTTTTAGAAAACATTAAAAAGAGAGGGTAAAAGGGTTACCCACTCATAAATAAATCATAATATAGTATTGGGACAGAATAAAATAAAAATAAGATCATTTTATGGATTTTTGAATGACATACCACATGGAAAGCAAACTTGAAAGAAAAGAAAAGATGTGATTTCTTTTACGAAAATTCGGCAGCCTAACGACATCGATTAAAAATTCAAAAAATAAGTTAGTGAGAGTAGAAAGGGTCTCTCATTATTTGGACATAAAATGAAAAAAAATAAGTATATAGAATACAATACTACCACATAATAAAATGGGAACTATAAAACATAACATAAAGGAAGTCATGACTAAAAGAGGATGGAGAAAGGTTCCCTTACCTTGAAGAGTAACTTCAAAAACATGAAGGTTGGGACCTTGGGGGGATTGAAGGAACCTTGAGAGGACTCTTTGGGAGGTAAAAGACCAGATATTAGTTTTGGAGGAATTTGGAATGAATGGAATGAAAGAATGAGTTGGTATTTATAGAAAAAGTGAGGGAATATTTTATTAATTTCCAAGGGACACCTCATTAGTGGTATTTGAAAAACCATGGGATTGCCCACAGTATTGGCCAATTGGACCACCTAAAAACATATATTACTATAAAAAAGTCAACCAGAATTATTAAATCATGATTACATCATTAATTATATCATTAAACACACCGAAACTCAAAACTGCATTTTTACTATTCATCAAAAATTCAACTATTTCAAAAAAATCCAAAAAATTCACCCAAACCAATTTTTAATGTGTAGAATCCAAAAGTAAACTCAACTTTATAAAAAAATAATTTTATTTTAAATTAAATTAAATTAATAAAATACTAATACTTTACTGATAATTTCTATAACATTTATTTACTTATACTATGATATAATTATATCACATTACCACTTAAGATGACTAAAACATATTTATACCTTCATAGGTGATGTTACTATTCCATTAGTAAAATTACCATTCATAAGGGTAAAATTACTATTCCAAAGGGTAAATTTAGTATTCATTAAAAAATTATATTGATCTTATTGAACCACGTTTTTCACCCTGATTACAACCATGTATGTCAGATTTTTGAAAATCATTTAACAGAAAATTTTATTTAATAATAAAATATTTTTTTATTATTAATCAAAATAATTATATTCATTAAAAAACACTACTCATAAAATACTATTCATCAAATTGAAACTTCTAAGAAAAATTCAAAAAATTCATCCTAGGTTAATTTTTACATTTGAAATTCAAAAATGATGTTTATTTTACCATAATAATTCTCTATGTATGTAAAATATCTGAAAAGTACAATTTTTTACTTCTAAAATCAATTTATCAAATTTGTCATCATTAAACATATACTTTATTAAGAAATTATATTCCTCAAATAGGAATGATGAAATCAAAATTTTATTTATAGAAAGGGATTACACAAAGTAACTAAGGCCTCATTACATAACCCCTTATAACACCCGCATAGGATCTAAGAGTAAGGTGTGAAATGGTGATAGAATCTTGGGGTGGCTCAGACAAAATTTTCCAAGTGGTGATTTCTTTCAACTTGAACTTATCCCCTAATATATTCTATTCAAGCTTAACATATTGAATTTCATCTTGGGCTTGGTCCAAATTGAAGCCCAGTGATGCCACCTCCATCCCAAGCTCTGAAAAATGGGCTTCGTAAGGCCTGAGTCTACTGGATGAGGCCATAAACTCTTCTTTCAGTATTAATAAACCATGAAAATTTTTATTTATAAACAATAATCATAACTTTAATAGTATAGTTTCCAATGGTCATATAATAGTCAAAACCCAAAGGACTCGTATTAATTATACTCACTTCATTAATAAAAGGATATAGTTTTGTTGAGTACAAAATAAAATAACACACAAATTTAGGAAAAAAATTATTCAAAAGTTTGGGTCTATAATGGTGATGTTATTAAAGGATCTATAATCAATGAAAAGTCTCATGGAACCATATTTCTTTTTAATGAACAAAATAGGATCACACCATGGTGAAGTGATAGGATGATTGGAGCCTTTATCAAGAAACCCCTCAAACTAATTTTTCAATTCATTAAGTTGTATTTGATCCATTCCATATGGGTGTTTTTAAATTGGTTTAGCATTAGGAACTAAGTCAATTATGAATTCAACTTCCTGATCATGTATAACACCTGGTAACTAATTAGAAAAAACATCAAGGTATTCATTTACCACGGGCACATCTTTAATCTGAACAGTTCCATTGTTTTCAAAAACATTAGCAATATAACATTCATTTATATCTTTCAATAGTTTCTCATCTTCTTGATATGTTATGAATCGTATGGTTTCATTCTTGTTTACAAACTTAAACTCTTTCTGAAAAACAACTTTTTTAGATCTCTAGTCAATCTTAGCATGATAAACAAAAATCCAATCCATTCCTAGAATGACATCAAACTCTACTAAGGAAAAAACAATACATTTTATAGGTAACTTCTTTCCACAGACCATAACAGAAATATTCTTATAATTCCTCTTTGCTATAATATTTTCCCTTAGTGTTTTAATAATAAGTTCTAGTCTTATTTTTTGAGATGATATTTCCAATTTAGCATAAAATTACTCAGAAATAAAGGAATGTGTAGACCCCATATCGAACAAAACTTTAGAAAAATTTGAGTAAAGAAACAAGGAACATGATACAACTTTATTGGATGGCTTGAAATCTACTCACGTAGTCACAAAGGATCTCACTACACCTTTCTTCTTGTAGTCTAGCTTCTTTGCATCATTTGGATCTCTCTTTGGGAAGAAATTTACATAATGACCCATCTAACTGCATTTAAAACAGTTAATAGTTTTCTTATCAGGATTATTCTTAGGATCATTTTCATTACAATCTTAGGTCATATGTCCAAACTTACCACATTGAAAACACTTCCCAGTTTTGGTAAGTCATTCCCCTAGGTGCTTCTTACCACAATTTTCACAAACTAGAAACTGGAATTTCATACCATATTATTTATTTGGTTAATTCTTACCCATTACTTGCCATCTTGACCTCTTATTCTCCCGGTTTTCAAAGTGAATGTGATCTTCAAAAAATTCCATCTCTACCATCTCATCACATCAGAAAAGCTTCTCATAACTTTTGAATTCATGGGAGGTCAATGCCCTTGGATACAATGGATTCAATCCTAAGTAAAACCAATTGATTTTTCTATCAAGATACAAAATATGATTTGGAGTATACCTCGACAGTCAGGTGAAGTTCACTTCATATAAAACCACTAAATCTTTCTCCTTATGCTTCAATTCAAGGAATTTCTTCTTTTTCATAAGTAGAACCACCTTTGGAAAATATTTTTCAATGAAAATAATTTTAAATTCATCCAACTATAAGGCATAAACATCCTCTCTATCCCTGATTTTCTTGACTATTGACCACCACCAGTCAGCTTCACCTTAAAAATGATAAATGGAAAGACTTACCTTTTGATTATCTTAACATCCCAAAAAATTGTATATCTTTTCAAGGGCTTTAATTCATCCTTCAGCCGCTACTGAGTCAAAAGATCCATTGATGGAAGGAGGGTGTTGTCTCATAAAATATTCGACTATCGTCAGGTTCCTTTGTGGAACCTTTGGTTGTTATCTTACATAGATTATACCGCCATTTATTTCTTGAATTAGCTAATCCATTACTATCAAAAACTACTTGGTTCCAATCCCTACCATTTTGTGCTGCAAATTCAGAAGGATATTGTTCTATCGGTGCCACTTCTCTTCAACTTCCCTTTTTCTTCTACGAAGAACCATTCTAAACAAACATATCTTATTACATTACATATTATCGGATTTTAGACAAGAAATCACTTCCTTTAATATTGAGGATCTTTTCAAGTTTAGTGTTTTATAGAATTTTGATACAATACATACATAAAATTCCACATTTATATAAATCTGAAACCACAAAAACAATATCCATTTCTTCCAAAATATAATACTTTTTAAATAAAACATGTTTTCTTTGAAAAATCTTCATAACATTTGACTTTGATTCCTTATTTGTCTTAAACATCCTTATAATGTATTAAAATAATTTAAAAACTTTGGATGATCGCAAAAATCTCAGTAAGGGATAAAAAGAAGAAAAGAATACATTAGTCCATGAATACTTGTAACATATGAATCCATTTAAAAAAAGATACTTGTCACCTATATAAACATACTTCATGAAAATTGAGATTTCCATGAAACATATAGAACATAAATAGAACTGGAAAGGTATCTTGGGGAATTAATTACATAATATTGTAACCCTCTCAGCTACCTAATAATGTGTAACCGTTATGGCTACCTTACAATGTAACCCTCACAACTACCTTATTATGTTACCATCATAGTTACACTTGGAGTAACTATACAGTCAACCTCTAAGATACATATACCCAATGCATTGTAGGGAAATATAGATACCATAATTCATTATAAACAATTCCCAAGAACCAAAACATAATTATACAACATGAATAATTCCATAAAAATGTAACACCCCTGGAAAAGTGAGACTTAAAAAGATAAATGTTACTACCCATGTAAACAAGGTGCACCTTTCTTTTCGGGAGCCTATCTGATTAAAACTCCATAGTTAAGCATGTTTGGAATGAAGTAGTGATCAGGATGGGTAACCTTATGGGAAGTTTCTCAGGATGTGTGTGAGTGAGGACAAAACACACTGAAAGAACATGTGTTAGCCTGTGGGGATAGTCATTAGTCTGATAAGCGACCCTAGTGAGTAATAGCCTATGGTGTGGTGGGAAGGCACCCAAGGTATTACAGGAGACCTATGAGGTCAGGTGATAAAGTTCATGGCCCAGGGAGGTGGGTCGTGACAAATGGTATCAGACCCAATACCCAGTCGGAAGTGCTTAGGCACTACCTGGGTTTGAGATGTGAGGTCCACAATGAGGGCGTTGTGCTTTAAAGGGGTGGATAATGTAACACCCCTGGAAAAGTGAGAATTAAAAGGCTAAATGTTACTACCCATGTCAATAAGGTGCACCTTTCTTTTCGGGAGCCTATCTGATTAAAACTCCATAGTTAAGCGTGCTTGACCTGAAGTAGTGATCAGGATGGGTGACCTTCTGGGAAGTTTCTCAGGATGTGTGTGAGTGAGGACAAAACACACTGAAATAACATGTGTTGGCATTTGGGGATAGTCATTAGTCTGATAAGTGACCCTAGTGAGTAATAGCCTATGGTGTGCTGGGAAGACAACCAAGGTATTACAGGAGACCCATGGGGTTAGGTGATAAGGTTCATGGCCCGAGGAGGTGGGTCGTGAAAAAAAACTTTACTTTTGAATTTCATAAAACAAAATTTTAAAAGAGGATTTTTAAAAGAAAACTCCATTAAAAATATCATATAATTGAGTTGATACTTACTAGAGTGCATGTAATATGTATATACAATATAAATACACACAATTATACATAATATATAAAAAATTCATCACACAAACAAATTTAATACACCAGAGGCTAGTGAGTAATAGCCTATGGTGTGCTGGGAAGGCAACCAAGGTATTACAGGAGACCCATGGGGTTAGGTGATAAGTTTCACGGCCCGAGGAGGTGGGTCGTGAAAAAAAACATTACTTTTGAATTTCATAAAACAAAATTTTAAAAGAGGATTTTTAAAAGAAAACTCCATTACAAATATCATATAATTGAGTTGATACTTAATAGAGTGCATGTAATATGTATATACAATATAAATACACACAATTATACATAATATATAAAAAATTCATCACACAAAAAAATTTAATACAACATAAATAATGAAGTAGAATGTTTACCCAAAGAATGAAAATCAGGTTAAGAATTCCCTTACCTCAAGTTTTTCATACTTCAAACTTGTCTAAACATCATGTATAATGGTTAAAAGAGTGTTATTAATATCTGACATAAACATATTCATGTTTATAATAAATTATATGATCATTTAATTACATAATCTATCCTTTTTAATTGTTAGTATTTTCTTCCTTCCATTGTTTTGGGTGCGTTCTTTACACGATTTCCATGATCGATTCATGATGGATATTGTTGTAGATTAGAAGCAAAACTCAAGAATTGGAATGGAGTGGTATTTAAATATTTCTAGAACCATAAATTTTTCCATTTATCATTTTGAATTATCACATGAGGATGATTCATAAGTTAAAATATTATTGATATTTGTTTAGGTCATTTTGGTGATTCTTCAATCGTAATGGACTCAGTTTGTTTTATAAATTAATAAAATATGTACAAAATGATTCCAGAACCTTATATAAGATATAATAAATAAATTATAATTTAGTTCAACCATAAATATTTTAAAGTTCTTCCCACACATAAAACCCATATTTTCCCTCAAAGATGAACCTTAAGGCGAAAGAAAGAAATTAGAAATTTTGATTCAAAATAGTTTTTCAATACAATAATATAGTGGCATGTTTTAAGTGTCATATGAATCTTAAAGAATAATTTTCCATAATTTTACAATACGTTTTCAAAAAATAATTTAAAATATTACATGATTCGATGTTGTAACAAAATAAATGTTTTCAATTAGACTAAAAAAATGTATCATGTTAATCAGTGATTTCACTTCATGCAAGATTTATAGTCTATAGGTAAATTAAGAGGATGCAAAGTAAGGTTTAAAATATTACCTCAATTGGGTTTTCAACAAAGTAAAATACAAAAATCTTGACACCTGACATTTTCAATTAGACTCAATAAATAATTTTATAACATCAAAAATTTCCCCTCACAATTAATTACCAATAAAGGGCAGAAGTTTTATAAAAATTTTAGGGAAGCATGCAATGATTTCTAGAATTTATAAATTCATAGAAAAAAAAGTAAGTCCCCTAAAATTTTTTACATTAATTTATAACATTTATCATTAATAGAAACCCTCCTTTATCATTTCAAATACACTTGGTATATTCCATGAAGTTAAAATCAAAGGTAAGCAAAAAAACATTAAGCCCATACATTGAGAATCAAACAGATAAGACCAAACAAAGGTGAGAGTGCGTGGTGGTAAGCATCAATATATGTAATAAATATAAAAGTGTGAAAAATAACTAACTTAGATGATGAGTAATTTATTTATTACTATAAAAAGGAAAATAATAAATAAAAATATATATTCAATCATGGGTTGCCTCCCATAGAGCACTAGATTTATAGTCCACAACCTAACTTCACTTGCAATTGACCATAGTCACTTAGAGGATGTAGTTTCTGAAGTAGGAACCACCTCATGTGTTTAGAATATTTAATTTTAATTGATAATTGAATATTGTGGTCACCCAAACCATAAAGGGAACATATGACTCCCTTTTTAGCTAAAATATACCCCTGAAAATACCCATTGATAGTTGTGTATATCTCTTTATCTACTTTTGGAATAGTTCTAAAATTTAAAATCTTAAAATTTCCAATAAGGGAAAATAAAAAGGAAGATGTCTCTAGTGATGTGGAACGATTCTCAAAGCTATCTTTCTCAACTTCAAACCTCTAAATACTAAAAAAGGTGTTGAAGGCTAAGTTCCAAAAATCAGATTCAGGAAGATGAAGTTCAAAAATGATTGGAGCAGTTTTTGAAACCTCAGATTTCAAAAATAACTCATTTTCCAATTTATTATTAGCTTTAGAATAAATTTTAGTTCCCAAAATAGTTTATTTCAACAATGAAATACCATTAAGGTCTTGATTAAACTCATCCAGAAAACATTCAAGTTTAGGTTTTATAAAACTATAACTTTCTGCCAATAATTCTTCATCTGTTCATAATCAATCATCAATCACCGCTTTAGAAAAATTAACTCTACTAAGTTAAAAAAGTTTGCGTTCAAGATTCATTATAGGTTCAAGTTCCAAAATCTATTCCCCAAATATAAGCATAGTGAATTTTTCGTTTTCCATGCCAACCTTAGGGAAAGAGAAATCCATTTTAGTTTTGTTGAAATTAAAATAAGAAAATTACATATTAATGTTAGTCCTCCCAAATTGGTTAACACTTTATTCCTATTTATAATTTTATTTCAAGAGAGTCCCATCATCGATGAGGTATTTGATGGATAAATTTTCTTCATAAATATTCAATTTGAAATCCACTCCCTTTTCCTTTTCATCAAAAATCAGCCCAAAATTTGTTGGATTTTCTGTTTGAAAATAGGGAAGACCACATTTAATTTTTGTTTCAAAAAAATAGAAACATTCATTTCTAGTTTATTATACTCTTCCAACATATCACCATCTTCATGTTCAAGTTTGTTTCCTATTATATTAGAAAAAATAGGGAGAATAGTTTTTAATATTTAAATTCTCATATTTAAGTTTCTCCCCAACCCAAGCTACCATAGGTCTAAAATTTATAAATTCAACAGGATTATGTGGAATTAAAACAATAGTTTGATCTTCTTATAATTACTAATTTGAAACCTTTTGGTTGTATTGGTATATATTTTGTTTAAAATTTTCATTAGAATTAGGTTCTTTTTTACTGTTTATTTCTTCTTCTTCTTCACTTTACTCTAAATTTTCATTCTAAAGCTAAAAAATTAATTTTCTTCACTTCTCAATTCCGGTTGTTCTTGATTTTATAAACTTTCTGTAATTTCCCATGTTTTTGTTTTCATGCTTTTAATTTTATCTTCTTATTATTTTTCATAAAATTTTGCAAGCAAATGGAGCATCATTTGTTTTACTTTAGTTAAATCTTTGGGTTATGTTTCATAAAATCCTTGGGTGTCTCCATAATAATCAGTATGTAATGGTTGATTAGAAGACAAATATCATGATGTGTGCCCATAAAATCCACAAAAAACATAGTAAAACTATCTTTGTTGACCCCAACTTTGAAAATGATCCATTTCTTTAAACAGGAAATGTAATTCAATTCAAGCAGCCCCAAAAACAGTCTCAAAATGGTAGTAAGAGAAATTTGGAAATGATAAAGTTGAAAATTTAAGACCAAAATTTTCAAAAATATTTTATAATATCCCAAAGAAATAAGCATGAAAATTCTTAACTCAACACACACACACACACACACCAAGAAGTAGATATTGAAAATTCAGTACAAGAAGCAGTGTCACGATAAATGTTTTTTTATATGTCATTTTGATAAACTATTTTTTTATTTTCAAAATCCCAAGACACTCACCACACCTTCCCTAAAAATAATGATAAAATTTAATTTCATTGTCGTTGTTGATGTGTCGGTCAACTTACAATTTATATTTCTTACTCTTTAGCACAATGGAGGGCATGAGTGAACCATAGGGAAGGAGGTCAAGATGTTCTAAGGGATTAATTTTTAATCTAAACTATAGAAAAATGGACTAGAATAGTGAAGTATATTTGTGAACAGTGTGAATGAAAAAAATATAAGATAAAAATGATGATAGAAAAAATTTCAAGAGAGGTGTCAGATCTAACCTATGTTAAGAGGAAGGAGTATGAAAAAAGTGATAATGAGTGAAATTCAATTGATGATACTTGACATAATTATTATGTTCTTGAAATAATGTATTCAACAAAACTATAAAACAATGAAGTCACTCACAAAAGAACTATCTCAAATCAGTGAGTGATCATCCAACTAGTCCTAAGAATTAATCTCTCGATTTAAACCATAGGAAAACAATTCAAATAATTTCTATTATTCCTTCAATTCATAAAGAAATAATAAGAACTAAATTGAAAGAAATAAATACAAGAATAATGAGTTTGAGTTTTGTAGATTAAGAAACATGAACATGGACTGATTATCACACAAGAGAAAGAAAATTCCCTGAAATAATTATACACACTACATCTATGCAGAAATTAAGTGAAAATAAAGAACACGAAAACTAAATATTCAAAAGTAAATAAATAGGAAACATAGAAAATATTCTCTCTCGAGTCTAAATATATTTAAAATGAAATAAAGAGTAAATATATAAAATCTTCTCTCTCGAGTATAAATTCATCCCCCCTATTCTATCTCCAATTTTCTCCCACGTGGAAGCTTCTATTTGTGATCTAGAATGAATATTCTTCCCTCATCTCTGGAGTAATGGTGTCAATCTCCCTCTCTGAATTTTTTCATTAATAAAATGGTTGCCTCCCCCCTTTCCTTAAAAACTCATTTTATTTCCTCAAAGGATTGCCGAATTAATTATCTCTGTTCATGTTTGTGAAGTGTTATTTTTAGTTTAGCCTTTTTCCAATGATCTATCAATTTATAAAATCCCTCCAAAAAACTATCACACTGACCTATATGTCATTAATTTCCCTCAGCTGTCACCTTGAAAAATTATAAGCTTTGTTTGTTTTTTTAAATTTTTTATTTTTTAGAAGCCGACTACACCCACTCTAACTGGTCAAGATCATATCTAAGAAAACTCCATTCATCCATCCACAATACTATAACCAGGTCTCAATATCACCCTCTTCAAGTGCTTGAAATAGCCACATAACAGCAGTAGACCAATTCTAAACCAAAAGTGACCTTAATTGATTAGAAACCCCAAAATGATATTATATATTCCAACATGCTCTCAGGGCCAATAATCTAATAACTAGGAGAATATCAAATAGTTAAAAAATTAAATCCATCAATCCATTATAACATTGTTCTATTTGATTTACTTTTATACTCATTATACTAGACTTAGTTTTCTAACTATATACATAAACTGGAATAACAAACACAATTATTTATTATGTTTTAAAATTAACCAAAACAAAAATTGTTCACCTTTTTTTAGTGAGATAATAATGATCTTTCTGTAATGTGAGTATTTGTGGTCAAAAGCATACAATGATTTTTATGTAAACATTTTACAAGAATATATTTTGAATTTTAGTTCAACAAAACATCATCATGTGAATTATACTTATATGTATCCTAGTGTGATTGAACCTAGTAATATTTATTATGTATTTTCCAATTTTAATTTTATATTTGGTGAGGACTAGCGGTGTATTTTGACTGATCATGGAACAAGATCATTTAAAGGGGGAATTTTTTTGACAAGCATCGATTCAACCTCCCCAGGGTAGCATCCCTTGGTGGAACCAGTAATAATTTATCCCTCCACACAAGGTTTTTTATAACCAAAATCATCAAATACACTCTATAAAAGGGTTAAATTAGTTTATTAACTCTTTTTCATTAAAAAAATATTATTATTATGCTGGTTATACCATACTAAATCAGTAAAATCCAATTATACAACCATAATATCAAATTTAAAAAAATTAAAGCAATCACATGATGATTTTACTTAGTTAACCACAAAAGGATATATCCAATGAGGGTACAATGATGATTTTTTGATGTAAAAATGTCACTATGCCATACATGTAATTAAAATGTTTACGTAAGGCTTACTACCAAACCAAGGGTAACATCATCCTCCTTGCTATATATGAACTACTTCAAAAAATTACATTCGATAATAAGTTAAAATGAATCTTTATCTTAATGAATATAATAAATATGTTCAAAACACAATGAAAATTAGGGTTTTTTCTCTTTAGTCATAACTCCTCATGATCAACACTATATCTTTAATAATGTTCATTAGAATAATAAATATATCTCAAAAACTATGGATGTTTAGTAATTCTATTTCTTAATCTATTGTGTACTTCATAATATTTGAAATCCTATAATATTTCTCCTTTAATATTCTAAATCATTTCCTTAAAAAACTACTCTTTTGAACACCACTTGTCTCCACATCATTTTCCTTAGAAAATGTCGATCATGGATGGGTAAAAGTAATTATGTGTGATGAAAGTTTACTATAAATTTTAATATTAACAAATATTATATATCTTAAAAAATAAACCATACCATGGTGTGGTCACACCCACAATCATGTGGTTTATTAGTTAAAGGATTGAATTTGAAAACCATGACATTTAAAATCGTATCTCCTTAGAAATATAGTCATTTCTGTATTTTAAAATTCATTATCTAAACATAATTATGAACTGGTGCTCAATAAAAAAACATCATTAACATGCTCTCAAAACACTCAAGTATCCTCCAATACTAATGCTAAAAAAAAGTCAACCACCATGATTTCCTCTATGAAAAACATCTCATTTTTTTGAAATAATTTTACAAAAATCCTAACTTAATCTTCATTAGTTATTTATAATGAAAACATAAAAATTATCAATATCTCAAAATTCCTACCACTATGAAGTGTTTTTCCTCAAATTCTTATTTTTAAACCATACTCATAAACCATAACCAAATCTACAAATCTAATGGAACAATGTCAGATTATCAATAAATAGAGAAATAAAACCTATATGACCTCACCTTCGGTGTGGGCTCGAGCAAATACAACGATAGGGAGAGCACTCAGGGGAGGATGAAAACTCGGGTGAAAGCAAGGGAAGGGGGGTTGTGACTGCAACACCGACAAGGGCTTGGGGGAATGAGGGTATGACTGCAGTGCCGACATAGGGCTTGAGGGGCATGAGGTTGTGACTATAGTTCCAACAGGGCATAGGGGGCATGGGGTTGTGACTGTAGCACCAACAAAGGATCGGGAGGAATGGGAGCAGAGGGATTGGGAGATTCTCGAGCGTTGGCGAGGGGGAATCACAGTGGTTCTAGGGTTCGGGGTCTGCGAGGAAGGGGAGATCGGGGGAGAAGAGTGGGGCATGATAGAGGTCTTGGGAGTGCTGAATAGTAGTGGTGGTGCTATGGTTCGGGGTTAGTAGGGGGTGACAAAAGCCTCGAGAGCATCAGCGCGGGGGGGGGGGTGCTAGGTTTCAACTTCGAGGGGGAAGGGAAGATCAAGGGAGAAGGTGGGGTGCATTAGAGCTCAAGGGGCATGGGATTAGAGGGCTAGAATGCTAGGGTTTGGGGTTAGGGTGAAGGATAGCTCAGGGGAGGGAGAAGGGTTAGGGGAGGAAAGTATGTTTTTTTAATAAAAACATAAAATTTAGTGGCGGTTTATAAAAAACCACTGAGAAATAAGTTTTTTTAGTGGCAGTTTAGTAAATCGCCACTAAACAATGAATATTTCATAGCACCCCCACACATAAAACCCAAATTTTTCCTCAAATATTAACCTCAAGGTGAAGGAAAGTAATTAGCCATTTTTATTCAAAATATATTTTCAATACAATAATATAGTGACATGTTTTAATGGTCATATGAATCTTAAAGAATCATTTTCCATAATTTTATAATACTTTTCCAAAACATAATTTAAAATACTACATTATTTGATGTTGTAACAGAATAAATGTTTTCAATTGAACACAAAAATATAGCATGTTAATCAATGATTTCACTTCAAGAAAAATTTATAGTCTATAGGTAAATTAAGAATATGTAAAGTAATGTTTAAAAAATTAATTCAATCAGTTTTTGAATAAAGTAAAATACAAAAATCTTAATGCTAGACATTTTCAATTAGACTCGGTAAATAATTTTCTAACAGCAAACAATTTCCCCTCACACTTGATTACCAAGAAAGGGTGGAATTTTTATGCAAATTTCAGGGAAGCATGCAAATTCATTGAAAATAAAAAGTAACTCCCCTAAAAAATGTTCCATTAATTACTTAATGTTCAAATTAATGAACACCCCCTTTAGCATTTTAGCTACACTTGGTCTATTCCATGAAGGTAACTTCAATGTTAAGAAAAAAACATTAAGCCCATATATTGAGAATCAAACAGATAAGACCAAACAAAGGTGAGAGTGTGTGGTGGTAAGCATCAGGATAAGTAAGAAAGATAAAAGTGTGAAAAAGCACTAACGTAGATGATGATGATTTTTTTTATTACTAAAAACAAAGGAAAGAACTAACCAAAGAAATATATTAAATCATGGGTTGTCTCCCATAGAGTACTATATTTATAGTCCCCAGTCGAACTTTCCTAGCAATTGACTGTAGTCACTAAGAGGATGTGAATTATGAAGTAGGAACCACCTCATGTGTTTATCCCATTTAATTTTAATTGAGAACTGAATAGTGTTGTCACCCAAACCACAAAGGGAACCCATGAATCCCTTTTCTACTAAAATATACCACTGAAAACACCCATTGGAAGTTGTGGATAGCTCTTTATCAAATTTTGGAATTATTTTAAAATTGAAAATGTTAAAATTTCCATAAAGGGAAAATAAAAATGAAGGTGTCTTTAGGGATGTGGAACGGTCCCCAAATCTCTCTTACTTTAATTACAACCTCAAAATATTAAAAAAGGTGTTGAAGGCTACGTTCAAAAAAATCAGATTCGGGAAGGTGGAGTTAAAAAATGATTACAGTAGTTTTTGAAACCATGGACGTAAAAAATAACTCATTTTACAATTTATTCTCATATTTACCATGAATTTCAGTACCCAAAACAGTTGAGTTCAATAATGAAATACTGGGAAGGTCTCAATTAAACTCATTCAGAAAACATTCAAGTTTAGGTTTTATAAAACTGCAACTTCCTGCCATGAATTCCTCAACTTTTCATAAGCAATCATCAATCACTAATTTATAAAATTTAACTCTAATAAGTTCATAAAGTGTGTGTTCAAGATTAATTCTAGATTCAAGTTCCAAAATCTCATCCCCAAAGATAATCATAGTGATTTTTGGGATTTCTATGCCAACCATAGGGAAGGAGAACTCCATTTTAGTTTTTTTTGAAATTAAATCATGAAAATTATAGATTAATGTCACTCCTCCAAAATTGGTTAAAACTTGATTCTTGTTTATTATTTGATTTCAATAGATTCCCATCATCAATGAGGGGTTTGATGGATAAATGTTCTTTAGAAATATTCAATTCAAAATCCACTACCTCTTCCTTTTCATCAAAAATCAACTCAATTTTTTTTGGGTTTTTTGTTTGAAAATAAGGAATATCACATTTAAGATCAGTTTCAAAAAAATTAGAAACATTTATTTTTTGTTTATTCTACTCTTCCAACATATCCCCATATTAATGTTCACGTTTTTTTCCTATTATTTTAGAAAAAATAGGGTGAAGAGTTTTCAACATTTAAATTCTCATCTTCAAGTTTCTCCCCAACCGAAGCTACCATAGGTCCAAAACATCTAAATTCAATAGGATTATGTGGAATTAAAAAAATGGTTTGATCCTCTTCTAATTCCTCCTTTGAAACTTATTGGTGGTATTGTTATAGATTTTTCTTAAAATTATCATCAGGATCGGGTTCTTATTTACTGTTTATTTCTTTTTATTCTTCACTATACTCTAAATTTTCATTCTCAAGTTCAAACAACTCATTTTCATCACTTATCAATTCCATTTATTCCTGATTTAGCAAACTTTATGTAATTTCCCATGTTTTTGTTTTCATGCATTGAATTTTATCTTCTTCTTCTTTTTCATCATATTTTGCAAGAAACTGAAGCACCATTTGTTTTACTTTAGTTAAATATTAAGGTCAATTTCATAAAATCCTTGGGTGTCTCAAAAATAATCAGTATGTCATGGTTGATTATAGGAACACTAAAAAGTTGTGTGATCATAATAGACACAACAAACATAGTAACACTCTCTTTGTTGACCCTAACTTTGAAATTGATCCATTTATTTAAACAGGAAATGTAATTCAATTTAAGCAACCCTAAAAACAGTCTCAAAATAACAGTAAGAAAGAATTGGCAATGATAATGTTGAAATTTAAAGCAAAAATTTTTCGAGAATATTTTATAATATCACAAAGCAAGAAGAATGCAAATTCTTAACTCAAAACACACACCTAGAAGTAGATATTTAAAATTAAACACAAGAATCAACGTCAGAATATATGTTTTTTTTGTGATTTTGTTAAACTATTTTTGTTTATTTTTTTTATATTTTCAAAATCCTAAGACACTCAGCACACCTTCTCGAACAACAATACTAAAATTTAATTTTAGTGCGGTCGTTGATGTTCCAGTAAAATTAAAATTTATATTTTTTACTCTTTAGCACAATGGTGGGTAGGGGTGAACCGTAGGGAGAGAGTTTGAGATGTTCTAAGGGATTAATTTTTAATCCAAACTACAGAAAAATGACTAGAATCGTGTGAATGAAAAAAAGGTGAGATAAAAATGATGATAATCAAGAGAGGTGTCAGATCTAACCTATTTTAACAGGAATGAGGATGCAAAAAGAGATAATGAGGGAAATTCAATTGGTGATACTAGACATAATAATGATGTTCTTGAAAAAATGGATGCAACAAAACTATCAAACAATGAAGTCACTCACAAAAGAACTATAGAATATCAGTGAGCGTTCATTCAACTAGTTCTAAGAATTAATATCTTGATTTAAAATATAGGAAAAAATTAAAATAATTTACATTCTTACTTCAATTCATCAAGAAATAACAAGAACTAAATTAAAAGAATAAAACCCAAGAAGAATGAGTTTGACTTTTTAGATTAAGAAACAAGAACACGGATTGATTATCACATAAGAGAAAGATAAATCCTTGAAACAATTATACACAGTGCACATATGCAGAAATTATGTGCAAAGAACGGACACAAAGAACTAAAGATTCAAAATGAAATAAAGAGGAAACATAGAAAATATTCTCTCTTGAATTTAAATTCATCCACTCCTGCTCTATCTTCAATTTACTCCTACGTTGAAGATTATGCTTATGATATAGAAAAAATATTCTTCCCACAGCCACAAAACTATAACCTGGTCGCAATATCACCCTCTTCAAGTGCTTGAAATAACCACACAGTAGTAGCAGAGAAGTTCCAAACCAAAAGTTACCTTCAATTATAGTATGTGATAGGTATCTCAATACCACTCCCCCATGTTCAGATGTCACCATGACATTTCATCGAACATGGAGTATGCATCCTTCCTCAGGGACGCACCTACAAAGTAAAAGACTTCTGAGGCCCCCTTCTATTCCTCATATCGAACCTGCAACAATAAATCAACTAGTGAACACAAACCTATTAATAATTTTGAACCCCAACCTCAAATATTCACTAAGTGGACTGAAACTCAGGTTCTTCTTTAGCATCGACCAAAACTTGTTCATCCAAAACCTTCAAACATCGATTGAAAAGTCGAAGATAGACCAACAAGAATGGGATTTTTCTGATTCGAATGATTTAGAATCTATATTATATTAGTGACAATCCTTACATCGATGGTGACACAACTTTTTCAAATTCAATTAAATCACAATGAACCCCTGTCACAACTCAACATCGGACACCCTTAGCTTCAACAAATTCGGATGGATCCTCTTCTTTAGCACATGAGCTTCGGTCACCAAATGATCAACCACTCACCAATTACAAAACCTTGATTTATGGTCATATTATTCAATGTTAACTCTTATCCATATGCGTGCATCAAGTAGATCTCCACACAATTTGTCAGAATCGGCTTTGGTCAGGCATGGCTTGGGCGTAGCCATCAACTATCTTCTACAAGCTCCAAACTTGTCACAGTTGGGAACCTTCCTAGTTGGCGCACCACGTAATGCCTCCTTAATTGGAGCACCACATAGTTTCTATTTTAATGAGGTGTGTTAATTCGGGCCAAGTCCATGTGAATTAATTCACGTGGTGACACTCTTTTGACGGGCAACATTATTTGATGCCGATTCTTTTTCCTATATAAGGAGAAAATGACAAGGCATTGCAACATCACCGACACCAGCAACATCGAGAGAAAATCCCATTTGGTGATCGCCTTTCTTTGAAGATCATATTTACTGCTCTCCATATTTGATCCACACTTTTATTCTTGAGTATTATTTTTAAGATACCTTCCATTTTTGAGGAGTCTCTACCGTGAACCTCTTTATTTTAGTGGATCCCTCTTTCTGGACTAGGTCCCATGGTTTTTCCCTTTTGGGTTTTCCATGTAAATTTTTTTAGTGCCAACTTTATTTTTCTGCACTTAATTTTGTCACTGGGAATCCACTTTTATTTGGGGGGGAAAGATTTTATTTCCGCTGCACGTTTTCCTTTTCTATTGTTTGCGCATTAGTCGTTTTCCCATCTTTCCCAAAAATCTGGTATCAAAGAGTTTGGGTTTTTACTTCATATTTATTATGGAGGCCAATTATAGTCAGATGATTTTATTGAATGGTACCAATTACCATATGTGGTGACTTAAAATGAAGTATCTACTTTTTTTCAAGAGAATGCATCTTCCAGTGTTTAGTACCCAGAAGCCAGAGATGATGTCAAATAGAGAATAGGCATTCGAGCATGAGATGGTTTGTGGATTCATTCACCAATGGGCCAAATACAATGTGATGAACCACATTGTCAACATCTCTCATGCCAGAACTTTTTGGGAGAAGCTTGAGATGACCTACACTTCCAAGATGGGAAAAAATAAATTATTTCTTCTCAAAAAAATGATGAATTGGAGGTACAAAGAAGGTACATCTATTTCTGATTACTTATGTAAATATCAGGGATGTTTTGATCAGTTATCTAACATGGGTATCAATTTTGATGATGAGGTTTTAGCTCTTTTGTTGCTTAACACTTTTCCTGATTCATGGGAGAATTTACGTGTTACTCTAAACAGTTCTTCTCTTAATAGTGTTGTGACATTTAGTTTTAACAAGTATGTTATTTTAAATGAAGAGGTCAGGAGACACACTCCGGAGAAATCTTATTTAGATATTTTAGTCACAGAGAACAGGGGAGAAGCTAGGACTAGGGGCATAGTAGTCGAGGTAAGAGCCAAGGCAGAAGAAAATCCAGACTAAAGCAGAGAGATTTTGAATGTCATCATTGTGGTAAGAAGGGACATGTTAAGAATTTTTGTTATTAACTGAAAATAGAGAACATATTGAAGGAAAATCCATAGAATACAAATTACGATGGGGATGATCATGTTTCCGCCACTACATGGGTGATATTTTTATTGTTTATGACTCCATTAACATTGATTTTGATTATTCTTGTTTGGTTGTTGACATTGGTACCTGTTTTCATGTGACATCGAAGAAGGAGCTCTTTCATCTTGCAACCCAGGTAATTTTGGGATTTTGAAGATGGTAAATGATGGTCATGCTGACGTTGTAGGAATCAAGACTATTTGTTTAAAGACCAATACATAAAGGACGTTGATTTTGAAGAATGTTCGATATGCACCCGAGGTTAGCTTGAATCTTATTTCTACCAGTGTTCCTAATGATGAAGGGTTTATCAGAACTTTTGGTGATTGACAATGGAATATTTTCAAGGGCTATTTGATTGTGGCTCGAGGGAAGAAGTAATCAGGTTTGTACTAGACTAGAGATTCTATTTCTTGTGATACTGTTTGCGTTGTTGAGTGCAGTGTTTCATCCTAGTTGTGGCATAAGAGGCTCAGTCAAATCAGTGAGAAAGGTCTTGGTTGTCTTTCCAAGATAAATCTTCTTCCAAATTTGAAGAGTGTCAAATTGGACACATTTGATCATTTCATGGTTGGAAAACAGAGCAGAGTGAGTTTCAACAGTCATCCTCCACACATGAAGTCACAGGTACTTGAATTGGTACATTCTGAAATCTTTGGTCCATTAAAATCTAAGAACTTTAGTGGCAGTCTTTATTTTTGTGACATTTATTGATGACTTCTCAATAAATATCTGGGTTTATGTTTCGAAAGACAAAATTCAGGTGCTCAGTGTTTTTAAGAAATTTAATGTTTCTACTGAGAGGAAATCAGGAAATAAATTGAAATGTATTCGCACTGAAAATGGTAGAGAGTATTGTGTTCCATTTGATTAGTATTGCAGGAAGGAAGGTATTCGTCATTAGAAGATGCCACCCAAGACACCTCAGCTGAATGGTGTAGCTGAGAGGACGAACAATACTTTACTGGAAAGAGTTCGTTGTTTTCTTTCAAAAGAAAAGTTACCTAGACATTTTTGGGGTGAGGCTTTACTTACTGCTGCTTATATTATCAATTTATCACCTGTGGTTTCTTTTCAGATAGACACTCTCTAAAAGTTTTGGTATGAAAAAGAGACCAGGTATGATCAATTGCATGTTTTTGGTTGCAAAGATTTTGTTCATGTGCCCATAGATGAGAGATCCAAGATGGATGGTAAGACAGGTCAATGCATTTTTATTGGCTATGGACACGATGAATTTGGGTAGAGGTTCTATGATCCTGTTTTGAAGAAAATTTTCATAATTCGTGATGCATTTTTTAAGGAGGATCATACTATTCTAGACATTGATAAGGGATAAAATTATACTTCTCCATCTTCTGATGGTTTTTTCAGTCTTGAGAGAGGTTCTGATTCACATTTACCTCATATTTTTGATTCTGATGATCATGTTGATGTAAAAAATTATGCTCAAAGTGAACAGGTTGGAGTTGATGTTTCTGATGCACCTTTTGTTTTTATGATCCGGTTCCAAGGGTTATTAATGAACTCGTAGTTCCACTCCGGAAGTCATCTCGACATCGCACCATTTCTACTCGATATTCACCTGATGAGTATGTGTTCCTCACTTAAGGGGGAGGACCAGAATTTTTTTGATGAGGTAATATAGAGTGAATAGAAGGAAAGATGGGTTATGGAAATGGATGAAGATATGACATCATTACACAACAATCACACTTTTGAGCTGGTGAAGTTACCGACAAGGAAGAGGGCTTTGCAAAATTAGTGGATTTATCGGATTTAAAATGAAGAATATAGTTCCGTTCCACTATAAAAGTCAAGGTTAGTTTTTAAAGGCCTCTGTTAGAATAAAGGTATTTATTTTGATGAGATTTTATCACTTATTGTCAAAATGTCTTCCATTCGGGTTGTTCTTGGTTTGGATGCTAGTTTGGATCTATAAATTGAGCATATGGATGTGAAGACAACTTTCCTCCATGGAGATTTAGAGGAAGAGATTTATATGGTGCATCCAGAAGGTTTTGTTGAAACAGGTAAAGGAAATCATGTCTGCAGGTTGAAGAAGAGTTTGTATGGTCTAAAGAAAGCTCTAAGGTAGTGTTATAAGAAGTTTAAATCTGTCATTTCTCATCAGGGTTTTAGGAAGACATCTTCTGATCATTGTGTTTTTTTTCAGAGATTTACTGATGATGATTCTATTATACTATTTCTTTATGTTGATGATATGATCATTGTTGGCCATGATACTTCTATAATTAACAGATTAAAGAAGGATCTTTGTCATTATTTTGTGATGAACGACTTGGGGCCAACACGAAAGATTCTTGGCATGACGATCTCTCGTGAAAGGAAGGCCAAGAAGTTGTGGTTATATAAGGAGAGATACATTGAGAAGGTTCTTTAGATATTTTATATGGATAGAGAGAAAGTGGTTAATACTCCTCTTGCTTTAAATTTTAAGCTTAGTACCAGTCAGTCGCCTTCTAATGATGAAGGGGGAGAGGAGATTCATCACATACCTTATTCATCTGTCATTGGTTGTTTGATGTATGCAATGGTATGTAATAGACCTGATATAGCTCATACAGTTGGTGTGGTCAGTCATTTTCTATCAAATACAGGCAAAGAGCATTGGAGATTAGTGAAGTGCATTTTTCGTTATCTTTGTGGTACATCTAATCTAAGATTGTGTTTTGGAAAAGGGTAACCTATGATTTGTGGCTTTACAGATTCAGATATGACTGGAGATATCAATTTGAGGAAGTCTACTTCAGGATATTTGATCACTTTTTTAGGGGGAGCTGTATCTTGGCAGTCTAGATTGTAGAGATGTGTTGCTTTATCTACCACAGAGTCAGAGTTTATTGTAGCTACAGAGGCATGAAAATAATTATTGTGGATAAAAATTTTATTCGAGAGCTCTGTTTAAATCCAGACTGGTATGTTTTATTTTTTGATAGTTAGAGTGCTATTTGTTTGGGAATGAATTCATCTTTTCATGGAAGGTTAAAACATATTGATGTTCAATATAATTGGATTCACAACGTCCTTTATTCGAGATAGTCAGAGCATGAGAAGATCCAAACTAATGAAAATGGGTTAGAAATGTTGACCAAGAGTTTACCCAGAGGAAAATTTGAGACGTGCCGACCGATTTCCGGGTTGATGGTGATCCCCACTTGAGTCAGAAGGGGAGTTTGTTGGGCACCTTCCTGGTTGGCGCACCACGTAACGCTGCCTCAATTGGAGCACCACACAGTTTCTATTTTAATGAGGTATTTTAATGTGGGCCAAGACCGCATGAATTAATTCACACAGTGACACTCTTTTGATGTGGTGAAATTATTTGATGCTGAATATTTTTCCTATATAAGGATGCAATGGCAAAGAATTTCAACATCACCAGCACCAACTACACCGAGATCAAATCCCATTTGGTGATCACCTTTCTTTGATGATCATGTTTACTGTTCTCCATATTTTATCCACACTTTTATTCTTGAGTATTACTTTTTAGATCCCTTCTATTTTTGGGGAGTCTCTACCGTGTACCTCTTGATTTTAGTGAATCCCTCTTTTTGGACTAGGTCCTAGAGTTTTTCCCTTTTGGGTTTACCACTTAAAAAATTTGGTATCTACTTTATTTTTCTTCACTTAATTTTGTCGCAGGGCGTTCACTTTTATTTGTGGGGGGGGGAAGATTTTATTTCCATTGTGCATTCACCTTTTCTATTGTTTGCACATTCGTCGCTTTCCTATATTTCATAAAAGTTGCCTCGGTGTTGTATTTTTCAAAGTGTAAACCCTAGTCATCATCTTTTTTTATGTAGAATTCAATGTGATTCATCTGTAAGCATGCATAATCAATTATCATCATTGATTAAGTTCAATAAGGTATCAACGAGAACTATCGATGAATCAGGGTTCGTTATCTTCAACAGTGAGCTCAACTTGGAAACATCATAGAATTCCCTCACCCTCTGATTTGGTCATTAACATAATTATCAACCTCATCATCAGATTGATCTTCTTCGAAAATGGATTCCAAATCCTTTGGCCTTTGGTGTTCTTCAATTGACGCCAGTTGGTCATTCTTTTTATTTGTTTGGAAGCGTGACGTTGACCGATGATTATCTACCTTGGATGAAAGGCAACACACTTTCTTTGATCTAACAGCTTTCATAAGAACAATAAATAGATTAAAAATAAATTGTCAAAAATTTAAAATTATATAATTAAAACTAATTATATCAAATTAAATTAAGATAAAAAATAATTCTTGAGAACTATAAAACCGAAAATATTAATAATAAAATGTTAGATTCAAAATATTTTAAATAAATAAATAAATAAATAATTAATTTAATTAATAAAAACAAAGAAAGAATAAAGAGGAAGATGGAATTTTAATTAAATAAATCTTTTAAACATGAGATTTACAAATAAATTAAACATATATTAATTAATTAATTAATTAATGATAGAAAGAAATAAAAGGTTGTTTAATTAGAAGAACATAGGAATTAACCTTAAAAATAAGAATAAAAAAATAAAAAAATAAAAAAAAAATAAAAAAATAAAAAAATAAAAAAAATAAAAAATAAAATAACATTACTTAAATAACATTAGTGTAAAATTTTAAACTTGAAAACACAGAAAATAGACATAATTTTCTATAATTAATGATTTTAACATAAAATAATCATTAGGTTATAAATAACCAATTAAAGTAAATTAAGCCAAAACTTACAGAAAATCCCCTGAAAAGAATGTGGCAAAACCAAAGAATTTAATGCCACATCATCCATGCACCATAAATGGTATCTCACAGGATGAAATCATTACTCAATTCATTGGGTGCTATCTAATTCTAGTACACCAACCAAATCATAATATTTACATGCATATGTGTGTTACATAAGGAAATCATGCACAAAGCATAAGAAAACTCATGAGAGGCAAATGAGTTACATAATCATGTTTTAAAGTATAACCAAACGATATGTCATAAAGATTTTGGTCTGAGTAAAGATGGAAAAAGGAGGGTGAATTGAATTTTTAAAACTTTTTTGAAATTAGAACAAATCAATAAGAAATTAAAACAATTAAAGTGATAACTAAAATTAAAAGAGTTAAAAGTGCAGAAGAATAATAAATATAATGAAAAGCACAATATATTGATAAAGGGGTTCTAGAATAATCCACAAAGGGTTCTCTATGTATCCTCCCCTCAAGATCCTTAAGAGACTTTGGTTTAAACCCGTTTTTTTGTAGTTGTAGTAAGAAAATCATCACAAGAAATCTTGCTTTTTAGTAGTTGTAGCAAGAGACTCTCTAGCCTTTTAGTAGTTGTGTCTTGAAACCCAATCTTCCTCACATTAAGGTAGTGATCACCTATCCTCTCACACTCAATGGTAGTGAGTATCCAATATCTCTCTCTTTAAATGTAGTGATCACCTATCCTCTCACACTCAATGGTAGTGCTAACCCAAGAAAAGGAAAAAAGAAGAGCCTTTCTTAGCATAGGACCTTTAAAGCAAACTCTCAATCCAACAGAAAGAATATAACAAGAAGAGATGGGAAAATTGTGAAATAGAGATTTAGAATGAAAAAAAGTAGCACAAGAGAGCTCTCAAATGACACTTGTAGCATCCTTCCCCAGGTTCCACCCAAAATTTCCCCAAGACGGTGGAACACGTGACCTCAAGCACATATCTATGAACGTTAGATGTTGGAGACTAGCAGTGACAACCTAGGGTGTGTTCTTGAGAATACTATTCCCTCATAGAACCAATATTCACAACGGTAATCAACATATAATTAACATCAGAAGAAATAGGTATAACAAAATGCAGTGGAAATAAACCATGCAATAGGAACCAATAACTAGCAAAAGAAATATCAGTAAAAGATACAATAAAAAATATGGCCTGTCATGCATCTATAAACAATGAGAGTGAAGGGGAATAGGAGTAAGAGCATATACTGAATGTTATACAAAACTAAAAAATACCCAAAACTTCTACACAACATCTTGAGCACAGGCTCGATCCTCTTCCCCCAAAGATCCATCCTAAAGCAATGAGATATCAAGCATCAGGAGTAGCACACTTCCCTTTATTAGTAGCTATGATCATAAAGTATACCTGGGTACCAAACGGTGCCTGAACAGGGTGTGAGATATAAATCTCAGTAGGTCGACATCCATGGTGTCTAGACCTTACCATTTCATGATGTAAATAAGATACAATGTTATCAATATAATAATTGTAGAAAAATATATAAATAAACTTGTAACAACATGGTCCAAGTTACTAACTAAAGACCTGTACCATACCACCTGCTTCAGCCTATGATATAATTATGAACAAGGTACTTGTGAAAGCATAATAAGTATACATGTCTCAAGTGAACAAGGCAATCCAATAGGGAAAAACGAGAAGGTATACCCCAAACTTGTGCTTAGGCTTATGGTATAATCTAGGGATTATCACATAATCATGCTAATAAGAAAAGATGAAACACCACAAGTGCATAACCAAGCCATTAATAATAATAAAGGATATATCTCACATAATTAAACAATCAATCAATCAAATCCATATGTGGAGTAATGTTCCCACCAAAGTGGTCTAAAATGAATCCCAAGTATCACAATGGGAACGTCCAATATAAGCCAATACCACTGAGCTCATCCAAGGCAACCCTTATGGTGTCCCAAGTATCGCTACGAGGTATGGTAACTTCCGAGTCCATCCTAGGAATCTCACATAGGGGACCGAGTATCACCCAAGGCACAACGTAGCCATATTTCCAAAAGGTCTATCCACATTTCTCCGCTATGGAAACGATATCACTCAGGAGTATGATAAACCACCCAGGAATCCATCACCAGGAAATCCAAAGCATCTCCCCCAATGCGTCGGGTTGTAACCAAAACAAGCACGAAAAGTCCATCCATGGATACTTAATATGGAACCCATGTTCTCTTCTATCCGTATCAAGAGCCATATCAACAAGGCATATATAACAAGGAAATCCATTTATGAATTCAAGCCAAAAATTAACATCTCAATACAACATGATTTCCATTTAACCAAGCTATGCAAATCAAGCCAAACAATAATGAAACATTTCATATAGCAAGGAAATAAGGATTAAATAATATCAAGCATTGTATGAGGCACAATCTACAAGGAATAAGCCTCAAACAACTACATGTCATCACATGAATTTCAATATCACAAGCTAACAAGCTTACCAAGGAATTTCATATAGTTCAAGCCTCTAAACAAGAGAATAACATAAAGCAATTTTCCTAAACAATGGAATATAAGAAAGGAATACAACATCAACATGCCTCTATTTTTATGTCATCCATGACATTCTAATATCTCAAGATATCAAGCTTGACCAAGGATCACCATCTATTAGAACTATTTAAATGGCTCAAGAAAAGTGAACCAAATAAGGCAAGGCATCTGGCATATTATAAGGTGAGAAATTTTACATGGTACAAAGTAGAAGCATTTGGTTAACTTGCATAAGCATTTAACATAAGGCATAATGATTTCCAATATGATGAAACCATTATGATAAATCATGATTAAGGCCTTTGGAATAGGCATAAGCATTGGTCTAATAACAATCAACTATGTCAAAAAGAATTAATAAATGGAATTTGACTTTACACATGGGGTTAAGAAATAAGAATCATGCATATGCATTATGAAGGGACAAAATTCATATTTAAACTCCCATATTAAACCATTTATCAATTTAAAACACCAAATCAAGGTGAAACCCCACTCAAGGAATAAATCAACTAAGGTCATTTTGGTTGGCACACCCAAAGGGGTGGTCAAAGTCTAGGCGAACACCCTAAACATGGGTTTTTCTATAAGGGATGGTCTCAATAGACATGAAAAAACAAGAAAATAAATTTAATATGAAATAACAAGCTTCGCTTGAAGGTTCTGATGGGTGGCACAATGGCATGATGTCTAAAAATAAATGAAATGATGGAAAATAATCATAGAAACCCTTCCTTGTAGTCATAGTATTACACACATCTAGTAGCAAGGTTTGATTCAACCTAAGATTGGATAAATCAAGAGATTTAGAAAAACCTCCTAAAATAGGGAAAAGATCTATCACATGAAGATAGTATAACAGATTAAGTGAGAAACACAAAATGGAAGGGTGTAATTGATAGATCTTACCGAGATGAGTCCATAGCTTTTGACAACCAAAGGAATTAGATTAGGAATGAAGGAGAAATCAAAAAACCCCAATAGAGGAGGAGGGGTGAGTTTATGCACCTAGAGGAGGGGTAAATCTCGAGTGGAGAGAGGAGGGGTGAATAAAAATGGGTTAAAAACATTTCATTAAAGGAAAATTTTTAATTTTACCCACATAGAAGGGGTCACACAGTTTGGCCGCACAGTTTTCCAAATTGTGCGCCAACTGTGCAACACGTTCTGCTTCAAGGGGTCACATCACATGGGCTATCACACAGTTTGACTAACCGTGCAAAAAATATGTGGTAGATCATAGTACAAGTTTTTTAATTTACTACATGACCATGTGGATGGTACTAAATAGTTTCATACTAACTATGTGGTCTATAGGTTCCCACTTCCTGTTACCATATGGTTTAGGGAAACCATGCGGGCTGGGCTACACGGTTTCCTCTAACGATGTGACCTAGTCCGCCTCCCCCATTTTCGGAGCTTGAGACTTGAAACAAGCCCCCGACACACCTGAGACATCCATTTAATGATTAGGTATTGATATTAGGTCCTTTTTAAGAAAATAAAACAAAAAATTAAATGATTCGTACCTTTGGATAAATCCCAGACATTACAACCTCCCCTCTTTAAAACAACTTGTCCCCGAGTTTACCTTCCGAGGGAGGTATGATGTAATCTGAGAAGAGTTCTGGCCATTGCATACATACATTGGAATCATACTCCCAGGTCTCATCCTAGACATGCCTGTTTTACTATATCACCCATACTATAAGAACTGAACTGCCTCAGAGAACCTTCATGCTACGATCAACGATACAAATTGGGCTCTCCTTAAAGGATGCATCTGCCTCTAGCTTGATATCGTCAGGATAAAATGAATGAGAACCCAATTATTATCATTGATCATATCATGAAGGTTATCTGAGGATGAGTGAGATGATTCTGGATGATATTGTCGAAGATAATATATGTGGAAGATGTTGTGCATGGTATAATACCTCTGAGGTAATAGAAACTGATAGGATACTATCCCAACTCTCTCCACAATCTCAAAAGGCCTGACATATCTTAGAGATAAATTTCCCTATATCTTAATGCATTTATGTCTCAAACAAGGAAATACATGCAGAAAAACCTGATGTCCCACCCTGAACTCTAGAGGTATGTGGCAAAATTCGGTATAAGAATTCTACTTTGACTAAGTTGTAGCCACATGCTTCTTAATTAGCTAGACTTTCTCTAAAGTATCATGAACAAGATGAGGAACCAGTAGCATTACCTACCCTACCTCTTGCCATCATAGAGGTGAATGAAATGGTCAACCACAGAGAGCCTCGTACAGAGCCATCTGAATTGTTTCCTAAAATCTGTTATTGTAGTAAAACTAAATTAGAGTAATATTCTTATCCCATGAACCTACAAAATCAAGGATAAGGGCCCTAATAATATACTCTAACACCCAAATCGTCCACTTAGACTTCCCATCAGCCTGAGGTTGATATGCATTACTCAATGGCACATGTGAACCCAGTGCCTTCTACAACCCTTTCCAGAATCGTGAAGTGAACCAGGCATCTTGATCCGAAAATATATAATGGGGAACACCATGAAGTTGTACTATATTTTAAATATAAATACTTCATAACTCATCAATATAGAAGGATTCCCAAATCATCAAGAAGTGTGTGACTTTGGTCAACCTACCAACGATCACCCATACAACATCATTGCCTCAAGAAATCTCAACAATCCTGTCATGAAATCCAAGGTGATGTCGTTCCATTTACACTTAGGAATTGATAGAGGCTATAGAAGTCTAGTAGGTAGTTAGTGCTCTAACTTCACTTGCTGAAAAGTGGATCAATAAGTAACAAATCCTTATATCTGCCTTTTCATACTTGACCACCAATACTGGTAGTGCATATCCCGATACATCTTGGTAATCCCAAGATGAATTTCCCAAAGGCATGATATTCCCTTATCATCTCTTCCCCCATATCTAAAGTCACCCAAACATTCCCACAGTAGAGAAAGGTCTCACTGTTATTGATAACCCAACCAGGAGGTGAGTTCTATCCTGTGATACTCTTCCTCAGAATTAGGCCCTCAGAATCTGATAACTGACGCATATGAAACCATTCAATAAGAGAAGATGTCACTGGCTACCCGTGCTACTCTTGAACCTCCAAATGCAACTCAGAAAGCATAAAAATCATCTTCCACTCATAACTAGCCACTTGGATGACTTGTGTCTGAGTCTTACAGCTTAATTCATTAGCCATAAAATTTCTCTTACTAAGGGTATAAGAAAGATCAAAATCGAAGGACTATAGGTATTCCACCCACCCGCACTGCCGCAAATTGAAGTCCCACTATGTGGAGATATATTTTAAGATTTTATGATCCATGTAAATAATGAACCAATAACCCAAAATATAATTCCACCAATAGCAAGGAACATGAACCATGGATTCTAGTTTGAGGACTTGCATAAGATAGTTTCTCTCATGAGGCCTCAGCTGGAGACATCCATATGCTATGAATCGATCACCTTGGATCAGAACCACACCCAACCTAATCCCTAAATCATCACAGTAGACTATATAACTTCTACCTAGTTTATGCCAAATCATAATTGAAGCTGAAGTGAGTCTTCCGTTTAACTTCTGAAAGTCCTTCTCACAAGATTCAGACTATAGAAACTGCACATCCTTCTTAGTCAGGGCCATAAGAGGTGCTTCTAATAAGGATAAATCCTGAATAAAATACTTGTAATAGAAAAAAATACCTAAGAGGCTATGTACATAAAACACATTATTGGGTTGCTCCTATCAACTTTTCTAGGTCAATAGATATGCCTACCACCGATATGATATGAACTAATAAGTGAACCTTACCGATCCAAAATTTTCATTTACTAAGCTTCACATATAACTAGTCCTCTTTCAATGTAGTCAGCAAGATCTCAAGATGATTTTCATGGTAATTTCTAATATGAGAGTACACCAAGATGTTTTCTATGAAAACTACAATGAATGAATCAAGATATGGGTGGAAAAACTGATATATCAAATCCATAAATACTTTTAGCACATTCATCAAGCCGAAAAACATAACTGAGTACTCTTACAATCCATACCAGATCTGGAATTATAAACATGGTATATTCGACGGTATCACACGAACCTTATGGTATCCTGACCTCAAATTGATCTTGGAAAAAACTATTGCTCCTCAGAGTTGGTCGAAGAGGTCGTATATATGCAGAAATGGATAATGGTTCTTTATAGTAAGCTGATTAAACCACTTATAATCCACACACAAACGTAGGGTACCATCTATCTTCTTGGAAAAAATAACAAGTGAACCCCATGCTGCTATGCTAGGTCTAAAAAACCCTTATCCTTAAGATCTTCAAGCTTCTTTTTGAGTTCCCAGACCTCTGGAAATTCCATTTTATATAGAGGAATGGACACTTGTGCCACACCTAGAACTAGATCTATGATGAACTCAACCTATCTCTTAGGGTATAATCTAGAGAAATAATCAGGGAAGACATATGAGAAGTGATCCAAAACTAAAGGGAAATCCATGAGATGCATTCCCTGATCGCTCATGAAGAGACGCGCTAGCTGATCCGTCACTCTACCAAGCCCAATCTACTTAGGTTCAGCTCGATCTACTTGGATATCCCACTCACCCTTGTGAATATAATAATTTCGATCAGGTGATGTAAAATAAACTCAATGCTGATAGAAATACACTTGAGCATGATAAAGCACAAGCCATTCCATACTAATAATGATGTCAAAACTAGTCATCTAAAGGATGAAGAAATTCCATAAGAAACGGTACCCACCTATCTCAAGGGGACACTCCTAAAACTAATGTATTCCCTCTATTATAACCCTTAGTGGATTGTAAAGAGACATAACACCGTAGAATTACTTTATAGAAAGACCAAGGCTTTCCACACACACATCAAATATGAAAGAGTGTGATGCACCTCTATTGAAAAGGGAAGAAACTAAAGTAGAGGTTTCTAGGTTAGTACCTCAAACCGTAGATGGACCTAGTCTTTGCTCCTATGACTTTGGCTGCACTACATACATATGGCCTGAACCATGACCCTAAGATGTAGCCTGACTAGCCTGAGCAGATCCACTCTACTATCACTGATGATCTTAAGGCTGATTGCCTCGACTATGACCACGAATACCTCAGCCTGATCGGCTAATATAAGACCAAATTCTCGATTAATGTGGAGCCACATATCCTCTACCCGATATAGGTGCTGGTACAAATCCCCTACCACTGGATGCTGAAGGAAAACAACAATAGAAGATCTATAAATGACCTATCCCGCCACATGCCCGACACTCCATTGGGTTCCTCATGAACTGAGGATTCTTATGTCCTATATTTCTAAATTGGTGACATACTATGAAACTATTAGTATGTGTTACCTAGCTACAAATTCCCCCATGTGCACCCTCAAATCAGTGCTTTCCACTGCCTGAAGAACCATCACCCTAACATGTAACAAAACTGACCTAGCTCATATGACCAACTTCTCTAAGATTCCTCTCTATAATGAAGGCATAGTTTACTATATTTATAGTGGTAGTCAACTGAAATAAGTTCATATATGATTGGATATAATATCCAATCCCATCATTAAAATGCCCTGCTGTAGTCAATTTTTCACTAGCCAAAGATGGAGAAAAATGATGAAGCTTGGTGAAATGAGCAGAATACTCAAGCACTCTCATAGAGCCCTGCTGAAGATGAAAGAACTCCCTGGATTGATCCACTCTTAAGGTCTTTATAAATAAATGATCAAATAAATATATTTGGAAGTTTGACGAAACCATGTCTAAATAAAACTCTGAATGAGAAACAATATCCCACCAATGCTTGGAGGATCTGTGGATCATGTTGGTGGTGAGCTTGACCCTCCACTATGGATGTGTCTCAAGATGATCAAATTTAGATATCTTAGATTCCACCCATGACTCTGCAGCATGAGAACCACCATCCCCTGAGAAAGTGGGAGTATTCTGCTACTGAAAGTCCCATGTAAGCTCATCCTTAGTCGAGGAAAGCTGGGGATCACCTTGAATAGTCTGCATAAACCTTAGAAAACTATCCTTGAACTAATAATCATCTCCCAATGGAAGGTCAAAGGTAGGTGCCTCAAGATACACTACAGAAGGTATAATGGGTGGATCATGACCCACCACCTGCAGAGTGTGCTCATCACCACTCTCTTGGCATACAACATGAAGATGTCGCAGTGGTATAACTCTAAAATTTCTAAACGGATCCCTCATGCAATATTTATAATAGATAAAACTAGAATATATGGAAATATTATTAATAAGGGTAGGTTCTAGGAATCCCTAATCATGACATAGTATATAAGAAAAATGATAGAGGACAGGTGAATAGCCTTCCTCTAATCATAACACAACTGACAACCTGCTCCAAGATCCATGTCTAGATATGATGGAAAGACCTCATAACGACCAAAAGGTACTCAACATATATCCCATAAAAATTTAAGGTCAAATTAACACATTAAAAAATAAGGAATCCATTTCATTTTATAGGTGATTTTCATTTTAAATTTAAGGATTTAATTACCCTTTTCTTTTTGCTGAGTTAGGTGTATCACCATCCAAATTCATAAGGGCCCATATACCTTATGAGTTGAAAGTGGAATCCACATAACCTAAACCATAACATATTCCTTCAAAATATATGGACACACTTAAATATTTATAACATTTAACACTGTGATATATAAAAACTAGGAACATCAACAATCACATGAATCCAAGTAATGCATACTGAAAAGTAAACGTGGCATGGATTTATCATGTCATTTCATTTTATATGGTGCCTAGTATGATGAATGTAATTCAATGCCCTAATTTAATTGGATTGAAATAATATAAACCATTATTTCAATTATACCAATATCAATAGCAGCACAAAACAAGTATGTCACCCAATGGTGAAGCCGTATCAACCATAAATGGCATAATCAATAACTGCAATTCCCAACACAGGAAATTTGTGTTTCCCATGTACATGGGTTAGCTACATCCAAGCATAGGTTCAGATTGAAATCCCTATGTCCTAGTCTCTTGTATAATTCCCAAATATCAATACAAATGAAAATAAAGTTCTCTTATACCACTTTGTAGCAACTTGCCCCAGGTACCAATCAAAATTTCCCAAAGACGGTGAGCCACATGACCTCAAGCGCATCTCCCTGAAATCCAGAGGCTTCTGACTAGAATAAAGGGACAAGGGTGAGTTCATAAGAATAATATGCCCTCATAGATCTGTTTTGCACAATGGTAATCAAAGTATAATAAATAGTATAAGTAATAGGTATAAAAATCTACATTAGAAATAAACTATGAAACATGAACCAATAAATGGAGAAATTAATATTAGTAACAATAATAATAATAAATATGGCATGTTATGAATCTATATAAAAATGAGAGTGTAGGAAAATAGGGGTAAAAGAATATACTAAACTCTATACAAAAATACAAAATTCCAAAAAATTCCACATAACATCTCTAGCATAGGCTCGATCCTCTACCCCAAAGCTACATACTAAAGCAACGAGCTATCAAGAACAGGAGAAGCACACTTCCCTTTATCAGTACCTATGATCACAAAGTCTACTCGGGTACCAAATGATTCTTGAGCAGGGAGTGAGATATAAATATCAGTAGGCCAACACCCATGATGTCTAGACCTTTCCATTTCATGCTTTAAATAATAGATAGTGTTCTTGATATAATAATTGCAGAACAATATATAAATAAAAATGTAACAACTTGTTTCGGGTTCTTAATTGGACACCCATCCCATACCACATCCTTCGGTATATGCCAAAAGTTTTAACAAGGTACTTTTGAAAGCATAATATATATACATGGATCAAGTGAACAAGGAAACCCAACATGGAAAACTAAGAGGGCATACCCACAAACTTGTTCATAGGCTTGGGGTCTAATCTAGGTATCATCACATAAGTATGACAATAAGATAAGATGAAACACCATAGGTGCATAATAAATCCATTAATAATAATAAAGGATGTATCTCATGTAATTAAACAATCAATACCTCAAATCCAGGTGTGTTGTCTTGTGCCCTATAAGGTAATCTAAGGAGAATACCAAGTATCACAACATGGACATCTGATATAAGCTAATACCAATGATCACATCCAAGGAGACCGTTACAACATCCTAAGTATTTCTACAAGGTATGGTAACTTCTAATTACATCCTAGGCATCTCACATAGGGGATTAGGTATCACCAGAGGCATGGTATATCCATATTTCCAAAATTTCTATCCATGGTTGCTGCCCTTGGGAACTAGTATCACTCAGGAGTATGAGAAACCACCAAATAATCCCTCATCTAGAAAGCCAAAGAACCTCCCCTGGTTTGTTGGGTTGTAACCCAAACAAGCACGAAAAGTCCATCCATGGATCCTTAATATGGAACCCATGTTCTCTTTAGGCTGTATCAAGAGATATATCAACAAGGAATATATAACAGGGAAATACATTTATGATTTTGATCCAACAATTAACATCTCAATACCACATTCTTTCCATTTAACCAATCTATACAACTCAATCCAAACAACAATGGAACATTTTATATATCATGGAAATAATCATTAAATAATAGAAAGCATGGTATGAGGCATAATCTATAAGGCATAAGATTCAAACAATTTCATGTCATCACATGAATTTCAATAGAACAAGCTAACAAGATTACCAATGAATTTAATATAGTTCAATCCTCTAAACAAGGGAATAAGCAGAAAGTAATTTTCATAAATAATGAAATATAACAAAATCATATAGAATCAATAGGCCTCCATTTATATGTCATCTATGACATTCCAATATATCAAGCTATCAAGATTTTCCAAGGATCACATTCCATTCAATCCATTTAAATGGCTCATGAAAATATCACCAAACAAGGAAATGAATTTATCATATTATAAGGTGAGAAATTTCACATGGTATAAAACATAATAATTTAGTAAACTTGCATAAAAATTTAACAAAAGTAATAAATATTTCCAATATGAAGAAACCATCATGATAATTCATTATTAAGGACAATGGAATAGGCATAAGCATTGGGATAATAACAAGAACCTATATCAACAAGCATTAATAAATGAAATTTGACTTTACACATGGGGTTAAGTAATAAAAATCATGCATATGAAAAATCAAGGGACCAAATCCATGGTTGAACTCTTATATTAAACCATTTATAAATTTAAAACACTAAACCAAGGTGAAACCCCGTTCAAGGAATAAAGGAACTTAATCCATTTTGGTTGGAACATCCAAAGGGATGGTTAAAGTCAAGGAGAACATCCAAAATATGGGTTTTACCATAAGGTATGATCTCAACAGAATTGATAAAACAAGACAATCAATTTAATATGAAATAAAAATCTTTGATAGAATCTTCTGATGGGTGGCGCAAGGACGCGATGTCTAAAAAGAAAATAAATTATGAGAAATAACCATAGACAACCTACCTTATAGTCTTAATACTACGCACATCTAGTAGCAATGATTGATTCAACCTAAGACAGGAGAAATCAAGAGATTTAGAAAACCCCCTAAAATAGGGAAAAGATCTATCGCATGAAGATCACTCAACAGGTGATAGAAGAAACTCGAAATAAAAGGGTATGATTGATAGAGATTATCGATAGGAGTTTGTAGCTTCTGATGGAAAAGGAATCAGAGTAGGAATGGAGAAGAAATCACAAAACCCCAATAGAGGGGTAGGGGTGAGTTCATGCACCTAGAGGAGGGGTAAATCTCGAGTATAGAGTGGAGGTATGAAGAAAAAGTGGTAAAAACATTTAATTAAATGATTTTTTTAATTTTACGCACACAGAAAGGGTCCTATGTTTTTCCAAACTGTGCGCCAACCATGCGACATGTTCTGATTTAAGGGGGCACATCGCATAGTCCACCACATGGTTTGACTAACCGTGCACATACCATGTGGTCGCTTACTATCCAAGTTCTTCAATAGACCTTATGATCATGCGCTTGGTACCACATAGTTTCAGACTAATCATAAATCCTATAGGTGACCATTTCTTACTACTGCTTGGTTTAGGAATACCTTAGGGATGGGTGGTACGGTTTCCTCTAACCATGCGACCTAGTTTTCCACCTCCATTTTCGGTGATCTGGGATTGAAATGAGCCCCAGCCGCACCCATGACATCTATTTGAAGATTAATAATTGACATTAGGGCTAATTTATGGAAATTAAACAAAAAATTAAATGGTGTATACCTTTGGATAAAGTCCGTACATTATAACCTCCAAGGTATCTACTTGCATCCAAGCACCCTTGTGGGTGTATTTATAGCCTCCAATAACTTTAGGATCATTATAGAACCCATAAAGGGATCTGAGAGTCATTGGGGGTGGGGGGTGGGGGTTGAATTAAGGTAAGAGTTTCCCTCTCAAATGACTTTTTTTTTTGCCTAGATGGCACCAGATAGCCACTAGGTTTTATTTTCTAGCTAGTGGAACCTGAATAGAACTGGGGTTTTTTCTAGGTCCCACTGGTTATCCATTGGAACATGACCTCTTATGACATTAAATGAGGAATTATCATGCCTCTTGGCCCCTATGTTCGGTCTAGAAATTTCTTGGAATGATGTTTAAAATATAAATATTAAAATCCTTCAAAAGAAAATGTTAGAGAAAAAAATGTGTGTTTGTGATCATTAAAAAAACCGAAGAGATTGAGTTGTACAAAAAATTATTCCTAAGAAAAGAAGGAATTAATGATTTTAATATGTTCATAACTGAATAAAGAAATATAATTCATGAGGATAGATATAAATTGAATAAAATATCACGAGAAAGGGTTGTGGAAGTATACATGGTAATAAACCCCTTAATTGTTGTTTTAAGAATTGTGTAAAGAACCTTTGAAGGAAATAAGTGAGAAGGGTTTTAATTAAAACTAGAAATGGAATAGAATAATTTTCATTAAAATAGTGGTTCTTTTTTAAGAATCATATAATATTTAAACTTTTAAAATAGTGGTATGTAAAATAAAACAAGATATAGTAAAATTCCCTTTATTCAAGTTCACTTTAAAGAAAAGATCAAGAATAGAACCTAAAATACATATATATCCTAAAAAAAGTGGAGATAAACAAGTTATATATGTATGGGGAATATAAGAATAATATATAATAAGTGAATTTGAATAATAGATATAGAGAAATATAGTTAACGAAAGAGAAAGTATAACTCAAAATAAAAGAGGGTAGTTTGGGACTTCTATTAACTTGGGTTTCGACTTTCGTGGTACATAAATCTAACCCATTTAATAGTAAAATAAAGTTTATATAATTAATTCATAAAAATTTTCATATATTTTTTATATATTATCATCCTTTTATGTTATTTAATTATAATTCTATTAAGAAATCATGTTCATGTTCACCGTCCAGAGAATGATTGTTTCATGGTTCCAAGGTCACATCGGTTTATTGATAATGATGAAAATTCTTATAAAATGAGTCCATAATTCCAGAAGTGTGATGATATGATGTTCATTTCATTGCATATATTTAATTGGTTCCAAATATTTATAAGATTTCATACATATGCATGGTTTATTGAGTATAAATATTATCTTTTAATAGTTTGTTATGAAAAACTATAAAAAATAATTATATGAATTATATAATGAAAAAATTTATATTATAATAAAAATATATTTTTAATTATACGATGAAATCAATTTTTATGATAATTATAAAGAGAATGTGGAAGGAATAAAAGAAAAAATCAATATGTCTATGAAATAGAAAACCAACTTTATCACTTTGACATAGATCCTTTACACTATACCTTAAGTCTTCATAGATTGGTATTTTAGTGATATCATGACTTATAGTATGCAACTAAGAGAGTTGGGGAGGTATTTAAGTAGAGTTTGGGAAAAAATTATGTTTTTAAAGTGAAGATAAATGAGTGGAGGAGTGTGATATTTATAAGGGCATAAGATTGTTTTAGAATAAATTATTATAATAAAATATCATATCCTTAAATAGTAATCCAAATTTTGATTCAACAGTAAATTAATTTTGATTAAATAGTAAATAAGATATTACAATACTTATCTAACTTCTGTAAACCTCAAAAATCTATTCATATAAACTATTAAAAAATACAATACATATATTTTATTTAACTATCCACATCCATATTTTATTATTTATGAAAAATACCAAAACCTAACCCTAACAAAAATTTTATTTGTTAATTTCAAAAATGAAATCCATTTTACCAAAATAATTTTCTAAATATGAGAAATTTAATTTTTAAATAAAAACTTATTTATTTAAAAATACTATTTTTTATTTCATGATCACATTTCTTACCCCTAAACAAATTATATATGATTTCATAAAACCATATTGTCATTTATATAAAAATTTACAATGTTTTATATTTTTTTTCTATATATATATATTTCATTATTTTTTTAAAATATCATAAAAATGTATCTTAGTGAAAATAAAATATATACGTTTTTCAAGAATACAATTGTGGTTTCTTTGTGAAATTTTTTTATTTTATCATATTTAACACTTTTATTTAATTTACTTATGATATAAATTCCTTTATTCCTTAATTACCCAACTATCATTTTACTAATCCAACAACCATGTTATTGTTCTAATGATCAAGTTACTATTTCTAATGGTTAGATCACTATTTTAGTAATCATATTTCAAATAGTCATATTGGTTTTATACTTCTTATAAATATTTATTATTTAATTTATTCATAATTCACTTCAATTCCTCTGAAAGTTATATTCTTCATTTTCAAAATTTTAAATTATATTAAAAAAAATTTATTTCTTTTTTATAGTAAAGTTTTTTGGTGCGGTTATTATAGGATACCAAACATATTCAAATTTTCTTATTATAGTTATTTTGTGGGTGTTTATTTAAATATTGTAATATTATCAATTTTTATTGGGTATATTTATCATCTTAATGTAATGTTCTAAATTAATATAATTTTTTTTATTTTTATTATGCGGTGGATGTGTTTTATACTATATTTTTAAATATGACACACACATATTTATTTATAAAGAAAATTATAAACATAAGAGTCTAGGTCATTACATTATTCCACTATTTATAAATTTTGTCCTTAAAATTTCATTTCATTCTCTAAGAAGAAAATAACATTAGGTACTTTTGTTTTATTTCTTCCTCAAATTCCCATATTTTCTCTTCATACTTATAGGTTCTCCACAATAATTCGACATGGTGAGTTTTTTTGTTGCATAGAACTTTTTCTTTACAATCTATGATTTTTTAGATACTTCTCATAAGATATATCATGCTACAACTATAACACCTATGGATTTAGTATATGTGATAGATATGTAATGTACTTACTCATGAGGGATATTTAGAACCTTTCACAAACTTGAAACAGGTTTGGTGGGAGTGATTGTCAATAGGCCACAACTTTAATGTGATTAAGAAACTCAAAAAGGATAATGCATCTAGTAATTAACTTTATTTTATTCCAAAACGTCATTAAACTCTTCCATGGAGATAAATGAAGGGAAATTTCATCTTCAACATCAAACTTCAGGTCTTGTTGATTTTTTAGCATAACTCTTCTATAAAATATATTTTTATTTGATGTGTTGTCAAATGAATTTGGCCTTATATTTAATTTCTCTGATCAATGCAGGTCCTAATAGAATATATTTTATATATTTATACCAACATGTTGGAGTTATACATTTATTCTCATAGAGGTATTCATAAGGGGCCATTTGGATGCTTGAATGGAATTTATTTTTTCATGAGAACTTGAATAGAGGAAGATGTCAATCCTAGCCTTATTTGAAGTAGATAAAGTAATATCTTAGTATATTCTCAAGTGTTGGGATATTAATTTTATATTTTACATTAGTATGGGGGTGATAGGTCAAAATAAAGATAAAATATTTGTTTAATGCATGTTGAATACCTTTTACAGAACATTGAGGTGAATTTAGGATCTTAATCAGATACAATTGATAGTGGTTTTCCATACAGACTCACAATTGATAGTGGTGTTCAAGATTTTTCCATTGTAATTTGTCCTCACTCATACACACTCTTGTAAAATTCCCAAGAGGTCCCCAGTCCCGATCACTACTCTATGAAAAACATCTTTAATTATAGAGTTTTTAGTAGGTGGACTCCTTAAAAAAATGCACACATTGTTGACTTGGGTATTAATATTTAGCCTTCAACCCTTAAAATATCGAGGTGTTGCATTAAACCCATTTATAGAACAATTTACTCATTATGGACCCTATATCTCAACCCATGTAGTGACACTGAACTTCTATCCAGGTTTCTCCTCTAATATCAATGTAATAATCGAGCCCCACAAGTTCCCCTTTTCCCCACAGACACATGTAGTCCCCTCCCTGGGACCCAACCATATACCTGGATGGGTCATCAGAATAATTAATGTCCCCAAAGGATAATGAATGTTCTTTATAGTGTCTTTTTTCTTCACTCGCACACACCCAAGGAAACTTCCTAGGAGGTCACCTATCCTGATCACTACTCTAGGAAAAACCTCTTTAACTATGGAGTTCTAATCAGGTAGGGTCCCAAAAAGAAAGATGCACATTATTTACATGGGTAGTAACATTTATCCTTTTAACCCTTTAAAATTCTAGGATTTTACACACTACAACCCATATGAAATTATTTCATTTAGATTTATTTAGATGACCAATGAAAAAATCCATGGTGATGTTCTCCCATTTCCATGTTGGTATGGGTAACGGTTGCATCATCCCCTTGGAATTTTTCTTTTCTACCTTCAATTTTTGGTATATAAAGTACTATGATGTATATTCAATAATCTAATTTTTCATATTTTCCCACCATAATTTATCTCTAATATATCTATACATTTGTGTTCTCCTATAGTGGATAAATAATGTCGAGATATAAGCATCATCTAATAGATTTTTTTTATATTAGGTTATGATAGTATGGATAATTATATCCAAAATCTCACATAACCTTTATAAATGTTTAACTTTGAGTATTTCCCCTTCCTTATTTCTTCTACCTTGTTTTATATATCTATACCCATGGTTTGATCTTTCTTAATATTTACCTAAATGGATGGCTCAACAATCATTTGTAAAAGTTAGGATGTTGTTCCTTACTTTATGATTCTCATGTACATAATTTTCATGTATAAGAAGATTGGATACTTATCAATAATTATCATGGATAATGTTTCAAGATCCTTTATACTAAGATAATATTCTAATTTATTCTCCTTCTCAGGATAGTAATAGTTTGATCATTCAAATTCCTTTATCAGCTCTAACCATATTCATTGGTTCATGTTGAGATCCTTTTATGACACCCAAAAATTTAAATTCTAAAATTAATTAATTACTTTATTGGTTGTTATTTTTCATAGTAGTTTTTAGGATTTTATTTTAATTTTTTAGAATTTTTAAAATATTAGGTTTATCGCACAGTTAGTGCACAATTAATTCTAACCATGCATAAACCCATGCAAATCAGGTATGTGATTAATAGATAAATTTTATATGATTAGTGCATGGTTTCATAAACCATATGATCCAACCATGTGGGTCACCTATACTTGTCTAGTAAGTGGTTAACAGTTTGGGAAACCATGAGATGTGCCCAATAACTGAAAAAATAAATAATTATAAAACATACCTCCTACCCATTTAACCCTTACACAACCTCCTCTACCCCTTATTCTCTCTAGCATCATAAATGTCCATGTATTCACCATGAAACACACCTACCTAATTCATAATCCTTATTTTGGTGATTTATTATGTGATTTCAAGGGAAAATAAGTATAGATGAGTCCTTTACCTCTTATTATTCTCCTCCCTCCCTCGCTCCCTTTCTCCCTCCCTTCCACACACACACTCTCTCTCTCTCAATTTTTTATCTCCCCCTTAGCTGCACCATGATTTGGAAAAACCCTAAAAAGAGTTTTATATCCTAAAAACATTCATATTTTGTTTCTAGGGTGTTTGATATTATCTTAGAGCCTTCCACTCTCTGTTATTATAGGTTTCACGTTATCTATACACATTCCAGGCAGGGTTTTTGTGCTTTGAATTTTCTCTAATATGTAATATATGCTTGGGAATTTTAAACAAATTACTTTAAATTTATAAATTATATTTATATCAATTTAATTTAAATACTCATTTCATTCAAGGTTTTTAGGTGATTTCAAATGATTTTGAAATGGAGTTTTTATGAATTTGGATATGCTTTTAGCTTGAACGTAAAAATAAATTATGGGTTTGACAAATAAAATATTTTTGATGATTTTTAAATAGAAATTAGGTGTCTAAAAGTTATTTGGAATCATTTTAATATTTATTAATAAATTATATTTGAGTTAAGTGGTGAATTTTCTTGATTTCCTATTCTTTAAGGATTTTATTATGTTTATTTATTTCACCATCACGTGATTCACCTATGACTTATGTTGGTACAATTTTATATTATGTTTTGTGTTTATACACATATAAATGTGTATTTATATAAATAAATTCATGTACAAATATTCACATGAGAATATATGGATATATGTATTGTTAAATGTTTATAAATATATATTCCATAGCATATGTTTATAATGTTTGAAAAGGTAAGTTGTGGAATTTAAACTAGATGTTCGATTTGGGTTTTAAAATTATTATAAAACTATATTTTTAAAAGAGTGGGTCTTTTTATAAATCATAAAACATTAAAAAAATTTAAAGAGTAGTATATGAAACGAAATAAGAAATAGTAATGTTCCCTTTATTCAGGTTCGCTTTAAAGAAAAGATTATGAAGGGAACTTGAAATATATATATAAATATCACCAATAAGGAAGGGAGAGATAAATTAGATATATATAAGGAATATATATATATAATATATAATTAAATATGAATAATATTGAGATAAATATAGGTAAATAGATAGAAAGTATAAATCAAAATAAAAGCGGGTGGTTTGGAAGTTCCCTTACCTCAAGTCCTGACTCGCTTGGTATGTATATCTAACCCCCTGAATAATGCAATAAAGTTACTTAAATAATTTTTTCAGAACATTTTTCATGTATTTTTTATATATTATTATTATTATTTGTTCATTTATAATAATTTTATTAGGAAATTATGTTCACGTTCATCATCCTGAGGATGTTTGTTTCATGGTTCCAAGATTGCATCAGTTTATTAATAATGATTTATATTCTTACAAAACAAGTCCACAACTCTATAAGTGTAATGATATACTCTTTATTAAATTCCATAAGTTTATATAATTATAAATATATTTATGTTTTTCAACATTGGAATGGTTTATTGAGTATAAATGTTATCGCTTAATGGTTTGTTAATTTAGCCAGTTTTACCTACCATTATGAACACAATTTTTTTATTTAATTTTATGGATATTTACCCATTACAGAATATGAATCATATTATTATATAATTATTAAGTTCCTATTGGAACAAATTTTTTATTATTATTACCATCCATAAATTTTATAATATTTGTTTTATAGCATCATCTATATATGAGATTAAAACAAACCATGATGTGGTGAGTGTTACAAACAACTATAAAAAATAGATTGTATGAATTATATAATGATATAATTAATATTAAAGTAGTATTATATTCTTATTTATATGATTAAATTCATGTTTATGATAATTATAAATAGGATATATATGGAATAATAAAATGAAATTAAATGGTGTAAGAAATTGAAAAGTCAGTTTATCACTGTAACACCCGAGACTTTTATGTTATATAAATCATCAAAGGAATATTTTTCTACACAACACTTGCTTGGCTTGCTTTACACGCAATCACGACCTTCCTCGATAGCTTGCATCGTACGCAATACCGAGTTTCACTAAACAACAATATGCTATTAAAACTAGCCGTTATGAATAGTAATAACAACTTTTTGAAATTTTATAAATTTTATTTTTCAAAATGGACTTCATTTTTGGACTCAGAATATCGAAATTAGCCTAGGGTGAAATTTTGGTATTTTTCTGAAAACTTTCAATTTTTGATGAATAGTGAAACCACTAAGTGGTAGGTTAAAAACTGAATTTTGCATAAAACTTAATTTTACCACTTCTGTGAATGGAATTTCGAAAATCATAGAGACACGGTTAATATCAAGGACTAAAATTTGGTTCAATGAGATGAAAATAATTTTTTGGTGAATAGTAACTTTTTACTTTTTTTACCGCGGTTAATAGTAAATAGGGTAACTAAGGGTAAATATGATATTACTATTACCCTAACACATGTCCTAATTCTATTGGACAAGTGAAAATCGACCAAAAACAAACTTAGGAATAAAATATGACCATTTAGGCCCACTTGGATTAGATTAGGACATTTATTATTAATTTATTTAAAGAAGGGTTAAAATAGTTAAAATAAAAGTTTAATAAGTAAATCATTTTTAATATGGGGTTATACATAATATAAATTAGACTATAAATATTCATTAGAAATCTAAAAATATTTCCTACATAATGGTATTTTATTTTTAATTTTTAGACATTAAATAATTTAATTTATTTATGACACAATGATGATGCAGTAATTATCTTATTAATGAAATATTGACATAATTGATGTTATAAACACCAAAATAAATTTAATTTGAGACTTTTTATGAATTACACAAATTTTCTAGGTTACTATGATATATTAGTGTTGATTTAATCAACTTGGTTCGAACATATAATTCTGTTATGACTTTCAAAAAATCATATATCAAATAGTGTCAAAATTGACACAAAATAGTTTTTAAATCAAATATTATATTATTAATTGTTATTTTATTCCTAAAAATCTAAGGTTCGGCCAAATGACTTAGATAAGGATATATATATTAATAATAAACAATTTGGGGTTCGTTTGGCATGTTATAGTAAGTGTATTAACCATATAGTGAAAGAAAACAAAAATACACGGTAAAAGTTAAATTATTTAACTTAGAGTTAAATCTAATTGATAAGGTTAAAATAATACCCTAAACTTGTCTAAATCCTATTGGTTGATAGTATTTCGACCCATAACCACTTTATCTTCGAAATAAGACCCTTTGGAACCATTATAAACCGATTTTGACTTTAATATAAAATAATATTTTGAGATATTCCTAAGGTGCCCCTCTCCTCCCTTATAAAAGAGCACCTCCTCCCCCTCCTCCTCACACCAAATTGAGCACTCAAGCTCGGACAACCCCTGACATTTTCTCCTCTCCACTTCACTAGAATAATCCTAGAGTTCCTGGTCTTCTTCAAAGACCAATATTAGTTCCCTAAGTGAAGGATTCAAAGAAGCGTTCCAAAGAAGAGGTAATATCCATTACCGATCTTTTCAATTTCTTTCTTCTTCAACTTCTTCTTCTTTAGTTGTTTCATGATAAAGTAATAACATCAGTATTACTTACATACTGATATGTTATTATAATTATGAAACAACCCTAATTACCTTCTATCCATCCTACGGAAAAATGAAATCACCGCGCGTGCGTACGTAAGTACGGAATACCGTCTCCACGCCGTGGTGTAATCTATTTTCCACCATCACTTTACAAGGATGGGTATAATGGTGTAATGAGTAACTATTTATGATTATTATAAAGTAATATTGATACTTAAATAATATATATATATACTCCAATACAATTCCACGATCATAGGAACGATATCATCACTCGTGTGTACGTACGGAATATCGTCTCCACGATGTGAAGCGACTCGTTCTACATGATCATCATTAAATAATAATTATATAAATGAATTGAATGAATAAATATGATATATGTTACACTAATACCATTCTGGATATAAGGTATCTATAACCTTAAAAGAATAATAAGAATTTATTCGGCAAAACACGCATAAGAGCAAAAGGCAATAAAGACCCGAGTAACAAGTAACAATGAAATATTACTAACAAGAAGCTAAGAATATTACCATATATGATATCATATCAATATTTATGATTCTGGAATAAGTCAATAACATTATTTAAACCATTATACAGGAGCTTCGGACACGTACAACGCAAATCGGACCTAAGGTAAGGAAAATATCACAATCTCACTTTTATCCGAGATTGTTTTTACTTTGGTAATTACTGGGGTGTATTTTATCATCCACATCCATGTTCCCTCAATATGTAATATTATTTCCATCCTTCTACAATAGTTTATATCCAATTTTACCCTTCGGTGAGTTTTTAGTAAAGGATATGAAAGGAATCTTTTGTCATTTTTCGTACGAGGTACTTTTTAACTTTTCCGAAAAAAGTACGAGAAGAATGTTTTTTTTAACTTATACGGCATGAATGGATTTTTAAACATTATTTCCAAGAAGCTTCCTTTACAAGTTTTCAAGTTTATTTTTAATCAACTTCTTTTATTTTAAAGTTTTATGACATGTTATGAAAGGAAAAATGTTTTTGAAGAAGAAAGGATATTTTCCTCAAGAATGGAGTTCAAGTGTTTTATCAAAATTATTTTCCATCTAAGATAATAAAGGGTTCTGTTTTTATCCCTATTATTACATTGATTTGATCATGTTGTGATGGAATTATTTTTATGAATTCCTTTATCTTATATGAATTGATTTATGATGTCATGATGTTTCAAGAATCCCATTTTTGTTACATGTGTTATGCGATGATGTATGTTTTATGATTATGTGGCACACATAATAAATGATTCATTATAAGATGGGTGGGACCTATATCTCCCTCCAATGCATTGGGTAAAGATTTTATATCTCATGATATAGACATGGCTGGAACGGAAGGTTATTTCGGTTCAGTGATACAGGACTGAAACGAAGAGTGAACTCGGTTCAGAAAGGGACTTTGTCCACTAAGATAGTCTTGGAAATGAGTCATGACTAACAAGAAATGATTTTCCATGATTATGTGTGCATGCCACAAAGTTTCAAGTTTTATGTTATGATTATGGGGATCTCATTTTCACTTCTATGATTTATTCCATGATAAGATATTATGATCTCTTTTGCAGGTTTTGATTTTCAAGAAGATATGATATGATTTTTATTTCCTTTATTTTCCCTTGTTGAGCATTTGAGCTCACCCTTTTATGTTTTCTTTTCCCCAGGTCAGGAAGATGGATATTAAGTAGAATATGCTAAAAGGGACCCTAGATATGATGAAATAAATGGGAGACACTGTAGAAGATTTATGAACCAGTTGTTTATGTTTCCCAGTTTCTAAAGACACTATACCTATACAGTCCTTTGTGGTTTTGTCATATGTTGTAATAAGTGTGCTTCAATTTTGAAGTATTAACAATGTATGTAAAGTATGGGTCGTTATAGTTGGTATCAGAGGAAAGGTATAGTCAACCTTTGGAAACTAGGATGTGAAAGCCTTAGTAAGAACCCTAAGGATAAGTCTAAGCATAGAACACAATCTTAGTGTTTTAGAAATGGCCTTGAATAACCTAGGATAAGACCTTAAGCATGAAAATTTTATTCTTGAATTATGTGGTTTTCCTATTATAATTAGTGTTGATCACACTATTCTTCTTGGTTTTAGTCAATGGCTGGAACCTGAAGGAACCGTGTTAATGCGGAATGCGATGGGCAATGCAATGATTGTCCCCCTGAGCAACCAAACGATATGGGAGCTGGAATGCAAAATCTTGTAGCCATGCTCACACAACTTTCTCAAGCTATGAATCATGCAGGACTTCCAAACGAGCAAAGGAAGGAGCAACATTCTGTTGAATCCTTCATGAGGCAGCGTCCACCTTCTTTCAGTGGGTCTACTGATCAATTAGTTGCTGAACAATGGATTAGTACTACTGAAAAGATATTTTCAGTTCTTCAATGTTCTGAACATGATAAAGTCATCCTAGCAGTGTATCGTTTGGAAGGATATGCTGATCAATGGTGGAATCTTATTAAGAATACGAGGCAAAGGGATGAAATTGAGTCTATGGAATGGGACAAGTTCAAGAACTTATTTTTCAATAAGTACTTCCCTCGTATTCTCCGAACAAATATGGAGAAAGAGTTTCTTGAACTGAAGCAAAGGGATGATGAATCTGTTGGTACCTATGAAGCAAATTTTACAAGACTTGCAAGGTACGCTTCTGTTATTATTATCCAACCTGAGAGTAAGATCGATCGATTCTTTAGTGGCTTAAAACCAAGTCTTCAAAGGGCTTTAGCCATAAGGGACTTCAATAGCTACGAGGAAATCGTTCGATGTGCTCTCAAAGTCGAGATGGAGATTGGAATAACCCATCAGTCACATGGGTTTGATAAGAAGAGGAAGATGGAATTCAAAGAAAAATATAAAGAGCACACAGAAAAGAAGATGAGGTTTTCCTTATGCTCAAAGTGTGGAAAGAAACATGGAGGGAGTTGTCTTAAAGGGACAAGTAAATGTTTTAAATGTGGAAAGGAAGGTCATCGGGCATTTGAATGCCGTGATAATGGGAAGAAGATGTCTAATGACGCAAAAAAAGGAAGGGATACACAGAATGAACCTACTACACTTCAATGTTTCAAGTGCAAGGAGATGGGGCATTATGCCAATCAATGCCCAAATCCAAGGGTTCATGATGATGGTCGACGTCAACAAAATCTTAAGGCTAAAGACAAAGGAAAGTCACATGCAATTTCTATCAGCGATGTGGAGTACGATAACGAAGTGGTGAAAGGTACACTTACCATCCACTCTAAAGTAGAAAATGTTTTATTTGAATCTAGATCCACCCACTCTTTTATTTCTAAAGAATTTTCTAAGGGTATCACCGTATTACCTCAACAATTAGATGTTGAGTTAGCTGTGACAACACCTAATGGCACAACAGTCGCATCAAAAGTTTATAATTCTTCTCCGATCGAAGTTTGTGGGAAAGTGCTTCCTACAAATCTTGTGATCCTTCCTTTAGTGGAATTTGATGTGATTCTTGGCATGGATTGGCTTTCTCTACATGGAGCTCATATCAATTGCCAAAGAAGGGAAGTCACATTTCATATTCCAGATCAATCTACGATCGTATACCAATGCAAGGATGAACATAACCTTCCAGTGGAAATTTCTTCCATCTTATGGGTATTGATTCAACTAAATGAAGGTTATTTATCTCAAATGGTTGGTGAGAAACTCACGATTAAGAATATTCCCATTGTACGGGAGTTTGATGATGTCTTTCCGGAGGAATTACCGGGTCTTCCACCAAATCGTGAAGTTGAGTTTTCAATAGAACTCGTACCGGGTGCTTTGCCTATTTCAAAGACACCTTATAGAATGGCCCCAATTGAGTTGCAGGAATTGAAGAAGCAACTCCAAGAGAATCTTGATAAGGGATTCATACGCCCTAGTGCGTTACCTTGGGGAGCACCTATTCTATTTGTTAAGAAGAAAGATGGATCAATGAGACTCTGCATTGATTATCGAGAACATAACAAGATCACTATCAAGAACAAATATCCTCTCCCACGCATTGATGAATTATTTGACCAACTACGCGGAGCTCAATACTTTTCCAAGATTGATCTTCGTTCAGGGTATCATCAATTAAGGGTCAAAAGGGAGGATATACCAAAGACGGCTTTCCGTACAAGGTATGGACACTACGAATTTATAGTGATGCCATTTGGTCTTACTAATTCCCCTGCTATCTTCATGGATCTAATGAATAGAGTCTTTAGAGACTATCTTGATCAATTTGTGGTAGTCATTATAGACGATATTCTTGTCTATTCAAAGAGCAAGGAAGAGCATTAAGATCACTTGAGAATTATATTGAAGACCCTGAGAAAGGAGAAGCTTTATGCCAAATTTACCAAGTGTGAATTTTGGCTTCAAAAAGTTGCATTTTTGGGTCACATAATCTCAAAAGAGGGGATATCTGTGGATCCAGCAAAAACAGAGGTTATCGAAAGATGGTCAATACCAACAACAGTAACTGAGATCCGAAGTTTTCTTGGTTTGGCTGGATATTATCGACGTTTTCTAAAAGATTTTTCACGATTATCTAATCCACTCACCAAGTTGACTCGGAAAGGAGTTAAGTTTGTCTGGACAGAGGAATGTGAAGAGAATTTCAAGGAGTTGAAAAGAAGGTTATCCAGTGCACCTGTGCTCACACTGCCTTGTAGTGGAGAAACGTTTGTGATCTACAGTGATGCATCCAAGAAGGGATTGGGGTGTGTTCTTATGCAAAATGATATGGTGATAGCTTATGCCTCACGACAGTTGAAAATCCATGAGCAAAATTACCCAACACATGATTTGGAGTTGGCTGCGGTAATCTTTGCATTAAATATTTGGAGGCATTACCTTTATGGTGAAAGGTGTGATATTTATACTGATCATAAAAGTTTAAAGTATATTTTCACACAAAAGGAGTTGAATATGCGTCAAAGAAGATGGTTGGAGCTGATTAAGGATTATGACTGCTCAATCCATTACCACCCTGGGAAAGCAAACAAGGTGGCAGATGCATTAAGTCGACAAGACCATTCTAGTTTATCCATGATGAGGATCACAAAAGATCCAATATTTATGGATTTACAAAGGATGGATCTTGGAATTATAATGGAAGTGGAAAAATATTATCTTTCTCAAATGAATGTTCAACCATCTATACATGTGAAGATTAAAGAGGCACAGAAAGAAGATGTCGAGTTACAAAAGAAGGTGAGAAATGTTCCTGAATTCAACCTTGATTGTGATGGGATAATAAAGTTCAAGAATCGGGTTTGTGTTCCTTCCATCCCCGAATTAAAGAAGGATCTGCTGGATGAGGCTCATAGTTCTTCATTATCTATTCATCCTGGAAGCACGAAGATGTATAGGGACCTGAAAGAGTACTTCTGGTGGGATGGCATGAAAAGATATGTTGCTGAATATGTCTCTCGATGCTTGGTTTGTCAACAAGTTAAAGCTGAGAGACAGAAGTCTAAGGGGATGTTACAACCATTACCCATACCCGAATGGAAATGGGAAAACATCACTATGGACTTTGTCATAGGACTTCCTAAAACATCCAAAGGCAATAATGCTATCTGGGTCATAGTTGATCGTCTTACAAAGTCTGCACACTTCATTCCTATTAGAGAGGATTTCTCTCTAGATCAGCTTGCCAGGATATATGTAAAGGAAGTGGTAAGATTGCATGGAGTACCACTTAATATTATATCTGATCGGGATCTGAGATTTACCTCGAAGTTCTGGCAAAGTCTTCAGCATACTCTGGATACAGAGTTGAGTTTCAGCACTGCTTATCATCCCCAGACAGACGGTCAGTCTGAGAGAACAATTCAAACCCTAGAAGATATATTGAGAGCTTGCTCTATGGATTTCAAAGGAGGTTGGGATCAACACCTACCTTTGGTGGAATTTTCTTATAATAATAGCTTTCACTCTAGTATTCAGATGGATCCTTATGAAGCTCTCTATGGAAAGAAATGCAGGACTCCAACTTACTGGGATGAAGTTGGGGAAAGAAATCTATTAGGACCTGATCTCGTTGATGAAATGGCATAAAAGGTCAGATCTATTCAATAACACATAAGAGCAACTCAGAGTCGACAGAAAAGTTATGCCGACAACCGAAGAAAAGACCTAGAGTTTGAAGTGGGTGATAAAGTGTTCTTACGAATATCTCCCTGGAAGAGGGTTATGAGATTTGGAAAGAAGGGGAAGTTGATCCCTAGATATATCGGTCCTTTCGAAATACTGGATCGTGTTTGGAAGGTAGCTTACCGATTAGTGCTTCCACCGAATCTCTCTCAAGTTCACGATGTGTTCCATGTATCTCTCCTGAGAAAGTACATACCTGATTCTTCACATGTACTCAGCTCAGAAGTTGTACCGCTGGAGCAAGATCTTTCTTATGAAGAACAGCCGATAGAGATTCTGTATCGTAGCTAAAAAGTCCTACAAAACAAGACCACTCGATTGGTGAAAGTTTTATGGAGGAACCACCAACTTGAAGAAGCTACATGGGAGCTTGAGGATATGATGAGGGAGAAGTATCCTCATCTGTTTTTACAAAGTGACGAATTTCGAGGGAGAAATTCTTTTTAAGGGGGGTAGAATGTAACACATGAGACTTTTATGTTATATAAATCATCAAAGGAATATTTTTCTACACAACACTTTCTTGGCTTGCTTTACACGCAATCGCGACCTTCCTCGATAGCTTGCATCGTACGCAATACCGAGTTTCACTAAACAACAATATGCTATTAAAACTAGCCGTTATGAATAGTAATAACCACTTTTTGAAATTTTATAAATTTTATTTTTCAAAATGGACTTCATTTTTGGACTCATACTATCGAAATTAGCCTAGGGTGAAATTTTGGTATTTTTCTGAAAACTTTCAATTTTTGATGAATAGTGAAACCACTAAGTGGTAGGTTAAAAACTGAATTTTGCATAAAAATTAATTTTACCACTTCTGTGAATGGAATTTCGAAAATCCGAGAGACACGGTTAATATCAAGGACTAAAATTTGGTTCAATGAGATGAAAATAATTTTTTGGTGAATAATAACTTTTTACTTTTTTTACCGCGGTTAATAGTAAATAGGGTAACTAAGGGTAAATATGATATTACTATTACCCTAACACATGTAATAATTCTATTGGACAGGTTTAATTCGACCAAAAACAAACTTATGAATAAAATATGACCATTTAGGCCCACTTGGATTAGATTAGGACATTTATTGTTAATTTATTTAAAGAAGGGTTAAAATAGTTAAAATCAAAGTTTAATAAGTAAATCATTTTTAATATGGGGTTATAAATAAGATAAACTCGACTATAAATATTCATTAGAAAGATAAAAAGATTTCATACATAATGGTATTTTATTTGTAATTTTTAGACATTAAATAATTTAATTTATTTATGACACAATGATGATGCAGTAATTATCTTATTAATGAAATATTGACATAATTGATGTTATAAACACAAAAATAAATGTAATTTGAGACTTTTTATGAATTACACAAATTTTCTAGGTTACTATGATATATTAGGGTTGATTTAATCAACTTGGTTCGAACATATAATTCTGTTATGACTTTCAAAAAATCATATATCAAATAGTGTCAAAATTGACACAAAATAGTTTTTAAATCAAATATTATATTATTAATTGTTATTTTATTCCTAAAAATCTAAGGTTCGTCCAAATGACTTAGATAAGGATATATATATTAATAATAAACAATTTGGGGTTCTTTTGGCATGTTATAGTAAGTGTATTAACCATATAGTGAAAGAAAACAAAAAGACACGGTAAAAGTTAAATTATTTAACTTAGAGTTAAATCTAATTGATAAGGTTAAAATAATACCCTAAACTTGTCTAAATCCTATTGGTTGATAGTATTTCGACCCATCCCCACTTTATCTTCGAAATAAGACCCTTTGGAACCATTATAAACCGATTTTGACTTTAATATAAAATAATATTTTCAGATATTCCTAAGGTGCCCCTCTCCTTCCTTATAAAAGGGCACCTCCTCCCCCTCCTCCTCACACCAAATTGAGCACTCAAGCTCGGCCAAACCCTGAAATTTTCTCCTCTCCACTTCCCTAGAATAATCCTAGAGGTCCTGGTCTTCTTCAAAGACCAATATTAGTTCCCTAAGTGAAGGATTCAAAGAAGCGTTCCAAAGAAGAGGTAATATCCATTACCGATCTTTTCAATTTCTTTCTTCTTCAACTTCTTCTTCTTTAGTTGTTTCATGATAAAGTAATAACATCAGTATTACTTACATAATTATATGTTATTATAATTATGAAACAACCCTAATTCACCTTCTATCCATCCTACAGAAAAATGAAATCACCGCGCGTGCGTACGTACAGAATACCGTCTCCACGCCGTGGTGTAATCTATTTTCCACCATCACTTTACAAGGATGGGTATAATGGTGTAATGAGTAACTATTTATGATTATTATAAAGTAATATTGATACTGAAATAATATATATATATACTCCAATACAATTCCACGATCATAGGAATGATATCATCACTCGTGCGTACGTACGGAATACCGTCTCCACGATGTGAAGCGACTCGTTCTACATGATCATCATTACATAATAATTATATAAATGAATTGAATGAATAAATATGATATATGTTACACTAATACCATTCTGGATATAAGGTATCTATAACCTTAAAAGAATAATAAGAATTTATTCGGCAAAACACGCATAAGAGAAAAAGGCAATAAAGACCCGAGTAACAAGTAACAATGAAATATTACTAACAAGAAGCTAAGAATATGACCATATATGATATCATATCAATATTTATGATTCTGGAATAAGTCAATAACATTATTTAAACCATTATACAGGAGCTTCGGACATGTACAACGCAAATCGGACCTAAGGTAAGGGAAATATCACAATCTCACTTTTATCCGAGATTGTTTTTACTTTGGTAATTACTGGGGTGTATTTTATCATCCACATCCATGTTCCCTCAATATGTAATATTATTTCCATACTTCTAAAATAGTTTATATCCAATTTTACCCTTCTGTGAGTTTTTAGTAAAGGATATGAAAGGAATCTTTTGTCATTTTTCGTACGAGGTACTTTTTAACTTTTCCGAAAAAAGTACGAGAAGAATGTTTTTTTTAACTTATACGGCATGAATGGATTTTTAAACATTATTTCCAAGAAGCTTCCTTTACAATTTTTCAAGTTTATTTTTAATCAACTTCTTTTATTTTAAAGTTTTATGACATGTTATGAAAGGAAAAATGTTTTTGAAGAAGAAAGGATATTTTCCTCAAGAATGGAGTTCAAGTGTTTTATAAAAATTATTTTCCATCTAAGATAATATAGGGTTATGTTTTTATCCATATTATTACATTGATTTGATCATGTTGTGATGGAATTATTTTTATGAATTCCTTTATCTTATATGAATTGATTTATGATGTCATGATGTTTCAAGAATCCCATTTTTGTTACATGTGTTATGCGATGATGTATGTTTTATGATTATGTGGCACACATAAGAAAGGATTCATTATAAGATGGGTGGGACCTATATCTCCCTCCAATGCATTGGGTAAAGATTTTATATCTCATGAGATAGACATGGCTGGAACAAAAGGTTATTTCGGTTCAGTGATACAGGACTGAAACAAGGAGTGAACTCGGTTCAGAAAGGGACTTTGTCCACTAGGATAGTCTTGGAAATGAGTCATGACTAACAAGAAATGATTTTACATGATTATGTGTGCATGCCACAAAGTTTCAAGTTTTATTTTATGATTATGGGGATCTCATTTTCACTTCTATGATTTATTCCATGATAAGATATTATGATCTCTTTTGCAGGTTTTGATTTTCAAAAAGATATGATATGATTTTTATTTCCTTTATTTTCCCTTTCTGAGCATTTGAGCTCACCCTTTTATGTTTTCTTTTCCCCAGGTCAGGAAGATGGATATTAAGTATAATATGCTAAAAGGGACCCTAGATATGATGAAATAAATGGGAGACACTGTAGAAGATTTATGAACCAGTTGTTTATGTTTCCCAGTTTCTAAAGACACTATACCTATACGGTCCTTTGTGGTTTTTTCATATGTTGTAATAAGTGTGCTTCAATTTTGAAGTATTAACAATGTATGTAAAGTATGGGTCGTTATAATCACTTTGAGGTGGCTCCTTTACACTACATTTAAGCCTTCTTATACTCTTATTTTGTGTTGTAAAATTGCATTCATATACCCAAATTTAGAAGTAAATTTTTATTAACATATCATGTATGTAGATATTTATACATGATGTTATCTTACCATAATAGTGATGTTACTTCTACGTACATTATGTAATGCCCCACATTAGAAGTTATCGAACTGGTTCCCCAGGTTGGCATGCCATAAGGCCTCAAGAATGCATCCCTATACACTAGAGGTTGATTAATAGTGAATAGAGAATTTGAGGTTACTTTGGAGATACTATTCCCATGGGTCATAGTAGCTATAGAAACGTAATCAGTGAAAAAAATATATAAATCAAACTAGATAAACATTGTAGATAAAGTGGGCCAAGTGAAAAAAATAACCATAGTATAAAAAATTCCATAATAATGGGTATGAAATGAATTTCAAAGATACTCCTAGGATGGATCATATGTAGGAAAATAAATACCATAATAAAAATTAAACAATAACTCCTCTTACACTCGTCTTGAGTCCTACCTGGTTTGATCATCCATACCCACATGGGCATATCAATACAACTTTCATCAATATATGGCCTTAGCCTATACCTATAACCTATGAAAAAATAGTGATATCTACCTAAGTGACATGGTGTCCTGAGAAGGGTGTGAGTAAAACTCAGTTATAAACTACCAATAATCTCCCTAAAAAAACCACCATAAAATAAAAGTTTATACCGAATTTTTCAATGTAAACAATTTAAAAATTATGAAACAATTTATATATCAAATCAATAAATATCCACCAATGCCTCGAGTTCATAATGACACCTATGGATGGTGGTGAAATTGTAGTTATTTAGTCCAATGACCTTGATTGACCCTACCTTCTTCGAATTGTGGTGAGGAATCTCTGAGTATGTCTCATGGACTGTCCTAACCATAAATAACCACATGGAATCTTAGTTTTATTGTAAAATTCATGGTATCCAAAGTATCACATTGAATATGAGTGCTCTTCCTTGAATTCTCATGGAATCTGATCACTCAGCCCAACATTGACCAATCATAATTCATCACATGAAATTTGTATTCTCATCCTAGTATTTCAGTGGAATCCAAGCACTCATCTTGGAATTCCCAATCACATAGTATCATACCGGTTTAGACACTCCAGCTGGATTTATCAAGTCATCATCAATCACATAGAATCTGAATACTCAAACTAGAATTACAAATCATCAAGTATCACACAAAATCAAATATATCATCTCAACATTACCAACTAGAATATTTTATATTGAATCAAAGGAGCTCATTCTGACATTTTGATCATTACGTATCACAATCCCATATTATCATTTTAATTATACCATTTGAAAAATCGATTCACTTTACAAGGAATGGATTTAAATCATGTATTAAAATTTATCAATCTAGATCAGCCCAATCCATCACATCCATAACCACCATCTCACATCCTAAAACCCATTTCAATTTCAGAACATTGTTCACCATTTTTTAAAATAATCCATTTCATAAAACATAGATCACATTATAAATTCCTTAGGATCTAAAAGTCATAATTTTCAAATTACCATTAACCAAATGAATTACCAAATTCACATCCCAATCCATAATTATGTAATTTAATTTACCAATAAAATAACGAATATCAAAACATAAAACCATCCCATTTTATAAGAAACTAAAACAGGCTTTGAATTTCCATTTGATTATCATCAATGATTGTGAAATTCCATTTCACAATCATTGATTTAAAACTTAGTTACTCACTTGAGGTTTATAGAATCAGACATTACACTCACCCCACCATTTAATATTAGTAATCAATAACATTTTAATCCAAATATGGGTAAAATTACCATCCAATACATTCCACTTCGAGTCACCTTTCTCTTAGGTAACATTTACTTAAGCTAGGGCATGCATTTCTAAGACAAGGCACAACTTAAGATTAAATTTTAAATTTTTAATGTATGGAAAGGAAAAGAAGACCACTTGATGAAAAAATTGGATAAATAATTAAGAATATGGGTTTAGTTTTTATATTTAACGCCGAAATATTTTAAAAGAACACTATGTTAAATAGTGTATTCAATAAGCAAAACAAAGTTTAAATAAACCACGATATAATATTAAAATATTATTATATAAACATGGGAGATTTAACCTCGATGTTAAATTGATAGGTATAAATATTATTATCTTCTTTATGAAATAGACCTAAAGTTACTATATAAATTTATTAATAAATTCTTAATAATAACTCAACTTATAATAAATATATTTTATTCTACAAAAAGTATATTTCCTTCAAAAATGATTTTTATTGCTTTTTATGAGAAAATATTATAATTAATTTATTGAAATTTTAGAAATGTTATTTTATAAAATTAAACTAATTTTTTAAATCAGAATATCAAAATTTACTTTGGGGTAATTTTTTGTATTTTTTGGGAAATGTTGATTTTTATGTGAATAGTTAATAATACTGTTTTTTTATAAAATCATCATTATTTTTAATAAATTAAGAAATTTAAATATAATATTATTATTTTAATTTTATTATAAGGTAAAATAATAATAATTTATTTATATTTAATAAAAATATTACATTTAATCACCTTTATATTGGATTTTAGTTTAAGTTTATTTTTAGGTTTTAAAATACATTTTTCTAAAAATTATTTTAAAGTGTATAATGTTTCTCCATTTTAAATAAATAAAATAACCCCTTATTAAGAATTATTTATATTATATATATATTATATATATATATATAAATATTAATTTAAATTCATTTAATTATTATTACTTGTCATATAGCTATTATAAGATCATCTTATTCTTGAAAAACGCATTTCTTGAAAACCTATTTTTTCAACTGGTTTGCAGGTTTAATTTTATATTAAATTCTGATAATTCTATAAATTTAATTTTATAACATGGATTAAATATTTTTAAAAATATTATTTAATATTATATAATAATTTTAACTTAATATTTGTTCATAATGAATTGTAAAAATATTAAAAATATTTTACCACGATTAATGTTGAAACTGGTATAATAGGGTGTAAACTAAAGAGGTAAATGGAATAAATTATTTAAAAAATATTTATTTTAAATTTTAGTGGTTTTTATCATCATTATCTCACCGAAAATCCTTTATTTTTAAATTTTTGTGGCACTTGTTTTGATAGTGACTTCCTATTATTAAATAGTTTTGTGTATTTACATGAATTCCACTCCTCCTCCCTTATAGAAGGGGACCCACTCTCATCTCCATTCCACACTTCAGAAACCTATTTATTCAGCCAAACCATAACCTAATACCTTCCATAATTACCTCCCCACATCATAAAATAATTTATTTGATCATACATATATTCTAGGAGGGATTTAGGTATAATCCTAAAGAGGTGGTCCGAATAAGAGGTATTATTCCTAACTAAGCATCCTTGTTTTATTTATTATTACACCTCATTAAAATATTAATAAATCAAGATGATATAATTAAATAATTATATCCCATATAATAATATTTTATTATTCAAATTAAATAAAATAAATCCATCTTCACTTCTATCAAAGGAAAAATGAAACCATCGTTCACGTATACGGCTGACTACCGCCTCACAAGCTGATGTAATTTTTTTATCATAATCATCTCACAAAATTTTTTATGATGATGGATTTAATTTTTATATATTATATTAATGAAATATTTTTTTAAAAGTGATACATAATATTCTTTATTACCTTACCATAAAATGAAAATGATAATGTCATATGTGTGTACGATGGACTATTACATCATAAAGCGATGTGATTCATTTTTATTACCACATCACATGGATGGTATATTTAAGTGTATTTAAAGAAATAATATGATATTTATGATATAATTATAATTATAAAGATATAAAATAACACTTACCTTAATTCTATCATGACTGTTAGAAAATAGAAATTTTACTCATGCGTACGTACGACTTACCAGCTATATGCTTGTAATGTAGTTCATTTTTCTTACCCAAAACTCATGGTTTTTTAATGTATAATTTATGTATAAAAATGATAATTATTTCATTATTATTATTCTATAGATGATTAAATAACAATTATTTGAACTTAGTGAACTTTCCAAGGTGATTTTATACATATGAGCCGAACATCGTCAAAATGTAAGAATTTAACATAAATGACAAAGTAATTGAATATATAATTAAAATGAATAGAAAAAATGAATAATAAACTTTAAAAAGGTTATTAATAAATTAAATAATTAAAATAATTATATTATTCAGGAATATAAATAATTCACCCGAAAAATTTGGCTCAAGGTAATAGATCTCTATAAACCACCCTTTTCTTCAGGTTATGAACAATCTCTCTATAAATCAATTTTTATATATATCTAAAGTTATTAAATATTTATAAATTCTCTGTATATGTATCTAAAATATTTAAATAGCTTATTATCCCTTCGGTTTATGGGTTTATAAATTCTTTGTGTTCATTTCTCATATTCCTTCATTATGAAATTTCCTTTGATTATGATATGAGGAAATATTATGTAACCCATTTTATTTCCATGGGTAATTCCTATATTATTCCTTATGATTGAATTAATTAATATGGTACACATATATAATGAAAATTTTATTATGTGTATTCTTAGATAGCACTCTAATACATTTGGTAAGGTTTTAGTCTCTTGTGATGTCATGCAAGGGATTATGGAGTAAACCCAATCCATTATGGGACTTTTCCATACAATATTGTCTAGGAAGTTATCCTTGACTCATGTTTATATCATGTTTTGTTTTGTTTCCACATTTACTATATTACCATTATCTTATGATACTGGGTTATTTATTTTATGCTTCCATATTATTGCTCACAAACCCTCTCTTTTATGATATCATGTTTTACTTTTGACTCACAAGTGATTATTCTTTATCATGTTTATTCTATTATTGGGATTTTAGTTCTCCCCTTTATTTTATGTATGCCCTAAGAAATCCTATTTATTTTTAGGATATAAAATGGATTTATTATCTCATTTTGGAGAATAAAACTAGGATGTAATTTTTAGTTTCCTTTTATAGTATTATGAAACTGGTCTTCAAAATACACTAGGTCTCATGATATTTAGGATATTATTATTGGATAGTTATGTTTAAAAATCATGTAATAATATGTGAAAAAGTATTGGGTTGTTATAGTGGGTATATATAAGGGTATATTTATTTTTATGGATTAGTAATAGAATAAATTAGTGAGAACCCTATGAAAAAGTATAAGGATATGACTAAGTATAGGAAAAATATCTTGAAATTTTCGTGAAGTTTAGAGTGAGTTGTTTTCAAGTAATTACATCCCTATCTAGGTACTACAATTATACGTGGATATATAATAGTTATACCTAGGGGTAATAAATATGAAAAGAGTACATTGGAATTTGACTTGATCATAACCCGGTGCATGACAACAGGCTTTACTACACACATAGTTTGACACTCTTAGGGGATATGTTTTGGAAATTCACAGACTCTTTATGAACCATCATGAAAGACTTGAATATATGATAATTATGGATGATTTAGGATAAACATAAAATGTACTTGGTTTCTAATTCTAATTTTTATAATAAGTTTAAAGGCATATGTACCCCTCTTGAAGTTTTAAGTTATGGTAGTCTAAGATAATTAAGAATATTTTGGGAGACATTTATGATAATATAACCCTTTGGTCTAGTATAGGTTTTAGTAAAAAATGTCATTTGATGGAAAATTACATGATATTTTATGGTAATAGGTTTACTGGTATTGGTATACTTTAGGGATTATCCTATCTTTGATGTTATGATAATAATATTCGATTAAGATTATTTGATTTTTTGGGAAAGATAAGTTGTATAGAAAAAATTAGTGGTTACGAATAGATTTTATGATTTAAGTTATTTTGAGTATGTTAATTATATTTTTGGGAATGTTATAATAATTATATAAATATGGTTTTATAAAAATTACAACCTGTATATTGGGTGACAACCCATCACATCTGGTAAGGCTACATGGCTTGAATCCATAACCGAAGTCTGATAAGGGTGAAATTCTTAACACTGGCCTACGTGATGTACTAGTTAGCATGCCATTGTTTTTACCTAAATGATTTTTTGGATAAATAATAAGTTTATTTTGGTAAACATATTAGAGGATCAAATATTTTTTTAATTTTTAGTATTTTTAGGTGATTAATTATATTTTGTGAATTTTTTTATTGGGTTGAGATATATATAACATTTAGGTTTAATGTATAGAATTATTTGGGGATAATGATATTATTTTTTTGGATATGTAATTTTAAGGGTATGATATAGCATTTGAGATTAAAAGATTCATTCATGTTGATGTTATTGAGTTTATTTCGGTTATATGGTTATTTATACAAGGAATGATCTATGCTAAACCATTAGTTTTATTTTTGAATTTTGGATATTAATATACTAATATTAATTTTGGGAACTATCTTACTTTGTGATAACCATTTTGGTTTTAATAAAGATAGGAGTCACATTACGTTAATCTTTTATGGATATTAAAATCTATTAAAAGTTAATTTTAGTGCTTTAGGAATACAAAATTCATATTGAATATTCATTCCTTGGAGTAAGAGGTGAAGTGGGAAGTGATAGAAGCACAACCAAAGGATGAAATTGTGTTTATAAAATAAAAATATATCAAGTAAGTATATTTTATGGTGTTATCTATCTTAAAAATAAAATAATCCCTCAACTCTAAGAAAATGATCTTGAAACAAAAAATTTATCATATTACCTTCATATTAGATAAATCAATGATATTTTAACTCATCATATATTAATGGTTTTATTGTAATTGAATTTCTCTTGATCATTAATTTTCTTGTGATCAATGATCTATTTCACTCTCTATAATTATTTATGCTTTTATTCCTTTTTCACATTTTCACTTCCACTAATTTTCTCTTACTTGGAAACTTATTTATGTGTTATTCTTGATGAACTTCATATTTCTATTTCGCTCTTTTAAGAGGAAGTATTAAAAACACTTTTTATGATGTGGGTTTTGCCATAAAGTAATTTTCTAATGTCAACCCCTTGAAAAATAAGCACAATTTAAAATTTTTAGGACATAATTTAGTTAAGGGGTATAATTTAACACTGTAATATTATAAAAGGACACTATGTTTATTAGAGTATTCAACACACAACATTGAGTTTAAATGAACTATGATATAATATCAAAGTATTATTATTTAAACCTGACCAATTTAACCTAGACATTAAATTTAAAGGTATGAATAGAATTAAATTATTTATGAAGTATACATAAAATTTCTATATAAATTTGTTGATGAATTTTGAAAAAACAGTCAACTTTTAATAAATATATTTTATTCTACAAAAAATATGGTTCCTTCAAAAATGATTTTTATTGCTTGTTGTGAGAAAATATTATAATATATTTATAGAAATTTTAGAAATGTTTTTTTGTTAAATTATAATCATTTTTTAAATAAGTATATCAAAATTTACTTAGGGTGATTTTTTTTGATTTTTTGGAAAATGATGATTTTCAATGAATTGTGAAAAATACTGATTTTTGTAAAACTATCATTTAATTTTAATAAATCAAATAATTTAAAAATCAAATTATTTTTTTAATTTGATTTAAAATTAACATAATTATTTTCTTATTTATACCTAATCCAATTAATTACATTTAAATCATCTTTATACCTGATTTTAGTATAGTTTTATTTTTAGTCTTTCAAATGTGTGTTTTCTGAAAATTGTTTTAAAGTGCATAATGTTTACCCTTTTAACTAATTAAAATAACCCCTAATGGGGAATGATTTAAGAAAATTTTATATATTATATATCTATAAATAATAATTTAAATTCATTTTGTAACTTCCCCCAATCCAATACTCTCTCACGTGGACAAAAAATGGTTGATTACAAGACCTCAAGCGCACATCCCCGTACACTAGAGGCTGCCAACTTGCAGGAGGGGTGTGAAATGTATAATGGAGAGACTATAACCACTGGTATTAAGTTCCATATAAGAATAAATAAACCATATAAATGAAATAAATCAATGTATATACATAGCAGAATGCAACAATAAATGACAACCGAATAACCCAATAAATAATAAAGGAATAATTTAATGACATGTTGGAATGTAACTAAATTTCTTGCTAGAAACAATAAAAGTAAAATAATAGTATAAAAAAATGAGGACTCAAAGTCCATGGTCTTAAACCCCATATTGGTCTCATCACCAAAATCCATCCCATCCAGCAAACAAGCAATCAACTACAATGTTCGTTTCCCTTGTCCAAACCTACATCAATATAATATTCTTGGGTACCAAACGATGACCCAAATAGGGTGTGGGTATAACTTAGTATGTCGACACCACCATGTATAAACTAAACAATCTGATAATAAGTTTATGAAGTAAATTGATAAGCAAGTGTATTTATGAATTCAACAATTAATAAAATAATACAACAACTTGCTTCATCTCTATGTTGGAATATCTCTAAGAACGTCATACGACCGTGCCAACCATAATCAGATAACCAAGGTAAAGTAACTTACTTCAGAATCATGCCAAAATATCTCATATAATGTCTTACAAACAATCCAACCACCATCATATAACCATGGTATAGTCATAACAATCCAGGTCAAAATCACTATAGTAATTACAACATTAGGTTCAAAGCCCTATAATAATTACAATATGGGACTGGGCATAACCCACTCTATATAAGAATTATAACATGGGACTAGTCTGAACCCACTCAATATCAAAATTTAATCATATAAGTGTGCAAGTTCCAGGGATGATCCTGATATATAATAATTTCATCATGGAACACAAGTCATTTCATAGAGCATGGATATCACAATATCATATCATAAATCTCTATGGTCAATTATGAAAATTACCATTTATCTTTCAAATACCACATTCATTTATATGAAAAGTTATTAACAGTTATATCATTAATAAAATAAGCCACAATATAGAGATTCTATAAGAAGAAATTACCTAAGGTCACATGCCATGATAAACACACTTTAAGCTATTAGCCAATTCAGTTATTTTCATGGTTCACTCACCCCATGGGTGATCATAAGCTAGGTTAGAATTAATTTGAAATAAAAAGGACATAAAAAAATAATACCATTCATAATTCAATTTATTTTGGTGCATGCTACATTCGAGAAATCATAATATTGCATAAACTTAGAAATTATTGAACAATATAGTTATGATTTAGACTCCCTACCGTAACAGGTAAAGAACAAAATGATTCCAATAGAAAATTCCCATGATAAATAAGGTGAAGATGATTTTAAAGAGGTCCATAGATCAAAACTAGTCATGATAAAAACCAAAAATAGAAATGGTCTAAGGATTTCACTACAAGGGTTTTGAGAAGAAATGAGATAAGGGAAAAATGGATTAAAATCACCTATTAGAGATTGGTCACAAAAATGGGTTGTCTAAAAGGAGAGGATTCCCTAGGATTAAGAGGATATGATTTTCAGCATAATTAAATGAAAATTCAGTCACATGAAATGTTTAAAATAGAAGGTTGGGGAATTACATGGTGTGTAATTTACTTACATGTTGTGTAAATATTTTTAATCGAATGTGTTGAAAAAAACTGTTGCCTGAGATTTATTTTATTAAAAAAACCCAAGAATTACATAATATTTAATACCTTTACACAACATGTAAATGTTGTCAGGTGTTTTTCAACCTATTTCCCCTTTAAAAAAATTGAACCCCTTTAAATGTTCTCAATTTACCAAGAACCCATTTTAACACTCAACCATTTTATATCCAGACTCCATTAATTTAAACCAGAATACATCCCTAAATTTTAGGTCATTTTCTCCAAAAAAGGTTCTCTATGCGGATACTCTCTAGTTCCCTCAAGTTTCATTGCAGCCCAAGACTAGGTTTATTTAAACAATAGACATCCACGATGGAAAGAAAATTCGAAGAAAAGATTAATGAAAAACTCATAGAGATACATACCTAGAAAAGACGGGATCTTACAACCTCCCCACCTTATAACAGCTCATCCTCGAGATGATCCAAGTGTTACTATGAGGTATCAAGGAACAAGTATGGCCACTATATTTACATATTAAAATCCATCTCCCATGTATCCTCTTGAACTCTCCCAATCCACCACTACACTCAAACCAACAGAATAGTCCTTCCTTGAAAATATTTTTCACTACGATCCAAAACCCATATTGGATGCTCCTCAAAGGATGCATCTGCATAAAGCTCTATGACTGCTACGTCTATCACATGGGAAGGGTTTGGATAAAATTGTCATAGCTGCGACATGTGGAACACATCATGTATGACAACATAGTGATATAGAAGGGCTAAACGGTACAACACTGGACTAACCCTCACCAATATCTCAAATGACCTAAAAAACCTAGGCACAAGCTTTCCCTATTTCCTGATATGATGTTTCCCCAATCTAGGTGACAACTAAAGGAAAACATGATGACCAACCTAGAATTCCAAAGGCCATCTATGATGGTCATCATACAATTTTTATCTACTCTACATGGTCACCAACCACTTTCGTATCAACTAAACTTTCTTAGACATCTCTTATATGATACTAGGCCCAACAAGTGCTGACTCACCTTCCTCCATCCAACAAAGAAGTGAACAAAACCACATACCATAAAAATACTCAAATTATTCCATTTATATCGATTTCTAGAAGCTATTATTATATGAAAACTCCACGAGTTCCATATGTTTCTACCATAAACCAAAAAAATAAAAAACATAGGCTTGTAACATATCCTCTAGAACCTAAATAGTCCACTCATATTGACTATAATTCAATGAATGATAGGATCAGATCAAAAGAACATATGATCCCAGAGCCTTCGGAAGACCATTCTAGAATTGTGATGTAAAACAGGGACCTCTTTCAGAAATGATACTCCATAGAACATCATGCAATTGAACCACCTCATGCATGTAAATACTACCAAGATCATCAACTGTGAAGGTTTCCATGATAGGAAAAAAGTGGCCTACCTTAGTCATTTGATACAAAACAACCCATAAAATTTCATTTTTATGGTTCATCCTGGGTAACACTATCACAAAATCTAGTGTGACATCATCCCATTTCCACTCAAGAATGGTAATAGGATACAAAATCCAAGATGGCCTCTGATGATCAGATTTCACCAGATGACAAGTGAAACATCTAACCAAGAAGCTTTCCACCTCTTTCTTCATTCCTAAACACCAGTATGGTCTACAGAGATCAAAATAAATCTTTGTTAAAACATGATGCACTACCCATATATAATCATGAAATTCCATAATCAATTCATCACATAATCCCATAGGAACCCATACTCAACCATGGAAAAGAAGAAAATTTCCACTTCCAAGAGACATCCTGATGGTGTCTCCCCACTATATGTTTTTTCTCTCAAAACTGATCCCTCAATATTAGAAAAATGCTTAGTCTTAATACAGTCCTAAATAATGAATATAATAGATGTCGAAGTCTAATATACCCATCCATGAGACTATTGAACATCCAAATTAATGTCTATAAAAGGTACACTATCTTCCACTCATCTTAAGACTCCCATAATTCCTCTATATGTGTATTTTGACTCAATGCATCGACAAAGACATTGCCCATGCCTGATGTATAAGACAATTAAAAGTCTAAAGACTATAAATAATCAAACCACATCCTTTTTCAAAGGTTCATGTCTCTATGAGAAAATATGTACTTGAGGCTCTTGTGGTATGTGTATACCAAAAATATCTCATCCATGAGATAGTTTCTCCAAAATCTTAGGGAATGTACCACTATTGTCAACTCTAGATCATGAGTAGGGTAATTCTTCTCATTTGGTGTCATATTCCTAAAGCCATAAGAAACCACACAATCCTATTACATTATAAATTCTCTGATTCTAACTTTGAATGTATCAAAATACACAATATATTCTATAACCGGCATAGGCAGAGTGAGGATATGATCTAAGTTCATCATTCCTTTAAGCTCTTGAAAAACTCTTTTTCAACTATCAGACCAAAAAAACTTCCCCAATTTTTTAGTCACCCCAGACATTAGTGCTTCCAAATAGGTTAAATATTGGATAAAGTGTCGATAATAACTTGCTAAACCTATAAATATCTGAATTTCTAAGAATTTATTGGGCTATTCCCAAGATACAACAGTTACGAATTTTTCTGAGTTCAGTAAATTTATTGCCTTTGAGATGACATGGCCTAATAAGTGCAATTTATTAATCCAAAAACTACATTTGTTTAGCATGGCATAAAGCATATTCTCTCTCATTTCATCCGGGATGATGTCAAGATGTTTGGAATGATCATCTACTAATTGGGATTACACTAAGATATCATCAACCCAAACCACCAAAAACCGGTCCAAGAATGGAGGAAAGATCTTATTTATTGAGGCCATGAATACCTCTAGTGTGTTATCCAATCCAAATGGCATCACTATAATCTAATACAAGCCATACCTGCTCCTAAAAGTAGTTTGAGGTATGTATGATGGTCTCACCCTTAACTAGTGGTAACTTGATCTCAAATAAACCTTCGATAATATCTTTTCACCACTCAAATGATCAAAAATATCATCAATGCATGAAAGAGGATATCAATTCTTGACCATCATTTGGTTCAACCTCTAATAATTCACACATTAGTGTAAAGACCCATCAACCTTCTTGGCGAAGAGAGCTGGGGAACCCCAAGGAGATGTACTAGGCCGTATAAAGCCTTTAGATTCAAGATCTTCCAACAAAACTTCCAACTCCCTAATATCTTCTGGTGCTATTATGTAAGGCGGGATAGAAATTGACTTTGCTCCTAACAGCACCTCAGTAATGAAATCAATCTATCAATTGGGTGTTAACCCATAGAACTCATTATGAAAGGCGTCCTGAAAATGTTCTACCATTGGAGAAAAATAATCCTAATGAATTTCACCATTATCTAGAGAAATAATGACTATCTGAGCTGTGAGACAATACAATATGCATAGAATCGGTCCTGCATGAATAGCCTAAAGATCCCACTCATCTTGGTGAAAAAACTACCTCCTTTTGTTGATATAAATGTAACTCTCCTCCTGTAACAAGCAATATGATCTTGGTGAAGAACTAACCAATCCATACCAAGAATCAAATGGAAGACTATAATTTACAACATGAAAGGTTACCAAAATAAATGGTAACCACCAATCTATATATAATAAACCTTAAAATATTTGATATTCTCTGACCACACTCCCAAATGTGTGTTGATGGTTGATCAAATCACAATTCACTACTTTATTTCACCCTTACATCACTATTTTAAACTAGTTTTTTATTTAAAATTATGAATATTATATCAAATTGAACATCCCATTTGATTAAATTATTAAAATTTTATCACTGTTAAAAAGGTAAATTATTATTTTTTTGGTGATTTCATTTTAGGGGGAGGTGATTTGGAGGGTCAGAGATGATTCCAGAAGGGAAATGGGCCAAACTGCATGAAATCCCAAGCACATATGTCCACTGTTTTGCACATTGGTCAAAATATGTATCTCCAAATGGGCTGAAATTTTGTGTAAATCTCTACAACTTCATGTAATACAACTCATTTCAAGAATAAAAATCCAAATTCTCCCATTTAGTGGGAAATCCAAACCAATATGTCTATGGGACAAAATCTGCATGAAGTCAAATAGTTGGTTCTTTATTTTGGCCATATCTCACACTATCATCCTTAATTGTATGACAAAATTGACATGGAGACGTTAAATATTATTTCCTACAACTTTTAGCTTTTGTAAAAGTCTAAATAAGGCCATTTACCAACCCAAAAATGAGACACAAGTGGTATCTAGAAATATGGGTTCCCAAAACCACTTCCCATTTAGGCTATAGATTGAAACATTGGGCACCTCATTTGGGAGTTAAACTAAGAAGTGAAGTAATTCCATTTTGGAGATCCAGAGGAGTCCTCTCATCAACTTTTAGGTTCAATAACTTCCTATACTAATAGGGATATCTCTTGAATAAGGGATCCCTTCATCAAAGCCTTCCTCTCTTTCTCATGTTGTAATGTTTGTGTTTTCATACTAAACTTACTTGTTCTTGTTTTATTTATAACATTTTCTTCTATTTTGTTCAAATTTTTTCTTCTATTAATCTTACTAATTGTTCTGGAATCAAGAGTAGAAAAAATATTTGGGTTTACCCTTTCTAAACCTTTTCACATGCAAAACATTTCTACGATGACTACACCGCCCATGGAAGAGTAGTTCTTTTTAGTAATCGATCAACCTCTATTCTTCTTCATTAATTTATTTTTAATCAATGAACTACTGTAATTCACTTAATATGATATATTAATTTAGTTTTCAATTTAAATTAAACTAATCAAGTAATTGATCAATTGACACAAAAACACGTGAGGTTGAGATTTGTGTAAATTATGAGAGTGCGACCGTAATCGGCAATACACAACCATAAGAGATAAATTTGTAGAGTTAAAATATAATACATAAACTTAATTACTCCTTATTTATAGAGTTTATATGTTCTCTAATTAACCATTTACCATAATCTAGACTTATAACATCAATCAAAGCCAGGTGCTATGATTTTATGTTCTGAAGCTAGCCTAGGGTTTAAGCAATTTCATCATTGTGGTTAAGTTAACTTTCGTTGGGTTATAGGGTTAACAAATTAGTGTATTATAATTAAGTGGATGTTAATTTAAAGATAATAATAAATAGTTTAGTGAATAGGTAGAGTTATATTGATTACGCCTTTTAAATATTTTCTAAAAAACATCTTCTTGTTGTGTCATTTTAATCGAACTTTATTTCAAAAATAAAAACAAAAAAAATACAATATTCTTCCAACAAAATTATTCTAGATTTATAAATGATAAAAAAAAACCCATACTTTTAATTAGTTTTATTATTTCCTTTTATTTTATTTTCTAAATAATTTTAATATGTTGTTAAATTTAATTCCTCTTTTGAGAGACGACCTTGGTCAACCAATCTGCTACACCTAAGTACCCAATAATAAAATATCATTTGAAAGTGCCCATGATAGAACCTTTCAAATTGGAACCATTACCAAGGAGGAAAGTAATTATTTCAACCAATTAGAGTTATTTATTTTATTTTACATTTTATTCTCTTCTTCTCTTCTTTCTTCCTTCTTTACCCAATCAAAATTTCTTCTTCTTCTTTTATTTTCATCTTCTTCATTTTGGACCATCAACTCAAAATTCTCATTTTTATTATGGTAATCATTACATATTTTTATTTTTATATGATTTATGAAATGAACTAATCCTGAGGATCTTCTAGATCTTGAACCTAATATTGAACGTGGCCTTCAGGCTCGAATCTGACATTCTCAGTCTATGGGAAGTTTCAACATTAAACCAGCTAAATAATTCCTCCATTCTGGGTACACTAAAATTGAAAACAATTCTATATAAATCCAAAAAAAAGAACCAATGGATGAAAATAATTGAAATGAAATTAATATAACCATTTGAGAATTGGTTGTACCTGATATTAACTATCAACCAAATTGTATTGCATACCCAAATCTCGAATCAGACTTTGAATTGAAATCTGTATTAATTCACCTTCTTACAAAATTTCAAATATTATCTGGTGAGGATCCAAAAAAAATTAAAAGAATTTAATTTGGATTGATCAACCCTTAAACTAAGAAACGTCTCTGAAGATCAATTAAAACTAAGAGCATTCCCATTTTCACTTGATGGAGCTGTAAAGGATTAGATGGATCATTTACAACCAGAATATGTAACATGTTGGAATGATTTGAAATTTCATTTCTTGTAGATATTTTGTTTTCAGAATAAAGGAACACATCCATTCATAAGGAGATCTCAGGGATCAAGAAATAACAAAAGGAGTCAATGTATTAGTACTGGGAGCGATTTAAGAAGTTATGTGAAAGCTATCCACATCACTAAATCTGTGAGAAACTCCTCATCCCGTACTTCTTTAAAGGACTCACACCTATGAAGAGAAGAAGGTGGATGTCATGGCAGGAAGAGCATTGGTGGACAAGACACCAGTAGATTCATGTGCATTATTTGACAATATGGCCGAAAACTCCCAACAATTCAGTGATCGAGGTACACCACATGTCGGGGGAGTACATCAGGTAAGTCCTTCTTCTCTTGAAAATAATTTAATTGATACCAAGTTGGAATAATTGACCACTATGTTGAGTCATATTTCATTGGCTCAAAATACATCCCAACCCACTCTTATGAGGGCATGTGGCATCTTCACTAAAACATACCACCCAAATAAATTTTGCCCCAAATTACAAGAGTCATAGGATTGAACAGAAGTATTCCCTGGGAGATCATATCTACAGAAACAACAGACACATACCCAAAAAAAGTAAGATTCCTTTGTAAAATCATATAACCAAGGGTGGAAGGATCAATCAGACATGAGGTATGGCTCTGGACAATAACAAAGGCCCCCTTTTCAACCAAAATTCCAGCAACCTCCGCCTTACCAGTAAGGTTTACAAGAACACCAAAGAAGATTTGAAGCCCAAGAATCAATAAGCCAATAACAAGGGAATCCCCCAACCAAGGTAAATTATAACATTAATGACCTTTTGAAGTAAATTTTTCTTAATCAACAGAATGATCTAAAGAGTCAAGGTTTGGAGTTGAGGGAGTTGAAGACAAAAATGGGCCAGATTTCCAGTACCCTCTATGAACTGGTAAGTAAGAACTCTATAAATCTTCTTTCCCAACCTACTCTAAATCCCAAGGGGAATGTTAGTTCCATCACATTGAGAAGTGGGAAGAAAATGAATTATACATCTGAACCTACCATTCCACCGAGATTCACCACAACTCCATAAAATCCCCATTCCACACCAACTATTGAGAAACCCAAGGAGAAAGATAAAGTTAAGAAAAATATTGATGATATTCCTCCTAAACCTATTACTTTTACAAATAGAGTTGTTGAAACCAAAAATATGGACACAGAGGTGATGCAAAAATAAGGTTTGGATACATTCAAGCATGTGGAGATCAATATCTCTTTACATGAAGCCATTAAGAAAATACCAAGGTATGCCAAATTTTTAAAAGAACTTTGTACCGATCGAAGAGGGATCAAGGGAAATGAGAGGATAAATCTTGGAAGGAATGTGTCAGCACTCATTACACAAACTATAGCAATGCTAATAAAGTGCAAGGATCCAGGGACATTCACCATCCCATGCGCTATAGTGGAGTTACACTTTTATGATGCTCTTTGTGATTTATGATCTTCCATAAATGTAATGCCTCACTCTATATTCTCTTCTTTAAAGGTTGTTTAGTTGAATTTGATGAGAGTATTGGTGCAATTGGTGAATAAATCTATGAAATATCCAACATGAGTCCTTGAGGATGTACTTTTTCGGGTAAGAGATATGATCTTTCCAGCAGATTTCTACGTGATTAACATGGAGGATGATCAGGTAAGTTCTCATGATCCCATTATCATAGTTAGAACCGTCCTCAAAACTGTAAAAACGATCATAAATGTCCATGAGGGTACACTTTCCATGGAGTTTGGGGATGAAGTTGTTATATTTAATGTTATGGACTCCATGAAGTACCCCACAGAAGACCATTTACATTTTTATCTCCCATTTTGAACCACCGAATAAAAAAATGCATGGAATTTTATTGTCCTATTATTAGGGAGATTATGATTATTGGTTCTAGTTTGATGTCTAAGAGTACTTCCAAACCTATTTCTAATAAACAATAATATATTATATTTGATTTTGAAATGGATTCATATTCTGATTTTGATCATGTTCAATCTGATTATGACATGGCTGTTGAGTATGTTGATGGATTTGATGAATTATTCTCTAATTTCGATGATTTTTGTTTTGATACTGATGTTATTTGTGAACATATTTCAGTTCCTTCAACGTATTTATCCATACATCACTCCCTTCATTGGAGATCAATCCATTTCCACCAAATCTAAAATACTCATACTTGTTAAGTGGCGAGATATTACCTCTTATAATTTCTAATAATATTCCTTTTGAACATAAAGAAAAACACTTGAATCTTTTGAGAGAGAACATTAAGGATACCAGGTAGACCTTGACTGAAATATCTGGTATTAGACCTTCCATTTTCATTCATAGGATTCTTTTAGAGGATGGGGCTAAACTAGTTAGGCATCCACAAAGGAGACTGAATCTAACACTTTTAGAGGTTGTTAAAAAAGAGGTTGAAAAATTGCTCGAGGGAGGTATAACTTATCCCATTTCAGATTCCAAGTGGGAAAGTCATATTTAGGTTGTGCCTAAGAAAAGTGGTGTTACTATTGTTAAAAATGATAAAGAGGAGTTAGTTCCAGTGAGGGTGAAAAACAGTTGGCATGTGTTTATTGATTATAGGAAACTAAATTAGTCCACTCGCAAGGATGATTTTCCCTCCCATTTATTGATCAAATGCTTGAGAGACTATCTAGGAAGACACATTATTGTTTCTTGGATGTATTTTTAGGATATTTTTAGGTTCTTATTGCTCTATAGGATCAAGAAAAGACAACATTCACTTTTTTATTTGGTATGTTTTCCTACATAAGAATGCCATTTGGACTTTACAATGCCCCAGGTACCTTCCAGATATGCATGGTGAGTATTTTTTCTGATTTTATTAAGACCTACATGGAGGTATTTATGGATGATTTTATAGCGTATGGGTCCTCATTTAATTATTTTATATCTGGTTTGGGAAAGGTTTTGAATCATTATATTGAGAATAATCTGGTCTTGAACATTGAAAAGTGTCATTTTATGGTAAAGCATGGCATTGTCTTAGCGAATGTAGTGTCAAAACATGGGATAGAGGTTTATAAATCTAAGGAGGATATTATTTCATCCTTAACCTATCCTTCATGTGTGTGCGATGTTAGATCTTTCCTAGGGAATGTGGTATTTTATCAGTGCTTCATCAAAGATTTTAGTAAGATTGCTCTTCTTATATCGTGATTACTTCAAAAGGATTATGATTTATTGATTTATGATTCTTGTAGGAAATCCTTTGATGATATAAATAAGTTTATGATCACTCCACTGATCATACATCGACCACAATGGTAGGTTCCTTTTGAGCTTATGTGTGACGCCTCCAACTTCGCGGTCGGAGATGTCTTATCTCAGAGGGTGGAGGGACATTCACATGTGATTGCCTATGCATTGAGGACACTCGATTCAGCCCAATAAAACAACAAAACCACAGAAAAGGAGTTTCTTTCAGTCATATTTTCTTAAGATAAATTTCATTAATATTTATTGGGATCTAAAGTAGTTGTTTTTTCTGACCATGTAGCTTTGAGGTACCTCTTGAAGAATCCAGATGCAAAGCCCAGACTTATCCGATGGATGATCCTTCATTAGGAATTTGATAATGAGATAAAGGACAAGAAGGGATCAGAAAACATGGTGGAGGACCCCATGAGTAGGATTACTCACACATTAGTGGTTGACACCTTAGACCAGGTACCACTTCAGAACACTTTCCCTAATGAGCATCTTTATTCCATATCAGGTATGCATCCTTAGTATGTAGATTTAGTGAACTACCTTGTTGAATCTTAAATCCCTACAAATTTAAAGAAACAATAAGTCCAAAAATTAAAGAGTGAGTCCAGATTTTATGTGTGGGGTGATCTTGACCTATAATGCATGTGTAGTGACCAAGTTATTAGGAGGTGTGTTCCTGATCATGAGTTTGTGTCTATTTTTTTTTCATACACTTTCTTATGGTGGATACATTAGACCCCAAAAGATATCTAGGAATGTTTTAGGCTCTGGATTATTTTGTCCAAGCTTATTCCATGATGCTCATGTGTTTTGTATGTCGTTCTCACATTTCCAACACATAGGAAACATTTCTAAGAGACATGAGATGCCTCAACAACCCATATTATTATGTTAGATTTTTTATTTGTGGGGAATTGATTTTATGGGTCCTTTTCAAAGTTCTTTTGGTCTTTTGTACATTTTGGTCTCTATTGATTATGTGAAAAAATGGGTGGAGGCTAAGGCCGCCAAGACCGATGATTCTCATGTTGTAGTAGACTTTTTCAAAACTCAATTTTTTTGATGGTTTGGAGTTCTAAAAGATATCATCAGTGATCAGGGGACACACTTCTGAAATTGAAATTTGGATTCCCTCCTTATAAAGTATGAGGTTACACACAAAACATCAACACCATACCACCCTAAACAAATGGTTAGGGTGAGGTTTCAAATCGGGAGTTGAAACATATTTTGGAGAAAACTATGAAGACGAATAGGAAGGATTAGATAAAGCAATTAGATGATGATTTATAGGATTAGAGGATAACATGCAAGACACCCATCGATATTTCCCAGTTTCAAATTGTTTTTGGTAAATAATGTCATCTTCCAGTGGAAATTGAGCATCAGACAGATTAGGCTATAAAGAAATGCAACATGGATTTGGCCCAAGAAGGAATTCAAAGGAATCTACAAATTCAAGAGCTTGAGGAGATTACATTGTCATCATATGAGAACTAAAGGATCTATAAGGAAATATAAAAATCAATTCATGATAAAATGATCTAGAAAAGAGAATTTCAAGTTGTATAGAAAGTCCTTCTCTATAGTTCATGACTGAATATGATTCCTAGTAATTTGAATTGCAGATGGTTAGGTACTTATATTATGTCTAATTTGTTTTCCTTATAGTGTAGTGTAGATCACACAAGAGGATGCTGGAAGGAACTTTACAGTCAATGGGAAACGATTGAAGCAATACATTGAGGGACTTCCTACCGATGCAGTTGACTTCATCACACTGCATGGCCCCATCATCACTTGAGAATATTAGGCTATTCCTAACTCATTCACTTTTATAAAAATTTTCTTGTTTAAAATTATGCATTTCATGTGCTCATATCATCTCATGGGTTCACATTGAGGACAATGAAATATTTTAAGTGTGGAGGAGGTAACCTTTTTGTTTAGTAATTTAAATTGTTTTTCAATGTTTTTTAGAAAAAAAATTTCTTTTTCAAATTTTATGTGTTTATTTTTAAATTTTTTGTGTATTTTTTAAACTTTTGAGCTAAAATGATTATCATCGCCATTTTTAAATCCATATCAATAAGTGAAAAAATTTATCCCATGAAACTGAGCTTAAATGGATGCTAAAAATGACTTTGTTTAAAGTTCAAATATTTAGTAATTTCATGAAAAGTACTCTGAATTTTGAATCCCACGCCACATCTCAGTATCTTTATATTGGAAATCAATTTACTCTAAGGCTTTTGAACCATTATTTTCATATTCTTTACATTTACTTCACTTCTTGAGAGAACCAAACCATGCTTGATTTAACCATAATTTGATTTATTCATATCAAAACATGATGGTTTGAGGTACTTATGTTTTAAATGATTGAGGAATTTTTTTGGTATTAAAGCCCCTATTTCATAAGAATCTTTTTTATAATGGACTACCTTTAGAATTTAATCCTTGTAGCCCTTAGAAGCCAGAAACATCCTGATAGGTTATCCACATTACAAACCGATTTTCCTTATCCAACCAACTCTTGAAGTGAAATTGCATAATCTAGTTGAACTTAAGTGTGGGGGAAGCTGTCGTGTGTTGTGATACCAAATTTTTTGATACTTTAGGTGGAAAATTAAATTATGAAGAGAAGTGTTTGCTACTGAATAAAATCATTATGTTGAAAGTTGCGCCTTTATAGAGATTCTAATAGAGGAAGAAAGTTGTGCCTATCTGGATCTTTCAAGAAAATCTTTTTTGATTAGATTGACATTTTTGCGGTCGAAATGTTGAATGGTTTGCGCATTCCATTATTTTTCATGATGATGAACATGAATTGATGTAAGGGGATTGAGGAGGATACCATATTTATGTGAAAATTAGATTAATTCAATTTTGCTTCAAAAAGAGTCAAGCCCTCCTTATTCAACCTCATAATTTTTCACAGCTAAATCTTACCAACTGAAAGCCACAAAAAAACCCTGAAAAATCCTCATGATAAACATATGTCCTTGACTCACATCGAGTGGCGATGTAGGAATTTATCAAGACTATGGTGACTCTTGTATGAGTTTGGATGATAAATACATTGTTGAAAAATTGAAATTAGTGTGATGAGAGAAAATAAAAGTGAGTTAAGTATTTTTTGTGCATGGGAGGAAAAATTATGTGGAAATATATTGAATAATATAAATGGAGAACTTGAAATAATGATTTTTTATGAGGAGTGGTATCTTTTATTTCTTGGTGTAGAATTGTTGGATCTCAAGGATATGTGTTTTAAAATTTGTTTTGATGTTTAATTTTCATAATATTTTTGAATACATGGTATGATGTTTTTTCCAGGAGTGTAAAAGGTTATGTGGGGGGGTATTATCACATCACAATTCACTGCTTTATTTCACCCTTACATCACTATTTTAAAGTATTTTTGTATTTAAAATTAAAAATATTATCTAAAATAGCACATCCCATTTGATTCAATTATTAAATTCTTATATCTGTTAAAAAGGGAAATTATTCTTGTTTTGGTGATTTCCTTGTAGGAGGAGGTTATTTGGAGGGTCAGAGATAATCTAGAAGGGAAATGGCCAAACTGCATGGAATCCCTAGGACATATGTCCACTATTTTTCACATTGGTCAAAATAACTGTATAAAAATTTGATTATACTTTGTGGGCCTCTCCAAAACATCATGGAATACAACTCATCTCAAGAAATAGAATCCAAATTCACCCATTAAGGGGTCCATCTGAACCAATCTGTCCAAGGGAAAAAATCTGCATGAAGTCAAAAAGTTGGTTCTATATTTCAGCTATATATTGCTATTTCATCCTCAAATGGACAAAAAAATTTATATAGAGACATTACATATGATTTAATACAAATTTTGTATTTTTTAAAATTCAAAATAAGTCCATTTACTGACCCAAACTGAGACACAAGTGGTATCTCAAAATCTGGGTGCCCAAAACCACTTCCCATTTTGGCTATAAATTGACACATTGGGAACCTCATTTTGGAGTTAGAACAAGGAGTGAAGTGATGCCATTTTGGAGCTCCAGAGGAGTCATATAATCACCTTGGAGGTTTTGGAACTTCCTATACTCATGGGGTGGGGGGATCTTGAAGCAAAGATCCCTTCATCAAATCCTTCTTCTATTTCTCATGTTGTAATGTTTGTGTTTTCATAATAAACATATTTGTTCATATTTTATTTCTTATATTTATTCTATTTTGTTCAAATTTATTATTATATTAATCTTACTAATTGGTCTGGAATCAATAGTAGAAACTATATTGGGTTTTACCATTTCTAAACCTTTGCACATGCAATACGATGACTACACCGCCCATGGAAGAGCAGTTCTTTTTAGTAACCGATCAACCTCTATCCTTATTCATTAATATATTTTGAATCAATGATCTATTGTAATTAACATAATATGATATATAAATTTATTTTTCAATTTAAATGAAACTAACCAAGAAATTGATCAATTGACACAAAAACACACGAGGTCGAGATTTGTATAAATTGTGAGAGTGCGATCGTAATCAGTAATACATGACCATAAGAGATAAATATGTAGAGTTAATGTATAATATCTAAACTCAATTAATCCTCATTTACAGAGTGTATATGGTCTCTAATTAACCACTGACCATAATCTAGACTTAGAACATCAATCAAAGTAGGCTGCTACGATTTCATGTTTTGAAGCTAGCCTATGGTTTAAGTAATTTCATCATTGTGGTTAAGTTAAATCCCATAGGGTTTGATGGTTAACAAATCAGGAGATTATAATTATGTGTATGTTAATTTAAATAATAATTATAATTTATTGAATAGGTAGAGTTAGATAGATTACACCTTTTAAATATTTTCTAAAAAAACATCTTCTTGTTGTGTCATTTTAATCAAACTTCATTTCAAAAATAAAAACAAAAAAATACAACATTCTTTCAGAAAACTTATTCTAGATTTATAAATGGTAAAAACAATACTTTTAATTAGTTTTCATATTTCATTTTATTTTATTTTCAAAATACCTTTAATATATTGTTAAATTTACTTCCTCCTTTGAGAGATGACCTTGGCCAGCCACTCTACTGCACATAAGTACCCAACAATCACATATCATTTGAAAGAGACCACGAAATCACCTTTCAATGGTTAAAACACCATATAATATTTACAAATATAAGACAAAACAATTTAAAAAAAAGAGCAAATAGAGAATAATCTTATGCTCCTGTATCAAAAAAACACAAGCAAAGGTAGATGATACAAGAATCGTACCTCTGATGGTAGATGGTCCTCTATCCATGATAGTTGGAGTATTCTATATAACATATAGATAACTTGTCCCTATACATTGAGATATATTATAACTACCCTAATCTATTTATATTTCTTGGTATTGATGCTCATGGACTGCGGTACCACTTCCCCTGCCCTGGCCTAAACATCCAGTAGAACTCTAGCTACTGGCCTTCTAAGGGGTAACTGAGCCCCTTCCTAACTTAGATGCCAGTTTTGATCCCCTTATACTGGTCTAATATGTAAATTTTTTAGAGAACCTCTGAATATGACCCATTATACCACAAATATGACATTCAACTATGGGTTAAGGACACTGGGGGATCTTTTGTCCAAACATTCCATATTGATAGCATTAGAATAGAACATGGTCTTTAGATGGTTGTCCACTACCCTGACTACTCTTCCCACTACCACCTTCGTGGGAAATATCATAGATATGCTTCATTCCACTTCATGAAGAGTTCCCAAATAACCCTAATAAAATAGTATGGTCGCTCCATGGGGACTCTCATAGATTCCCTTCTGTGATGAATGCTTAGTTAATCTCATCCTGAAAGCTAATTAAGTGAAAAACATTTACTTATGACATGATCTCATAGAGAAACCATCCTAAAAATTTATATCCCTGTAGATATCATCAGCTACCACAGATGGTGTAAAGCACTGTAGATTGGTGAAACGCCCAACATAATCCAACATTGACATGGCCTTCTATGTCAGATGCATGAACTCACAATATTTTTCATACCTCAAAGTTTCATGATATAAATGTATTAGGAACTTTGTCTCTATGTACTTCCAAGATAACTCATACTACTTCTTGGATTCCTCTAAAATAACCCACCTACGCTTGGTAGGTTCATGAAGCATATTTTGAGAAAGCTTCACCCTTCTACATGAAGGTGTCTCAAGATGATTGAAGATTGTCTAGACCGACTCGATCCATAACTCAGCTGGACGGGGACCCCTTCCCTAGAAAACATTGGTGGATGCTACAACTAAAACTCTATAGACATCTCAAACATCAAAGGAACGGTATGAATAGTCTCCCTTTCCATGGGTTGCATGAATCTCAAGAATTTGTCACGAATATGGACATCCATATACTCCTTAAAAACTACATGAAGCTATGATTTAGCTGCGTTATGAGAGTGTTGGTTTCCAATCTCTTGATTATAAAGTTGAATATGATGAGGATATATTTTATCTACAAGAAAAATGCACACCTCATAGAACTAGCTAGTGACAATGTTAACCGCAATAGGAGACTACAATAGAGAACCACTAACTCCTAGTCTCTCTAAACATGGTTTTAAAGTATTTTTGCATGACATGTAAACTCATTTCATTTATCCAGTTATATAGATATCTCAAATATCATTTCAATAGGAAAGTATATATCACATGAAAGAATAGATATTCCCCTATCATGAACAATGCATGATAACATATCCCTATGTGCTTATTATGATTCATGTATTCTCATATCACACCATATAGAACCATAAGTACAATATCAATGAATGGTAAAATCATAAAATAATAACCTCACACAATATGTGAATCAACCAACGTGTAATAACATCAAATATATCAAGCACACAACATAAAAAATAATCCCATCCATGGGAACTCAGTCCCCCCATACATGTGTTAGCTACTCCCATGCACAAGCTCATTACTAGGTCCTGGAACATCCTAGTCACATTTCTACCCTTCCCAAATAGTAATGAATAAGAAAATAAAAACTTATCCTTTGATACCACTTTGTAAATTACCCCAATATGTAACTCTCTCACATGGATAAAAGGGTTGGTTACAGGAACTCAAGCGTGCCTCCCTGTATTCTAGAGGATTCTGAATAGCAACGGGGGTGTAACCTGTATATTGGGGAGACTATACCCCATGGTATAAAGTGTCATAGAAGAATAAAATAGACCATATAAATGAAAGAAATAAAATTAGAGACATATAGTAAGACAACAATAAAAGCCAACTGAACAACCCAATAAATAATAATGAAATAATGTAATGACATGTTGGAATAAAAATAAATTCCATTCTAGAAATAATACAATCAAAGAATAGTTGAATCAAATGAAGACTCAAAGTCCCAGGTCTTGAACCCCACGTCGGTCCCATCACCAAACACCATCCCATCCAACAAAAAAGAAATCAACTACAAGGTCCATTGACCTTTTCCAAACCTACATCCATGTAATCTTCTCAAGTATCAAATGGTTTCCCGAATAGGGTGTGAGTATAAATCAGTTGGTCGACACCACCATGTATAAACTAACCAGTATAATAATAAGTGTATGAAATAAAGTGATAAATAGTTGTATTGATTAATTCAATAATTAATAAAAAAACTACAACAACTTACTTTGGATTCATGCTGGAATATCTCCAAGCACATCTTAATACCATTCGAACCACATCCAGATAACCAAGGTAAAACAACCTGGTTCGGAACCATGCTAGAATATCTTGGATTTTTTGTTAAAACCATGAAAACCACCACCATATATCCATGGTATAGTCACAACAATCCAGGTCAAATGCCTATAAGCATTACAACATCTAGGTCAAATCCCTATAATCATTACAACATGGGACTGTGCATAACCCACTCTTTATAATCATTATAGTGTGGAACTAGGGTGATCTCACTCTTTATCAGCATTATAATATATAAGTGTGGAAGTTCCAAGGCTGAGCCTAATATATAATCATTTTAGCATGGATGTAACACCCCGAGATTTTATGAAAAATATTCTTTTTAATTTCATTAATGTCTTGTGTTGTACGCTACACCAAAAGGAGCTTTCACAACACGCATCTTTGACTTTCCTTTCATTACATGCAATCACGACCTTCCCCGATAGCGTGTGTAGTACGCAATACCGAGTTTCACTAAACAACGATATGCTATTAAAATATTATTAAAACTAGCCGTTATGAATAGTAATAACAACCTTTTAAAATTTTAGAAGTTCTATCTCTCAAAATGGAATTAATTTTTGGATTCGGAATATCGAAATTAGATTAGGGTGAAATTTTGGTACTTTTCGGATAACTTTCATATTCTGATGAATAGTGAAAATTACTAAATTTTAATTAAAAACAACTTTTTTAATAAAAATAATTAAAAGTGATAAATTATTAATTTGAGTGGTTTTAAAGTATATTTAGAATATATTTTTACAATTTAATACAATGTTGGTCATTGGATGTAATTTCACATTTAAACCAGATATAAACAAGTGTCAATCTTTTGATAGTTATTATCTCTTAAAAACACGCTATTTGTTTTGACGACGGAAATTAATTTTTAAAATTAATTAATGTAACTGATATGTTTTGAATTTGGTAAAATAGACATCATTTTTTAATTCATAATATCAAATATAGCTTAGGCCTAATTTTTTGTATTTTTCTGGAAACATTCATTTTTTTATGAATAGTGAAACCACTAAGTGGTAGTTAAAAAACTGAATTTTTCATAAAACTTAATTTTACCGCTTCTGTGGGTGGAATTTCGAAAATCCGAGAGACACGGTTAATATCAAGGACTAAAATCTGGTTCAATGAGATGAAAATAATTTTTGGTGAATAGTAACTTTTTACTTTTTTTACCACGGTTAAAAGTAAATAGGGTAATTAAGGGTAAAAATGATATTATTATTACCCTAAAACATGTCCTAATTCTATTGGATAAGTGTAATTCCACAAAAAACAACCTTAGGAATAAAATATGACCATTTAAGCCCACATGGATTAGATTAGGACATTTATTATTAATTTATTTAAAGAAGGGTTAAAATAGTTAAAATCAAAGTTTAATAAGTAAATAATTTTTAATATAGGGTAATACATAATATAAATTATACTATAAATATTAATTAGAAAGCTAAAAAGATTTCCTACATAATGGTATTTTATTTGTAATTTTTAGACATTAAATAATTTAATTTATTTATGACACAACAATGATGCAGTAATTATCTTATTAATGAAATATTGACATAATTGATGTTATAAATACCCAAATAAATGTAATTTGAGACTTTTTATGAATTTCACTAATTTTATAGGTTAATATGACATGTTATTATTTCTTTAAGTAACTTGGTTCGAACTAATCATTCTGTTATGATTTTCACAAAAAATCAATTACTAAAAAGTGTCAAAATTGAAAGAAAATAGTTTTTAAAACAAATATTATATTACTAATTGTTATTTTCTTCCTAAAAATATAATGTTCGGAAAAATGACTTAGATAAGGCTACATATATTAATAATAAACAACTTGGGGTTCGTTTTTCTTGATATGATAAGTTTATTAACCTTATAGTGTAAGAAAACAAGAAGACACGGTAAAAGTTAAATTATCTAACTTAAAGTTAAATCTAAATGATAAGGTTAAAATTGATACCTAAACATGTCTAAATTCTATTGGATGAGAGTATTTCGACCCCTACCCACCTTATCTTCGAAATATATCAATTTGGAGCTATAAAAAACCGAATTTTACTTTATAATAAAATAATATTTTTTGTTATTCCAAAGGTGCCCCTCTCCTCCCTTATAAAAGGGCACCTACTCCCCCTCTTCCTCACACCACTTTGAGCCTTCAATATTGTCCAACCCCTGACAATTTCTTCTCTACACTTCCCTAGAAACATCCTAGAGGTTCTGGTATTCTTCAAAGACCTATTTTAGTGCCCTAAAAGGAGGTCTCAAAGAAGCACTTCAAAGAAGAGGTAATGTCCGTTACCGATTCTTTAATCTTTATTTCTTCTTCCACTTCTTCTTATTTAGTTGTTTAATTATGAAGTAATAACATCAGTATCACTCACATACCGATATGTTATTATAAGTATTAAACAACCCTATTTCACCATCTATCCATCCTACGGAAAAAGAAATCACTGTGCGTGCGTACGTACGGAATACCGTCTCCATGCCGTGGTGTAATCTATTTTCCACCACCACCTTACTTGGATGGGTATAATGGTGTAAATAATGACTATATATGACTATTATAAAGTGATGTTGATTCTGAAATAGTATACATACACTCCAATACAATTCCACGATCATAGGAACGATATCATCACTCGTGCGTACGTACGGAATACCGTCTCCACGATGTGATGCGACTCGTTCTACATGATCTTCATTTCATAATGATTATATAAATGAATTGAATGAATTAATATGATATATATTACACTAATACCATTCTGGAAATTAGGTATCTATAACCTAAAGAGAATAATAATAATTTATTCGACAAAACACAAATAAGAACAAAAAGTAATAAACACCCGAATAACAAGTAGTAATGAAATATTACCAATAAGAAGCTAATAATATGACCATATATGATATCAGAACAATAATTATGATTTTGTAATAATTCAATAACATTATTTAAATCATTATATAGGAGGTTCATACACTTACGAAGCAAATCAGACCTAAGGTAAGGGAAATATCACAATCTCATTTTTATCCGAGATTGTTTATACTTTTGTATTTACTGGGGTGTATTTTATCATCCACATCCATGTTTCCTCAATATGTAATATTATTTCCATCCAACTACAATTGTTTAAATACAATTTTACCCTTCGGTGAGTTTATATTAAAAGATATGAAAGGAATCTTTTGTCGTTTTTCGTACGAGGTACTTTTTGACTTTTCCGACAAAAGTACGAGAAGAATGTTTTTTAACTTATACGACATGAATGAATTTTTAAAACATTATTTCCAAGAATATTCCTTTAAAAGTTTTCAATTTTATTTTTAATAAACTTCTTTTAGTTTAAAATTGTATGACATGTTAAGAAAGGAAAATCTTTTTGAAGTAGAAAGGATATTTTCCTCAAGAATGGAGTTCAAGTGTTTTATCAAAATTATTTTCCATCTAAGATAATAAAGGATTATATTTTTGTCCCTATTATTACATTGATTTGATTATGTTGTGATGGAATTATTTTTATAAATTCCTTTATCTTATATAAATTGTTTTATGATGTCATGTTGTTTAAGAATCCCATTTTTATTACATGGGTTATGCAATGATGTATGATTTATGATTTTGTGGCACACATAAGAATGGTATCCTTATGAGATGGGTGGGACCTATATCTCCCTCCAATGCATTGGGTAAAGATTTTATATCTCATGAGATAGACATGGCTCGAACGGTAGGTTATACTGGTTCAGTGAAACAGGATTGAAACGAGGAGTGAACTCGGTTCAGAAAGGGACTTTGTCCACTAAGATAGTCTTGGAAATGAGTCTTGACTAATAAGAAATGATTCTCTATGATTATGTGTGTATGCCAGAAAGTTTCATGTTTTATGTTATGATTATTGGGATTACATTTCACTACTATGATTTATCCAATGCTATGAAATTATGATCTCTTTTGCAGGTTAAGATATCCAAAAGATATGTTCTTATGAATATGATGTGATTGATATTTCTTTTGTTTACCCTTACTGAGAATTTGAGCTCACCCTTTGTATGTTTTCTTTCCCCAGGTCATGAAGAAGGTTATTAAGTAAGATATGCCAAAAGGGACTATAGATATGATGAAATAAATGGGAGACAATGTAGACGCTTTATGAACCAGTTGTTTATGTTTCCCAGTTTCTAAAGACACTATACCTATACGGTCCTTTCGTTGTTTTGTTATATGATGTAATAAGTACGCTTCAATTTTGAAGTATTAACAATGTATATAATTTATGGGTCGTTACAGTTGGTATTAGAGGAAAAGTTTAGTCAACCTTTGGAAACAAGGATGCAAAAACGTTAGTGAGATCCCTAGATATATTTCTAAGGTATATCTAGGGATGTCCCTAAGGATAAGTATACGTATAGGATATAGTCCTAGAACTATGGTAATGATATTAGATTAAACCAAAGATGTTAGATATTGAATTTACTCCCCCTTTATTATGATTTTTTCCTCTCACACTATTCTTTTTGGGTTTTAGAAAATGGTTGGAAACAAGATGATTCACAATAATGGAGGATATGATGGACAATGGAATGATATTCTTCATGAGAAACCAAATGAAATGGGATTTGGAAGTCCAAACATCATTATTATGCTGAATCAGCAATCTCATAATATGATCAATAAATTAAAATTTGGTAAGTTTCCTGACTCGGCTAATTAGAGAAAGATGGAGTTTCATGATGATCATAGAGGAAAGAAAGTTTAATTTCCCCCCCTTTAAATCATGTGGGAAGAGGCATCAAGGATAATGTTTCAAAGGAATTGGAAGATTCTTTGGGTGTGGAAAAGAAGGACACAAAGCCAGTAAGTGCAAAGGAAAAGGTTCAGTTAACACTAGGGATGAGGATAATGGTATTGCTACGACATCAACAATGGTTAAATGTTTTAAATGTGGAATGTACGGGCATTATGCAAACCAATTCCCTAAGGGAAAGTCTCATGAAGAGAATCAGTATGGTCATATGGGTAGTATTTATGTTGATGATAATGAAGAGACTACAAATGATACGTGAGATGAAAGAATTGTTGAAGCTCGGTCAATGGTTTAAGAATGTAGTGGAATGATTACATGTTTATCATGTGTAATGTTGTATAAGTAATCTCATGGTACTATGGAATAAAGAGACATCTAAGGATTGTTACACAGTTGTATTTTCTTGAGTTTTGAAAGTGTATGATTAATGGTACCAGTATCCATGAAAGGTTATTCAGATATTTTCGGAATGTAGATGATATGCGCATAATGAAGGGATAAGGAGAAAATTAATTGTTTGATAGTATTCATGAGCTCATGACTGATATAAGGAGAATGTTATATCATGGTTTGAGTATAAGGAATTTTGAGGATTTTGGTTTGTGGAAAGTGTTAATTTTTAATTGTATTCATGTTTTCACTAAGGTTCAATGGGTATTTATTCTTCAAGAGAATACATGATTAAGGTATTAACATGTTTGTAATTTGACCAACAAGATATATCTTATGATATGTGGGGGATAAATGATGGCATTCACGTGATTGTTATGTGACATTTCAAGTAATCATTTTCTTTATACTATGAGCTTGGACCGAAGTATTTTAGATAAGCCTAAAGATTGGAATAGATTATGTTGGACATAAGTTAGTATTGTTTAAGGATAGAACTTTTTTTTGATATTATTGATGGGATGTTATAGTAATATAGCTTTAGAAAAAGGACAACCTACAGGACTGGCGACAACCCATCGCGTCGGACAAGGCTGTGGGAATCGAACCCACAACCGAAGTGCGACTGGCCTTTATCGCCTACCACTGGCCTACAGGTGGTCCCTAGTTAGTAGAAAATAGTTTGATTTTATTACGCGGTATGATATATGAAGTATAAGTTCATTTTTGTAATCGTATACGATTAACTTCACCATAGATGGTCTTATGTATTTTTGATAACTTTTGTAACCATTTGATTGAGACGGATGGAATGACCAATCATTATATCACATGATCTGCTAACACTTCACGAATGAAAAATCCAACTTCATTTATTTAAGATATGAAGTGGAAATTTTCCAAAGAATGACCAACAGTGACACAGTACCAAAATCATGAAAGTATTTCTTCTAATTCCAATTTCATCAACTTTAGGGAAATGATCTTGAAAACCAAATTTTTTTTCCTAGTGCTCTTATATCTGATGAATTAGATGGTACCTTATATCGTCACAAATTTATGGCTTTGTGATTGCTGGATTTTCCATATCCATGTTCTCTACCACTCTCCATCAGAACATGATGGTTAGATTTCTCTTCCATATCCATATTTTCACCTATGTGGAAACCCAGTGATTAGTTTATTTGGGTAACCGTTACGTTTCATACTTTTGTTTTTAAATAATGGTTTTGGTATTACTTTTTACGATGTGGGTTTCTATTAAAGAAACTTTCAAGTAGTAAACCATTTATAACCCCGACGAATTTCGAGGGCGAAATTCATTTTTAGGGGGGTAGAATATAACACCCCAAGATTTTATGAAAAATATTCTTTTTAATTTCATTAATGTCTTGTGTTGTATGCTACACCAAAAGGAGCTTGCACAACACGCATCTTTGACTTGCCTTGCATTACATGCAATCACGACCTTCCTCGATAGCGTGTGTAGTACGCAATACCGAGTTTCACTAAACAACGATATGCTATTAAAATATTATTAAAACTAACTGTTATGAATAGTAATAACCACATTTTAAAATTTTAGAAATGTTATCTCTCAAAATGGACTTCATTTTTGGATTCAGAACATCGAAATTAGCTTAGGGGGAAATTTTGGTACTTTTCGGATAACTTTCATATTCTGATGAATAGTGAAAATTACTAAATTTTAATTAAAAATACCTTTTTTAATCAAAATAATTAATAGTAATAAATTATTAATTTGAGTGGTTTTAAAGTAAATTTAGAATATATTTTTACAATTTAATACAATTTTGGTCATTGTATGTAATTTCACATTTAAACCAGACATAAACAAGTGTCAATCTTTTGATAGTTATTATCTCTTAAAAACACGCTATTTGTTTTGACGACGGGAATTAATTTTTAAAATTAATTAATGTAACTTATATGTTTTGAATTTGGTAAAATAGACATCATTTTTGAATTCATAATATCAAATATAGCTTAGGCCTAATTTTTTGTATTTTTCGGGAAACTTTCATTTTTTTGATGAATAGTGAAACCACTAAGTGGTAGTTAAAAAACGGAATTTTTCATAAAACGTAATTTTACCGCTTCTATGGGTGGAATTTCAAAAATCCGATAGACACGGATAATATAAAGGAATAAAATGTTGTTCAATGAGATGAAAATAATTTTTGGTGAATAGTAACTTTTTACTTTTTTTTACCACGGTTAAAAGTAAATAGGGTAATTAAAGGTAAAAATGATATTATTATTACAATAACACATGTCCTAATTCTATTAGATAAGTGTAATTCGACCAAAAACAACCTTAGGAATAAAATATGACCATTTAATCCCACTTGGATTAGATTTGGACATTTATTATTAATTTATTTAAAGAAGGGTTAAAATAGTTAAAATCAAAGTTTAATAAGTAAATCATTTGTAATATAGGGTAATACATAAGATAAATTAGACTATAAATATTCATTAGAAAGCTAAAACGATTTCCTATATAATGGTATTTTATTTGTAATTTTTAGACATTAAATAATTTAATTTATGTATGACACAACGATGATGCAGTAATTATCTAATTAATGAAATATTTACATAATTGATGTTATAAATACCCAAATAAATGTAATTTGAGAATTTTTATGAATTAAAATAATTTTATAGGTTAATATGACATGTTAGCATTGATTTAAGTAACTTGATTCGAACTAATCATTCTGTTATGATTTTCACAAAAATCAATTACTAAATAGTGTCAAAATTGACATAAAATAGTTTTTAAAACAAATATTATATTACTAATTGTTATTTTATTCCTAAAAATCTAAGTTTTGGCCAAATGACTTAGATAAGGCTATATATATTAATAATAAAAAAACTTGGGGTTCTTTTGGCTTGATATGGTAAGTTTATTAACCTTATAGTGTAAGAAAACAAGAAGACACAGTAAAAGTTAAATTATCTAACTTAAAGTTAAATCTAAATGATAAGGTTACAATTGATACCTAAACTTGTCTAAATTCTATTGGATGAGATTATTTCAACCCATACCCACCTTATATTCTAAATATATCAATTTGGAGCTATTAAAAACCGAATTTGACTTTATAATAAAATAATATTTTTAGTTATTCCAAAGGTGCCCCTCTCCTCCCTTATAAAAGGACACCTCCTCCCCCTCTTCCTCACACCACTTTGAGCCTTAAAGATCGTCCAACCCCTTCCAATTTCTTCTCTCCACTTACCTAGAAACATCCTAGAGGTTCTGGTATTCTTCAAAGACCTATTTTAGTACCCTAAAAGGAGGTCTCAAAGAAGCACTTCAAAGAAGAGGTAATGTCCATTACCGATTCTTTCATGTTTATTTCTTCTTCCACTTATTCTTCATTAGTTGTTTCATTATGATGTAATAACATCAGTATCACTCACATAACGATATGTTATTATAATTATGAAACAACCCTATTTCACCATCTATCCATCCTACGGAAAAAGAAATCACCGCGCGTGCGTACGTACAGAATACCGTCTCCACGCCGTGGTGTAATCTATTTTCCACCACCACCTTACTTGGATGGGTATAATGGTGTAAATAATGACTATATATGACTATTATAAAGTTATATTGACTCTTAAATAGTATACATACACTCCAATACAATTCCACGATCATAGGAACGATATCATCACTCGTGCGTATGTACGAAATACCGTCTCCACGATGTGATGCGACTCGTTCTACATGATCTTCATTTCATAATGATTATATAAATGAATTGAATGAATTAATATGATATATATTACACTAATACCATTCTGGAAATGAGTTATCTATAACCTAAAGATAATAATAAGAATTTATTCGACAAAACACACATAAGAACAAAAAGTAATAAACACCCGAATAACAAGTAGTAATGAAATATTACTAATAAGAAGCTAAGAATATGACCATATATGATATCATAACAATAAGTATGATTCTGGAATAATTCAATAACATTATTTAAATCATTATACAGGAGGTTCGGACACTTACGAAGCAAATCAGACCTAAGGTAAGGGAAATATCACAATCTCATTTTTATCCGAGATTGTTTATACTTTTGTATTTACTGGGGTGTATTTTATCATCCAAATCCATGTTTCCTCAATATGTAATATTATTTCCATCCACCTACAATTGTTTAAATCCAATTTTACCCTTCAGTGAGTTTATAGTAAAAGATATGAAAGAATCTTTTGTCGTTTTTCGTACGAGGTACTTTTTGAATTTTCCGACAAAAGTACGAGAAGAATGTTTTTTTAACTTATACGGCATGAATGGATTTTTAAAACATTATTTCCAAGAATATTCCTTTACAAGTTTTCAATTTTATTTTTAATAAACTTCTTTTAGTTTAAAATAGTATGACATGTTAAGAAAGGAAAATGTTTTTGAAGTAGAAAGGATATTTTCCTCAAGAATGGAGTTCAAGTGTTTTATCAAAATTATTTTCCATCTAAGATAATAAAGGGTTCTGTTTTTTTCCCTATTATTACATTTATTTTATTATGTTGTGATGGAATTATTATTATAAATTCCTTTATCTTATATGAATTGTTTTATGATGTCATTTTGTTTAAGAATCCCATTTTTATTACATGGGTTATGCAATGATGTATGATTTATGATTTTGTGGCACACATAAGAATGGTATCATTATGAGATGGGTGGGACCTATATCTCCCTCCAATTCATTGGGTAAAGATTTTATATCTCATGAGATAGACATGGCTGGAACGGTAGGTTATACTGGTTCAGTGAAACAGGATTGAAACGAGGAGTGAACTCGGTTCAGAAAGGGACTTTGTCCACTAAGATAGTCTTGGCAATGAGTCTTGACTAATAAGAAATGATTCTCTATGATTATGTGTGTATTCCAAAAAGTTTCATGTTTTATGTTATGATTATTGGGATTATATTTCACTACTATTATTTATCCCATGTTATGAAATTATGATCTCTTTTACAGGTTAAGATTTCTAAAAGATATGTTCTTATGAATATGATGTGATTGATATTTCTTTTGTTTACCCTTACTGAGCATTTTAGCTCACCCTTTTATGTTTTCTTTTCCCCAGGATATAAAGAAAAGATTTAGGTAAAAAAAAGAAGATCTTTATGGGAGATGTTGAAGATCTTTCACCACGATTAGAAGATTATATTCCGAGTTTCCAAAGACACTAAACTATTACGGTCCTTGTGTGTGTGTTTTTGTTATGTACTATGTATTCCGAAAAAGTAATGTAATGCCCATGTACGTCAAGCTTAGGGTCTCTACAATGGAACTTAGGTCTTTTTATACATCATGGATATCAAAATATCACATCATAAATCTCAATGATTAATTCTAAAAATTACTATTTATCATTAAAATAACACTTTCATTTATATGAAAATTGATTAAAAATTATATCAATAAGAAAATAAACCACAATTTAGGGATTCTATTATAAGAAATCACATAAGGTCACATGTCATGATAAAAACACTTTAATCCATTATCTAATTAAATCATATTCATGGTTTAATCATCCCACAGGTGATAATAATCCAGGTTAGAAGTAATTTTAAATAAAAGACATAAAGGAATAATACCATTCATTATTCAATTGATTTGGGTACACTCTACATTGTCTCAATCACAATATTTCATAAATTTGGAAGTTATCAAACCATAGGGTTAAGATTTAGACCCCCTACCTTAACTGGTGAAGAACGTAATGCTTCCAATAGAAAATACCCAAGAGAAGAAAGGCGTAAATTAATGAAAAGAGGTCTGTAGATCAAAACTGGTCAAGATCAAAACCAACAACACAATCAGTCCAAGTAATTCACCGAAACAGTTATAAGAATAAAGGAGAGAAGGGAAAACTAGATCCAAATCACTCATTAGGGATTTATCACACAAATGGGATATATAAAAGGAGAGTTGGCACTCCAATTTTTTCTAGAGGATTCCCTAGGGTCTATAGGAGGGGATCTATAGTGTAATGAATTAAAAATTCATCCACACATCATGTTTAAAATAGGAGGTCTGGGAATTACACACCATGTAATATACTTACATTTCATATAAATATTTTTAATAGAATACACTGGAAAACTAGTCATCACAGATTTATTTTATTACATTCTATTTTTTTGGGTTTCAACCTGGATGTGGGATTGTAACCCCTTGATGGTTTGATTGAGGGATATTTTAAGGACTTTATAAATTGCACGCATTGGGGTTAAAATCTATTTCGTCTTTCTTAGAAACCCCCAATGTTTCTCTCATCCATTGTTGGGTATGGACTTACTTTCCAAAGGCCATCAGTCATCTAGGTTTTCAGGCCCATCAACTATTGGGGAATTGCACTGGTTGATAGGATGGGAGTTTAGGCTCATCACTCCCTTTTGGGGGGGAATTATTTCCTACTCTGAGACTCTCTTATAGATTTAATATATGTTCATGAATCTCTTACTAATACTGATACATGATTAGTTACCCTAATGAAATGATTATTGGTTAATTATATTTCATATAAAAAATAGTGGGATCTCTTTAGTGAATCCATCTACATGTATCCAAGGTTTTTAATATTTTTTTGGTAATGGCTCTTTTCTTATATGTTGATTATATATAACCAAGTGCTTCAGAGTATGCTTCCATGTAAGGAGGAAGATAATATTACTTGGAGGGTATTGAGCCATTATTAAGCATCATACACATCCTAATTATTATAGGAATAAAAATCTATATAGTTCATTCATTCTGTGAAGTTTAATGTCATGAAGTGAGGACATATGTTGAGACACCAAATATTTGAGCTCAAATCCCAAAGGGGTGTCCTACGTATTCTAAGTATAGAAAGAATCATATTTTTCATAGTTATCATGTATTGGGGTTTCCTGTGTCATTATAGATACTCATAGTGCAGATGATATGATTATTTTAAATCCCTAACTTCATGTGAGATATGATCGGTGTGAAACAAAAGGGACGACAAATGATCATCTCATTGCTCGTGATGCAGGAATTATAAACTGGGTCTGCCTTTAAATGATTTACTATTTGACTTAGGTCTCAGAGAGACATCTTATTTATCCTGGTTTTGGTAGAAATTAGAGTAATCATATCCTGGTGGGTTTCTCAGTCCACTAATGGATAAGATAGGGTGATCATCACCTGGGACTAATTGAGTCTCACTGGTTGAGATGTCAGATTCATAAAAAGACTTATACTGAAAGAGGTGTTTTATTTAAGCTCAGTCCATAAGAAGGTGTCCTAGGTATCCTAGTTATGGAAGGAATTAAAGTCATTATAGTTTAGTTTATGTCGATCCTTACACACTAATGTTTCCATGTACCATTGTGGTGGTTTATAGTGTAGATGATATGATCATTTCTAGTCACTAATACCACGTGATCCATGCTTGTTGTGAGAAATAAGGGATAAAAAATGATCAACTTCATTTCTCTAAATAAGGGACATAGATGTTAGGATTTCCCTGGATGATCAATATAGGGCTCGAACCTCAGGCAGAGGTAGCCTACATATCCTGGATATCATAGGAATTAGATTTGTTGTATTTCTCTTTATGTTAGAGCTAACACATTAAGGTTGACATATATTTGGGAAATACACATAGATGAAATAAAATTCTATCATTTCATGGGATTCCCTACTAACATGTCCTTCTTGTCTGGAGGGCATCATATGACCCATTTTTCATGTCCTCAAGGCCATCGCGTGACCTGCCCTAACACAAATGGAGGGTTCTATGAGAGTCATTATGGCATAGTCCGAGGGGTGTCACGTATCTTGGTTGAAACCACTGGAATACATTGTGAGACATGGATGACACGTACATAGGGAATTATGAGTCATAGATGACTTACCCATAGGGTGTTATGGGAGCTTGATTATCATGTCCAAATTCTTTTGTTATACTCTACTAACATGAGAAAACACCGTTATATGAGTCAGGTGATGTGTCTAAAGGACGTCACAAGTCCTGGGTGATAGACCCAAAGGGTTTTTCAAGATCAAAGTGGGTCTGTGGGGGGGGGGGGGGACCATGTGTATTTCTATGACATGTCTGGAGTTATCCACATGTCCCATATGGAATGTTGGAGGAGTGTTGTGAGATCTTGGTGACATGTCCTGGCGCTATCACGTGTCTTTGGGTGACTCATGTGGAGCTCACGAGGGCCAACAAGCATGTATTTCACTTATGTTTTCCACTTTTAATCTTGGTTCTAGCCCTTTCATTAAGAAGGCCTTGGGTTTATTTAGTACTATTCCCTTTGTGTCTTGTGTGATCTAGAAGACACGCGGTATGTTCATCACGAGACTTTCCAAAAGTCTTTCAAGTGATCTATGAATGATCACACGAATCACCTTATGTGTGGTACATGATTGATATGACTGTCTACTAGTGTATTACCTGACATAAATTTGTTGGTTACATGATTGTTTGCTTCGAGGAATTTGTAGAGGCTAAGAGTCGAATCTTCTAGAGTCCAAGTGTCCAAAGTCTCATAGTCCAACCTCCTAGAGTTGAACTCTTTATTCATGTTGGAGTGGGAAATTTATAGGAATATCCACCCCTATTGTCTGGATCTTTGTAAGGAATATATGATTCAAGTCCATGCTAGATTTAGTAAAGTGTTCTGGCAACACACTTCTTCACGAGTCTTTGTCATGGACTGCTTCGAGTGTGTCACCGATTTTTAGTGATTACGAGCCTCTTCCATCAATGTTCCCTTTATTAGATTATATCTAATTAATGTGGAATTGTTTGATTATGTAGAAATATCAAAGGACTTTTATATTTAAACACTGATATGTCGAAGGACCTTCACAGGATCCAAGTGTCTGTTGGAAGACACTCGTGAGATCTTAGGTGACTTGCCTTGTGGACTTACAAGACAAGGATGGTTTTTTCATAGGTCTCACGAGACTGTGTCGTGGGTGTAATGGGAACATTTCATGCCTTTAAGTTATCATGAACACCTCTAGACTCCTCCCTTTCGATCCCCTTTGGTTTACATGACAAAGGTTGGGATTCATGCGAGATTACATGTGTGTTGTCGAGGGCATTTCTTCCGTTTTTTGGTGATGCGTCACTTGACTAATGTGGGTCATATGGGGGTTCATGAGCATCCCATGTAAAAATCTATTTGTTTTTCCTTAGAGAACCATAGAGTTTATTTTTTTTTCATGGTGAGGATGAAAATCCAAAGGGATCTCGTGAGGTGAGGTGAATGTGTCACTGAGGACTTGTGGTGTCTTGGGAATTTCTAGGGGCGCTTAGATGTCCTTTAGTGGCCGTGAACACCTCTTTCATCCTCTATTTCTATCACCTTTGTTTTATTTTTCAATGTTCAAGGATTATACGAGTTCACACGAGCAATGTTTGGGATTTCTACTCGATTTTTCAATGATTTCGTGCCTGGACAATATGGGAAATATGAAGTCTACACAATCATGTAGTAGAAAAGTCTAACTGTCTGTCCTTAGAGTGCCAAAGGGGTTGCTTGGACACACCTGAGGACTTCCGTGTGGTGGGGCTGGCAAGCAAAAAGGATTTCAAGAGATTATGTGTAAATGAAACTGAGGTCTTGCGGCATCTCACAGATCTCCTAAGGAGTATGTCACATTTTATTTAATGACCATGAAAACCTCTCACCTCCTCCCCATTTTATCTTTCATTTTTTCCTACAAAGGTCAGAGGTATTGCGAGTTTTATAAGATGTCACGAAGGTATTTTATTCTTCTAAATGATGATATGGAACATGAGATTCATGAACACTAGGGGTATCTACCTTTGAATATCATCCCTCATTATTGTTGAAGTATTTATGATTTTTTTCAAGAACTTGACAATGAAAAACCCTGTGGCCTGGGGGTTCTCATTCGGTTGTCTATGGAGCCTTCACAAGAGCAGGAAGGTTTGTCGAAGGGGGCTCTTTGAGACTTCCCATGGGTTATGATCCATGCATGGAACCTTCATGTGACCTTGAAATGGTAATGCGATCGTGAGTCCTTTACAGGCTCATGCGATCCATAGGTATCAGACATCCTCTCATTCTTTTTCTTTTATAGGGAAAATAATACCTATATTCAGGTATTTATTCCATTGTGATTTTCTGATGTTCATATGGTGGGCATCAACAAATTCCCCCACCAGGAGGGATATCTAAGGTGATGAGGATTTAGTTATGAGGAAAACCAATGCCCACCAGAGTCTTTGGTAGTGTCACGAATTGGTGATTTGGATGATTTTTGGTCTACCAGGCATCATTTGGTGTTCCAAAAAATAGTTTATATATGGGGGGATGGAGATAAATTCACTCCACCAGCCACCTCATTTCTATAGCTCTCTTTCTTTTTCTTCTGTCTTAAGACCCAACTATAAACTCAGATCACAATCCTTATCCGAAAGCCTTTTCCAAGAGTCTGTTCCGCTAAAGATCTTGCATGTGACTATTTCCTACTTAAGGGCTCATCCGACATAGTTGTGAACTACCCTTCAATAATTTCTTATACTTCTTCTGTGAGGGATATGGTTTCCCCAAGGGAATCACGAGCTCCATAATATTGATCATTTGATCACTAGTGATTCACATGACCATGTTCAGGTCACGCGATCCCAAGTCGTTAGGTGGGTCAAGCAATTCGCGTGATTCCCTGCGGAGGTTATGCACCTCACAGTCTTTTGAAGATTAGGAAATCTGTGAAACCTTTATGTGATCCACAAATCCTTGGTTGAATCATGCGAAGCACATGATACCATCAGAATTTTCATGCCTTAATTTTTGAAAAGGTTTTAAGCTATCTTTGTATGAAATGTTCCACTGAATTATTTTTAGGTAATTTCTAGTCCCCACCATGGTTTATCATATGTGGCCAACCAAAGAGCCAGGATTTACAGGAATCGAAATGCTGATCCCAGATACTGTGTATATACTGATAATGAGGTCCTAAAGAGGTTCCTTCCATTCAACACTCATAATTCTCCTTTATCTCATCGACTTACCCAGTTTGGGTTTGGTCTTCTAGTTGATACTGCCATACCTCCCCTAGATTTTAATCTACCATCGCACTGGATGTATGGTTCCCTTGACCATGTTTAGGTGATGATTACTGAGGATGGTCGACTAATTACAACCCAGTCTCAAGGTTTGTATTATGTGTTGGAAAAATCCTCTCTAGGTCTGGATGGTCTTGACATTTCCCAACAACATATTTATGAAAGATATTAAAGTATATTCTCCTCTTCTCAAGAAAATTACAGTGGTGTATGGTATTCAAAGTGGATCTATGTCCTAGTGGTAATTTCTCTGATGAGTGTTTGTGGCCTTTATTGGTTTGAAAAATCTGTTTGGAGTTTGCTGAAGACCTATATAGTGTTCAAATTTATGAATCCATATAGATCTCTCAATTTATCATCTACCTCCATCCTGAACTTCTTAGGGAAATGATTAGCCATTGGTGTCCTGGGACTAACACATTACATCTTCCCCATAGCAAGGTGGTTATCAGTTTATGGGATATTCATCAACTAGGCAGTATTACTCCTCTTGGGGAGATGTATGATGAATTCATACCTATTATGGATGACTGGGATGATCCTTTACAAAATCTAGTTTTGCTGATGGTGATTCTTATTATTGTGAAGAATAAATTGGATAGAGAGCTAACAATGTGCTCAATTATTTTTTTCACAAACCAGATCAATATTTTTTTATGTGGAAATAGGGTTAGACCAAATGTTGTTCACCCCCGTAGGTTCCCTTACCAACAATTATGTAACGAAAATAGCTCATATTGGTCCATTTTGGAAGCTGGGGACTACAACTCATGAAGATATCAGGTGAACCCAACAGTTTCTTCAAATCATAGGTTGGTAGATTTTCTTGTTATGGTTCTGAACGGGTGGATTTTCTCTTTTGGGTATGCACGCTCAGGAATCTATGTTAGCACTTTGGTAATGGAGGTGAAACTTGCAAAAGGGTGGAATATTAAATTGGAAGTACTAGTCCTCACATACCTCTACCAAATCCTTGGCCACATTCAACAAGGCAACACCCCTTACAGGATCAACGGTCCTCTGTAGTTCTTGTTTGGATGGATAGGGGAGTAATTTCATTGTTATGAGAAATAAAATGATTCTATGATCCCAGATTCCCCCTCCAATCCTAGATTGATGAATATATTAGGGGATGGGGCTATGTCCCTAAACCTAATGAGGTCATATGTGCGCTATTCTAATCTGATAGTTTTGACTTTACTACCTTCTGTGCACCAAGTGGTCTGATTATATATGATGGAAACGGTTCCCTTGATGAATGATCTTATATGATCTACCTTTAGGATGGTGTCCTCATAGTTAGGGTGGATGATATTATTATCTTTGATCCATACACATCATACCAATTCACTTGGTAGTTTGGCTGTATGTAGAGAGTTTCTCCCATTCCTTTGGTCAGTTTTTGAGGGGAATGATATCCTGGGATTATCCACCAATTCTGGAAGATGTTGTTGTGTAAAGAAATTGGGGATGAGATTATGCTTCTGCCCACTAATGCTTCTACTTACCTTACCCAGGATTATGCCGAGGATTGGGTGACGGTTTATCCTAATGGTTTGTTAGGATAGCTGATCCATCATGTGGACAAGCCTCTTGTGTCACAAATTCCTTTATATATGGAATTGATGGAGTTGATTGAAGACCTAGGTAAGGTTTCAAGGAAGAAACCTATCTATATTGACGGTCATTCAGATAATGGTTCAGATTCATTTTAAGATATTAGTCCTCCAAAATAAGCTACGGGTGATATACTTCTTAAGAGTGAGGGATATGGGGCTTCCTCTCCTATTTCATCATTGATTCGACTGGTTAATCATCCTTCAACTACACCTACCTCATCGGTTACAGCGGATCGATCACATAGTAATATTATCTAAGAATAAATTCTCATCTTGATTACTGAGACCCCCTTAAAAATAGTCTAAAACCAAGGGGAGAACCTTCACCATCTATTTCATGTCTTAGGGGATGCTGAATTTGATCGACATCCTTTGTATGAATTTATACAACAGATCATCTTGAATTAAAGAGACTTGGTTATGAATGAAACGGAACTACATTATTTTGTGAATGAATATTACTTTTCTAAGAAAATAAGGGATATGGTGGAGGAACTGGAGAAGTGTATACAACTATTGTCTAAACTGTAAGCTTAGATAGATGCTTGGACGATGCATGTATGGAGATATGAGGAGATGATTTCTCATTTGAGGTCCAACCTTTTGACGTCATCAACCTCATTGGCCACTGCTCGGAGGAGGGTTTAAGAGTTAACTAATCTAGTCAAACTCTCCTTCCCATTGAATAAGTGAAAGAAGTGGGGATAATGACACTCCAACGCACCATCGATGCCTCTAACCAGACCCTCATGGATATTTTCAGTGCTACTGACTGCCTTTTTTTATGACTCATCTTTTGTACTACACTCCATTTTTTTGATGAGGCTTTAGAGAGAATCTGGAATATGGATATTCCTCCCTTTTTTACATACTATGAATAGAAAAGGCTTCTAAACATTTTACAATATCATTTATTTATCTTAATCTGCTTTATATTAAATGAAAAAATGCCTAGAATTGAATATTAAAATTCAAACAAATTTATTTACGGAGATGCTCATGAGTTCCCACTCACATGAGATTCTACATTGGTAGTCTGTTCCAACTATCTTGAGATTATCTAATCTATAAAGGGATCAATGGGTAGAATATATTCCTTATAGGGGGAGTGATCTATCCTTTTCCAAAGCTGATAGGCTGGGAGAGCATGGCTAGGTGTCGCTAAGGCTATATAGCGATCCTTACAAGATCATGATGACTAAAATGTTGTCGTGATTTAGTTTAGGGTCTTTTAGCTCAGACATGATATGGATTTTGTTTAAGTTATTTTAGATCAGACCAAATATCACTTTAGTTTAGGGTCTTTTATCTTGGAAATAATATCTCTTTAGTTTAGGTTCTTTTAGCTCAGACATAATATCACTTTAGTTTGGGATCTTTTACCTTGGACCTAATATTTCTTTAGTTTAGGGTATTTTAGCTTTGACCTAATATCTCTTTTTTAGGGTCTTTTAGCTCAGACCTAATATTGCATTAGTTTAGGTTCTTTTATCTCGGACCTTATATTTCTTTAGTTTAGGGTCTTTTAGCTCGTAACTGATATTTCTTTAGTTTAGGGTATTTTATCTCGAACCTAATATTAATTTAGTTTAGGGTCTTTTAGCTCAGACATAACATTCCATTAGTTTAGGGTATTTTATCTTAGACCTTATATTTCTTTAGTTTAGGGTCTTTTAGCTCGAACCTTCTATATGATCATGGAATATGGTGCAGATATACCTGGAACACCCTAAAGCACTCTGAGGTGTTGGGTTATGCCATGGTGTTGCAATGGCTTGTGAGGATCAGAATGATCTTTTTGTAGAGTGACACATTTTCTTGATGGCCATGGGCACATATGCCGGAGCCATAGGCATGTATGAATAATCAACCAAAGGGTTATTGAAGTCAGGTATCTTTTCCAAGTTCTATGGATGATTTATGGAAGTAATATGGATAGTGTTGGAATACTAGGGATACTGGGCCCACTTGGGTAGTTGGGGTGTGGATGATGAAAATCATAACCCAAAATTTTGAGTCCATGAATATGATATGGTGTAGACATTTTGGGTATGTACCATGAAATTCTAGGATTCTAGGTTCCACTGTAGTGTTGTTAAGGATCACAAAGATTGAAGACCCTTTCTAGAAAGGAGAAGATTCCTTTAAATGGCGGGTCAAGGCCCTTATGCATCGTTATCATGCCAAGTGAAAGATTATCTTCACTTATTTACAAGGGCTATAAAATATTTTTAAAGACTCAAACATCTATATGAGGAAGTTAGGTATGGGAAGAAAGTTATCCCGAAAAGATTCTGGAATCCTAGGACAATTTAGCTCTTAATGAGAAGCTTGAGACCTACAACATGTGGTTTATAATCATGAAGTGTGGGCCATTAAAAGTTTAGAAAATGAAGTGTTACAGTCTTTCCTTGAGAAAGGGTATGAAACATGGTGATGTAATGATAGGGATATCGAATCCACTTGGGTAGTTTGGTGTGGGGATTTTAAATCATGATCTGGAGTAATTGAGTTAGGAGAAAGATATGGGATAGTCATACAGGGAGTGGTTTAGACACAATGGGGTGTTGAGTAATACCATGATGATTTTAGATCTCATGATAAATAGAATTTCCTTTTTTAGAGTGACACATTTGGTTAACGACCATAGGCGTATATGCAGGATCCATAAACATGTATGCGTAGTCAAGAAAAGGGTCCTTAAAGCCAGATATCCTTTCCAAGAAACATGGAAGGTTACGATGATTCAGGAAACCCCAACTCATGAAGTGTGATTTGTCAAACATGTAAAATCCAAGGATGGTTCGAGTACCCTAATAGTTGTGTCACCACCCAGCGAATACATTATCATGGAAAGGATATGTGAGAAATGTTTCTCTAACTTTTTCCCAGACTAGTGGGTCCAGTGAACATAGCTTGGATTTTACTAGGGATATAAGGTAGACCCTATGAGATTTATGAATTTAATGTTTTCACCCTGATTTTTTTCTAAACTTTGAGGATGAAGAGTTTAGTGGGTAGATACTTGACTTTTTCTTAGGTCACCCTTTTTGGGTTTTTGAACTGACTAGTTTTGTGTCTCTTTCATTAACAATTTAAGGTCTTACAATTTGGACCATTATTTAATAGAGTTTAGGTCCGTACAATTTTGACTAAAATTATAGTCATTTTACAATCATGACTGACATGGACCTAATATGAAGGATGATACACAAGATCTTAATCAGGATATCCAGGGTTAATAGTACTCCAACATCTTCCTGAGAAAGGGATGGAAATATTGTAAATCACAACTCGAGTTTCTCAAGTCATGAGTCATGATATACGATAGTCATAGATGGAGTGGTTCATACATGCTGAGGTGTCGAGTGCTATCGTGAAGATGTCAAGGCTCACGTAAATTAGATTTTCCTTTTCCAAAGTGAAACATTTGGTTGTTGTAAATAGGCACATATGAAGGAGCCATGGGAATGTATGCATAGTCAAGAAAAACGTCCTTGAATCCAACTTTCCTTTCCAAAGGCCATGGAAGATTATAGATACCTGAGATGAATGTGATGTGAAGTCTGTTATATGGATTTGATGTGCTCTTAAAAGATAGTGGAAGCGCCTCATACCTTGGTTGATCGAGCTAAGCCTCTTGTGGCCCTTTGGTGAAGGATAAAAAAAACAGAAGATGGTATGCACATATTATTTTCATATAGTGGAGAAAATTTTTTGTGCAGTTTAATGTCATGTTGTAAGGAAATATTCCATTTAGTTTATCATCATGTGTAAAGGACATATTACCATACAGTTTAACATCATACAGTAAAGACATAATTCCATGCAGTTTAACATCATTTGGTAAGGGTGAACTTCTATTTAGTTTAACGTTATGTGATAAGGATGCAGGAACCGATGTGAATGTGTGAGAATATTGTGGCTGGGCCCAATGATGGAGATTGGAAATCACTACCTATCTCACGAGGATAATATTCAAGCCACACATAGTTCTGGAATGGGAAATAATCTATGCAGGTCTAACTTGTATGAGGTGGTGGGCATTATTTCCATTGACGATTGCAGATGGGCCTAGGATTGGATATCCAAGCATTACTATATATCTCATGAGGATGAGAATTAATCCATAAACAGTTTTGGATGTTCCATATAGTTTAACATCACGTGGTGAGAATGGATGTCATCCATCGTGAATTGATGGGAACATTGTGGTTGGGCCCAAGGGTGGGAGTATGGGAGTCACTATATATATCATGATAATGAAAATCAAACCACATGTAGTTCTGAAAATTCCATGTAGTTTAACTTCAAACATTGAGGATGAAGGTGGACTAGCATGAATAAATAGAGATTTTGTGGTTGGTCCCAATGATGGAGACTAGGTGTCACTATGTATCTCATGAAAATGAGAATCAAAGCACACATAGTTCTGGATAGACATGAAATTTAGTTTCTTGTAGTGAGGACTATATCCTCTCGAGGATGATATGCCTTCTTCATGCTGGGATACCTTTTCTGCAATTCCTAATCCCACATGATCCATGCTCGGTGTGAGAAACAAGGAGCGATAAGGGACCCATACAGGATAGAGTTATTGTGCATCGTGTAGTGGATAGACCAAGATAAGGATCGAGGAATCCCAACACATCACATGAGAAGTGAGAATCAAACCATAAATAGTTATGGATGAACCATGCAGTTTAACATAATGTGGTAAGTATTTAGGATTCTTTATGTGAATGGGGATAAATATCATGGATCCATGGAGTTTTATGTCATGTGGTGAGGACATTGGGACACTCGTCATGGAGTTGTAAGTGTTGGGTTTGTGTGGTTTAATGTCATGCGGTAAGGACACTGGATCACTCATCATGAAAGGAAAATAATCCCATGACTGGACACAAAAATCAAAGTTTGGTCATCACTATGTATCATGTGATGACAGGAATCAATCCACATGTAGTTCTTAGGAAATTGTGAAATTTAACATCTTGCGACAAGGAAAAATTCCATATAGTTTAATGTTTTGTGGTCATGAAGAAGGATGCAATGCAGTTTAACATATTTCTACTAGGACGATCTTGTATAGATTAACGTCATATACTTAGGATGAATGATGGTACTTACACCGATGTGTACACACTCATGGAGATATATATGCATAGGATTTCTTGAGAAATATTACATTGGTGAGTGGTGTGACACGCTCCCTATCCATTGTGGCCAATGAGTTTGCTCCATTATGATAGACCTTATGTATGATGCAAGGTCCATCCCATTTGGGCTCCAATTTTAGGGGCTTATTTCCCAGTATCGTTGGGGGTTCTCAGATCTTGCACCGGTTCTCCTTGTAGGAATGAATGGAGGTGAACCTTTGTATTTAAGACTCATGAAATCCGATTTTGGTGAACCTCAAGGTTGTGTAGTGTGCACAACCTCTTCTCATTTAGTGGTTCCTACTCATCCAACCGCTTTTGAGATTTTTCATCATATGAGATTTTTATGAAAATGGATATTCAGAGTGAGGGAAGTTGGACCTATATAGGTAACACTTTCTCGGTCTCATACACCAATGAGTATGTCATTGCATGCGTAGAGGTATATGTGGTGGTATGGTAGGCCCATAAATCATAGAGGAGTTTATCTGGTTTTACTTCTTATCCTTGTTCACCATCTTCTGTAGTATATTCAACAGATTCTAATTGAATGCATCTATCTATCCATTGTCCACTTCATGATAGTGGGATGAGTGATTGGAATCTATGTTGTAATCCTCATAAAGCTTCTTCAACTTCGTGGAATATAATTTGGTGCCATTGTTTGTCAATATTGTGTGAGGGACATCGAAATTAGTGATGTATGGGACTTAAAAAAGTTGATGATATTTTTTGTCATGAATTCTTTGAGGGTTATTTCCTCATCCCATTTGGGAAATAAGTCCAAAGTAGTAAGGATATACCTGAACTGCTTAGCAGTGTATGGGGGATATGGCCCCACATCATCCATCCCCAAAACATCAAATGGCCAGGAATATTTAGCTATATGTAGTGATTCTGAGGGCTGATGGATGAAGTTTGCATGAATCTGGAATGCATGAAATTTCCTGGTGTAATCTATAAAGTCATGTATCATGGTTTTTAGTAGTATCCCAACCTCTTGATTTGGTGGGAGAGTCGGGTTCTAGATTAATGGTGACCGCAATAGCCTACATGGACTTCCTCCATGATGGTGAGAAACTCTCGTTCTGTTATGAACCTGAGGATAATTCCATCAAATCAATGTTTTTGTAGAAATTTTTTTATTGTTTGGACTGTCGTGAAGAGTGAAGTTAGCTTCCTAGAGCCGAGTTTGTTCCCTCCCTGTACAATCTTTTAGGAGATTCCCATCTAGAAGATAACCAATTATAGGCTCCATACATCTAGGGGTGTTCATTGGTTCATCACACACTAGGTAGGTGTTGACCCGATTGATCTGTTCCATATCACATACTATGGTCCATGATATAATTCTTTGTTGTGTGATACAAAAGGTTGATTCCTCCTGATCAGGGTCAGTGAGGATGGAAACTACATTATCCAATGTTTCAGCACCATCATTCTATGATTGGGGAACATAATTCAAGGTGGGATGAAATGGTAATTATTCAATCAGTCCCCTGACATAACTAATGAGGGGGGGGGGGGAATTCTTCCTTTTAATGGAATATTCACCATTGATCTTCTTTATCACTAGTTTTGAGTCCCCTTTGATATTCCGGTAGGATATGTGTAGTTGTAGAGCTAGTTCTAATCCAGTGATGAGGGATTGGTGCTTGACCTCATTATTTGTGTAGCCTTTGGATAGTGAGAAATAGTAGGGAAAAACTACTTTATATAGAGATACAAACACAATCTCTAGACCATCTTGATTAAGCTTTGGTTTTTCCATTCTTTTGCCAACATGACTCTAAGAGGATCCATCAAAGTACATCTCCCATGTCCGAGGAGTGTCATGGGAATAAAATACCTCTTTATTTGGGATCTTGGTGTCTTCTGGTGTATTTTATGGGATAGGATGTGCTATGAGTAAATCAATTGAGGCATGTACTTTCTCCGAATTTTGAGATATGAACTAAATTTCATATTACTATAGAATTAAAACCCACTAAGTTAAGATCCCAGTAAACATAGGGTGGACAAGTATGTACTTGAGAAGGTCAATACGAGAGTCTAAATGTTCTTTGTGGTGTTTCAAGTAATGCCTCAAATATTTTAATACAAAAAAGAGTTGAAGTAAGTTCTTTTCGACATCATAATATCGTGTATCAGTACCTAGCAAGGTCCGAATAAGGTGGTAGAGACTATTCTTGCTTCCTACGTCATTTTTCTGTGGGAGGATGGCACCCAATAAGCATTCCATGGAGGCCATATATAGGATGAGTGGCCTCACTTCCACTGAAGGCATTAGAACCGATGGGTGAATTAAGTATTTATTGATAATTTTAAAGGATTTTTAGAAATAATTATCATATTGGTAGGTGACACCCTTCTTCATTATCCCGTTGAAGGGGAGAGATTTGCTGGAAAAGTTGGCTACGAATTTCTGAATTCTGGCGAGGTTCTCTTGAATTCCCCTCCGTTATTTGATATTTATGTGGGGGTGACATCGCTAAAATAGCACTGGTCTTCTCTTGGTCCACTTTAATTCCATAGTGTCTTACCAAAAAGCTGGGGAATTTTACTATTGTTACCCCAAAAGTTCACTTCAGTGGATTCATGTCTAGAATGTGATGTCACATATTTTTTATGATTTTTTGAAGATCCATGAAGTGATCACATCACTATTAGGATTTGATGACCATGCCTTTGAAATAAAACTCATCTATCCTTCCCAAGAATGGATTAAAGATGTGATGCATGACATGCTGATATACGACCCCAACATTCATTAATCCAAAGGGCTTGACCTAATAGTAGAAGATCCCTTGAGGTGCTTTGAAGGTAATGTCTTCTTCATCCTCAAGGTCCATCTTGATATGGTTGTACCCCGAGTACCCATCCATAAAGGAAAGGTCTTAGAAGCCAGTATTTTCATAAATCAAGAGTTTTATGATGGGAAATGGGAAGTCATCTTTTAGGAAATATTAGTTAAGATCTCTAAAGTCAATCCAGACCGTAATCTTATCATTCTTCTAATTAAAGGGTATGATGTTAGAAATCCACCTTGGGTATTGCACTTCTCTGATGAAGTTGTATTTGATCAATTTTTTTAACTTCTACCACTACATTTTTGGCATGAGAAGGGTGTATTCTCATCGATTCCCGATTAAAGAATAAATTATCATCGGGTAGTCAGAGATAGTGTGTAGCCACATCTGGATTGAGTACATAAATTTCTATATAATTCTAGGAGAACACATATCAGCGCTTCTTCAGAAATAAAATGTACATATATTTCTCTTCAAGGGTAATGGAGGCAAAAATTAGATTAGGCCACATGTATTCTTCTATTCCAAGATTTATCTGTCTGAGCTCATCTACGGTGGTGGATAAACCTTCTTCAAATGTTGGAGGGGCCTTCTTAAGATCATCCTCATTCATTTCTGAATCTGTGGAGAAACATTCAGGTGAAGACAATATTCTAGGAGCCTCTCTGTTAGTATCAGGGTGAGGGAGGCTATTAGAGGATACATTGTCATCCCTTTCTGTCTAAGCCTTTACAAAGAGATTGCAGATCTATTTGTTGTTAATAAGATCACGAGAGGCTTGAAACTCTGGGATTAGATATTCTAATTCTACAATGTTGATGGGTAACACATAATAACCATCAAGCATACTCTAGTGATTCACAAGAGTGGTCCCTAATCCATTTTGAGCTATAACCTATACATCATCATCCGACATTGGTTGTTTACCTCCCTTCTTGTAGAAATATTCTTCAACCTATGTGGATCTGTAAATCTTGAAGGGGGTACTATCACCATGTAGTATGTCAAACTTTTAATTTATGGGGTACTTCAGAAATTGATGGAATGTCGATGGTACCTCCAAGTGGCTATGAATCCAGGGCCTTCCAAGTAGGGAATTGTATGTGGTGTCTTACTAGATAACCATGAACTCAACCTCATATGTGAGTTCCCCAAATTGGGAATATAGCTTGATCTTCCCAAGATGAATTTTCTCATGTTTACCATATCCATGAATGATCATCTTTATAGGGGATAAGTCCTCTTCAATATACCCCAAACATTAGAGAGTTTGAACTGGGATAAGATTGATCCTTGATCCATTATCAATCGGTACCCTTTGGAAATTGGAATTATTGAGTGTTCCAAAAATTTATAAGGGACTGATATTACCTTTTATGGACTCATACTAATCTTTATTAGTGAATGATATGGCATCATGGAATTCTAAGGACATAGTCTCCACTCGATATACCTCAGCTATGGAAACTTCTATCTCTAATTTTCGTGGGATTCAGAGTGTATAAACAAGTTCCTTCCTAATTTATTTTTAATGGTGAAGCATATCAAGGATTTAGAGCTTATCTGGGACTGCAACTAGCTATTTAAGAACATCATACTTTTGTGCCATAGGTCGATGCTTCCTGATATGGGGATTCTTTTAGGCATGTGATTCAGAATCTAGGGCATATGAGGTAGATAGACCTAAATCATTCACATAGGTTGAGGTAATATATCGTATTGGTGGAGAAGGTCGCGCCAACCTTCCCCATTTCCTAGGTTGATAATGTTGAACCCCCAATAGTGGTCATGTAAGAAAATCAGATACAGGCGACTGCTGGAGGGCTCCAAGGTACCTCCTTTCCTATTTTGAGTCTGCTAAAGTTATTTCCCATGAGTCTAGAAGGCATATATATCCTCCACAGGGATATGATCATAATATTGAGTCCAACCATGCCTATTCTATCCCTTGTATCCTCATCTCCAATTCACGAGACCTCTAATTCCACAGTTATATGTAGGGAAACTATATACGGGGGAATATTCATCATCAAAGAAGGGGGTTTTCAAGTGTATTGGGTTGACATAATTGAATATGATATCTTCATCTAATGAGGATTCCATTTGGTGGGGTGGTTCCCATGATGCGGATATTGCAGGGAAGAAATCTACAAGAGTTAGGTATTTCTTTGGAGTAGAATATGTTTCTTTCTTCTCTTTCTATTCCTACTTCTAGTTGTAATTCCCAACCTTGGGAAGCACATATGATTCCTACTTATTGGGTTTTGGAGCTATCATGAGTTTAATAAACTATGATTTTATAGTGTTATGAGCTCAATCAACTATTTTTCGAGTCATCCAGTTGTCAAACGTTTTCAATTGCCTGGATGGAACTTTCTACCAACTGTCCTCTTCTTCTAACCGAGCGATGATTATACAAGCCACCTGCTCAAGGGAATTGTCTAAAATCACCTATCCATAGTTGAACATGCCTTGATGTATGAACTTGAAGATGAAATAATTCTATATAATATGACCCAACCTTTTGTAGAAAGGGTAGTAATCAGGATGGACGATGGGGTTGAATTCATCAGGCCTTCTGGGTTTTGGGAGTGTGAGTAGGTTATTATCCATGGATACCAAGAAATAACATGGGACTTGTTAATTTCAGAAGGATTATAATTTTTTCATCCATTCCTCAAATCCCAAGAGACCCTGATTTCTATGTGCTTCCAGCCTAGGGTGATTCTATAGTTGTCTCCACTCGACAGGAGGTGATGGGTGGTTCAGTACTTTTCTAGGTGCTTATATGGGAACCACTATGGTCTTGAGAGCGATAGATGTGGTTTCTTTTATGCCTAGATTCTTCCCCTATGCCGTGGGAATGAGTAAGGGCTTGGATCTAGTTAGATGAATATCCAATTTAATACATTGCAACATTTTAGAAAACTCTCAGAATCCCCCTAGATATTTCATGGGGATTACAAGTTTCTGCAACTCATCCCTTAGATTTCCATCAAAGAGTTCTAGAAGTTTCTCCCAGGAGAGGGGGATATTTAGATAATAGTTTAAACCTTTCCACATTGCTATGAAATTATACACCATATCATTCTCACACTATTTTTTGTTCATCAGGCCGACAATTATTGTCTTCCTTAGTGTTAAACTAAACTAATAAAGGAACTGACGATGAAGGTCTTCCCATCCTACGATAGATCCTGCTGGCAGACTGTTATACCAAACAAAGGCTGGTCCTATCCGAGTCTGTATAAAAAAACTCATATTGGTTTCTTCTTATTGATCACAAGGGCCCATCATCATCCTACATTGAAATACGAAGTGTGTGAGGTGTTTTTATGGGTCACCTAGACCATCAAAGGTAGAGAAGGTAGGGTTGTTGAAGTTTGGTGGAGGTGGAGTATCATCCACCCATTCGGGGTATGAAATCCTTTTAGGATGTACATGTGCACATTGTTGTTCCATATATTCCATTCGATTGAATAATGATTCAATATCAGTAAGTAGATCTGGGGGTATACCTATCCGAGCTGCCTCTCATCCATAAGAACCAGGTGGGGGATGATGAGGTGGTCCCTCTTTTATCTCCCACTGATCGTTGATTCTTCCTATTAATTAATGATTACCTTGGTGAGGTAGAGAATTTCACCTCAATGGAGGTAAGTCCTGATCATTTAGGCTTACTAATTTATGTAGAATGACTATCTAGATCTGTATCCAATATGATGCTCAGATACTGATATTTTGGGAGAATCAGCTATGGGAGGGAGAATATTCATCTCTGGATGGAGATGATACCCACCAAGAATATTTTCTCTGATTAGCTCCTCATTGAGTTGTCGTATATCTCTTATTTCACTCTCATATTGTGAAAATTGTTCTTCTATGGAAGGAAACCTGGATGTAGTAGCATCTTTTCCCTTTTTCATTAATAATATTCCACTAAAGAGGTGGCAACTCATTGTTTGGTGGTGCCAAATTTTGAAGTCTTCTTTGGTTCTAAGTTCAAAAAACCTCATTTGGTGGGTCTGAATCACCCTCCTCTTGGGGTACATGCTCCGTGTTGTGGCCCTCTGTGTTTTCATCTTGATCAATTTCTATTATGTTGATAGCAATGAAATTCATAGAGGCATATCATGTAATAGCGGTTGTGCCATTTATTTCTATGTAATAGGTTGATTCTATACAACTTCCACGAGGGTCGTTATTTGAACCCTTCTCCTTGTTGATCCATTTTGGTTTGAGACCTCGGTGGGGTTTTATTTCCTTTACCTTACACTCCTCCCATCTCGACCTATGAAAAATGACTTTGAGGTAGTTTCCAGTCAGGATTGCCGAGAGAGCCCTGACCAATAGAGGTTTGTCTTATAGTGGGAGGAATAGGTGGGACACCATTCAATTTGTGGTGATGATGATGAAAATTCCCCCAACCCTATGGGATGGGGGTCATTTGGGGACACCATTAGCACTGATTGTTCATGTTGTTGAGGATCCATTGGCTCAAGTTAGGGAGTTGATGATTCCCAAGATGAACATGAACATATAAATTCTCCCATCCCAATAGGATGAGGGTTCTCTTGAATCACTGTTGGTGTCTCCAGGGTCCTCTTTGAGGACAATGATCCTGATGAAAGTGATTATGATATAAATTCCCCTAACCCAGTGTGCTGGTTTTTACCTACAGATGCCAAGGGTATGTCCTGGAACCTCTTAGGGATTGATGAATCAAGGGGTGGAGGTGGTGGTAGGTATTATCTTAGACCATGGGGTCGAGTATTCTCTTGGATGGTTGCTATGGAAGCTTTTAATATAGTCTAGGTGATGTTGTGTAACCATTCTCACATGGGAGTTGGGTGCGATGGTAGCCCACGGTGAGAATTATTCCTCACATAAAGTTATTCAGATGATCTCAACATCAATTTCCATTTTTGGAATGTCCTCTTATTATCTTAAGGGTTTCTATTTGAAGTCTTGCTGGCTATCCTATCTCCCCATCCATGGTGTCTGGGCACTATTGAAGTGGGGGAATTCTATTGCAGAGACCAACCATCCAAATCATTACTTGGTCCCCTGATATTGTCGAAGGCTATACCATTGTAGGATTCTATATCTGATGGGCTATGCTATTCTATGGGAGTAGAAAAGTGTAACACTACATATTACCCCCATACTTTAATATGGATTCTTAATGTGTCTTTGGATATTATATTCCAAATCTTCATGATGCAATGGTGGCAAGCGTGTTGCAAATTTGCACTATGTTCAGTTTTGGATCTCAGACCAGGGAGATAGCAGCTAGGTCCAACTAACAATAGAGAGTCTTACTCATCTGAAGGTGACACTCATATACTAGATAAGGGAGATATCACTCCTTTAGTCACTAATGAGTATCCCATATATTTTTTCATAAATAAGGAATACACTCCTTTTATAGCTAATCTGGGATCTCGTATTTGGAAGTAGTGAGTGGCCATAACATGATGGGGAGGTTGTTTTTGGATAACTCTCTCCATATATCGTTGTAGTGCCACTTGTCATTAGAATTATATACCTCCATCTAGTTAGACCATAGAATATGGATCTGATGGTCGCCTGCTGTTGGGAGTGGAGTGTTGCCGGAAGTTTATGGGGAACCATATATGGTTGACCCCGGTGTTTCGAGCGCCCCTCTGTATAAAGGTTTCAGGGTTTGGTTCACCTCTCTATGAAGAGGTATCTAGAAAAAGGGAGTATTTCCTTTCCCATGGGAGATATCTCTATGTAGAGGTTGACCATTTTGTATGTTAGGAGTAGAGTCTCTGTGATCCATCTCCACACTACCATGAGGAGGAATACCATGGTAATAAATTCCTTCTGCCTCCACTTTGATAGAAGAGTCAATAGAACCTTTGTGGTGTTGAAAATGTGCCTCAAAAAACCCCCCAAGGACACTGGCATTGAGTAGATTAAGAGCATGGTCCATGCTCTGCATCGTGGTTGGAATATTCCAACCTGAATTTTGTGATTTTTCAAGGATATGATCCTACTATGTGATGGTTTCTAGAACCTTTATATAACTGTATGGTGTTGTAGGAGTATTATCCCACTACCGAGAAGATTTTTGAATATTCCAATAAGATGTCTCATTATTGTTAGGGATATGAGCCTATCCTGATGCATGTTCCATTCTCACATGGTGTGTCTCGGTCAAGGCGGAAGTATGATCTCGATCTGGAACCTTAGGGATATGCCACTGGTATTTCTTGGTCGGAATATGAGGCTACCCTAAGGCTTATTCCACTCTCACCTGGTGAGACCCACTTGGAATAATATTATTAGCCTTTCAAAAATATTCATTCCCCACCAGAATATGTCGACGGACCTCCGGAATGGGAGAAGGATTATGAGCCTCCTCCTTTATTGCCTTGGAATGACACTGGCATAGTCATTTGTTGGCAGAAGTAGGAATATGAACCTTGCTTCCATGATCTTCTAGAGTATGCCATGAAGGTTCACTAAGATTAATATGAGACTACCTCTAGGATTATTACATTCTAACTTGGTTATCCTCAACTAGAACATGGATATATTCATGATCTCAGGCATTTGGAGTATACTACAAGACTTTTTCGATAGGACTAGGAGTCTATCCCAAGGCTTGTTACCCTCTCTCAGGCTGAGCCCCAACCAGAATGGGGGTATGAGCCCGATCCCAAGCCTTTGAAATATTCCAGAAAACTTTTTCGACGGGCATGTGCAACTCTGACCAGGTGTGCCTCGGTTGGAATGAGAGTATGATCCCATTTTAATTCCTTTCCCTTTATCAAAATATGCCAATAATACTCCTCGGTGGGAGAAAGAATGCACTCTTTCTCCTGTATAACCACTTGTTCATAATGATCAGAGTGTTGAGTTTTACTAGCTATAAGGATAGGAGTATGTTCTTATCCCTTTATCAGTAAAAGTGCTAGAATATATTGGCAGATCTCTTTAGATATTGCTAAAATATATTGGCATTTTAGCAAGGTGGGAACATGGATTTAATCCTACACATTTTTTATCTCCATTATCTATTGGTAGATATCTTTGATTGAAATGGGGATATGTGCCCACTTTTTTCCTCCTTGTTCCATCGAATTATGTCGATGAGATTCATGTGCAAGGGTAGTAGTATGATCCACCCCCATGCTTGCTGCGGTAATATGACCATAGACGTGTTGCAAGCTAGCAGGGATATGATCATGCTTACTGGTTCTTGTGAAAGTATAATAGTAGGCATCATTAGAAAGAGTGGGGATATGAGCCCTCTCATGGATATCCAATGACTTCCTCCTTCGATGAGTCTTCCTTATAGACCATGCATGGGAGTCAGAGGTGGTTGTGTGTTGTGTGGTACCCTCAGTAGATGATTGATGGGTACCAATGGGACGGTGTTGGTGATGGAAGTTGGTAGGTTCCCTCCTCGGCTGCACCTGAACCAAAAGGGAGTTGTATCCGTCATCCTTATTAAACTTAACTAGATATGGAAAGTGGAATTTTTCATGCTATTGGGATAAGCTCCTCAGGAAGTTATAAGTAGTGGCGAGGGCTACTGGCTTAGCATCATCCTTTTTCGAGCGATGTAGATTCTCCAGCTACCGTGGTTAGAGAATCTCTTGGGAATATTCCATGGTCATGATTGTATCGTATCTTTTTTACTCTTGAACCATTGTATTCACTACCCTCCCTTAGAGTTGTCGATTAGGTGAGATTGCTTTGTGACCTGTGGGGGTCGCAATAGTAGATGAGTTACCAGAGAAAATGATGGATGATGAAGACATTATCTCGGGTTGGGAGTCTGTCGATGAGAGAAGTATATGAAATCACATATAAAGAAATGGAACAAGGGTACTGATCAATGCTATATCGTTGGAATGAAAAATCTCAATTTGTTATACAATTTTAACACAATTATCCTATATTCCCTTTTCAGCCATTCCGCTCATGTGGACTTGTCAGTGCGAGGATAAACTTATAATAATTTCAGTTTATACTGGTCTTACTACATTTTTTGTATATATGGTTTTCAAAAAAAAGTGTCCCAATAGATCCATGTCAATCCTATGAACATTTTTTTCATATGAGGAGTAAGCAATATGGTTTGATGGATTATTACCCAATTGTTTTTTATTGGAGATATTCATGTCGTGTTCACCATTTTTGTTTCATTAGGTTTCGACATGGATGTGGGATGGGATCCCCTTTATTATTTGATTAAGGGATATTTTAAGGCATCACTCAATCACATGCATCGAGTTTACCATCTATTTATTCTTACATAGAAACTCCCAATAGTTTCCTCATCCATAGTTGGGTTTGGACTTTATTTCCAAAGGATGGTGGCCATCTAGGTTTTCAGGCCCATCGACTCTTGGGGACTCATGTTGATTGTGAGGATGAGAGGTTTGTCTCATCACACCATTTTGGGGGAAATTATTTCTTACTCTAGGAATCTCTTATATATTTAAGATATGTTATTGAATCTCTTCCTAATCCTGATATGGGACAATTTACCCTAAAAAATGACTATAGGTTATTTCTCTTTCATATGAAAAATATTGTAATCTATTTAGTGAATCCATCCATATATATCCAAGTATCTTCATCATTTTCCAATAATAGTAGGCATCTTATATGATGAAGCCATATAACCAAGTTTATCGGAGTATGCTTCCATGTTAGGAGGTGGTTAATATTCCAAGGAGGGTATTGATCCATTATGAGGCATCCTATGTATCCTGATTATTACAAGAATAAAAACCCACATAGTCTGTTCATCCCATGCATTTTAATGTCATATGGTGAGGACATATGTTGAATCACCAAATATTTGAGCTTGAAACCTAAAGGGGTTTCCTACGTATCCTGAGTATAGAGAGAATCAGAGTTATAATAGTTATCATGTATTGGGATTTACCATGTCATTATAGAGTCTCATAGTACAGATGATATGATTATTACAAATCCCTAAGCTCATGTGAGCTGTGCTTGGTGTGAGAAACAAGGGATAACGAATGATCATCTCATTTCTCAATATGTAGGACTTATGCACCAGGACTACCTTGAAATTATTTATTATGGGACTTAGGTCTTAGAGATATGTCTTACATATCCTGGTTATGGCAGGAATTAGATACATTGTAGCATGAGGGGTTTCTCAGTCTGCTGATGGATAATATAGGGTGATAATCTCCTCGGACTAATTGAGTCCTTTTGGTTGAGATTTCATAGTCGTAGAAAGTATTATACCAAAAGGGAGCGATCACGTGAATCACCATATGCATGGAACATGATTTCTCTAGCTTTCCATCGATGTATTATCTGAAAAAAAGTTTCTATTTGTGTGATCAGTTGCTCTGAGGAATCCGCAGAGGCTGAGAGTTAAATCATCCACATTCCAAGCATCCAGAGTATCAGAGTAAAACATCTGAGAGTCCAAATCTTTCTTCATGCCGAAGTGTGAAATTTATAAGAATCACCACCCCTATTGTATGATGATTTGTGTGGAATATCTCAAATGAGTCTAGGCTAGAGTCGATGAAGGGGTCTAGTTCCATGTGTCTTCACGAGTCTTTGTTATGGAATTCTCTGTGTGTGTCTTCTGATTATCAATGATCACAAGTCTCTTCCATAAAAACCCCCTCTAGTGGATTATATCCAATTAATGGGTACTTTTTTGATCATGTGGATGTATCACATGACTTTCATATTATCCTACTGGTATGTATAAGGACCTTCATAGGATCTAATTGTATGTTGTAAGACACTAGTGAGACATTGGGTGACTTGTCTTGTGGTCTCGTGAGATAAGGATGGTTTATACAGCGGTCTCACGAGACTACACTGTGGGTGTTCTAGGCACATCACATGCCCTTAAGTGACCATGAACACTTATCAAATCCTCCCTTTCGATCCCCTTTGTTTTATGTGATAAAGGTTAGGAGTCATACAAGATTTCATGTGTGTTGTCAAGATTATTTCTTCCAATTTTTGATGATGCATCATGTGACTGATGCGGGTCATATGGGGGTGCATGATCATCCCATGGAAAAATATATTCATTTTTCCTTAGATCATCATGCAGTTTCTTGGGGTGATTCTTTGGTGAGGATAAAAAGCCAAAGGGCCCTCGTGAGGTGAGGCAGACATGTCACTAAGGACTCGTGGTGTCTTTCAGATTGTCAAGGGCACGTCACATGTCCTTAAATGAATGATAACACCTCTCACAACCTAATTTTCTACCTCCTTTGTTTTATTTTTCATAGTTTTTATATTATGAATGTTTTCATGATAAATGTATATGATTTTTACTCGATTTTTAGTGATGTCTCACCTGAAAAATATATGTCATATTGAGTGTGCACAGGCATGTAGTGGACAAGTATATTTTTCTATCCTTAGAGTGCCAAAGGGGCTACCAAGACATACATGAGGACTTATATATGGTGGGGATAACAATCCAAAGGGATTTTGAGATATGAGGAATAAATAATTCCAAGGTCTTGTGGTGTCTTTTGGATCACTCAGGGAGCGTTTCATATGTCATTCAGTGACTGTGAACACCTCTTGTCTCCTCCCCATTATCTCCTTCATTTTATCCTACAAATGTGTGGAGGTCTTGAAATTTGGAACAGATTTCATAAAGGTATTTTATCTTCCAAATGATGATATAACACGTGAGGTTCTTGACCACTGGGGTTATCTACCTTTAAATATCATCCCTTTTTATTTTTGAAGGATTTCAGGTGGTTTTTCAGGAACTTGCCAATGAAAAACCATGCGGTCTGGGGGTTCTCATTCAATTGTCTAGGGATCCTTCACAAGAGTAGGAAGGTATGTTGAAGGTGGATCCATGGGACTTTCCATGGGTTATGTTCAATGTGTGTATCCTTCACATGACCTTGAAATGGTCACGTGATCACGAGTCCTTCATAGGATCATGTAATCCATAGGTATCGGCCATCCTCTCCTTCCTTTGAATTTATAGGGAAAATAATACCTATATTTATGTATTTCTTCTTTTGTAATTTTTATGATGCCTATCTAGTTGGTTTTAACACACTCAAGCATTAAATGATGTGTAATACCTTTATAGAGTGAGTAAATGTTCTGTGGGTGGGTATTCAGGTCATTTTCCCTTTAAAAAAATCAACCCCCCTTTAATTTTTTTTAACTTACCAAGAACCCGTGTTAATATATAACCCATTTATATGTATAATAATTAATTCAAACAAGAATAAATCTCCAAAATTTAGGTCATTTTACCCAACAAAGGTTCTCCATGCTGATCCTCTATGGTTCCCTCAAGTTTCCTTGCAACCCAATATTGTGTTTATTTAAAAGACAAACATCCATGACAGAAATAAAACTGAAAGAAAATATTAAAGAGAAAATCATATAGGGACATACCTATAGAACATGGTATCTTGAAATTTAATTATTATTACTTTTCATATAGTTATTATAAGGTTATCTTATCTTGAAAAATTCATTTATTGAAAAATTATTTTTTTGAAACATCTGTAGGTTTAATTTTAAATTAAATTCTTCCCATTCTTTGAATTGAATTTGATATCATGGATTCCAAATTTTTAATCAGAATAATTAAGATTATATAATATGTTCCACTTAATTTTTTGTCCTAATGAATAGTAAGAATAGTAAACATTTGTTACCATGGTTAGTTTTAAAACTGATTTACCGAGGGGTTAAACTAAAGAGGTAAATGTAATAACATGTTTATCTTCAATGGTAGATGTTCATATCAACCTTATATTCACTAAACTACTTTATTTTTCAACTTTAAAGGAACTTGGATTAATAGTGACTTCACATTATTGAAAAGTTTTGGGTATTTACAAGAATATCACTCCTCCTCCCTTATAAAAGGGTACCCATCTCCTATCCATTACAAACTTCCAAAACCCATTGGTTCAGATAAAACCAACCTATATAAAATAATTAATTCTCTACAAGTTTCCTATAATCCTTTTTTGATCAGAAATCCAATCTAGGAAGGCTTTAGGTATAATCCTAAAGAGGTAGTTCTAACCAGAGGCATCGTTCCTAAACAAAAATCCTTGTTTTATTTCTTATTACACCACATTTAAATATTAATAAATTATTATTATATAATAAAATAATTATATACCATATAATAATATGTTATTATGTTAATTTCAAGACCTAAATCCATCTCCTCTTCCATCAAATGGGAAATGAAACCATCATTTGTGTGTACGGTGGACTGCCATCTTGCAAACCAATGTAATTCGTTTTCCATTATCGCATCACACATATGTTTATGATGGTGTATTTAATGTCTATATATGATATTATTGACATATTAGTCATTCTATAAAATTAATATATCATATAATTTCTTACCTTACCATCCTTTGAAAAAGATAATGCCATTCGTGTGTACGGAGAACTACCGCCTCACGAAGTGATATGATTCATTTTTATTACCGAATCACAAGGATGTTATATGTTAGTATATTTAAAGAAATAATATTATATTTATGATATAACGATCATTTTATAAAGATATAATAATACTTACCTTTTTTACATCACGACCGTTGAAAAATGGAATCGTTACTCATGAGTACGTACGACTTACCGTCTCCATGATTTTAATATAGTTAATTTTTCATAACCATAACTCATGGTTATTTTTAAAAAATTAATTTTTTTATGAAAATAATAATTATTTCATTATTATTATTTTTTATATAATTAAATAATAATCTATTTGATCTTATTCAACTTTACAAGGTGATTTTGGATATATGAGATCTAGATCATCAAAACGTTTGAATTGAACCTAAATGATTAAGTAATTTAATATAACAAGATAATGAATAAAATAAAAGGAATAATAAACATTAAAATTTTTCTTAAGAAATTAAATAATTAACAAAATTTTATTATTTGGGAAGATAAATAATGCACGTGTCAAATCGGCCTCGAGGTAAGGTATCTCTTTAAACCACCATTTTCCTTAGGTTATGAAAAATATTTTTCTAACTCACTTTATATATATATTTAAATTTATGCACTGATTAAAAATTATATAAATATTTATCTCACATATATACCTATATTATTCTCCATTCCTTTGATAGGTTTATACAAACCTTAAGTTCATTTCTCAAATTCTTCCATTATGAAATTTCCATTTATTATGATATGAGTCAAGATTAAGAAACCCATTTTATTTCCATAGGTAATAATTATTCTATGTATTATGATTGTATTCCTTAATGTGTAACACATATATCATGAAAATGTTATTATGGGTGAACCTATATAGCACTCTGATGTATTGGGTAATGTTTTAGTCTCATGAGATGTCATGTATGAGATTAGGGAGTAAACTTAATCCATTCTGGGAATTTATTTACCATGTAATATTGTCGTGGTAGTTATCCTTGACTCATGTTTATTTCATGTTTTTCATTACTGCATCATTCCCTATGTTACCATGATATTATGATACAATGTTATTTATGTTATTATTCCATATTATTATTCATTACCCTTCTCTTTTATGATATCATGTTATACTTTTGACTGATAATTTATGATTCCTTATCATGTTTATTCCCTTATTTGTTTTTTATATAACTAGTTTATTTTATGTATTCCCTAGGTTATCCTATTTTGTTTTAGGTGATAAAATGGATTTAGGATATCATTACGGATAATAAAATGGGGATGTTATGTTTTTGTTTCCTTTTGATATATTATAAACCCAGTCATCTAAGGACACTAAGAATCATGATATTTTTGATGTACTTAATGGATAATTATGTTTAAAAATAATTTATTAATATTTTTAAAAGTATTGGGTCACTATATGGGACAACTTAGCTAAATATTAGGAGAGTCTACCTATCCAACATTGGTCGTTGGTTTGGCCTGAAATGAGAGAAAATGTGAAACCATAAAAAAACCATAAAAATAGGACATATTAGACACAAATAGAGAAAATGGACTAGATGGTGAAGGAAAATAAAAATAAAAGGATATTGACACCTATACATAAGTCATTATTTTAATCACATCTAGTAGAGAAAAATCAGATAAGTAACCTATGAGTTCCACCCAATGGAAGAAGAGGGTGGAGGCTCCATAGGAGAGTCCTACTAGCCTTTTAGGGTCCAAAAACCAATAATAGAAGAGTATGGAGAATCCTAAAATAAATTTTTGGGGATTGACATCATTAAAAACAATATAGTGGACCACTAACATGTTGTTGGGCCCATATCAGATAACAAGTGTGCTAGTAGAAATTATTGGGTGTCTAGATACACTACCGGCTAGCCAGTGGCACTATAGTATCCTTTATATAGGATTTGGATCCTATAAAGATATATAAATGCCTTTATGAACACCTTGAACCACCATTAAAAATAAAAAATATCTCTTTATAGGGGTTCAAACCCTCAAAATTTGGTTCCAACCACAAATTGAAAATCTGACCCCTCCACTAATTAGAAAAACAAAATATTTCATCAGGACTCTGATCCCATCCATACTCTCAAACCCTGACCCCCCCAACATAGAAATTCTCATTACTAATAAGTCTTGGTAGTTGTAAAACCACATTCCTGGACTTAATTTTATCTCCAAATTGATACGAAATGTCCATGTTCCATTTCGAAACACCCCACACACTTCCAAAAAAACAGTTCTAAATAGAAAAAATAAGGCATATTTATCCTAATCTGATTCTCATATCATATTAAAACATCTATATGGTGATACACAACATTATTCTATTCTATGACATGCCCAATTCATAGTGCAATTGGATTTATTGGGAAATGATGCTCCCTACCAAAAGAATTACCTCACAAGGATGATTCCGAACCCTGGTGCCTCCTGCCATCATATTTTGCCTCTCTAATCACATTATTAGTGTACCATCAACCCACTATGAGTGGTTCCAAAGACACTATATATAAATATGTGTGATAGTTCCATTCAAAACTAGAAATAACACTCATTTTCCATCTTCAAAGTAAAAATAAATGTGCGTCCATTGTCCAAGCATAACCCGAACGTGTAAACCCTTCCATGAAAATCCCCAAAAAACTCTTGAACATGGTCCATTTTATCTCAAAGAATGTTCTTGATTAATTTTATAACCCACCACCTTTAATTCCACACAAAATAGCCGGTTGAACCTCATCTGGCCAACCATCCATATTAACGCCCATCTTTCATCATTGACACACCATTAAAACTCATAACCATGATACCCCTATCTCCAGAGGTATCTTGTAGTCATCCAAACAAAACATAGAGGTCTAACCCTAACTTCTTGGTGAAATTACATGGTCAAACACCAACAACTTTCACTATTAACCATGCCCAAACATGAGCTCCAACATGGCACCACACCACACCAAACTTGGATCACACCTTCTCAACCCAAGCCTAAAACATCCACTTAGACTTCAACCATGAAAACATGGGAAAAACCTATATCATTCACCAAGGAATCAAAGTTGCATTTAAAAGACACAATCACTGACATACAATGTCTACAATGCTATCTAAATATTTATCCCACACTCCAACAATCTTTTCAATATGAGGGTCACACACCCAAGACTAACATAATGTTCCCCAACATAGGAGTGTTATAACACCTTGAGATTTTAAAAAAAGAACACCATGTTCAAGAGAGTGTATGAAACACAACACCAATATTATAATAGAATATAATATCATGAGACTTTATGATATATTTATTTTTAAATAAATCCAATCACTTTAATATATTTTGATACATGCAACACTAGGTTCAAATAAAACATGATACTCTATTAAAATATCATTATTTAAACATGACCATTATAACTCAACCTTTAAAATAGTGAGTATGAATAATAATAAATAAGTTATGAAAATTATATGGTTTATATATCTATAAAATAAATTAAATAGATATATATTTATTACATATAAAATAAAAATCATTAAAAAGTAAAAAAAATATTTTCAAAAAAATTGTATTTTTCAAAGAAAATAGTTTCTTCACTTATTGCACAATTATGATAAAATTAAAATTTTAAACTTTTAGAAAATATAATTTACAAAATTAAATTAATTTTTGAAATTATAATATCAAAATTATCTTAGGGTGGATTTTTGGTATTTTTTCAAAAAGGTTCATTTTATGATGAATAGTGAAAAATACTGATTTTTATTGAAAAATGCCTTTTTATTTAAATTATTTAAAAAATTAAATTATATTTTAAATTAGTTTTAAAGTAAAATTAGTTCAATTATATTATAATAAATAAAAATTAGGTTGTGTAATAAATTTCATAATGAATTTTTATATTAAAATCTTCTACACATATGAGAATATTTTTCTTTGGAAACCTGTTTTTCATCACACCATCGAGTATAATTTTAGATCAAATTCTACCACTTATGTGAATTTAATTTGGAAAAATTTATTAAATATTTTTAATCATGATGATTTATATAATATTATAAGGTAAAATTAATTTTTTACCAAAATGAATAGTGAAATCATTAAAAATTAATTACCACGGTTAAGGTAAAAATGAGTTTACCGGGGGTTAAATAAAGAAGATAAGGGTAAAAATGACCTAAAAATTGTAAAAATCTCATTATATGTCTTTATTTTGACTTTATTCATCCCAAATTAGAATCCAAGGTCTTTTGGAATTATTTTTTCTTGAGAGTGACTATCATTTTGCACTATTTTGAGAAATTTTGAAGTAATTTCCAAGAGAGTTCCCTTTCCCCACTTATAAAAGATCACTCCCAACCAATTATTAAAAATTATCAAGCCATATTAATTGAAAAAAAACCTAAAAAATTCTCTCACCAATATCCTTAGACACATTTATAGCTATCGGTCTTTCCCAAAATGCTAGCCCTAGGATCCTTAAGAGGATATCCAAAGGAATTTTCTCTTAGAAAAGGTAATTGTCTTAACAATGAATTTTTTTTTATTTATTATTTTTCCACCTTAAATTATGTATTAAAACTTAAAATATAATAAAAAAATTATCTTATGTATGATTATATGTTATTATGTTTATGATATATTATTTATCTATATCCTCCTCCATCAAATGAGAAAAAAATCATCGATCACATGTACGGCGGGCTACGGTCTCGCGAACTGATGCAGTTTATTTTCCATCACCACCTTTAAAGGTTGGATTTAATTATGGATTTAAAATATTAATATTATATTTATTAAATTATTATACTTCTATAATTATTATATCACAAATACATTCTTACTTTTCATTCTGTGGGAGATACGATAACGTCGCTCGTGTGTACGGTGGACTACCACCTCATGAAGTGATGTGATTCGTTTCTCGCTTACAATTTACATGGAAGGTAGTAAGGATAAAGTTAATGAATATATGTGATATATATTACCTAAAAATACTTCATGAAAAATAATACTACATCTAATATTTTACCTTCTAATCTATTATAAAACAATAATGTCGATCGTGCTTACGTGTGGAGTACCGCCTCCACATAGCGATGTGAAAAGTTTCTCATTTTGTTTTTATATTTATGGTAATAAGGATGGATTTTATTAATATTAATTACATATATATATAATAAAAATGATTCTATAGAGGTTAATTAAAATTTATTATTATTTCATTCCATCTGTTGAGAAAAAAATGGAAACAATAGTCATACGTACGTACGACCTACAATATCTACGAATGGTGTGATCCATTTTCAATATATAAATTTATAGATTACTATAAAAACATATAAAATGAATATATAAGATATTAATATCATGGTTAATATTCTATATATGTGTAACTATGATAAAATTAAATGAACCGAAATTACCAAAACAAAACATATATGGAAAATGAAGCAATCATCACCTGAAATAGTGAGTTTAACAATGAATTATTAATAAATGGATAATGAAAGAATATAAATAAATAATATATGGTAGTAAATATATTATTATGGTTATATAAAATATTTATAATAAATAGATATTTTTATACAGCAGTTTTGAGAACATACGAATGAAGTTGAACCTGAGGTAAGGGTTTCTTGTCTCACTTTTACATCCATGTGACATACACCATATTCATGAGTTATTTTTCTGTGTGTTGTATATAATTCCACTTTTATCTGTTATATAATTAAATAATTAATCTTAATGGCATTTAAAGTTTCATTTGAATTCATTTCCTTCATGGGGATTATGATTCAGTAGTTACCAATGTGGTAAGGGTTTATTTCACAATCTCATTATTATTCGAGATTGTTTATGTTTAAGTATCCCTTGGAGGAATTATTTAATATTTAAATATTTAAATCAATATATTTTATTATAATCTAGTAATTAGTTAAATTTTTAAGTAATTTTCCATTTTTAAACTCTCTAGATCTTAAAATGATTGATAATTTTTTTTAAGAAAATCCGACTTCATTTCTCTCTTCAGTCAAAAATCATTTTTCTTCCAAAACCATGTTTTATAAAAATATTTTCGATTTTTTTTAAAACTATCAAAATTATTTATTAAATAATTTTTTACCCATGTTTTACATTTTTAATTTTTCTTGATAGGAATCTTCATGCATTTTTTAAACCATGCTTGTTTGGATTTTACTGAAAATGTGAAAGGAATATTTGTTTTAACATGTACGACATAGATAGAATTTTTTTCCATCATAACCACTCAATTTTTTAAATATTATTTTACAATTTTTCAAATTTTATTTTCAAATAAAATTATATTAAAAATATTTTTTGAATTTTTAGTTTTAATAAAATATATTTTCATTGTGAATGGGTTATTTCCCTCAAAATGATTTTAATGACATTCTTATGGTATTTCTATTCATAAATTAAATCAAAAAGTTATTTTACTTATGATAAAATGGGGATATTTTGTAATGATATCATGCTTATTATTTCTTTGTATGGTTTATGATCAGTTTGACTGAGAATGTACAATTTTATTACAATTCACCATATTACTTTGGATAGTTTATGAATATATTTATTTGATTGGGGTATGTGTTGACATTTTTTATATTCATTTTTTCAATAATTTTTTTGATGATTAAGTTTCACCCATTTAATATTATGAATTCACTAGATTTATTATGTGATGGGTAATGATCAAAATTACATAGCCCCTCTATGCATTGGTAGGTCTCATGAGACAGACTAGCTTTGTTATTTTTCTGAGGCCTTACCCATTTATGTAAGATGTATTAGAATGAGACCTTGATTGTAATAAGTATTGGAATAAGGCCTTGATGTTATGTTTAAGACGTCCAACATTATATATTCTATAATAATGAATTATGTTATTGATATTTCATGTGATTATTTGATTATTTGGAATATCCATATTTAAGTTTCAAGCATATGATATTATTTATATGAAAATATTTTATCATCATTTATTCCTGACATATTATGCTTAGGTTATTGATTAAATGGAAAATGTTTCAATTATTTACCTTTAAATATAAATTATGCCTTATTTATTCACAGCTTTTGTGGTACTCATACCCTTATTAAGAATCTAATCTCACCCCTTTATTATTGTTTATTTTCCTTACGAAATTATGAGGGGTTTTCTGATTGATATGTAGGAATACACTAAGGGGAATGATGGAACTATGAAAGAAAATTATTTTTTTATTTTATGTTTTAGAAAATAATTTAAATTTCAAGTATGTATCTAGTTTACCAAGACTACTAAACTATGAAGTCCTTTGGGATGTGATTGATTGTATCTTATACCAATGTAATAAATTAGATATCAGCTTCAGGTTACTAGATTGGGGTCATTACATTGGTATTAGATAAATTTTAATAGAAACATTGGGAACTAGATTTCAGAAAACATATATTAGAGAACATAACCCTATGATGTACTTTGAAGATAAGTATAGAAGAATATCCTAATGTTTTGTTAAGAAAGATATTGTGTGGGTTTTCCTAGAAATACATCCTTGTCTAGATATTACAAGTGGACATGGTTCTGACACAGATGTACCTAGGGGTAATAACTCTAAAATGGCACATTGGGATTGACCCGATTGTCACCTAGTACATGAAAACATGCCTTATTATGAAACTAGTTTTATAATCCTGGGGGATATTCTTAAGATAATTCACATTTTCTTTAAAAACCATTATGAATGATTTTAAAATAAATATATCCTCAAAGAAATAATGTTTATGATTATGAGATCAACTATGCATAAAATTTTCAATTTAGGTTTAGTGTTTCAAAAGTTTTGGTATTATACATTATGTTTTATAATTTCATGATCTAATCAACTTTATTCAATTGTTTAGAAATGAAACCTAGTGGAAGGAATAAAAACTGTATCAATACACATAATCCAAGGAGTAGGAATGATTATTTCTTTGATGGTACTAATCCAATATTTATAGCGGAACTAGTGTCCTAAATATTCTTATCATAAGAAGACATAATATCATGTGCTTTTAAGATAGAGAAAAAATTATCTATATATTATGTATTTGATGAGATGTCAGAAAAAATGTACAATAGAGAAAAAAATAGAAAAGCAGATGAAGGGAAAGAAGGAATTTCCCACATGTGATAATTGTGGAAAGAAACACCCTGCTACTTTTTTGAAGGGAATGGGATTTTACTACGAGTGTGGAGAGAAAGGCCACCATGATCATAATTGTATGGGAAATAAATAAATTTACAATGTTCAATGCTTCAAATTTAAGATGACGAGGCATTATGAAAATGAATTCCCCAAGCGTCAGGAGAATATAAATCAAAATAAGCTAAGGTATCATGGTCATGATTATGATATTGTGACAAATGAAGTATAATTATTAATGTGATTGTGTTTGGATTAAATAATTATGTTATAATAGTAATTTATCATTGAAATTATGGATATATGAATCATTAAATGAATATGGATTTTACAACAATACTATTTCTTAAAGTATTTGAGAGCATATGTTGAATGGTATTGATGACCAAGAAAATTTATTCAGTGATAAGTTGAAAGTCTTGGAAAACAAATGATGAAGTTAGTATAACACTTAATATGTCCCCAATTTTGAGATAATAATGATATGTTTTGTGATAGTGTTGGCAATCATGAAATTGGTTAGTGGTTTGATGGTTTATGTCATCTTTGTAAGATTTTACTACAATTATTGATTTATGGAATATATTTGAAAACCCTAGATTTTATATTTTTAAGCATTCATGTTTTTATTAAAGATTTATGGTGATCAAGGTATTCACATATTTGGAATGACACATTAAAATCTAGTTTATATTTTCTTGGGAATATAATGTTGATTTAGTGACCCTCCTTCATAAATTTTGGGCTTTGAATTTGGACAGACATATTTTGGATGAGTCTTAAGATTAAATATATATAATTTGAGCTTTTGGTGTTATTGGATAACTTTTTATATACATTTTGGTTTTTAGAAACATCTTGAGATGGGAGGAGTGACTTTTCATTTTAATGATCTATTTAATGTGATTCTGGTATAGAAATTTATTTTGGATATTCACTTATTTGAGTAAGAAATGAAGTGGGAATTGATTTAATCACAACAAAATGATGAAATTATTCCTATTAAATAGAAATATATAAAATAAGTATATTTTCATATATTATTAGTCTAGATGGTAAATTAATTCCTTTACTCTAGGAAAAGGATATTAAAACAAAAAATTTATCCTAATACCTTGATTTCTATTGAGATGATGGTATTTTCATACATAAAATATTGAATGATTTATGGTCATTAAATTTATTATTATCGGTTATCTCTACCACTCCCCATAATTATTTACACTTTTCTTCTATGTCTATATCTTCACTTGCCACTTATGTTCTCCTACTTAGAAACCTAGTTATGTGATTATTCCAAATAACCATCTTACATACCTTTATATCTTATTAAAAGGAATTATTATGAAGTTTTTTTATTATTTGGTTTAACAACAAAGTTATTTTTAAATTTCAGACCCCCAATTATTGATATCAAGATAAAATTGCGATAAATCAATTTATTTAAGGGGGTAGAATGTAACACCTTAGGATTTAAAAAAAGGAACATCATGTTTGATAGTATGTATGAAAAAAACACAAAGATTAGAATATAATATAAAAACCTAAGACTTTATGATATATATATTTTAAATAAATTCAATCTCTTCAATATCTTGTGATGCACGCAACACCAAGTTTAAATGAAACATGATACTCTATTAAAATATTATTATTTGAAAATGGACATTATAACCTAGCCAATAAATTGATAGGTATTAATACCACTAACTAAATAATGAAAATTATATGTTTTATACATTCATAAAACAAATTAAATGGATATATATTTATTATAAATAAAATCATATTCATTTAAAAGGAAAATAAATATTTTCTGAAAAACTCTATTTTTCAAAGAAAACAGTTTCATCGCTTCATACGTACTTATAATAAAATTAAAATTTTACACTTTTATAAAATTTATTTGATAAATTTAAATTAATTTTTTAAATCATAATATAAAAATCATCTTAGGGTGAATTTTTTAATTTTTCCAAAAAGTATCATTTTTTGATGAATAGTGAAAAATAATGTTTTTTATTGAAAACTGTATTTTCATTTAAATTATTTGCATAGTTAAATTATATTTTAAATTTGATTTAAATTAAAAATGTTAAATTATATCATAATAAATAAAAATTAGTTTAGTTTAATCAATTTTTTATTGAAATTTTATATTAAAACCTTTTATACATATGAGAATTTTCTCTTTAGAAACCCACTTTTTCGTCACCTCTATAGGTATAATTTAAGATTGAATTCATCCACTTATATGAATTGAATTTTGAAAAATTTATTCCATATTTTTAATCAAAATAATTTATATTATATGAAAAGGTAATTTTTTTTGACCAAAATGAATAGTGAAAACATTAAAAAGCAATTATCATGGTTAAGGTGAAAATAGGTTTACCGAGAGTTAAAATAAGAAAGATTAAGGGTTAAAATGACCTACTGTAACATCCCCAACCCAGAATCCATTAAACCACTGCTCTGAGTTGGGTGGTTACATGTCCTTAAGCACGCCTCCCCATATTCCAAAGGTTGTCAACTAGCAGTGGGGGTCCAAATAGTCAATTGGGGATACAATAACCCCTTTTTATCAGAGTAAGACACAGTAGAAGATAAACAAAATATAGGAACGATAACCAATAATAAAAGAGTATGCATAAACAACCATTACCCAAAACAAGGTACAACCGTGTCCAACAGTAAATATGTCATGCCATACTACAAGTGTAAAAGTGAACAAAAACCAAGATGAAGACGAATTGCAAAATCTCCAAAATTGTCCGGACTCCAAGCCTGGGTCCACCTCCACAAACACCCTTGCCAAACACACTCCCTAGCAAGAGCCTTTTCCCTTGTCCTAACCCGCAAACATGAAGTCTAGTCGGGTACCCAACGGCGGCCCGAACAGGGTGTGAGTATAAATCAGTAGGCCACCACCAATGATGTCTACAAAATATCCGGTATAAAAAATTGTGCATGAAAAAATGGAAATGAAGTATAAATGACAAGGAAAGATTAAATGCCCTTATCCCATTTAGGCCCATCACCTAAAATTATTACTATTTCCATATATTACCATTTCCAACACATTTAACCTGGGTTCATCAAACACAATAAGTTACACGACTTAAAGTACCCAATTACATACATGAGGAAAACCCACAGTTATCTTATCTAACTAGAAATAACTTCCCCATGCCCACCATATCCTCAACTCAAAGCACCAGTTCAGGTGGATTTCAACCATATCCTCACCTCAAAGCATCAGTCTGGGTGGATGAAACCGATAGGGAAACCGAACATCAGTCCTATTCCTACCCCATGCATTAGGGGTGGAGTTTAGAGCCTCAGTCCAACTTGACCTATGGGCGTAGAACCTCAATCAATACCCCACACTACCAAGCTATGTGCACATGCTATACATATATGTAACCATTAACCATTTACACAACATCAAAACCATTTCCCAAGGAAAAAATATACCATAAAAATAACATGAGGGTTAACACAATACCCTAACCCATTAACACATTTACCACACTTTACATCATTTATCCATTTAACCCAATTCTATTTTATTATGCTTATATCACTAAGAATTCATTTGTTGTGCCTATCTCACCAGGCATTGTTAATTATTCCTAACTCACTAGGCTTCATTACCAGTCTCATGACCCATTCCATTATGGCCATTAATCATTTCCACATATTAACCCATTTATCCATTCATCATTATCATGTTCCAACCAATTTACACCTTCCAACACTATTCACAATTCATTTAGCATAACCATGTTCAACACATATTACCCACTTCCATGTTAACCCATTTTCCATTAGGTTATTATTATGCCTAGGTGAATCACCTAGATTCTATTCCAACACAATTAAACACATCAACATGTTTATTAAGGGATCTATATAACTACACAATAATATCACTTTTTCTTTTCAAATCCCTAGGTTCGGGGAAGTCGACACACCCCACGGGTGGCACTAGATTAGCCTCATCACCCTTGACTCATCCCATGTGGATTGTGAGGGTTTCTATTTACCTTATTAATAACCATTTTACATAAACATTCCAAGGATGATCAAAACATAACAAGAGACACCCAAGAACAAAACCACACATGCAAAAATCCACAAATAAACAGTGGGATATAACTTGTAGACCACCTACCTCGAATCCATTGATGAACTCTCTATTAATTAGGGACTTAGATCAGGATTTAAATTCCCCTTGGATCCCCAACCTATATCTCACTTGAAAAAGAGGGGTTTATAGCATCTAAAAGAGATGGAAGAAACCACAAACCCTAATCCGAAAGAGAGAAAGAAGGAGAGGATTAGACTTACCTGATGCTTCGATCTACAATTGACAGTGCTCTAAATGACCAAGAAATGAGGTAGATTGATCCATGAGAGCTCTTGAGTTACTTGGGGAGTCACTAGGGCTGAAGGAGGTGGAATGGAGGAGAAACCCGAATTAGGTCTTAAAATCATGGGGTGGAATTTTTGTAATTTTTTCCAACTTTTCTGGGCCCCACGATTTACCAGAACGGTTTTCCAAACCGTGTGCAAATCATGCAATAACTAATATCCATGAGATTTGATCCCACACAATTTACTAGTAATCCCAAATGGTTTACCCTAATCACGCATAGAATGTTCGAAGGATACTATCCAAGGATGGATGGTTCACAAGGTTTACCCACACAGTTTCCCCTAACTGTGCGTTGATCGTGCGCCTTGCACTTCTTGGCTTGATTTCTCTTCTCTTTGCGCCCCGAGTCCTTGGGGAACCCCCGATCCCCCACGTGAACTTGGGAAACACTTAACTAACCACAAAAGGGATATCCAAGCCAACACTTAAATGAAAACACACTTTAAGAAAATTATAGTACCTTACAACCTGCCCACCTTATAACAGTTCATCCCCAAGCCGCCCTTACAAGAATCACTAGGCCTCTGTAACTAAAGGTCATTCCACTAAGACAGTCTATCCACCCACTTTCCAAGTTTCTAATTTCAAATCAAAAGCCCATCGAACATGGTTTAAGGGAACATACTTTCCCCTCAATACTTCCTCACTACAACCCACAACATGAACCAGAAAAAAAATCCTCAAGGATGCATCCATTTCAACCATTCTCACCCCAAGAACTTCATGGGGGAAACTTAGGAGACAGAACCTAACTCACAACACACGATGACTTAACACACAACATTAAATCATCATGGAAAAACTATTCGGATCCTCAGCGGCCTGACCCTCTCCACAACTCATGACCCAAATCACTTGGAGTCATTTTTCATGTCCACAAAACTTTAATGGTGACCAAACCCGGTATCAACTAGAGGAAAAACACATGATCCTTCCAACCACATTTCCCCATGATTTCAGTCCACAATTGTACAACCAAACTCCAACCAAAACTCTTGGGAACTCAACCAAATAAACTAGTTCCAAGGCTTACAATATGGGCTAACTCATCTGAACAGTGAACATTCCAGTCCTTCCAACCCAAATCTCTGATCACATCGTCAACCAACAATTTATCTGGCATGCTTCTCTCCACTATTTTCAGTTACTTAGTACCTCCCCCATCAGGTAAGGACCACCAAAACTCAACTCAACCTTCCCATCTCTTGACATGTTCTAGCTCACTATGCCCAAGCATCCATAGAGAATTACCCCACATTGATATCCAACCGCACCATCAAGACCATTCATGAGGACATTCCAGCACTATCCATTCAAGGACTAAGATCAAAATGACTTCTTCTAGGTAAAGATTCATTCCAAAAAGGAACTTTCCACCACAACATGAACCTGAGGGTGGGTCACTCTCACCACACCTATACAGGTTCACCATATCAGGTCGGACCACCCCCGGCCAACTCGTCCCAGAACACCCACCTTCAATTGATGGTACACAACCCCTTCCTCACCTTTCTAAGGTGCTTACTGGCTTAAAACCAATCATTATCATCCCACACACCCACTGAGGTTGTTCCTTGAATTATAGTAGAATTCTATCATCACAATATTACCACCCTCTAGACCGTCATTAGGCTTTACCCTTGGCATGACACCACATTAAATGGCCAAGGTTCACTCAACTTCAGGACATTCCAAAAACACAATAGGAAAATTACCCGAGTTATATGACCCCAACTTCTCTTGCCACAACTTGTTGTGATATCCAAACACGGCCTTCCATGACTTCCACACAGACATCTCAAGCTTCACATGGGACCAAAATGAGCTTGAAGCCAACACTTGTCTCATCAGACACCACGTCTAAGGCCCACATGTCTCTCTGAGGAACCTAACATGCACCTCACAGGTTCCCCATTGGCACCCCGGTGCCACTACATCGACTCGATGTTCTCCTCTCTGCACTCAGTTATCACTCCTCACCTTAGGTGTGTTGTTACAATTTATAACAAAGGGGGATTTCCACCACCGCATCTTATACTGAACCCAAGTCAAACCTCAACCTTAAACATGGATGTCCAGTTTTTCCCATAAAAGGGAGCGAACACCACCCAATTTCCATTATCAGTTTCCTTGAACAAAATCCATGGAGTTTGTCATCATTCAGTCAATCCCAAGGACCTCACCCGAAGCCATTGACGGTGTTCATCCCATCCTCAGGCTATACACATTCCATTTCCACGAGTGTAAACTCTATGATGTCCCTCATCCAATAAAACACCTTCATGTCTCTTGGTATGAGCAAGAGATTATAAACGTACCTGAGATGATGTCATGATATTGGTCATGCTCGTCACTAGCTGAGGTACACTAAGAAGTTGTCAAAGAAAACCAACACTAACTTATCCATTACTGAAGTCAAACTATGGGACACCACGACCTACCAAGGATTTCAGGCCTCCCTATCAAATTCATCACATCAACACTTAACCCAACCACTCATGTGTGATTACCAACCAAGTTTAACCATCACTCCATGAACAAATCACCAAACAACCCAAAACCAACGTTTCATGTGGCACTACTTCCACCACACCTCTCAAGTTCTTCCAATGAACCCCTACCAACTAAAAATCTAAGCACAATAGTATTCCACATAAATAAAACCAACGGTCTCACAAAACAACCTTAATTTTCATTTAACCCATCACTAGCTTACTTTCCTAACCATGTCTCTTGTTTAGCCAATCTCATTAGCCTTGAGGCGGCCTCTGCATCTCACCCAACAACCAAACCATTCCTACTAACAAGTTCAACCATGTGACCACCCTTACCAAGGTGTCGCCATTGAGAGAAAGTATAAACCATAGTTTATCCACCCTTGTATTTTCTTATCAAAACAACTTCCATACCTCTATTAATCCTCTCACCCAAACAGGTGTGTCATGCATTCATGTGATACAACCCATTGAAACAAACCCTACCTCTTATCACAAACACTAGGGTTCCATTATGAAGGATCTGGGCATAAATACACCATCAACATTCCCACTTAGCCTTCAAGTCCTATCCTACACCATGGAACACTCTGAGTCCCACTCTCAAGTCCAAACATCTACATGTGCGAGACAAACCCAAAGTCACTAAAGACTCTGTCCAACCTCTCTCATAGGTCACATAGAATGTTGAACGATACCAACTCCCTAGACTAGAGTCACAACCCGGAAAAGTCATTGGACCCCTCTCCAAACCACACTAATCATGACACAAACAAGGAAAACTGTGTGAATAGAATTCTCACTCCCATTCTGACGCACACAATACTTAGAATACCAAACAACCATATACTATAGGTTCTACACCCAAGGTGTACACATTCTATGGCACTAAGGAAAAACATCCTCTCAGGGATTTAAGACACAACTTTCAAGGTCTCTATTTACAAGGTCACCAAGACCCAGGCACCATTCTTAGGGTCCAGCATGCGCTCCATACTGTCATGAACAATGACAGTTTCCTCACCCGCATTACAGAAAAATGCCTTACAACCCCAAGTCCACAACCCCACCAAGTGTTTCCTAAACACACCACTTAGGCAATATCACAACCTAGAAAGGATTCACAATCCAAGCCCAAAGTCTCAACTAGGGAAATCTCACTGCCCCAACCCAAGTATACAAGGGTCAAACCAATGACACCATGGATACCCACCTTTGAACCCAAAAATTATCATTTTAAACTTATCGTTCACCCGAAACTTAAGAGAACAAACAATAGGATTTAACCACATATAGAAAAGCTCTCATGCTATCAACATTAAACAAACAATTCATTATAATCCATCCCAATGCTCATCATCACACTTAGAACACTACCCTCTACCATACCTATTGCGATCATGGTAAACATAGGGTAACCCATTTATTTAATCACAATCCTTCCATCAACACATATCCAACCAAATATTCTTTTAAAACATGATTCCTTCCTATTAGGCACATTTCCCATTTCACAACATGATAAAATCATCATTTTAACTCATTAAACATTTCATTAGGTAAAATTTCATTAACAATTTTACTGTCATTATGCAACCCCTTTTCTTTTAGACACCAAAACACCCTTATGATTTCTCACAACCCAAAATTTTAACCCCGATCACAAAATTTCTTTATACATGATATTCCAAAAATATTAATTTGCATTATTTTCATTCACCCACTTTAATTTTTGTTATTAGGAATCATTTTCTTCATATTTATCAAAGAATTAAAATGCATTATACTCTCTACACCCCGCACACCCATGCCATATGTGTGCCTATCAGGATGCATGCCACCTATATCCTTAGGTTCCTAGAATGATACATGACTTCACAACCGCACGCCATTATGGCCCTGAGAAAAATATCATAAATTAGTCAAATCACACAACATGTGCATCACCCAGTGGTGAAATATCATCAACTGTAACATCGCACAATCAAGAACAACAATTCCCACCCTGGGTGACTTGGGGTTTCCCTCGTACATGGGTTAGCTAATCCCAAGAATGAGCTCATTACCAAGGCTCGACACATCCTAACTCCCATATACCATCCCAAATAACAAGATTCCAAAAAGGAGAATAAATACCTCCTCTAGTACCACTTTGTAAAATCCCTGATCCAGAATCCACTAAACCGGTGCTCCGAGCTAGGTGGTTACATGACCTTAAGCATGCCTCCTTGTACTTAAAAGGTTTTCTGACAAGCAGAAGGGGTCCAAATTGTCAATTGGGGAGACTATACCCCCTTTTATCAGAGAAATACACAATAGAATATAAAAAAATAGAGGAAAAATAACCAATAATACTAGAGTATAAATAAACAAACATTCCCCAAAACAGGGTATAACCGTGTCCAATAGTAACTATTCCATGCCATACTGCAAGTTTAAAAGTGAACAAAACCCAGAATGAATACAAGTTGCAAAGTCCCCAAAATGGTTAGGACTCCAAGTCTGGGTCGTCCTCCATAAACACCCATTCCAAAACAACTCACTAGAAAGATCATTTTCCCTTGTCCGGACCTAAAAACATGAATTCTTCTTAGGGAATCAACAGTGGCCCGAGCAGGGTGTGAGTACAACTAAATAGGCCACCACCAACGGTGTCTACAAAATATCTGGTATAAAAAATTGTGCATTAAAAAATGGAAATGAATAATAAATGACAAAGAAATATTAAGTGCCCTTAGCCTATTTAGGCCCACTACCAACAATTATAACCATTTCCATATCTTACAATTTCCAACAAATTTAACTTGGTTTCGTCAAAAAAAAGTTACATGGATTAAAGTACACAATTACATACATGAGGAAAACACACAGTTGTCCTACCTCCAAGGACGAACTTGCCCATTCCAACCATATCCTTACCTCGAATCATTAGTTTGGGTGGATGTCAACAATATCCTAACCTCAAAGCATCAGTCTGAGTGGATGCAACCGATAGGGAAACAAAGAATCAATCCTATCCCTACCTCTTTCATTAGGGGTGGAGTTTAGAGCCTGAACCCAACTCAACCCGTGGACATAGAACCTCAATCAATACCCCACACTACCAAGCTATGTGCACATGCTATACATATATGTAAACATTAACCATTTACACAACATCACAACTATTTCACAAGGAAAACATAAACCCAAACAATAACATGAGGGTTAACAACATACCCTAACCTATTAACACATTTACCAGCATTACATCATTTATCCATTTATACCAATTCCATTTTACTATGCTTATCTCACTAATAATTCATTCATTGTGCCTATCTCACTAGGAATTGTTCATTATTCCTAAATCACTAGGCTTCATTACCATGATCATGACCCATTACATTATGGTCTTTAATCATTTCCACATATTTACCCATTTATCCATTCATCATTATCATGTTCCAACCCATTTACACCTTCCAACACTATTCACAATTCATTTAGCATAACCATGTTCAATCCATATTACCCACTTCCATGTTAACCAATTATCTCTTAGGTTATTATTAAACCTAGGTGAATCACCTAGATTCTATTACAACACAATAAAACACATCAACATGTTTATCAAATGATCCATATAACTACACAATAATATCACTTGTTCTTTCCAAATCCTTAGGTTTGGGGAAGTCGACACACCCCACGGGTGGCCCTAGATTAGCATCATCACCCTTGACGCATCCCATGGGGATTGTGAGGGTTTCCTTTTACCTTATTAATAACAATTGTACCTAAAAATTCCAAGGATAATCAAAACATACCAAGAGACACCCAAGAACAAAACCACACAAGAAAAAATACACAAATAACCCATGGGATATAACTTGTAGACCACCAACCTTGAATCCATTGATTAACGCTCTCTTAATCGTGGACTTAAATCTGGATTCAAAAACACATTGGATACCCAACCTAGATCTCACATGAAAAATAGGGGTTTAGAGATTTGTAAGGAGATGGAAGAAACCACAAACCCTAATCCACAATAGATAAGGAAAGAGTGGATTAGACTTACCTGGAGCTTCGATCCAAAACCAACAATGCTCTAAATGACCAAGAAATGGGGGAGATTGACCCATGGGAGCTCTTGAGGTTCGTGGGGAATCACTAGGGATGTAGAGGGTGAAATAGAGGAGAAACCTAAATTGGGTCTTAAAATCATGGGGTGGCATTTTTGTAAATTTTTTCCCAACTTTTCTGGGCCGCACGGTTTACCAACACAGTTTTCCAAACTGTGCAGAAACTGTACGACAACTACTGTCCAAGAGATGTCATCCCACATGGTTTTCTGGGAATCCCATATGTTTTTCCCTAACCGTGTGTGGTCCGTGTGAAGAATACAATCCGAGGATGGTTCGTTAGCACAGTTTACCCGCACAGTTTCCCCTAACCGTGTGCAAACCATGCCCCTTTCACTAATTGACCTGATTTCTCTTCTCTTCACACCCCGAGTCCCTGGGACACCCCTGAGACCCCAACGGAACTTGGGTAACACTTACCTAGACACAAAGAGGAGATATAAGCCAACACTTAAATAAAAACATACTTTAATAAAATTTTGGGACCTTACACCTACTGACTTGTATAAACATTATTTTATTTCCATATTTTGAAATTTTTCATACCACCTTCAAATAAAATATCATTTTGAATCATTTTTATTGGGAATTATTATATCATTTTTTATTCTTTTGGGAAATTTACAGGTAATTTCCAAGAGGGTTCCCTTCCCAACTTATAAATGGGAACTCTCTCACCTCACTTATTCACACCTCTCAACCCATTTGGATAAAAAAACCTGAAAAAGTCTCTCCCTAATAACCTTACACACATTTTAGATCTAATTTTATTCCCAAAATACCAACCCAAGGGTCCTTAAAATGAGATATAAAGGTGGTTTCTCTTAGAGAAGGTAATTATCTTAACAAATCTCTTTCATTTTATTTCTTCATTTTATACATTCAATTATGTATTAACACTTAAAATAAAATTAATCCAGTATCTAAAGTATTATGATATGCTATTATGTTTATGAAATAATTTTTATCCATATTATCCTCCATAAAATGGGAAATGGAATCATCGATCGTGTGTATGGCGGACTACTACTATACAAATTGATGTAATTTTATTCCATCACCACCTATCAAGGATAGATGTAATTATGGATTTAAAATATGTATATGTTATTTATGAAACTATTATAATTTTTTAATTATCATATTGCATATAACTTCTTCCTTTTAATTCAGTGAGGGATATGATAAGGTCACTCATGTGTACAATGGACTACCGCCTCACGAAGCAATGTGATTTATTTATCATTTATGATTTACATGGAAGGTAGTAAGAATAAATTTACTAAATAGATGTGATATATATGAACTGAAAATAATTATAGAAATATAATATCACATCTAACTTCCTAATTTCCAATCCATTTTAAAATAATAACATCGCTTGTGCGTATATGTGGACTACCACCTCCACGTAGCGATGTGAAATGTTTTTCATTTTTTTACATGGATGGTAATAAGGATGGATTTGATTAATATAAATTATAAATATAACTTAATAATTATTCTGGTAAGGTTTATTAATATTTATTTTCCTTTCATTTCATCCATTAATAAAAAAATGGAAATTTCATTCATGCGTACATACAACCTACAGTCTCCATGAATGGTGTAATCCATTTTCTATATATAATTATTATAGATTAATATAAATAAATATAGAGTGAATATATATGATATTAAGAGCATGGTTAACATTTTGGATGGGTTGTAACAATGATCAAATTAAAAGGATCATAATTACCAAACAGAAACATACATGGAAAACAAAGCAGTTATCACCCAAAACTTTGATTGTAACAAAGAAATGTTAATAAACAGGTCATGAAAGACTATAATAAAATAATATATGGTTGGATATAGATGAATATTATTTATTAATATATTTATAATAAATATATATTTATTATTTAGGAGGTTCATAAACATATAACAGAATTCGAACCTGAGGTATGTGTTTCCCGTCTCACTTTTACTTCTGTGAGACATACACCATATTCACTAATTATTTCTTTTGTGTGGTGTATATAATGTAACTTTATCATGTTATATCATGAATTAATTTACCTTAATGGTATCTAAAGTTTTATTTTAATTTATTTATTTCATGTGGATTATGATTCAGAAGTTATCAATGTGGGAAGAGTTTGTTTCACAATCTCATCAATATTCGGTACTTTTTATTTTTAAGTATAACTTGGGGGAATTATTTAATATTTATATATAAAAATAAATATATTTTCTTATCCTATGGTTATTTATGAAATTTTTAAGTAATTGTTCCATTTTTCCACTCTTTTTCACTTAAAATGACTGAGAAAATGTTTTTAATAAAATCTGACTTCATATCTCTTTCTGGTTGAAAATCCATTTATTTCCAAAACAATATGTTAAAAAATGTTTATAAAATTATTAAAATGATTTATTAAAGGTATTTTTACTCATATTTTAGTTTTTACAAAAAAAATTAAAGTAATCTTTATATCATTTTTAAAATAATTACAATTTGGATTTTTCTGAAAATATTAAAGGAATATTTGTTTTAACATGCATGACATGAATAAATTTTCTATTATCATGACCAATTATCATTTTAAAGATTTTTTTAAATTTTTAAAGGTTATATTCAGAATATTTTTTGAACTGTTAGTTTTAATAAAAAATATTTTCAAATTGAAAAGGTAATTTTCCTCAAAAATGTTTTAATGACATTCATATGGTATTTCTATTCATAAAGGACATAAAACATTTATTTTACCTCTAACAAACTGGGGATATGTTGTATTGATATCATACTTATTATTTCTTTGGATACATTATTATTAGTTTAATTGATGATGTATAGTTTTATTACCATTCACCATATAACTCTGGATGGTTTCTAATTATGTTTATTTGATTGGGGTATGTATTAATATTTCATATGTATGTTTTTTGAATATAGATGTATATGATTTTTATGTTTCACCCATTTAATACGAGGAATGAATTGGACTTATTAAGTGATGGGTGAGGGTAAAATTATATATCCCCTCGATGTATCAATAGGTATCATGAGACAAATTATCTTTAGTATTTGGCTGAGGCCTTACCCATATATTTAATATGTCTTGGAATGAGGACTTGATGATAATAAATCTTAGAATGAGGCCTTAATGGTATGTTTAAGATTTCTATAATTATTCATTCCATCATTATGAATTTAGTTATTATTATTCCATGTGATTATTCGATTAGTTAAAATATCATTGTTTAAATTTAAATCTCATGTTATTATTTATGTGGAATTATTTGATCATCATTTATTCCTGCCATATAATGATCAAGTTTTTTAATACATGGAATGTTTCTTAGTTATTTACCTTTATATATTGATTTTTATTTATTTATTCATATATTTCATTGTATGTATACCCTTAATAAGTATCTAATATCACCCCTTTCTTATTTTTTATTTTCCATAGGATACGAGGAGGTGTTTTGTGATTGTTATTTAGGGATAAAATAGGAGTAAATATGGAATTATCAAGGAAAAATCTTTGCATATTTTATGATTTAAAAATTTAATGTTAATTTCAAGTATTTATCTAGTTTACCAAAGAAAAAGAAACTATTCGATCCTTTGGGATGCGATTTCTTGTATCTTATTTTAGTGTAATAAAGTAGACACTAGCTTTGTGTTACTAAGGTTGGGTTTGTTACAAGTTTCCTTATCATCATTCCACAGGATCAACACCTTAGCTTAACAACTCACATTTCATCTATCACCAAACACAATTGTTGGATGTGTCCTAACTGGATCACACATGAGCATTACTCTAACATAATTACACTAACCAATTCTATCTCACATAACTACATTCTCAGTGCTCACTGAAAACCACCCAAAGTGAGACACACACCATCTGAAAACCTATGGTGGGCTCCCCACCTTATTAATTCACCACATATCACTTTTAAAGAACCAACCCCAATGAGTCCTTCCATTAACACATGCATATAACTTCTCCCAAAACATGATCAATGAACTATTAAAACCTTACTAGGACTAAAGTACTGAATCAAATATATCACAAAATTTTGATCCCAACCAAGATTTCCTCTCTGGACTGAGATTATTTTCCCTGATGCAACCAAACCATAGGCAACTATGACCACAATACCTCTTCAATATCATCATCCCTTGTATTGAACACGAACAATCATCAAACCAAAACTTGATAGGAACCAAACTTACCAACATGCACTACCTCGATCCATTGAATCAAAACAGGTGCACAATCCTGCATTAATTGATCACACAACCCAAATCATTCTCCCATGAGTCGCTCCACATCCAAACTAGGCTCAAATTAAAAAACAAATAAATATGCTCATGTGAATGTCAGCCTTACATAACCTAAAGTAACCTCATGACTCCTTAGAACATAACCTCACTTGTGTCAAAGTCCAATGCACGAACACCTTCCAACTAGAATCATTCAAAAACTGCAAGCACCTATCCCCGTTCGCTTCAATCTACTTGAAGCATAATTCAAACTTAATAGGGATAAGAACTCGATCGTTCCTACCCTAACCCACAACTTAGATAAAAATCACCTACACACTAGGTTCTTTCACCTTTAAACCCATTCAAGTCATTAATGTACCTATGATTCACACTTGGTCACACCCCACATGCATTGATCTAGATCAAAGTATCACATCAGTTCTATCCAAACAATGTTTTCTCACTCTTGAACCACCTAACCTCACTAAGAACTAGGGGTCACGAATCCTTTGTGACTAATTCAAAGAGACCAACTCATCATCCCATGAGTTGAGAACCATCGAAGCAATGTTCACACACCTGACCAAACAACCGACCATGGTCTCAGTATGTTACTTCCACAAACTATAGGAATCCTAGATTCCCTCATAGATCATGCTTGATGACTCGCACACATCATGTATAAATGAATGACCACCCATCAACTTCGTAATTTCTTCCAAAACCCAAAATTTTTAACTATATGGGAAACAAATACCCAAAATAAAACCTCAATTTCTTGGGTTAGGCAACCAAATGATCCTTCCATTTAGATAGGATTGGACATAAGGAATTATCTCCATGGTTCCTCAATCGAAACTACCCAAAAAATTAGAAGCACCGAACATGACCCATCACATAGGCTAAATTATATTCCCAAGCATCACCTATATAAATGCATCTCACAATATTGGGTCAACCCCTCTCATGGGTTGCCATTAAAGGTTACAAGTCATAAAATCACTAACCCGAGTCTCTCTCAAGGTTATTTAGGTCCTAAAACCCTACCCATAACCATGGTCCCAATAAAGGAACATCTCTAACTTTAGCATTAGTCCCCCTCCTTAGGGTCACACAACATCTAGTGTGCCAAACACCCAACTCTGGGTCCTCACTAACCAAGATCTCTCCCCTACCTTACTTACCTCACCATAGTCAAGCCAAATGCATAAGACCTCGAAGTCACCGCATCTAAAAATAATTTCCATAATTATTAAGAGATTTTTTTTATTCTTTAAGCTATAGTGTTCACAATTTAATACTATTTACATTCTTTTTAATTTTAGGGTGAACATTTCAAAAGTTTTTATAAATAACCAAATTATGAAATTTTCTCAGGTTTGGTTAAATAAAATAAATTCATAATATATAGATGGAATCCCTTCATAGGTTTCTTATTATAAATTTATTTAACCAAATACATCATCATTCCATTTATATCTACCTATACATCAAGTGATCGTCTTGGGAATTAGTCAAGTAAGATTCCACCATATCCATTTATGGAAATCACCATATACGACATTTCTAAAAATTTAAATACCAACACCTATATTACTAATAGAATAAACACTATAGGAAGACATAAATTAGATTGATATAATTAGTAAAATATAAATTCATGTTAAAAATCATAATAATCATGGAATCAACAACTAAAACCTTGTTCTTGCCATGATGCATGTCATGCGATCCCTACATACCTAAAATGATTAATGAACACACCCACACCATCTTTTAATATTGGTAAAGTGTGTAAATACCATGTATCATAAAATCACATATCAAGTGTCTCACTCAAAGTGAAAATCAAATAAAATTGTAACAAGTTAAATATAAAGAATAAAAAGTCCCATAACTAGCAACTTGTGTTTTAACTCATGAATGGATTGATCACTACCAAGAATGATCTCATTTTAAATACCTAACACATTTTTTTGTCTCTTTTATACCATGACCAAATAGTAAGATGAAATAAAAAAAATTATGATACCAATTTGTAATTCCTACCCCTAAAGCCACTAAATTAGTGCCCTAGGATGACACACCACAAGGCCTCAAGCGTTCCTCCCTGTATGCCAGAGGCTTCCAAGTAGTGAAAAGTTCTTATGAGTTAACCACGGGAAGAATATAAACTTAGGTAAGAGTAGCTATAATAGTGAAAGTAATGAAAAATATATATAAATCAATCCATAAAAACATTTTAGATAATGAAGGGAATGATGTAAAAACACCTACATATTTAAAATTCCATAACAATGGGTATTACATGCATGTAAAGGATCCCCAATGGGTGGATTATATATATATATAAAATAACCAAAATAAATGTAAACCAATAACTCTTATCACACTGGTCTAAAGTCCTACTAGGTTCCATCATCCATACCTGCTGTAGAACATTGAGCTACTTATCATTAACATTGGGACTTTCCTTATACAAGTAACATGTGATCAAATAGTGATATCTACTTTGGTACCTAATTTTCATGGAATCCAGAGCAGTGAGTGAGTAACAAAAAATTACAAAAACACCAATAACATACCTGAAATAAACATCTTAAAATAATAGTGCATGCATAAGTGATCAATGAAAACAATTTAACAATTATAAAAAAATTTCTACATAAAAGAAATAAATATCCACCAATTCCTCGGGTTCAAAATGATACCTATGGTTGGTAATGACATTATCAATATTTAGTAATTTTACCATGATAATACCTACCTTATTCATCTAGTATAGGGGTGTGACTCATTTACTATTCCAACCTTAAATAATTTCATGGAATCCGAGGTTTATTTTAGAATTCCTGGTATTCAAAGTATTAAATGTAATCTAAGAACACATCCTAACATTCCAATGAAATTTCAGATATCATACATCATTCCATAATGATCAAGAATCACATGGAATCCAGGTTATCACCTTGGAATTCTAGTGGAATCTGATTTCTCATCATGATATTCCCAATCCTTGAGTATCATATAGGTCTAGGAACTCCTCATAGGCTTCTCAAGTCATCATCAATCACATAGAATCTGAGAACTCATCCCAGTATTCCTAATCATCGAGTATCATATGAAATACAAGAGCTCATCCCATCATTCAAAAGTTTCAATTTCATATGAAATCCATAGAGATCATTCCGACATCCCGATCATTATGCATCACAATCCCAGCTTAGCATTTTCATTATACCATTTGAATCATAAATTCATTTTAAAAAGGAATCCATTTAAAATTTCCATTAAAATTTATTAATTTTTATAATCTCAAGATATCATGATCTATAACCACCATATCAAATTTAAATCCCATTTCTATTTCAGAACATAGTTCCCTATTTTTCAAAACAACCCATTTAATAAAACATACATCACATTATAAATTACTTAGGCTATACAAGTCAGAGAGTGAAAATTAAAATTAACAAAGTGATTTAACCAATTCAATTCCTAACCCATAATTAATAAATTTAAAATACTAAGAGAATAAATAATATCAAAACATAAAACCATCCCATTTTATAAACAACTAAAATAGGATTTGAAGTTTCATTTTAGGATCTTTAATGATTAAGAAATTCCATTTCACAACCATTGATTTAAAACATAGTTTCTAAATTGAGGTTTTAAATCTAATAAATTCCACTCATTCCATTATTTTAATCTTAAAAATATATAACATTTAATTAATCCAAATATGGGTCAAATTCCCATTTGAGGCATTCCATTTGGAATCACATTTATCTTAGGTAACAGGCACTTAAACTAGGGAATTTATTTCTAGTACAATGAATAATTAAAGATTAAATTTTAATTAGTCAATGTGTGGAATGGATAAAATTACCACATGATGAATAACATGGAAAATTAAGTAAGACTTTGTGATGATTCTAGGAAAACCTGCCACAAGCTAAAGAGATTCTATCCATCCAATATTAGCTTTCAATATGGCATAAAATTAGAGAAAATGAGAAATAATACAAACACCTTAAAAATATGGAATATTATATAAAAACAAAGAAACAGAACTATATAATGAATAAAATTGAAAATAAAATATGACATACACCTTGACATACCTCAAGATTATAATCACATCTAATAGAAGAAAAACTAGGAAAGGAACCAAGGAGTTCCTCCTAAGGAAAGAGGAGTGGGGTTGAGGCACCATGGGAGTGGCCTACTAGACTTTTTTGTCCAAAAACCCATATAAGAAGAGGAAGGGGTGGCCTTGGGTGAAATAAATGGTATCCCCTTATTAGAAATATCATATTGGACTACTAAATAACAAGTCTGTTTGTCATACCTTACCAGGTTATTGGAAACACTACTAAATATTTAGTGGAACTGTAACAGCCTTACTCTAAGCCCAAAATCCTCATGAGCCCTCAAAATGATTCTATGACCACCTCTAATCCCCATTACACATCTAAAATAACTCATTTTATGGGTTAATACCCTCAAAATTTAGTTTTAAATTCTAATGTAAAATCTTCCCCCTACACTAATAGGGAAAAACAAAATTTTCATTGAGACACTGAGCCTTTCCAAACTCCTGGTCCTTCAAAACTATCATATTTTAATGGAAATTGATTATTTATCATATCAATAGGTTATAATAGTTCCCAGATATAATTAGATATTGAGATGACATGATAATAATCATAAATATATGTCATATGGTATAGGTACATCATACTGATGGAGAAATAGATGATGTCAAACTATCATGTGTTATGGTATCATAAGCATTGTGACTTTTTCTCATGAAGTTCACACTCAAAAATCTCAAGAAGAGGATATCATGAGGACTGAAAAACCAATAGAAACACCACATGTTTTCATTGTCATTGAATGTTCTTATATATGAACATGTCTATTGGTCTCTCGACTTGAGATCACTATCAATGTGTTTCATATGATCATATACTTTTATGTAAGACTAAAACCATATCATTTATGTTTTTGGTGAGGTATCTTGTGTCACGTGTGTCATTAGTGGTTTGTTGTTGTTGAATTGATCAAGTTAGGATTTTTCACTTTCCTATAAGAAGAGATATCTCAAGCCTAGATGACTAGGATAATAACACCATTATAAAAAACATGTCCAAGGTATATGGTGGAATTTAGGTCTATTATGGTCAAAAAAGATAAATAAATATTTAAAGGATGATGATATAAAATATACATCTTGATTTATGATATATCACAACATAATGAGATTATATTAAATAGAGCGTGTTTGTAGGAGGATTTCGTTGCTATAAATTATCCTAATCTCCTTAGGGGAATGATGTGTTTCTATATACCACTCATGGACCATTAATATTATCCACTTCCATCAATATAAAGGCCTATAAGGGAACACACAAAGTAAATCCACAAGTTCTACAAATTCAGATGAATTTAAGTTTAAGACGAAGCAGTCCCAATATGGGGGGTTAGTGAACTTCCAAGTATGATCTATAACAATAAAATTTATTAAATTAAATTTTTTAAGTTTATAATAATTATAATAATAATTGAATTTATTTCTCAATTAATTCACAAGTTATTTAATTATAAAAGTAAATATGAGAAAATATAATTTTTCAAATGAATGTTCTGTGTTCAAGATTTATTAAATAATTATTGGAGATAACCTTACGAGTTAATGGTGTGTATTTTATCACATGTAATTTTTATGTGTTGTAAGTGAGTGATAAAATTTCATGACATTTATAACAAGTATAATTAATTCATACGCATGGAAAAGTTTATAAAATCATGGTTATAATTTTATAGGGGTCAAAGTGCAATTTTGGAAAGTATGACCTAAGTATATAAATTATTTTTAGATATATGGATAGTGTATCATTCATTATGAACGAATTTTATAGCTCCAAAACTCTCTCCCAATATTCTAGAGAGAGATATGGAAAGGAAGATTTTTTACCGACCGATTTCATCAAACAAATCAATCAAGTGTTCTTCCCATGATGAAAGGTATGCCAAAAGAGTCTTTGATTTCCTATACTAGCAACAGAGAATCAAATAATGATGTCTTAGATGTTTTTGTTCATGTTTGGATGATATGGAGGTTTTCTCATTTGAAACCTTCAAGCTAAAATGATCCTAAGATAAGAAGATAACCCTAAAATCACTTTGTTCATCAAAGTAACTATTTTAATTTCATTCTCCATACTTAAATTAATTTCATGTGATCCATGGGATAATCCGAGCACTGGTATGTATAGTTTGTTGTTATGACATAAACCATAATTTTTTTTTCAAAATACCAATTATTCAATATTTTTCCGAACTTGGGTTCCTGCAATTGGTATTTGAGCAGTCATGTAATTTTGTAAGTCAAAATTTCAATGAAATTATATAGAATATAGAAAGAGGGATTTGATATGGTCTCAACACCATTGACAGATACTACAAATAAATTTGGTTCATGGATAAAGGAGTTTACCTAGGGTCTTATATAATCCATAATCTACTCGATGGATCAAATAATAGAAAATGACTCATGATCATGTTGTTGTTTATTTTTTATTTTATACATGGTAAATTATTTGTAATTGTGTGAGCGATACATGATCACAAAATATAGTTAAAGAGCATGTATAGATAAAATGAATGAACATTCTTGAATAATTATTTATATTTAAACCATGGTTAAGTTGTTAATGAAATCACATATTACATACATGTTAAACAAAAAAGGATTTCATTCATCGAGAAAAACTTAAAATCCCTATAAGTAAATTTTAATTCAGTAACACCTTTCATTAATTAAGTTTAAAAAAACCATATTATGTTGTGTTTTTATATATAATTGGGGATTAATCTTCATATTAGGAAGTTATAATAAGATAAGCGGGAATAATTAACAAAAATTGTCATCAAATAAATAATTGTATTCATCTAGGTGTAATTTTAGAGGCAAGAATTGAGTGAATACAATTTTATAATTCATAGGAGATTAGAATCCACTAAATAGTTCAAGGATACATGATTAAATGGGATTAAACATCAAAAATATAACTTGAAACTTTCTGATTAGTGTAATATCCATTTATTGGACTATGAGGATAGGTTTTAAGGATCATTTCCACTAGAATACTCAAGAGACTACATATTCAAAATCTAGTAGTCGAGGGATACTAGGATGTGAATAAATAGTGGAATAAATTTATGATCAATAAATATATAGTGTTTAACAATCAATAATCAATATAAAATTACTAATCTGGTAAATTTTTATTTTACAAAAAATATAAAGTAATATGATAGAAATACCAAAATTAATATTGGAAAAAGAACATATTCGATCCAAAACTAATTTCTAAAAGTGGTATAAGTGGTTGTTCATAGTACTATGATATTAAAGAAAATTATTATTATTTTAGTCTCTATTACCCAATGATCCACCTCCAAAATTAGGTGAGGGTGAAAAAGAAGCTTACACGAGACTTATGTATGTCAATAACATGTTTTCTCATATATAAGAAGCTTTTAAGGAGAAAGTGAATGAATAAATGAACGAAATTATCTCATTTTTAAATCCATATCATGTACTTACTACAAATTCATTGGGAACTATAAAAATAATATTATGGAGAAAATTCTTCAATATATCTTTTGGGTAAGGTTCACTAAGTTGATAAGAACTTGAATAAAGTTAAACATTTAGTTCTTATGGTGAAAAATAAGAAATAAAAGATGTAAAAGTAACCTTTATAATATACTTAAAATAACCCAAAGATAAAGGGGGAGATCATCAAACATGAGGATATTTTCTTTACATGTGGCTTGATGGGTTTCTCGATGGGGAATTGAAATAAATTAAAGAAGAAGAAAACTGAGGCTTCTACTTTAATAATATTCATAACTGCATATGATATTTGTGTTTTACTTATTAGGTATTATGTAATGAACCAGTCCAGTCCATCCCTCTAATGAATTCCTGAACCAACCCACTAAATACTTGAAGGGAATTCCTGATCATCGCAAGCAGGAAACTAGTGCCTTCCCATCATAAGAACACACTTGGGAATGATTTTTCCCAATAGTCAGAGTAAAATTGATAGTAGGAGTGTAATGAAAATTTGGATTGAACCATCAGTACATTGGACGTCCATTCCAAAAATAAATAAATAAAAAATAGACAAATAAAAATAAACACACTAGCTAAACCCTTTTCTACCATGGTCTCTTTCCCTTACAAAACAACCGTAGCTACCACTAGTTCCCTTCTTGCCCCCTTTATAGAATAAAACTACCCAATGTTTGTAGAAAGCATTAAAATCCTAAGTCACCAATGTGATAAAAAAATATAATAAAAACTAAACTACAAACATACCTATCTCATTGTGACTATATAAGTCACTATCCAACAATCAGTAACCATAATGCCCCATGGGTGAGAGTAAAGGATAGTCCAAACCAATAAATAAAAATGATAAATAGGCATGAGCACATAAGCACTCAATAGTCCACCACTACCCACCAAATCTATGAAAAAAATTAGTAAGGCAGTTTATAAAATTTTAGTTTGTACATACAATTTCAAAGTAGGTTTTTCACATGCTTTATAAAATCATATCACAAGTAAACTTTATAAAAAAAATACCCTTTTTATAAAATAAAATAATGGATAGTAAACATTTTAAATTAAAATTTTAAACTAATGAAATAAAGTCAAAACACATTCCCTATTTTTTCAACATCCCAGGAAAATATCCTTTTAATAAACCATTTCAAGGAAAATCCCATTTAGTTAAAACCGTTAGAGAAACACCCAAACCATTTTACTTTTTCAAAATATACTTTCAAACCATTATAAAAAAACTCATTTTAAATTAAACCTAAACCACAAAAGGTGATTCCTTACATGTCATAAGAAGCAACAATACCATCACAAGGGAAACCAAATAATGTAAAAGCCCAATCATAAAAGAACCAACATAGAATCACATACATAATATAACAAGGAAGAAACTCACATGATAAAAATATAATAAGGAATAACATACCATACATATCATGAGGAAACACCACATGGACTAACGGGATAGATCAAGACATGAAAAAGAGGACTTAACTGGTAGTAAGTAATACAATCTCAGACATCTATCATCCAAATCACTCTCAACTAGACTCATTTGAGATAACCCACTAACTAGATTGTATATATCAACTAGGAGTGGCTAGCGAATTCATAATCTCAACTATTCATATTAGTGTCCCACTTATTCCAACATAGTAACCTCAGAATCCTCATGGAATAATAAACAGGGGTGAGAAACAAAAAAACCATGTTATCACATGAAAACAACAATCCACATGGGCTAACATCACAACCACATCCTTTCCACCTCCCATCCATTAGAAAGATCCCTAATCAATAAACAAATCATGAATCGCATACTAAACATGCATCACACGAATAAGATAAACATCATGAATAAACAAGGGGGTAAATAAGGGAATAATCAACAATCAACGCATTATAAAGTGCCAATCGGGCCTTTATCTTATCATATATAACATATAAATTTTGGAAATCCCTTTCTCAAACTATTTTTAATATAAACATGAGTCCAATATAAATCACTATTAATGCTAAATATGAACAAAAAAAATCTATACTTCAATTCAAAAAATTGTAAACCCCAAATTTTTATAAAAAACCCACTTAAAAATTAATTAAACAATTTTAAAAATTAATCAAACTTAAATTATATTTTAAAATATCCAAATCCATTTAGTAAATCTAAACATGAATTTAATCCAACACTTAGAATGAGAGCAAGGTCAATTCCAAGTGGTTTAAACATTGTAAGACCAATAGAAAACCAAAACTAAAATTTAAAAAATTTAAAATTTATTAAAAAAACACTCCAAATGATTGAAATAATTTTAAAGAGCCTTTTGGGAAATTTTGAAAATATTTGGCATGCGGCCATGGCCCATGCATGTGTTAAAAACTAATCCATATCCATTTAATGCATAAAAAGACATATAATAAGCTTTCAAATTTATAAAAAGGAATTTTAAAGTACGAAAGTAATTTATAATATGAAATACAAGGGGGGTTTATAGAGATGCCTACCTCAAAACATGTTTCCTTTGATGCGAATCACTCAAATCCACCTAAAAGAGGTCCACCGAAGCAAAAGTGAAATCGGAATGAACCCTAGCAAAGCCAAACTACTATTTTAAACATACATACATATGCACCTATGAATATATGTATATATATATATATAAACCCATTAAACTAATGTATATATTCCCCTCACCATTATGGAATATATTTAAGGAGGGTATATACATATATATGTGATTAGCTATGTATATGTATGAAATCCACCTTGAAGGAGCCACTGAACACCCTAAACAACAAAGAGGAAACAAAAAAACAAAAAATCCCTAATTAAAATTATTCAAAAAAAATATTATAATAAAAACTACCTTTAATGGAGATGGTCAAACCTAAATGAATAGAAACATTTAACCTTCAAGAGAAGATGTCGAGACATGAATGAAACTTACCCAAGAGTCTCATCACATTCCCTAGAAAGAAGGGAGACATAAAAAATTGCCCCACCCAGAACCCTTGGGTTCATCCAAACCAACGGGGTGATTGGGAGTATAGAAAAAACTCTATAAAGAGGAGGAATAAATGGAGTTGAGGTGTTACCTTGGGTAGTCAGAAAATAATCCTAAAGAAATTAAAAGTAATGGGCTTGGAGAGGGAAACTCTCGAGGGGGTGGAGAACGACCATAGAGAAATGGGATAGGGCATCATACAAAACATGTGAGAAGGGAGAGTGTGAAAGTAAATAAGTAAGGGATAAAAATAAAAATTAATAAGGAAATCAAAATATATTTTCTTATTTTCTTACAGGACATGACGCACAGTTTAGGTGCACAGTTAACCAATTCGTGCACCTATCATGTTGTCCCTACCATAAAATCATGGGGAATCCACATGGTTCGACCTAATTAGGTCTCATAGTTGATTTAACCATTCTAAAGTTGTGTGAATCTTCATTTTCCTGATGATAGTCCCTCATGCATGGTCAACATACAGTTACTCCTAACAACGGGTAACACCACTTTTCTTATTTTTTTTAAATTCCAGCCTGAAACTCTTAGGAACTCACAAATGATAAAAATTAATTTGATTAATTATATAATTAATATCACCATGAAATGGTGGGAATAAAAAAACTACCCAACATACCACTTTCTTCCCTCATAAAGTCTTAGGTTAAAAGAGGGAAGGAATTCTATAGAAATTCCCAAGAAAAAAATCCTCAATAAACTGAACGTTCTTAAAACAAAATTGATTAAAAACCTAAATCAAAGGCCCTAAACAAATGGTGACCAAGAATAGATCTTTCCAGAATTTATATATTAAATAAAATGGTGAAAAAATAGAATCCACCTACCCTAAAACATAATAACATCACTGAGAAACCACATTCCCAAAATCTCTAAAGGGAATCACCAAACTTCATAGGCTGAGGACCACCAAAGGCACCTAGTGTAAGAACATAAGGAGATAAATACTACTAAAAACATCCCAAGGGATTAAAATATAGATAAATTAAACTCAAGGTTTTCAAAAAATAACGAATAATAAGAATGAGATACATGCCTCATTAAGAAACAATTAGGGTTTAACCTAAATGTTACATACAACATATGAGGGTTTCCAGATATAACTCATCAGAATAGTGTATCATGGTAGTCCTAATAGAAAATATAGCCTAGTGTTATATATATCCCAATAAAAAACAAAACTACACCCAAATTATCCAATAATGTACCCTAGTTTATTCCCACGATCAAATAAACAAACATTGTATGTAATAGAAACCACCTGAGGGAATCCACAAACATCAAATGAAGAGTCATGGATGATTCCCTAATATAACACCATATGTAATGTTCAAAATAATAAGAACCTTTGAAAACCCTATTATAAGGATTTATTAAGACAAAACTGCTCTCAACCCAACAAATAAAAATTCCAATGTTGGTTTTCTTAAAAAAAGTCATAACCCAACAACCAAACAAATAAATCTCCCAACTAAATCTCATATGAAATATTAAAAAAGAGATCTGATCCTCACTAATCCATCCATCAAATAAAATTCAAGCATCTAAACCACTAGAACCAATAATCTATAAAATAATCTCTAGATAATAACTAACTCATATAAAACCGAAGTTCCACACTTTAAAAAGGAATCAACACATTCCACTCCATTAAGAGACTGATTAATGTTAAAAAAAGTGGAAGGAACCCTAAGATGAATATTATACTTTTACACTAGAAATTTTTTGGAGAGTGGGGGCTATATTAAACTACTAGATACATAGGCCCTCACGTTTTTATGTCCCCGAAATCATACCAATTAGTCTTGAAAGACACAAGGAACCTAAAAAACACCATCTTTAATAAAACAAGCTAATATTTTTCCAAAATACTGTTTTGAAAACCAATATAGTATTAATATTGGGCCTTATTTTATTCAAAACCAAACATAAAACATTTTTCAAAATCAAAACCTAAGTTCTAAATGACTTGGTGGGTTTTTAAATTCATCCAAAACTGGTGTCAAATCAAACACCAACTGGTTTTAAATCCAAAATAATTTTTCAATTTTGAAACAACACAAAATTTCCATTTCAAATAGTTTTTAAAACATTTAACCTTTCGAAATACACACACCAAGGTTAAAAATATTAACATACCACAAAAATAAATTGTGAAATCATTAGTTTCACATAGATTATAAAAACTATCTATAAAAACACCATGTTCACTTGATTAGAAAAAAATAACACATAATCAATATCCAAATTTCATGTATAATAAACTATTTCAAAACATTATGTAAAACCAAGCTCATATTATAAAAAATAACTAAGGACTTTTTTAAAAACCAATAACATTTTCTCCTAAAATTTATTTTTAACAAAAAAAAATGAATTTCGCTTCACATGCACAATAACATAAAATGGCATAACACAAAACTCAATCAAAACCAAATCCAAAGATGAAAATATATCACAATATTGATCATGACCCTTATCCTACTGCCTAAACATCCAAGGTAATCTAAGTGACTAGTTTTCTAAGTAAAAAAATAAAACAGAATGTAGAACCATTCTAGACTTGTCCACATGGTTGATGGACACAAGTCAATCGTGTATTGGATCCCAGAGCATGCTCAGAATCATGTGTTTGTTTGTTGAATGATTTTCAGGCCCTATGAACCAAACTAACATATTGAATCCCTTATTTTTTACCATACCAAAACATCATAGATCACCCCAAAGATACTCATCATACAAGTGATGATCAAAACACATCACCTCTATAGTAATAAAACTAGAATCAAAGGAAAAATACCGACTACCCATGGAAACTGGAGGTTCAGGGTGAGAAAGAGCTCATGATATTCTCCCCAAACCCACCAACCAAGTCCCAAAAACCTTATCTCCAAACTGTTGATACCCCAAATAATAGATGGTAATCCAAATACTTGGGATAATATATAAAATAATAAATCAAGGATTTAATACTATTTTGCAATGAACCAGTTTGGGATATCCCTCCGACGGATGCCCAAAACGGACTACCACATGCATGAAGGGAATTCCAAGTCCACATGGGCTAGCAACCAGTGCCTGGAAATTACATGAACACACATAGGAATATTTTTTAAAAAATAATTAGAGTAAAATTGGAAGATATAATAAAAAAATATGGAATGACTCATCCTTATTTCAGAAGTCCACTTTGAAACAAAAATAAACCAAGATAAATAAATAGAAAAACAAAAAGAAACACACTAGATAAAACCAACTCTACCCTAGTCTCCCTCCCCTACAAAGAAAACCACTACCACCACGAGTTACCTTCCACCCCCCTTCATAAAATATAACCCACTATCCAACATGTGACTCATAACTAGGGGGACTATCTAGTGTGTAATATCAACTAGTCATATCATTGTCCTATTACTTCCCATATAGTAACCTTGGTCATCTCATGGAATAATAGATGGAGGTGGGAAATGAATAAACCATTTCATCACATGAAAACAATAATCCCCATGGTCTAACATTGCAATAACATCCTTACCACCTCCCATCCAACATAAAGATCCCCAATCCATAATAACATCTTGAATAACATAATTAACATCCATCACATAGATATGATAAACATCAACAACAAACAAGGGGGGTCAATAAGGGAATAATCAGCAATTAACATACCATAAATTTCCAACCAGGTCATTATCTTATCATATATAACATATACATTTTGTAAATTCCTTTATCAACCAATTTAGAATCCAAACATGAGTCTAAAAGAAAGAACAATTAATTCCAAACACAGACAAACAACTAAAATAAATCTTTAATCCATTTTAGGAAAGGGGAAACCCCAATTTTTTATAAAATAACCCATTTAAAAATTAATTACACACTTTTAAAAATTAAATTTTATTAAAATATATTTTAAAATATCCAAATCCATTTATAAAATCCAAATGGGAATTTAATCCGACACTTTTATGTGACAAAGGTCCACGCCAAGTGGTTTAAACTTTGGAATACCACTTGAAAACCCAAAGGACAATGACATACAATTATAATTTCTCAAGAAAATACTTCAAATGATTGAATTTTTTTAAATATCCTTTATAGAAATTCCACAAACACTTGGAATGTGGCCAAGGCCCATACCAAGTGCAAAAAATAACTTACATTTCAAGAATATAATAACATATTATAAGCTTTTAAATTAATAAAAATGTATTTAAAAGTACCCAATAAATTTATAACATGAAATATAAGGGGGTTCAATATATAAAAACATCTCAAAACATGTCACCTTTGATGATGAACACTCAAATCCACCTTAAATAGGTCCATGGTTGTAAGAGATATACTAAAAAGAACCACAATGACGCCAAAATCCTCTTTTACACTTACACACATATGCACCTATGCACACACACACACACACACACACACACATATATATATATATATATATGAACCCCTTGACCCCGTGTATATATTCCTCTTACCATGAGGAAATATATACAAGGAGGGTATATACATATATATGTCCTTACTTATGTATATGTGTGTAATCAGCCTTCAAGGAGCCATAAGACACCCTAAATAAGAGAGGAAAAAAATAAAAAAATCCCTAATTAAAATTGGTCCAAAAGAAAATGGAATAACAAAACCTACCTTGAATGGTGGAAGGAAAGCCAAAATGTATCGAAATGATTTGCCTTTGGCCATGGATGTTGAGGCATGCAGAAAGCCAACCTGAGAGATCCATCTCATGCCCTAGGAATAAGGGATACAAAAAAATTAATCCCAACAAGAACCTTATGGTTTGGCTAAACCAATGAGGAGATAGGGAGTCGAGAAAAATATTAGAAATAGGAGGAGGAAAGGAAGAATAGGCCTTAACATGGGGATCTGAACAAGAACCCCAAAGAAAATGTGAGTTATTGGGATAAAGATGGGAGACACAAGGGGATGGTACATGGACATGGAGGAAGGGGTAGGGGAATCATGTGACAAAAGTGATAAATGATAGGGGAAAATTAAATAATAAAGGGAAAAAAAGAAAAAGAAAAAGATAAATAAAAACATTTTTTATTTTTTTAAACTGGACATGGCACATGGTTTAGGTGCACCGTTTACCAAACCGTGTGCCAACTGTATTTTACCTACTGGAAAAGCATGGGGAAACTACATGGTTACCCCTAATTAGGTCACATAGTAGATATAACCATGATAAGTCCATGAAAATTGTAACTTTACCAATAATAGACCCCCGCCCATGGTCGGCGTATGGTTACTCTTAACCATGCAAAATATCACTTCCATTATTTCTTTTAAAATTTCATCTTAAAACTATTTGGAACCCATAAAAACTTCAAATTAATTTTATTAATTAATTAATTAATATCATTATGAAACATAGGGTGTCACAAACTCCCCACCATATCACTTTTCCCCCCAAAAAGCCTCAGGTCAATATAGAGGTCAAAAGAGGAAAGGAATTTTAACATTGCTCAAAAAAATTCAAAAAAACCTCATGCAATCAAACTTTCCTCAAAAAAACGTAATAAAAAACCCAAAAAAAGGAATGGAACTAAATAAATGAAGAATAATAATTAGTGTACCCATGATTTATAAATGAAATAAAATTATGAACAACCATTAACCTCTTACCCCATAACAAAGGAACGTCACTGGGCCACCACATTCCCAAAATATCCAAATGGAATCAAATAAATTTACCAGATGAGGCCACCCATAGGTAACTGGTATAAGACTAAAAATAGATTAAAACTCATAAAATAATCCTAAGGTATTACAAAATAGATATCTAAAACTCAAGGTGTCCAAAAACCTCAAATCATAGTAACAAGAGACATGCATTATTAAGAAATGATTGGTATCTAACCTAAAGGTCACATCCAACATATGAGGGTATCTAGAACCAAATCCTTAGAATACCATATCTTGGTACTTATGAAATAAAAATAGCCTGATGGAATCCATATCTCAACTGGAAATGAAAATACACCCAAAGTATCTAGGCATGTACCCTAGTTTCTTCCCATGTTCAAATAAAGAAGCGTTTCCTTCAACAACAACCACATGAAGGCATAAAAAACACCTAACAATGAGGCATGAATGATTCCAAAATTGAAAGCCACCCACAATAGGGAAAACTTATAAGAAATCAAGATAAACCTTGGAATATCAATCCTTAATACAAAACTGATCTCAACCCAATGAGCACCAATTCCAAAGTGTTTTTGTCTATGAAATACACAATCCAATGCCCAAATAAACAAACATCCCAACTAAAGATCATCTGAAATATTCCAAAAGAGAACTAATCCTCAATGATCCAACCATCAACAAAAATTCATTATTCTAAAACAATAGACCCAACAATATCCAAAATTGTCAAGATAGAAGAACTACTGCATATAAACCTAAATCACGACACTCCAAAAAGTAATTGACACAATCCTCTCTATTAGGAGCCTGGGAAGTGTCAAACAGAGGAGAAAGTATCTATAATATGAATTTTCTACTTACACACTAGGCCTTTATAAAAGGGATTGGGGACATCAAACATCATGATACATAGACTCTTAGATGTTCATGTCCCTAAAATCACACCAATCACTCCCAAAAGATATAGGCAACCAAACAAAACACTAGTTTTATGAAAACAATCCAATATTTTTCCAAAATCCTATTTTTAAAAATAAGACACCATTAATATCGAGCCTTCTTTTATTCCAAACCAAACAGTTCCATTTTACAAACTCAAACCCCAAGTCCTAAACTGACTTGGTTAGTTTTTAAATACATCCAAAATAGATTTCAAATCAAACACCAACTGGTTTTAAATCCAAAAAACCATTCTTGTTTTGTATAAAACAAAACAAATTCCATTTGAAACTATTTTTAAATCACATATCCTTTTGAAATACACACTCTAAGGGTAAAAATATGAAAAATTCAAAAAATCAATTTGGAAATCCTTAGTTTCCCTTAAAATAGGAAACCCATATTTTAAAAAATCATATTCACTTCATTAGAAAACAAATCACATGTAAAATATTTCCCAAATTTCATTTACAATCAACTATTTTAAAAAAATTTATGAAACCAAGATCACTTTATAAAAAATACCTAAGGCCTTTTTTTATAACAAAAACATTTTCTCATTAAATTTATTTTTAACACAAACAAATGAATTTTGCATCATATTCACAATAACATAAATAAACACAGAATATAATCCTAAATCAAAACCAAATCTAAAGATGCCAATATATCTAAAGACCTACCATGACTCTGATCCCATTTCCCAACCACCTAAAGAAAACCAAGAGTCAAAAATTCTAAGTAACAAAATTAGTTGGGATGAAAAACCATGCCTGACTTGGCCATATGGTTGAATTCCAAAATCCAATCATGCATTAGTTCCTAGAGAATGTCCAAAATATAGTGTTTGGTTGTCACATGGTTTGTTAGTCCCTATAAACCAACCTAATGTCATGAATTTTTTCTTCATCACTATCCCAAAATATTATGTATGAAACCCAAGTAATTTCATCATGTTGGAATGGATCAAAACACAACACCTCCATAGGAATAAAACCATAATCAAAAGAAAATCCAAACATCCCATTGAAACTCAAGTATTAGGGTGAGAAAGACCTCAAGACACTCCCCCCCCCCCACACACCCACCTCTCGAGTCCCGACAACCTCATCTCCAAAATCCCAACACCCCAAATAATAGATGACATTTCAAATACTTTATCTCCTATGGAAATGAAGAACCTAGGGTTTTAATACTATTTTTTAATCAAGCGTTCTCGTTCATCCCTCGATGGACACCCAAACCATCCCACGACATGATCGAAGGGAATTATCAATCCCAAAAATTTGGAAACATGTTCAAGGAAATCATAGAAACATAATTTGGAATAGATTTTCCCAATAATTAGAGTAAAAGTGACATTAGGAATATAAAAAAAATCGGCATGAATCATATGTACTTCAGATGTCCATAATGAAAATAATAAATATAAATTAACAAATCGACAAACAAAAATAAACACACTAGGTAAACCCTCCACTACCAAGGAATCCCTCTTTTTCAAAGAAAACTACAGCTGCCACAGTTTCACTTCTATCCCCTTTCATAGAATATAACTACCCTCCATCCATAGAGAGTAGTAATAGGCTAAGTGTCTAGTGTGATAAATGAAACTAAAATAAAAACTAAACTATATACATACTTGTCTCTATGTGACTAAAAAAGTCACCGCCCAATGATAAAGAACCATATGGGTGAGAATAAAGGATAGGCCTAACCTTCAACTAAAAATGGTAAATAGGAATAAGCACATAAGAACTCAGTAGTGCACCAATACCTACCGAATCTATAGAAAGTCTTTAGTAAGGTAGTTTATAAAATTCTTATTTGAACATATAGTATCAAATTAGTTTATTCACATGATTTATAAAATCAAATAACATGTACACTTTTCAAACAAATTTCATTTTCATAAATACAAAATCACAGATAGTAAACATTTTAAATTAAACTTTTAAACTGGATAAATCAAGTCAAAAAAAATTCACCCTTTTTCCAACATCCCATAAAAATATTATTTTCATAAACCATTTCAAGGAAAAACCCATTTCTTTAAAACACATATCGAAACACCCAAACTATTTTCCTTTTTCAAATTATAATTTTAAATAATTATAAAATAACTCATTTGAAAGTTAACCAAAACCACACAAAGTTATGTTATACAAGTCACAATTAGTAATGATACCATCACATAGAAAACAACATAATCTCAAAGCACAATAATAAAATAACCAACATGGAATCACATGAATAATATGATAAGTAAGAAACTCACATGCTCAAAATATAATAAATAAGTCACAACACCCTATAAATATCATGAGGCAAAAATGAAAAGACTAACAAGACAACACAAGACATAAAAATGTGGACCTAGCTGAAAATAAGTAATACAGTATCACACATCCATCATCTAAATCACTCTCAAATAGCCTCGTCAGCAACATCCCACTAGCAAGTATATGACTCTCAACTAGGGGTGACTAGCCAATGTGTAATCTCAACTATTTATATCAGTTTCCCACTACTTCCCACCTAGTTACCTTGTTCTTCTCCTGGAATAATTAACAGAGGTGGGCTGAAAGTAAACCATGTAATCACATGAAAATAAAAATCCCCATGATCTAACATCATAATTAGATCCATCCCACCTACCATCCCTTATACAGATCCATAATCTATAATAACATCATGAATCAAATAAAAAAATACATCACATATATAATATCAACACCATTAACAAACAAGAAGGATCAACAAGGGAACAATCAACTATTAACACATCCTAAAGTTCCAACCAGACCTTTATATTATCATATATAACATATACATTTTTTAAATCCTTTTCTAAAACAAATTGGAATCCAAAAATGATTCCAAGATAAAACACAATAAATTTTAAACATGACCAAACAACTCAAATAAATTTCTCATTCATTTAAAAAAATAGGAAACCCCAATTTTTTATAAAATAAACCCCTTAAAAGTTAATTCCACACTTTTTAAAAGAAAATTGGATTCAAATATATTTTAAAATAATCAAATACCTTTATCAAATACAAATGAGAATTTAATAAGACACTTGGAATGTTACTAAGGTCCATGCCATGTGGTTTAACATTTGAAATACCACTTGAAAACCCAAATAAAAATTCCCGACATTTATAATTTCGCAAGAAATTACTCTATATTATTGAAACAATTTTAAAGGGCCACTCAAAAAATTTCTCAAACACTTGGCATGCGTTCAAGGCCCATGTCAAGTGCTAAAAACTAATCCAAACCTTTTTCAAGAATAAAAATTCATATAATAATCTTTTAAATTTATAAAAAGGCATTTAAATGTATACAATAAATTTATAATATGAAATAGATGGGGGTTCCATAGATACACCTACCTAAAACATATCACATTTGATGATGACCACTTGAATCCACCTCAAATAGGTCCACCGAAGCAAGAGTGAGACTGGAAAGAACCCTAGCACAGCCAAAGTCCTCTTTTACACTCACACACACATGAACCTAAGAATATATTTATATGTACCCATTGACCCAATGTATATGTTCTTCTAACCATGAGGGAATATATACAACGTGGGTATATACATATATATGTTCTTACCAATGTATATGTGTGCAAGAAACCTTCAAGGATCCAAAATACATCCTAAATAACAAATAGAAATCAAAAAATCCTAAAATTCATAATTAAAATTGGGCCAAAAGAAAATGACATAAGAAAACCTACCTTGAATGGTGGTGGGTGATCCATGACAAACTGAAACACTTCACCTTCAATGGTGGATGTTGTGACACACATGAATTCAACCCAAAGGACCTATCACATACCCTATAAAGAAGGGAGATATAAAAAATCAACCCACGTAGAATCCTAGGGTTAAGAAAAACCAACAAGGTGATGATGAGTAGATAAAAGTAGTAGAAATATGAAGAAATAGGCCTTAAATTGTGGTGTCAAACAAGAATATCGAAAAAATTGGGAGTAATCGGCATGGAGAGGGGAGATCACAAAGGGGGTGGCACACCGCCAAGGAGGTAGGTGGGGGGGGGGGGGATGGGGAATCATACAACACTAGGGAGAATGGAGAGGGGGAAAGTAAATAAGGGATGAAAAAAAGAAAAATAAATAGAGAAATAAAAAAAATCTTTTAATTTTTTTAAACTAGGCATGACATACAGATTAGGAGCATGATTTACCAAACCATGTGCCAAATGTTCTTTCCCTACCAGAAAAGCATAGGGAACCTGCATGGTTTCCCCTAATTAGCAGCATGGTTGAGAAAACTATACTTAATCTATGTGAATCAAAACTATCATAATGATATATGCACGATCGATACATGATTACTCCTAACCATTCACAAACAATGCGCAATACCAATTCACTTAATTTTTTTTTAAAAAAATCTAGCCCAAAACTCCCAGGAACCCACTACTTAAAATTAATTTAATTAATTAATATAATTGTGACATAGTGCGTGTCACATATTAGATACAATATGTGACTTTCATATTTGTATCGAAATACATTTACTAATGAAGTTCAAGAACATTACAAGAAGAAAATAGAATTCTCCCAAAAGCTAAGAATGGATGATTACTTTGTAATTAGTGAGAAGAACACAAATTCCATTTTCTTAAGTTGATTAATTCTAGTTGAACTACAATTTTTATTGACTTTTACCAAAAAATTATCTCATGTGTCCATTGGACATAATGATACATTATTTCATTTTAGAATAAATGTTTCTTATGGTGTTTTATACTCAACTAATAGTTTTTTAATACATGAATAACTGACAATAGATAATGAATATAAAATATAATACCCATACCCAGTTGTGGCTACATAATTTTTATTCAAGTAAATATAGAATAAAATGTTAATTAAATAACAAGAGGGGTGTTTAGACACTTCTTGAGCGAAAAATATTAGTTATTAGACATGATTTATTATTTGGTATAATGACCAAGACACCTTAATTGTTAATGGTGATAAAGACTAAAATCATATATAAATAGTTCAACATGATATTTCTGAATTATGTCAAGTATAATCTAGAGGTAAAATTTATATACTTCATGAGGCTTATTTAATAAATTTTAGGAATTATTTGTGAATAACTAAAAACACATGCTAAAAGATATTAGATCCTCCAAGTGGGGTTGTTAGAGTATATATTAACTAAGTATTCATAAATCACTATAATGTAGAATGGAGTAATTCCATAAATCAAAATTCCTTATACACATCAGAAATCTAATGTTAGTAAAAGTTGGTTCGATGAAGAGTATTATAAATCTTACAAGTCTCCCATTATCCCTTTTGAGACATACTTTATAAAATAGTATCATTAACCCTTAACTAAATTGAAAATATAATGAAAAATGGATATAATATGAGCCATAGTGTGAAATAAGTCCACTATAGCTTAATTCATGTGTTGATATGTAAAATATTTGTTAATAATAATTAAATAAACAAACTTTCATCAAGATAAACACAAAGTACATCTAAATTAATTATCCTTAAAGTTTTTAAGAATATTATATAAATCCCAAATATATCAAATATATAGTTAAATGAATGATTATATTTCTATAATAGGGTGCACATATCTATTTTAGATAATGTGAGAGATATTGAATTTTAGAAAGTCAATGATTGATATGGACAAATAGTTGGAATATGAACAAGTTTCACAAGAACTTTTCAAAAGGGAATGTTAAAAAAAATACTATGTAGGAAAGTTAAGACCATAATGATGGTTTTATATTCACATTAATTGGTGATATATTATTTGACAAGAATAAATAATCTTATAAGGATTAGTAAGTTACAAGTATCCATGATTTATGAGTTCATACGAATTCAATGATGGATTCCATGTATGATTTTTTTTTGTATTTTGGTAGTTTCTCTAATTTATTTAAATTTGTTTCTGGGTATTAAAGAGAAACTAGAAATGTGTGGTATAATTGTGGTACCAATAAGTTTTGATTGGTAATAACAAGTTTTCGTGCATAATTACATAAAATTGTACTTATAATAGAAACTTTATATGATCATTATTTTGGTAATTGGATGTCGAGAACACCTTAATTTGAGTAAACCTTATGAAATATTTCTATGCAACACAATGAAAAAGGGTTGGATTTGCCCTATAAATTCAATTTGGCATGAAATTTTTAGATGTCCATTAGTGGATTAATAAAAGAATCAGGATAATAGAATATTTATTATAAATGAAATTATTCTATGGGTCTAGAATTGGATAGTAGGGGTGAAATATTTTTACAAGTAAGATATATTTTATAACCTATAGAAAATAGTTATTAGTCTTACAGTGAGTTAAAACTAGGATGAAAGAAACTCTCCATATATTAACTTAAAGTAGGGACATGTGATCCGGGGAACAAGATAAAATGAGATAGATATATGGGTTTCTTGGACCAAGTCAAAGTACATATACTTACAAAGTATTAAAAAATATAATATATAATAATTCGAGAGTTAATTGTTACTAATATTTTAGGGAATAAATAACTCCAAGTAAACATGTTTAATATATATGAGGAGATTAAAATGATGATTATTTTTATGTTAATATATATGTATATAGAGAGTTATACATGATGTTATCATACAATAATAGTGATTTTAATTTTATGTACACTATTTACATGGTAATATCCTTGTTGTATGAAAATGTTAGAGTAGTTCCCAACTAAAATGAGAATATAAAGATACTATGACAATAATGTTAAACATATGTTCTATGGTCAAGATACATCATATATATGGGGATAAAAATGATATATGACTATTAGGTGTCAGGGTATTATAATCATCGAGACTTCTACTCATGAAGTTCACACTTGATGATATCAAGTAGAGGAGATCATGATGACTAAAACACCAATAGGAACACAACATGATTCGGGGGTCATTGGATGTTCCTAACTATGAACATGTGTATTGGTATCTTGACTTGATATCATTATAAATGTCTATTATTTGATTACACACTTTGATTCATGATGAAAACCATGTCATTTATGTATGTAGTGAGGTGGCTTACATCAGGTGCATCATTGGTGGTATAAAATTGATTGAATGATCAAGACGTGATTTTTTAATTTTTTATAAGAAGATATATGTTGGGTCTAAGTGACTAGGATGGTAGAACCTTTATAAAATTCAAGGCCATAGTAGAAAGAGGTAGGTCTATCCAGTATATGTTGAGAATCCTGTATGAATTCCTGACACCAGAAGGTCACCACTAAAATAATACAATGGAGTAAATAGGTCACTAGAAATAAATCATCACAATGTTAATGTACCATAACTAGGAAGAGGTATCTTCACCCTAATCACTTCATTGAATTTCACTTACTCAATCATTTTTACTCCAACTCACCTGAACATTCAACTGCCTTTATGAAAGGAAATAAATGCATGTATGTAACACCTTGATATTTTTAGTTTTTTTTATATTAATTTAAAAGTTTATATATCTTTTTTTACACGCAATAATTAGTTTCTTTGATAGAATGTATGGTACATAACACTGAGCTTCAATGAACCATGAAATAATATTATTTTAAATATTATTATTACAACTAGGTCTTTAAATAAGAAAGTAGGAATATTATTAACCACTTTATAAAATATAAATATAAATTTCCTACTCAATATAATTTTATTTATAAACTCATAGTAAAAAATCAATCAATTTTTGGTAAAGTTATTATACCCATTAAAAATATTTTTTCTTCAAAAATGATTTTTATTACTTTTTATGAGAAAATTTATAATTACTTTATAAATATTATAGAAAATATATTTGATAATATGAAATTTATTTTTTGGAATCATCATATTGAAATTAATTTATGAGGAAATCTTGGTATTTTTAAAAAAAATATTTATTTTTCAATGAACCGTGAAAATGTCATTTTTTATAAAAATATCATTTATTTTAAAAAAAATAAAGAATTTAAATGCCAAATTAATTTTTAGAGTAACATAAATATAATTTAGTAACATTTAACCCACTTAATTACTTTTAAAGAAACATTATATTGAATTTTATTTTAATTTAATTTCTGGGGAAGAGGGTTTTTATGAAAACTATTTTAAAATACATAATGTTTCTCCATTTTAATTAATTAAAATAATACCTAATGAGTAATGTTTTAAATTAATTTTATTTATTCTATATCAATAAACTTTAATTAATATTCATAAAATTATTATTATTATATACATAGTTAATATAAAATCATATAGTGCTTAAAAAAACACACTTCTTAAAAACCCACTTTTTTGTCACATATGCGGGTTTTGTTTTAAATTTAATTTTTTACAATTTTAGAAAATTTATTTGAAAATATAAACTTTAATTTTCACATCATCATTTCAAAATTCTATTATGTTGATTTTTTTTGGAATTTTCTAAAAATATTTTTCTTCCAGAATAGTGAAAAATACCGAATATTAATTGAGAACCGATAGATTATATTTTCAATTGGGTTTATGGTAAAATTAGTTAAATTATACATCAATTAATAAAATTTAGTTAATTTTATTAAAATTAATATTGAATTTATATATTTAAACTCTGTAAACTTTTGAATATTTTCTCTTTAGAAACCTATCTTCTCATCACGCTTACGAGATTAATTTTAAATTAAAATTTTCCACTTCTGTGAATGGAATTTGAAAAAATGTATTACATATTTGAAATCATAATAATTAATATTATATAATAATATAAAATTAATTTTTGACCAAAATGAATAGTAAAGATAGTAAAAATTATTTACCACGGTTAATGTAAAAATGGGTTTACTAGGGGTTAAACTAAAAGTATAAGGGTAAAAAATGAACCAATACTTTTCCAACACCCATTGGATGGAAATATTTCAAACTTAAATCTTCTAGTCTCTAAATTTTCCATTATTTTAGCCTTTTTACATGCAAAAAATGTGTTTTTAATTCTTTTTTTTAAAATTACAAGTGTGCCAATCACCTCACTTATAAAAGGCCACTCCCTATCCTCTCTTATTCACACCTTCAAACCCATTTATTTCATACAATAAATACCTAAATAACTTCCAAAATTTCATTATATCACCCTATAATCATTATTTTGGATAGATATACAACTAAGTAAGTCTTTTGGTGAAAACCTATGGAGTATACCCAAAAAAGATGTAACATTCATCAATGATAATTTTTGTTTTATTTCTTACTCCACCTTCTTAAATTCTTAATATAACATGATTATATAATAAAATACTCATATTAAATATAATTAGATGTTGTTATGTTAATGTAATGTCCTACAAACATCTCCACTTCCATTAAATGGGTTATGAAATCATCGTTCGTGTGTATGGAAGACTACCACCTCGCGAACTGATTCCATTAATTTTTCCATTACAACCTATCAAGGATACTTATAATGATGAATTGATTGTTTATATATTATATTTATGATAGTATTACTCTTGTGGAATTATTTTATCACAAATAACTTAAATTATTTCATTTTGTGGGAATATGATAACGTTGCTCATGTCTATAGTGAACTATTACCTCATGAAGCGATGTGATTCATTCACACTTCACATGGAAGTTAATAAGGATGGGTTTAATGAAAAAATGTTATATATATGAAATCAAAAAGATTTTTTAATGATCACACATCATTTAACATTCTTTCTTTGAATATGACAAGAAAATGGAAGCAATATTCATGGGTACGTACGACCTACCGTCTCCATGAACAGTGTATTTCATTTTTCATCACTAACTTTAATGGATTACTCTAAATAAATATATAATGAATATATATGATATTTATATCATGTTTAAAATTATGGATATTATGAAACCATGATTAAATTAGTAGGAAAAAATATAAAAAATCAAGACTTACATGAAAAACAATGCAACAGTAGTGGAAAGAATACTTATACCAATGGGGTTATACCCACAGTTTTCTAAAACCACTGGGATAGGCTGAAATATTAAGCCTATACCAACAATTTTAACTAAACTTTGGTATATCCTCCCAAAAAATGGACCTATACTAACATTTTAAAAAACATATTTGGAATAGAGGTGTTATACCAATAGTTTTAGTGAATAGTTGGTATAGTATTTCCCCAAATACAACATGGGCTCTTCCTCTGCTCTGAATTTCAATCCAGATCTGTCCCTAATCCCTAGAAGTTTTAATTCTCATTTCTTCTTGACTATTTGAGATATCTTTTATCTTTTTATTTTACTTCTATTCTTCTTCATTATTAAATCCATGACTTCCAAATCATTCAGGTATTCTATCAACCATTAGTTTTATTTTTATTCTAGGTCTAAAACACCATGGTAGATTCATTTTTTTATACTTTATTTTTTTCGATATGTTTAAATATTCTTTTGGGTGTTTATACAATGGTTATTAATGGATCATTTATTTTCATTTAAAATGGTTTTTTTATGGATCATTTGTCTGCATTTAAGATGGGGGTTTAATAAATATTTGATTTTTATTATTTTGGTGTTTCAGGGATCATTTGTAATGAAGATATTTTTTATTATCTTTAATGATGATATTAATAAAGGCAGCAAAAAATCCAACCATTATGGGGAAAATGTGGGTTTCTTTATGCGTTGGCTCAAGATAAATGAATTATTATTCATTTTAAATATTTTTTATATAAATTAGGTTATTATATAATGAAATTAAATTTTTATTTAAGAGTATTTTATACTGATTATCACTAGGGGTGTTCATTTGTTGATTTTTATATTAAAATTTAATTATATTAAATTAAATTAATTTTGATTCAATAATGAGTTTTGTGAAAAACTTAATATTTAATTCTTTGATTTTCATCTTTGATGTGGTAAAATAATAAATAATATGGTTGATGATTAAGACATAAATTTTTGAATTGTTTTTAGTATTTTATATAATTTTCACATATATTTACCTTTAATTTATAATAAATACCATACATTTGGACCATTTTTATTATTTATAGTTTAAAACAAAATATTTTAATATATTGTATTTTGTTATAACTTAATCATTTTTTGATTTTTTTGAATAAACATTACAATAAATAATTTCAAAAAAATTAATTAATAACCACAATATAGGATAAATGAGTAGATATAAGGATGTGTGATAGATATGTTATATTCTAGAAGCTTCAAACTAATAAAAAATGAAAAGGGACCGCACTAGAGGGAATTTGTAATGGTTATTTAGAAGCTACTAGTTTAAATTAGGATAAGTTGTAAATTTTTTAAGAGTAAAATTACATTTAATAAGGGATACATATTTTAAAAAATTTTAAACTAAAAAATATATACGAAACCCTAAAAATTATATGGTAAATTATATGAAAAATTGGGTTATCATTCCATGAGGAATGTACATACTTTAAAAATATAAGAGTCATTATTCGATGAATTATGGTCAATTTTACTCTATATAATAGAATTTTGAAAAGGATGGATAGGAATGAGTCATTATCTAGAATCAAAATGCAACTTATGGGTAGAAAATGAGTGGAAAAGTGTTGAATACTATCACTAAAATTAAAATTATCATTCTTGGATGTTTTTTAACATAATATTAAATTCCATTTTATTATTCAGAAATTCATATAATGTAAAAATTGACTTAAAAAAATTGATTTTGGGATAATCATAAAATCATTTAATTTGTATAGTCTGATTAAATATGTATTTTCTCCTATAAATATCCCATATCATGACTATTTAATAATTTTATATTGATGAAGATCATGGGAATGGATTAAAGGATGGATAAGAGTTGATATATTCCCATTTGAATATTCTTCACCCTTCAGTCGAGAAACATTGAAATTAATAAGAAAGTGATTAAGATAAAAAGATCATTGAAATGAATTCCAATAAGTGAAAGATGGTACTATTATCATGGTCAAGTCACTATGATTAAATGTAAGTGGTTTTATTTGATGATAAGGCATGGAAAATTTATTGGTGATTGTGGATTTAGAGTTATTAACATAACTTAAAACTTTTTCTACTGACGTCCCATATATATTGGTGTCAATGGAGAAATAAGTTTTTTATGTGAAAGATAATATGTAACCTAAATTTGGTTTCATTATTGAAGTAATACCAAGACGTATTTTTGATGATGGAATTGACACCATCCATGCCCCCATTATCCCTGATCAATTTATTACTTAGGATGAATTCAATAGTTCAATTTCCAAAGTTTATTATGATCCCAAATTCATGGTGGGAAATATATTGAACCATCCGTTCGTGTCCACAATTTAATTGGTTTATCTCAACTTAGGATGTTAAGGTTGGTACTATTCAAATTATTTTAATATTTATTACAAATATTTTGTATCTGATATCCCCACGGGGCGTCGTTAATTCCCTACAGGTCTATGCAAAAATCAAATTTACAAAAAACTGAACTATGCTACTCAATTAATTAAAATTTAGTAAAGAAGAAGATTGAGATCAGTCCACATAGATTGTGAAATTATTTTGATTATAATTTCAAAATATATATTATATTAAATTAATTAAAAAGGTGAGAAAATAATGATTCATTTTTTTAATAAAGGAAAATGAAAACAAAGCAGATTGATTGGTTTAATTGATAACAGATTTTGGAAACATGCTAGGGTTTTTTAATTTTAAGGTTATGGTGAAATGGGATATAAAAGATTATGTTGATTAGTTCATGATTGGTGTTAGAGTCGAGAATAGGATGATCCAATGGTCTTGATATCTCCTCTTCAACGCGACAATACCCTATTTCCCTTGGTCCGGTAATATAGGGTTTCATTGAATCAAATATGTCTCGATACCATATTTAAACCTAATTTCCCCTAAAGTTGAAGATATACTTTCCTTTTCTTAGGGTTATCAGTTATGAAATTTTAAAGTTCCTTTTTAATTAAATTATCAATGGTCATGATAAAATAAAAAAAGGATTGGAAATTTATTGAAGAAATCAAACAAACCAAATACATTAATAAATGAGATAAAATAAATCCAACGCACCTTCTCACTTCTATTTACATCTCCCTAGAACTTTGCGGGTTAACCCCCATCATCCTCGTGACGATATAATAAGATGGAAGGAGAAAATGAATCATAAAGAAAATAAATAAGAACTCGAGGATGGCCCTATGCAATACAACTTCTCACTCTAATATTGTGTCTCTAGATAAAAATTCTCTTTATTAGTAGGAAAATACTCTATTTATAGGGTTTGGATGGTATCTTCCTGACAATTTTCATGATGTGTAATGTGTTTACAAGTCGTGTAATCCTTGTCCAAGATTTCCTCCACAATTTTCATATTTTATGAATATTTCATGAATTTCATTTGAGATTTTGAACTTTGACTCCTTTCATGATGTGTAATTGATACTCATGAAGTGTAACTAGATTTCACACCATGTAACCTCATCACGAATTTTCCTATTAGTGAAATTTTCCTTTGATTAATTCACAATGTGTAGACATTCTGCTCTAGTTTTTTCAATGAATTTCATGGCATGAAGTACCTTTCGGATCATATTTTCTCCACTTTTCATTATTTTTTCAAATATATGTCGTTTCCTGGACAAAATCATAATAAAGTCAATACTCTCAAAAATTGGAAAGATTATTCCATTAAATACATGAATCAATACAATAAAACACTCTAAAATGTATACATGAAATACACTTATCAGTATCCAACTTTAAATTCATGTGAATTTTCAATATAAACTGGTTGAAATTTTCTTTGAGTTTCACTTTATAATATTTAATTGAATGATATTAGAATCTACCAAACCAAAAAAAAACTAAAAAAATTAAATTGGAACAAGAAACAATATGAATTTAATTGAAACATATTAAACTATTTAAAATGAAAATCAAATGTAATGAAAATAATGAACTAACTTAAGAAATAAAATAATGACCTAACCCAAAATATGTACCAAATGATCTATGATAAATAAAAATTTACAAATAACCTAATCAATTTACCATAGTGAACCAAACGACATAACCAAAATTTAATTGGATTGAATTGAAAATAAGAGAAAACTATATCATACTCATGTTAAATATGATAAGTTGAAATTATTTATTTTTCTATGACATGCCTTTTATATTTTGATATTCTTCCCACTAAATATAAAATGATTTTGTTATATCACTATGTATCCTTTATTTGATTTTATAAATGATATTCCTTAATTAAGTTATGTATCGTATTCTTTATTTTTTGGATTACACATTAGTTTTGGATTTCTAATTAATTCCGTATTTGTTTTCCATCTAGAATAGCTTCTGATCCCGCAGTGTTGTTAGAGGAACCAGATATATTTAGGCCTCTAATGTTTTCGCCACCATTTTCACATGACACTCACATATATTTCCCTTATCTGATGATGGCTCCAACTTCCCATCTATATTATTCATTCATATAGAATTATATGCCATCTTATTTTCCATATACTTACTTCTCCCTGATCTTATATATTCATGATCCTCCGACTTCTACTATGACACATTCTGAGCTGCTAGAGTAGACCTTAGGCCCCACTCCTTCTGTACAGGTATACATTCCTTCAGAACCTATAGATCCAATGATACCCATTAACCAGGATGCATTATGTGTATTTATAGAACCCTGGTAATTTTTTTACCATAATTTATTTTCATTATAAGATGTATTGTTATAATATTTTTTTCTTTAACAGCTGGATATTCTGAGAAGCAACATGGGTGTACACACATGAATACAGTGTGGAACCACCATACACAGCTGATGGAGGATTACAATGATAATAATGAAAAGATTGAAAAATATGGTGATAATGTAGGATTTTTATAGTAGTGCTTTCCAAACATTCTGACATCATTACCGTCAATCCACTCTCCTAGTGATGCCTATAAAATGAAGTAAAGGATAATTATTGGGTGCAAATATGGGTAAGAAAATTCACTAGATTTAATGTTATATTATTATAGTATTTATATTAACTAATATTTTGGTATCATATTTATTAAAATTTTACCAATGGTGAGGCTGTAAGGATAGAATGACTCATGGAATTAGGTGAGATGGGGTGAGTATATAAGCATGAGCTGTATAATGGATGGAGTTCTAGAGTTGGTATGGATATAGAGGCCACACTTATCAAGAATAATTGTTTTGTAGAATATTATTGGGAAATTATTTCTTATTAGATGAGTACTGAGTTCATGGTATTAATAAAATTTGAGGTTTTTAAATGAAAATTACCATTATTTTCATTAATACTTTTTTTATTATTTAAAATTATTTTTTAGGAAGCATTGGGAATAAATAAAAAAAAAGATGCTGCGAAATACCTCCACACTTTGGGGAAGACTATGATTCCAGACCATGAGAGAAAGCAGGTATGATACTCATTTATAATTTTTCTTTAGGAATTTCACTATATTTTGTTTCCTCCATATTTAAGTCCATTCTTAATTGGGAAAGATAAGTTATCATGTACTATCTAGTTTATTATCGAAAGTATTTAGTGTGTACAAAAATTTTAAGATTATTATTGTTATGTTTATGATCATGTCATGAACATATACAACCACTGATCATTTTATTAAATGACTATCCTTTTAATAGGGAGTGTGACTATTACAGCTGAGAGAATAATCATATGTATTTTTTGAGATCATTTTTATTTATATAGAGGTCTCCTAACCATGTGAAATATACTTGGAATTAATTCATTCACATTATGAACATTCATTGAAGGGAAGGATTTAAATAACATGATAGGTGAGAGGAATAATATAGTGAAGGGGAAATAGGATCATTATCACATCTAACCAGCTTAACTACACACTAATGCACTTAAAATAAGAACATAAAAAGTAGATAAATATATTTAAAACTCAATAACAAATACCTAGTTTATTCCCCCCTCATATTAACACCAAAATTATTTATCCCTGAAGGGAGATAAATAATTATAGTGGATAGAAACAAAAATTAAATGAAATATGAAATAGAAAACAAACACTAATATTATATTAATATACATGAAAGGAATTACAATAGAAAATATAAAAGCCTAGTATACAATTGGATGGAACTGAATAACATTAAAGTGAAAGAAGGATAATTTAAATAGGTATTAGTGGATTTATTAGGCTCCATTAGACATTTATCGGTGCATTGTATCCCTATATACTAGCAACATTGACAACCATATTATTCCAATTTGGAAATAATCATCCACAATTTTCTCCAGATTTTATGTCTCTATAATATTCTCTTAATCCACGATTGAATTCCCTCTAAAATTTCCTTGATATTATTTCATTTTTATTGTACAAAAAAATATATGGAAAGTATTTTAAATTTCTAATAAAGTTAGGGTACATTCCATTATATTAAAATACATTTAATTTTTTAATGTTGTGAAGGGGTTTCGTTTATGATGTAGTACTTAAAGGTCTCTCTATCTAAATACATTTCATTCCCTTCTTGATGAGACTACTATTTCCACTACATGATCTTTGAAGTTGAATATTAATTTATTCAATAACTTTTCACTATCAATAAATTTATAGTTTTAAAAGTATCCTCATATAGTTTGATATATATTTTTCAAAGTATCATCATATAATTTTTAAAAGTGTATTTTTAAAAGTATCCTCATAAAGTTTGAAAAGAATCCTCATATAGTTTTAACATTATTTTCATATAGTTTGATATATCTTTTTACTTTTTTGAATATAATAACTAATAAAAACTTTTATTCTTAATCATAGGACAATTCTAAAATGATAAAAGGTGATTAAACACCCAATTCAAAGTATCTAATGTATATATGGTTATGGATTGGGTTGATTAATTCCCTGGATTCATATTCAAATTTAATTTTATACTAAAATTACTTACATTAAACATTTTTTTAATATGAAATGAGAGATAATGATATAGAATTTATTGAGGGAAGATAGTTTTTAAATAATTTATTTAATCTTTCCAATGTATCCCAAAGTTCAATGGATGTGGGGTATTTTTCATGAAAGGTTTCTAATTAATTGACTGAATTAGATAAGGAGAAACTATATTGGGGGATAACTATAACCTAATGGTATTTTTTTAAAAGTTTTGGGCCGAAGCCTCATTTTTATTAATAAAGAAAAGCAAAGACCTCTTTTAACTGGGTAGAGGGAGACCCATTACATAGCCCGAAGGCCGAGTGGGCTTGTAGCCCATTACATAGCCCGTAGGCCCAAATGTTTTGCCCAATTACCATTATTTGAATAGTAACCCGGCTGTTACAGTACCTGCACAGTACCGCTACCGCTATAGTGCCCTACCGGCGCTACAGTAACCGCCGATCAATAGTACCACCGCTGCTACAGTACCGCTATAGTACTGCTATAGTAACCTACGCCCAATGGGTTTTGAACCCCCATTTTTCATGTATTATTATGGGGTTCTTACCACTAAGACAAAACCCAACTACACCTAATGGTATTTGATCATTCTAATGGTGGTAAAAAATGCACTATATAGAAAACAACCTAAAGGATTGTTGAAAATTTTCAATATTACTAAGTACATGAACATCGGTATTTAGAGATGGTTTATACTTAAAATGTTGTATAGTTTCATTATAAATGGTATTTAGGGTTATACCAATGGTGATAATGTTTCATTTATTTTTAAATAGACACTATATATATTAATATATAATTAAGATGTTGAGGTATCTTTACTTATGAATAATTATAGATTATTAAAATGTAAGATAAATATGAAACCCTTGATGTAAATGTTTAGGGTCTCTTATTCCATGAATTGATTAAACCAAAAATGGATATTTGTGAAAATATTTCAATGGAAGTTAAATTATACACTACATATGGGGTTCAAAGCTGAAAGAAATATAACAAAAACTTGATGGAATTATCTATCAAGAGTTCTAATATATTTAACTCCTCAAGTAAATGGTATGCGTTCGTAGTTTATGAACATGGATTATTTCCAAAAGTAGTGTTTGATAAATTATATATATTCATATTTTTATAGTTTTAGAATAATATATCATTGAATTTCATAAGGAAAAAATAAGTTTTAAATAGTCACTATAATTTTTCTACTGTATGTTTTTCTTTTAATATTAAATTAGATTTAATATATATTTAATTTAGTTATGAAATTAATTATTAATAAAATATTTTAAATTATGCGTTTATACATTCAATGTCATTATATAGGGAAGTTTTTAATGTTTAATGATATTTTACTTGAGTAAAATTGTTTGACTTGAGTAGAAAGAAAAAATATGGAAATACAGTAAAAGAACCAACATAGTAGCTGATTGTAAGTTTTACATTGTTGATTTAAAATTTTAATATCTATTTTTTAACTTAATAGTCCATTTTTATTTTTAATAGTGTTATTTTTAGACCCTTTATGAGAATAAATGTAACAAATTTGGGCCAAATGATCACTTACATCAGGTTTTGTGCAACGAGCACCATGAAAGAGTATAATTTTGACCAGTTAAGAGTATGGCCCCGATGAGATATTGTCCCATTTCAGGTGATAGTTATGGTAGAACCAATCTTTAAAAATATAATTCACAGATAATATAGGCTTAGGACGAGGTTGAAGAGGCCAAAAAATGGTCATATAGAAGAGTGAATGGAATCAAAGGGCCAACGATGAATTTATGGAATTTATGGCAATATTATGTCCATAGATTTCATCAGATACTTCTATAGCTTGTGATTCATATATGTTGATGATGTGTATGTCATATATTTTACTAGTTAGTGGTCTTATTTGTGGACAGGATGATGATGTTCTTGGCGATGGTGATGGCGAGGATGATGAAGAGGAAGTGGGAGAAAAAGAGGGTGAGGAATAGAGAAAGGATGTGGGAGAGGATAAGGGTTAGGATGAGGATAAGACCAAGTATAAAAACAAGGATGATAGTGATGATAGTTATGGTGATGAGGGATAGAATGATCTTTTAAATTCTTGATAGATATTTATGAAATTTTATGTTTGATGATTTGTTATGAATGAATATATGTGATGTTTTGAATGTGTGTTATCAGTAGTTGAGTGAAATAATTTGTCTATTATGTTATAATTATTTTTATATTCTATGGTGATGTCTTTTTGTAGGTAATTGACCAAGGTAGGGTTATGGTTTGGCTTCTAGTGGCTATTTGAGTTGGTTCTATTTTTTTGTTGCAGGTTCTGTTTGTTTGTTTGCAGGTTTTTTGGGTAGGGTGAGGGTGTTGTAGGTCATGGAAGTGGGGAGGGGGGGGTATATACCGATTGTTTTAAAACATTAGTTACATACCTATACCAATGGTTTACATGGAACCCTTGGTATATACCTATGAAATAGTTCCAAACATTGTTATAGACTTATACCAACGATTTTGAACCATTGGAATAGGTCTATACCAAAGGTTCCATGTAAACCGTTGGTTAAAACAAAATTATAATAAACCTATAAAAAAGGTTCACTAAAAATCATTTTTGTATTTCTTTTAAAACATGAATATACCCAATGGTTTGGAGAACCATTTGTATAAGCTTGAATTCTAGCAGTGTAGCTATTGTCCGAAACATAAATTGAACACGGAATTGTTAATAAACAAGTAATAAAAGGTCATAAGTAAATAATATATACTATAACACATATATTTATGTTTTTGTAATATATGTATAATAAACTTATATTTACTATACAATAGGTTTGAATGTTTACAAAGGAATTTGTGACTTAAGGTAAGGGATTTACGTCTGACTTTTATTTTCTACGAGACAAATTCCATATTCACCACATGTTTATTTTATGGGGTGTATATCATAAAAATGAATTTATTTTATGATTATTATAATAAAAATTATTGGTATTTACATATCTAGTTGATTATATCTCCTTCATGGAGTTTATAGTTGAAAAGTAACTAAATTGGTAATGGATTTTCCCCAATTTTCTTTCTTTGAGACATACATTATGTTATGCACCTATATTATTTTATGAGGTATATATAAAACCCCCTTGAAATTTAATATCATGAAATTATTTATTCTCATTATATTTTAATTTATATTTTATTTTATTCCTTCATGGGTATTATTATTCAAATTTACCCAAGTGTAAATGATTTTATGATACAATCTCATCATTTATAGGGATTGTTTATGATTATGTTTTGAATGATAAAATCATATGATACATATATAAATAAACTCATTAATTTTATAATCATATGGTTATTCATGATATTTTTGTGCAATAGTACCATTTTTCCACTGGTTAGTACTTAAAATAATTGAGAATTGTTTTAAATAAAATATGTCTATATTTATCTCTTAGGTTAGAAATATATGTTCTTCCAAAACCATGTTTTATAAAAAGGTTTTAAAAAAGATGTTTTATTATTATCCTATGATTTTTAAACTAAAATTTCACCCATGTTTTAATTTTTAATTTTTTTAAAGTAATCTTCATATCGTTTTCTAAACAATTCCCATTTGGATTTTACCAAAAAAGATAAACAAATCCTTGTTTAAATGTATATGATATGAACAAAACTTCCTGTCATTCTTAATATTATTTTATTTGAATATTCATTTCTAATTTTTCAAGGATATTTTAAAATAAAAATATTTTCAAAAGGTTTTATTTATAAAAAAAGTGTATTTCAAAGTGGAAAGGATATTTTCTTCAAGAAATGTTTTAAATAATCGATCAAAATCATTTTCCATCTAAGATGAGTTCTATTGATGCTACCTATGAATTACCAGATATATGATCAAAGGATATAATTCTTATTATTTCTATTAATGATTTATGTTTATGATTTAATAATTTTTTTATGAAACAAGTTTCTCTTCCATGGGTTATACCATGATAAAATTATTATGAGACCCGCTTATTTTTCCACAGGTTATGATATGATGAAATAATGAAATTTTTATAGAACCTATCACTTTTTAATAGTTTATGATATGATGAAATGTTTATGAAACCCATTTCATTTCATAGGTTATTATATGTTGAATGTTTTATGATCTTATGGAACACATAAATATTATCTTCATTGTGAGATTGGTGGGACCCATATCTCTCTCCAATACATTGGGTAAAGATTTATATATCATGAGATAAATAGGATTGAAACTTAGAGTGAACCAAGTTCGGTAAGAGAATTATTTTATTATGATGGTCTTGGGAGTGAACCTTTACAACTATGATGGTTTTGTAAGTGAACCCATTTCAATATGATAGTCGTGGTAGTGAGCCTTGACTTCTATGGAAATGATTTTCTATGATTTTTTTATATACCAAAATGATATGTCTTATGATAATGTTATGCTCTAATGGATCATGTTCTTTGATTCCCTTATGAATCATGTCTTATGAAATACCAATCTGTATTCCGTGAATCAAGATTATAATCATTGTTATGTAGGGTATGGTTTTCAAATGTTATTCCCATGTTATCATACCCTTATGTTCATGTTATGCTTACGTATCTCCCTTTCTTGCCCTTACTGAGCATCTAAGCTCCATATTTATTCTTTTTTCCTTTTCATGGGTTATGAAGAATGGTTTAAGTAGGGTATGTTTATGAATAGTACTAAAAGGGAAGATCATGGTGGGAGACATTGAAGATCTTTCTCCAAATTAAGAATATTGTGTTCCATGTTTCCAAAGGCGCAAAACTATTAGGTTCCTTAGGAATATGTTTTTATAATGTATTAAATATTCATCTAAAAAGATGTAATATTAATGTATAAAAATCATGGGTATCCAAATTTTGAATCAGAGGAAAGGTTTAGTTAACATTTTGAAACTAGGATGAGAAAACATTAGTGAGATCCCTAGGGATATTTTTATGGATATGTCTAGGGATGTCTCTAAGGATAATTCTAAGGATTATTCAAAGTTTAAGAAAGAATCCTAAAATTTTGGAAGAGGATATAGTGAGTGGTTTCAAAGAAATTACAACCCTATATAGATATTAAGAGTAGATGTAGATCTGGTATAGAGGTACCTAGGGGTAATAACTCTCAAAATGGAACATTGATCTGGCATCAATCATTACATGATACACAAAAACAGGTCTTGCTGCACACTTAGTTTGACACTCCTAATTAATATTCTTTGGAAATTCAAAAACTCCTTATGAACTATCATGATGTATTTAAATAGATGATGACTATGAATTTACTAAGATAAACCTAACGTATCATATATTAAAAATAAGATTTCATGATTTATACACCCTATAAGTAATTTTCATGATTATTTGGATTCCCATTATGACCAGTATTGTGCACACTATGATTTTTGGTTTTAATTAACGCACTACTACAAAATAGGAATTTAACAGCACTTGTATATTTTAGTACTGGAAAAAAGCTATGATAAATGACATCTTTATCAATGCTTTATTTTTAGCATTGATAAAGGGTACTATTTATTAGCACTTTACTTTTAGAAATGATAAATGGTACCCTTTATCAGTGCTTTTTTTAGCGCTGATAAAGGGTACCCTTTATCATCAGTTCTATATTTTTAGCACTGATAAAGGTCTGACTAAATAAAATGAAATGATTAAAAAAAATGAGTTTATTAAAAAACATATTACAAATTTTATTAATTAAATAATTATTTATACAAAATATAAATTTATTATACAAAATATAAATTATAAATAGTAATACAAAGTATGTATTAAATATATTGATAAATGGTAAAGTAAAATTAAACAAATTGAAATAAAAAAAACTAAATTGAGAAAAACATTAAACATTTTATTAATTATATGATTATTGATTATGTTAATAAATAGTATATAATATATATATATATATATATAATTTATATAATCTAAAATTTTATTTATTCTTTCTATTAAATAGTAATATATTTAGTGAGTAATGGTTTATAATTAAAAATCAATATGAATTAAAAATATTGAGTAATTGCATCGAGTAATGGACATAATTGAATTTCATTTGAGTTTTCAATATATAACATAGATAAAATGTATTATATTGATTTCACATATACGTAATTAATTCATTTATACATACATACGCACACACATAATGTAATGCCCCAACCCCAGTTTCACGGAACTAGTGCATTATTATATTTACATTGGAATTATTACAAGGAATCAAATCCTGAAGGACCGAATAGTTTAGTAGCTTTGGAAAACAAGATATATACATAAGTTCAAAATTACAACTTGAAATTAAATACATTATATAATTTCCACTGGAAACATCCACAACTCCTTGATTATCCCTATAATTCATTCATAATATACTTCCTCACATCCTAGGGAAAAATAAAACATAAGAAAGGAGAGATCTCAAAAATCTTAGTAAGAGTAATAAATACAACATAAGATATCATAAACATAAACATTAGGCATGGTGAATAACTAAAAACACAGGCCTCTAAACAAATAATGTTGAGTAGAACATGATAAGAATAAGAGAAACATAAATAATACCATAACAAAACATAACTACGAGTATTCTACTAGTAGAATAACCACATGGACTATCAACTAATAGTTTCATTATGAGGTAATGCATAATGTGGGACATCATAACCATTCTTCCAAGGCCTCGTGCCAAGGCCATACATAAATGAGTAAAATCCCAAAGTAGTTTTTCTCATTAGACATACCGACACATCGAGGGGTTATAGAAGGCCCCCATAAATTACTAAGTCCAATGCATTCCTTATATAAAATGGGTTAACATAATGAACATATAAATTCATATTGAAACTAACATATGAAATGTAAATAACCTTCCCTAATCATTAAACATAAACACTAACCATTTGGAGTAATATGGTGAATGGTATCAAGATAACACATCCATAATAAAACTAATCAGAAACCCTTAAAAAATATTTTAGATGATATCATAAGAGATAAACCTAAATGAAGTAAAATATTAATCAAAGGATGTTGACATAGATGAAGATACTTTTAAATGATACTATTGAAAAATTCTTGAAGAAATAATCCTTAAACATTCCAAAGTGTCCCATACCACCTTGAACCATTCAAATAATAATACCATAGAATATCATAAGAATAAAGAGACTCTTGATAGGATACACCAAATGTAAGTACATACACAACATTAAAGTAATAATTTCTGAACAAGGAATATATCTCATAAAAGTTAAATTGAGATGAGAAAAATCCTTTTTACATCGGAAAGAAGAATTGTTTTTGGAAAATCATTTGTATTTTTCATGAAATCTGATTATAAATATTTATATCCCAAAAAATAAAAGGTAATGACATTGAAATTATATTTTAGGAATAAATGTTGTCCCACTGAAGTGAAATCATGTAAAAATAAGTTTTAGAAATAAAACATTTTAATACGATTAAAGGAAAATATTAAAGATATTTTAAAGTGGAAGAGAATGTCTATTTTTATAAAACCATAAATGAACAAATATATATTTTTATGATAAAATGTGTGATTTTTTTTAAAAAAATGTCTTAAAATATATTATATAGTGCACTTGTAAATGTGTAATAATTCAAGAAGTACCCTTCAATCAGGCTCATTTATCGAGAAGAATTGATAAGAGAACCATTTAAAAAAATTTGTATCACCATCGAAGGGGTATAGTAAGATATGGATATATGAGTTTGATATATATACACATAATTTAGTATAAATATATAAAAAAATAAATAATCATTACGTTTGAGTAATGGTACAGAAAGAGTAACCTGAAGGAAAAACGGGGGTTCGGGTAGAATCCCTTACCACTTTGTAATCAATTGAATCATATGACCCAAAATTAATAATCATAAAATGTTACATTAAATACTGTGAAAATAAATATATTAATTATATGATACAATAATGTGTAGTATACATAAATTATACATAATAAATAGTGGATAATAAGTAATATCTCACAAAAACAAAAGTGAGATGAGAAAACCCTTCCCTTATATCCGAACATATTCTGCACTTGACCTTAACATCCTAGATAATCAAATTAAATACATTAATTAATTAATTAATAACCTTATATACATATATTTGATTCATTATAATTTTATTAATTTCATTTATGTTCTTATTTATACGTTATAAGATTTATTTCTGTCATTCTGGAGTGTCCGTTTTCTTGGTTTTCATAATCGGATTTCTTGTTTATAAGTAATGGATTTCATGTGGAATGGATATAAAACTCAAGAATTGATTTTATATGATAATAAAGAAAATAAATAAGATTAAATGTTCATATAATACATTGGTTTATATGGTATGAGGATGAGTTATTAGATGACACATTAATGACAATTATTTAGATTATTTTGGCAGTATTTTGATTATTACGAACTAGTTTTTTTGTATGAATTAATATTATATAGATAATCTAGTTAAAAAAATAAAATAGGTTATAATACATATATTATAGTTTTTCCAACCATAAAATTGGTTTCCAAACTAGTATTGAATGAGAAATTTAAAAATGAAGGTTCGTCGTCCATGAAGGTTGTAAATCAGCACTTCCCGAACGAAGATTTCGTTTTCAAAATAAAAGAGAGAGAGTAAGAAGATTGATGATGAGTATTCCATTAACATGATATAATTACAGTATATAGGTGATACAGGAGTTATCCTGATAATTTTTATATATGAGGTGAGTGGAAGATTAGAATATAAAACAAATTGAAAATTAAATTAAAATAAAAAGGGAGGGGCTTTACCTCTTGAAATATTCTCCTTGAGAACCTCCTTAAGGGAAGGGGTTTTTGTCTTTTGGTAGGATCAAGAGCTCTTGGATGTGGGGAGATAATATGGAAGATTATTTGGGCTGAACATTGATAATATTCAAGTCTTAGATAAGTGAAGTTAAGAGGGAGTGAGGGGTGGTGTTTATAGTGTAGGAGAGGAGTGATTTTTAAATATCTTATTCATTATTTTATTATTATTCTTAATACACGATATAGTTTTTTATTATTGTGACCAAAAATAGTAATAGGTGTATGTGAGTTGGAACTAATGGTTTCTTAAATCATCCATGATTCAAGTAATAGTGTATCTAACATGTAATGTATATATACAGTAAATTGTCGTATTTCACTATTCACTAAAAATTCAAATATTTCAGAAAAATCCAAAAAATTAACTATAACTATTTTTTGACATGTAGAATCCAAAAATGGACTCCATTTAATCAAAATAATTTTAATATTCAATGTATATATATTATTCTTTAAAATATTTAATTAAATAATCTATTTATAAAAACAAATTAAATACATATATTCATATTAAAATATTCTTTTACACAAAATAATACATTAAAATAGTATTTATTTTTTTCGAACATTAATTATTTAATTTGAAACCTATAAATTGTAATTATTTATAAGTATTATTATTAATCAATGCAATTAATTTTAAATTATTATTTTTCATAACTTAATGTATTTAAAATTATAAAACAAATTACTTGGGTGTTACATGATCCCTCAATTAACAGAATTGCATACTTGTAATTTGAAATTTCACTTCAAAAGTTAAAGGTCGATACATGATAATTCTATTATGGGAAACCAACATCAGAAATAGGGTTATCAAAATATCCTCTTAAAAGAGGTTAAGGGAAATGAGTTGGTCACTAAAAAAATTATGCTTTCGAATGGGGTGACATTAGTTGGAAGTAAAATCCTAGAAATGGAAGAAAAATATAACTATGAAGTTATTAGGGAACATGATAGAGAACATGTTCAGATTAATTTTTATTACTACAAAACTATAAAATATTGTAATGAAAAAAATTTCATTGATACTATAAAATATTATGATAATAGGACAACATTTTTTTAAGACTCTTTTCCTTGAGTTGAGAATTTATTCCACTCTATAAGAGTATAAATATATATTTCTATTTCATAACACAATATTACCCTTTGATTGCACCTTCAAATATATATACCTTATCTCTTATCACAGGTTGCATCACATGGTGAAGTAATACATTAAACTCTAAAACTTCATACAATGATCAACTTAAACCACTCATAAATGGTTAAACTTTCAAAAATATAATGATCAAACACTTTATAAATAAGGTCACTAAATTTCCAAGATTAACTTATCATTACCCCTTAATCAACATGAAGTAGATCTAAATTTTCACATTCCAAACATGTGAATAAATTCATTTTGTATCATTTTCAAATATGGTAATAATTTGAATTACTATAAAACCTTATTGGAAACATGAATTCTTCTGTATTACTTACGTAAGATACATGTAATCAGATATATTCCTTAAATCCAAAAGTGTTGTAACCTCCATAGATGATAGCATAAACCACTTGTCAATAACTCATTAATTAGTTCGAAGGTAGTTAGAACTTATCCAAACCAATCATTTTTTCATTATCTCAACATTAGGAATATATTTAGGGTTATATTTCCCTCAATCACATGTTTTCCAAAAAGTTCAAATTTCCACTGAATATATTTTCTTAGAACCATTCAACTTATGGTCTCAAATACTTAATGAAAATGTACTGCAGTACAATCCTCATATATTCCATAATTCTTATAACTAGTAAATTGTTGATAAAATATTAAAATGACATGATTCTTGACTAGTAATATTAATCATTCCACTTCATTTGTGGTGGTATCACAACTTGGCCATTATCCAATAACATCATTTAGGGTATATTCATTTGACACATGGGATATTGATTTACATAGTGTCCCATCTCCTTACATTTGATGTATTGAACATTGGAAACCTTTTTCTTACCCTTGCAATCACAAAATTGGTGTCATTTTTATCCACACTTATAACAAACTCCCATTCCATTCAATCATTTTCTAGGTTGACTCTTTTCACAGTAATCACATGTGGGAAAAACCTTCTTTCCCTTATTCCATTTATCCATATTTTTCTCTACCATACTCTTCTTCTCTTAATTCCCTTCAAATTCATAGGACTCAGATAATTCTTTACATATCTTATTAACACGTGATATTATTTCCTCGTATGATGAGGATACTTGGGAGACTATCTTCCTTTGAAATAATGGCTTAGGACCATGAGATGTATGATCCTTATTACTCTTTGCATCACCTGCATTGGTGAAGTTCTCATTCCATATACTAGGCACCATTTATAATCAATTACATATAATATATTAGATCATAAAATTATGAACTTTATAAAAATCTAAACATTGCACAACACATAACATAAAATTATTCATCATAAATCCTAAAACCTTATACTTTGGATAATTTGGGGGTATAAATCCTACACAATGGTGGGTAAAATTAATGTGAATTTTTCTAAGAATATCCCCTAGGAGTGTCAAACCAGGTGCACAGTAAGGTTGGTTGTCATGGACCAGGTTCCCCCAAGTCAAGCCCAGAACACCTTGTCGGAGTTATTACTCCTAGGTACATCTACTCCAGAACCATGTCCACTTATATTATCTATACAGTGATATATTTTCTAGGAAGATCTGCATAATATATTCCTTGCCAAAATTCTAGGATGTTCATGTATTCATATCCTCAAAATCTATTTTAGGGTTTTGTTCCCTAATCTACATTTTATAAATACAGTTTTGAAGGTTTCTACTAAACTTTCTTTGATACCAATTGTAATGTATCGACCACAGTTTCTTAGAGATGGTGAAATATTTTATTACATTGTAATTATTACAAGGAACCAAATCCCGAAGGACCGAATAGTTTAGTATTTTTGGAAAAATATATATATACATAAGATCAACATTACAAATTGAAATAAAATACATTATATAATTTCCACTAAAAATATCCACAACTCCTATATTATCCTTTCAATTTATTCATAATATAATTCCTCGCATCCTAGGGAAAAATAAAAAATAATAAAGGGGTGATATTATTTGATGATAAAGGGTATAAAATAAAATGGAAGATATGATAAATATAAACATTAGGCCTGGTGAATAATTAAAAACACATGCCTTTAAAAAAATAATCTTATGTATAGCATGGCATAAATAAGATCTAAATAAATAATTCCATAATAAAACATAACCATGAGTATTATAATAGTATAATAACCCCATGGAATATCAATTACTTGTTTCATAATGATGGAATGCCTAATGTAGGACATCATAACCATTATTCCATGGCCTCATGCCAAGGACATGCATAAACAGGTAAAAACCCGAACTAGTTTGTCTCATGAGACCTAACGATGACTTGGGGGGATATAGTGGGCCCCACAAATCACTTAATAAGTCTAATTCATTCCTAATATGAAATGGGTGAACATAATCAACATATAAATTCCTATTTAAATTAACATATTAAATGTAAATAACTATACCCAATCATTAAACATAAACACTAACCATTTGGAGTAATATGGTGAATGGTATCAAGATAACACATTCATAGTCAAAATAATAATAAACCCTTCAAAAAAAATACTGTAGATGATATCATAAGAGATAAACCTCAATTAAGTACAATATTCAGCAAAGGATGTTGACATAGATGAAGATACATTTAAATGAGACCATTGAAAAATTCTTGAGTAAATAATACAAATACATTCCAAAGTGTCTCATACCACCTTGAAAAATTCAAATCAAAATCCCTTAGAATATCATGATAATAAATATAATCTTAATATGATACACCAAATGGATGTACATACACCACATGCAATGAATAAGTGGTGAACAAGGAATATATCTTATAAAAGTTAAAATGAGATTAGAAAAATATTTTTTACTTTAGAAAGAAGAATTCTTTTAGAAAATCATTTGTATTTGTCACGAAATAAGATTTAAACATGTATATACCATAAAAGAATATTTAATGAAATTGAAATTATATTTGAGACGTAAATTTTGTCCCACTGAAGTGAAATTATGTAAATAGTGTTTTAAAGAAGCTTTATAAATAAAACATTTTAGTGTGGTTTAAGGAAAATATTAAATAGATTTTAAAATGAAAGGGTATGTTTGTTTTAATAAAACTATAAATGATCCAAGATATATCATTATGATAAAATGGTTAATTTTTAAAAAATAATTATTGCTAAAAATAGATTATACAGTTCACTTTTAAATGGGTAAGAATTCAATAAGTTCCCTTGAATCGGGCTTGTTTATCAGAAAGAATTTAGAACAGAACTATTTTAAAACATTTATATCCCCATAAAAGAAGGATGAAATGATATGGATATATTATTTATAGAAATATAAACATAATTTAGGAGAAATAAAAAAATAAATAATCATTACATTCGAGTAATAATATAGAAAGAGTAACCCAAAGGAAAAACAGGGGTTCAGGTAGAATCTCTTACCAATTTATAATCTATCGAATCATATGCCCAAAAATTAATAACCATAAAATGATATATTGAATACCATGAAAATAAATAGAATCATGATATGATACAATATTGGGTAGTATACATACACCATACACAAGAAATAGTGGTGAATAAGTAATACCTCACAAAAACAGAAGTGATATGAGAAAACCCTTACCATATGTCCGAACATATTCTACACTTGAGCTTAACATCCTAGATAATAAAATAAAATCTATTAATAAATTAATTAAGAACCTTATATACATATATTTTATTCATTATAGTTTTATTAAGTTCCTTTATGTCCTTATTGCTAAGTTATAAGATTTAATTCTGTCGTCTGAAGTGTTCGTTTTCTTGGTTTTCATAATCAGTTCGCTTGTTTATAAGTAGTGGAGTTCATGTGGAATGGATATAATTATCCAGAATTGATTTTATATGATAATAAATAAAATCCCAAATATTAAATTTTTATATAATTAATTTGGTTATATTGCATGAGTATTATTTATTAGATGAAACATGAATGACAATCATTTTGATTATTTTGGAGGTATTTCGATTATTACAAAGTTTTATCGTATGAATTAATATTATGTATATATACTAGTTAAAAAATATTAAATAGGTTATAATACATATATTATAGTTTTTTTAAAACCATAAAAATGGTTTCATGACTAGTATTTAAGGATAAATTGAAGAACAATGGTTCGTCATCCATGAAGGTTGTAAATCGAAACCCCCAGAATGTTGATTTCATTTTTAAAATAAAAGAGAGAGTGTAAGAAGGATTATGATAAGTATTCAATTAACATGATATAATTACAGTATATAGGTGATAATGGAGTTATCATGATCATTCATATATATTAGGTGAGGAGAATATTGGAATATAAAACAAATTGAAAATGAAATTAAAAGAAAAAAGGGAGAGGGTTTACCTCTTGAAATATCCTCCTTTAGAACCTTCTTAAGGGAAGGGGTTTTGGTCTTTTGGAAAGAAAAAGAGATCCTGGATGTGGGGAGAGACTATAGAAGATTATTTGGATAGAAATATGAGAATCTTCAAGTCTTAGAGGAGTAAAGATAAGAGGGAGTGAGGAGTGGTTTTTATAGTTGAGGAGTTCATTATTTTACTTAAGAAAAGAAATAGTGTTTAATTATTATGAAAAAAATAGTAATAAGTACATGTGAGTAAGAAATAGTGGTTGTTTACATCACCAATGATGCAAGTAATGGTGAATTTAACATGTAATGTATATATACGGTAAATTACCGTATTTCACTATTCACTAAAAATTCATATATTTTAGAAAAATCCCAAAAATTTACCATAACCATTTTTTGATGGTAGAATCCAAAAATGGATTCCATTTTATCAAAATAATTTTAATAGTCAATATATATATTATTCTTTAAAATATTTAATTAAATAATCTATTGATAAAAATGAATCAAATACATATATTCATATTAAAATATTCTTTTACACAAAATAATATTATAAAATAGTTTTTTTAGAACATTAATTAATTAATTTGAAATATATAAATTATAATTACTTATAAGTATTATTATTAATTAAAACAATTAATTTTAAATTGTTATTTTTTATAAGTTAATTTATATAAAATTATAAAATAAATTACTTGTGTGTTACACACAAATACTTTTTTTTCGAATTTAATAAATTCATATTATTTATTTTATATATATTTATTTACTATGTTTTAATATTTTCAATATATATCCATCGTTATTTTAATATATATCCATTTTTTAATAATTTATATTAATCAGACTTAACCAAAATTTCTATATTATACTCATTTTTAATTAAAAATTTTTACTCATTTTTAATATGCATGAAATTAAGATTAAATATCCATTAATAATGTTAAAATACATTGGTAAAAAGATATTTATAAATAAATATATTTAAAAATGTATATTTACTATTTTTATACATTTATAATTATAATTAAATATATAATATTTGTTTAAAAATTATTTAGATAATTATAAATAAATAATTATAAAATTATGATAAATTTATTTAAATAATTAATATGTTTAATATGTTTATATATATATAATTATATAAATATATACGATGATATAAATATTATTTTTAAAAAAGTATTTATATAATTATAAATAAATAATTATATAATCAAATAATTATAAAATTATTATTTTATAACAAGTATTATTATAAGTATTATAATTTTATATAATAATTATACTTTTTTTAAAAAGTGTTATTTTTTAAAAATGTATTATAAGTATTTATCATTGATTTTTTAGCACTGATAAACATAAAGATTTATCATTACTAAAAAACACTGATAAAATCAATATTTATCATCGCTAAAACATTAGATCTGATAAAGACTCATTTTATCAGTGATTATTAACTTAGTATTGATAAGACATCTTTATCAGCATTTTTTTGAAGCACTGATAAAAGTGTCATGATCTATTTTAAGAACCCTAACCATTATGAACTAGTTCATGATATCCAAAGATCTCCATGGAAGAAACCTATTGTCGACACTCCTTATTGTTTAATCCAAGTTCAAATATAAGCGAGTATCAAGGCTCCAACTATTCCAAGTCTTGAATCCAAGTCTCAAGCGATTCAAGGGTTTAATGCAACCATGACTCGAAAAAATCTATGTTTTTTGATATTTCTAATTTCCTTCAGTTATCCACTAAACCTTATCATCCAACATATGTGTATCCTAATAAGTGTATTTGTGTTCTCTTATAATAAAAGAACAAAAAATTAATTGTTTTTTAGATATATTGAAGTATCACCTTCCTCGATATAATGTAGGTCTCCTTGGGAAAACATTAGTATTGTGAGACTTTAAATATATCAAACCTAATGTTGGGTCATGTTGTTGTGAGGTATAATCGGCTCCCAATACCTATATTCCATGACTTTTACCTCTTTTCAATCACCATATTTTGAAAAATTCATCGATATAGCAGTCAATGTTTTCATTGGTTTAGAACATTACATTTTAAATCACTTGGATGATGAAATATATGACATCGTTGGGGTCTTATATTATTTCATGCAATAGTTTGCATTGAGAGGGTTGAGTGAGGAGGAACTAAAATATAGGGTTATACCCTTCTATTTGAAAGGTAATTATAGAAGTTGTTTTCAAAAAATGGATATTGAAATATATAACACATGGGAAAAACTAAAAAATGATTTTTTCATGAATTTTTACCTAGGATAATAAACACTAAAATATGGTGTAGTATTAATGGATTTATTTAGGATGACTATGAACTATTTCATAAGGGTTGGGATAGATTTAGGGGTCACTTATGAAATTTAACAATGAAATTATTTTGATGAATATGTAAAATCAGATGAGAAAAGAAATTATATATTTTTGATTTGTGGTCTTCTTTATTTAACAACTTCTTGAAAAAAATATAATGTATTTATTTTTTATTTTTGAAACATTTCAATTTGAATTTAAATAAAAGGACATAAATGATATAAAAAGAAAAATCAATGAAGTTTAAGGTTCTATAATTAATGGACTATAATATATATGAACACCATTTTGGAGATAAAATGTAATTGATATTATGATTTTGGTTTTTGAAATATAGTCAGAAAAAAAATGGGAATGAGTCATTTTCAAGGAAAAACCTCACCATTATGGTGTTTTAAGAAAAAAATATTTTTTCCTTATGTGGTGTAGAAGAAGAGTACATTTTTGATATAATTTATTGTTCTCTATCTTTTAGGATTGATTAAAAAGTTTCCAATTTTGATATTTTCTTTGAAAAATAACTTATTTAACGATAAAATTTTTCTATTATTTAAATTTTAAATAATTCAAGAATAAATCTTATTCCAATAGATTTAACTAATTTTGATAAAATAAAATATTAACATTGATTGATGTAAATTTGATAAATAAATTTTAATATAATCTATTTTGTTGAAATAAAAATTATTTTTCATGGATAAAATAAATACACCTTTAAAATCCCACTTCAAGTCAACTTTATTATTTTGGATTTAATTATTTAATGACATTCTATTTTCACTGTGTATTTTTAATTCTATTGAATTTTATGGTTTACTAACATTAACTTAAATCCAATTTTATGTCCTTCTATTGGTAATATGATTCTCCATATATATGACCCTCTAAATTACATGACATAAAAAATGATTCATTATAATAAATTACCATGACCTTTAATGTTAAGAGTTTTATAGATTTAGGAAAAAAAATTAATTAAAAACTCATGTATTTTTAAATTAATAGATTTTTTGGAATAATATATGAAATAACTTGATCCATAAGAATCCTTCAATGCTCTTATTTGTATCGTGCTTCTCATTTCACATTGTTCTTATTTGGATCAAGATCCTCATGCAAAGATTTGATCCAATTATTATCCTTGTTAGCCTCTCCAATTGAATTAGGCTCTACTTGAGAAAAAAACGTGGTTTTTTGTAGAGTCTTACTCCTTCAATTTTTCATCAAAACTTTTTGATCACAAAAGACATTTCATTAATTTATTTCAGCCTTTCCTGTATTTCTTATAATTGATAAAAATATAGGAATATTTGAAATTATAAACCACTCATTAATACTTTTAAAAATAACTTCATTTTTTCATCACACATCTAATAAACACTATTTATGTTTTACATTAATTCATCTAAAAAAATATCATTATTTAACATTTCATTTTTGTTACACCCTTAGGAATATCTGATTACCATCCCTGTAATTTCCACAAATGGAGGAAATTCACCTTTGATAATTAATTTTTTATGTGTATTTATTTATTTATTGTTTAAAATGAAAATTTTATGAACCCAATAGGATATATTTACTTCATATCATATGATTAAAATCTTTAATCCAATGTATCTTATTTTTCTCCTCATCCTCCTCACTCATTGATTGATTATTAGGAGATATCAATTTCTATTTTTTTTATCATCAATCTTACTCTACCATCGACATATCCTTGTGGTCAATAATGTTTGCACAGTAATATCATTATCCATTGAATTAATGCATTTTTTAATATTTATAGTTAAATTATTTATTTTAAATATTACTAATATAATAATTTATTTCTTGTACAAGTGGATTCTTTTATTTTAGTTAGGGTGGTTTGTTCGAATCTGCTCATGCTCATGAGTGATTGGACTTTGATCCTGCAACTGAGATAATGACAATAAGGAAATTCATCAAGAATGTATATAACCATCAGAAAAATAAGAATTCATACTAATTATTTAATTAAATTTGTCACAATTTTATCTACTATTTGTAAGTTAATTTACTTATCATTTTTATATAATACTTATTTAGTTTATTTCACAGATATTTGGGGAACTCATATATTTCTTCAAACTATCTACAACAAGACAAAAAAGAGATAAAATTTTTCTTTCTGCCAATGTAACCACGTTTTCCTTATTTATTTCATTTCTTTGTTAAACTACCAACACTACATATTGATTCAATGTAATTTTCTGAAAAACCATTCTCATTGTTAAAATCCTCTTCTCTTCTGACTTTCAATAATAAGAAAGGTTTTTCATTTAAGGGAATTGATTCAATATATAATGTTGGAAGTTCGACATATAAATACAATGGAAACATGGTAACTTTGGTAGTTAGGATTTTTTTTGAGACTTTGGTATGTATAATAATCATCCACACCTCAATCTGACACACGGTGTGACCAGTATGACTCGAAGTGATTCTTTTTATTTAAAACTGACATTAATTTTAGAAAAAATTAAAATTGACAAACTAAAAATAGAGAAAACATATTTTAATTATTTTGATACTTTAGGGAAATTATCCATAAGTAATTTGATATGTGTAGGAATTAACTACACCTCAATTCTATGCACATTGTGACCGATATGACTCAATGTATCCATTATCATTTTAAAATCGACAGTTTAGTTCAAAAAATGTCACTCACTAAAAAAAAGAAAAAACACTAAGATTTTATTTGTAATTTCATAAATCAATTCATATTTCATTTGTGACATGTAGGAATTTTTCTCATGTCAAAACGATACACGGTGTGATCAGTATAGGCCAAAGTACGTGTTTCCATTTTAAAATGAAATTGTAGTAAAAAAAGTGACATACTCAAAATTGAGAAAACCCATGTGTATTATTTTTATATATTTTTAAAATGATCCATAATTCATTTGAGATGTTTAGGAATAATTTGTACCTCAATCTGATGCACGGTGTGACCGATATGACTCTAAGTGCATCTTTTTATTTAAAAATGACATCAATTTTAATAAAAAGGAAAAATGATGTACTCAAAACCAATAAAATGAATTTATATTGTTTTGATAATTTTGGAAAATTATCCATAATTCATTTTATAGGTGTAGGAATAAGCCGTACTTCAATCTGACGCATGGTGTGATCGATATGACTCTAAGAGCATCTTTTTATTTAAAAATGACATAAATTTTAATAAAAAGGAAAAATAACCTACAAAAAACAAATAAAACACAATAATATTGTTTTGATACTTTAGGTAAATTATCCATAATTCATTTTATATGTTTAGGAATCATCTTCAACTCAATCCAATACATGATGTTCCTGGTATGACTCAATGTGTCTATTATCAGTTTAAAATCAATAGTTTAGTTTAAAAAATATCACTCACTAAAAACTAATAATGCAAACTTATATTTTATTGATAATTTAGGAAATTAATTCATAAATAATATTTTATGTGTAGGAATTGGTCACATATCAAACCAATACACTATGTGAGCGATATGAGTAAAAGTGCATGTTTCCTGTTTAAAATGACATTTTAGTAAAAAATACAAGTTAAGTACTTAAAACTTAGTAAATGAATTCATATTGTTTGGATAGTTTTTTAAATGATTCATAATTCATTTGAGATGTGTAGGAATTAGCCTCACCTCAATCTGATTCATGGTGTGATTGATATGAATCAAAGTGCATATTTTTATTTAAATTTGACTTCAATTTTGCTAAAAGGGACAACTCACCTACTCAAAACCAATCAAATGAATTTGGGTTATTTTTTATAATTTAGGAAAACTATCCATAATTCATTTTTATATGTATGAATAATCTTCACCATCATCTGATACATGAGGTGTCCAGTATGATTCAATGTGTCTGTTATTAGTTTAAAATCAACATTTTAGTTTAAAAAGTGTCACTCCCTGAAAACTAATAAAACACACTTGGATTTTATTTATAATTTAGTAAACCAATACATAAGTCATTTGTGATGTTTAGGTATCATTATCACATCAAAACAAAACACTATGTGATTAGTATGAGTCAAAGTTCATGTTTCCAGTTTAAAATGGAATTTTAGTAAAAAAGGCATGTGACGTACTCAAAACTGAGAAAACACACTTAGGTTGTTTTCATACTTTAGGGAAAATATCCATAAGTAATTTGAGAAGTGTAAAAATCATCGTCACCTCATTCTAATGCATGGTGTGACTGGTATGACTCAAAGTTCCTTTTCTCAATATTTAAATATTATTTTAGTTTAAAATGTGCATCACATTGCCAAAACTATGAAAAAGAGCCTATATTGCATTCTCTTCATTTAAATTATATATTCATACTTGATTTTTTTTATTTCATGGTGTTGTTGGTGCTATGGTGTGTTGTTACAGTACACCACACTAGTGTTGTAGTGTGCTGTTACAGAAAACTATAATTTCCCCTTTATTAGCGATTTTACAAGTGTTAATAATTAGTCCTTTATCAGCACATCAATAAGTGCTGATAAAAGACTCGGGATTTTAATCTCACTCTAGTAGTTACTAAATATCTAGAATTGATAAAGGAAATTTTTAGTGCTGTTAAAGGATTATTTTATTTTAGTTATTGTGGGAACCAAAAAGAACTATTTTAACATTGAAAGTGATGGACAATTTTATAATGAGCAGTAAAATGGGATGATGACTGGAGTAAAGGGCGTTGTGATTATACCTAATTATCTATCATTAAACATGATTAAAAACATTAAACTTAACCAACTCTTAGAGTAACCGAAGAAGATAAGGATAAAGTTCATTGAGAGTTCAGGTAAGGGATACCATAGAGGAAAGAAGATGTGGTTTCTTATATGTTAAGAAAATTGGAAGAAGCACTCAAGGATATGTCTCAGAGGGATGAGAAGATGTTTTGGGTGTGGAAAAGTAGGACACCAAGTAAGTAACTAAAAAGGAAAAATGAATATTTTGTTTAATTAATTAGATGATAATAATGGTATTTGTAATATATCATTGATGGTTAAATGTTTCAAATGTGAAAAGTAAGGGCATTATGATAATCGATGTCTTAAAGGTAAATCTCTTGAAGAAAATCTACAAGGCTGTATTAGTAATGGTTGTATTGTTGATGATGAAGTTACTACAAATGACATATGAAAGGAATAAGTGTTAATAAATAAGATGACGAATTCTAGGTAATGGTGTATGAAAAAAGTGAAATGATGAATGTATTTATGTTTTGGGATATAAATAATTGTATTTTTATCAGTGATATTTTGTTTATTAGAATCATAAAACATAAATTGAGTGTTCTATAATAGTTTTTCATTAAAGAGTTTCAAGAATATGTTAAATGGTATTGGTGGCATAGAAAAGTGATTTAATGGAAAGGTTATATTTTTATTATGTGAAGGTAACCCTTAATATGTTCTTGATGTTGATAAAATGGTGTTTATCTTGGATAAAGTGATGATTTATATGGATAAATTAAATTAGATAGTATTGATGACCTCATAACTTATAAAGGATTCCATGAAAAATTGGTTTTATGTTATCATTGACGGAGTTTAGAATATTAATGGATCTATGAAATATGTTCAATAATCTATGGTTTTATTCAGGTAATAAGGAATCATTCATGTTTTCATTGCGTTTTTATGGTAATTATGGTTATTAACAACCTTTAGGAGAATATATGTTGAAGTTATTCACATGTTTGGTATGTGAAAATCAAGATACATTTTATGATATAGGGGGATTAATGCTAATTTTATTTTGAGAAATTTAGTGGACTTATTTATGAAGTATTGTATTTTAATCTTTTCTAAGGGTCATAAGGCTAACCATTTATGAAATGGTTTAATTTTAACATTGGACACGGATTTACATATTAATGTATTACTTCACCATATGAAGATCTATCAATATTGGATATCTTGTAATATTTTTTTAATGATAACTAAATATATATTGAATGAATTTTAAATCTATTTATGGATATTATGGTCTATTAGTGTTTCAAGAACAAAAAAATCACCATTATTTCTTAAAGTAAGAGATAAAGTGGAAATTGATCAAGTCATAACCAATATATGAGATTGTGGTTATGAAATGGAATGAAATCAAGTTAGAATATCTTCTCATGAAAATTATTAAACTTTTAGAAAAAGATCTTGAAATAATTTTTTTCCTATTATCATCATTTTTATGATCACAATGACCTTTTTCACACCTCTTTGGTTTATGGATTTGTGGCCATTAACTTTCTCCTAACCAGGTTCTATATCAATCTCCATCAGTATTTGGGTGTTAGTTTTCTATTATATGTCCATGTTTTCACTTCCCGCCTATGTTACCATATTTTGAAACCTATTATATGTTATTGTAACAAAATTTAAAACATTCCTTTATCCTTTTCAAGAGGATGTTTTAATAACCCTTTTGGGATGTGGGTTTCTATGAAAGAATTTTTAAATGTTAAACCTTTGACGACCAAGATAAAATTTGAGAGTGAAATTCATTTTAAGGGGGGTATAATGTAACACCCTAATATTTTGTGATTTTTTTTCAAATTAATTTAAATTTTTAGATAGCTTGAATTACATGAAATAATAATATTATTTGATAGTGTACATGAAATGAAACAATGAGCTTCAACGAACCATGAATTAAAATTAGTTTAAATATGAATGTTATAACATATCTGTTAAATAGGTGAGAATGAATATTTTTAAAAACTTTATGAAACATACATATAAATTTATTACTCGATATGAGTTTATTTATAAATTATATGAAAATATTTAATCAATCTTTGGTAAAATAATTATATCCATCAAAAATATATTTTCTTTAAAAATTATTTTTATTGATTTTTCATTGATTAGAGAAAAATGTTGATTTCTATAAAACTATAATTTTTTTCAATAAATTAAGTAATTTAAATTCCCAATTATGTTTTAAAGTGTGAAAATTATTCATAATTAATATTTAATCCATTTAATTACTTTTTAATCAACTTTATACTATATTTTATTGTAATTTTATTTTTGGGGTTTAAAAGAGGGGTTTTTCTGAGAACAGTTTTAAAGTGCATAATGTTTCTCAATTTTAATTAATGAAAATAATACCTAATGAGGAATGTTTTAAATTAAATATATATATTATACTTCAATAAATTTTAGTTATTATTCATATAATAATTATAATTAGAAATAGAGTTCATATAAAATCATCATGTGCTTAAAAAAATACACTTCTCGAAAACCAACTTTTTTCATCATATATGCAGGTTTATTATAATTTAATTTTTTCCAATTTTTTAAAAATTATTTTAAAAAATAAAATTAATTTTTAAAATTTTCATGTTCAAATTATTTTAGGGTTAATGTTTGAGAATTTTCTAAAAGGATTAATCTTTTGATGAATAGTTAAAATACTAAATTTTAATTGAAAACTTCCTTTTAATTTAATTTTTTTAAAGTTAAATTATTTTTTAAATTATTTTTTAAGTAAAATTTGTACAATTATGCATCCATTAATACAATTTAGGTCGTTTGAATCAATTATATATTGAATTTAGATATGAAAACATTGTATACTTTTGAACAACTTCTCTTTAAAAACCCGTATTCTCGTCACACTTACGAGATTAATTTTAGAATAAATTATGATACAAATGTGAATTAAATTTGAATAAATAGATTCCATATTTTTAATAATTTTAATTTATATTATCTAATAAGGTCAAATTAATTTTTTACCAAAAATTAATAGTAAAAATAGTAAAAAATATTTACCATAGTTACGGTAAAAATGAGTTTTTTGTGAGTTAAACTAAGGAGATAAGGGTAAAAAATGACACAAATCTTATCCAATACCAATTATATTTCCATATAATTAAATTATATAATATATGATTAATAGTGGTTCATTATTGGATCCTTGTGACATGGAAAAACTTTGGTTGTAATTTTTTCATCCCAAAAATTTCAAGTGTGCCACTCACATCACTTATAAAAGGCCACCACCACTCCCCTTTTATTCATAACCTAAAACTCATTTGGTTCAGAAAATATATACCCAAATAACTTCTTAAACTCACTCATATCACCCTATAATCCTTATTTTTTAAATAAATTCAACCAAGTAATGATTTTGGTCAAAACTTAAGAAAGATACTCGAAGAAGAGGTAACATTCATCAATGAGAATTTTTATTTTATTTCGTCCTCCACCTACATAAATTATTATTATACCATATAGATATAATATCCTAATTATATTCCATATAATTATATTTTTTATGTTAAGTTCCTGACCTACATCCATCTCTACTTTCATCAAATGTGTTATGAAATCTTCATTTGTGTGTACGGTGGACTATAGCTTCACTAACTGATGTCATTCGTTATTCCATTAGAACATGCAAAATATGGTTATAATGATTTATTTATTTATTATATACCATATTTATGATATTATTATGATTCTAGAATTATTATATTATATATAACTTCACGATTTCCACTTTGTGGGAATACAATAACGTCGCTCGCGTGTCCGGTGGATTACCGCCTCACGAAGTGATGTAATTCATTCATGATTTACATAGAAGGTAATAAGGATGGGTTTAATGAAAACATATGATATATATTACAAGAAAATTATTCCATAATTATAATATATCATTTTACATTCTTTCCTTCAATCCCAAAATAAAATGGAAATAATGTTCATACGTACGTATGACCTAGCATCTCCATGAATAGTGTATTTTATTTTTTATCAATAAATTCTATAGATTACTATAAATAAATATATATTGGATATACACGATATTTATATCATGGTAAAAAATTTTGATATTATAAAACTATGATCAAATTAAGAGGACCAAAAATAAAAAATCAAAACTTAAATGAAAAACAAAATAATTATTTCCCAAAACACAACTTTAACATGTAATTATTAATAAATGTGTAATAAAAGGTCATAATTAAATAATATATGTTATAATATATATATATATGTTTATATAATAAATTTATAATAAACTTATATTTACTATAAAAAAGTTTTTCACGTGTATAAAGGAATTCAAGACTTAAGTTAATAGATTTTCATCGCATTCACCACATATTTATTTTATGTGTTGTATTAATTAATATGAATTTATTTTATGATTATTTTAATCTAAATTATTGTTATTTAATTATCCATTTTAGTATGTCTCTTTTTGGGGGTTTATGGTTTAAAAGTTACAAAATTGGTAAGAGTTTGTTTTTCTCAATTTTCATTATTTGAGATGTATGTTATTTTATGCACCAATATTATTTCACGATGTATATATAAATAAAATTTGACATATAATATCATGAATTTATTTATCCTCATGATATTTTAAGTTCCATTTTATGTTATTCCTTCATGGGGATTACGATTCAATGTTACAAAATTGGTAATGATTTTATGTTAGAATCTCATCATTTATCAGGATTATTTGTGATTATGTTTATAATGATAAAATATTATGATACATCTCTCATTAAACTCATAAATTTTATTTTATTATATTTATTCATGATATTTTCATATAATAGTACCATTTTCTACTCATTGGTGCTTAAAAATAAATTATTTTTTTAAAGAAAATCTGAATTTATTAAACTCTTCAGTCAGAAATCCATTTTCTTCCCAAACCATATTTTCTAAAAATGTTTTCAAAAAAATGTTTTATTATTCTACTATTATTTTTAAAAAATATATTTTTACCATGTTTAATTTTTTTAAATGTTTTAAAACAAATCTTTATGTTTTTTTTCTCAATAATTTCCATTTGGATTTTAAAAAAAATTGAAAGAAATAATTGTTTTAATGTGTAAGACAAGAACAAAACCTCCTGTCTTCATGGACAATATTTTATTTGAAGCTTCATTTTTAATTTTTCAAGGTTATTTTTAAATAAAAATAATTTCAAAAGTTTTATTTTTTTAATATATTTTTTTTTTAAAGTGGAATGGATATTTTAATCAAGAAATTTTTTATATGATCAATCAAAAATATTCTATATCTATGATGACACCCATTGATGCCACATATGCCTTATTAGGGATGTGATTCAAGGATAAAATTATTATTCTTACTCTGAATGGTTTATTTTTATAATATAGTTATGTTTATGAAACTCATTTATCTTCCATTAGTTATACCATGATCAAATTCTTATGAAATTCGCTTATTTTTTCATGGATTATGATGTGATGAAATGATGAAATGATTATGAAACCTGTATCATTTTTACAGGTTATGATGAAATGTTTATGAAACCCATTTCATTTAATGGGTTATGATATGATTAATGTTTTATTATCTTATGGAACACATAAATATTGTTTTCATTATGAGATGTATGGGACCTATATCTCCCTCTAATGCATTGGGTAAAGATTTACATCTCATGAGATAAACATGACTGGAATAAGGAGTGAACCTGATTCAATAAGGGAATTTGTGTACTATGATGGTCTTGGGAGTGAGCCTTTACTAATATTATAGTTTGGTAAGTCAACCCATTCCAATTTTATTTCCTTGGTAGTTATCCTTAACTACTATGGAAATGATTTTTTATGCTTATGTGTATGTCACAATACTATGTATTATGATAATGTTATTATTTCATGGATCACTTTCTTTGATTCCCTTATGAATTATTTCTTATGATCTTCCAACATATATTCCATGAATCGAGATAATAATATTTTATATTTAGGTTATGGTTTTGAAATTTTATGTTCATGTTCTCATACCCTTATTTTGATGTTATTATTATATATATATATATATATATATATATATCCCTTTTTCACCCTCACTAAGAATCTAAACTCATCCTTTATTATGTTTCCTTTCCCTAGCTTATAAATAAAGGTTTAAGTAGGGTATGTTGTTGAATATTACTAAAGGGGGGTATCTTTATGGGATACATTGAATATATTTCACCCAATTAAGAAGATTGTGTTCCATGTTTCCAAAGGCACTGAACTATTACGGTCCTCAGGTATGTGTTTTTGTAATTTATTGAATATTCATCTAAAAATATTTAATATCCATGTATGAAAATAATAGGTTTCTATAATGTAATAGGAAAAAAACAGTTTTACATCATTTGAACTTTCATCCTACATCCATAGAAAGAATCATCAAAATATTTAATTATAGATAAATTATAAAGTTACATTCTCTTATGATTTGGATGCAATGTAAATCACTAACTCATATGAAAGTTAGACACATAAAAAAAGTGGTTCTACCCCCTATTGCATGAGATATTTCCTAAATACTTATAAATATGTTTGTGTGTATTTGTATATATATGAGCTATTTTATGACTTGTATGGAAATTATGAATTGCATGTATAATAGGTTATATCACTTTATAAAGCCTATGATAACAATAATGGTTGGAAACTCAAGTAACTCTCCCATGTTGGATATAATATATTAAATCATTACAAAGGATGCGATGCAAGAGTGGAGTTTTATTAATGAATGTGATGCATGAACTGACTAAGGAATTAACTCAAGAGATTTAACACATGAGTTAATGCGAACACCCTAGGAGTATCCTAAATATTTTTAAAAATACAAAACCATGTGATTGATAGTGAGGGTGGATACTCAATCAAGAATTTATAAAACTTGGATCTCTTATCTTCTTCACCCTTAGCACATTGAGATTCTAGCACACCATGGGAAAAGGAGAGTCGTGTTCATAGGAAGAACAATTCAGGAGGAACCTGTGGATACCTCTATAGGTGGTATTGAATTTTCCACTCCTATCATCTTAATCAAAATCATTTTAAAGAGTTTTGAAGAAATATAAATGATATATTTGATGAATGATATCAATTTTCAATATTTTCTTCATTTCCAGTTTCATGTGATTTTATATTTTTTGTATGAATATCCTTGGAAATGGAATTTAATTACTTATATTGTATCTAATAATTGCTATTAGACCCTAATGAATCCCTTTAGCGGTTTCATATCTTGTTATTCTTTTAATATCGTTAAATTAAATTTTTTAAATAAATGCTAATGAAAAATGGAGTACCATGTTTTTCTCATCACCACACTGAATCCCATGTGGCTCTATCCCATAGAGGTTCTATCACTAATGAGAAATGACTACCTGATTTTCACCATGGTGTAGATACAGTAATTTTCCCCAATATGTTAAGTATTAACATATGTAAAATGGATAAAATTAATACATTATTCCATGGATAGAGTGTTGTTTTTAAAAAAACTTGTACCATGTTTTAGCCTTTCTCCAGGACATGCTCTATATTGTAGCATTATCCATGGTTGTCCTAAAAATTTCCATTTCATTTAAACCAGGGTTGGCACCCTGATGAGGGAGACCTTGTGGTCATATCAGAAGGACCATGGAATGCTCACCATAGTGCGGGTCAAGTCATGGTGAGTTAAAATATCTTCACACTATATAGAGGTAAATGAAATTACCACTACATAGAAATACTTCCTTTCCTAAAGGTAGAGAGAAAACAATTATTATAAAAAAAATATTATTTATAAATATTTTATAAATTATAAAAAATTTATTTTAGGTTTATTTAATAATGAATAAACTCTTGATTGATTAATTAATTATGAATGGTTTATAATTAATTAATCAATATTTATAAAACATTTATTATTAAATATTCTATAAATATTAAATTTCAATATTTAAAATACCCTTTCAAAAAATATATGACGTAATTAATAGATTATAATTAGATGGTTTTATGTTATAATAAAAAAATTACTGATAAAGTGTTTATAAATTACTAAAATAAGGATGAAATTTATTTATGAATTGTTTATAATAACTTAATTTGAATTGTTCAAATTAAAAGAGCCTAATTTTGGAAATTATTTAAACCACATCAAAATAAATTTTAATGATTGGATTTATTAGAGGATTAAATAATATTAAGTATTTGATATCTAATTATGTAGAATATTTACAAAATTTTTTCTAGAATATAAAATGTATATTATTCATAAAATATCATAATAATTAAATTAAATAACATATAATGAATATGAAAGAGTTAATATTAGAGTGAATATTAATTTTTTTTATTCAGGACCATGTAAAGTCTATAATATTTATATAAATTATTAAATATTTAATGTTTTTATTTAAATATGAAAATGTTCATGAATTGTTCTCATGTTTAAATATTAGAAATTTTTATTTATTTAGAAGTTATTCCTAGATTTTTCATATATATATATATATATATATATTACTTTTTATATTATTAATATTGTGTATTCTTTATTTATTTGATAAATTTATTCATGGAGATAGAGTCTTATATTTCCTGATAGGTATGACTCCATAAAATTTATTCTTCATCTACATTGCCCTCGGTTTGTAATTGAAGTTAATGTATTGAATTTAGTTTATGGAAATAGTTTGGGAATATGATACCCCTCAGGTCATGGTGTTGTGTATTTTGTATTATTATATATTTTCTTGAGTGGTTCTGAGTTTTGGTTCTTGGTGGAAGGAAATTTCAAGAGAAATAGCATAAATAACCAAACATCTTCAATAACAGTAAATAATCAGAGTGCAGAAGAAAATAAATTTAAACAAGGATATGATAAATAATGAAATACAATAAGGTCCTAAATGACCATGTTATACATTAAATAATAACCTCACACTGGTCCAATCACATATACATTATCAAATAAAGGAAACTAAAATAAAATTACATGGCACTACTACTAACTCTGATTTGAACCACATAACCAGTCTCCATGAAACTGTCGAGATGCTCCAGCCTGATTATCGGAATCCACATGAGTGTCTCTACATGATCATGAAATCATTGGACTAACCCTATCTATCATGTATCTGTACTCAACCCAAAATTAGACATAAGGTCTGCATGAACACCGAGGCACATATATAGAGGGTGATAAATAAATTTTAGTAGGACACCCCCAATTGTGAACCTATAATTTGCTGCCATAAGTGATTTCTCATGAAAAGTTATTAGCCTAGCCAAAATATCAAGGATAAAGAAATTAAAAAAATCATAGTCGACCCTTGGGCTCATGAACATGATCAACTGGACATACAATGAAAAAGTAATTGAGCTAGATGTCATTCCACTCAATCCATGTATAAAAAATATGATCCTTGAGTCTATAATATCAATCGACAATAACCACTTGGGACAATATCAAAAATTTCTATGATCAAGCTATGTCACCACAGGGGGGTACATGTCTTAGACATTTATTCGTCCATACTCACTTCCAATCATTATAACGAAGGATTCTAGATCATATATGGAAATACTAAAAATATATAAATTTTACATTATATAAATAAAATTGGGACCCAAGATATGTTTCCAAGGAATCCATGTATAGAGATAAGAAAACATAAAAATGTTTCCATGTATCCTGTGATCCTATCCTAGGCATTCCATATCATGAATCCAAGTATCGCTCATGGAATAACATAATCTCATTTTATCAATAACCTCATTCAATGAATTCCATATAAGTAATACAAGTATCTATCAAGGCATAGTATAGGTCCATTCAACCTATGTTCCCATCCAAGGCATTATATATGAGGAATCCATGTATTTTTAAAGGAGTAATATAATCTCATTATCACTAAAATATTATAAATTCATTATTTACGATGAATCCAAGTATCTCTCAAGGCATAATAGACAATGTAGTAGTAGTTCTTCTACCCCAACCGTGAAGAGAATCTCAGACAACACTCATATAAATCATCATCTAATCTTATAGTATATCTCATTAATAATCGTGTAACTCGAGGTTTACTAATTTCAAACATGTAATGCTTAATTTCATTTAGCTTATGAGCCCATTCAAGGAATTTCTTATCAGGAATTATAGTATCACTCAAGGGATAATATAATTCCATCTAGACTATGAGCACATCTAAAGAATTCTATTTCAGGAATCCAAGTATCGATCATAGTGTAATATGATATCATTTTTCCTATGATACCATTCAGGTAAATTCATATAAGGAATCCTAGTATCACCCATGGAATAATATAATATGTAAAAAAATAAGTAGTCTCAGAATTAGGATCATAGGAAGTACCACTATGTATCCTCAACATAGTATCACATCACATCAGGCCCTAAGGGATAATTTCTTGGAAGTACATATGGAATCGTATCTACATCAACAGTATCTGATTGAAATCATAAAAGAAGTGTGAAGTTGGATGAATACCTAAAACCATCACCATGGTAACTTTACCTTTATATAAAAAGTTTGGTACAAGTTATAAGGTGACACATACTAAAATATATACCCAAACCCATAATTAAATATCTTATATTCAGTCAACATCAGGGCACCCAATGGATCCCTCATGTTAAAACAATGAAGAGGAATCCTACTTGGGATCCTCTAAGTTATAACGTATGAAAAGGAATCCCTCTTAGGATCCTCAAAAATTGTAAACTATAGAAAGAGTACTACATAGGATCCTAAAAAAGAATAGGTTAGCAGAGGAATCCTACACATGATCCTTAGAAAGAGTAGGCAAGCGGAGGAATCCTAAATAGGATCCTAAAAAAGAATAGATAAGTATAGGAATCCTACATGGGATCTTCAGAAAGAGTAGGTAAGAGGATGTATCCTACATAAGATCATCTAACTCAAAACATAAGTAGAATCATTCTACATGGGATCCTCAGTCACACACTAGTCTTTAACAACCCACGGCTTCACAAGCCTTAGGATAAAGCTATTGAATATAGGTATAGGGGGATGGATCATGACCCACGTCACATCAAGGTCTCACCCTATATTGGTTTGAACATCTGACCAATATGTGCCAATGAGACTCGTCTTAGTCTCAATAACTAGGGACTATCTAAAGAAAAACTTGATGAGGACCTTGGTGAACTCATTCCAAGTCCACTAACTATATATCACAAACCTCAATCGGATCTCATTACAAGACTCACATACTGGAGACAGCTGAATTTATCTACTGGAGGAAGAAAATATCCAATGAGTCAATCAAACTAAAAAACCATTAAATATTCCTTTAATTTTCACAAGGGTTCCATCATCATGATTTAGGTGTAAAAATGATCAAAATTTTCTACTCATACATCCAATTTAGAATATAGGGTGTCAAAACATGTAAACCCTCAAAAAATGGTGGGAAGGGAGAAGTACACAACATATATACCTAAATACATGGCATGTAACCTCAAAGATTCACATGGGAATATACTTTATCCTGACTTGGCATGTAAAACCCAAGTAAATGTAATGTAAAACTTTTACACGGCATGTACCCCACATGGGGTATGTTCTCTTGTACGTCACGTGGCTTGGAAACGTGTTTTAGAATATCCATGGACTCATACATGGAATGTAACCCACATGAGGTCTAGTCGTGTACCCTACATGTCTAAGTTCCCCTATACAGGTTATCTAACCATGTACTCAGTTACATGGACAAGTATAAAAAAATGTAAAATACTTTAAAAAATTTATATTTCTTGAATAGGAAGAACACACGATGTGTGTTCCTGAACTATGTATCTCGTGATCAGAGTTCCCAAATGGGAAACCCCTACGAATGACCCAAAACCCCATTTTCTCTTGATTAAGCATAGATCAACTCATTAGGGGTCCTTAAGTGTCATAAAATGGATATTAAACTAAAAATAAATTGATATATATGGATTTATGACATAAAATTTATAATTACCTCCCTTTGGGATGAATCCTCCAAAGCTTTCCCTATATTAAAATTAAACTGATGAAACATGATGATATGGCTCCTCCTGAGCTGCATGAGGACACCTCTCTTCTTCCCCCCTCTCACTCTATTTATCTCTCTCCATATAACTCTCAATTTTATCTTTTTTTATGACACAAGATACCCAAGGGGGAATACATGAGAATTTAGAGAGAGGAGAAGAAATAAATGAGAAAAAGAAAAAGGAATAAAAAGAAAAGAAAAGGGAAAAGGGGCTCGGCCCCGGCCCCGGTACCCGATATGAGTTTATGCCTTGACAAGGAGGAATACCATTTCAAATATTAACAGAGGATATATAATCTCAATCTAAGACTTTATTCAAAAGATATATTCAAAATACATGTTTGAATTAACTAATATTCATTTAATTAAATATTACATGAAAATTTAAATGGATGAGATTTCTACCAAACTTTTTTACTAGGGTAAAATTTTTATTACAGGACTAATAGAATAGTTATAAAAATAATCTAATATCATATAATAGTGTAAATTGACCATTTTACCCCTTAAAATCATCCGAAAGAAAAAAAAATCTAATGAATTTCACAGTTTGGGAAAAAAGGGCCATTACAACCTCCCCACCATAACCCTTCTCTTCCCTATGAAGTTTTGGTGGTCAAACCGAAACCATGATCTTATCCTAAGAACCTATATAACTATTTTATCTTAACCATACAATGACCGATCTATCAAAATTAACAAGTCTCACCATAAAGAATATGTCTAGCCAATATTGATCTAACACTCCCCACCATAGGATTATCCCTACCATTACCCCATAACTGATCTCTAAGCTCAAATTCCCACCCTTCATCCATTACTGAATGTAATGACTAGAGTATCTAGAACCACTCATACAACTTCACTAACATGGGATCATCAAAAATTGCATTTTCTAACTTCCTGAAAATGTTTTCCAAAAAAATTTCAAATTCAACTTATAATGAGGATCACCACACTCAAACGACCATTAGCGCACACCCCACCATATGCCTTACCTTATACCACACCTTGAGTGAAACTCTCAAGGAGTCCATTCTTTAGCCAAAAATACCTTTAAAAATCTCATCATATAACTAACACTCTATCAATGTGCTCAAAACAATATCAAGATATAGGGCATGATCATCTCTAACTAGGAGTACACTAAGATTTCATGTATAGGCATGCATAGATCTCTCAGATCCACACTCACCATCCTATAAATACCTGACCAATATTTAGATAATCTGGTCATTCCACAACATTTTATATATTATTTATGTCTCCTCTACCACAGAGGGACATTTCTTATCTTATCACAGCTCCCAATCCAACATGCCCATAGAAATTCATTGAAACCATCAGTCCTTAATTCGCACATAGGCACTCACTGATTTATAAAATTAAATTTCGCCATAAACAATAGTCACACACCATTATCATAGGAATCATGCTCTCACAAGTTATTCATTATAAGTTCATCTAACCATGTTTCTCGATACATTAGTTTAAAAAAGAAAAAATATCTATAACACCCTGTTATTTAATGAATTATTTTTTTCGAATTAATTTGATATTTTTGATATTTATCATTTCACACAACACTAAAAATAGTTATATATATATATATATTATCACTAATTTATACTTTTTTTATACACTAAACCATGTTAAGAATTATTCTATATGCAAAACTAAGCTGGATTCTGTTACACACCACATTGAGTTTCTGCGAAACATCACTTTATTATTATAATTATTTAAACAAGATAGTTATAACCTGTCCATTAAAATTGATAATTTTAATATAAATAAATAATTTTTAAATATAATTTATAATTTTTTTCATATAAATAAAATATATTGATAATCAAATAAATATTTTTTTGGTAAAGTCTTTATATGTTTTAAAATACTATTTTCTTAAAAGAACTTATTTTTTATGTCCTTCTATGATCAATAATAAAATTAATTTTAGGTACTTATAGAAATTTAATTTGATAAAAGAAAATTTATTTTTGAATTATAAAAGTAAAAATTATCTTAGGGTGAAATTTTTGGATTTTTTTGAGAAACTTCATTTTTGAATGAATTGTGAGAAATAATGAATTTTAATTCAAAACTACATTTTTTATAACATATTTATGTAGTTAAATTATATTTTAATTTTATTTTAAATTAAAAATATATAAATTATACAAATATTTATACAATTTAGTTCATTGGAATCATTTTTATATTGAAATTAGATATAAAATCTTAATGAACTTTTGAACATTCTCACTTTAAAAACCCGCTTTCTTGCCATGTCTGCAGGATTAGCGTTAAACCTAATTTTGCTAAATCTATTAATTGAATTTTGAAAAATGGAATTAAAAGGTTTTAATCAGTATGATATTTATAGTCTAATAAGATCAACTTAATTTTTGAACAAAATGATTAGTGAAAGTGGTTAAAATTAATTACAGTAATTAAGGTGAAATTAAGCTTAACAAGGGACTAAACCTTAATCTTAAGGGGAAAATGACCTATAAACTAGTCTAAAACCTATTTTATGGACATATTTCAGCCAATAAACATCTAATGTTAATTAATGATCCATTTTGACACTTTTCTAACAAGTAATACTTGGGAAACACACAATTAGTTTCAAAAAATATCAAATGTATCCTTTACCTCCACTATAAAAAGGCACTCACACATCCCACTTACACACACCTATAAATCCACTTTGGATCGACCAATATATTACAAAATAGATCCTAAATATCTATACCATCAACCTATAATCCTCATATTATGCATATAGCCATCCATGGAATCTCTTTGGTGCAAACCAAAATGAGTCACCCGAATTAGAGGTAACATCTTTCCTCAAGATCTTTAGTTTTATTTCCATTATCCACCCCCTAAAATATCCTTATTATAGGATTATACATCAAAAAAACTATCCTTAATATACTAATATATTTTTAAGCTAATATTTTGACCTAAAAAAATGCACACTTCCATCTAATGGGTAATGAACATACAGTTTATGTGTACAACGAACTACCACCTCACAAAACAACGATTATTCATTTTTTCCTTTACCACCTTAATTGTTGGTAATTATGATAGAAAAACTGTTTATATATGATATATAATATATTTATTATGCCTTTATTCCTCTTTAATTCTTTTATAACAAATACCTTTATACTTTCCATCTTGTGTAAATACGATAACATCATTTGTGGACGTGTGGACTACCACATCCTCAAAGAGATGTGATACATTCACAAACTACATGGAATGTATTGAGGATGGTTTTAATTAAACATATGTACCATAAAAAAAATCTATATGACATTAATTAAATAATTAAATATCTATAGTTATAATATATATTTTATTTATTACCCTTTTCACACACAAAAAGTGTTAACGACGATCGTGGACATGTGGACAACCATCTCCTCGACGTGATGTGATTTATTTTACATCACAAAAATTATACACAAGTATATATGATTAAATAAAATTTTATTTATGATATAAGTATAATTATGGAAATATATAGTGTTTCTTATCTTCTTTCCATAATAATCATTGAAAATTGGAAACGTTACAAAAACGTACATACGACCTACCATCTCCATGATTGTAACGTTGGTTAATTTTTCATAACCATAATTAATGATTAGTTTTAAAAGTATAATTGATGAATAAATATGATAATAATGTCATTATTATTATTCTTTATATTTTTATATAATTAACCCTTTGACCATAGTCGACCTACCAAAGTCCATTTTGACACATGAACCAAATTTTGTCAAAACACCCGACTTAAACTTAATTATTTAAGAAGTTGTATAAAAATGGTAATAAGTAAAGTAATAGTAATAATAAACATGAAAAATGTTCTGAATAAGGTAATTAATTAACATTATTTTATTATTCATGAAGATAAATACATGTGTGATAATTCAGACTCAAGGTAAGGGTCTTTCTCGTCTCACTTTTATTTTCTGTGATAAACAAGTGATGTTCACCTCCTATTTCTTATATTTTATATATGTAATTCCCATTGATGTATTAAATTATTATTTTAATTAAATTTATGGGTATTTAAAAATCCATTTTATGATATTTCTTTCATGGGATTTATGTTTCAAAATTTACCAAATTGGTAATAGAATTTCATCTTAATTTTCCTTCTTTAAAGCCCACTCCATGTTATTGAACTATATTTTTTTTCTAAGAGGTTAATATAATAAATTTGAAATTTTATATCATGAATCTCCTTATTTTAATGTTATTTTAATCTTCATGTAATTTCATTCTATTTCATGGGGAGTATGGTTCAAAGTTACCAAGTGGTAAGTGTTTATTGAAACAATTTCATCGATTTTCGATATTTTTTGTGATTATGCGTCCTGTGATGAAATATTATGTTCAATATCTCAATAAATATGATTAATTAACTTATACTATGGTTTTAATGATATATTCATGTATTAGTACAATATTTACACTCTTTGGTATTTAATATAACTAAGAAATTTTTTTAAAGCCTGATTTTACTTCTCTTTTAGGTCAAAAATCCGTGTTCTTTCAAAATTGTGTTTTTTAAAAATGTTTTACTATTATCCTATGATGTTAAAGGAAAATTTTACCCATGATTTACTTTTTTAATAATGGTTTTATAAGGATTATTCTTGTGACATTCCAATCAAGACATTATTCTTAACTTTTAATTGAATAAAATAATGTTTGGCATGTATGAACATACCCAAGGTCATGACTGTCATTGCCTTTATCATTTCATTTTAAATTCAAAAGTTTATTTATAAGGATTTTTTTATTAATATTTTGTACATTAACTATTTTTAAAGTTGGTTTCAATGAAAATATCTTCAATTTTTTTTATGGTTCAAAAAGAATATTTTAAACATTTTCAAGATTTATTTATAAGTTTTCCAAGTATTTTAAGAGAAATGGTTTTCAAAACATTTTCAAGATCATTTTATTTGTTTTTAAGGAAAAAAATTTTCAAAATGATTTCAAGATTATTTTATAATTTTTTTAGGAAACATGTTTTCAAAAATTTTTCTAGACTCCTTTATAAGTTATCAAGTTTCTTTTAAAAGAAAATGGTTTCCAAAAGGTTTTATATTTTAAAGATCGTTTTTCAAAATAGAAATTATATTTTCCAAAAGAAATATTTTTAAAAGATATTTAAAAATTATTTCCCATCTAATATATGATATATTGATGTTACTCATGCCTTTAAAAGAAATTATCCAAAGGTTCCATTTATATTCTTTCTACGAATCTAGAATGAAATGATTATGAACCTATAAACTTTCCATAGGTTATAATAAGACTAAATTCTATGATACCCATTTCATTTCATTGGTTATGATATGATGTTTATGAAACCCATTTCATTTCATGGGTTATGATATGATTGTTTATGATTTTGTGTCACATGTATGTACGATTTCATTATGATATGGGTGGGACCTATGTCTCCCTCCAATGCATTGGGTAAAGATTTATATATCATGAGATAGACTAAGATGGTATTGGGAGTGAACCATGACAACTAAGATGGCCATGGGAGTGAACCATGACTACCAAGATGGTATGGGGAGTGAAATAATACTACTAAGAAAGCCATGGGAGTGAAGCATGACTACCAAGATGGTATGTGGAGTGAACTCATACTAATAAGATGGACATAAGAGTGAAAAACTACTACTAATATGGTATGGGGAGTGAGGCCATACTACTAATATGACCTTGGTAGCAATGACTTTACTAATATAGAAATCATATTATATGCTTATGTGTTTTCCACAATTCCATGTTTTATTCTTATGTTATGATTTCATGGCTTATGCTCTTGATTCCCTTGTGATTCATGTCTTATGAACTATTAAATTTCTTTCCATGATTCATGTTTATGATCTTTGATATGGAGGGTATGATATTCTAATGTTATGATGACATTTTCATACCCTCATGCTCATGTTTATACATACATATATACCTTTTTTACCCTTAATCATCATCTGAGGTCACCCGTTTTTATGTTTGTTTCCGCAAGTTATAATGACATATTCTATGTATGATATTTCTAAGAGGGGTGTAAGTCTTGGATAACCTAGTGGGAGATAATTTAGTTCACTAATGTACTATTTTTTTACATTTCCATGATTCCAAAGGCACTAAACTAATACAGTCTTTGGGAATGTGTTTTTGTAGTGTATTAATTATTACAAAAAAGTGATGTAATGTCTATATACATAAAGAACCGGTTGTTATAGCTATAATCAGAGTGAAGGTTTAGTCAACCTTAATAAACTAGGATGAGAAAACAATATGAAATACCTAGTTATATTTCTAAGTATATTTCAAGGGATGTCTCTAAGGATAATTAAAACGATGAGTTAACATTTTGGAAAATATTCTGGAATTTTGGTAAAGAATTGAGTGAGTGGTTTATTAGAAATAAATCCCTATCTGGATATTATAAGTGGATGTGGTTCTAAAACAAATGTACCTAGGAGTAAAAACTCCTACAATGTGTTTTGGGCTTGACTCGGCGTATCTTGGTACATGAAAACGAGCCTTACTTCACGCCTAGTTTGACACTCCCAGGAGATATGATTTAGGAATTCAAAAACTCTTTACGAGCCATCATGAAGGGATAAAGTATAATATTACTATAAATAACATAGGATAAACCTAAGATTTCATAGATTAAATAATTAGGAGCCACTATTTAGGCACTATATAAGTAATTTTTCATGATTATATGGTATTCTATTATGATAAATGTTTATCACAGTATGATTTTTAGTTTTAGTTAATGGTAGGGGATCAAAGGAACTTGTTTAACATTTAATGTTTTAGATATGGAGAGTATGGGCATTATGAAAATAAATTTAATAAGTTTAAATATCATGAAGTTAATTGGGAATGTGGTAGGAGTATTGTTTATACTATTTATGATGAAAAAAAACGAATGAAATATGAAAGTTATGTGCTTTTCTCATAGCGTTGTTGATAAACATGATTAAATTTAGTTTGATAAATGTTAATAAATGATTATTATTTCATATTCTTGGAAATATTTACTAAGAAATAAGTTGATAAAACCCTAGTAATGGTTTAAGAATAATGTTGGATGAAATAAGTATTTATGTTTTGGAATTTGAAGATTATGTTATATGAATCGTGAAATATAGAAGTATTTTCAGTATAAGTTATTCATTAATGATTGAAAATGATATTTCGAATGGTGATAAAGACATAGAAATGTGATTCAATGGAAAAAAATGATATTTTGATTAAGGGAATGAAACCCTTAATGTATTCAAGATGTTGGGAAAATTGTGTTTAGTTTGGAAAAATAGATAATTAAATTTGGATAGATATGTTGGATATGAATAAGTAATTTGGATGGTACTGATTACCTTGTAAATGAGTAAGTATTTTTTGAAAAAGGTGTTCTATGTTATCAAGGATGAAGTCTACAACTTTTTTTTGGATTTAAGGAGTAATCTCTAATAAATCATTCATGTTTTCAAAAAAGTATATATGGTAATTTAGGATATTACAATGTTTCAGAAGAATATATGATGAGGGCATTATAATGTTTGGAATGTGACAACAAAGAGATAATTTATAATATATGTGGGATTATTGTTAAGCTTATTTCATGAACTTATTTCTAATGTTTTATATTTTCATCTTCTAGAAGAGTTAAAAGGTTAAACATTTATGAAAGGGTGTAAGTTAAACTTCAGATGAAGTTTTTGATATTAAAATAATATATTACCATATGAGGATTTATGCATATTGGATAACCTATGCTAAACATTTCACTGTCATGATAATTAAAGGCATATGTGATGACTTATCATTCTATTTTTGGATCTCATAATCTATTAGTTCTTCTGGAAAGAAAAATTCACCATCATTCCCTAGAGTAAGAAATAAAGTGGGAATTAATTAAGGAAAAACCAAAGGGTGATATTGTGTCACGACCCGTCCTCAGGGCCCGTGTCGTGACTACCCCAAGCCCGCCTTCCATAGGCCAGGGGCTGGCGACTAGCACCAAGGCGTAAATCCCGGTAAAAAGGAAAGGCATTTCCTTTGTGAAGTAAACAGGCACCACAGAGTAAGAAAGCTGAAGAAGTAAACACTAAGTAAAAACTGAGTACAACAGTAAGTGCAGAAAGGTAAGTGGGCCAGTATACAAACCCAAACTGAAAGTAAAGTAAAACCGGAAAGGGAAAACAACAACTGAAAAGTAAAGCCGCAGCGTCGAGCTGCCCACTGGAAATCCCACCTAAAGGGTGGGTACAGAAAGCCTCCACTGCTCCTCGGGTCCAGCCGACAGCTCCGAGTACGTCCCGCCCAGTTACCCACCTCCAGGTATTGTCCTGCTCCGCAAGCCTCAACCACGATCAGCATTGTCCGTCATCTGCAACCAACACAGCGTAGTGCGGGCATATCCTGTGCAGGGGTGAGTATAAGCTACTCAGTAGGGACCCTGAGACCCCCGAAGGTCTCCCAGAATCTACAAAGGAAAGATACAATCACGAAGTAACATCCGACACTGCTTAGGTATATGCCCATACATATACGTAATTCATCAATTCCCGTTCAGCTCCAACATCTGAGCCCAAGTACAACCCAGTCCACACAGGAAAGCAAAACGTAAATCCACACAGGATAGCACAACACAATCCACAAAGGAAAGAAAAACAGGATTTCAGCTCACACATGATACTTCTTGAATGACGATAGAGATGATCACATATATCCACTGATTCATGTAAGTCGGCGGACCCACAAAGGATCAATATGTACTAACCCCCGCAATGACCCAAAAAGGATCTGACCCTCACAAGATCGATAGGTAACTAACCCCCGCAATGACCCACAAAGGATCTGACCCACACAGGATCGATAGGTAACTAACCCCCGTAAAGACCCACATAGGATCGGACCCACACAGGATCTGTAGGCACTGGCCCACACAGGACTGCTGAGCACTGACCCACACAGGATCAGACCCACACATGATCTGTAGCACTGACCCACAAAGGATCGCTGAGTGTTGTAGTCGTCGCCGTCGAATCCACTGAGGATCTCTGCACAGTCGACGCCGTCACAGTAGCAGTCGCAGCCAGCTCTAGGGTTCCCGCACACAGCAAGCTCGTTTGGAAGGGTCTGCTCCGCGAGCCGAGAGGCTGATACATCAACTGACACATAGTCTAGAATTGATGTATCCAAAAGTTCCTTATCGTCAACAGGAACTCAACATCGCAGACGGCGCGTCAATCGGATGCCCGGTCTGAGAGTTATTGGCTTTTTTGTCCCAAGGGCCCGGTTGGTTTTTAAGTCAAAACCAGCCCGACCGTACTCCACCTGCGTCCAAACCTCAGGCGGAGTAAGCCAAAAGATCCGTCTCACTTAGAGGAATCCAACAGAATCGACGGCACGTCGATCGGACGTCTGGAGTCCAAGATATAAGTGTTTCCACTCCGAGGGCCCGGTTGGTTTCGTGTACGAACCAACCCGACCAAATCCAAAGTCCTACGAAACCATGAGTGCGATATACCGAAACTACCGTCTCGATCCAATGATCGCATCGCCGCTGATGGCGCGTCAATCGGAGGCTCGTAGCTCATGATACGGGCAAAAGACCGAAAATGTCCTAAAACGGGGGGGTCTGGGCCCGGACCGACCCGGCCCAACCCCCCTGGGTCGGCCCGAACTGGGTCCGACCCGGCCTGCGCGCTGGCGCTGGCCGGGCGCTGCACAAGGCAGCCGCGGCCCCCCGCGCGCGGGCTGCTCCGTGACATCCGGACACAGCTTAAGCCGCGTCCCTTTTCCGCGGCCCCGCGCGGTCGCGGGACCGGCCAGCGCCGCCGCCGCTTCAGACACGGCGGGTCTTCTCGGCGGCGCGCCAGGCACCGCCGCATCCTGGCGGCCGGCCTCTGTCGGCCGCCGACACCGCCGTGCCGGCGTAGCGCGCCGACAGGGGGTTCCGCGGACCACCGGACGTGCTCCGGTGGTCCGATTTGCGCACGGTCTTCGCCAGTGCTCGTCCCGGGACTCGAACTTCACTGCAAAGCCTTCAAAAATAACTTGCGGCCCCGTTTGTCGTCGGCCACCAATCCGCGCATCAACGAAGAACTGCGGAGGGTTGTCAGGCCGTGTTTGTTTGGCCCGTACCCTCCATGTTAGGTGATAAAAATCCGGAAATAAAAATCAACACATGAAAAACATAACAAGATACAATTAAAATTTCACTTTGATCTGGGTTCTTTGTTTTAGAAGGAAACAACCATGGGAATAAAAATTATTCTCAAATAAAACCCATACCTTGTCGTAGTCGTTGAACGTGCATTCTTCACGGGATTGACCGTCATGGAAGAAGAGGATCTTTGCGTCGCGGAAGGGAATCAGGTCGTTGTGGAAGGGCATCGCGTAGACGATCATCGAGGGTTAAAGGAAACACACGGATTTAATTTCACGAATTAAATCCATGTCAAGGATAAAATCCACAAAGGAAATTTAAAAGATTTGAAATCTCCTACCTCAAGCAGTTGGTGATCAGAGATTGTTGCGGGGAAGAACGTCGCGGAAGAAGCGTCGTGGAAGGAGAATCGTTGGCATCACGGAACACTGCGTCACGTCGTCGATCTACGAGGGTGATGGCATTCTTCACGTTCTTAGCGTTCTTCGCGTTCTTTGCATTCTTCGCGAAGGAGGATGAAGGCACAGAATCTCCAAATCCTCTCAACAAAACCTCCCTCAAAAGACAAGTGTTGGTCTTATTTTTTAATCTCATGCCAACAATTGATTTCAAAGATAAGTAACGAACAAATTAATTCATAGAATTAATTGCAACGAACTAACCGCCCAATTAATAGGGGCATTAAAAATTTAGAAAACGCGTCAGTTGACTTTCATAAAGAGGCGTTTTCGCGGGTACATTTCTTAGAGGAAAAGAAATGGTGGGGCTCGTGCAGGCCCCATCTCACAAATATCCTACCAAGAGGGTAGGATATTTTGGGTTCCAACCTATCCGCTTAAACTTAGATCAGGCAGCTTTAAGTGGCTTTAAGTGGCTTTGAGTGAAATAAAATAAAGTTGTCGCATCGCTTTATTTTATTTTCTTCACTTAACCCCAAAAATTAAAAACCACACCCGAGAAAACGCAACTCCGGAAGAGGCGTTTCTAAGCAAGTACCGGCGCTGTGATTCCATCGGTGCCCTCAGAATTTGATTCTGAGCATCGGTTCAAAAGATAGAAAAACCCGCTCGTTCATTCACTTAACGTACCCAAGCCAAACCTTGGAAAATGATTCCGGGCACACCGGGCCTCGGAATCACGTGCCGTTAGAAACTACGTTCTTATAAAATTCCAAAGAAAATTAAGAAAAAAAATTACTTGAAATTTACGGGTCTTTACATCACTCCCACCTCAGGCCTTTACGTCCCTGTAAAGATACATCAAAAACTAGGGAAACAAATGCGGGTACTGAGCACGAATCTGAGCCTCCTGCTCCCAAGTGTTCTCTTGGAGGTTCTCGTGCTGCCATATGATGCGCACAACAGGAATCGACCGTCCACATAGGACCCGCTTCTATCGATCCTCAATCTCCACTGAGACCTCCGCAAAAGTCGCCCCATCATCAACGTCCATCTCCCCATGGTCAATGTTGTGCGTCGGGTCGTGCACGTATCTCCTCAGCTGAGATACGTGGAAGACGTCGTGCACCCGGTGCTACTGAGGTGGTAGATCCAAACGATAAGCCACCTCGCCAATCCTGCTGAGGACCTGGAATGGTCCGATGAAGCGTGGAGACAACTTGCCAGCTCGACCAAATCTCCGTAATCCACGTCGAGGTGAGACACGCAAGAAGACGTGGTCGCCATCCTCAAACTCTAGTGGCCTCCGCCTCTTGTTAGCATAAGACTCATGCCAGCTCTGAGCTGTCCTCATCTGCTCCTGGATGACCTGGACCTTCTCTGTCGTGGCTCGGACCATCTCTGGTCCCACAAGTGTTGACTCCCCAGGGTCTGTCCAGCACAAAGGAGATCTTCAAGGTCGGTCGTACAACGCCTCGTATGGTGCCATCCCGATGGTGGAGTGGTAGCTGTTGTTGTATGAAAACTCCACCAAGGGTAGGTTGTCCTCCCAGCTGCGACCAAAGTCGAGGACACATGCGCGGAGCATGTCCTTGAGATTCTAAATGGTCCTCTCCGTCTGACCATCCGTATGAGGGTGAAAGGCAGTGCTTAGACATAGCCACGTCCTGAATGCCTCCTGCAACCCCTTCCAAAGCCGGGAAGTAAAGCGAGCATCTCGATCGGAGACGATAGATGATGACACACCGTGAAGCCGTACAATATCTTGAATGTAGCGACGTCCCAAGCTCTCCACTGAGCCCTGCTCTCTGATGGGTAAGAAGTGAGCCGACTTGGTGAGTCGGTCGACAATCACTCAGATGGAGTCATGACCTCTGGAAGTGCGTGGAAGTCCAATCACGAAGTCTATAGATATCTCGTCCCACTTCCACTCCGGGACCTCCAAGGGCTGTACCAAGCCTACTGGTACCTTATGCTCTACCTTCAACTGCTGACAGGTGAGGCATCGTGAAACGAACTCTGCCACAGCCTTCTTCATGCCTGGCCACCAGTGCTGTCGTCTGAGATCCTGGTACATCTTCGCCACTCCAGGATGTACCGCCAAAGGAGAAGTGTGAAACTCTCTCAGCACCTCCTCCCGTAATGAAACTGGTACCAAGGTACGTCCTCTGAAAAGGATTTCGTGTTATGCTCCAAAGGAGAAACCATCAGGTGCCTATCCTGAGGATATCTGTGCACGTCGCGTCTCACAGTCAGCGTCCCCACGCTGTGCCCCTCTGACCAACTGTAGTAGTGGAGGGGTGACTGTGAGAGAATGAATGAAGGATGCTCCATCTCTATCCACGAAGGATATCCGCAAAGCGGCTAGCTGCTCTGTCACCTCCTCGAGTAGCTAAATGCCCGTCCTCCTGCTGAGAGCATCAGCTACCACGTTCCCCTTTCCAGGAGTATAGACTATCTCAAAGTCATATTCCTGGAGGAACTCGAGCCATCGTCGCTGTCTCAGATTCAATTCCTTCTGAGAAAAGATGTACCTAAGACTCTGATGGTTAGAAAATACTGTAAAGCGCTCGCCCATCAGATAGTGTCGCCATGTCTTTAGAGCGAAGACCACTGCTGCTAACTCCAGGTCATGGGTAGCGTAGTTCTGCTCATGCGGCCTCAACTGACATGATACATAGGCGATCACTGCCCACTCCTACATCAGGACACATCCGAGTCCAGTCCCTGATGCATCACAGTAGACTACGTACCCTACTCCCTCCTCAGGCAACCTCAAGATAGGTGCGCTGGTCAATCTCTGTCTCAGCTCCGAGAAGCTCTGCTGACATCTGTCTAACCACACAAAGGGTTTCCACTTCTTCGTCAAAGCTGAGAGTGGTGCCGCAACTCTGGAGAAGTCTGGCACAAATCTCTGATAGTATCCACCTAGTCCCAAGAAACTCTGCACCTCCATCACACTCCTAGGTGGCTCCCAAGCTAGAACTGCCACGATCTTCGTAGAATCCACTGCAACTCCCGCCTCAGAGATGACGTGTCCCAAGAAGTGGACCTCACGCATCCATAACTAACACTTCGAGAGCTTCCCATAAAGCTGGTGCTCTCAGAGTGTGACCACTACAACATGCAAGTGGTAGGCGTGCTCCTCCTCAGTCGTCGAGTATATCAAAATGTCGTCGATGAAGACCATGAAATATCGATTGAGGTATGGCTGAAAGATACTGTTCATGAGGCCCATGAACACTGCTAGAGCATTGGTTACGCCGAATGAAATAACCAAGAACTCATAGTGTCCATACCGACATCTGAAAGCTGTCTTCTGTACATCCTCGTCCCGAACTCTGAGCTGATGATAGCCTGACCTGAGGTCTATCTTTGAGAACCACCGTGCTCCCTTGAGCTGATCGAAGAGGTCATCAATCCTTGGTAGCGGATACTTGTTCCTCACCATCACCTGGTTTAGGCGACAATAGTCGACACAACGTCGCAAGCTCCCGTCCGCCTTCTTGGCGAACAATATCGTGGAAGCCCATGGTGAAACACTGGGTCAGATGAATCCCTTGCCTTGCAAGTCCTCCAACTGTACCTGTAGCTCTCGAAGCTCAGCGGGGGCCATCCGATACGCTGGAGTCGATATCGGGGCTGTCCCGGGGTACAAGTCAATATAAAAGTCTACCTCTCTGCGAGGAGGTAGCCCTGGAACGTCGTCGGGGAAGACGTCCGCATACTGATCCACCACTGCAAGAAAACTAGGACTCTGCACGTCAACTGCTCCTAGGATGAGGCTATCCAATTGATGAGTGATGGGCTGTCCTCTCCTCTGCGAGAGTACATCCTATGCTGCGAAGGCTCCCTTCTCGCCGGTGAAGGTGAACCTGCTCCCTTCGGTGCATACACATCACACCTTGCGCCTAATACAGTAAATCTGTGCATGGACTGTAGATAACCAATCCATGCCCAGGATGACGTCGTAAGGCCTCGACGCCGCTACAAGAAGATCCCAGCCGAAGCTCTCGCCTCCTAGAGTAAGCTCACACTGCCGGCACCAGTGCGTAATCGTTGAGTCTGCTCCCGTAGGAGTCTATAGCCGTAAGTATCGAGCCAACGGCTCCGTCGGAATCTCCGAGCTCCGAACAAGGGCAGCGGCTATGAAAGAGTGGCTCGCTACTATGTCTATAAGAACTGAAGAAAGGGTGGAATAGACACATATAGTACCTCGAATCATCTCGGGTGCGCCGTGGTCGTAGGCCTCCGCTGCCTGGAGTTGTGCCTGTCTCTGCCCGCCAGCTCCCTGTAGCCGGGGTGGACCTCCTGGTGGTGGTGGTGGTGGTAGAGCCTCAAAGTGTTTCCCACCACCTGCTGCTCGGACAGCTCCTCTGCCTCATCTGCCTCCTCCCTACGGACCGCCATGGTCGACCCTCTACCTCTTCCTGGGTGGCCCCTCAACAGTCTGCTGCTCCTCGGCACGGTGGGTCAGGCAGTCACGAGCCATGTGACCTTGTCCGCCGCATGTGTAGCACTGCCTGCCTCTCGAAAGACTGGCTCTGTGCTGTGTGCCCCACACTGCTGAGCCAGTGTCCTGAGGTTGTCTACGTGAGGGTCAAGTCTTCCTGGACCCCTGAGTCATCTGTCCGCTACCTGCTGCGGAAGACTTTGCTACCTGCCGCCCTACGGTAGGTCTCGCTGCTGATGAAGGCTCGACAAGGAAGCTCTCGATCAAAAGGGCTCGCTCCAGTACTCCTTCCTGAGTCGGAATGCTAAGGGAGATCAACGATGCCCTGATCTCATGTCTCAATCCCTGCTCAAAGGTCCGGGCCTGGAAGAATGGGTCTCGTACCATGTTGGTCGAGTAGCGAGAGAGATCGGTAAATCTCACTGAGTACTGGGCGACCGTCAAGCTGCCCTGCCGCAGCTGAAGAATCTCCTGGATGTGCACCACACGGAGGGTGGCTGGGAAAAACTCTGAGCGGAAGAGGCCCTCAAAGTCTGTAGAGAGAAGAGATGCCTCATCGTGCACCTGGAGCATCAAGCTCCACCATCGGACCACTGTCGCGTGTTGTAGGCTCGCTGCGAGGATCACCATGAGGTCTGCTGATGTCCTCACTAACCGGAAAACTTGCACCACTGCCTCCAGCCAGTCCTCGGCTGCCAGGGGGTCCGTCTCCCCACGGAACCTGGGCGGTCCCTGGTGCTGGAACTCATGCAGTGCACTTAGGCGACATGCATCGTCAGCGGTTGGGGCTGGAAGCATCAGTGGCTCGGCTGGTAGAGGTACCACCGGTGCCTCAGCTGTCAAAGGCCTTGTACCGAGGCCTCGTCGCTCAGTGGGATGTCATCATGCTCAACTCTCAGAACCCTAGCTGGCTGCCGTCGTGGGGCCATCCTAAAAAAGGAAACAGATGTGCCACGGTCAGAACAATATACCTGGTGATCTGACACAAAGTAATCACAAAAATAACATGAAACACACACGCAATCATTGTTTTCGTGCATTAAGTCAGAAATCAGAAGTCAGGGTCCTGGTGTACGGATACGTCGGCCGCCGCACCAACACTGGACTCCCTAAACTGATAACCACACCCAATACGCTAAACACTATTGCTTCACATAGAAAATGATCAGAGTCCTGAGTTCTGCGGTAGAACTGAACTCCTCTGATACCAATTTGTCACGACCCATCCTCAGGGCCTGTGTCGTGACTACCCCAAGCCCGCCTTCCATAGGCCAGGGGCTGGAGACTATCCCCAAGGCGTAAATCCTGATAAAAAGGGAAGGCATTGCCTTTGTAAAGTAAACAAGCACCACAGAGTAAGAAAGCGGAAGAAGTAAACACTAAGTAAAAACTGAGTACAACAGTAAGTGTGGAAAGGTGAGTGGGACAGTATACAAACCCAAACTGAAATTAAAGTACAACTGGAAAGGGAAAACAACAACTGAAAAGCAAAGCCGCAACGTCGAGCTGCCCACTGAAAATCCCACCTAAAGGGTGGGTACATAAAGCCTCCACTGATCCTCGGGTCCAGCCGACCGCTCCGACTACGTCCCGCCCAGTGGCCTACATCCAGGTACCGTCCTGCTCCGCAAGCCTCAACCACGATCCGCGTTGTCCGTCGTCTGCAACCAACACAATATAGTGTGGGCATAGCCTGTGAAGGGGTGAGTATAAGCTACTCAGTAGGGACCCCGAGACCGCCGAAGGTCTCCCAGAATCTACAGAGAAAAGATACAATCACTAATTATCATCTGACATTGCTTAGGTATATGCCCATACATATAACTAAGTCATCAATTCCCGTTCGGCTCCAACATCCGAGCCCAAGTACAACCCAGTCCACACAGGAAAGCAAAACGTAAATCCACATAGGATAGCATAACACAATCCACAAAGGAAAGAAAAACAGGATTTCAGCTCACACATGATACTTCTTGAATGACGATAGAGATGATCAGATATATCCACTGATTCATATAAGCCGTCGGACCCACAAAGGATCAATAGGTACTTACCCCCGTAATGAACCACAAAGGATCTGACCCACACAGGATCGATAGGTAACTAACCCTCGCAATGACCCACAAAAGATCTGACCCACACAGGATCGATAGGTAACTAACCCCCGCAAAGACCCACACAGGATCGGACCAACACAGGATCTGTAGGCGCTGGCCCACACAGGACCGCTGAGCGCTGACCCACAAAGGATTGGACCCACACAGGATCTGTAGCACTGACCCACAAAGGATCGCTGAGTGCTGTAGTCGTCTCCGTCAAATCCACTGAGGATCTCTGCACAGTCATCGCCGTCACAATAGAAGTCGCAGCCAGCTCTAGGGTTCCCGCACACAGCAAGCTCGTTCGAGAGGGTCCGCTCCACGAGCCGAGAGGATGATACATCAACTGACACATAGTCAAGAGTTGATGTATCCAAAAGTTCAGTATCATCAACAGGAACTCAACGTCGCAGACGACGCGTCAATCGGACGCCCGGTCCGAGAGTTATTGGCTTTTTCGTCCCAGGGGCCCGGTTGGTTTTTAAGTAAAAACCAGCCCGAACGTACTCCACCTGCATCCAAACCTCGAGCGGAGTAAGCCAAAAGATCCATATTACTTAGAGGAATCCAACAGAATTGACGGCACGTCGATCAGACGTGTGGAGTTCAAGATATAAGCATTTCCGCTCCGAGGGCCCGGTTGGTTTCGTGTACGAACTAAACCGGCCAAATACAAAGTCCTACAAAACCATGAGTGTGATATACCAAAACAACCGTCTCGATCCAAGGATCGCATCATCACTGACGACACATCGATCGGAGGCCCGTAGCTTAAGATACATGCAAAATACCGAAAAGGTCCGAAAACGGGGGGGGTTTGGGCCCAGACCGACCCGGCCCAACCCCCCTGGGTCGGCCCGAACCGGGTCCGACCAGGCCGGCGGGGCGCGGCCCGGCCCGACGGTCCGGCCGGGTGGCTCGGCCGGCATGCTGGCGCTGGCCAGGCGCTGCGCAAGGCAGCCGCGGCCCCCCGCGCGGGGGCCGCTCTGTGACACCCGGACGCGGCTTCAACCGCGTCCCTCCTCCGCGGTCCCGCGCGGCCGCGGGATCGGCCAGCGCCGCCACGGCTTTAGCCGCGGCGGGTCTTCCCGGCGGCGCACAGGCATGGGGTTCTGCGGACCACCGGACGCGCTCCGGTGGTCCGATTTGCGCGCGGTCTTCTCCATTGCTCGTCCTAGGACTCGAACTTCACTGCAAAGCCTTCAAAAAATAACTTGCGGCCCCATTTGTTGTCTCCTGCCAATCCTCGCATCAACTAAGAACCGCGGAGGGTTGTCGGGCCGTGTTTGTTTGGCCCGCACCCTCTGCGTTAGGTGATAACAATCCAGAAATAATAATCAACACATGAAAAACATAACAAGATACAATTAAAATTGCACTTTGATCCGGGTTCTTTGTTTTATAAGGGCACAACCACGGGAATAAAAATTATCCTCAAATAAAACCCTTACCTCGCCGTAGTCTTCAAATGTGAGTTCTTCGCGGGATTGACCGTCACGGAAGAAGAGGATCGTCGCGTCGCGGAAGGGCGTCGCGTCGATGATCTCTGAGGGTTAAAGGAAACGCACGAATTTAATTTCACAAATTAAATCCATGTCAAGGATAAAATCCACAAAGGAAATTTAAAAGATTTGAAATCTCCTACCTCAAGCAGTTGGTGATCAGAGATTGTTGCGGGGAAGAACGTCGTGGAAGAAGCGTCGTGGAATGATAATCATCGGCGTCGCGGGACACGGCGTCGCGTCGTCGATCTACGAGGGTGACGACATTCTTCACGTTCTTCGCATTCTTCGCATTCTTCGTGTTCTTCGCATTCTTCGCGAAGGAGGATGAAGGCACAGAATCTCCAAATCCTCTCAACAAAACCTCCCTCAAAAGACAAGTGTTGGTCTTATTTTTTAATCTCATGCCAACAATTGATTTCAAAGATAAGTAACGAACAAATTAATTCATAGAATTAATTGCAACGAACTAACCGCCCAATTAATAGGGGCGTTAAGAATTTAGAAAACGCGTCATTTGACATTCATAAAGAGGAGTTTTCGCGGGTACGTTTCGTAGAGGAAAAGAAACAGTGGGGCTCGTGCGGGCCCCATCTCACAAATATCCTACCAAGAGGGTAGGATATTTTGGGTTCCACCCTATCCACTTCAACTCAGCTTAAGAAGCTCTATATGGCTTTAAGTGGCTTTGAGTGAAATAAAATAAAGTTGTCGCACCGCTTTATTTTATTTTCTTCACTTAACCCCAAAAATTAGAAACCACACCCGAGCAAACGCAACTCCGAAAGAGGTGTTTCTAAGAAAGTACTGGTGCTGCGATTCCATCGGTGCCCTCAGAATTCGATTCCGAACACCGGTTCAAAAGTTAGAAAAACCCGCTCATTCGTTCACTGAACATACCTGAGCCAAACCTCGGAAAATGATTCTGGGCACACCGGGCCTCGGAATCACGTTCCGTTAGAAACCGCGTTCTAGTAAAATTCAAATGAAAATTAAGAAAAAAAATTTCCTTGAAATTTATGGGTCTTTACATATTGTATAATTGAAAATGAATGAAATCAAGTAATTGTATTTCCTTATATTTCTAGATAGTAAAACAATTCCTTGAATCTAGGAAAAATATATTGAGAAATATTTATGCTAGCACCTTTATTTTTGATGAATCAGTTGGTCCTTTAGATCATTGAAGATTTATGGTTTTGTGATCACCCACTTCTACTGACCAATGTTCTCCTTCAATATGTATCAGAATATAATAGTTATATTTCTCTTCCAAGTCTATATTTACTCTTGCCACATATGCTCTCCTATAAGGTAACCTAGTTATGAGTTACTTTGTGTAACAGTTATGTTTCCAACTATATATATTTTAAATGAAGTTTTATTATTCATTATTACGATGTGGGTTTCTATGAAAGGAACATTCAAATAGTAAACCTTTGATAACCTAGAAAAATTTCAAGGGAAAAATTCATTTTAATGGGATATAATGTAACACCCTAAGATTTTGTGAATTATTTTTTCAAATTAATTTAATATTTTTGATATTTAGAATTTCACATAACAATGGAAATAGTTTATATATATATATATATATATTAAATCACTAAGTCAAAATTTCATTATACGCTACACCAAGGTAAGCTTGTGCTACGCACGACACTGACTTGGTTTTCATTACACACAATGTTGAGTTTCTATGAAACAAGACTTTATTATTATAATTATTTAAACAAGATAGTTATACCATAGATATTAATCATGTTAATATTAATAGTAATGGCTAATTTTTAAGTATAATTTATAATTGTTTCATATAAACAAAACATATTGATAATGAAATATATATTTTTTGGTAAAGTCTTTATATGTTTTAAAATAATATTTTCTTAATAGAAATGTTATTTATGTCCTTATGTGAACAATAGTAAAATTAATTTTAAACACTCATAGAAATTTAATTTGATAAAATAAATAATTTTTTTTAATTAATTATTTATAAATTTTCCTCAGGTGAATTTTTGGGATTTTTTTTGAAACTTCATTTTTTGGATGAATAGTGAAAAACAATGAATTTTAATTCAAAACTGTTTTTTCATCTAATATATTTGTATACATAAATTATATTTTAAGTTATTTTTAAAGTTAAAATATATAAATTTTACTTATATTAATAAAATTTAGTTTATTATAACAATTATTATATTTAATTTAGATATTGAAGCTTAATGTACTTCTGAACATTCTCACATTAAAAACTCGATTTCTCTCCACGCCTGCGTGATTAGAATTAAACTTAATTTTTCCAGTTATGTGAATTATATTTTGAAAAATGTAAATAAATGGTTTTAATAATTATGATATTTATATTCTAATAATAGAAACTCAATTTTTTTTACCAAAATCATTAGTGAAAGTGATTAAAATTAATTACAGTAATTAAGGTAAAATTAAGCTTAACAAGGGACTAAACCTTAATCATTAGGGGAAAATAACCTATAAACTTCTCCAAAACCTATTATATTGACATATTTAGTAAATTAAACATATAAGGTTCCATAATTATTCATTTTAACATTTTTGGAATAATTAATACTTGAGGAACACACAATTATTTTCAAAAAAATACCAAGTGTGTCCTTTACCTTGACTATAAAAAGTCACTCACCCCTCCCAATTCCATGCACCAATCAAGTGACTTTGATTGGAAAAATATATTCCCAAATAGATCCTGAAAATACATCCCCTAAACCGAGAATCATAACCATGGTTATAAATACATCTAAGGAATTACTTTTGTGTAAACCAAAAGGAGTTACCCATAAAAGATATAACATCTTTCCTCAAGACCTTTAGTTTTATTTCCATTATCCACCCCCAATCTCTCATTATTACATGATTATAAAAAAATAGTATATTTAATATAATAATATGTTTTTATGCTAAGGTTTATACCTATACATACAAACACTTCCATCTAATGGGCTATGAACATACTACTTATGTGTACAGTGAACTACAGCCTCAAGAAACAGTGATTTTTTATTTTTTTAATTTACCACCACTAATGGTTGGAAATTATGATGGAAAAACTATTCATATATAACATATAATATATTTATTATGTATTTATGCTTCTATAATTCTTTTATAACACATAACATTATAATTTCCATCTTCTGTAAATATGATAAGATCGTTTTTGGGTGTCTAAACTACCACCTCTTCAAGGCAATGTGATACGTTCACACACTACATGGAATGTATTAAGGGTGTTTTTAATTAAAATTATGTTATATAAATGAAATATATGTCATATTAATAACATAATTTCTATTATTAAGGTATAATATATAATTTTTTTGTTACCCTTTCCACACAAAAAAGTGATAACATTGATCGTTGACGTGTAGATTATCGCCTCTCCAATGTGATGTAATTTATTTTTCACCAAAAGAATTATATATTTAAGTATATATGATTAAATAAAATGTTACTTATGATATAATTATTATTATGTAAATATATAGTGTTTCTTACCTTCTTTCCATAATAATCATTGAAAAATGGGAACATTACTCATGCATAAGTGCGACCTACCGTCTCCATGATTGTAACATTGGTTCATTTTTCATAATAATCATTGATGATTGGTTTTAAAAGTATAATTTATATATAAATATGATAATTATTTCATTATTATTATTCTGTATATGTTTATATAATGACCCATTTGACCATAGTCAACCTACCGAAGTCGTTTTTGACACATGAACCAAATTTGGTCAAAACAACCAACTTAAACATAATTGTTTTAGTAGTTGTATACAACATGGAAATAAGTTAAGTAAAAGTAATAATATACTTGAAAATGGTTCTGAATAAATTAATTAATTAACATAAGTTTATTATTTAGTAATATAAAGACACATGTGACAAGTCAGACTCAAGGTATGGGTCTTTCTCATCTCACGTTTATTTTCCATGAGACACAGGCCATGTACACCTCCTATTTCTCATATGTTATTTTTTGTACTATAAATTGATTTATAACATGAATTTTATAATTAAATTTATGGTTATTTACAAATCCATTTTATGATCTTTATTTCATGGGATTTATGTTTCAACAGTTACCAAATTGTTAGCGTAATTTTGTCTCAATTTGACTTCTTTGAGACTGATGCCATGTTATTGAACTATATTTTTTTATAAGAGGTGAATATACTACCTTTTACATGTTATATAATGAGTATAATTATTTTCATGACATTTTATGCTTCATGCAATTTAATTCTTTTACGTGGTTTATGGTTCAAAGTTACCAAGTGGAAAGAGTTTATTGAAACAATCTCATCACTTTTTGAGATTGATTATGATTATTCTTCCTTTGATGAAATATTATGATCCCTCTATCAACAACAGTCATAAATTAATTTCTCCACTGGTTTTACATGATATATTCATGTATTAGTACCATTTTTTCACTCTTTCTTACTTAATATAACTAAGAAAACGTTTTTATGAAAGTTTTACTTTATTTATCCTTTTGGTTGGAAATATTTGTTTTTTTCAAAACTTTGATTTCAAAAAATGTTCCCAAAAATGTTTTAATATTATCCTATGACGGTAAAGGAAATTTTAACCATGATTTAACTTTTTATAACGATTTTATCCAGATTCTACTTGTTGTTTTCTGATCAAGAAACTTTTTTAAACTTTTAAGGTAAAAAAGCATTTCGTTATGCATGAACATACCCACAATCATGAATGTAATTTCCTTGAAGATTCAATTTTAAATTAACGAGTATATTTTTATAGAAGTTTTTTTCTTTATATTATGGAAATTAATTAATTTTAAAGTGGTTTTCAATGAAAAAGGTTTTTAAAAAATGTGTTATAGTTTAAGAAATATATTTTAATCATTTTCAAGCTTTCTTTATAGATTTTAAAATTATTTTAAAATAAATAGTTTTCAAAAAAAATTGAATATTATTTTAGATGTTTTAAAGGAAAAATGATTTCAAATTTTTTTCCAAATTTTTTTATATATTTTCAAGAAAACATGTTTTCAAAATGTTTTCCAGGATCTTTTATAACTTTTCATGATTATTTTAAAATAAAATTCTTTTTCAAAAGGTTTTGTGTTAAATATACTTTTTCAAATATGAAAGGATATTTCCCTCAAAAAAAGTTTTTAAAATATATTTCAAAATTATTTCCCATCTAAGATAACATCAATTTATGTTACTGTTTCCTTTATGGGAAATGATCCAAAGGTTCCATTCATATTCTTTCTCGGAATGGTTCATGTTTTAATGGAATAATGTTTATGAAAAACTATTTCTCTTTCATGGGTTATATGTTTAAGAAACCGATTACTCTTCAATGGGTTATCTACTCATGAAACCCATTTATAATCAATAGGTTATACCATGATAAAAGATTATGAAACCCTATTTCTTTAATGAGTTATTCTATGATGAATTTATTATGAAACCTATATATTTTCCATGGGTTACGATATTATTAAATGTTATGATAACCATTTAATTTCATGGGTCATGATATGATGTTTATGAAACCCATTTCATTTCATGGGTTATGATATGATTGTTTATGATTTTTTTGGAATATGTATGTAAGATTTAATTATGATAAGGGTGGGACCTATATATCCCTCCAATGCATTAAGTAAAGATTTATATCTCTTTAGATAGACTAAGATGGTCATGGGAGTGAACTTTGACTGCTAAGATGGACACGGGAGTGAACCATGACTACCAAGATGGTATGGGGAGTGAACTCAAACTAATAAGATGGCCATGGGAGTGAACTGTGACTACCAAGATGGTATGGGGAGTGAACTAATACTAATTAGATGGTCATGGGAGTGATCAATTACTAACAAGATGGTATGGGGAGAGAACCCATAATACTAAGATGGCCTTGGAAGTGATGACCTTTATGCAATGATTCATGTTTATGATCCTTGATATATAGGGTATGATCTTCTTAATGTTATGATCATATTCTCATTCCATTATTCTCATGTTTATGCATACATATATCCTCTTTTCACCCTTAATTAGCATTTAATCTCACACCATTTTATGTTTATTTCCACATTTTATGAATATATATTCTATGTATGATCTTTCTAAGAGAGTATCTAGTATTAGAGAACCTAGTGGCAGATAATTTAGATCACTCATTTACCAATGTTTACATTTCTATGTTTCCAAATGCGCTAAACTAATACTATTTTTTGGCATCTATTTTTTGTAATGTATAAAGTATTCCAAAAAAATTTATGTAATGTTTATATACGTCAAGACTGGGTTGTAATAAGATCCCTTGGAACTCCCTTTCGAAATCAATCACCACAATTGTGCCATGATTTATTCCATGATTAACCATTGTGTGATTTTTAATTCCTAAATTAAAGTATCAAAAGTTAAACTACTAGTTAATAGGGCTAGGAACCCAAAAAATTCATGTTTATATAAGACAATATCGATAACCAAGTACCCTAGGAGATTTAAAAAAAAGGACCATCATGCCTATATTGTAAAACCTGAGAACCTACCATGCATTGGTTTCTACATGAGCATACAAAAAATTCCACTACCTCAGAAGGTGTATATAAACTAGGGCCACCCCTCTCATAGGTTTCTCTCAATCCAACTAAATGTTGACCTATAAGGTTTTGAGTCATAACTAAGGGACTCTAGGTTTCCCACCTAGACATACTAATTAAGTATCATAACATGGAAAATAATTCCTACCACATAGACCTTAATTTAAACCTTTAACCAAGGTCAAAAGTCATGGGTCATCACTCAAAGACATATCTCAACATAATGAATCTAGAATAATTCTAAACCCACAATAATGGAGGTAAGGATAACATGAGATAACAAGTTCAATGACTTTGAACATTATTTCAATTATAATGGTTATTAATTCCCAAATTATAGAGGAAAACACCATATAAGTTGTAATTTCCAACCCCTTTTAGTGAAACCCATTTCTAAATGCTAAACTTAATAAAAACTCTAACAAAATCACCGTCCAATGATCATCCTACCAAGCCTTGATCCTCTATGAGAATCTTTATAAGGAAGTTATCCTTGGAGAATCATGTAATGAACATAAGAATGAAAAAAATAGACACAAATCAGGCATCCACGTATGATAATACCCCCTTGAGGTCCTTATCGACTATAAATGTTCATGTACCTATCATCATCACACTAGAGGACCCGACTAGATAACTATGAGTGAAGACTAGTTAATTCATAATAAAATAGATGGGAAAACTCCTTTTAAGTTGTTTAGAATATTTATTTAACCTTGATTGAAAAGGATACACCCATAAAGGATCTACTAAAAATTCATCAACTGCTAATGCTGACCTATGAGGGTCAATAGTACACACACAACTTCATTTCAATGATCTGTTTCATTCAACTCACACATGGTTCAGTTACGTATAATGTCATTCCAAGATGTGTAATAAAACAATATATAGGTTTTACTGACACTTTAAATAATAAAACATTGATAACAATGCCATACAAGTGTTCCAAATCATGTGTTCCATTTTCTTTATTGACCTACAAGGGTCACTGCACCTCCCATTCATGAGGACTGAGTCATCTGCCTCACCATCAAACATCCCACGATAGATCCACATAACCTTTCTTTATTAGAAGATATATATACATTTCAGTCTTACTGAGTAGATTACACCAATAAACTATATGGGAAAACCCATTTAGGTTGTTGTTGACACTTTAAATATTTTAACCTTTTCATCAGAAATAATAAAAAACTATTTGTCCTATAACATGTGGACCATACATGCCAAATATGTTTCATGATATGCCTCTTTTCTTTTTTGGCCAAAAGTAAAAATAAATCATCGGCCTATCTCTAATGATCCAATATCCATAAATACATAATAAATAAAAAAAATCCAAAAAACTTGTCTCTCTTTCAAAGATAAAGTCATGTAAAATGGTAACATCGCATATTAATAACAAAAATACAATATCACTAGAAACCATGATTTCTAACCAGAAAACTTGTTATTGATAGAAAAGTCTGATATCCATCATAGGTTCCAACACATTTCTTATAATTCTCCCTACCATATCCAAAATAGTATAATAATAGGGAGAGAAAATACTTTGATGCTAATTTGTAACATCCCAACCTAGATAGAACTAAACAGTTTCCCCATGTTGGTTCACCACATGGCCTCAAGAACTCCTCCCCATAAGCTAGATGTTTTCAAATATTAGTGAGGTCCTTGGGTGTTTCTATGGGGAGAAAATTCCCTTATATCAGAGTAATAAAAATATAATAAATTACCAAACATCATCTATAGTAGTAAATAATCTGACTACAGAAGCAATAAATATTAACAAGGTCATAATAAAGGATGAAATGTAGGAAATTCCCAAACAAACATGTTCTATATACAACACTAATCGCCCAATGGTATAATCACATATATAAGAGAACATTAAAGAAACTAAAATAAAATTGAATGGTTCTATTGTTTTAACAGTCCAGAAATTTTGAGTAATTAATAAATTGATTATATATAAAAAATGTTGATATGAAATAAAACTATGTGATTTCATTTAATAAAAAATAAATTTTATTACTTTGATTTGTATTATTTTTCAAAATGTCACTTTTTAAAAACATGAAAACATATCAAAATAATATATGTTAATTATACTTTTATGAAATATAGTTTCCTGACATGATATTTTCTCATAAATAAACATAATCAAAGTAAATATTGAACATAAAATATTTTGTTTAAAAGAAACATAATATTATTTTAAATATAGTATATATTTATGAATTGGTTTTATAACTATCAATTATGTTTAGAAAGTTTTTTAAAATTAGAATGATGTATTTGAAAAATCAGTCTTTTTTAAATACTTAAGTTAATATAAAGTTTTAAATAAATAAATAAACTTTTTTAAGACCAATTTATCCAAATGACTATTAATATTTATATAAATACAATTAAAATTTATGATTCATTTTGTTAATATTTATATAAATACAATTATATTTAATAAATATAATTTAATAAATGATATTAATTTACTAAATGAACTGTAATGACTTTATAAGAATTTTCAGTATTATTAATTTCTATGAAATTATGTATGAAATCTAATATGACCATTATATAGAGTTTAAAAAGATATTAAAATATGAAATTATAATTATAATAAAATTATTATTATTATTTTCAATACAATATATATATATATATATTGAAATGGTATGAATTATTATTAAAAAACTTCGAATTATGATTATAATCAAATAATACTTTTTATATTATAATGATATCCGATATATAATTATCTGATTGAAGTTTTAAAAAAATGATGATAAATAAAGTTAAAAAACGAAAATTAAATATAAAAAAAGAAATAAAGGAAAATGGGATTAGGATTTCAAGAGATTCACTTCGGCTCTGGTTTTTGGAGAGCAGCGCGTGTCACGAGTGAGGTCTGGTGACGCTTCTTCAACTGAGAAATTCATGGAGGTCTAGCTACAATTTAGGTTGAGGGTGATCCATAGGGTCTGGGTTTCTCTTATGGAGTCGAAGCCGACGCAGATCTAAATAAGACTACGAGATCTACTCAAGTCTAATCAGGGAGTCGTGGGCTAGATCTGTGATGTTTTTCCGAGAGCGTGTTGATACCAGAGCAAGTTCCAACCACCAGTATGCTTTCGATTTGTGTCACATTAAAGGATCCGAACCGGAATTTGGGGGAAATGACATGCGACTTTGGAGGATCCACCAATCATCATCCAGATCTTCAAAGGTATCTGAATCTTATGAATTTATAACTTTAGGACCATTTTCAATGTATTAATTCATCTCTTTGTCATTTCCTTCTAATCTTGTTCTTCGGATAATGATTTCAATTCTTATTCACCATTTTTTTAGATTTATCACAACCAACTTCTCGATATGAATATTATAGATAATATAATTCAATGTTTTTGAATCATTTTTGTCCAACACTATTTGTTTCCCTTGTCTAAATTTTTATGGATGCAAATAAATTCTTCACCAAGAAGCATAAATCTACCCGAATAATACATAATATAAAACCACTGAGTTTATTTTTTTCCTCTTATTTTTATCAATTTCAACACACCAAAATATAATATATTATCTAAATCTATGCATTGGTCAGTGGTGTATATATAAATTATATTATCAATCTGGGTATATGCTTGCTTGACAAGCAGTTAGATTCTTCTAATCTGTTGAAAACCTATTTTTAATCAATTAAAAAATAATAATGCCTTAAATGATAGATATCATCTATTCATTTTTAATTATTTCTACGTATTAATTCTTGAGGCTTTAAATTTAGTAAGTAGCCTTATGAGTTCACTAAGATTCCCTTAAACATTCATCCCTAGTATTTCTCAACATCAACCATTGCTGAAACTCTTTCTGGTTTACATTTAAGGTAATTTAAACTTCAATGTATTTCTTTTATTATTTAATTTTAAAGTAAATATAAACTAAATAAATGAAATTGAAAAGAGTTATGTTTTTAAATATTAATTCTTAATTTATGAATGAGTTTTTTGTAAGGGATCTATTTTTTATCCAATTTCAATTTTACGATTCTCAATTCTAAAATTAGTAATGTATTATGCATTTTCTAATACTTTCTTTGAAATTCCATATTTTTGTTTTTGTAAGGGATTTTTTCTTTATTTATTTCAAATTTAAAATTTCTATTTTATGGTTTTGCATAAGAGAATATACTGCTATATTTTTATGGAAATCTTGATCATTAGTAAGAGATGATTTTTTTTAAAACAATCTATGTTTTATATATATAATAAAAATATATACTTTATTTTATAATTCAACCTTTAGTTTTTAATTTTATGATTTTTAAGGGACTTATTTTCAAAACTTATTTTATAAGGGTTTAATTCATTCTGTCAGTTTGAGTTAGATTTAAAAATTATATGTATATCTAACCTTAATTATTTACATAACCTATAATAAATGAGAGGATATATATATATATATATTTCGTAATTAGATTATAATTGAAATAAATTATTTTTAAATATTAACTCAGGATTTAATTCATGATTGTAATTCTGTTTACAAAATTATGTTTTTAATAAATATTTCGTAATGAATATTACAATTTATCTAATTTTTGTTTAGATATGAATTTATTATGTGTATTTTGTATACATATGTGTTTAAATTTTCATTTGTTTTAAAATTATGTATGTAACATATTAAATCATTATTCATTTGTATGATAGTATTAAACTTATAAGTTATACATATGTTATATTCATTATTCTAGCGCATAGGATGTCTAAACTACTCATGAATAAATTATTGATAATTATTAATTTATTTAATAAAACAATTTTAGTATATCTTGAATTTTATGAAATGTATTTCATTTATAAATCATGACTTTTTCCAACTATCAATGTTTATACATGGAAATTTATTAATTTTTATTATATATGTATATATATATATATTTATGTACAAATAAAATTGTGTATTGAAATAATTTCTTATCAGTACAACCTTCCGAAGATTAATCCTTATGAGATTTTTAATGAGAATTTAAGTACGTAGAACCAATTAACCAACAATGAAAATATGTTATGTCAAGTGATTTGGTCATGCCGAGTTAAACATGAAATTTACAATAAATATTAGTTTTTATATATTTTTATATAAATAAAAGAGAGCATGTTTCTTCCATATATATAGAAGTATGAATGTATACTTTAATACAATGAAGTGTTTTTAAAAAAACTCCAGTGGAAAGCACATATATATGTAAAGCAACCTCAAAATGTTTTCAAAAAATACAGTTCTTGTTCATTGTAAAATTAAAGGCCATTGGGGAGTGAACCCATCCTTCGATAAGTAGATATGTCCAAGACAACCTTCAATGATTTATGTTGCCTCAAAATAATTCTTTTTTTAAATACCTTTCTTAATATTTTTCAAATAAAATCACTCGATTAGTTTTAAAGCATTTTCAAAGAATAAATGTTTTTCAAAGAATATAATATTTTGTAAATTTTTATTACAAAGGAATTTATAATCTAATTATTTGAATGTATTATAAAAATTAAGGTTTTAAAAACCCCTTACTAGGAAAATTAATGCTCAACCTTTCATTTTGAAATGTTTTTCATAGGTAATTATAATTTTAATTTCCAACGTCGTCACTTTTGGAGTCAGTGCACAAAAGCATAGTAGATGTGTTTTTCCTTATTGTTTAACTCTGATAAATATAAGGTGTTGTATAATTCCCCATAACTTAGACCGATAATATATCCTCATTTGTATAATATATTATGTAATTATTTAGTTAATTTTATATATAAAAAATTACATAGCATTTTGAAGCACTAAGTCCACAAGACTGAGCTCGAGCCCTTATAACTACTAACTTCGAGCCGAACCATATAATCGGTCTCTGTGATATTGCTGAGCTATACTACCCTAATCATAGAAATCCACATGATGGTCATTTCTTGACCATGCAACAATGGGCCTCACCCTATCAATCATGTATATGTGCTAAACCTAAAAGAATACATAAGGTCTACACGCACCCTGAGACTTATGTATAGGGGGTGAGAAATAAAAATCAGTAGGTCACCCCAAGTGGTGAATCAGCAATCTGCTCCATAATTTAATGCTCATTCAATATTATTAGCTTAGCCAAAACATTAGGAATAAATTAAATAAAAAAAATCATAGTCAATCATTGGGTCCAGTGCACCCATAGACTAGAAATTCGGTGAAAAATACATTGATTTGAATGTAATTCTACTCAAGCCATGTATAAACAAGTAGACCCCTTGGGTCCATAATCCTAATCAACAATACATGTTTGGGATAATGATATAAATTTATCTCATAAAGCTACATCACCATAGAGGGATACATGTCCTAAACCTAGGTTCACCCGTACTCACCTAAAATCACTATAATGAAGGATTATAGATCATATCTAGACATCCTGAAAACATTGATCTTTTACATTATATAAATAAAATCATGGCCCATGGTACATAGCCAAGGTATCCGTGTATAGTAATAAAAAACACAAAAATATTTTCATGTATCTAGTGAGACTTTCCTAGGAATTCCTTATCAGTAATCCATATATCACTCAAGGAATAACAAAATCTAATTTAAACTATTAACTCATTTAATTCATTCCATATAAGAAATACAAGTATCAGTCAAGGTGTAGTATTGGTCCAATAAACCTATAAACCCATCCAAGGCATTCCATATCAGGAATCAAAGTATCAATCAAATCATCGTATAATCTCACAAACCTGTCTAATGAATTCCACACCCGGAATACAAGTATCGATCAAGGCATAATAAAAAATTTAGTAAAGGTGTTTCCACCCCAACCCTAAGGTGTATATTAGGTATCACTCAAGGATATCATCATCTAATCCCTAATTATATCTCAAGAATAATAATTTAATCCCACATCCCCTAATTTTAAACATGCATAGGTTAATTTCATTTAGACTATGATCTCATCCAAGTCATTTAATGTTAGGAATCCAAGTATCACTCAAGGAATAATATAAACGTTTCTAGCCTATGATCCCATCCAAGGTATTCTGTATCAAGAATCCAAGTATGAATTAAGGTATAATATGATCTAATTTTTCCTATGATCCCATTTAGGGAATTCGATATGAGGAATCCTAGTACCTCCCATAGAATTATATAGTACGTAATAAAAATAGTTAGCCTCAAAATATGGATCCTAAAAAGTACCCATGGACATCCCCAATGTAGAATCACATTGCATAATTCCCCATAGACTGAGTTCTAGAAAGAACATCTAGAATCACAGCTACCTCAATAGTAGCTGAGTAAAATCATAAAAGAATTGTGAGGAAGGAAAAACACCTAAACCCATCACCATGTTCACTACCACTTGGGATAACAAGTTTGGTATAGGATCTAATGTGACACCTGATACCATCTCTTCACAAACCCACAATGCACTAGCTCCAGGTCGGTCAGCACCAGGAACCCTCTAGGTCACCCATGTTAAAATAGTGAACAAACATCCTACTTTGGATAATATAAGTCATAATATATGAAAAAGAATCCTTCGTAGGATCATAAAAAAATATTAACTAGGAAAATCATCTTACACGAGATCCTTGAAAAAAATAGATAAGAGAAGGCATCCTACATGGGATCCTCAAAAAGATTAGGTAAGAATAAGCATACTACGTGGGATTATCATAAAGAATAGGTTAGAAAAGGAATACTACACGAGATCCTCATAAAGTGTAGGAAATCAGAGGCATCCTACATGAAATCCTCTAAGATGAAAAAAATCATAGGCATCCTATAGGGGACCCTCAGTCACACACCAGTCTCTAACAACCCACGACCTCACAAGATAGAGGGGAAATCTACTGAAAAAAGGTCTAAGGGGATGGATAATGAACCATATTAGATAATGGTATCACTCTAGGTTAGTCCAAAACACCAAAAAAATATGTCCTATAGAGACTCATCTTAGTCCCACTAACTAGGGACTATCCAAAGATACACATGATTAGGACTTTGGTGAACTCATGCTAGGTCCACTAAGCATTTATCACAACACTCTACTGGTTCTCATTATAAGTCTCACTTATAGGAGATATTTTACTTTATCTAATAGAGGGATAACATATCCATTTATCCTATCAATCAAAAATAGATTTAGGGAGTCCTCAAATCATCCAAAGGGTCCCAACATCATGATATATATAAAAAAACTAAAAATGGACTCCTCATACATCCAATTATGACTGTGGGGTGTCAAGACACGTAAAACCCTCAAAAGGGTAGAAATCAAGAAGTACATGATGTGTATACCTAAATACTTGATGTGTACCCTCAAAAACTCACATGAGCATGGACTTCAGTCTGAATTGGTGTGTAAAACCCAAGTACACGACATGTAAAACAATGTAATAGTGTGTACCCCACACTAGGTACCTTCCCGTGCACCTCACATGGACTAGCCATATTTATTATACTGAACTTGTAGTCCCACACAACATATTACCCACACAGGGTCTAGCCATGTACCCTACATAGTCAAGTTCCCCTATATGGGCTATCTGGCTATGTACTTGAATACTTGGTCGAGTATGAATACATGGTGTGTACCCATGTTACATGGTGTATAATTCTAAAAATTCATCTTCTTATAATAGGAATAACACATGGTGTGTGTTCCTAAACAAAAAATTGTGTGATCATATTTACCAAATAGGAAACCCCTATAAACATCCCAAACCCTCATTCTTCTCCCGATTCAGAATAGATCGATCCACTAGGGGTAATTTGAAATAATAAAATGTTTCTCAAAATATAAATAGTTAAATCTATGTGGATTTATGACATAAAATTAAAAACCGAATACCTTTGGGTGGAATCTGAAAAAACTTCTCCTGTATGCACATTCCGCCGCCACTGCATGATGATCTGGCTCCTACTGAGCTTCTTAGTGACACCCCTCTTATTCCTTATATATATATATATATATCTCCCTATATCACTCTCCTTTTTCACTCTTGGTCACATATAACAGGAGTACTAAGGGGGTGTACGTTAGAATCCATGGGGACGAGAAAAAAGAAAAGAGGAAATGAAAAGGAAAAAAAAGAAACAGGGTATCGGGCTTAAAACCATTGCCCGACATGATTTTATACCTAACCTTGGTAAAACCCCATGTTATGGTCTCAATGAAAAAGATGGAATCTCAATCTGATGATTTGTTAAAAATATATATCAAAAAAAGTGTGTGAGAATAAATTTATATTTATTTAAATAAATATCAAATATTAATTATTAAATGAAAATTTGAATGGCTCATATTTCCACCACACACCGATCCTAGGGTTAAAACCCTATTCTTAGACCATAAGAGTGGTCATAAAAGTATTTTAGAACATATTATAAGTAAAAAAAATACTATTTACCCCTTAAAATCATCTGAAAAAAATCAAATATCCGTTGAATTTCACTGTCCAAAAAAACATGAGTTCTTATAATACTAACCATGTGATTCCTGTGTGGGTGGTCCTATCATTTTTACAGATCCATTTCTCACAACTTTAGTATGGATTGAAAAACCATGCAGATATCCCCAGAAGTTGTGTGGGGATTTGGGAGTGACAAGGGTGAGGTAGATGGTTTGTTTAAACTATGCGACACTATGACCAAACAGTGTGAGGGGGTGCCTATCCTAGAAAGTTTCCAATGCATGATTGGTGAATAGTTTGGAAAACCATGTGGCCAAACTGTGTATCCTATATAGGTGTTTAAATTTTTTATTTTCCAAAAATACCCTCTTCGAATTTAAGGGTTTTTTCACCATTCCCCCACTAGTGTCGGATGAACCCTTGGGATCTTTAGAGGAGCTCCAACTTCTTCATTATCTTGATTACTTTCCTCTCTTTGGTGTTTTCAAGTGGATCCAAGGTATTTATCCCTCTTTTTCTCCCTTATCATAGTCTTCCTCTCTTTTCACTTGGTTTTGGATTCCCCCATGAACCCTAGATCTATTATGTCTAATTTTAGGGTTTAGGGTGGATTTAATGTTAGGTTTTTTGGTTTCTAAGGTTATTAGACACCATTTTTCTTCTAGTGGGTGTGACTTCCATTGAAGGTTCCATGTTCGAAAGTGTTCTGGTTTTATTCTTATATCTTTAGGTAGGTGTTTCTATGAAATTGTTTCATTTTGGAATTAAATGCGTACTTGATCCTTCTAAATTCCTTATTTATAAAATTATGATAATATGTTGTATCCTTTTGGTGATTTCAAACAATTTCATGGTGTTTTGAGATTGGAATAAGTGGTTATTCATGTGAATTCCATGTTTTCATATTTTAAATGGAATATTTAAAGGTGTTAATATTTTATGAAATTCATGTATAAATTTATAAACAAAATTCATGTTTTTCATTTGGTTTTGACCTATTTTTGGTTTCCATTAATTGAAAACTATGTTTCAAGGGGAAGTTTGTTTTTTAAGTGAGGTATTGGCCTCAAAGTGGTTTGTAAAAGGAGGATCTTTAATGGGTATAAAATAGTGATTTGAAATGTGTATATTATTTTCCCTTTTTAAAATGCTTTAATGGATTCTTAAAAATTTATTGATGGATTTGGATGTCCTTTAGAATTGTTTTGTATTTTCAATGAAAAATTCCAATATTGGAGGAAAACATTGAAACGTTTTAAATGTGTGGGTGATTTAAATAATTTTAAAAATTTAATTTGTAATGGTGATTTATAAAATGTGGAAGGAAATTGTATCTTGATCCTTATTTTGGTGTTAAAGGCCCATTTAGTACTTTGGTTTTTAAATGGGGGTTGTGATAGGAAACCCTTAATTACCTATTTCATGTTTACCCTTGTGTGGGTTATTGATCTCTATTATATGATTGATAATCCCATTTTGTGGGATTGTGCTTGTTATATTGTGGGTGAATTTTATATAGGGTCATTTTTTATTGGTTTTTAGGGGTGAGGGTATCTATGGATATACCTTGTATGCTAGACTTGTATTATTTGATCCTACACCTCACTTATTTATTGGTCATGGGAAACAAGGTACTTAGTTGAAGACCTAACTTGTTCGCCTAATTGGTTCACATGACACTAGTTTCCTGCCACTCGTTCTAGACACAAAGGACTAGGTGATGGTATTTTTCATCGAAATGAGGCTTGTGTGGGATAATTAGATTAACTATGGTTTGGAAATTAGTATAGGTTGGTAGATGTTTAGTTAGTTGTATACTATTATACAGTTAGGTTCTTTACACATTAGGAATCCCAGGGTAGAGCCCATGAAACATTTTATTTATTTATTGGTTAGTAATTGAGGGGGGTTTGATCTAACACTTATTTGTATCATTTCCCATGATTTCATTTTTTATATAACCTTCTTTGTTTATATATGGTATATGACTTGTGATGTTCATGGATATTACATTATTGTGCCTGAATCGTGTGAATGTGTTGGATCGTTTTATTTGTAAAAATATTTTCAAAGTTGTAAGAAAAACCTATTTTGAAATTAAATAATCTTATGTAAAATATTTTTTGATTTAAAAATGGGTGATTTGGTATGTATTTAGTTGGTTACATGTTTTAAAGTAATTGTTTTCATTTATATAAAACAAATTGGTTGTTTTTAAGAAATGTTAATGACATGAATAGTTTTCAAAAGGCTTAGTCCAAAGGATTTTTTTTTCAAAAATGCATCAATTCAGTTTTGGGAAACAATGGGAATTTTTTGAAATATTTTTATGGATTTTTTTTTGTATTTCCTTAAATTTATATGTTTAAATATTAATTTCTATCATTATTTTAAAAATAACATTGTTTAATTTCATTATGAAACATATTTCATATATTATTCAAGTTATGGTGAACAACTAGTCTTGTTAGCTCACACCTATATATTTTAGGTTCTAGGTCCTCAGTTGGATCCATTCTGGTTCATCATGGCTGACGTGGGGTGATTCAGGTAGTGGTGAGAAACTGGAGGATGCACAAAGATGGTTGGAGCTTGGATAAAGTTTGTTTGTAGTTTTTTTATTTTTATTTAGTGTTGTATATATTTTTCCTAGATATTTATTTCTATTTATAGATTTTAATTATGTATATTCAAATGGGTTGGATCAGGTTTTTTTAGTTATGTTTTGTTTTCATGTTTATTTAATTCGAATATTGCATTATTTATCCTGCTTTCTTTTATCTCTATTTTGGGTGAAATAATTCCCCAATTCATTCATGTGATTCACATGCACTAGATTCCAATACAAGTGGATTGGGAATTCCCTTTGATCCTTAGGGAGAATCGGGTCATGTGTCGGGTTCGGTGGCAGTATAATCTAGTTCGTTACACAATGGTATAGGATGTTGGGTTTTTTCTTAGTAAGAATCCAAAGTTCTTTTTTTATCCCTTTTTATTTGGGGAGGTCTTGGTAAAAAGTGATTAAGGTTGTTAAAGCTTGAGAGGTAAGGGTTGGGAGAGTCTTTATATTTATTTATTATCATGAGCCTCAAGATTCAAGGGGATGTAGGGTTTGAATTTTGAATTCAATTTTGTTTAGCTACTTTTGATGTGAACTTTTTGATCTTTTTTTATCATGTATGTGATATTTTGGATCTCTATTTTGGATCGATGTGGAAAGGGAGGAGAAATTGAGCCAAGCATCTAGCACACATAGATTTGTAAATCATGTGGTGCTCATGTGGATGATTATACCTACTTAGTAGGGTGTGTATCAATATTTACACATTGATGCCCATCCATGTGTCAAAAAACTGCACAACATGGTTTATTCTCTAGTTAGCATGTTTGAACTCCTTTGGATTAGGGATTTCTAAAAGGGAGATTTTCACTCATTGGAGGTGGAATAAAGAGTGTGTTGATTTCCCATATTTGGTATTTGGTTCTTCTAAACCTTTTTTATATTCTTATGAAGTGGTTTTTTTACGTTCAGTATTTAAAACCTCTTTTTGGAATATTAATGGATTTTGTGAAAAGTTTGTTTTCAGACTTTGTTTTAAGTAATGTTTTGTAAAATGTCTATTAAGCTTGTAATTTTTGGGAAATTTTTGGTTTCAAAATTATTTCTCTAGGTTTTTCCATAAGTAAATGAATTCAAAAGTGATATTTTAGAGATTTTTGGGATCAAAAAGGGGATTTTTTTAAAACAAGTTTGAAAGGTTTTTTTTTGAAAAAGAGAAATATGTTTTGGATACACAATCTCAAATTCTTGGTTTTCAAAATTAAATGGAATTTTGAAAAGAGTTTTTGTGTGACATTAGTTGTTGGAAAAATATGTTTTTTCTCCACCAATTTATTTTTGTTTTTAAATTAATGTTGTCTTGGTTTTCAAGTGACACCTTAGTGGAGGTTGATTTAAATATTCCTTGGTGAAAATATAGGTTTTAAAAATAAAAATTATTTTAGTGTGATTTTTTTACTTCATTTAAGTGCTTGGTATTTTGATCTAGATTCCTACCATAAGGTGGAATCACTTGGATTTATTTATTAGATATTTATTGATAATTTTAATGACTTCTGTTGTTGTTGTTTATTCCCTAGAATGATCAAAATATTTTCTTTATTTATGATGCCTACTAGAATCCAAGTGGAGTGGTGGATGTGGAGCCCTCCTTGTGCTCGAACCCTATTCCAGAATTCTTGGATCAGAATTCGCCTTCATTTAGTGGATATCAAGGGTTAGTTGAAGCAGTGAGGTGGTTTGAAGATATTAAGGTGATCCTTGATTTTATTGGGACACCTAAATCTTCACGAGTGAAAACTATTGAGAGATCTCTTGTTGGTTTTAGATGAGTTTGGTAGGATTCGATGGTAACAAATCTATTGTGGGAAGGTATGCCTTAGTAACTTTTCGAGATATCATTTTTAGTGGTTCTTTCATGAGTTTATGAAAGAAGATAAAACTCTTGAGATTGTGAAATTGGATCGGGGTGTCCAATTAGTAAGGTGGTACATTGGCCACTTTTTTAATTTGGTCACATTTTCTTCAAATCCAATCACTATTGATTATGATAAATCTCATTTCTTTATAGGTATTTTTCACCTAGATTTTGGTTTATCTATACAAGAATTTGGTCTGACAAATTTTCAAAAGGTTATCAATGAGGCCATTCATGTAGAAGTTGACTAGTCTGGAAAACCTTTGGTGGGTGATGTCTTAGTTACATATGATGTGAAGTGGAAGCATAGTGAGAATAAGGATAAACTGTTGAGAAATGATCAAGAGAAGGATGAAATAGATCATGGATGAAGATCCTTTCTGATGTTTTTATTTTTAACAATGTTTTGTTTCTGTTGAAAACTACTATTTTTGATCAAGATTTTTTTTGAAAATAATATGAAATATGTGTTGATAAAGGATTATAAATTGTTTGATGGGAGGTTTTTGAAAACAAATTAAAATAAATTATTTTTTAATGTTGTATATTGGACGATAAATCAAATGATCCATCTTCCATAATTCATTAGATTTAGATTTTGTTGTAAAGTTATAATTTTTTGAAATGATGTCAATTTGAATGTTGTTGAGACTATAAAAATTGGGAAGTCGTAGAAATTTACAAATTAATTCATATGATTATTTTATATTCTTTAATAGTTCCTAAACATCACGAAGAAGTCACGATAAAAGTTGTAAGTTCTAGAATAAAAGAGAGGTGTGGGTGTTTTGAGTTTTCAGAGTAGAAGTTTTTTGGATACAAATCATTTGACCGAGAAGTACTAGAACAAAAATTTCAATTAATACTAGAATTTTTAATTTTTTGAAGTTTTAAGAAATTAGAAATTTATTTTTGGAAATTGTTCATTGGATATAGGTCTTCAGAAACACATAGTTGGATGTGAATGAAATTTATGAGTTTTGAGTTGTTGCGGTGTTACAAATATGAAAAAAAATATGAAGAGTATCGAGATGTTAGATTTGAATTTTTGAGAAAAGAAAAAAGATGGGATCATATTTTCTATCAACAAAAAATATAAAGAATTATGAAGTTACTTCACAAAATAATTTGATCAGATAAAAAAGTTTTTGAAAGATGGAAAAATTTGAGTTCTCTATCACACAAATATGCTCGTATAGAAGGAAAATGTTGAGTTGATAAAAAGAGATTTTTTTTATCAAAGTAATCAATAACCAATTAATAGGATGAGCTAATGGCATCGATTCATTGATGATATGATTTAAATTGATCCATTAGATGATATTTTGACACCAATAATTCATCAGATGCATAGTTCCATCGAAAACTATGTGATTGTATTGGAAAAATGATGAATAGATAGAGAATGTGGATGAAAATATGCGACCTATTGAAGTTTCTACTAGAAAGTCATTTATGAAAACCGATGTCTTTAGAAGTTGAAATAATTTATTCAACCATTTTTATTTTCCTTTTATAATTATAGCATACTATCATATATTTATTTTCAGTGGTTCAAGTTGTTTTTTTCAATGGGTCAATAGCTAAAGATGTGATTTATTTTAATTGGGTCAAGAATACCAGAGTTTGAAATTGTGCTTTATATTTAAATTAATTTAATAGAATCAGAATGATGAACATAGTCCCATACTAAGATGTTCCAAACTATATTTTTTGAATTAAAGTTTTTTTTGTTTCAAATGGATTTCAATGTTTTTTTACGATAGTAAATTAAAGTTGAATCAAAAAGTTTCATGGAGATACTAGAAGATATGATAGGGTTTGAAGTGGTAAAAATGAAGCTAAAATGAAGGTCAGTTTCAAATATTTAGAATTTGGGTATGTGAGAACATATTCTAGTTTCCTAGATTTAATATTCTCAGATCACCTATAAATAGATGTGGAACGTACAATTTTACTTAACACTATCCACCCACGCATGAAAGATGATATTTTTCACAATTGGTGTCATAAGTGAGTTTTCCTACTGAAGTTGATTTGTGTTGATGAAGACTATTAAAATAGAGGATTATGATCATAAGATCATACATAGATGAGTTCAAATTATTGGACATAGATAATCAAACTGAGAGAATTGATCAGAGTTTTAATAAGTATTTTGAAACAGTTCAGATTGAGAAAAGGGCCTTAGACATAGGTAGATCGGATAGAGGTTGATCAGACATAGGTTTCCAAAATAATCTTCATAGAGTACAAAATTTTAAAGTCACTTTTCTTTTTGTGACTCAATTTTTTGTAAGAAAAAATTTGTAAAATAGAATGATTTAGTATAATCATTCTTATCAGTAGATAGAAGATGTCTAATGGGAGTTGAAATAGGTTGTATTCACTTCTTTATAATAGTGAATTTTCATAGACCCATGAGAGTGGCTATGAAAAAGATGTAGGTTTTTACACTAAGGATAAACCTTTTAAATCATGTGTGTCCTATTAATCTTTATATTATTGAATACACAAGAGTTTACTAAAATTTGATAAAGAAATAACTTTAACAAGTTATAGGGTTAAAATTTATGAAAGATTGAATTTTTAAAAATAGAACAGCTAATTAGACCCCTAGATGTTCTACAATACTTTGGAAGTTCTATTGGTATCAAAGGTAAGGTTCCCTTGTTTAATCCTTATCGTAGAAAATATCAAAGTACAAAATTACTACTTTTGATGGAAAATTATTATGGTTAAAAAACAAGATGATTCCAAATCATTAATCTCTTAGCTTGGATTTTTTCGATGCTTTGGGTTTCCTTCCATTGAGAAATATGTTCCTATGAATTTTATTGACAGAATAAATATTGAATTTGATGGAAAATATAGAAATTTTATTCTTATGTCTCTATCAAAAAATGTTTATATGAAGGTGATGGGTCTCAAAATAGAAAAGATTATGTAAGGAAAGCTCAAAATTTTTTTCAAAGGGAATAATAAAGTAAAATAATCAAAGATAAAAATCTAGAGTAGAATGTTTAATGACATAATAATGAGAGAGATGAATACTTCACCAAAATAAGTGAATTTTTTACAATAAAAAAGATTGGGAGAAGTCTTGGAGGATTCTATAATTATTAATAAAATTAAGAGAATATTTTTATATAGGTTTGATTCAAAAATTTATACTTTATAAGATAAATATGATTTATTTCTTGATGAACTACATAACTTTTTTATTTCTTATGAAATAAGAAAATATCTAGTTTTCATAAAGAAGATTTAAGATTAAATTTCTTTTAAATCTATTAAAAAGATGAAAATTCAAGATATTAAATATGTTGATCCTTATGGTTCTTAGGATAAGTAGGATGATTAGTTTAATGAAAAAATCATGTCTCTTATCCCCAAGAACTATCAAATAGGAAGAGGAATGTATGGAGTAAAACTTAATCTCAATTGTTTTGAGTGTGGTGGAATCAAGAATTTTTCTATAAATTTCCACAAAAATAAAGTTTTTGAATTTAAATATATTATGAAGAAAAACCTTAGTGTAATAATTTTTAAGAAACATCCAATAAAAAATAAGTAATTTGGTGGAAATAAAAAGTTCACTATAAACAAAATAAATTAGATGAGTAAGAAATATGAATTTGATTTAACTTAAAAAAATTACTAAAAAAATGAAAGTTAAGAAAAGTTCAGAATATTTATTGAAAATGTTTAGAAAAAATAATATTCACCAAACATTGAAGAAAAAATAGGTGAAGAATCTTACAGATAGTATCATATCAGATCATAACTTGTAGAATGTATTGAGTAAAATTGAACTCTCAAGAAATAAATCATAATGATGAAGAAGCATAGTGAAAATTTTATTAAAGCGTAAAAATATGTTTCCAAGAAGGAAGAATAATACATTCAGGTGATATAAAGAAACAAACTAAGAATTTTTGGACGTGGAAAGATGGTTGAACACCTTCGTAAGAAGTTGGTAGAAAATGAAGATGAATTTAACAAAACTAAATCAAAACTTCATAAGTATGCAAGTACAATAATTTTCACACCCCAAAATTTAATTTATTTTTATTTTATTAATTATTTGCCCTGGGTTCTCTCACGAAGGTCGAGGCTGGGTCTTGGATTAAAATTTTTTTCGTTAAATATTTTTAATGGTCTTCAGACCAATGCGCAGTCACTTCACGGTTGGCAGTACCCACACAGTTGGTCCACGAGTCGGATAATTACTCATTATTCTTAATATTATTATTATTTTATTTATTTTATTATCATTACTATTTTATTATTTTTATTTTTACTATTATTATTTTTTATTATTGTTATTTTTTGTTATTTTTTTTATTTTTATTATTATAACTTTTATTATTATTATTTGTATTATCATTATTATTTGTATTATTATTGTTATCATTTATATTATTATTATTATTTTTATTGTTAGTATAATTATTATTATTTTTATTTTTATTAATTTAAATTTTTATTATTATTTTTTACATTATTATTATTATTGTAAAAATATTATTATTATTACGAGAATGAAAAAAACTAAACCTAACACTAACTTCCCTGTGCCCCCCCTCTTCGTTTCTTGTTCACGCACCAGGACCCGCATCGGCCTCCCCTCCTGGTTTTCACCCTCCTTCCACGGTGCTTCACCCAACCGCCTTAACCTCTCTCCCCGACAGTGGCCTACCGGCCTCGTCCCTCTCAGCGCAATAGGAAAACGCACCCCTCGCTTCCCCTTGCCTTGCGCATGTCACCCCACCCTGAGCCTCCAACCTCTGCACTGCTACCCTTGAACCCTAGCTCAGCCTCCTCGGACCCCGTCGACCTAACCGTACTGGCCTACCTATGAAAAGAAATCTCCCTCACACCAGCACTAGTCGGATGACCAGCCTCACTTACCTCTCCATCCAGTCACCTCACACTCACCGTCCGCCCTCCAGAACCTCCAGCACCTCCCCCAGCAACCACCTCACCCTTCTCCACACTCGCCCCGATCGCCTCTAACTTCTCCTGCTCAACGACCCTCTACTTCCCTCACTTCCCCACACCTGGTCTCCTCCTTACACCGGCTCTCCACACCAACCTCCCTACATCCCAGCCTCGCTATGAACATATGCCTGACCTCCCATTGTTTCCCCAACCAAACCCCCCTACTCCGGTATATTTAACTGTTTATTTATTTTTCCTTCATTTCACCTTTGGAATATTTATTTATTTTGGATAAATTATAATTCTGTTGTGGGTTGTGTGTCATGTGTTTTCCATGTTTTTCAGTGTGCGTGGTTGGTCCGTGGGTCGTTTCCCCTTCTTTTATTGAAGGCTTTCTTCATCTAGACTAGATTTAAGGTAGGTGAATCTACATTTTCCTTTTTAAAATTATTCCATTTAATTCTTGTGTGTTTTTAATTAATTCTTTTACTAGATTCGCATATTTTCAAAATAATTAGACAATATACTATAGTGTTTTCTAGTTAGTTTCTTCTGTTAAAATTATTTTGTTATATTATTTTCTAGTTTGTGTAATCTGTCTGATTTTTTAAATAAAATTTTTAATGATCATTTTGATTGGTTTATGGAATGGATAAGAACTATTTGGGTTGCTTTAAATTTAGTTATACTTGGTTTTTCCTGCTTACAAATTTTTTTCATAAACATGATAGTTTGTTATAAAAAGTGTTTATAAACTAGATTGGTTATTCGTGTAATTGTTGAGAAATTTTTTGGTGTGTATTATAAAGTTTCCGTCACTTTAGAGTTTTTGAAAGACATAGTGAATATGGGTTGATGTGAGTTTGGAAAGGGAAAACATTCAATTGACCAATATGAGCTATTTGGGTGTGTTCTTGGTTATACCTGATTAAGGGTCCATTTGACATGTTTTTTAAAGTCTCTTATTTTTCTTAAATGGATTTTAATTTTCAAATGAAGTTAGTCCGCTTGAGTGGTTTCTAAGGAGAGTTTTAAATGGTGACTTATAAAGCATTGCTTTATGTTTTTTGGAAAACATGGTTTCTAATGGGTTCTCTAAGGTCTTACCATTTGGTCTGAAACATGTTTTAGTGTTTAATGTTGTTTTGAAAATGGTTGGTAAATGTTTATTGTTTTGGAATGTTTTTGTTAATGAATATTGGCATGTTTTGGTCTGTCTGACAATGCTTGTATGAAATGACTTTTATTATTGTTTTGGAAATATTTCTAAATGTTTTGGTAAATGGTTGAATGAGGTAAATCTAAAGGCCTGTATAGAACCTTCTAAATGGTTTGTTGGAAAAACCCTCTTTGGATAGGTCTCTTGCCTCATCGTTTGATCATGAGACAAGAGGGTCCTCGGTATGGCATCCTTTTGAGAATGTTTATTTTAAGGAATGAATCTAATCTTGAGGTGGTCGAGGTGGTGTCGTATTGTGTCATGTTCTTGGTTATATATGTATGTATTTTTGTTTGAATGTATGGCACACCTCTTGGTGAACATAGCACAGAAACTTAGCATAACATGGGGGTTTACTGAGAAAGATTTCTACACTAGTTTAGATTACACACTGGCTAGTGGTTCTTAGTATGATCTTTGCTCTGCTAGGGGATTGGGATCCTTTTTTAGGCTAGATAGGGAAACACTGAGCGTTTGGGAGTTATGATGTCATCAAGAGTAGGCATTCCTTCAGGATGAGTCACATGTATAGTACATTATGGTCTTCCTCCGAGTTCATAGGTTTTCTATGATCCTTTGATACGAGCACTGTTAGAACCATTTCCCTTACTATGTGTGTGAAATCATACCCTTGAACTTGGTTTTGGTGTTTCCTTGGAAAAACATTGTATGTGTTGTTGTTTTTAAAAAGGTTTTCAAAGTATATGATTTAGAAAAGTTTGTGTGAGACCCTATTTATTTATTTTCCTTATTTTTTAATTATAAGGGAAATGAAATTGTGATTGTTAGTTTTCAAAATACATTGTATATATTAAAACCTTATTTTTATAACTATAGTTAAAACTATTGTTATTTGTCTATTTTGGAATTAAAAAATTCAAGGATTCTATGGTTCATTTTTGGTATCCCTACTAATAATTTTTAAATATCACACCTATTTTTATCATTTCAGTTGAAGGTTTGCTTTGATCATGTTTTCTTGGATGAGTTTCTCATCATATGAGAAATGTCATCCTTTAGTTGGGAGGTGACCTGGAAGGCCACATGGATGTATGTTGACCTGTTTTGTTTATTTCTTTTTTTTGCTATTTTAGTTCAGTTCTATTATTCTATCTATTCTTGTTTATTTATTTATATTTTATAGGCCAAATCATTCCCAATGATTAAATTTTGATGCCTGGCACTGGTTTCCAGCCCGTGGGGATTGGGAATGCCCCTCATTCCATGTCGTTGACTAACTCAGGTGACTGGTTCAGGGTCGACCTGGTTTGGTTCATGACAAAACGGTATGAAAAGAGGCTCTTGTTATTTAAGGTGTCTGGTAGGTGGATATTAGGACTGTCGGGACTCGATAGGTAGGTACGGGAAGAACGTCATGAACCCTTTCCCATTCCAAACCTCGAGTTTCCAGGGGTAGTCTGGGAATTGGGTCCTTGTTTTGTTCTGGTTTGTTTTAGATTGAGGGATGACAATGAAAGAAAGCCGTTGTTACATGGTGATTTCACATAGAGTAGTGACCCATGTGGAATCCGAGTACACAGTTTAAGTTCCTCCTAGTTTTTGATTCTTACTTGGGACATGGATCAATACCATATCACCAGGTTAAGCATGACTAATAATCCATTATTTTGGTATTTTGATGCATGTTAAGTGTCGTCTTGGTTCTGGTGGGTGTGAGTGTGCTTTTGAAAATGAAAAAAGGGGTTTTGAAATGAGGATTATTTCTTTTAAATGGATTTAAATTCGTGAAGTGGGTTTTAGAACTGAAAGATCTTGGTCTAAAAATCTGGAATTTGCTTGGAATTGGTATAAGAATGGTTTGGGTGCAACCTTGGGTACTCTTTATGAATGTTTTCACATGTGAGGGGATGTATGGAGTGTGTGTGTTGGTGAGTGTGGATGAAAGCGGATGAAGAAATGTGCAACGGTTCATGGGATTACTGGGGTGTGTACTTGGAATTAAAGGCTTGACCTTGTTTTTATAAGGTGATTTTAAAAAGGGGAAATGATTTTTGGAAATTGAATTTGAGTTGAAAAGTTGATTTGGTATTTTGAAAGTGGCCTTGAAAGAAGAAGGATTTCAAATTTAAAATGAAAAATGAATTTTTTTGTGTTGTATTTGTATTTTTTCAGTTTTTTGAGCTAGTTGTTTTTCTATGGAGGCGCTTTCAATGATGTTTCTTCATCTTGATATTGGTTTTAGATATATGTTTTATTTGTTGTTTAAGAAATGACGCCTAGAAAGGTCCCCAAGGTTCCTGATAAGTCATGCCCAATTTTTGGTCCTCAGACATTTTCTTTCCTTAACAGTGATCGGGGTTTGTTAAAGGCAGTTATGTGGTTTGAATAGGTCAAGTGTGTTTTTAGGATGTTGGGAACTACCAAGTCTATTCAAGTTCGAGTTTTCCTAGGATTATTTAAGGGTACAGATTTGGAAGAACGAGAGTTGTTCTCTATACTATCATTGAAAGTTGGGATGACATGGGGTGTCTTTAAATCTGGCTTCGTCCGATGGTTCATACCTGAAATGGTGGAGATGAAGAAAAGGGAGGAGCTCATGCATATAAAACAAGGCCAATGAACCGTGAAGGCTTATATTGACCATTTCAAGGAACTGATTTCCTTTTCTTCAGAGGTAGTGTCACATGATTTAATAAAGACCACTCTATTCATCGGGGGTCTTCATCCATAGATCAAGGAGCGAGTACTCCCTTCTAAAGACCATCATTTTGAGAAGCTAGTGGATGAGGCGTTCTTCACTATATTGGTCTCTGGAGGGTAGACAGTTGGAAATCCCGCGTATCTAGTTTCTCGTGAAGGTTCCCCATCTATAAAGTAGGGTGTTCTAGGGGGAACTACTTATAAAGAGTCCTATACAATGTTTCTGGATTCCAGTTCATCAGACCATTCAGTGGTGTGCCACCAGTGTGGCCGGTTTGGGCACGTGAAGTCGCCATGTCACATCTCTTTGAAGACGGGTCACTTGGACAAGTTTTTGTTGGATGAGTCACCTGAAAAAGACTTTGTGACTATGGAATTCCAGTGCGTGACTATGAGGCAGAAGGTTCTTCAGCCATCTGAGGCCCAACCACAGGTATTAGGGTGAACCTCGCGCACAATCAGAAGTTTCTAGGGGTGTGAAGCCTCAGTTCGGGTTATGTGTTCCGTATTGGTAGTATAACATTTAAAGACTTTATGTTCTTGTTTTTCTGCTGTTAAAGTCTTGATGTTGTGGTATGTTAATTATTTTTTCGTGAAGTTATGATGGACTCATTCCATTATAATCCAAGCAGTCTTGTTTGTGTGGATGTGGTTTTTTGAGTCGTGTGTTTTTCATAAAAGTGTGTTTGGCCCCTTTTCTAGGTTGATCTTGGTTTAGCTATGTGCATTTGGAGATGTAAAATCCTATGGAAGGATTGATGTTTGTGGTTATACTCTGGGTCGAGAGTTCCAAGTTTCGGCGGAGGTGTTGTTTCGCTCATGCTATAGAAGTTAGTTTGAATTGGTTGGGAGTTCCCACGTCGCCCCCCTTCCCAGGGTGATATTTTTGGGTGTTAAATTTCCTCACTAATTGACTTCTTGTGGTGGGGATAACCCTCTCATGTTCTCCCATTCTCTTGTGTTATGGTTTCTTTCAGTTTCAATCTAGCATGGATTCTTGTTTTGTCTATTGTTCGACTGAGTGACTTTCTAGGGGAAGAAAGTGTCTGTGGGGGGGAGAATTATTACACCCTAACATTTAATTTATTTTTATTTTATTATTTATTTTCTATGAGTTCTCTTTCTTAGGTCCGGTCGGGGTGCTAGATTAAAATTTTTGTCGTTTAATATTTTTACTGGGTTCCAGACCCGTACGCAGTCATCGTGAGGTAGGCGGTAGCAACACAGTCAGTCTAGGAGTTGGGCAATTTCCCATTATTCTAACTATTATTATTATTTTATATATTTTATTATTATTACTATTTTTATAATTACTATTTTTATTGTTATTAATTTTTATTATTGATATATTTTTATTATTATTATTTGTATTATTATTATTCTTTATATTATTATTATTGTCCTTTATATTATTATTATTATTGTTGTTGTTATTAATTTTTATTTGTATTATTATTGTTTTTATGTTATTATTATTATTGTAATAATATTATAATTATGAGAAAGGAAAAAAACTAAACTTATCCCTAACTACCTAGCCCCCCCTTCGCTTCATGTTCGCGCACCAGGACTCGCGCTGACCTCCCCTCCCAGTTTTTGCACTATTGTCATGGCGCTTCACCTAACCGCCTTCACCTCTTGCCCCAAAAGTTGCCTACCGACCTCGTCCACCTCAGCGCAACAAGAAACCATGCCCCTCGCTTCCCCTCACCTTGTACACGCCGTACCTCCCCGGGCCTCCGGCCTTTGCGCTCCTACCCTTAAGCCATATCCCGACCTCCCTGGACCCTGCCAACCTCAACATACCAGCCTCCCCACACCCATCACTCGCCCTCGCACTTTCCCTGGTTCACTCTATAGCCCTTCTTACCTCTCCGTCCAGTCACCTCACACTCGTTGTCTGCCCTGCAGAACCTCCAGTGCCTCCCCCAGCAGCTGCCTCACCCTACTCTATGCTCGACCCAGTCGCCTCCAGCTTCTCCTGCTCTACGACCCTCCACTACCCTCACTTCCCCACACCTGGTCTCCTCCTTGCACGGGCTCGCCACACCAGCCTCACTATGTCCTGGTATCACTCTCTCCCCTCTATGCACCTCTACCTGACCTCCCTTTATTGCACCAACCAAACCACCCTACTCCGGTATATTTACTTATTTATTTATTTTCCCTTCATTTAACCTTTTTTATCTTTATTTATTTTGTTTTAATTCTAATACCATCATGGGTTGTGTGTCATGTGTTTTTATCATTGTTTAACATACGCGGTTGGTCCGCAGGGGCGTTTTCCCTTCTTCCATCGATGTTTTGCTTCATCGGCACTGGATTTGAAGTAATAAAATTCACATTTTCCCTTTTTGAATAAGTACATATAATTATTGAGTGTTTTTAAATAATTATTTTACTAGATTCCCATAATTGAAAAATAATTTGACAATCTGCTATAATGTTTTCTAGTTATTTGGATTTGTTAAAAGTAGTTTGTTATGTTATTTTATATTTTGTGTATTCTGTCTGATTTTTTAATAAAGTTTTTAATGAACTATTTGATTTTTTATGGAATGGCAAGAAACTATTTGGGTTTATTTAAATTTATTTATACTTGGTTTGGCATGCTTACAAAAAAAATTCATAAACTAGTTAGCCTATTATAAAAACTGTTTATAAATTAGTTGGGTTGTTCGTGTAATTGTTGAGAAATTGTTTGGTGTGTTTTATAAAGTTTCCTTCACTTTAGAGTTTTTTAATGACACAAGGAATATGGTTTGGTGTGAGTTTGTAAAGGTAAACCGTTCACTTAGAAAATGTGAGGTATTTGGGTGTGTGCTTGGCTATACCTAGTGAAGGTTCCATTTGACATGTTTTTTAAAGTCTCTTGTTTTTTCAAAATGGATTTTAATTTTCAAATGAAGTTGGTCCCCTTGAGTGGTTTCTAAGGAGAGTTTTAAATGAGGTCGCATAAAGTTTTTCTTTAAGTGTTTTGGAAAACCTGGTTTTTAATGGGTTCTCTAAGGTTTGAAAATTTGGTTTGAAACATGTTTTGGAGTTTAATGATGTTTTGAAAATGGTTGGTAAATGTTTATTGTTTTGGCATGTTTTTGTAAAGGCATGTTTTTGTGAAAGAATATTGTAATTTCATGGTTCTTCTGACCATGATTTTAAGAAATGAAGTTTATTATTGTTTGAGAAATATTTATAAATGGTTTGGTAAATGGTTTAATGAGGTAAAGTTAAAGGCCCATTTGGAACCTTTGAAATGGTTTGTTGTAAAACCCCTATTTGGTTAGGTCTCTTGCCTCTTTGATTGATCATAAGACAAGAGGGTCCTCGGTATGGGACTCTTTTTGAGAATATTTATTTTAAGGCATGAGGCTAATCTTGAGGTGGTAGGGGTGGTGTCAGATTATGTCACATGCTTGGTTATATATGTATGTCTTGTTGTTTGAGTGTGTGGCACAACTCTTTGTGAACATAGCACAAAAACATAGCATAACAAGGGGGTTTACTGAGAACGATTGCTACACTAGTTTAGACTACTCATTGGCTAGTATCCCTTAGTACGGACTTTGCTCTACTGGGGTATTGGGCCCCTCTGTTAGGCCAGGTAGGGAAACGCCGAGCATTTGGGAATTATGAAATTATCGAGAGTAAGCATTCCTTAAGGATGAGTCACATGTGTAGTATGTTCTAGTCTTCCTTCATGTTCCTAGGTTTTCCATGATCCTTTGATATGAGAATTGTTAGTTGCATTGTCCTTTATGTGGGTGTGAAATCATACCCTTGAACTTGGTTTTAGTGTTTCCTTGGAAAAACATTTTATGTTTGGTTGGTTTTAAAAAGGATTTCAAAGTAGCTGTTTTGGAAAGTTTGTGTGATCCCCTCTTTATTTATTTTCCTTGTTTTTGAATTATATTGGAAATGAAATTTTTATTGTTAGTTTTAAAAATGCATTTTATACATGAAAAACTTTTTTTATAAGTGTTTTTCAAATTAGTGTTATTGGTCTGTTTTGGAATTGGAAAATGCATGGACTCCATGGTTCATTTTTGGAATCCCTACTGATAATTTTTAATGCTCAGGCCTATTTTTATCATTTCAGTTTCAAGTTTCCTTTGCTCAGGTTTTCTTTGCTGAGTTTCTCATCATTAGAGCAAGGCCAACCTTTAGTTGGGAGGTGGCCTGGAAGGTCACATGGAGGTATGTTGACCTGTTCTATTTATTTATTTTTTTCTATTCACGAGTTCAGTTCTATTGTTCTATCTATTTATTTATCTTTTATGGGACAAATCATTCCTAGTGATTAAATTTTGATTCCCGACACTGGTTGTCAGCCCGTGGGGATCAGGAATGCCCCTCGGGCCATTTCCCAGACCGGCTCGGGTGATTGGTTCAAGGTCTACTTGAGTTGGTTTGTGAAATTAATAATGATAAATTTAATCTTTAGATAAGATTCAAAATAAAAATCAGTGACTTCTAAATTTGCAGAGAAAAATTACTCAAATAATCAGGTGAAATCTACACCCACTAAACCAAAAAAAATATATTATTTTTCTAATATTTCAGGTATGGGGAACATTTTTGGGGAATATTTGGTTAATATAGGATGTGGAAAAAATATCACATAAACAAAAGTTGAAAATACCCCTAAAAAATATCCACCACACACCCAGAGGTAACTGATTTGAAAGATGTTATGAACCCCAAAAATATTATTATAGGGAAAGATTATTCTTCTACATAAAACCAACATTTGATGGATTTTGTTGGTTTTGTGGAGTTTATGGGTGTATATATTATAACTTTTATCAGAACATGTATCTTCTATGAAAATGGTTTGAATTAACTGGAAAAAATGGTTGTAGTAGAGTGAGTAACCTTTCAAACCCACCAGAAGTAAGAAAAATATAATCTTATGGTGTAAAAAAATTCCAATAAATAATTGGTTTGATTTCCTAGAGTAAATATATGGAATATTTGACCAAGTGGGTCCATTTTTGAAAACATTTATGGAAATCCTTTCAGAACAATTATCCTTTAATGGAAAGGAAAAAGGAAACTATAAATTAAAAAGTTGTGTAAAGAGATTTTGTTGTTGAGGCAACATTGAAATCTATCAAAAAGAAAAAACCATGGATTATTTATAGTGTTTATTCCTCACACGTGAAGGGAGATATAAAAATATTTTAAAATTTTTAAAATTGTGATATAGGATAATTTATTCTTGGAAATCTTAGTTCCTTGAAAATTAAAGGAATATGGACTACTGAGATATAATCTCAAAAACTAAAGTATAAGGAAGTTTTATTTATTGATAGGATCAAACATTAATTATTTAGTGTGAGTTAAATTTGTGATGATGTAAAAGAAGTGATATTTAGAAATTATTCTTATATCATTAGTTGTATAGAATATGGTAAAGTTGAAACCAGATGAGAAAAAATAGTGGAAATATCTTTCAAATAGGAAAACTCTACAACTCATGTTGTTGGAGTGCAAAAGATAAAAAAAATGTGGAACCTTATACTTGGGAATGTTAGATAGAAAAATATGAATAGACTTTATAAAGTTAATGTTGTTTAAAAGTCTTTATAATTTAAAGGAAGAGAAAAAGATGTATGTATAACTTTTTAGAAAGGGAAATAACTAATAATTTTTTTAGGAAATTTAAGATTCAGTCTATCAAACCTGTTAAAATTACTTATTCTGATTTATGTGGCTTGATGAGATATCCATAAAAAAAATATTATTTTTCAATTTATCACTTTTATTTAGGAACATCATTTTTATGAAGCACAAGACTGAGTTAGTAAAAACATTTAATGTTTTCAGAATATAAATTGAGATAGAAATGGGTGTTTACATAATTAATTTGAGAACTGATAACGGAAATAAATAAAAATGTAGTGAATTTAAATAATATTTGATGAAATACGTAATTAAACATCAATACAGTTCAACATACTCCCCTTAAAAATAGAACTATAGATATGAAAAATAAAATTTTTGTGGAAATGATAAGAATTATTTTGGCAGAATATAAAATTTATAATTTTCTATAGAGAGAATTCATTAGCACGTCTATACATATGTAAAAATAAAGTTTTTTGAACTAAAATCAAACAAGTATTCTTATGAAATGTGGTGTAAAAAAATTCATTGAAATAAATTAAGGTTTTTTCAAGTCTCTATTTACTAAAAAAAATACAGATCTTGGTAAATTTGAAAAAGAGATAAATACTGACTTTTCATGTTATATTCACCCAAATAATGATGTTATATTTATTGTAATAAATGTTTACAAAAGTTTGTGGATTCCTATACTGTGAAAGGTATTGAAAATATGAATTCCTTAAAAAAGAATGTTAACAATGTAGAGGAAGAAAAACTGAATATTTTCAACAAAAGTTAAAGTGAGTCAAAAAATACTTATCAAGATTCAAAAGAATCATGTGATGAGGAATGTGAATATGGATGAGAAAATTTTAAATTTTCTACTTTATAAAAACATATTGAAACTGAAAATATTGTTAGGAATAAGAAAGCATCAGTTCAGAAAAGAAGAAGGTTGTGATTAGAAAATAAGACATCACACATTTCAAAAATTGAACCAGAATCAGTTTCAAAAGTATTTTAACAAAAATAATGAGTTAATGAAATGAGTGATGATTTGGATCAAATTGAGAAAAAAAATTGGGAATTTGTTCCGTGTCCATAAAATAAAAAAGTTATTGGAAAATATGGGTGTATATAAACAAGATAAATGAACATAAATAAGTTTCAAGAAACAAATTAATACTTTTTTGAAAATTCTATGCACATGTGTAATGTGTGGATTTTGAAAAAACCATTTCCCCCATTGGAAAATTAGAAACTATTATAATGTTTCTTGTAGTGGATACAGATAAAAATTACCAAGTTTATCAAATGGATGAAAATTCATATTTTCTAAATGGTGATTTTGAAGAAGAATTTTACATAGATAAAAATGGTGGTTTTCTACTTGATAATTATGTAAGAATAGTTTGTAAATTTAAGAAAGACTTGTATGTCTTAAAATAATCTATACATGCCTAGTATTTCAAACATGGCAGTTTATTTAAAAAGATAAAATTTTCTAAATTAAAGGTTGGTATGACCTTGTATTTGAATGAATTTAAATCTAGAACATTTATTATAATTATTTATATTGATGATATATTTTTTTGGGGATAAATAAAAGTTTTTTAAAAAAATTTCTAAAGAAATAAATAAGAACATTGATATTTAAATGTTAGGATAATTAAATATCTTCCTTGGTTTTCAAGTTGAAAAAAAATAAAAAATATATTTTCCTATCTCAAGAAAAGTATTCCAAGGAATTTTTACAAAACATTGGTATAACAGAATCCAAATAGGTTTCAACTCCTATTTCATTAGGTAAAAATTTGAGTAAATTATAAACTAGAAAAAGTATGAATCAGAAAGTTTTTTGAAATATTATTAGAGGTTTTCTTTATCTCATATAATCAAGACATGATATTATTTATTTTGTAATTTTTGTGCCATGTATAAAAGTGATCTAAAAGAATCTCATATTTTGGGAGCAAATAGAATTTTGATATATGTTAAAGGAATAACTATAGATGGAATTTTATAGAAAACAATATGTTAAATGAACATTCATGTTTATACCGATGCAGATTGGGATAGAGATTTAAATGATATAAATATATTTTCTAGAGTAAAATTTTAATAGGGATAATATTATGTGAGTTTTCATTATAAGAAACAATGTTCAGTAACTTTTAGAGTAGTGTAATCATAATATGTTACTACTATATAGTATTTTACTCAAATTTTGTTATTGAAAGTTCAGTTGAAAGATTTGAAAGTTGAATCTTGAAAACAATTGAAGTAATTTTGTGATAATTAGAGTGCAATGATATTTCCAAAATTCTTACCCAACACTCAATATCGAAACATATTTATAATAAGTTTCACTTCATAAGAGAAAATATTTATGGTTGATATTTTTTTCTGGAATATATTTCAATAAAACAATTTTTTTTAATATTTTCACAAAATCTATTCCAATGGATATATTTTAATAATTGAGCTCATAACTTCCTATACAGCCTCCACCAAACACTTCCTAAATTTTTTAAAGAAATCCCCCACTGTTATTTGGATTATGTTGACAAGGGTGGGGGGATTTACAACTTTTTCTTATGGGGGAGAGAGAAGTATGTTTCCTTATTAAATGAATATGAACCTATGGTTATCATAAAATTATGGAGAGAAAAAGATAAAAGTGAGGTGGAATTATCTTAACATGTCCACAATTTTTTTGTAACTTTTGGATTAAATTAATTTAAAAACATTACTTTATCTAGTAGTGTTGTGTGAGGAAAATCTACTTCAAGAAAAGTTGTGTTTTGGAAAATGTACCAAAGGTGATTAGTAAAAACTCTCATTTTTGAAACATGATGATTTTAAAAAGTTTATAATAAGGTTTTTCAACAAATGAAAAGGGGGATATTGAAGATCCTTTGTGATGTTTTTTTAAAAGTTTTGTTTTTATTGATAAATAATATTTTTGTAAAATAATGTTTTTGTAAAAATGGTGAAAGATGTGCTGCTGATATTTTATAACTTTCTTTTGAGAAGTTACTAAAAATAAGGACAAATAAATTGTTTTGAAAAGTTGGCAATCAAACACTTTATTGGATGATCCATCAGACACAATTTATTGGATTGATATTTTGTTGAAAATTCTAAAGTTTTTGAAATGTGATTAGTTTGAAAATTGTTGAGACTTGAAAAATTGGTATGTCTTATAACTTCCCAAAGTAAGTCAGATGATTCTTTTCTATTATTTCAAAATTTCAAAACAACATGACGGATTCATTATACAAGTTATAATTTGTAGAAGAAAAGAGAAGTGTGAGTTTATATAGTTTCTAAAGTAAATTTTTTTTGGATGCAGATAATTTGATCACGAATCACTAAATGAAGAATTTATATGAAGAATATAATTTTTCATTTAATTAAGTATTAAGAAATGTAAAATTATTGATTGGATAAAACTCATCAGATACAAGTCATCAGACACACTCGGTTGAACATGCATTCAATTTTTGAGTTCCATTTTTAATAGTTTTAAAAATATAAAAGAAATATGAAGAGCATTGAGATGTCATATTTTAATTTCTAAGAAATTAAAAAGGAAGATAAAAATATTACTATCAACCAAAAATATAAAGAAGTCTAATGTTTCTTCACCAAAGAAGTTTATCAGGTGAAGAATTTAATGAAAGATAGAAAATTTTGAGTTTATTATTGGACAAATCTGATCAGATAAGAGGTATTTGTTGAGTTTATACAAAGATAATTTTTTTAACTAAGTAATTATTTAATGATTCATTAAAATAGATGGTGGAACTAATTCATCAAATGATATGATTAACACTGATCCATAAGATGAGATTTTGACATCGATAAGCCATCAGATGCAGAGTTCCAGTGAACATTGTGTGATCGGTCTAAATAGATGATGAACAAATGGATAATGTGGATGAAAATGTGATACTTATTAAAGTTTCTAGTGGAAATTATTTTAAGGAAACTAAAGTCTTTATATGTTTCAATAATTTAGTCAACCATTTCCAGTTGCCTTGACACATTGAAGCAAGCTATAACATATTTGTTTTCAGTGGTTCAAGTTGTTTTGTTTCAATGGGTCAAAGGATAAATATGTGATTTATTTCAATTGGTTTAATAACATTGGAGTGTAAAATTTTGTTTCATATTTCAATTGTGATATGATCATTGGAATTCTAAAGAGATTTCGATACTGAGGTGTTACAAAATTATCTTTTTTAAAACTGAAGTTTTTTTGTTTCAAATGGTTTTGTTTATTGTTTAAAGATAGGAAATTCGAGTAGAATATAGAAGTTTTGATAAGAAACCAAAATATATGGGAATGTTTTAAGATATGAAAATGAAGCTTAAATGAATATGAATTTATTATATTTGAAATTTGGGTGATTGGGAAAATATTTCATTTTCCCACCATTTCTATTTTTGGAGAACCTATAAATAGTGGTGGAAATTAAAATGGTACTTAACACTGTTAAACCTTGCATAAAATATGATATTTTATATATTTTGTGTTAGAAGGTATTTTTACAACCAAATTTGTTTTTTTTTTGAAGAAGAGTTTCTAGATAGGGTATTTTGATCATAAGATCAGATAGAGTTAAGTTAGATTACTATATATATATATATATATAAAAGATAGATAGAATCAGTTAAAGTTTCGAGAATTAGTTTTTAGAAGTGAATATTGAGAATAGTTCCATCAAATATAGTAATATTGGACATAGGTTGATTTGGAACATGTTTCCAAATGGACCATTGTAAAGCAAAAACTTTCAATGTTACTTCTCTTGTTGTAGCTTAAATTTTTATAAGAATGAATTTGTATACTTATTAGAGTCAGTGTAATCATTATTATTGAGGGATAGAAGTTTTTTATGTGATCTTACATAAGTTTTATTCACTTCTACATAACATTGAATTTCCATATACCCATGGTAGTATCTGTGGAATGTATGTAGGTACTCACACTAAGGTTGAACGTTGTAAATCATGTGTGTCTTATTTATCTTTATATTTATACATTCACTTGAGTTTAATAAAATTTTATAAGGAAGAAACTATAATAATTTATAAGGGTTAAATATAAGGAAACAACTTACTCACCCCCCCTTCTCAGTTCTTTGACAACTATTTTGAACTTCATTAGGGAAAAGTGTTTTACTCATGAAAATAAGAGATCTATTTTGTGCTTACAGTGTGGGGATTTAGGGTATGCTAAGTACTCCAACATTAAGTCCCCTAGAGTTTTCATATGTTATTCATGTTTGGGTCATCTTTAGATGTTTTATAAGCTCAATTTTTTGAAGTGGTCTCAGGTTTAATCCTTTTTTTGAAGTGTCATTTTTGGGGATCTTACCTTAATGGTTGAAAATTTTGGTTTTGGGAGCTTTGGTTATTGTTGTGGGAATCCGATGGACGGTTCCTTTTGGGTATGTATCTTTTGTACTAGATTGAATTTCATTTATGGCATGCCTTGTGTTGTTTGTGAGATGATTCCCCCTATCCTACCTTCTTTGGTGTTTTTTTTTGGTTTGGGTATGAGTGTCATTGTTGAACCTCATTTTTTAGGTGAATCCTATTTGATAGTTAGTGTTTCACCCATTCTTGTTTTTAACCTTTGTGGTTATACTTTTTTGTACATGAGAAAGACCTTGGGTGGAATATTGGGTAATTAGGGTGTGTGTTTTACCCGTTGATTTTGGTATACTAGCAGGTGTTTGGATATATCCATTTGGATTAATTGTGTGAGGGTGATATAGGTTTTGACCCTAGGATTTCCACATGTATTGTGACCCAAGGTTAGATCTATTGTCAATTTTTTGAGTATTTTTGTGGTTTTTCTTCCTTCCACTAGGTTTGGAGGTGTGTGTGGTTTGAGGGTGAGTTTCTCTCATGGTTTCTCAGTTGTTCGAAGATGTATCTATCAATAGTTTTCTTTGGTTACATTATGATAGAGTAACTCTACATGGTGGGGAGACCATTTCAGAGGAACTCTAAATAGTGAGGAGACTATGTTAGGTATCCCATGCTTAATAGGAATACTTGTATGAGGTTATTGTTTTGGTTGGGTCTGGAGATGTTTGGAACCTTTTGGTTGATCAGTTTGACCATTTTAATGATGTCAGTTGTTGGTTTTAAGGTTGAACTACATTGAGAACTTCTTTTGGGTTAGGTCATCCTTGGACCTATCATTCCTTCTTGAATCTTCTTTTCAATTTTAGTTTTTCTAGGAGGTGAAAGTGTAATGGTGGGGAGTTTTGTAACACCCCCTGTTTCATGATATTATTTGTTTTGTATTACTTTATCTTGTCTTGAGTGGATTGGAGTTACAGTGTTTGGTGGGCCAAAAATTCATGTTTTTTAGGATTTTTTCGGAGGAGCATGGTTATTTCACCCAGTTAGTACTAACTTTATAATTCCCTTGTAGGTGGTAATTCCATTTTGATAGATCCATTTTTCATGTCTTTTGAATGGGTTTTCAAACTATGTCGAGCTCCCTAGAAGCCATGTCAACCTTTGGGAGTGTTAGGGGTGAGTCACATGGGTTATACAAACCATGTGGCACCTGAACCAAACTTTGTGAGGGGATATCCTTCCTATGAAGTGGAAAATGCATGATTGGAACATGGTTTGGAAAACCATGCAGCTTCTCCATGTATTTAAATTTTATGTTTTTTTAAAATAACCCTCTTCACATTTATGGGGTGTTCACCACCATTTCCCCCACTAGCATAATTTTTCCCTTGATAGCCTAAGAGGAGCTCTATCTTCTTCCTCCTCTTGATCCTTGCCTCCATTTGGTAGATTTAAAGTGAATAAAATGTATTTATACCTATTTTACTCCCTTATTCCCTTATTACTCTATTTTCTCTTGGTTCTGGATTCCCTTATGAACCCCAGATCTCTTGTGTATGATTTTAGTGTTCTAGGTGGATCTAATGTTATAAAATTTGGTTTCTAGGTTTATTAGAAGTTTTTTATATTCCCACAGTTATTCTCACCATTTAAGGCAATGTGTTCTAAATCATTTTGACTTTATTCTCATCTCTTTAGGTAGGTGTTTCTAGGAAATTGTTTCATTTGGGAATCTAAAGTGTGATTTCACTTTCTAAATTCATTTTTTATAAAATTATGATTATATATGATATCCTTATGGTTAATTCAAACTATTTCATGGTGTTTGGATCTTTGTATAAGTTAATTTTCATTTGAGTTCCATGTTTTCACATTTGAAATAAAATCATTAAAGGTGATAAGAGTTTTTTAAATCCTAGTATAGATTTTTGAAATGGTTTTCATGTTGTGAATTGGGATTTGACATGGTTTTAATTTTCAAAGTGTGAAAACTTTGATTTAAATGAAATTTGGTTTTTTAATTGAGGTGTTGAACTCAAAGTGGTTTATAAAAAGGGGGTTCTTAAATGGGTTTCAAATAGTGATTTTAAATATGTTTTTGATTTTGCCCTTATAAAAATTAATTTGTGTATTCTTAAATTTTTTTTGATGGAAATGGATGGCATTTTCCCTTGTTTTGTATTTTCAAAGTATAATACCATTTTTAGAGGGTGGTTTTTAAATTTTTTAAATGTTTGGGTGATTTCCATAATTTTATAGATGGTGTTTGGAATGGTGATTTATAAAATGTGAATGGTCTTGAAATACCAACCCATGTTTTGATGTGAAAGGAATGGTTAGAACTTCGATTTTGAAATGGTTATTACGATAGAAACCCATTGATTTCCCCTTTCTTATTTACCCTTTTTTGGGTTTTTTATCTCTATTAGAAGTTTGATGATCTCCTTATAATTTAATGTTATTTTATGTCTTGGGTTCATTTTATATATGGGTTTTCATCATTTGGTGTTAGGGTTGAGGGTAGCTATGGTAATGTATTGTATTCTATACTTGGATTGTTTTATCATGTACCTTACTTCTTTATTGATCATAGGAAACCTAGTACTATGTGTAAGGCCTAGATTATTCCTCTAGTCAGTTCACATACCATTATTTTCCCACCAGTCATAATAAGAATAGAGTTATAGGTGGGGATTTTTCATCGCAATGAGGCTTGTGAGGCTAACTGGATGACTTGGGGTTTGAACTTAAAAATAGGACGATAGATTTTTTCCAAGTTGTACATTATTATAGATTTAGATTCCCCACACATTATGGATTATATGGTACATCCCATGAAAATTTTGATTTCTTTTTTGGTTAGTGATTTTGGGGAGTTTTATCTAGTGATTTTTTGAAACATTTCCCATGATTTCATTTTTATAGAACCTTCTTTGCTTATATATGGTATATGACGTATGATATGCATTGTTCTTTCTTTATTTTTCTTGACCCATGTGAATTGGTTGGGTCATTTTATTTAGAAAATGAGTTTTCAAAGATGTTGTAAAAACTTATTTTGAAATTAAATATTCTTGTGTGAGTTCTGTGTGGATTTCAAATGGTTGATTTGTTATGGATTTGGATAGACATATTTTTTAATGTAACTAATTTAATTTAGATAAAACAAATGGGTTGTTTTTAAGAAATGTTAACAGTGTGTGTAGTTTGGAAATGTCTTAGGTTGATGGATTTGTTTTCAAAATGTGTGCATTCAGTTTTGAAAAAAAAAGAGAAATGTTTGAAAGATGATTATGGAATTGCTGGTATTTCCTTAATTTTATATGTATAAATCTTAATTTGTAGCTTTATTTTTAAACTATCATTGATGAATTTACTTATGAAACATATTAGATAGATTTTGTGGGTTGTGGTGACCTGATGGGATTTTTATATCACACCAATATATTTTAGGTTCAAGGTTATCGGTTGGATTAATTATTATTATTTTTGGCCAACGTGGGGTGAGTTGGGTGGTGGTGAGAAACTGGATGTTTTATGGAGCTATTATGGGCTTGGAATGAGCTGGATTGTAGTTGTTTTAATTTTATTTAGTGTTGTATCTATTCAACCTAGCTATTTATTTTTGTTTATGGACACTTCTTATGTATATTAAAATTGGTTAGATCTGTTTTATTGGTTATAACATGCAGTAATTTTTATTTATTTTGGATATTAAATTATTTATTACATTTTATTTAGTCTATGTTTTGGGTTGAATCATTCCCAAATAGATTCATGTGATTCCTAGGAACTAGTTTCCGGACAATGGGGCTCAATAATTCCCTTTCGAGCATTATGGTGAACTGGGTCGGGTGTCGGGTTCGATGGAAGACCAGTATAGTTCATTATAGGGTATATTAAGAGTTATATATATCATGAACTTAATTTTATCTTGATTAATGTTTCCCTATGGAGAGGTAATTGGGTTCAGAATACCTACCTACCGAGAGTTTTGTTCCTTGTTTAGAAATGTGAATATGGTTAGCTGTTTATCTTCACAGTCTTACTCATATATATATTACCAATCTCATATAACTTTAAACATTTATAAGAAGTGTATGTAACGTATACATATGATTCATTTGGATGTGTTTGAATAACTTTGACTCCTATATTTGGGTAAGTAACACAAACTTGTCGGTCATATAAATAGTTACATATCAATATGGATTGAATATATTTAATTGGCAGATAGATGAGAATTCCAAAATTAAATCATTAGAAATATTCATATACAAGGAAATAAATATGAGATACTATGGTGAGATTAAATCCTCTTAAAATACTAAGGGTTACATGTATTCCAAAAAGCCATTTTTCAAGACCTCAATCTTTCAACATGGTAGGTTCTTCCATAACAGGTTACTCCTGGATTTTCTTATATAAGGAAAGAAAGTAATGAGTGACATCAGATCATCCTTGAGTAGGTTATACTATAGTAGGGTGACCATGGGTTATCTTTTGTTATCTTATTCTTTTAATTTTCTTTGTTTTGTAATTATCTAATAAACCCTTAGGAAGGATACAAGAGGAAATTTTTTTTTATATTCATATGATGCATCAGAAAAAGGGTTATCTTCTCAACATAAATAGATAAGTTGTTATAAGAACATCATAATAGACTCATTACTTAATAAAATATGGATCATTTCCCACTGATGTATATGGTGAATTTGAAAATGGGTTTACCATTTTAGTGGGACCCTATTTAATATAAGTCCTTATTAAATGATTCATAAATCATGATACTCATTTGATAAAAGATTCTGTTGAATATAAATGGCATCATCATCATCTAGTTTGATAATGATATCAGTATTAGAAAATTAGAAACTTAGTGATAGTAACTACCTTGATTGATACTAGAATTTTAGAATAGTTCTCAAACAAGAAGGTAATTTCTATGTTCTAGAGTAATCTATTCCTAATAAACCAAATGGTGAAGCTATTCATTAAAAGGATTTAGATTCCCATGATAAATATCTAAAATATGTACAAGAATTATCCACACACATGTTTTTTTTACTATGAGGTTAATTTTAAAAAATCAATATGAGACTCTATATTCCTATCAAATGAGAGATAACCAAAAAATTATTTATAAGGAGAAAGCTAGGATTGAATGGTATTCAGTGCCAAAAATTTTTTTTTGATAAAAAATGATAGAAATAACCTCATTCTCCACTCATGTACTCAATATTATTGGTTACTCCAATTACTTGGAGAGGTTAGGTTCGCCTCTTGAGATTAAATTAGCCACTAATTTAATTTTCAATCACTATTGGGATAGTCCTAGTGGTTTTTTGTTAATTATAATATAAATGATCTATGTAAACCTTTAACTGATCTCATTAACTTATTGATGATAGATAAGTAGGCCATTAGAGTTCTATACTCGAGTACCATGTTCATTGTAGAGAAATAAATTGATAATGGTATTGGCTATAAAGTGAAGAAAAGATTTCATGGAGAGCCCACATTGTTTTCTAATCCATAAAAGAATAAAAAGGAAATTGTTTTTAGTGTAGAAAAACTAGATAATAGAGAATAAATTTTACAAATTACATGAAGGGTTGAAAAAAGCCTAGGGTAGAGTCCACATCAGGTATAAATATTTTAGAATTTAATTCTATTGTTATGACATATATATGATATCAACTGTATGTTTTAAAAAAGTTATAAATATATATGAGGTCATAAGAAGATAAATAATTAAATATTAGGTCCTTGAAGATTTAATTCATGTAATAGAGAAAAGGATTTGTTGCATTGATGACTTAGATGACTTAATCTTGGATAAAATAGTCATAATATGTTCAATTATCTCATTTTTATCCTAATAAGAGCATGTAAAGTTTAAGGTTATTGATTTCTAACGTCCCTCCCTCTGTATTTCCCTAGGCTCAGAGGTGTCATGAGAGAGTTTAAAGGTGTTATAAATATTAGAAAAATGTTTTTTTAATTATTTAGGGACACAATGACATACTGGGGGGAGTGGTGATGGAAATTTTGAATCTTTATTGAAGAGATCTTAAAACCAAAAATGTGTTATCCTAATACCTTATGTTTTTTTGAACCGATGGAATTTTAAATCATCATAGATTGATGAATTTAAGGACCTCAATTTTAAACTTGTTTGTGATTGATGACCTCAATCACTACCTATAAATATTTACATTTTTCCTCCACTTATATGTCTCTAATTGCCACCAATTTTCTCTTAATCGATATCATAATTTGGTGGTGACCCTTTCATTTCTCTTTTCCTCTTATTAAGACTAAATTTTATTAACCAAATTTCCGATGTGGGTTTTCCCACAAAGACATTTTCACTTTTCAACCCTTATTTTCAAAGAACAATATCAAATTGCGAGGATGCAATTTATTGAAGGTGAGAAGAATGTAACACCCCAAGATTTCATAGTGTGTTACTACTTCAATATAATTCAATAACTAGCACTACACGCAACACTGAGTTCAAGCGCACTATGACTTACCAAACAAACCGTTCAAAAGAGGTTTTGAATAATATTAACTAAATTTTTAATTTTATATAATCCTTATAATTTTAGAATCCATATTATGAGTTTCTTAGACATAATTTAAGAAAAAAATCATTTTTTCTGATAAAAGAAGTATTTTTCAAAAATGCACTTTTACCAACTTTTAATAGTGAACCCTTTTTAAATCCAATATTTTAAACTTTTATATATTCAATTTGATGAAATAAATTTATTCTTTAGAATGGGGACATCAAAAATTTACAAATTAACACCCCAAGCTTCTACGATACGCTTCTCTTTGAATAATACAGTAGCGTGTGTTGTACGCAACTTTGAGTTCTAACACACACCACAACCAATCAAAGTAGTCGTTATGAATAGTAATACCCACTTCTTAAAATTTAATAAACTTTATCTCTCAAAATGGACTTCATTTTTGGATTTGTAATATTTAATTTACCCTAGGGTGAAATTTTGGTACTTTTCGGATAACTTTTATATTTTGATGAATAGTGAAAATTACTAAATTTTAATTAAAAACAAATTTTTTAATCAAAATAATTAGCAGTGATAAATTATGAATTTGAGTGGTTTAAAAGTATATTTAGAATATATTTTTACCTTTTAATAAAATTTTGGTCATTGGACATAATTTCACAATTAAACCAGACATAAACAAGTATCAATCTTTTAATAGTTATTATATCTTAAAAACACGATTTTTGTTTTGACAGCGGGAATTAATTTTAAATTAATTTCTACCACTTATGTGTTTTAAATTTGGAAAAATGGATTCCATATTTGTAATCAGGATGTCTAAATTTTGTAAATAGGTAACTTTTATTTCTATACATTTTGAATAATTACTTCGGAAAATATTTTATTTACCATGGTTAAAGGGTAAATTTGGTAAATAAGTGTTAAAAAATAATATTATAATAATAATAAATTACTGTAAAATGTGTCCTAACCTTATTGGTATATACATGTCTGATCATGGTCATCTTTGGGTCGATTTTGGGACCCCATGGAGCCACTTGTAGGTGATAGGGACACTTTATATTAATTACGTTAAAGTAAATACAAAAATGACATAAGCTTATATCTTTTACAAAAACAATTTTTACATAGGTTTATATATGTTATTTTTAGATTATAAATATTCAATAGAAATATAAAAAGATTTCCTAAATAATGGTATTTTATATATAATTTTTAGACATTGAAAAATTAAAAATATATCTGGCACAATAATGAGGCAGTATTTTCCTTATTAATGAAAGAATAAATTAATTAGTATTATAAAGGTTAAAATAAATATAATTTGAAAGTTTTGATGACATAAACGAATTATATTGGTTAATATACCATGTTATTATTTCTTAAATTAATTTTTTCGAATTAATAAAGTGCTTTAGACTTTAACAAAAATCAATTATTGAGTAGTGACAAAATTGACCAAAAAGAGTTTTTAAAACAAATATTATATTATTAATTTATACTCTATTCCTAAAAAATATAATTTTCAGCCAAAGGACTTATATCATTATTTTTTTATCATTAATGGAACACTTTGGGGTCTCTTGTATGTATATAGTAAGTTTATTAACTATATATTATAAAAATACAAAGTGACATGGTAAGTGTTAAACTAATTAACCAAGAGTTAAAACTAAAAGATAAGGTTAATATAATGACTCAAACCTATCTAAAATCTATTGGTTGAAATTATTTAGACCCATACCCACCATATAATTTTAATAATCAACTTTTCATCCATTAGAAACCGAATATGAATTTATTATAAATTAATACTTTAAGTTTTTCCTAAAGATCCCCTCCTCCCCCTTATAAAAGGACCCAACTTCTAACCAATTATTAACACCTTAAAAGTCTTTTGGTTTGGCCAAAATATGCCCCAATTCTCTCTAAACTTCCCTCAATTCAACCTAGAGGCCTTAGTTTGACCATAAATCCAACCTAGGGAGCCCTTTTGATCAAATCAAAAGGAAGAACCCGAAGAAGAGGTAATGTTTTCAACACCCTCTTTCAAGTTCCTTTCTCCTTCAACTTCTTATTTCTTTGTTAAAATAATAAATCCAATATCTCCTATATACTGTGATGTTATTATAAATATGGTACATCCATATTAATTATTCTATTCATCCTTTTAATGACGTGTCACCATACGTGCGTACGTACAGCTTACCATCTCCACGTCGTGGTGTAATTGTTATTCAATACATTATTATTTGGATGGGTATAATAATGACGTTTATTTGATGTAAATAATAAATATAACATTATAAGTATTCTGTATATATTATATACCATCCAATTATATATTGTTTTAATATTAAAATAATGATATTTTCACTCGTGCGTACGTACGGATTACCGTCTCCACGACGCGATGAGATTCATTTCCAAGTTCACCATTCATCGATGATTATAAAAATTTATATTACTAATAATTATGTAATATATGACATAATAATTCTACTAGAGATATATATATTTATATATATAAGTATTTATGTACTTACATATCTCTTATTCACTTACTTCCGTTCAATACCTATATGAAAACAGAAGCAGCGTTTATGCGTACATACGGACTACCGTCTCCATAAACAGTGTTTTCCATTTCATATATATGTATATTATACACATTTATATTATAAATATATATGATATATTTATCATTTTTTTTATTTTGGAAGTATTTAAATCATGATCTATGTGATACAATCAAGAGTAACAAGTTAAAACACGTACGATAAAGAAAACAATTATTACCCGAAATGTTAATTTAACATGGAAATTATTATTAAATGGGTAGTATAAAGTCATAAATAAATCATGTATGATATAATAAATATTAATATGGTTCTGTTATAATTTAATAACATACTACGATCTTCGTACAGGAGGTTAAACGTACCCTTGACTAAAGAAAAGTGCAAGGTAAGGGGTTTTCATTTCACTCCTTATTATCGTGAGATTCATGACATATTGCCACTATTACATTTTTAATGCTGTATGTACTGCCCATAATGGTATTCTTTATGTTATACACTTTAATTTATGTTTATTTACATATTCATTGTAAGATACCTCTTTCATGGGGTGTATGTTTCGTAAGTTACCAAATTGGTAAGGGTTAATTTCACAATCTCTTTATTATCCGAGGTTGTTTTTATGTAAGTATCTACTGGGACATATTTATTATCCATGTCCATATTTTATGAAAGAGTTTTCAAATGGATATTTTTAAGTTACTTTTTACTAAAACATCATTTCAAATGTTTTAAATATTTATTCTTCTAAATCTTTCTCATTAATGTCCATGTCATCAAAATGGGTTTTTAAGGATTTATTTATATAGACATGAATGTTTTTAAAATGTTAATTCCTTTCAAAAGTTTCAAAGTGGTATGGGACACTTTGATTCAAAAATTTCTTTAAATGACTTATTTTCCAAATTTTATGACTTTTAAATGTTTTCATGAAAAAGGGGTATTTCTCTCAAAGATTTTTACAAATCATTTTCATCAACATCAAAATCCTTTAATGAATTTTATACTTGTTTTGAAGTTAATTTATCATGATACAAATCTTCCATATTGTGTTGAAGGTTTTGTGATATGTTTTACTGTGGATGTGTTATTTTTATACCATTCATGGTTTATAGGTAAAGTATTGACATTTCGTATGCTAGTTTTAATACGAATGTTTATGTTATGTTTAAACCTATTCATATGAGGAATGCATTGGACTTATTAAGTGACAAGTGGAGCCCTCTATAGCTCCTCAATGCATCGGTAGGTCTCATGAGACAAACCAGTGTCTTGGTACGAGGCATTAACAAAATCTTATTTGTAGTCTTGGCACGAGGCCTTGGCTACGTGGTTATGATAGTCTGGCATTATGCATTCCATCATTATGAAAGTGGTTAGTGATATTGCATGTGATTATTCGACTAGTAGAATATCCATGTGAATAAGTAAATGGAATTATTTCATTTTATTTTTTCCATATTATGATGAAGTTCAAGTTTAAAAGGCTTTTGTTTTAGGTATACATTGCCTTAAATGTTTATGATTATTTATAAAAGTTCCCACTGTATTTCTTACCCTTAATGAGCATTTGAGCTCAACCTTTTCTATGTTTTATTTTTCCCAGGATTCTAAGAAGTGTATTGTGATTGATATGAAGGGTTAAGCCAAGGGAATAATGGTGTTCATAAAGATTATTTATGTTGTTTTGTATGTCTTAAAGTGCAATGTAACATTCATGTATGTAATCTATTTTCCAAGACTGCTAAACTAATCGGTCCTTTGGGACTTGATTCCTTGTAATCATGCCAATGTATTAAAATAATTCACCAACTCTGGGTAATTGGGGTCGGGGCGTTACATTGATGAATTTCAATATCCCTATATGGAAACACTATGATGATCGTAAAGGGACCTAGCCATCAGGATTTTAGATTTCCAGGGAAATGTTTCGATTGAGATTTAAAAAGTATAGATTTATCTCCTAGTGTGAATTGTCACTACGCAATGAATTGGACATTCCATTTCATCATTTTTTCTTTATAAATTTTATAGTTTTCATAAGTATCCCTTATGATCTCTTCAATCTTGTCGTGTTGTAGCATTATGGATTTTGCAGATTTTTTAGCATCTATATTCACTTTCTTAATTTCCAAATAAGTTTGATGCTCTAGTTCGATGGGTAAGTGACATGGATTCCCATAAATAAGACGAAATGGAACAGTACCAATGGGTGTTTTGTAAGTTGTGTGGTATTCCCAAAGTGAGTCATTTAATTTAAATTTCAAATCATTTCTATTTTTAGCCATTAACGTTTATAGATTTTTTTTAATTTCCCTATTAGAAAACTCAACTTTCTTGCTTGTTTTTTGGGTGGTAGGGAGTTCAATTGTTATAATGGATTCCATAATTTCCAAGGAAATATTTCATAACATTAGTTTCAAAGTGAGTTCTGTTATCACATATGAGTAATTAGGGAAATCCAAATATAAAAAAATGTTTTTATTTATGAAATTCATGACAACTATAGTTGTTTCATGGGTGGTGTCCTCAACTTCCACCCACTTTGAAATGTAATCCACCATGATCAGTAAATAAAATTTCCCATATAAATTTGGGGATTTTCCCATAAAATTTATTCCCCATACATCAAAGAGTTTGACTTTTAAAATGAGATTTGGGGCATTTAATTTATTTTTTCAATAGTTCCTATCCACTAGAATCGATCACGGGATTTACAAAAGGTCATTGTTTCTTGATGAAGGATGGCCAAAAATAGCCCACTTTGATGGATTTTAGTAGTGATACATTCGATTCCATGATCCCTCCTATTTGTTATGTATTACACATGTCGAGAATACATTTTCAATCATATTCTAGAATGCAGTGCCACATTAATCCATCATCATAGTTCTTAACAAGTAGTGGTTCATCCCAGTCGAAATGTGAGGATTCAACTAAAAATTTCTTCCTCTATTGACAGGTAAAGTTAGGGTATAGTGATATTATGGTGAGATAATTTTAAATATCCAAAAACCATGGTTGATATTGGGTATTTATCATGAGAAGGGTTTCATTGGGGAAGTCATCCTTGATGTCAAGATTATCATTATATTTGATTTTGGGTAATGGAGGTCTAGAAAATAGTTTGTGATGATGTTCTCAGTTCCTTTTATATCCTTATTATTATTTAAAAATCTTGAAGTAGTAATACCCATTGTATTAGATGTGAGTTTTAATCCTTTTTTGTTTAGTATATATTTAAGTGTTGCATGATCAATGTATACCACTACTTTAGATAGTACAATTTATGAGAGAAAATTTTCAAAAGAAAAGGAAAGTGCCATTGGTTTCTTTTTTAGTGGTAATATAATCTACCTGAGCTTTATTCAGTGTGTTACTGACATAGTAAATGGGACAAAATATATTTTTACTCACTTTCCTAAGATAGCTTCAATAGCGAAGTTTCTTGCGTTGCACATCAATTCAAAGTCCTTGGTTCAATATGGTGAAATTATGAAAGAAGAGGCCACCAAAATATTATTTAGGGTATAAAATTCCCACCAACAGTATTTGGTGAACTCAAAAACAATGTATTTTGACAATACATGTTCCAAGGGGTAGGATACTTCTGGAATGTGTTTGAAAAATCAGTGGTATAATACTACATGGCACAAAAATATCCTTATTCCTTTCACAGTTGTAGGATTAGGTAAGTATTTTATAACTTTTATTTTAGATAGATCGACTTATATGTCGTGTTTTGAGATTTTATGACTGAATAAAATGCCTCTTGAGGCCATGAAGTGACACATTCCCCAGTTTAATACTCGGAATTTTTGTTCACAGTGTTGCAAGACTATCTCCAATGATCAAGAACATATCAAAGGATCTTCCATAAACTGAAAAGTCATTCATAAATATTTATAGTAATTAGTCCACCATATCATTGAATATATGGTGGTGTAATTATAGAGTGTATGAATGATGGGACATTGTCCCTCATCAATGATTCAAAGTAGTTTTCATTCTTGTGATCAGTGTCCTCTTATTAATAAGGGGGGAAGGGTCTCCTTATTATACTCAATGGTCATAAACTCATCTCCTCCATCAATACAAACTATGGATTGACAAACAAAAGAATCATTTCTTTATTTGGAAGCCTTTTCTATGATGGAAACAACTTATTCATATCCAACTCTAAATATCAGTCTCCCTTGGTTAACATCATTTAAATCATTTCCCATGGTTAAAAATGGTCTTCCAAGAATAATTGGAATGTCTCATTCTTCTTCTATGTCTAAAATTTGGAAATACAAGGGAAAGATAAACTTTAATACCATAACTAAGATTTCTTTGAGAATTCATTTAGGATACTTGATTTATCGGTCATCCAGTTGAAGTTCCACACTTTTAGATTTGAATTATTCTATCCCTAGCTTCTTGAAGACACTCATAGGTATGCGATTTATTATTGTGACTAGTTCTCATAATTCACATTCAATGTTGCATTCCCCTATAGTTAATGTCACACCTCAACTTTTTAATTAATTTTTATTGTATTATTTCATGTCTTCAGTCAACCTTGTCAAGGTGCAGGTTGAGATCAGGTCTGAAATTCTGATTTTTAAATATTTTTAGTGGGTTTTGGACCCACGTGCGGTCACCGCATGGTGGGAGGTAGCTGCGAGTTCAGCCCGGGTTCCTGCACAAACATATAATGTTTAGAATAAATAAATATTTATGTAGATAAAGTGAGTTGAATGTATAAATTGTAATAATAATAATTTTATTATGTAATTAATAATATTATTATTAATGAGGTGTTATTATTGTGATTACTTTTATTTTTATTATTTTTAGCATTTTTATTTTTATTATTATAAATTTTATTATTATTACCTTTATTATTGTTTTTTTATCATTATTATTTCTGGTTTTATTATTATTATTATTATTATAAAAATAAAAAAGAAACCCAAAAACTTTCACCCCCCCCTTTCCCCATCTGTTGCATGTCGCGCCTCCTCTGGTTCCCCTTCGCCCTCGACCTCCAGCACCAGCCACACCCTATAAGACCTCGCCCTAGCTGCTCTACTTCCTCACCCTTGTACCAGCCCCACCACACTCCACCTCTCGCCCCTATATATCCCTTGGCCCTCGGCGCATCTCGACCCTCCACACTATCCCAGCAGCTTCATGCTCTTCTAATAGCCTTTCCCAGTAGCCTCACGCTCGCCCAGAAACCTTGCACAATATCCTCGCCCTCTCCCAGCACCCTCGCCCAACAACCTCGCCCTCGCCCAGTGGCCCAAACTTTCGCGATCCTGCAGGCCGTCGTACCCCGACCCTTCAGCTTCCTTCCTCCACCCTCTGCACCATCGACAAGGCCACATCATGCCTCCCTGATTCTCACCAATCCACCTCGGCCCTCACCTCTCCTCTGCTCCGGTATCATCCGCACCCCCGTCGCCCTCCTTCCACACTTCCATCCAGTGTAACCAACATCTGATGAACCCAACCTCACCTGTGGTAGTTTCCTTCTTATATCCAGTGTTTTTATTTTAGTGTACAAATCATAATGTTGTGGTTATTATTTGGTGCGTTTTTAAAGTTATCTAGGTCATCAAATTGGTTTGTGGATGTTGTTCGTCTTTCCAAGAAAGAGTCATTATGTCTGCGCTTGATTTGAGGTAAGCGAATCTGAATTTTCCCTTTTCAAATAAGTCTATTTAATGGTTTCATGTTTTTAATTAATTCTTTTACTAGATTCACATCTTTTTAAAATAATTGGACAATTTTCTATAGTGTTTTCAAGTTGTTTGGGTTCGTTAAAATTAGTTTGTTGTATTATCTTCTAGTTTTTGTAATTTTTCTGGTTTGTTAATATAATTTTTAATAAACTGTATGATTTTTTTAAGGAATGGATAGTAAAATTTTTGGGTTGGATTAAATTTATTTATACTTGGTTTTTCCTTATTATAAAAATTGTTCATAAACTAGTTAGATTTTTATAAAACTATTTATAAATGGGTTGGGTTGTTTATGTAATTGTTGATATTTTTTTCCCTTATTCATGTAATTGTTGTGAAATTGTTTTTTTTGTTTTATAAAGTTTCAATCACTTTAGTGTTTTTGAAATACATAGTGAATATGGTTTGGGGCGAGTTTGGAAAGGAAAACCATTTGCTTGAAAAATGTGGGGTATTTGGGTGTGTGTTTGGTTATACCTGGTTAAGGGTCCATTTGACATGTTTTCTAAAGTTTCTAATTTTTCTCAGATGGATTTTAATTTTCAAATAAATTTTCTCCCCTTGACTGGTTTCTATTGAGAGTTTTAAAGGAGATCTTATAAAGTGTTTCTTTCAGTGTTTTGGAAAACATGGGTTCTAATGGGTTCTTTAAGGTGTGACCATTTGGTTTGAAACATGTTTTGGTGTTTAATATTGTTTTAAAATGGTTCGTAAATGTTTATTATTTTGGCGTGTTTTGGTAAATGTGCGTTTTGGTAAATTCTTGTGTTCATGAAAGAATATTGTCATGTTTTGGTTTTTCTGAACATGTTTGTAAGAAATGAAATTTATTATTGTTTTAGAAACATTTCTAAATGTTTTGGTAAATAGTTGAATGAGGTATATCGAATGGCTCGTTTGACATCTTAGAAATGATATGTTGGAAAACCCCTCTTTTGTTAGGTCACTTTCCTCGTTGATTGATCATGAAACAAGATGGTCCTCAGTATGGGCCTCCTTTTGATAATATTTATTTTATGGCATGATACTAATCTTGAGGTGGTCGAGGTGGTGCCTGATTATGTCATGTGCTTAGTTATATATGTATGGATTGTTATTTTAATGTGTGGAACACCTCTTTGTGAACATATCAAGAAAACATAGCATAGAAATTGGGTTTACTGAGATTGATTGTTGCCCTACTTTAGACTACACACTGGTTAGTGGACCTTAGTATGGACTATGGTTGGCTAGGGGATTGGGCCCCTCAGTTAGGCCAGGTAGGGAAACACCAAGCATTTGGGTGTTATGATGTCATAGAGAGTAGGGATTCCTTTAGGATGAGTCACATGTATTGTAAATTCTGGTCTTCCTACGAGTTTTTAGGTTTTCAATGATCCTTTGATATGATCACTATTTGCACCATTTCCATTATTGTATGTATAATCATCCCCTTGAACTTGGTTTTTGTGTTTTCTTGGAAAAAATATGTTCGTATGGTTGGTTTTAAAAAGTATTTCAAAGTAGCTGCTTGGAAAAGTTTTTATGTGCCCCTCTTTATTCCCATTCCTTATTTTTGAATTATAAGGGAAATGGAATTGTTATTGTTGGTTTTCACAATGTATTGTATATATAAAAAACCATATTTTTTTATAAGTGTAGTTCAAACTAGTATTATTGGTCTATTTTGGAATTGGAAAATGTGTGGATTCCGTGGTTCACTTCTAGAATCCCAACTGAGCATTTTTATGCTCACGCCAATTTTATCATTTCAGTTGTAGGTTTCCTTTACTCAGGTTCTCTTGTCTGGATTGGTCATTATTGGACCAAGGTTTTCCTTTGATTAGGAGGTGATATAGAAGGTCACATGGAGGTATGTTGATCTATTCTGTTTATTTTATTTTTCTGATGCCCAAGTTCAATTTTATTATTCTGTTTATTCTTAGTTATTTATTTATATTTTTGGGCCAAATTTTTTCCATCGATTAGTTTTTGATGCCCGACACTATTTTCCAGCCCCTGGGGATCAGGAACGCCCTTCGGGACATGTTGCAGATCGGCTCAGGTGACCAGTTCAGGGTCGAACTTGGTTGGTTCATGAAAAAATGGTATCAGATGGAGTCTTTTTTATTTGGGGTGTCTGGTAGATGGATATTAGGACAGTTGGGACTCGAGAGGTAGGTACGGGAAACATGTAATGAACCCTCTCTCATTCTGAACCTCGATTCACCAAGGGTAGTTCGAGAAATGAGTCCTTGTTTCGTTCGGTTTTGTTTTAGATTAAGGGATGACAATAGAGGCAAGACGATGTTACATCATGATTTCACATAGAGTAGTGACCCATGTGGAGTCAGTGTACATGGTTTAAGTTCCTCCTATTTGTTGAAGCTTACTTGGGGCATGTCCCACTACCATGTATTTAGGATAAGAATGACTACTAGTCCCTCACTCTGGTAGTTTTATGAAAGTAGAGTGTTGTATTGAATTTGGTTGGTGTAATTGTGCTTTTGAAAATGAAAAAATCATTTTTTAAATAATAATGATTTGTTTTAAATGGATTTAAATTTGTGGAATGGGTTTTAAAACTGAAATCTATTGGTAAAAAAATCTAGTGTTTTCTTAGAATTGGTGGAGAAATGGTTTGTGTGAATCCTCTGGTACTTTTTGTGAATGTTTGCACATGTGAGGGGATGCATGGAAAGTGCGTGTTAGTGCGTATAAATGAAAGTGGATGAAGCCATGTGAAATTGTTCATGGGACTACTGGGGTACATACTCAGAATTAAAGGCTTGACCTTGTTTCTCTAAATTGAATTTAAAAGGGAAAATGATTTTGGAAATTGAATTTGGTTTGAGAAGTGGGTTTGGTATTTTGAAATTGGCCATGAAAAAAGGTGGTTTTGAAATCTAAAATGAAAAGGGGATTTTGAAAAAGAGAATTTTGGGTTGTGTTTGTATTTGTTTTGTTTTTGAGCTGATTGTTTTGGTATGAAGGCACTTTAATTGATGTTTCTTTGATTTGATATCTATTTCGGCTTTTTTATTTATATGTTGTTCAAAAAAAAGCCACCCAGAAAGGTCCCCAAGGTTTCTGATATTTCATGCCCAGTTTTTGGTCCTTCTCAAACATTACCTATCCTTTATGGTGTTCGGGGTCCGTTAGAGGCAGTATAGTGTATTTAATAGGTCGAGTGCATCTTTAGGGTATTGGGAACTCTCAAAGTTGTCAGAGTGTGTGTTGTGTTGGTTCTCTTCTAAGGTCCGGATCTGGATGAATGATAGTTTTTCTCCCTATCATCACTGCAAGTTGGGATGATATTTGATGTCTTTAAATTCTTTTCATCCAATGTTTCATACCTGAAATGTTGAAGAAAAAAAAAGGAAATATCTCATTCATATTCAATAGGGCCAATAGATGGTGAAATCATATGTTTACCATTTCAAGGGACTTGTGTCTTTTTGTTCAGAGGTAGCATCATAAGATTTGATGAATACTTCCCTCTTCATCGGGGGTCTTTGTCCCGAGATCAAGGAGTGAGTCCTACATTCTGGGGACCATCGTTTTAAGAAGTTAATGGATGAGGCGTTCTTAGCTGAGTTGGTCTCCGGAGTATAGAATGTTGGAAATCCAAGGTATCTGGTTGCTTGCAAAGATTCCCCATCTGGTGAGTTGGGTGTTCCAAAGGGACTTGTTTCTAAAGTGTCATCTGCAATGGTTCTGACTTCTAGTTCATCGGATCGTTCAATGGTGTTCCATTAGTTTGGATGTTTAGGGCACACAAAGCCATCATGTGTAACCCCACAAATATGTTCCATCGTTGTGGATGTCTGGGTAATCTAAAGAGGTTTTGCAGGAAGCATCACCTGAAGAAGATGTTACGAACAAAGCATTCTGGTTTCTGACTATGAGTCATGCGATTCTTCATCTACCATATCCCCAACCATAAGTCTTAGGGTGAATCTCATGCGTAGTCAAGAGTTGTTGTGGTGTGAAGTCTCGGTCTGGGTTTTGTGTTCCATGTTGGTAGTGGAACATTTAAAGTCTTTTCGTTCTTGTTTTCTATTGTTAATGTTTTGACGTGTCTGTGAGTACATTTTTTTTTGTCGTGAATTTATGATGGACTCATTCTATTATTATCCAAGAAATCCTATTTGGGTGGGTGTGGTTCTCTAAGTCATGCATTATTTTTAAAGGATTGTTTGGACCTTGTATGGGTTGATCTTGGTTTAGATGTGTTCATTTAGATTTGAAAGTTCCTATGGTAAAATCGATGTTTGTGGTTATGATCATATTCACTTCTTGGATCAAGTTCTTCTTAGAGGCTTTTCTCTAGTGTTGGAGTTTTTTGGTCTAGGTTGAGAGTTACAAGTTTCAGCGGAGGTGTTGTTTTTCTCATGTTGTAGAAGTTATTTTAGAACAGTCGGGAGTTATCATGTCTCCCCCCCCTTCACAGGGAGGTATGCTGGGTGTTAAATTTATGCATTAGTTGAGCTCTTGTGGTGGGGATAACCCTCTCGAGTTCTCTCTTTCTCTTGTGTTGTGGTTCATTTTGGTTTCAATCAGGCATGGATTCTTTTTTTGTCAATTGTTCAGACTACGCACTGGCGAGTGGCCCTTATTAGGGAATTTTCTCTACTAGGGTATTGGTCCCTTCAGTTAGGCCAGGTAGGGAAACATTGAGCGTTTAGGCTTTATGACGTCCTCAAGAGTAGGCATGGCTTTAGGATGATTCGCATGTATAGTAAATTCTGGTCTTTCTCTGAGTTCCTAGGTTTTGTGTGATCCCTTGATATGATAAATATTTGTACCATTTCCCTTGTTGTATATAGAATCATACCTTTAAACTTGGTTTTGGTATTTTCTTGAAAACACATTATACGTATGGTTGGTTTTAAAAAGGATTTCAAAGTAGTTGTTTGGAAAAGTTTGTGTGCGCTCCTCTTTATTTCCTTTCCTTGTTTTTTAATTATAAAGGCAATGTAATTGTGATTGTTAGTTTTCAAAATGAAATGTATGTATGAAAAACCTTATTTTTTTATAAGTGTAGTTCAAACTAGTATTATTGGTTTGTTTTGGAATTGGAAAATGCATGGATTCTTTTGTTCACTTATGGAATCCCTAATGATAATTTTTATTCTCATACCTATTTTATCATTTCAGTTACAAGTTACCTTTACTTAGGTTCTCTTGGATGTATTTATCATTATTGGAGCAAGGTCGACCTTTGGTTGGAAGGTGACCAGGAAGGTCATGTAGAGGTATGTTGAGTTGTTCTGTTTATTTTCTTTTTCTGCTGCTCAAGTTCAGTTTTATTATTCTTTTTATTCATGGTTATTTATTTATGTTTTTGGGAAAAATCATTCCCATTGATTAGGTTTTGAGGCCTGACACTAGTTTTTAGCCCGTGGGGATTGGGAATGCCCTTTGGGACATGTTGCGGACTGGATCGGGTGATCGGTTCAGGGTTGACCTGGGTTAGTTCGTGAAAAAATTGTATCAAATAGAGACCTTGTTATTTGGGGTGTCCGATAGATGACGATTAGGACTTTTGGGACTTGAGAGGTAGGTATGATAAGTACTTCATGAACCCTTACTCATTCTGAACATTGAGTCGCCAGGGGTAGTCTGGGAATTGAGTCCTTGTTTTTTTCTGGTTTGTTTTAGATTGAGGGATGAAAACGGAGGAAAGACGATGTTATATCGTGATTTGAAATGGAGTAGTGACCCATGTGAAGTATGAGTACATGGTTTAAGTTCCTCTTAGATGTTGACGCTTACATGGGGCATGGCCCACTACCATGTCGCTGGGTTAAGCATGATCACTATTCCATCACTCCGATAGTATGATGCAAGTTGAGTGTCATATTGATTCTGGTTGGTGTAAGTACGATTTTGAAAATGAAAAAGGGTTTTTTAAATGATAATGATTTCTTTTAAATGGATTTAAATTCGGTAAATGGGTTTTTAAACTGAAATCTCTTGGTAAAAAAATGTGGTGTTTGCTTGTAATTAGTGGAGAAATGGTTTGTGTGCAACCTCTGTTACTTTTTTTTGAAGATTTACACATCTGAGGGGATGCATGGAAAGTGAATGTTAGTGTCTATGGATGAAAACGGATGAAGACATGTGCAACAGTTCATGGGAATACTAAGGTACGTACTTGGAATTAAAGGTTTGAACTTGTTTTTCTAAAGTGAATTTAAAATGGAAAATGATTTTGGAAATTGAATTTGGTTTGAGAAGTGGGTTTGGTATTTGGAAAGTGTCCTTGAAAGAAGGCAGTTTTGAAATCTAAAATGAAAAGAAGATTTTTATAAGGGGGATTTGGGTTGTGTTTGTATTAGTTTTTTTAGATGATTGTTTTTGTATGAAGGCACTTTCACTTATGTTGATTTGATTTGATATCGGTTTCGGATTTTTGATATATATGTTATTTAGAAAATTCCACCCAGAAAGTTCCCCAAGGTTTCTGATATGTCATGCCCAATTTTTTGTCCTTCTTTGACATTAACTATCCATTATGGTGGTTGGGGTCCATTAGAGGCAGTAGAGTGGCTTGAAGAAGATGATTGAATCTTCAATGTATTGGGAACTCTCAAACCTATTAGAGTGTGTTCTATTTTGGGTCTATTTGAAGGTCCAGCTCTGAAAAAATGAGAGTTGTTTTCTCCACCATCACTGCATGTTGGGATGACATGGGATATCCTTAAATCCATCTTTATTCCATGGTTCATATTTGAATAGGTGAAGATGAATAAAAGGGAAAAGATCATATGTATTTAACAGGTCCAATGGAAGGTGAAAGCATATGTTGACCATTTCAAGGGACTTGTATCCTTTTCTTCAGAGGTAGCGTCGTAATATTTGATGAAGACTTCCCTCTTCATTGGGGGTCTTTGTACAGAGATCGAGGTGCGAGTCCTCCCTTCTAGGGACCGTCATTTTGAGAAGATAGTGGATGAGGCATTCTTAGTTGATTTTGTCTATGGAGTGCAGATGGTTGGAAATCCAACGTATCTGGTTGCTCGCGAAGGTTCCCCATTTGGAGAGCAGGGTGTGATAGAGGGACCTATTTCTAAAGAGTCCTCTTTAGTGGTCATGACTTCCAGTTCGTCGGACCGTTCAATAGCGTGCGATCAGTGTGGACGTTTAGGGAACATGAAGCCATCATGTCTCACCCCCCAAATAAGTGCCATCGTTGAAGGTGTCTGGGTTATCTAGAGTGGTTTTGTTGGAAGCGTCGCCTGAAGAAGACCCTATGACCATAGGATTCAGGTACCTGACTGTGAGGCAGAAGATGCTTCATCCACCAAATCCCCATCCATAAGTCATGGGGTGAAGCTCACGCGTAGTTAGGAGTTTCTTGGGGTGTGAAGTCTCGGTTCAGGTTTTGTGTTCTGTGTTGGCAGTAGAACATTTAAAGTCTTTTCATTCTTGTTTTCTGCTGTTAACGTTTTGACATGGTTGGTAGTTCATTGTTTTTTCGTGAAGTTATGATGGACTTGTTCTATAATAATCGAAGTTGTCCTAGTTGGGTGGGTGTGGTCGTAACACCCCGAGATTTTAGGAGATATATTCCTTTTAATTTCTTTGATATCTTCTATTTTACGCTACACCAAGATTAGCTTGCACTATACGCAACATCGTATTAGCTTTCAGTATATGCAAGTTACACAAAATTTCAAGTTTGTTTGGTAGAAATTATTCTATGCAACATTGATTATAGATTTTGTTCAATGTATAAATGAAATAAGGTTTTATTATGTTATATGCAACACCAAATTAATCTTTCACTAAATTCAACCCTGACTTGGCTTGCATTACACGCAAGAGAGACCTTCCTCGATAGCGTGTGATGTCCACAATACCGAGTTCCACTAAACAATGATATATTGTTATAATAATATTATTAAGTATCCATTATTAATAGTAGTAAATAAATTTTGAATTTTATAACATTATCATTCATCTTACATATTTTATAGAATATGGTATTAGAACAAAACAAATTTCAGGTAAAATAAGTATTTTTTCAAAAAATGCAATTTTTCTGCCTTTTGATGGTGAACCCATTTTAAATATAATTTTTGACAAGTTTATAAGTTAAATTTGATAAAATAAACTAATTCTTAAGGATATAAAAATTTAATTTGGATAAGTTTTTGATATTTTTCTGATAATGTTCATATTTTGAAAACTAGTAAAAATACGATAAATTTTAATTAATTTTTTTTTCATCAAGATAATTTATATGGTCAAATTATAATATTTAATGGTTTAAAATTATAAATATAATATATTTTTACTATTTAATATAATTTATTTCATTATCATTAATTTTACATTGAATTCATAGGTAAAAACATTTCAATCTTTCGCAATGTTTTAAACAAAAATCTGTTTTTTTCAACAACAGGATTATTTTTAAATTAATTTATGAAACTTATGTGTCTTGAATTTGGAAAAATATATTATATATTTGGAATCATTAGGTCCAAATTATGTTAATATGCTACTCTTTATTTTTGGTCATTATGAATAGTAACTACGGTAAATTTTATTTAAAACAGTTAAAGGTAAATCAGGTAATTAAGGGTAAAAATAATATTATAAAATTACCCTACCACTTGTATTAATCTAATTGGATGATTATATTTCTTCATAAAACATACTTGGGTTTAAATGGTATCTTTTGGAACCCACTTGGATGTGATTAAGACCTTTAATTTATTTTATTTAAAGAAAGTGAAATATGTCTCACTCAAACTTTAATAATAAAAGTATTTTTAATATAAGGATATGCATAATATAAATTCGATTATAAATACTCATTTGAAAGATAATTTTTTTTTCTAAATCATGGTAATTTTTTTAATAAGTATATAATTACCTTATTAGCTTAAACATTAATGATGCATAAATTATTTATTTAGTGAAAAATCTATAATATAGATTTTATTAAAATAATAATTCCCATCAAAAGAGACATAAACTTGACCAAAAATTATTTTTAAAGTATATATATACCCTAAGAATCCAAGTGTCTAGTTGTGGACCATTTGGAGCCTTATAAAACTGATTATGACATTTATATTATATTATTTTAAATATTGTCAAAGTTGTCACCTTCATAATTTAAAAAACATATAATTTTAGGAGTTGAGTTTTTTAGAAGATAAATTCGACTAAAAGTATTATGAAGAAATATATTACATTTATATTTTTCATAGTATTTTATTTTTAATTTTTATGCGACAAATAAGTATATTAAATAATTATATGAAAATGTTGTAGTAATTATTTTATTAAGAGAAATATCAAACAAATGTTTTTAAAAATATTAAACTAAATATTAAATGAACTATTTAATGTGATCCACGAATTTTATAGATAAGTATGACATCTTTTGAATCTATTAAATATATTTGTTTGAACATATCTTCTCTGTAGATTTTATTCAAATTCAAATAAATGAATAGTGTCAAAATTGACACAATTGATATTTTATAAAAATAACATATTATTAAATTGTTTAAAAATCACAAAAATATTTAAAAATTAAAATTTTAAATCTATATTGTCTAAAATATCATAAAGTATCCAAATATAGACAAATATCAACACATAAGTAAGTATTTATAACCATTAAAAATTTTAAATGTTATTACCACAAATAAAATTAAATAGATAAAATAAAGTTAAATCAAAATGATAGGGTTTAAAATAAAATCAAAACATGTCTAAATTTGATTGATTGATGAGATTAAAACCCTATCTTACCGTATATCTTAATTTGAGTCACTTTGGAAGTTTTTAAGTGGGGTTTGAGTTTATTAGAAATTAATATTTTGGATGTTTTGAAAAGTGCCCCTCTCATCTCTTATAAAACGGAACCCATTCCCTCTCATATTCACTAAACATTGAGCCTTCATGCTCGGCCAAACCCTGAAAATTAATCTTATAAACCTTCATAATTACATTATAGAGGTTCTGGTCTTCTCAAAAGTCCAACTCTAGTGCCCTAAGAGGAAGTTTAAAGGAGGCACTTCAAGGAAGAGGTAATACCTTCTATAGATTCTTTCAAGTTTCCTTCTTCTTATACTTACTCTTATTTAGTTGTTTCATTATAATGTAATAAAATAAGTATCATTAATATACTGATATGTTATTATAAATATGAAACAACCCTATTTCACCTTCTATCAATCCTACAGAAAATGAAATCACCGCGCATTCGTACGTACAGAATACCGTCTCTACGCCGTGGTGTAATTTGTTTTCCACCACCACCTTACTTGGTTGGATACAATGGTGTAAATAATAACTATATATGATTATTATAACATAATACTAATTCATATATATTCTATCATCCACTCCAATACCATTCAATAATTATGGGAATGATATCATCGCTTGTGCGTACATATGGATTACCGTCTCCACGACGCGATGAGATTGATTCTCCATGTTAACCATTCAAGAATTGTTATAAAGTATATATATTGCATAATAATGAAATATAGGACATAATAATGCTACCTTATTTATATATATATATATATATATATATATTTCATCTACTTACTTCCATAAGGAAATGAAAACAGTGTTCATGCGTACGTACGACCTATCGTCTCCATGAACGGTGTATTTCATTTCATTTATCTATCTATTATACATATATATACTGATATATATATGATATATAAATCATGTTTTACATTCTGGAAGTATGTAAATCATGATATAAGTAATAATAATATCAATAATGACAAGTCCAAACATGTACGATAAATGAAACGATTATTACCCCAGACGTTGCCTTAATATGAAATTGACAAATGGATGGGTAATATAAAGACCTAAGTGAATCAAATAGGATATCATAAATATTATTATGGTTCTGTTACAAGTTTATAATATGTTTAAAATGACTATACAGGAGGTTCAGATACATACGAATCATATCAGACCTAAGGTAAGGGATAATTATTCCAATCTCGTTCTTATCTGAGATTGTTAATTCGTAAGTATTTACTGGGGTTATATTTTTCATCCTTGTCCATGTTTTCTAAAAATGTTTTCATAAAATGTTTATTATTCTTCCATTTATGTTTAAATTAATTTTTACCCTTTGTTTACTTTTACCATATGGAATTAAAGAAATCATTATTTTGTTTACCATACGATGTACTTTTTTACTTTTCCGGAAAAATTACGAGGAGAATGTTTTTTAACTTATACAACATGAATGGATTTTTATGATTTCATAGAACATTATATCCATGAAGATTCCTTTACAAGTTTTCTAGTTTATTTTCAATTAACATCTTTTATTTTAAAATTTTATGACATGTTGAGAAAGGAAAAATGTTTTTGAAGAAGAAAGGATATTTTCTTCAGGAATGGAGTTCAAGGGTTTTATCAAAATTATTTTCCATCTAAGATAATATAGGGTTCTATTTCAATCCATATTATTACATTTATTTGATTATGTTATGATGGAATTATTTTTATGAATTATTTTTATCTTATATGGATTATGTTATGATGGCATGATGTTTAAGAATCCCATTTTTATTACATGGGTTATGCTATGATGTATGATTTATGATTTTGTGGAATACATAAGAATGGTTTTATTATGAGATGGGTGGGAAATATATCTCCTTCCAATTCATTGGGTAAAGATTTATATCTCATGAGACATACATGGCTGGAATTACAAGTTAATCTTGTTTAGTAATACATGGTTGGAACGACAAGTAAACCCGGTTCAGTAATGGACTTTTTCAACTATGATGGTCTTGGCAGCAATGCCTTTCCTGCTATGGAAATCATATCATGTGGTTAATGGTTTTCCACAATTCCATGTTTTATCCCCATACAATTTTATCATGATTAACGTTCATTTATGATCTAATCCTTATGTATTTCCAAGATTTATGTCATTTCTCAAGATTTTGATTATTTATGCTCATGTTTTTACGTTCAAATGTTTATGGATTGTTTTTATGTTCTCCATGTTTACCCTTACTGAGCATTTGGGCTCACCCTTTTTATGTTTTCTTTTCTCCAGGATATAAATAATGGTTTTAGGTAATAAAAAAATATAGGAAGATCATTATGGGAGATATTGATTATATTTCACCATGATTAGAAGAGTATGTTCCGAGTTTCCAAAGTAACTAAACTAATATGATATTTGGTCATCTTTTTGTGTCATGTAATAATTTTTCCGAAAAAGTAATTTAATTTCCATGTACATAAATCTTGGGTCACTATAGTTGGTATCAGAGCAAAGGAGGCATGAATGAATCTGATCCTTGGGAACTCTCACATGTGAGCATTGGACGAAGCATGGCTCTCCGCCCAAGGGCTTCATGAGGAAATGGTTGCCACTGGGGATGGTGGTGTGTCCCACCCAGGGGGTGTATCCACCCATGGAGTGATCTGATATGTATCACTTATAGTCCACTGGAAATAATTCTAGACTGCTACAATTGGTATCAGAGTGAAGGTTTAGTTAACCTTTGGAAACTAGGATGTGAAAACTTTGGTGGGATCCCTAGATATATTTTTAAGGTATGTCTAGGGATGTCCCTAAGGATTAGTATAACTATAGGTTGAAGTCCTAGAATTATGTTGACAATCATGAATAACCTAGGGTGAACCTAAGGTGTCATGGATTAAAGAATGTGTGATAAGTTAGACATCCCATAAGTGAATTTTTATGATTATGTGGTTCCTCATTATTTTTATTATTTCTTACACTATGGTTTTTGGTTTTTGTCAATGGAGGGAATGAGAAGGAATTTGGTTAACATTGATTCCAATTGAAAAATTTGTGACAACGATCAATAAAATTTTGTAATGCCTTGAAAGAAAGATATTGTGATTATGTCGAATCAGTCATCGTGATAAATGATTAATAAGGTGAACTTTAGTTGTATTCCTAAGTCATAAAATAAGATGAGGATGGATTTTATGCATGTTCAAATGGTGAGGAACATAGAGGAAGGAAGATTAAGCTTTCTATATATCAATAATAAGGGAAGAAGAATCTTGTGGAATACCTCAAATGGAGGGGAAGATGTTATCTTTGTGGGGAAAAGTGTAATAGAGTGATAGACTGTCATGGAGTTCAATGTCTTATCTGTGGAGAACACGGGCATTACCCAACTCAATGCCTTGACCTAAGAGGTTACTTCTAAATCGAGTAAGGACCTCTTCCATGAAAATAATTGACGATTATGAATTGAAGTGTCTATGTATTGGTATTCAAGAATAATTTTTCAGAGGTACTTTATGGTATTATGGAATATTGGAATATCTATGGTCTATTGTGGTTTTCCATAAGAATATGGTATCGGTAACCATGAAAAGTGATTGAAATATTTTTGGAAGTCAAATGATATGAACATATAGAAGGAATAAGGATAAAATAATATGGTTTATAATATTAATGATCTCATGACTGACAAAAGGAAAAAGTGATATCATGGTTTGAGTATATTGAATTTTTGGGATTTTGGTATATGGAAAGAGTTAAATTTTGAAAGCATTCATGTTTTCACTAAGGATCTATAGTAATTCATGTTTCAAGAAAATACATGATTATGGTATTCAAATGTTTGGAATCTGACCAAAAATATATATCTTATGATATATGGGTGGATAAATGATGATATTCACATGCTTGGTAGATGATCTCTCTAGTAAACTTTTTCTTTATAATATGAGATTAGACAGAAGTATTTTAGATAAGCCTAAAGATTGGAATGGATTATGTTGGATATCAGATAGTATTGTTTAAGGCTAGAATTTTTTTTTGATATTATTTATAGAATGTTATAATAGTGTAGTTTTAGAAAAAGGAAAACCTACAGGACGAGCGAAAACCCATCGCGTCAGACAAGGTTTCAAGAATCGAACCCACAATCGAAGTGCGACATGCCTTTATCGCCTACCACTGGCCTACAAGAAGTCGCTGGTTAGTATAAATTAAATTTATTTTATTAAGCAATATGATAGATAAAGTATAAGTCCATTTTAGGAACCATATACGATTAATCTCACCATAGATGGACTTATGTATATTTAATAACTTGTTCTAACATTTTTGTGATAGAGACATATGGAATGACTTATCATTATATCTCATGATCTGCTACCACTTCACGAATGAAAAACTCAACTTCATTTCTTTAAGAGATGAAGTGGAGATTGATCAAGGCATGAACAACAGTGATATTTTCCCAAAATCAAGTAACTATTTCTTTTAATTCAAAAATTCTTCAACATTAGAGAAATGATCTTGAAAAACAAAAAATTTTGTCCTTGTACCCTCATATCCGATGAATCATATGGTACATTAGATCATCACAAATTTTTGGCTTTGTGATTGTTGGATTGTTTATAGCCATGTTCTCTACCACTCTTCATCAGAACATGATGGTTTGATTTCTCTTCCATATCCATATTTTCACCTATGTTCTCTTATGTGGAAACCCAGTGATGAGTTAATTTGGGTTTCAATTATGTTTCTAACGTTCCTTTTTAAAATGATGTTTTAGTATTCCTTTTTATGATGTGAGTTTCTATTAAATAAACTTTCAAGTAGTAAACCATTAATAACCCCGACGAATTTTGAGGGAGAAATTCATTTTAAGGTGGGTAGAACGCAACACCCAGAGATTTTATGAGATAGATTCTTTTTAATTTAATTGATATCTTCTGTTGTACACTACACCGATATTAGCTTGCGCTATACACAACACTGTATTAGCTTGCAGTATATGCAACACTATTCTTGGCTCGTGTTACACATAATTTCAAGTTTGTTTGGTAGAAATTATTCTATGCAACATGGAGTATATATTGTGTTCAATGTATAAATGAAATATTTTTTGATTATGTTATACGCAACACCAAAATAGGTTTTCACTACACGCAACCCTGACTTGGCTTGCATTACACGTAAGATCGACCTTCCTCGATAGCTTGTGTTGTACACAATACCGAGTTCCACTAAACAACGATATATTGTTATAATATTATTATGAACTATCCATTATGAATAGTAGTAACTAAATTTTTAATTTTATAACATTATCCTTCATCTTACATATTTTATAGAACATGGTATGAGAACAAAATAAATTTTCGGGTAAAATAAGTATTTTTTAAAAATAATGCAATTTTGTCGCCTTTTGATGGCGCACCCATTTTAAATATAATTTTTGACAAGTTTATAAGTTAAATTTAAAAAAAATAAACTAATTATTTTGAATAAGGATATAAAAATTTACTTTGGATAATTTTTTGATATTTTTCTGATAACGTTCATATTTTGATAAATAGTAAAAATACGCTAAATTTTAATTAAAAACAAATTTTTTCATCAAGATAATTTATATAGTTAAATTATATTATTGAATGGTTTTAAAGTATAAATAGAATATATTTTTACCATTTAATTTAATTTATGTCATTATCATTAATTTTACATTGAATTCATAGTTAAAAACATTTCAATCTTTTGTAATGTTTTAAACAAAAACCCGTTTTTTTCGACAACGAGATTAATTTTATATTAATTTCTGGAACTTCTAGGTCTTGAATTTGGAAAAATCGATTAAATATTTGGAATAATTTGGTCCAAATTATGTTAATAAGATACTTTTTATTTTTGGGAATTATGAATAGTATCTAAGGTAAATTTTATTTACAACAATTAAAGGTAAATCAGGTAATTAAGGGTAAAAATAATATTATAAAATTACTCTAACACTTGTATTAATATAATTGGATGATTATATTTCGTCCTAAAATATACTTGGGTTGAAATGGTGTATTTTGGTACCCACATGGATGTGATTAAGACCTTTAATTTATTTTATTTAAAGAAAGTGAAATATATCTCACTCAAACATTAATAATAAAAGTATTTTTAATATAAGGATATACATAATATAAATTAGATTATAAATACTAATTTCAAAGATAAAATGTTTTTCTTCATCATGGTAATTTATTTGTGATTTTTATGAAGTATATAATTACCTTAATAGCTTATACATTAATGATGCAGAAATTATTTATTTAGTGAAAAATCAATAATATAGTTTTTATTAAAATAGTAATTCCCATAAAAAAGACTAGAAGATTGAAAAAAACTTATTGGTCGATTATATATATACCCAAATCATCCATTTGTCGACTTTTGGACCATTTGGAGCCTTATAAAACTGATTATGACATTTATATTATTTTATTTTAAATGATGTCAAAGTTGTCACCTTCATAATTTAATAAACATATCATTTTATAAGTTGGGTGTTTTAGAATATAAATTCAACTAAAAGTATAATAATGAAATATATTAGATTTATCTTCATCATAGTATTTTATTATTAATTTTTATGCAAAAAATAAGTATATTAAATAATTATACTAAACTTTTGTAGTAATTATTTTATTAAGAGAAATATCAAATAAATGATTTTAAAAATATTAAATTAAGATTAAATGAACTATTTAATGTTCTCCACTAATTTTATAGATAAATATGACATGTTAGTAATCTATTAAATATTTTTGTTCGAACATATCTTCTGTGTGAATTTTATTTAAATTCAAATAAATGAATAGTTTCAAAATTGACACAATTGATATTTTATAAAAATAACATATTATTATATTTTTTAAAAATCAAAAATATATTTAAAAATTATAATTTGAAATTTATATGGTCTAAAATGTCACAAAGTATCCAATTATGGACAATTTTTAACACATAGGTATGTATTTATAAGCATTTAAAATTTAAAATATTATTACCACAAATAAAATTAAATAGATTAAATATGCATAAATAAAAATGATGAGGTTTAAAATAAAATAAAAACATGTCTAAATTTCATTTTTTATGATATTAAAACCCTATATTACCTCATATCCGAATTTGAGTCACTTTGGAAGTTTTTACGTGGGGTTTGAGTTTGTTATAAATTAATATTTTGGAGGTTTCCAAAAGTGCCCCTCTCCTCTCTTATAAAAGGGCACCCCTTCCCTCTCCTCTTCACTTAATCTTGAGCATTAAAGCTCAAAAAAACCCCACCAATTCCACTTCTCAACCTATCTAGTTTCATTATATATGTGCTGGTCTTCTCAAAATACCAAGTCTAGTACCCTAAGAAGAAGTTTAAATGAGGCACTTCGAGGAAGAGATAATACCTTCTACCGATTCTTTCAAGTTTCTTTCTTCTTCTACTTCCTCTTATTTAGTTGTTTAATTATAAATTAATAAAATAAGTATCAATAATATACTTATATGTTATTATAAATATGAAACAAACCTATTTCACCTTTTATCCATCCCATGGAAAATGAAATCACCGTGCGTGCGTTCGTACAAAATATCGTCTCCACGCCGTGGTGTAATCTATTTTCCACCACCAAATTACTTGGATGTATATAATGGTGTAAAGAATAACTATATATGATTATTATAAGATAATACTAATTTGGATATATTCTATCATCCACTCCAATACTATTCAATAATTATGGGAATGATATCATCGCTCGTGCGTACGTACGGATTACCGTCTCCACGACACGATGAGATTCATTCTCCATGTTAACCATTCAAGAATGATTATAAAGTATATATATTAAATAAAAATAAAATATATGACATAATAATTCTACTGGATTTATGTATATATATATATTTCATCTACTTACTTCCATATGGAAATAGAAACATCGTTCATGCGTACGTACGGCCTACCGTCTCCATGAACGGTGTATTTCATTTCATTTATCTATCTATTATACATATATATACAAAATATATATGATATATAAATAATGTTTTACATTCTGGAAGTAAATAAATCATGATATAATAAATAATAATATCAATAACAACAAGTCCAAACACGTACGATAAATGAAACATTTATTACCCAAAACGTTGCCTTAACATGAAATTGACAAATGAACGGGTAATATAATGACCTATGTGAATCATATAGGATATAATAAATATTATAATAGTTATGTTATAAGTTTATAATATGTTTAAACCCACTATACAGGAGGTTCAGATACATACGATGCATATCAGACCTAAGTTAAGGGATAATTATTCCAATCTCGTTCTTAACCGAGATTGTTTATTCGTAAGTATTTACTGGGGTTATATTTATCATCCATGTCCATGTTTTCTGAAGAATTTTACATTAAATGTTTAATATTCTTCCTTGTATGATTAAAGTCATTTTTACCCTTTGTTTACTTTTACCACATGGAATGAAAGGAATCATTCTTTTGTTTACAATACGATGTACTTTTTGACTTTTACAGCAAAAGTACGAGGAGAATGTTTTTTTTAACTTATAAGAAATTAATGGATTTTCATGATTTAATAGAACATTATTTCCATGAAGCTTCCTTGACAAGTTTTCAAGTTTATTTTCAATTATCTTATTTTAGTTTAAAATTTTATGACAAGTTGAGAAAGGAAACATGTTTTTGAAGAAGAAAGGATATTTTCCTCAGGAATGGAGTTCAAGTGTTTTATCAAAATTGTTTTCCATCTAAGATAATATAGGGTTATATTTCTATACATATTATTACTTTTATTTGATTATGTTATGAAGGAATTATTTTTATGAAGTCCTTTTATCTTATATGGATTATGTTATGATGGAAATATGTTTAAGAATCACAATTTTATTACATGGGTTATGATATGATGTATGATTTAGGATTTTGTGGAACACATAATAATGGTTTCATTATGAAATATGGGGGGACCTATATCTCCCTCAAATTAATTGGGTAAAGATTTATATCTCATGAGATAGACATGGATGGAACATCAAGTGAATCAGGTTCAGTAATACAGGGCTAGAACGGAAACTAAACCCAGTTCAATAATGGACATTGTCCACTATGATGGTCTTGGCAGCAATGCCTTGGCTACTATGGAAATCATATCATGTGGTTAATGGTTTTCCACAATTCCATGTTTTATTCCCATGCAATTTTATCATTATTAATGATCCTTTATGATCTATGCCTTATGTACTGCCAAGATTTATGTCATTGCTCAAGATTTTGATTATTTATGTTCATGTATTTACGTTCAAATGTTTATGGATTGTTTTTATGTTCTCTATGTTTACCCTTACTGAGCATTTGAGCTCACCCTTTTTATGTTTTCTTTTCCCTAGGATATAAAGAATGGTTTTAGGTAAGAAAACAAAAGGGGAAGATCTTTATTGGATATGTTGATGATCTTTCAGCATGTTTTGAAGATTATGTTCTGAGTTTCCAAAGACACTAAACTAACACGATATTTGGGAATCTTTTTGTGTCATGTATTAATTTTTCCACAAAAGTAATGTAATGTCCATGTACATTAAACTTGGGTCACTATAGTTGGTATCAGATCAAAGGCAGCAGGAATGAATTTGATCCTTGGGACCTCTCACATGTGAGCGTTGGACGAAGCATGGCTCTCCGCCCAAGGGCTTCATGAGGAAATGGTTGCCACTAGGGATGGTTGTGTGTCCTGCCCATGGGGTGTATCCACCCATGTATTGCTCTGGTAGGTATCAATTATAGTCCCATGGAAATAATTCTAGACTACTATAGTGGTTCTTTGAGTCACGTTTTTTTATTAAAGGTTTGTTTAGACCATTTATGGGTTAATCTAGGTTTAACTGTGTTCATTTGGAGGTGAAAGTACCTATAGTAAAATCGGTGTTTGTGCTTATGATTGGATTCACTATTTGGATCAAGTTCTGTTAAAAGTATTTTCTCTAGTGTTGGAGGTTTTTGGTCTAGGTCGAGACTTCCAAGTTTCAATAGAGGCATTGTTTCGTTCATTCTATAGAAGTTAGTTTGGATCAGTTGGGAGTAACTATATCCCCCCCCTCAAGGAGGTATGTTGTCTATTAAATTTGTGCATTAGTTGAACTCTTGTGGTGGGAATAAACCACTCGTGTTCTCCCATTATCTTTTGTTGTGGTTTCTTTCGGTTTCAATCGGGCATGAATTCTTGTTTTGTCTATTTTTTGGCTAGGTGACTTTCTGGGGGCAGAAAGTTCCTATGGTGGGGATAATTATCACTCCATGAATTTTCAATTTATTTTTATTTTATTATTTCATGGATTCAGTCAATATCGTTGAGGTGTGGGTTGATCTCGGGTCTGAAATTCTGATGTTTAAATATTTTTAGTGGGTTTTGGACCCATGCACAGTAACCGCACGGTGGGCGGTAGCTGCATGGTCATCCCGAGTGCCCATGAAAACATCTAACATTTAGAATAAATAAATATTTATGTAGATAAAGTGAGTTGAATGTTTAAATTGTAATAATAATAACTTTATTATGTAATTAATAATATCATTATTAATGAGGTGTTATTATTGTTATTATTGTTATTATTTTTTATCATTTCTATTTTTATTATTATATATTTTATTGTTATAACTTTTTTTATTATTATATTTATTATTGTAATTTATATTATTATTATTTCTGGTTTTATTATTATTATTACCGTTGTTATTATTATTATTATAAAATCAAAAAAAGAAGAAATCCTAAAACCGCCCCCCCCCCTTCCGCCATCTGTTGCGCACCGTACCTCCCCTGGTTCCCCTTATCCCTACACCTCTAGCACCAGCCACCCCCACCAGGACCCCGCCCTAGTAGATTTGATTCCTCGCCTTCGCACCAGCCCCGCCACGCTCCACCTCTCGCCCCTACGTGTTCCCTCTCCCACAGAATGTCCCGACCCTCTATGCTCGTCCAGTAGCCTCTCCCTCACCCACCAGGCTTGCCCAACATCCTCGCACTCACCCAAAAGCCTCACCCAGCATCCTCTCTCTCGCCCAGCTCCCTCACCAAGCAGCCTGACGCTCACCCAACAACCCGGCCTCCGGCATTCTACGCTCTAGCAAGTCGCCCCGCCCCGACCCTCAAGCTTTCAGCCTCCACCCTCCGCACCTCCAGCATGGCCACATCCAGCCTCCTCGGTTCTCACCAGGACATCTCGTCCCTCGCCTCTCCTCCGATCCGGCAGTAACCACACCCCCCTCTCTATACTTTTTCACTTCCAACAAGCGTGACCAACCTCTATCAAACCCGACCTCAAATGTGGTAGTTTTCTTCCTATTTCCAGTGTTTTTATTTAAGTAGCCAAATCCTAATGTCTCGGGTATTGTTTGGTGTGTTTTGATTGTTTTCTATGGCATAAAATTGGTCCATGAATTTTTTTCGTCTTTCCGAGAAAGATTCATTTCGTATGTCCTTGATTTTAGGTAGGAAAATCCTAATTTTCCCTTTTCGAATAATTCCATTTAATGTTTTCATGTTTATAATTAATTATTTTACGATATTTGAATCCTTTCAAAATAATTGGGCAATATTCTAGAGTGTTTTCAATTTTTTTGGGTTTGTTAAAAGTAGTTTGTTATAGTTTCTTCATGTTTGTGTAATTTTTCTGATTTGTTAATATAATTTTAAATGAGCTGTTTGATTTGTTTATGGAATGTCTAGTAAAATTTTTGGGTGGCTTTAAATATATTTTACTTGGTTTTTCCTTCTTATAAAATTTTTTCATTAACTAGTTATCTTTTTATAAAATTATTTATAAACTAGTTGGGTTGTTTATGTAATTGTTGAAAAAATATTTTCCGTGTTCATGTAATTTTTGAGAAATTGTTTGGTTTGTTTTATAAAGATTCCATCACTTTAGAGTTTTTTAAAGAAATAGTGAATATGGTTTGGTGTGAGTTTGGAATGGAAAACCGTTATCTTGAAAAATGTGGGGTATTTTGATGTGTTCTTGGTTATACCTGGTTAAGGGGCTATTTGAAATTTTTATAAAGTTTCTTGTTTTTCCTAAATGGATTTTAACTTCCAATAAAGTTAGTCCCTTTGAGTGGTTTCTATGGAGAGTTTTAAATGAGGTCTTATAAAGTTTTTCTTTAAGTGTATTAGAAATCATGTTTTTTAATGGGTTCCTTAAGGTTTAACCATTTGGTTTGAAACATGTTTTGGTGTTTAACATTGTATTGAAAATGGTTCATAAATGTTTATTATTTTGACATGATTTGGTAAATGCGTGTCTTGGTAAATGATTGTGTTCATGAAAGAGTATTGGAATTTTTGTTCTTTCTAACCATGTTTGTAATAAATGATGTTTATTATTTTTTTGGAAACATTTCTAAATGTTTTTGTGAATGGTTGAATGAGGTAAAGCTAAAGGCCCATTTGGAATCTTTGAAATTGTATGTTGGAAAAACCCTCTTTGGTTAGGTATCTTGACTCGTCGATTGATCATGAGACAAGAGGGTCTTCGGTATGGGCCTCCTTTTGAGAATATTTATTTTAAGTCATGAGAATAATCTTAAGGTGATTGGGGTGGTGCTGAATTGTGTCACGTGCATGGTTATATATGTATGGCTTGTTGTTTGAATGTGTGGAACACCTCTTTGTGAATATAACATATAAACCTAGCATTGGAAGGGGGTTTAATGAGAACGATTACTACACTAGTTTGGACTATGCACTAGATAGTGGCACTTAGTATATAATTTTCTCTGGTAGGGGATTGGGCCCCTCGGTTAGTCCAGGTAGGGAAACACCGAGCATTTAGGCGTTATGACGTCATCAAGAGTCGGCATGCCTTCAGGATGAGTCACATGTATAGTATGTTCTGTTCTTCCTCCAAGTTACAAGGTTTTCTATGATCCTTTGATATGAGAACTATTTGTACCATTTCCCTTTCTGTATGTAGAATCATACCCTTGAACTTGGTTTTGGTGTTTTCTTGGAAAAACATTGTATATACGATTGGTTTTAAAAAAGATTTCAAAGTAGTTGTTTGGAAAATTTTGTGTGCACCAATTTTTATTTCCTTTCCTTATTTTTGAATTATAAGGGAAATGGATTTTTTTATTGTTAGTTTTCAAAATGCATTGTATATATAAAAAACATTATTTTTTTATAAGTGTAGTTCAAACTAGTATTATTGGTCTGTTTTGGAATTGGAAAATGAGTGGATTATGTTGTTCACTTTTGGAATCCCTACTGAGAATTTTTATGCTCATGCCTATTTTATAATTTCTGTTGCAGGGTCCCTTTACTTAGGTTCTCTTGGATGGATTTCTCATTATTGGAGAAATGTCGGCCTTTGGTTGGGAGGTGACCTACAATGTCAAATGGTGGTATGTTGGGTTTTTCTGTTTATTTTCTTTTTTCCACTGCTCGAGTTCAGTTTTATTATTATGTTTATTCTTGGTTATTTATTTATATTTTTGGGTTAAATCATTCCTATATATTAGGTTTTTATTCTTAGCACTAGTTTCCAGACCATGGGGATTGGGAATGCCTTTCAGGACATGTCTCAGACCAGCTCAAGTGACCGGTTCAGGGTCGACCCGGGTTGGTTCGTGATAGTTAAAGGGATTGTGAAACTACCAAGGTCTCACATATTCGGTCAAATATTATTCTAAAAAACTATTTAGCATTCCTCATTTAAGTATTTGACTTCCAATTCTTCCATCTCCCACTTTTTTGAGATAAATTCCACTAAGAATTTCACATAAGCAGGTATCTGGGAAATGACATTAGAAAATGGGAGGTTGATATTAATTTTGTTGGAAATTCCTAGATACCTTTTCTTTTCTTCCTTGATTATTTATTACCTCATTATTTATGGGAATATTGTATTGGGTATGTACACTGGTGGTCTTATATAAACTTCTTCCTTTTCAGGCTATTAGTTTTTAGGGGTTTTTAGTTGCTTATTATTCTAGACTCATTTGTTTAACCACTTTATTTTATCATTGTCATCTTCACCATTTTCAATATCCTATTTCTTAGGTCCCTCAAGCTTCACTTCCTCTTATTTGAATGGTTTTTGAAATTATATTATTTTCCCATTCCTAATTACCATAACCTTATTTTTGTATTTTGGGCAGGTTACAGTGTTACCGAGAAATGTATTTAGTAGTTGGTTTGATAATGTTTTTGAAATTTGATCCATCTGGTGATCAAGATTTTTCATGGATTCTATCTGTTTTTTCATCTTATTCTCTTGAGTTTTCATTATTTTATCTGATTTATACACGATGGATATTATTGGGTTTTTCAAATTGTTTTGGAAAGGTTGGTCTTGTTGAGGTGGTCTTGATGGGGCTTGTTGACACTACTGTAGTTTTGTTGGTGGATACTATTTATCTATAGGAAAAGGTTGTTGAAAATATTATTGAGGTTGAGGATATGAAACTTGAGGTGGGTAACCAGACGGTCCTTGGTTACTTTTTGCTACCTTTCTGTTCATCTACCAAAAATTACCTTGTTTTTTCATTGGATACTATTGATCTAGACTATGCTAGTGGTTATACTACTGTTGATACTATTGCGACTGCTATTACTTTTGGCCTCATTGATTAAAATTTATATAATTACAATATTTATTCTAGGGTTCCTCCATATCTTCCCTACAATATTGGTATGAGTTTGGTCCTCTTAACATCTCAATAAATTGTATTTCCATTACTGGAGCAGGAGGGGTTGGTGGCACAACAGGTAATTGAAATGATTCTAGCTTCTTGGCAAGTGACTCAACATGAGCAGTAAGGTACGTAGTTTCTTCCAACTGTTTAATTCTGAAAAACATTGGTATTCTATCACTTTTCCATAGACTGGAGTTGTTAGATACTTCATCTAAATTTACTTGGCCTACTTTCAGAACCTTAAGCATGAGTCTGCCATTAGTTTTGGTTCCTACCATAGTTTGTGTTATAGGATTTAGTCCTTAATAAAACATCTGTAATTGAATCCATACATCTGGTCTGTGATTTGGTCATTTGTGGGATAACTCCTTGAATTTGTCCCATGATTCCCACACTGATTCTCCATCTTCTTGGGTGAATTCTAAATTACATTTTGGGGATTCCAAGTCTGGATTAGTGGGATGTATTTGTCTAAGAATTTCTTTTCTAATTCATCCCATGTCATGATTGAATCTTGATCTTGAATTTTTAGCTAGTCATTGGCTTGGTCATACGAGGTTAAAGGGATGAATATAAGTCTTATTGAATCTAAAGATATACCTTGGTTGATAAAGGTATAGAAAAATTGAAAGAAATTTTATATGTGCTCATGGGGGTATTCTCTTTAAATCCCTCTAAATTTCACCATATTCTGGATAATGTGAATGAGTCTAGGTTTAATTTCCAAAGTGTGTGCCTAAATTGGTTGGCGAACAATGTTGGTCATAACACCATTAATAGATGGTAGACCATAGTCCACAATTGTGCACTCCTATAGCGTTGTCCACTCACCCTATTTAGTAGGTGGTGCATATTGGGGATCTTGATGGTGTGGTTGTTCAAGATTGGTATGATCTTCCATTGTGTATTAGTGGTGTGCATCAATGGCTTTATCGATCTCAGGATTGAATAGAAGTTGTTCTTGTGATTACAATATTCTTGAGAGAGTCAAGGGAACCCAAAGAATCTACTATCCGAAAATGATAGAGATAGAGAGAGAGCATGTAGGCGTACCTGAAGGAGAAAAAATTTAAAAAGGAAAAGGGGAAAGAAAATAATAAAGTGGGAGGGTTATGGTAATTTGGGGTTCGATCTGATGGTTACGATGCTAAATAAAAAATTGGGCCCAACAACGGTGCCAAAATTTCAATTTCCTACATGCATCATTTAATTTTCATGGGATGTGGTCAGATTTGAATTTAAAGCCACAAACTACACTTACTACAAGGGCATATTAAAGTGGTAGTGCAAGGTCGATTCCACGAGGACCACCTACTGGTCAGTGACCATTTGAACAAAACACTTTTGAAGGATTCCATAGTTTCACTATTTCGGCTTGGTGTGAATTAAATCTTGGTAGTTTGGTTTTAATTCAAAAATAATGGAAAGGATTGGGGTCAATTTTAGGATATAGGAAAAGTGATAATCCTAAATCTATCTTGGGATAGACCTATGGAATAGGCTAAGAAGTTGTTCAAAGAACACAAATAGACCATGGTCTATCCTATTGGATCATCCTAAGCTAGAGAAGACTCCTTGGTCTAGATTAATTGACAAAGTAAACATTGGATGGTTTTATTCTAGGTAGAAATAATTATATGTTATTGGTACTACCCTGATCTTCTCCAACTAGGTCATAGTTGTTCAATTTTAACCTCTGATGGTTAGGGATGATGCAAAATAATGAGATTGAAAATTGTTCTAAACCATCATATTATCCATAGGGTTACCCAATTATTACCTTTAGAAATTAATTATGTTCAAATCTCCCCTACTCTCGACTCCTAACCATAAGAGGATTAGCCTAGCATAGTGGTTATGGTCAAAAGAAAAAGAATATTAAGCATACTATGCATAATAATAAAAAAAATCAAAATAGACAATACATGATTAAAAAATTAAGAATCAATGTCAAAATATTGGAAGAAAAACAGATCTAACTAGAAAATGAATTCACGTGATGAAATAATGAAGAACGAGAAATCCAATATCCAAAAAAAATAAGAAACAATCACAAACCTATATTTAATGAAGAAATATAATACGAATAACACAATATTTGATGAATAATGGTGTGAGTCATTGAAACCGATGTCAGTATTGAAACTGGTAATGGAATGTATGAAAAAAATATGAGGAACGATCAACAACTCAAAAAGATTTAATAAAAAATTAAAGGAATGAAAGAAATCTAACTCAATATGAGAACAAATGAAAATGTTGGAAGGAAAGAAAGATAAAATAAAATATGTCTGAATCTCTCATGCATGGAGAACATTGTAAATATTAATAGACCCAACAAGTACATGTTATGCAATTCTTGCACATCTTGTACTAGCTTAAGTGACTTGGATCCTAATATATTCATGTCATGTAACTTGGTTTCATTCCATGTATTTCAGATCCACTTTTCCCATCGAAGAGTCTAGTCATATCTTTGATTGGGTGAGCCTTAGAAAATTTCACATCATGCAATCTCTACATGTCATATATAAAATTAACTTTTGGTTGGATTCTAATTTTTGAAATCTGCACTTCATGTAATTGATTTACATGCTATGTATTGTATTTACATCTTAAAGAAGCTTCATGGGTTGGTATGCACCATACAGGCATGCTGTGAATGTAGTCTACACGTCATGTATGTGATACACTACATTTAAACCCTATTTTTGACACATTTTTAGAATTTATTCCTTTAAGTTGAGATTTCCTAATTCCTACAAAAACAAACTAAAACATAGTGCTTTATCAAATTAAATATTAATAATCTCTTAATAAATGTATCCAAAGTATTTTTATAAATCCACCTTATCGTACCCTCACATGTATTAACTTTAGTATGTAAAAATTAAAATTCAAGGGAAAAATTTATTTAAGGGGGAAGAATTTAACAAACCAGAAAATTTCCTTCTTTTAATAAATATATTTCCTCCTAATGATATTTTTTATGTTTTTAATATAATTATATATAAAAAATATTTATTTTTTGATAAATTTATACATCATACATAAAATTGGACTAGTACAACAAGGAAAAATTATAGGATATACACATTAAAGAATAACACATTCACTAAAACAAACTCCATAGGCTTTAAATCTCCCCAAAAGATAACCCCTTCCATAAATATCATAAAAAGGAAAATAAGCATTATGTTAAAAATATAAATTATCAAAGGATGTGTAAGAACCTTTGTAAGAGATGTTGTGAGTAATGATGAGAGTATGATAGGCTATTTAGAGGGAAATATGATTATTACATTTTATATTTTTCAACTAATATAGTTGATTGCAATTATGACCTTTAGTTAATAAATTAGTTTGTCATTATTTTTTTTGGTCAGGTAGTTTGATTTTAAATGATCATCAAGATTATTTAGTGATATAATCAAACTGTATTATTTTTTAGGACTAAAAAACACATTCCATTAAAATATGTTTTATGTATAAGTATTAAATGAAATTTTATTTCATCTAATATCCTTATAAAATTATTTTTAAGTGATACTATATTTTGATGAATCCCATTGGAATTTTTATATTGGTCTGAATGTTGATTTTTCTATTAAATAATTAATTTTCATTAAAATAATTAATTATTTTAAAAATAAAATTTTCATTGTTGGAAGATTATTTGGATGAAATAAAATTAAATTTTGGACTCATCACATAAAAATTATCTTAGGGTGATTTTTTGAGAATTTTCTGAAAAAGTTGAATTTTTAGTGAAAAAATGAAAATTACCGCTTTTAAAAAATGTGATTTTATGACATCATTGTTATTTAATCATGATTTAAAAATTTATGAAATATTTTATTTAATAAAAATATAATTTAATAATTATAAAAATTATTTTAAAATATTTGTTTTAATTTATAAATTTATATCTCTCATTTTTGAACCAAAAATTTGAATTTTAAAGATAAAAATTATTTTAGATTTTTGAGAATTAATTGGGTAGTTTAGATGGTTTAGTTAGGTTAAAGGATGGATTTAAAGAAAAAAACCCTCTCCCACTTTTTAATAGTCCATTAATATGGTCTTAATTGATTGATATCACAAGTGGTCGGCTTATATAGTAAAATAATCAGTATTTAATCACTTAAAACCCACCCCTCATCATGTATAAATGCCACCCTTTCCCCCCTACTATCCACTAAAATTAAGAAATACACAAATTTATGACATTTCCACCTCCAAAATAGTCACTCCAAGGTTCCCCAATTTGTCACCATTGTTCTAGGGTTCCCCCTCTAGGTTTTAGGAAGAGACTTTTGAATGTAAGGGAATCCTTCTCCTCTCCTTTTTTATTCCAATACGTTCTTAATATGTATATTTTGTGAGTCCAACCACTTTATTTTTTAGTCATTATCCTTTTTTCTTCCATATAATTCCAAAATGGTTTTTTACCAATGGAATATTTCCAATCTTATTCATTATACTTTTCCCATAATCCATGTTGTATATCATTATGATGTCAAAATCATTTCATTAAATTTTCTTTTTTTTTTCATGAAATATTTTCATATTGTGAATATAAATACCTCTTAAATTTCCATTGGAATTAATATAGATGTGAAAATATATTATTTATTCTATAATTTACATATATTAAACCCATATTTCCATTTCATGAGTTAAAATGGTTTTTGTTCCAAGAATTTAAGCACTTTGTACACAATTATTTTTATATGAAACACATTATTTATTTACAATGGTTATTGATGAAATTATTTAATTTATATTAAATTTGGATCACATAATTTAAGACATATTAAGGGTGGTCCTAATATGGATTTAATTAATTTGGGAAAAAATTAATCTCTTGAGATGACGTGCTTGTAATACCTTGGTGAATAACCTTAATAATTATTATTAATGAAACCCTCGTGATATACCTTGGTGATATGATTATGAATGAAACATTTTATATTGTAAATATATTTAAATGTTACGATTCATGTTCTTTATATTATGATATACCTCATATAAATATGATCAAGCCATATTTATATGCCTCTTGCTCATATGCTAATTTTTTCTTTGTTTATTCCCCCACTGAGCGTTATTCTCACCCCTTTATTTGATGTACTTCCCCATGATATGATATGTAGTAAGAGTAACCTAGTAATAACCTATGAATATTTATAGAAATTTAATTATAATGATTTTATTTTTATGTATTTTTCTTGTATTATGTTCCTATTTCCAAGACACTAAACCTAAAAAACATGTCCCATATTGTTAAATATTGTATCATAAAATGAAATATTTATGTAATAAAAGTGTGGGTCACCATAGTTATTGTTTTCCTTTCATTATATGTTTAAAATTACATGTATTGATATTTCCTATTTAGTTTATGCATGGTGTTGGTTGTTGGTTATTCTCATCTTATCTCTTACTCCTTAAACTTTATATAGGGTAATGTCTCTAATGTGGTAGATTCATATACCCTTTGTTCTAGTCATCGAATTATGTCATATTGGAGGTGGTATTTGAGGTTCATTATTTATCTTTCTCCATTTTCATCCTAGTAGGGGTACCTTTTTAGGGTTGGGATCATGACTGAGTGGTATCAATGGTGATGGTTGACATATAAGATGTATTTTAGAGTAAGACACTGGTAGTGATTCATGGGTAAATAGGTAAATAGTATTATTTGTTCTTAGTAAGAGCTGTAAACATTAGTTCTCATCTAGGATATGAGATTTTATTACCACCTGTGATCTAATTCATGGACCTTCAAGTTTAATTAACATTTAAAGAGAAGTGATATTTCTTGTAGGATAGTGACCAAGGTAAGTATCATGCATAGTGATTATTATTTTAATGTGTTTAAAATCACATATAAATTAGGAAATAGGTTAAAATTAATGAATGGATTAATTAATAACTTTTAAAAAGTTATTTTGTCTTGATATTATGAGTACTGATGATTTTTATCTTGAAAATATGAAAACAGGTTAATATTCTCATCTAGTTCATCTGAGAGAATCTTGGTAGGATGTTCTAGTAGATCATTGCAGTGTGGAGGTCATCGATGATAACACATGGGGGAGGAAGCTCTGAGAGTTTCAACACTAGTGTCTGTAGAAGTATGAAGAATCCATTTCAGATCAACAGAAAAAGTATTGGTTGAATGAGGTAGATAAATTCTTTAGTTATATCCATGATCATAATAATAATCGGGTTTCATTAGTTATGATGATGTTGTATGGGTTAGATTAGTAGTGGTGTATTTTATACCTTGAGGATTTTCTAGGGTTGGTTGTTTCATGGGACAAAATCAGGGATAATTTTCAAGCTATGTTATTCCATTGACCACTAAAGAGGCTTGTCAATAGAAGATCATTTCCCTTAAATAGTGGATATTTAGCATTCATGATTTTAGTGTCCACTATAATAACCTTGTAAATTATTCTTTATAACTTATACCATATTATGAGACTAGGGATAGAAATTTTGATGACTCTTTACATCCATAGATCAAGTACCAAGTCACTCCATTTATATTAAAGTCATATTATAAGGTACTGATGAGGGTGGATCCCTTTGAGAGTATATTTTCTAGGACCATATTTTAATTATATGGGAGTTTCAAAGAAGTTTTGTGGAGTGTAACTATATCAATGAAATTTTAATTTTTTAGTAAAAATAAGAAGCTTCAGTTAGGTGGGTGAAAGTTTCATCCCACTTCAAATCATTTCACCGAAGACACCAATTCTCATACTCCTTACAGTAGGTCAGGGGTAGTTTATTTATCTTATAGAGGTCATGGATATTAGAATTTAGAGTGAATGACCATTCTTAGTAGTCATCATGTGGTTGGTGACCCAATCCGGCCCCATCCATTGTAATAGTTTCAACTGAGGTTGCAGTATCAGTAAGGCATTATGAATTGTTATCAATAGAGAGGGAATATTTTTGGATGGGGAAAGCCTTGAGAAATCCCTCATACTCAGGTATATTAAGTAAAACTTAAACATGGATCTAGTTTGCATCAGGGACAGAGGGTTTGGGGAGTAGTACATGCTTTGATGCAAGCTTTAGCATTGTTAGCTCTATGAAATCCATACATCATAAGAGGTATTATCCACATTTTTTCTACTTTGGTTTATTCCTTATTTGATTCTAGATCTATTCTATCCCTTATTTCCCCTACTATAGTCTCTCATTTGGGACTTTAGGTATAGATTCTTCCATTTCCCTTGGCATTGACTATGCCAATTGAAGGTCAATCTAGTTTGTTTGATGTGTACATAGACTATGAATTAGTTCTAGGTAAGCAATGATATTGGAGATATTTACTATGTTTATGGATATAACCATATGAAATCATATTTGGTATGTATGGGTTGTATTACATATAGGCTATCATGGATTTCTTCAGCAGGTGTGTGAAGTGCCCAGATCAGTGTGAACCACTGAGAGGGGGAGGGGTGAATCAATGATCCCTTTAAATATTTTCACTAATTTATTATTTTGAATTAAACCTCTAGGTCTGGTTAAATCCTCTATCTACCCTTCTTGTGTCTATCATCCTTACCTTTAATGGTTCAGTAAATGTAAAGGCATTAAACACAAGGATTTACATGGTTCGGTTCAAAGACCTACTCCTTGTTGTGTTGGTTATTATCCTCAAAACAGATTCTCCACTATAATTTGGTGAGTAATTAAAATGTTCAATACAGAGTCACATTATATCTCTTATGAGTCCCATAAGAGGTTCTTTATACTGCTTCCCATAGTGTTACCAGAGTCCCTACTAGCTTTCTTTAAGGTCCCACTAAAGACTTCTTCCTCCTAAATTTCAAAAGAGATGCTTCTTGATTCACTGTGTATGGATCTTTTGATCTTCCCCATGTGCTTTTTGAATCACACTTGCTTGTGAATCTGTTTAAGAATCTTCAATAGCCTTTGGTAAGGACTTTTGGCCTTTCTCAATAAATCTGATCACTTTTCTTATCAGTACTCATTTCAACAATGCTTGGGCAATAATTCCTTCTTCTGATGAAGACCCACCCTCACTTATATGTTTGAAAGTGGTTCACAAAAACTATTCAAGAATGAAATAGTTATTCTACACAATATCATATCAGTTTTACTTCTTGGACTATCAAATACTATTAACTCAAATATAAGATCATATTTAATTCATTATGGCTTCGGTCTCAGTTCAAATCAACTTCATGCACGGATTTCATGGCATCCAAACTATTTGCATTAGATATCTCAATTACTTATGCTTCATGCATGAGTTTCATGTCATTTCTTCTTCTTGTTTACACACATGCACTCACAATATTGATTATTCTTTTTAACTTTCTTCACGTGTGCATGTGCATGCATGCATGCATGCACAATTATTTTCTTCTTTATTGTGTGAAAACCCCAATGGGTGTAATATTTTGAGCACACACACTTCCTCTTTCTTCATTTACCTTTTTGTTCTTCCCTTTTGGTTCTTAGAACACACACTCTTTTTATTTTAATTATAGTTCAATTGTATGTGTGTTTCCTCATACCAGAATGGGTGAATTCATTTATTTGTGTTCTTATCTATTTCTTCCTCTTTCTTCTTCACATGAGCATACATTTTTGTTCTTTTTTTTCTTTAAATGGAGATGGTATCAACTCATTCATGTGTATGCATGTGCATCATGCATTCCCTTCTTCTTCTTGTGCATAGACCTGAAATATTGGGTTCTTTGTCTTCTCTATGAAACTCAAGTTCCTTATTCTTCAAAAAGAACACAAAAAAACTTCGGCCTACATGAAACCACCTTCTTCTTCAAAGGAAAACCCCTACAAACAGTATATATATAAAATTTTTAAGCAAGAGGGTGTTTATTATTCGTGAAAACAAGAGGGAACGAGTTCTTCTCCTTCACGCCCATGGTTTTCATGGGTATCCTTCAAAAAACCAATAAAGTTATGTGGTTCTATATTCACAAAGGTATAACAAGGGTGCGTAACACCGGTTGTTTACCTGTGGGATCACTTTCATGAAAACAAAAAGAGGGTTTCTGAGAACCTATCACCTGTTTTTGGATTTCTTCACATAGATGGTGTGGCTTCTTTCCTCCTTCATAAGGATAATTCACGAGTTATTAGCACCAGTTGAACTCACGCGGATCTCTTCTTATTCTCGTAGCAGAGCTGCGTGGAACCTCTTGTTCAGTTCTCGGTTTCTATGATGAAATGAGAGTTTTTTCTCAATATGTTCAACACTTTAACCTCGGTAAAGGGCTATGTATTTATAGGAAAGGATCACCATTTAAATATATGTAAGATGTCGCGGGATTGAAGGATTTCAATAGTAGAGATCTTCATCTTTGAATATTTTCAAATGCGAGTTAAAAGATAAGATGAGAATCATGGGATATTTATATTGACCGCTGACTTATTCATTGTGGCATGATCCTCGCATGCATTCGTTTATGAACACTTTCATATCACCTCTTCGAATTGAATGGAATTACCTTAGAAACTTCGTATTCTTTGAACATGAAAAGATTCTCCAATTCATTCGTATGCATGCAAATGAGAATGTGTTCATGTGATCGTGATACCAAGACAATCATTATGCACAGAGGTTCGAACTTCAATGGTGGCTGGATTTCGGTCAAGGAGGTGTGGGGGATTCTCCAGTGCATAGTTTCTGGTCGGGTGTCCGTGGGTTTCCAGAGGTTTAAGACAACCTCGGTGCCTCTCCACGACCATTGGATTGATCATGGATGGAAGAGATTATATTATGGGACGAGGGATGGAGCATGTGGACAAGATCAAACACAAGATCAGATGAACAACATGGATGGCTTCCACGTTTTTAAAATACATCCCACATTGAAACAAAGATGAGGGATCCTTGCGGTTTAAGTATCAACTCGCGGTATCCAACCCATATAATTCTCCTCCTCCCCTCATGGTATCGCCCCATATCGTGATCACCCTACGGGCACACTCTTATCACCCACTCTGCCTCTTTCAGGCACACTCCTAGTGCCTACAATGCATGCTGGTGGAACGGGTTCACCCTTGTGCGTGCACCTGCAGGCTTATACATAGCCTATACTCTCCTACATCATACGAGGTTGGCCTTGAGGTCTTCCCTCATGCATGGTTGACCCTTGGGTCCCGCATGTGTTTGAGGATGAGGCCCTCTTCTGGCCTCCATGGTTGGATTAGTTTATATCAAATGCATAGAAAAAATGTACATTGTTAATAAAAAATTATAAACAAGATGATATGCCATAAAAATAACAAAATCCCCTTCCTCTTCTCTTCTTTCATCTTCAAACATCATCCTTCATTCCTTTATTTTTAGATTATGAATCCCAAATATCTTCAATACATTCGTTTAATCCAATCATGGATGATGCATGAATTATTTCTTCATTCCTCGTGCATTAAGGTATAATGCATGATCTTCAATTTTGTAATGAGTGATGTGCTCTCTTTACAAAACATGTCTTCTTCAATGAGGATCAGCACAACAAATCGTCTGATTTATAAACTTCATTCATTTAGATTCAATGAATTGATATTTACTTATTTAATCATGCAAATGAGTATTTCATGGACTTCTTCAAGTGTTGTAACAATGTATCACTTTGATACAAGTCTTGGAAATTAAGACCAGTTCTTGAATCATCATATTTCCTCAATATCAATCTATAATCAATGTGGGATCTTCATTGAATTAATAACCTCACTAGTTCAATCATTGGAACAACTTCTATCATCACTTTTCCATACACATATTTACTCTTTATTGACAACAAATGAAACACCATTCTCTAAAATCTTCCCCTTTGTATTTTTTTGTCAATATCACTTAATCACACATTGAATGGGTCAATATGTGTGACATTATTTTCTCCCCCTTATTGGAAACCAAATGAAAAGGTGTAGTGCCGTCTACTCAAAAGCATGTCCTCCTCCCTTTGAATAATATCTTTTGGAATATTTCTATGAGAGGGATGATGTTACATGGTTCACTTAGAAAATAGACTTTAGTAAATCAGATCTAAGTCTACTTTGGACTAACCTGGTGTAGAAAACAAGAGGGATATGACCAAGGGTTTGAATGTTATCCATAAACAACCATGCATGTGAAATCATGCTCCAAATGATTCAATTATTAACCGAGGGGTTATAAATAATTAGATTTATCTATGAAATGCTAAATCCTACACATAATTCATCAAATATATTAAAAAGTTCAAGTGAAAAGACAAATCTCCCCCTTTTATCCCATCTTTTCATCAATCAAGCACTCCCACTAAATTGACATGATAAATACAATTAAGAACAAGGGATGAAAGTGTAATTGAAATACCTCAACATCAACATCTTGAGATGATATTAATTTTAAGGTTTTTCTTGACATAATCCTTGATATCGTCTCCTTCATTTTTTCTCCCCCTCAATGGGTGAACTCCCTTTGAATTAACATGGTGCAAAATATCATCAAATAAGATTGAAGATATGCATGTTGATAATATTCCACTATAGATCACTTCAAGTAATTATCAAATCATAAATAATGAGTTCAAATTGTAGTTATCCACTTTTACCATCCAATTATCATCTTGAGGATGATCTTCAACATTAATTCCATAAAATGTAAGCACATGCATATAACAAGAATATAATGGAATAATATGGAACACTTGTGAGATTCTTAATAGAATAATTGGGGCTAAGAATTTTCTCTCAACCCAAGAACTTATTTCCTTACAGCTCTAAAGTGTTTGGTACTCTTCATGATGATGTCTCCTCTCCATTTGGAATTTTTATTTTTCATTATCAGCATGGATTATTTACTTCCATTCACCTTTAACTTGCATGGATAATTTGTCTTCACTTATATCAATAGTGAAGTATATTTTACTGGTGCATGTTGTTCAATGTTCTCCATTTGGCCAGGTAAAATAGTTAAACATTTGTTTTCATAATTTCCATCCTTCTTACACCTTCCGCATAGTAGTTTTGAGACACTTGGGTTGTCATGTTCTGATAACCTCTCATGAAATTAGAATTTTCCTTCATGTAGAATGACCTATTTACCTTTTTTCCATTGCTTTAGTTAGTACTTAATATTATTCTATTTGTCATTCTATAGAAATTTGAAATTGATTAGGCTAGATAACTAAACACTCCTTCTTAACATTTTCTGATTTGGATCTTCCACATGGCTTCTTCATTGTCTTCAAGTTACCTTTCTTAGGCAACTTTTTAATATTATCTTCAGGAATGTCTTCTGTCAATCTCATCTTCTTCTGGATTTATTATCCCTTTAGTTGCAACTTTCTTCCATTCATTTGAATGGATTATTTGTAGTGATCCATGGTATGACCATTCTTTCCACAGTAGAAGCATCTTTTCTTGGTTGAGATGACATTATTGGAATCGAGGTTAAGATTCTTCTTGTGAATATTATCTTTAACTATTTTCATGACTTCAATGTTTTGAATATTCCCAATGAAATACTTTTCAAATACCTTTCCGTTATCCTACCTTTTCTGTGGTCTATGATTTTTATCACCATATTCCTGAGGCATGGTAGGACTAAACCATCACTCATTATAACTGTGACCACTTTTGTTGAAATTATCATAGAAGTCTTCAAGATACTCAAATCTTTTCTTGATATAAAAATTATTCTTCATCTGGGTTTTCTACCTTTGATTTGCAGAATGATTTATTTCTTCACAGCTAATTTCCCTAAATGAAGGCCTTTCATAATTTTTATATGCTAACGTATTATTCTAGAAACTATTTCCCTAATTCGCAAACATCCATCAACACTAATAGTAGCCAATAAATCTCATTCTTTTTCTTGTAATGTTTGTCTAGCTAGATTCAGTACTTTTTTGTTTTTGGAATTTCCTTTCTTTCTTTGGAGAATCCATTTGGGATTTGTTACTTTTAATCATCCCAGAATCAATCCTTGAAATTTTGATGGATGTATCAAAATTTTTATCAATCCACATATTCCCAGCTTTTAGCATGGAACCTGTACATATAGATGAAACTGTATTAGTAGAAATAGACATAACTGGGTTACGTGATACCTTATTCTTGGAGGATGTTTCCATTGGATTTGAGGTTGATCTCATGTTCCTTTTGGAATAATATTTCTCAACACAAAATTGAGTGGTATAATCTCTTCTTTTAGGTGTTTGGAAATTTCGATCTTAGAGTGATTTTAGATTCTTCAATTTCACCTCCAGCTCTAAACACTCCATGTTGAGAGAGTTATTCTCATCCTCAGCTGATCCCAGCTTTCCTTCCCAATTATCCTTCAGCTTTATCATTTTTTCTTTATGCATATATTTTAATTGTTGCAAAGAGATGTCAATATGCTTTACGTTTTTAGCTTTTTATTCCAGTTGAGAGGATTTGAAAACCATTGAATCTTTGTGAAACTTTTCAAATTCATAGAAATATTCTACATATAAATTCGAAAAGAATTATTTCTCATAAATAGTTCCCTATAATTCTTCATTAACTTGAGCAAGTTTTTCCTTGCAAAGAGAAATTGTTTATTCATTTTCCTTCACTAGTTTTGTGAGAGTGTTGGATATGAATACCCTTTTAGACAATTCTTCTTCCATGGCATTAGATTCTTCTTCCAGCTTAAATTTTTCATCTTGAAGAGCACTAATTATTGTAGAAATGTGTCTTGCCACTTCTCTAGGGACTTTCTTCAGATGATCTTTGAGTGCAGTCTGAAGATCACTAATTGATCTATCATCATCACATCTTGACCAGGCTTCATTAGAAGAGTCATTATAATAAAAGGAATTATCTCATGTTGTAACTTTCAGATTACCTTTAGTAAAATGTGTATCCCCATTAGCAGTAAGATTATTCTTAATCTTCCTTCCCTATTTTTTCTTTCATTTTTTCTGAGTCTTGGTAGATATATCCTTTTTTTGTTCACTCATCTCCTCAAATATTCACATCATAAAGACTCCCTTGTATCTTTTAGAGGGAAAATCCCTCTGATACCAATTGAAGTTCCCAGATTAGTGTGAATCACTGAGAGGGGGAGGGGTGAATCAGTGATCCCTTTAAATATTTTTACTAATTGATTATTTTCAATTAAACCTATATGACTAGTTAAATCCTCAATACACTCTTCTTGTGTCTCTCAGCCTTACCTAAAATGGCACAGTAAATGTAAATCCACTGAACACAAGAATTTATAAGGTTCTATTCAAATACATACTCCTTCTTGCATTGCATATTCTACCCAAGATATATTATCCACTATAATTCAGTGGGTAATAACAATGGTTGATACATAGTCACATTGTATCTCTCCTAATTCCCACAAGAGGGTCTTTATACTACTTCCCACAGTGTTACCAGAGTCTCACTAGCCTGATTCAGAGTCCCACTGAAGAATTCTTCCTCCTGGCTTTCAAAATAGATGCCTCTTGATTCATTGTGGATGGATCTTATGATCTTACCTCATGAGCTTGCTGAATCACACTTTCTCGTGAATCTATTCAAGAATCTTCAATAGCCTTTCGTAAGGAATTTTGGCCTTGATTAATAAATTTTATCACTTTTATGATCATTTCTCAGTTCAACAATGCTTGGGAAATAATTCCTTCTTCTGATGAAGACACTACCTCACATATATGTGTGCAAGTGGTGAAAAAAACTTCTTCAAGAATTAAAGAGTAATTCTTCACAATATCAGCTCATTTCTATTCATGGACTCTCAAATACTATTAACACAAATATAAGATTTTATTTAATTTTGTATGGATTCAGTCTTAGTTCAAATCAACTTCATGCACAAATTACATGGCATCAAAAAAAATTTATATTGGATATCTCAATTATGTATGCTTCATGCATGAGTTTCATGGAATTTTTTCTTCTTGTTTACAAATTTTCACTCACAATATTGATTCTTATTTATAACTGTCTTCATGTGTTCATGTTCATACATGCATGCCTGCATGCAGAATTATTTTCTTATTTCTTGTGTGAAAACCCCAATTGGTGTAATATTTTGATCACACACACTCCCTCTTTCTTATTTTCTCTTTTTCTTCTTCTCTTTTGGTTCTTATCACACACACACACACTTGTTCTTTTAATTGGAGTTTAATTATATGTGTGTTTCCTCATACCCAAATGGGTGAATTCATTTATTTGTGTTCTTCTTGATTTCTTCCTCTTTCTTCTTCACATGGTCATACTTTTTTTTCTTTTTTTTCTTTGCCTGATGATGGTATCAACTCATATATGTATCTGTATGAACATCATGCATTCTATTCTTCTTCTTGTGTATACACCCGAAATCATGGGTTCTTTGTCTTCTCTAAGAGGCTCAGGTTCCTTCTTCTTCAAATAGAACACACACAAGCTTCGACTGACATGCAACCATGTTCTTCTTCAAATAAAAACTTTTACAAATAGTATATATATATATAAGGTATAAGAAAGAGGGTGATTCTTCTTCTTACAAACAAGAGGGCACAACTTCTTCTCTTTTATGCCCACAGTTCACGTTGGTCTCCTTCACAAAACCAATAATGTTTTGTGATTCTATCTTCCCAAAGTTATAACAAGGGTGTGTAACAATGGTTGTTTACCCAAGGGATAACTATCACAGAAACATGAAGAGGGTTCATGAGAACCTATCACGTGTTTTTGGATTTCTTCACATAGAGGGTGAAACTACTTTCCTCCTTCACAAGGATGATTCAAGAGTGTTTATCACCTATTGAACTCCCATATATCTCTTCTTCTTCACGTAATAGAGTTGCATGTAACCTCTTGTTCAGTACTCTGCTTCTACAGATAAAAAATATATTTTTCCCAATATCTTCAACACTTGAGCTTAGTCGATGGATCTGTATTTATAGGCAAGGATCACCATTCAAATACCCATAAGATGCTACAGGATTAAAATATTTCAATTGCCGAGATATTCGACTTTGAATATTTTCAAACACAGGTTATGAGATAAGCCAAGAATCGTGGGATATTTCTTTCGACCGCTGACTTATTAATTGTAGCATGATCCTCATGTGCATGCATTTATGAATGCATGAAAATCACCTCTTCGAACCGAATGTCATGACCTCAGCAACTTTGTATGCTTTAGCCTTACACAGATTCTCTAATTCATTCGTATGCATGAAAATGATAATGCATTCATGTGATCATGATACCAAGATGATCATTATGCACGGAGGCTAGAGCTTTAACGATGGCTAGAGTTCGACCAAGGATGTGTGGGGGCTTCTCCAGTGCACTGGTTCCCGTTGGGTGGCCGTAGGTGTCCAGAGGTTGAAGTCAACGGCAGTGCATCTCTTCATCCATTGGATCAATCATAAAGGGAGGGGTTTATATCATGGGATGTGGGATGGAGTGTGCTGTCGAGATCTCACGCGAGATCAGATGAACAGCTCAGATGTCTTCAACGTATTTAAAATCCGCCCCACATTGAAACATGGATGTGGGATCCTCATGGTTTAAGTATCATCTCCCAGTAGCCTACCATCTAAATTATCATCCTCACCTCACGGTACTACCTTATACCGTGTTCACCCTATGGGAGCACTCTTAGTACCCACTATCCCTCCTCCAAGCACACTCCTAGAAACCACTATGCATGCTGGCCGCACAGGTTCACCATTGTCTGTGCACCTGCGGGCTTATATACAGCCCGAACTCTCCTTCATCATGCAGGGAGAGCTTTGAGGGATTCCCTAATGTATGGTTGACCCTCAGGTCCCGCATGTGTTTGAGGATGAGTCCTTCAGCTGGCCTTTATGGTTGTCTTATTTTTTAGAAAATTCATAGAACAAATGTACTTTGTTAACAACAAAGTATAACCAAAATGATATGCCATAAAAATATCAAAATTCCCTTCCTCTTATCTTATTTCATTTTCAAGCATTTCCTTTCATTCCTTTATTTTTAGATCAGGAATCCCAACTATCTTCAATACATTCCTTTAATCCATCCATGGATAATGCATGGATCATTTCTTCATTCCTCATGCATTAAGGCATAATTCATGGTCTTTAATGTTGAAATGAGTGATGTGTTCTCTTTAAAACACATTTCTTCTTCATTGAGTATCAACACAAACAATCGTCTGATTTATAAACTTCATCAATTTAGATTCAATGGATGGATCTTCACTTCTTTCCTCATAAAATTGAGTATTGTATGGACTTCTACAAGTGTTGTAACAATGTATGACTTTGATACAAGTGTTGGAACTTAAGACCAATTCTCCAATCATCATATTTCCTCAGTATTAATCCATAATCAAAGTGGGATCTTCATAGAATTAATAACCTCACCACTTTAATCATTGGAACAACTTCCACCATCATCATTCCATACACATATTGACTTCTTATTGGCAACAAATGCAACACCATGCTCTACAGTGTGTTATATTCTATAATGATGATGAAAACCATGTGGTGTTTGTTGGTGAGAGATACCCTCAGATGGGATGGAACTATATTGAGCCTCTATATTCTTTAATGGATAAGTTGATGCTGATTTCATAATAGGTCCACCCGATATTGTTTCCTAGAATTCTATAAGAATACCCTGATGTATTTCTTGAACAATGGTGGATCCATCCCCTCGATGAGAGGTCAAGTTTGAGATAGATTGGATTCTAGTTGTTTCTCTAATATAGTTGTACCTGTATCCGATGGACCCTTTTGAGTTATGGGATCTAAAAATCCAAGTTTATGACCTCTTGAATAGAGGATTTATTTGGACCAATGTTTCACCTTGAGGATCCTAAGTTCTATTTCCAAAGAATAAAAATGACATTCAACAATTGTGTGTCGATTACTACTATTTGAATCAGGTGAAGGTTAGGAAATGATATAGTATATCATGGATTGATTATTTATTTGATCAATTTAAGGGATAAATATGGTTCTCAAAGATCTACATGAAATCTAGGTATTATCATATGTGATTAAAGGGTGAATGTATCCTAAATGCTTATTTTAGATGTTATTATGAGCATTTTTCTTTTTTAATAATGTTCAAAGTAATGAATGCTCTAAATATGTTCATGGGGTTGATGAATATAGTGCTCCATGAGTTTATGGACTAGGTTGTGGTGGTATTTATTAATGAAATCCTTGTGTTTTCATCATCATTGGAGGAGCGTGCAACGCATCTATGGGCCATGTTGGGAGTTATTTGGTTTCATCAGCTATTCAAGAATCTATTGAAGTGTGATTTATAGGCCTTAGAGGTCCATTTATTAGGGAATTTTTTATCTAAATTTATAGTTTCCATTTATTCATCAAATATTAAGGTGTTGGTTTCTTCGATATCCCCTAATAATGTTGTGGAGGTGTAGAATTCATATGGTCTGGCTATATATTATAGGCGGTTTGTACCTAAGTTATCCTAGATTGTGACTCATATAATAGTTTTGAAAAGAATTGATTAATAGTTTGTGTGGAATAACTACTATTAGGATGATTTCAAGTATTTGATGAAAATTTTGGTCAGTTATTAGGTTCTTTATCTACTGGAATACGGTGTTGTGATTGAGGTTTACTATAATTCTTCACATCTTGGTTTGGGTTTCATGTTGACGCAGGATAAGGATCTTGTCACTTATGGGTTTTGTTTGTTAAATCCTCATGAATGAAACTATTCAACCCACAATATCTATAGAAACACTCAATTTTCATAAATTAACATCACATAACATTTTAGGAATACTTAAAACACTATTAAAATAGACACCCAAATATTGTACTTATCTAGTGCCTTTGGAAACATGGAAACATAAACACCGATATATAAGTGAGCTACATTATCTCTAACTAGGTTCTTCTTTACTATCATCATTCTTATTCACATCAAAAATAATACATATCTTCATAAAATGGGGAAGGAAACATAAAAATGGGTGAGCTCAAATTCTCAGTAAGAGTAAATAAGGAATATATGTAAGCATAATCATGAGTGTAAGGGTATAATAACATGATAATAATAATAAAATATCATACCCTTCATATCAAAGATCATATACATGAATCATGTCATAAAGCTTGGTAGTTGAAAAGACATAAATCATAAAAAAAATAAAGAAAAAATGCCATGAATGCATAACATAGGAACAAAAAATGGAACTTTGGAAGATACATTAGCATATATAATGATTTCTATAGTAGTAAATGCATTTCTAGAGAGACCATATTAGTGGACAAATTCCTTTACTGAATTAGGTTCATACCTCGTTCTAGCCCTATATTACTGAACTGAGTTCACTCCCTGTTCCAGCCCTATAATACTAAGTCAATTTAATTTCTTTTTACAACCATGTATATCTCATGAAATATAAATCTTTACCCAATGAATTGGAAGGATATATAGGTCCCACCCATATTATATTGAAATCTTACATACATGTTCCGCACAATCATAAATAACTAGATCAGAACCCATGGAATCAAATGGGTAATATAAAAATGTAATCATATAATAACATGTGGAAATAGATAGGTTTAATAATCATTTCATCATCAACATAACTCATGAAAAGAAGCGGGTTTCAAGAGCATATAACCCATGAAAGAGAATCAAGTTTCATAAACATTATTCCATCAAAAAATAATCCATTCAGAGAAATAATTTTAATGGAAACATTGAATAATTTCTCGATAGAGGAATGAGTAACACCAATGGATGTTACTTTATATGGGAAATAATTTTTAAATATCTTTTAAAAACATTTCTTGAGAAAAATATCCTTTCTGTATTGAAAAACACTTTTTACAAGATAAAACCTTTTTGAAAACCTTTTTCTTTGAAAATAGCTTTGCAAACTTATAAAGGAAGCATTGAAAACCATAAAATGTTTTTAAATTAATTTTTCCTTGAAAATTTGATTCAAATATCTTTTGAAAAAATTTTAATTTTTTTTTGAAATCATGGTTTTTGAATACAATAGATTTCTGATCGGAGAGAGAGACAATCATATTTTACTTAAAAACTTTATATTAAGTACCAAAGAGTGGAAAAATTGTACTAATACATGGATATATCTTGAATAAATAGATTATAATGAAACTAATTAGTTTTATTGAGATATTTATCATAATATTTCATCAAAATAAGCATAAACATAAACAATATGTAAAATCGATGAGATTGTCTCAATAAACTCTTATAACATGGTAACTTGGGATCATACTCTCCATGTAAGAAAATGAAATTACATGAAGCATAAAATATAATTAAATAAATTAAATTCATGATAGAACATGTAAAATGGAATTATATACACCTCTAAATAGAATTTAGGTGAATAACAAAATATGAGTCTCATCAAAGGAAAATTAAGACAAAACTATTTTACTGATTTGGTAATGTTTTAAACATTAACCCCATGAAATAAATATCATAAAATGGATATGTAAATAACCTTAAATTTATGTATAATATACATTAAATACAAAAATGGTCACTACATACACTCACAAGAGGAATGAGTGGAAAATGTAACATGTATCTCATAGAAATAAAAAGTGAAATGAAATCCCCGTACCTTGTGTCTTGAATCTCATCATACTTGTTCAAACCACCTTTATAATAAATATAAATTTATTATAAATAATTTAAATAACTATATTATTATATGTAATACCATTTATGGTTTTATTATGACCTTATATTACCAACTTGTTGACAATCCTATGTTAATGTTTCACTTTGGGTAGTATTCGCTTTATTCTTCGCATGTGTCTTAATTTGTTATAACTTTGGTATTTATAATTTATATCATGATTTAAATAATGTAAAAAATGATATAAATCTAATATATATAAATTATATGTGTATTATAAAAATCTACATAATATACAAGTATGAATCAGAATACACCATTCATAGAGACGGTAGGTCGTACGTATGCATTAACGTTATTTCCGTTTAATTGTCGTGTTGAAAGAAAGTAAGTAAAAGACATATAAGTATATATATTTATATGTATATATATTTATATTACATTAGATTTATGATTTAATATATTTATTATATATTCTCTAAAACCATCCATAGTACAATCCATGTAGTGTATGAATGAATCATATTGCTTTGTGGGGGTAATAGTCCACACTTCCTCAAACGAAATTATTGTATTAACACCAAATGAAAAGTAAAGATATATTATTTTTAAAAGGAATAAATAAAACTAAATAATTAATAAATATAATATATAACATATATAAATATAGTTTCCATAATAATTTCCACCATGAGAGGCGATAAGGAATATTGAACAATCATCGTTTAGTGAAGCGGTAGTTCACCGTACACATAAATAGTATGTTTTTTATCCATTATATGGGGGTGTGTGTATGTTTAGTTTGAAACCATTTAATAAAAACATAATAATATATATATAATACTGTAATTGCTATAAAATTATGTAAAAAATAAATTGGAGGTGGTGGTGAATGAAAATAATAGAAAGGACTTGAGAGAAGATGTTACCTCTCAATCGGGTAACTCCTTTTGGCTTATACCAAAAGAATTCCTTGGATTGATTTATTCCAAAGGTAATGATTCTATGAGGAAGTTATAATTTCTAGGAAGTGTATTTGGAAAATATTTTATCAAATTAGTAGGTTTGAGATGTGTGAGGAAGTGATAGAGGTGGTGGCCTTTTATAGGGATAGAAAATGACTCACTTGGAATTTTTGAAAACAAGTTAGGTGTGCACATGTTATTAACTAAAAAAAGTCAGAAAAAACAACATAAATCAATAATGGAAGTTTTATGTCCGAAATATTTATTTAAAATTTATTTTTGACAAGTGTACATGTCATTTGGTCCCCTAAGATTGAGGTTTAGTTCCTAATTAATCTTAATTTGACCATAATCATTGTGATTAATTTTAATCACTTTTAATAATCATTTTGGTAAAAAAATAAACATAATATAATTAAACTCTAAATATTATACTTATTAAAATTGTGTATTTATGTTTTAAAAAATTAAATTAATAGAATTGGAAAAATTAATATTAATTCTAATCCTGCAGACTGGATGAAATTATGTGTTTTAAAGTAAAAAGAAGCTCAAAAGTTTATTAAGTTTTTATATTCAATTTCGAAGTGAAATTGACTATAATTAAATAAATTGTATTAATAGATGTATATTAGATATAGTTTTACATTAAAACAAATTTAAAATATAATTTAACATTAATAATTATTTAAACAAAAATACATTTTTTAACTAAAAAGTAGTATTTTTCACTATTCATCAAAAAAAATTCTTAGAAAAATCAATAAAATTCACTCTAAGATAGTTTTTACATTATAATTTCAAAAATTAATTTTATTTCATCAAATTAAATTTCTATATGTGTCTAAAATTAATTTTATTATTTTTCATGGGATTACATTAAAGCAGTTCATTTGAGAAAACAGTATTTTTAAACATTAAATGTCTACCAAAAATCATATATTTCATTTTAAATATGTTTTATTTGTATAAAAAAATATAAAAAATATTTTTAAATTAGTAATTACTATTTTTATTAAAAAAATTAATGTCTAGGTTATAATTATCTCGATTAAATAATTATAACAACAAAATGATGTTTCGTAGAAACATCGGTGTTGCATGTAACATACACCAAGTCAGTGTTCTGTGTAACATATGAAAAATTAATGTTATATGTAATTTATTCCAGGTCCATTATATATGAAAGGAATTTTTTATTTAGTGCATTGTAATACATAGATGAAAATTTATTTTTTTCTAAAAAGTGGTCCACAAAAACTCAGGGTGTTACATTCTACCCCTCTTAAAATGAATTCCTCCCCTGAAATTCATCACTTGGGTAAAAAAATGAGGATACTTATACTTCGTCATATTCTCAAGTTCTCATGTAGCTTTCTCTAACTAGTGATTTCTCTACTAAACTTTTACTAGGTGAGTGGTCTTGTTTCGTAGAACGTTCTCTGTACAATCCAGAATTTCAACTGGTTGCTTCTCGTAAGAAAGATCCTACTATAGCAATATGACCTCTGATTTTAGTACGTATGAAGGGTTGGGTATTTACTTCCTCATAAGTGATACATGGAACACATCAGGGAATTGAGAGAGACATGGAGGATGTACCAAGCGATAGGATACCATCCTGATATGATCAAGAATATGAAAGGGACTGATATACCTAGGGATTAGTTTAAATTTATTCTAGAATCTCATTACTTTATCCGTGGGTGAGATTCATAGAAGAACTTTCCCCCCATTTCAAATTCTAGGTCATGTCGGTGGTTATCAACATAATTGTTTTGCTAACTTTGATCTTCCTTGATATGTTGTTGTATAGTTCTAACCTTCTCAACCATTTCTTAATCGATCTTAGGTTCTAATCGATTTTTTTATCCAACAAAATCCCAACATATTGGAGTTCTATATTTATTCCTATAGAGGGATTCATACAGTGTCATCTGAATTCTTGAGTGAAATCTATTGTTGTAATAAAACTCAACTAGATTTAGGTGTTAGTTCCAAATACCTTTCAAAACTAGAGAAAAAGATCTCAATATATCCTATAGGGTTTTAATTGCTCTTTCAGACTAAACATCTATCTAAGGATGATAAATAGTGCTGAAACTCAATTATGTATCAAGTTATTGCTAAAAACTTTTCGAAAACTTTGAGGTAAACCTTATTTCCTGATCTGATACAATATAATGTGGTGCTCCATTCAAGCTTACCACTTCCTTAATGTATATCCTATCAAGTTGATCCAAAGAGAAGTCTTCTTTGATTGCGATGAAGAGTGATAACTTAGTAAGGTGATCAACCATATAACATTAAACCCTTTAAATGTTTTAGGTAGTCCAATGAAAAAAATCCATAGTGATGTTCTCCCATTTTCATTCTAGTATGGGTAATGGATGAAACAACCCCTTTGAATTTTGACTTTCAGCCTAAAATTTTTTGTATACCAAGAACAGATATATAAACTCTATGAAATCTCTCTTTATCCCATCCCACCAAAAGTATTGTTTCAAGTATCCATGCATCTTCGTACATCCAGAATGTATAGAGAATGATGAACTATGAGCTTCCTCTAATAGCTCCTTTAAATATGGTATGAAATGAACACATACACTATTCCTGAATCTCATCATTCCATCCTTATCAAGGTTAAACTTAGGAACATTTCTAAATTTACTTTTTAGCTATTCATCTTCCTTTTGCACCTCCTTTATCTTCACTAGGATAGAGGGTTGAACATTCATTTGAGAAACATAATATTTTTACCCTTCCATCAGGATTTCTAGATCCATCCTTTGAAAATCCAGAAATATTGGATCTTTCTTTATCCACATCATGGATAACCTATGATGATCCTTTCAACTCAAAACATCAACCATCTTGTTTACTTTCCTAGGGTGGTAATGTATCGAGCAGTCATAATCCTTCATCAGCTCTAAGAATCTTATTTGGTGCATGTTCGACTCCTTCTATGTGAATATATATTTCATACTTTTATGATCAATATATATATCACACTTTTCTCTATAAATATAATTCCTCCATATCTTTAATTAAAATTTTACGACTTATAACTCTAAATCTTGAGATGGGTAATTTTTATCATGAAGCTTAAACTTCTAATAGGAATATGAGATAACCATTGTATTCTCCATAAGAACACACCCCGATACCCTATTTTATGCATCAATATATATTGAAACCCACTCTCTACTGTAGGGTAATGTAATCACAGGTGCACTGACTAACCTTCTTTTCAGTTCCTTGAAATTTTCCTCACATTCATCTATCCATATGAACGTCAAACCCTTCCGAGTTAACTTGGTTATAGGATTATATAGTCATGATAAATTCTCCAAAAACCGTCAATAATATCCAGATAAACCAAGAAATCTACAGATCACAGTCACCATGGTTGTTTTAGGCTAGTATTCAATAGCTTGTGTCTTTGATGGATCTAGTTTTATAATCTCTCTCGATATTATGTGACCCAAAAATGGAACATTTTTCATCCATAATTCACACTTTTTAAATTTTTCAATTAGCTTATCCTTCCTTAGGGTATTTAGTACAATTATTGATTGATCATCATGCTATTACTTTCTGTTTTAATAGATAATAATATCATCTATAAATACTATAAAAAACTGATCAAGTTAATCTTTAAAGACATTATTCATTAAATCCATTATGATAGCTGGGGCATTAGTAAGATTCAAAGGAATCACTATATATTCATAGTGTCCATACCTTGTATAGTATGTCATCTTGGGTATATCCAATTTGTTAACCCTCAACTAATAATATCCCTAACTAATTTTAATCTTGGAAAAGTATTGAGCTCCACACAGTTGATCAAACAAGTCATCAGTACGGAGAAGAGGATACTTCTTCTTGATTTTGAAATTTGTTTAACTCTCAATAATCAATGCAAAGTAATATTGATAAATATTTATTTTTCAAAAAAATAACGGTTGCACCCCATGGTGACACAATGGTCCTAATGAATCCCTTATCAAGGTTTTCTTGGAGTTACTTCTTCAATTCCTACAACTCAATAGGATCCATTCTATTATGAGTCTTTGAAATTGGTGTAAAACTAGGTATGAGTTCTATTGAGAACTCAACTTAGCATTTTGGTGGAAGACTAGGAAACTCTTCCATAAATACATCCAAATATCCGAAACAACATGCATATCATTGATGTCAATTTTATCCCAAACCATTTGAGATAAACAAACCTTTTGAATGGGAATTAAGATCCAAACGTTGGATGTAATCTCTATATAAATTTCATTCTTATCATCACATTGATGGATGATCATAGGAGGGTTTGAAATTTCAAACATAACATCCCTTCCTTGAAAATTTATGTGGGATTTATGCAAAGAAATCCAAACCATGCCTAACATGACATCAAATTCAACCAAAAGAAGAATTACAAGATTTTTAGGAAGGATATTCTGAAAAACTTCAACTAGAGGAGAATCATAAACTTGGGACACAATCATCATACCATTATAGGTTTTCCTAATAAATCCATATTTAATCATTTTGGTGGAATCTTAACATCCTTATAAAATTGTTTAGATATGAAAGAGTTGGTATATCTAAAATAAAATAAGACATAAACAGTTCTATAAAGGATGATAAGTGTTCCTTTCATCACATCGTTATCACACCCCTCATCAAAAATAACAATTTTATGATATTTTCTTTTATCCCTTGTCTTAATAGGTTGCTGATGTTGATCATCATCACCAGCCCTTGGGTTTGGGTAGTGTTTAACATAATTCCCATTCTCTTTATCTTGTAGCACTAAATAATGGGAGGTGAATTATATGTTGTTTTCTCCCTATTATAATTTTAAGTTGACTTCTTCCCATCATTTCAATAGCTAATTTCCCAGTGTCCTTCCTTTTCACACTTAAAACATTTATTAGACCCCTTAAGGCAACTTACTCTATAATTATTCCCACACATAGAGCATAAAGGGAATCTCATATTCTTCTCTCCATGGTTTTTATATTTTCTTTTAAACTCCATATTCCTCTTCTTGTCAAAACCATGACATTTATATGTGACTCCAACATCCATTTCAACCTTGATTTCACAACACACAATATCTTCATCGCTAATAAATTATCTTATGTCCAACACCCTTATGATACTTGGATTTAATCCACTAAAGATCCTATAAAATTTATTTTTGTGTTGGATGATAATTCCTGAAGCATACCTCAAAATTCATGTGAAATTAGCCTTGTAGGTACCAATAGATTAATCATCCCTTTGATTTAACTCAAGGAACTATTTATCCATCTTGGTATGAGAAATACATGTAATGAAATAATTGAAAAATAAGTTCTTGAACTCATCCCAATCCATGGATTCAATCTCATATTGATGCCTTTCATTTTTTATTAGAGTCCACCCCTGGTTTGCTTCGCCTTCTAACAGATAGACAACTAGAATGAATTTCTCATTCTCCAAACACTAGATAACATATAATATATTTTTTTTACTTTTTTTCCATTGTTCAGAAACAATTGTATTAGAAGACCCTCTGAAAGAAGGTTGGTGTTTCCTTATTAAGGACTAAACAAAATGGTGTTCCCTACTTTACTCATTTGTAAGTCACCATGATTCATAGCTTGAGAAAGATGTGTGAGCATAGAAATGAGGTTTTTCATTCTATCTCCCATAGAATTTGGTTTCTCAGGAATAAAATCGTTTCATTTTTTATCACACTCACCATTAATGTGGTTCCTTTATGTTCCAACCATTGACTAATACCAAAAGCATTGAGTAAGAAATAGTTATCATATCGAGGAACTATGTAATCATGAAAATTCACTTATAGGATGTTTAAATTATGACACATTCTTTAATATACGACACCTTAGTTTTATCCTAGGTTATTCATAGCCAAATTAAATGTAAATATTTCATAATGGTTCATGAAGAGTTTTTTAATTTTTAAAGAATATCCCTTGGGAGTTTCAAATAATGTGTGCATCAAGGCCCATTGTTGTGTACTAGATTAACCCGAGTCAGGCCCGAAACGTCTTTTCAGAGTTGTTACCCCTAGGTACATCTATTTAAGATACACATCCACTTGTATTATCTATATAGGGATTTATTTATAGGAAACCACTCACTCTATCCTTTACCAAAATTCCATAACATTTTCTTATACTTTTCTTTATCCTTAAACTTATCCCTAGACATGTCCTTAAGGTTCTCACTATGGTTTTCTCATTATAGATTCCAAAGGCTAACTAAACCCTTAATCTGATACCAAATATAAATACATTAACATTTCATAAATTTACATTACATAACATTTTCTTAATAATTAAAACATTATAAAAAGAGATTCCCAAATACCGTACTAGTCTGGTGCCTTTGGAAACATGGAAACATAAACACTGGTACAAAAGTGAGATACACTATCTCCCACTAGGTTATTTTGGACTAGAAACCTTCTTATACACATCAAACATAATACATATATTCATAACATGGGGAAGGAAACATAAAAAGGGGTGATATCAATTCCTCGGTAAGGAAAAGAAAAGGACATATGTAAGCATAATCATGAGCATAAGGCCATGAGAATATGATCATGAAAATAGAAAATCATACACTTCATATCAAAGATCATATACATGAATCATGTCATAAATCTTGGAAGTTCAGAAGACATGAATCATAAGGAAATAAAGAACATAATTCATGAAATCATAACATGGGAATAAAAAATGGAATTTTGGTAAACACATAACAATATATAATTATTTCTATAGTATTCAAGGAATTACTGCCAATACCATCTTAGTGGAAAAGTCCTTTACTGAATCAGGTTTTCACCCCATTCCTACCCTATATTACTAAACAAAGTTCACTCACCATTCCATCCCTACAATACTAAAACGAGTTCATTTCTCATTCCATCTATGTCTATATCATGAGATACAAATCTTTACCCAATGCATCGTAAGGAAATATAGGCCTCACCTATCTCATAGTGAAATCATACATACATGTGTCACAAGATCATAAATAACCATATCATAACCCATTAAATGAAATGGGTATTATAAACATGTAATCATATCATAACCAATTGAAAAGTATAGCTCTCATAATCATTTCATAATAAATATAACCCATGAAAAGAAGCAGGTTTCAAGAGTATATAAACCATGAAAGAGAAATAGTTTTCATAAAAATCATTCCATTAATAAATAATCCATTTCTAGAAATAATATGAATGTAAATATTGAATAATTTACCCATAAAGGTATGATTAACACCAATGGATGTTATCTTATATAATAAATAAATTTTAATGATCTTTCAAAAACATTTTTTGAAGAAAATATCTTTTCTGCATTAAAAAATGATTTTTATAACATAAAAACTTTTTAAAACCATTTTTCTTTCAAAATAGATTTAAAAAATTATAAAGGAAGCATTGAAAAAAATAAAACGTTTTTAAAATCATTTTTTCTTAAAAATGTGCTTCAAAGATCTTTTGAAACCATTTTTAAAAATATTTTTGAAAACATGGTTTTTGAATACAATAGATTTCTGAGTGGAGAGAGAAACAATCATATTTTATTAAAAACGTTATCTTAAGTACCAAAGAGTGAATAAATGGTACTAATATGTGGATATATCTTGAATAAATATAGGGTATGGAAACTCAAAAGTTTTCATGAGATATATATCATAATATTTCATCAAAGTAAGCATAAACATAACCAATCTCGAAAAGTGATGATATTTTTTCAATAAAATATTAGAACTTGGTAACTTGGGATCTTACTCTCCACATAAGAAAAATAAATTAAATTAAGAATAAAATATAACAAAATAAAATAAATTTATTATTTAACATCTAAAATTAAAGTATATACACCTTGAAATAGAATTAATGTGCATAAAAAAATACGAGTCTTAATGAAGGTAAATTTAGACCAAAAATATTATACCGATTTGTTGAATTTTGAAACGTAAACTACAAGAAATAAAGATCATAAAATGTATATGTTAATAACCATAAATTTATGTATAATATACATATAATTCAACCATGGGTTGTACATACACCACACAAAAGGAAAGAGTGAATACATAATATGTATCACACAGAAATAAAAAGTGAGATGAAATCCCCTTACCCAATGTCTTGGCTCTCATCGTACTCATTCAAACCACCTGTATAATAAATAAAAAATTAATATAAATATTTTTAATAAACATATTCTTATATTTAATACCATACATTTTTTGATTACATCCTTATATTACCCTCTTGCTAACAATACTATGTTATGATTTCATTTCAGGTAATATTCACTTTATTCTTCGCATGTGTCTTAGATTGTTATATCATTGGTATTTATACTTTATATAATGATTTACATAATTTAAAACATAAAATAAATATCATTTATACATAGTAAATGTGTATTATAATAATCAATAGAATATATAATTATGAAATGGAATACACCGTTCAGGGAGACGGTAGGTCGTACCTACGCATGAATGCTATTTCTGATTAATTGTCGTGTTGAAAGAAAGAAAGTAAGAGAAATATATATATATATAATTATTAAAATATATTTATGATATCATATATTTATTATATATTCACTAAAACCATCCTTAATAAAATCCATGTTGTGTATTAACAAATCATATCGCTTTGAGGGGGTGGTAGTCCACATTTCCTTAAACGAAATTATCATATTAACACCAAATGGAAAGTAAAGAGATATGTGTTGTAAAAGAAATAAATAATATTAAATAAATAATAAATATAATATATAACATATATAAATATATTTTCCATCATAATTTCCACCATGATAGGTGGTAAGTTAAATTGAACAATCATCATTTAGTGGTTCGTCAAACACATAAACAGTATGTTCATTATCTATTAGATAGAGGTGTGTATAAGTTTAGGTTGAAAAATTAGCATAAAAATATACTAGTATACTTAGGATACTTGTTACTATTATATATTCATGGGAAAAAAATTTAATTGGCTGTAATAATAAAATAAAATAAAACACTTGAGAGAAGATGTTACCTCTTAATCGAGTAACTCCTTTTGGTTTGTGCCAAAGGGATTCCTTGGATTTCCTTTTTCCCAAGGGAAGGCTTATATTAGTAAGGGGATATTTTTGGTAAGTTTATTGGGCATATATTTTCTGAACTTAAGAGTTTTTATAGGTGTGAGTAAGTGGGAGAGGAGGTGGCCTTTTATAGGGAAGGAAAAGGAATCACTTGGAATTTTTGAAAACAAGTTAGGTGTACACGTGTTCTTACCTAAAAAAGGTCAAAAAATATAAATAAATAATTTAAGTTTTATGGACGAAATATGTCTATACAATGATTTTTGGACAAGTGTATAGGTCATCTGGTCCCCTAATATTAAGGTTTAGTCCCTAATTAATCTTAATTTATCTTAATCATTGTGAATAATTTTAATCACTTTTAAAAATCATGATGGTAAAAAATAAGCATGATATAATTAGTATCGAAATATTATACTGATTAAAATTGTGTATTTTGATTTTTCAAAATTCAATACACAAAAATGAAAAAATTAATATTAATACAAATCTCACAGATGGGACGAAATTACAGGTTTTTAAAGTAGAAAGAAGTTCAAAAGTTTATCACATTTTTATATTCAATTTCAAAGTTAATTTTATTATAATGACATAAATTGTGTTAATAGATGTATAATTGATCTAATTATACCTTAAAACAAATTTAAAATATAATTTATCATTAATAATTATTTAAAATAAAAGCAGTTTTTAACTAAAAAACATTATTTTTCACTATTCATCAAAAAACGATGTTTCTCTAAAAAATAGCTAAAATTAAACCTAAGATAGTTTTTACATTCAAAATTAAAAAATTAAGTTTATTTCATCAAATTAAATTCATAAATTTTTCTGAAATTAATTTTATTATTTTTAACGGAAGGTCATTAAAAGTAGTTCATTTGAGAAAATGGTATCTTTAAACATATAAAGACTTTACCAAAAACAATATCTTTCATTGTCAGTTTTTTTATTTATAAAAAATATTATAAAAATAATTTTAAAAATATTTATTACTATTCATATTACAAATTTTAATATCTAGGTTATTATTATCTCTTTTAAATAATTATAATTGCAAAATGATGTTTCATAGAAACATTGGTGTTGTGTGTAACATACACTAAGTCAGTGTTCCGTGTAATATACACCAATTTCATGTTTCATGTAACATATTCTAGTTTTTTCCATTTGAAAGGAATTTTTGACATATTTAATTACAATACATTAATGAAAATTTATTTATTAGAAAAAAAATGTCCATAAAAACTCAGGGTGTTACAATATCAATCTTTTTGTAATAGCAATTTCTATGGAGTAATGGGGACTCTACCTTATAGGTGAATTTTTTTTGGTCTTCACATATCATAAAATCCTGAAGTTTGTCTTCTCCCCGCATGACTTAAATTTGAGACATTGAAAATCGATGATTTTCTTATAGGACAACAACTTTGATATTTCATTTACACCTGGTAAAGGAAATATTTTGGTAGATTCCTTGAGCATGAAGTCATGATTTGATGTTGTGCATGAGTTTAGAGAATCTTATAGAGTAATTTAAAAGTTAATAGTGATGCACCTTGATATGGGAAAAGTGGATGGTAGTGTTTACCTGTACCAAATGATAGTGCATTCATCCTTAGTGTATTAAGTGTAGGGGACCCAGTTGGGTAAGTTTTATGAAAAGTTTTGGTGTGATTGAGTTATTAGTGGCGATGCTCTTAAGGGGTGGTCTGAAGATGGATAACATTAGTTGTTGTTATAGGGAAATATTTTAATTCATTTAGTGATGCTGGAAGTGGTTCATGGTGAGTTCTATGGTTCTCCCTTAGTGGTATATCCTAATGTGAAAAATATGTATCATGGTATAAAGAATCAGTTTTGGTGATCTGTATAAAGTGATCAATTGTATAGTTTTTTTCCTGGTGTTTGGTATTCAAGAAGGTGAAGGTTGAGAATCATGTTCTTGGTGGTTTTATTCATCCATGTGATGTTCCCTAGTTCAATTTGGTGGAAATTTCAATGGACGTAATCACCTAGATTCATAGAGTTTAGGGTGGTTATGATTTTAAATGGGTGATCATGGATCGTTTGAAAAATTCACCTCACTTATTAGTGATCGAGGTGTCAAGATCAGTAGAGGTATTATTGAGTAAGTACCTAGATGATATAGTGAGGATTCATGGGGTTTTGAAGATAATAATCTTTGATCGTGATCCTCATTTTACCTCTAGGGTATGGAAAGGTATCTAGCATTATTTTGGGGCCTAGTTATGCTTTATCACCCCTATTCATCTATAGACAAATGGCCAAATGAAGCGGACTATCTAGAATCTATAGGACATGTTGCACATGTGAATATCTTATTTTGGAGTAATGTGGGTATGAAAACATCCCTTAATGAAGTTTTCATATAAAAAAATACATCACAAAACTATTAGTATAAAACCTTTGATGGATATATATAGTTAACCTTGTGGATATATTTTATTTTGGATCGTGGTTTGAGAGTTAGTTTTTCTTAGATAGAAATTGGAGTAGAGTGAAACATATAAGGTACAGGTGATATGTGAGTCATTTAAGGTAGTATAGGATTAATATAAGTATTTTAATTATTGTATTATGAGGCCTCTAAAGTTTGATGTCTGAGATCTTGTATTCTAGAAGGTGTTTCCCCATTATTGATAGTGAAGGTTATATTGTGGGAGTAAGATTACATCTAGGTTCATTGTGTCGTTTGAAGTTTTTTCATGGGTTGGAGACAAGGAATATTGGTTAACACTACCCCCATCAATGATTTAAATTCATGATGTATTCCATGAATCACTAATCTTCTGATATCTTCATGATTATTCCTATTTCATCGAATAAGGTGACTTGGATGTCAAATATGGCGTATCCTTGGAGGAGTGGTCTGTTGAGATTCAAGACTATCATGAAAAAGTATTATTTGGTTGTATTATACCTTTGGTTCATGTAATATTGTGACACATTAGTTTAGAAGAGAGCACTTGGGAGTGGGAGTAACAAATGCACGCTCAATTCCCCTGAGTTGTTTTAATTCCTTATTTTTCTCTTTTGTTGAGAAAATGTGTTTTGATCTTATGTTGATATATAATTTTTCTTCTCATCCTAATTTGGTGATGTTTTATACTTATACACTCTTGCATAATGTTGTGTGTGTTTTTTTATGATTATATTATAATGGGATCCATGAGAGGTATCTCATAGGGTGGTTGTTAAGACCCTCTTTTTATTTCGTCTAGGTCTTATTTTAAATTCTTGAGGAATTTTTTTGAGAGGTATTTGATGTAAGGTCTCATATTTCTAAATTCCTTCCCTTTGTGTTTTCCTGGGGTTCAAAGGTACTGTGAGAAAGTTTAGAGGAGTTTTAGGGGTTATAAAATAGTTTTGGATTTTTTTAAGGGTCACCACCCCATGGTGGTGGATGTGGTGCTTGAGGTTTGAAGATGCTTGGACGATTGAGCATGTGGAAACTAGTTTAGACTTGAGTGATCATATTTTGGCTACGGTAATGAATGTTTGGTGTTAGAGTTAACTATGATGAGAAAAATGGCTTTTATGACCATTTTTTTTGTGGTCAGTTTCCTTAGGGTTTCACCTGTGAGTCATGGGGATATAAAAACAACATGAAACTCAATGTTAACTATTATAGGCTGGGAAGTGGCACCCCGTGAGTTACACTATTATACATGAGCAACGTAAGGCTCTCCATGCCACAGTTCTGGGCGTGTTTAGGGTAAAACAACTTCTGTTTTTATGCTACACCATAGTGGAGACTATATCAGTGATCAAAGTGGTTCAGTTAGGGTTTCAAAGGCTCGAGATCCATAGAGTTCAAGCACCTTAAAAAACATATCAATCTTCAACTGAGGGAATCAAGGGTGTGTTGGGAGATCAACCCATTTTGATGAAGTATTTTTGGATTATTCTATAAATGGATAACCTGAGTAGTCTTGGATAAAACTTTCATTCTTTCCCATAAACCCTACTCAACCCCTACACCTCTCAAAACCCTCTAGTTTCACCTCAATGATTCCAACCCCCTTGGATTGATGGATTGATGTATCAAATAAATGTATCTTCTTATTTAATACCTCTTTATTTCTCCTCTATTCTTATTTCCTTATAAAATATATTTTGGTATGAATCCTCTAATTTTTGTTTATGTTTCAAGTAAGTGTTTATGGTTGTTTCACTACTTAGGTTCTAGTGTCATTTTCTTTGGTTTTGGTATCACTTCCTTCTGAAGTGGTTGTTTCTTACTTTTATATTCATTATCAAATAACATTAAACTACTAATCAAGCAAATATATCTATTACTTCTCATTTTATTTATGTGAAAATTTGAATTAATCATTCTTTATCTCAATGTACAAATAGGTATTATTGAACTTTTAAAGATAATAATCTGGAAATGGAATCATATATTGAATGATTAATAAAAAATTATAAAATTATAAGGAATACAAAGTAATTTTTTCAAGATATTATTTAATTTATTTATTATATTCAATCCCATGCCATAGAATTATTTTTTTCATTAATTAGAGAATTATTTTGTAACTTTAATTTCATTCCATAGCTTAAAGGGTTAATATCCTTTAAAGTTGAAAATTTAAAATAACCATTGATGTTACTCCATACTGTAGAATTATATACATTTTGTATTATAATGGGATTATTTAAAATCCATTCATAGAATTAATTGAAAATAGAATTATTGCATGTTTAAGATAATTAATGCTCTTTTGGGTGAATTAAATGAATGTTCGGGTTTTGATATCACTAGTTTATGATTTTATGATGCATGTTTATGGTTAATAAGATAGTGTGAGGTATGTTTGGAAGTGTTTTTGTTGTTGTTCATTTACCATAGTTAATTTCTTAAAATTATATAAACATAAAGAAAAATTATAATTATTAATGGGAGAGCCATGATCATTTTGTATATTGCTCATCTTGGATTTGAATACTTATGACAATCCTTGAAAGAATGTTTTTAGTTAGATATGTTTAGTTAATTCCCTTAAGTTTCCTTGTGTGGATAACCTAATATTAGTGAAATGTTTATTTCAAGATGAAATTAAAATTTTTGTTCAATCATGAATAAATATTTTATGCTGAATTAACCTATTCCTTGTTGCAGGAGGGATGAATGCCTCAATTCCATAATCTCGGTGCCCTTGCCTACCTGCAGAAAATAATTTTGAAATATATGTGTTCTGTGTGGATTTATAACCTTATTATTTTTTAATATGAATTTATTAAGATTTATAACCTTAATGGTAAATGGGCTAGAGGCCTTTTGCTATGTTTTTTTATGTTTGATCTGATGAATGCACAATGGTGTAGGAGCCGGAGCTATAGTTATGGTCAACTCTAATGACGGAAGGACAAATTATACTATGTACAATGGTGTGGGACCCTAGTGTGGTCAGGATGTGCTCAAAGCGGGGCATGCTCATTGGTATATAATTAATATTTCTTGATAGTTTCTTGAGGCTTTATTAATGTGTTATTAATGGACTAATGGATGAATAATGTTTCCTTGATCTGTTTTCAAGCATGGGATGCAATTTATGATATGAACTATGAGTGAATCCTTAATGTGTTAGCGTATTGTGAGTCCTAGAGTACCCATATGATTAATAAATACTAAATGAACTAATAAATGAATGGTTTTGGTTTATGGTGTTCATAAAATATGATGTTATACCTATGTACATAAGAAAGAAAATTAATAGAATCATCATCAATTTTCTTAAGAAGATTAAAATGTAAATCTTGTGAATGTTAATGTGGATTAATTAATGTTTAATTAATTAATTAATAATAGACTTGATTCATGTATGATTTTTTGATATCTAGTACATAGAAGTAGATTTCAGGGATCCTATGTGGTGATAGCAGCATATGAGTCTAATGATGGGTAGTTTCCCATAGTGTGATTGAGGATGATATCATTCTATTTTTTATTTTATTTTATACACTACCCCACCCATGTTAGTAGGGAAATCAAAACTCAAATTTTTTTGGGGGGTTGGTTTCTATGACATCGAGGATGATGAAGTAATGAATGGTTGATTTATACATCTACCATACCCTCCCTATATAAATAGATAAGTAGGAGTATTATGAGCTATAATGTTTTATGATATAGGGTGTTTTCCAACTGAATATATGATGGACCGTGGTTTACTATAAATTTATGCATGGGTTGTAATGCCTTGAGGTGTAGTGCATAATTGTATATAGTTATAGTGGCTCCAACTTCCCATCAGTGTAAGTGTATGAGTTGTAATGGATTGAGGTATAACCCATTTACATACGTTGGAGTGTATTTTTAACATACACATGGTTACTATTGGGATATAGTGATGTTGAGATGTCAACCTGCATAGGATGCAGTAATGTAAGTGATATTATGACATATGGTACAGTATGATTTATAGGGGGTATGAATATAAGACATATCCATTAGTTCATGAGAGATACAAACGAGTAGATAATTGTAAGTAGGGTACCTTAATTTATATATATATATATATATTATTTTTTATAGAATGGATTACTTTTATGAATTATTTGGTGAGTGAGAAATGGTGAGGATGAAAAAAGAATAATACACTTGTTTAGGTGACACATTGGTTTCATTTTTATTCCCTGGGATTTAGTATTCTTCTATCACATTTTTCACGAGAGGTTTTAGGGAGAATCTAATTGACTATACATATTACACACACCCTATATATATAAAAACTATTTTTTTAGGTAAAAAGAATGGGTTGGAGATCAGGTTATACATTACTAGCTTTCAATAGTTTTTTAGTAGTTGTAAGAAGTTTATATAGTTCATGGTTTCTTACAAATTTTATTTTTGGTATTTTTTCCTTTTAGTTTATGTATGAAATAAAATATATTGAAATTTCATATTTACTTTAATAATGGTTTTGGTTACTGGTTATTTTTATATTATATCTTAATACATTAACTTTATATATGGAAAAGAATATCATATGTGTTATTAATATACCCTTGGAATTGTTCACCAACTCATGGCCTATTGGAAGAAGTATTCAAGGTTCATTAGCTATATTTCTCATTTTTAGTCCCAGGAGGGGTTCATTTAGAGGGAGGGGGTCATGATAGAGTGGTATGAAATGTGATGGTTAAGTGATATAATGAATTTTGGAGCTAAGAACTGGTAAGGATACTTATTTTGGTAGGGAAATAGTATCATATGGGCTTGGTAAGAGTTTTAAACAAGGTATATCATATAAGATATTTGATTTTATGACCGTCTATAATATGATGAATGGAACTTCAATTTTATTTAAGGATCATGCACCATGATTGTTTTTCTGTGTTTTAATTCGAGTAAATAATGGGAAATATGTTACAATAAATTAATCAATCAATTGATAATTCTTAAAAATTTATTTTATCTCATGTTTAGGATTAATGATGTTTTTTAATTAGTAGATATGGAACTAGGTTGACATCCCTATTAAGTTTATGAAAAAAATATTTTTAGCAGGATGTTCATGTGGATCATTATATAGTGGAGGTCATTAAAGATGAAACTTGGATGAGGAAACACTGAGAGTTTCATTTACATGGTATAGATAAGTATGTAGGATCAATTTCATATTAGGAGATAAAGGATTTTATGGAGGAGGAGAATATATCCTTTAGTTTGATCCATGCTTGGAAGGAGCACTGGGTTTCCTTAATTGTGATGATGTTGTCTGGGTCAAATCAAAAGTGGTGTTTTTTATTCCTCAGGGACTGCAAAGAGTTTGAGGTTTCATGGGGGAAGTATGGAGATCATTTTCAAGATGTGTTTTTATCTTCAACCACTAATGTGTCTTGCCGGTAAGAAGATATTTTTCCTTATATATAGGAGTTTCAGTGTTTGTGAGTTTAGTATCCACTATAATAACCATCTATGATATGATTCATAATTTTTTTCAAATGATGATGCTAGTGAGGGACATTTCAAGGATTATTTTCATCTAGATATCCAGTTCAATGTCACTCTATTTTTTATTAAGTGATATGAAAATGTAACATTGAGGTAAGATATTATTGATAGGACATTTACTAAGGCTGAATCATTACAAGATGGGAATCTCAAAGACCTTATATAGAGTATAGCTATGTCTAGTAGTTCTCAATTTTATTCCTAGAAGAAGAATATTAAGTTAGTGGGGAGTGAGTTTCATCTTCTTCAATTTTTTTAACTGGAGTTATAAATTCTTATATCCCTATCGATAGGCTAGGAATAATTTTTTTCTCTTATGGAGGTCATAACCATCAAAAGTGAGGGTGTCTATCCATTCTCAGCAATCAATGTGCAACTAGTGGTCCAATTTTGGCCCAACCTTTATAAAAGTCTCATCTGACTTAGCATCAAATATAGGGAATTACAGATTTTGATCAGTATAGCGAGGATATGGAAGGCAAAGGTGGTCTTCATCAGGTCTAGAGAGGACATGTAGTAGGACATGCTCAGATGTATTCTTTATCACTTTTATATCCAGGTGATCCAGATGTAATATAAGGTATTATCTAGATTTTTTTACATAGTTTTATTCTTTATTTTATTCTAGATCTATGCACTTTTTTGTTCCACCTAATCTAGTACATTATTTGGGACTTTATGTGGATAGGATTCTGATTCCCTTGTCATTGAATATTCTATTTTAAGGTCAAGAAAGTTTTTAATGTGTATAGAGTTTACAAATTAGACCCATGGAATCACCAATCTTGGGTAGAATTCCAATATTTTTGGATACATACATATGACATCATCCTTGACATGTATTTTTTTATTCAATATGGGATATCATCGATTACTTTAGAAATCATGTCATATTCTATGATTTCAATAGAGACTAGGTAGTGTTCGTTGGTGAGAGAGATCCTCATATGGGTTAAAGGAACACTGAGTCTCTATCTTCCTTGATGGTTATGTTTATGTTGAGTTCATTGTAGTTCCACATGGTAGTGTCTCATAGGATTTGAGAATAATATCCCAATGTATTTCCCGAAGTGGTTGTGGTGTTGTCCCCTCAACGAGAGTTTAATTTTGAGATAAATTTTAATCCAGGTTTCTCTCTGATATTGAGGTCCCCGTATTCAATGGAAACGTTTTAGTTGTGGGATCTAGGGATTCAAATCAATGATATCTTAAAGAGAGGATTCATTTAACCCATGTTTCCCCTTAGGGAGACCTATTTTTGTTTTCCAAGAAGGTGGATGACAATCTATGATTTTGTGTTGATTATCATTGTTTGAATCAGGTGACAGTGATAGAATTATACCCTCTCTCTTGGATTGATGATTTATTCAAGTAGTTTAAGTGATAAAGATGGTTCTTAGAGATCATATTTTAGGCTAGGTGTCATCATATGCGAGTAAAGGAAAAGGATATCCTAAATACTTATTTCAGATGTCGTTATAGGAATTATGAGTTTATTTGGATGTAATTAAATGCTACAAACACTCAAGATGTGTTCATGTGGTTGATGAATATAGTAATATATGAGTTTCTATACTAGTTCATGATGGAATTTGTTAATGAAATCATTTTTCTTTCAATATCAGTCGAGGATCTTGCAGGGAATCTATGGGCCATGTTTCGAGTTATTTGGTTTTATCATCTATTTGAGAAGCTATTGAAGTGTTATTTCTAGGAAGTTTTAGTCTGTTTCATGGGTAATTTCATATATACGTGTGGAATAATCATTTTTCCATCAGATATTTATGTGTTGGTTTCTTGGGTATCCCTTAAAAATATTGTAGAGGTGATGGGTTTCCTTGGTATATATGGATATTATATGAGGTTCTTACCCAACTTCTCCAAGATCATGACTCATATAACAAAATTAACTTGAAAAGATCTAGAATTTGTGTGGACTATCCAGTATGAAACTAATTTAGATTATTTAAAGGAAATGTCGTTCATTGCTCCGGTTATTTTTATTCTATAAGAGGGTATTGTGTTTGGGGTTTACTATGATTATTCACATCTTTATTTAGGTCGAATATTGATGCAACCGAGGGATTTTATCTCTTATGTGTTTAGGCAGATACATCTATATGAATATAAATATTCCAACCACAATACTGATCTAATTGTGGTAGCTTTAATCTAATGTTGTAGAGATTCTACTTTATCAGTGATTTTTTTTGTCTTTTCATATCCTAAAATCCCAAAGAGTGTCTCCTCCTAGCATGAATTGAATATTAAACAACAATTATGGATGAAGTTTGTACATGACTAAGAAAATGATATTTCCTTTACACCTAGTAAATGAAATATTATGGTATATGCATTGATTGGTAAATTGTGAGGTGATGTTGTTGATGATTTTGGAGACTCTTGGAGAGTGATAGAAGAGTTAGTAGTGATACACCTTGATATAGGAAAAGTTGATGGTGGAAGTTATCTTTACCAAATAACAGTACAATCACAATTAGTTTAGTAATTATAGGAGTCCCAATTGGTGGATTTTGAGGTAGAGGTTTTGAATGATCAAGTTATTTTTACCAATTCTCTTGATGGATGTTCTAAGGATGGATAACAACAGTTGTTGTTATAGGTAATTACTTTCATTCATTTAGCAATGCATGAAGTGGTTCTCCGTGAATTTCATGTTTATCTCTTAATGGTATATTCGTTTGTGGAAAATATGTTCATGATCTAAGGATTTAGTTTTGTTGGTCTTGTCTAAATTTCATAGTTTAAATATTTTTCTCTCAGTGTTTGTTCATCCATAAGGTTTAGGTTTAGCATCATGTTTCTGGTGGTTTGATTTAGCAGCCTGATGTAAAGACCCATGTTTTTTCTGAACTATGAAATTGAACAAAATATTTAATTTTGTATGGATTCTCATGAAGGGTAAACTTTTCATGTTACCCTTTCACATGATCTTGGATCCTTTTTCTAACCACTCTTTTGGTCACAAAATATGGTGTTTACCCTAGAACAGGAATTTGGTGTGAATATGAGTTGTTCAAAATTTTCATGAAACAATTTAGTATTAATTTATTCTCACATGTTATTTTGGATGTATATTTTTAATATATCATTATATTTAGATTCCATATTTTTATCTAAGTTTGAAATAGGGGGTTTCCTAGTCTATGTATAATATCATGCTGGATATTGGGGTTGGGCCTGAGGCACCTTTTCATTTTCTCTTAATTGTTTCCCTTTTCTTTTCCTCTTTTATTTCTTATCCCCCCAGTTTCTCATGTATGAACCCCTGTGGGATTTAACTCACCATGACCTAGTTATAAAAGGTATTGTGAGAGAGATAATGGGCAATAAGGGAGGTTCCACCATGATGTTCAGGAGGATCTGGATCATTGTGCAGTTTCTGAGGATTGTGGAGATGGTTGAAGATTCATTAGATTCTATCAAAAGGTTGTCTATTTTTAAGTTTATTTCATAAATACCCATACATTTTCCTCTTTCTATTTTGAAGTCCCTCTTATTTCTTCTATGTACCCCTAGTGTGTTGATCTATGCTTAACAGGGAGAAAACTGGTGTTTCGGGCTGATTATTTGGGTTCCTTTTCAGGAAGTCGGGATCATATGATGTGTGGTTCTTTGAACATACATCATGCACTGTTACTATTTGGGAAAGATGAATTTTTAGAGTTATATGTCTTGTACTTGGAGTACACTTCATGTAATGGTTCTTATCCATGTACCCAATCACATGGGAAGATAGAATTTTTAGAACTACATGTTGTGTACTATTGGTACATGCCATGTAGCTTAGTATATGGCCTAAAAACATGTGTAGGTGAACAAGGATTTGTAGTGTACATAGTCAGAACCCATTTGGGTGACACGTCATGATGAATTACACAACTAGGTGAAGACACATTTCTAGGCCATGTGGGGTATATGGGAAGGTACCCCATGTAGGTTACATGCTGTGTACATGAATTACATACCATGGACTTGGTTTTTACATAAAAAATCAAGCTGGTGTACATGAATAGGTGGGTATTTCATTGTACATACCATGTACTTGGGTATACATGGCGTGTACTTCTCCCTTTATACCCTTTTGATGGGTTCTCATGTTTTGATACCCCGAATTTAGAATTTAACACATTATTAGTCCATTTTGAGAATTTTACACATATATCATGATGGTTGAACGATTAGGGTGTTTTTAGAACTTTTATGACATGTTTTGGAGAAATAGACTCAATGGAGAGGTTCTTACTAAAGTAAATGAATTTAGTTGTCTCTTATGAATGGGAAATGGAATAAAACCTAGTTGAGGGTTGTGACAAATTGCTAGATACTTGGAATGTGTTTTCCAAGGTCATCTTATGGTGTATCTTGGGATAGTCCCCGAGTTAGCAGGATTGAGACGTGACTTGTGAAATCATGTAGGTTGGGTGTTCTAAAAAACCTAGAGTGAGACCTTGATCTATGATGGTCCATGGGCCATCTCCTTATACCTATGTTCAGTATCTTCCCCTTGAGGCCAAGAGGCTGTTTCATATTTCAACCTAGAGGATTCTATGTAGTATGCCTCTATTTTATTACTCTTTCAATGGATCCCAAGAGGTATTCCTCTACCCATGTTCTATTTTCTAGGATCCCAACAGGGAATTATTCTATTATGTGTTGACTTAGAGGATCCCATGAGGTATGCCATCTCTTATGTGTGGGCCTCAATGATCTTGAGTAGGTTTTCTCTTCTGGTATTGATTTAGTGGGTCTAGTCTGTGCTATGGTGTTTTACTAACCCTGATCTAATGTATGGGTTTGGGTGGAGATTTAGTGGGTGTCACCTTAGAACTTGTACTAAACATGTAATATTAAGGGGATATAATAGTAGTGATGTATTTAGTCATTCAACCAACCTTAATCTCTATTTATGATTTCACTTAGTTACTATTTAGAATCTATAATTCCATACATGCTTCCTGAAACTCAGAGAAAGGGACCTAATATGTTATGATACTATAATGGGGATGTCCAAAGGTATTTCCTGGGATCTAGATTATGATCCTACATGTTTTACTGTTGTCTTACTAGGATTGCTAGAAGTAAATCCTAGGATCTAGATTTTAAGGCTAACACGATTAATGACAATTGTTACAAGTAGTCCCATTTTTTACTAGGATTACTACATACTAAGGGATTACAGGGGGTTGTTGAGGATTTTTTAGAATCCCTCTTTGAGATACTCTTAGGTATTAATGATGGTATACTCAATCGATGCCTATGATTCTCCCTATGATCGGGTGGATACACAGTTATTGTATCACCTAGAATTTCATAGGGTTGGGAATATAGATCCCTTTATTGAATTGATTGAATGTTATTACCTAGGATTAGGTGATAATCCCTTAAATATCTCCTAATAATTATCCCCCTTAGGGATTATCTGAGTCAAAATGTCGTGATTACTTATGGACCAAGACTTAGGGCTCACACATCATACTGCATTTACATAGAATGTGTGGTATGAGATACAACTCAGTTACATATTAAATATATGTATATATATTACTTCTAATCATTCATTATAGTGTTTGGAGGAAGATACGAGTGAACCCATGGCTAGGAAATGTATCCCATTGTGGCGATGTAGCTTTCTCAAAGACATTTTGGACATAGTATAAAGTAGATACTATTAATAGGAATCACGAATCCAAGGATCGGTAGTGGATTTACTTTATTTATCTATTTGAGTTTTGTCTCATCTAGGATTGGTATATTTCATGAGCATGTACTTATGATAGTAGGTTAGAGGTTCACTTTTGGGGATGGTCTACTGATATTTATTTCTCACCCCATGTATGTGAACATTGGTGTTCTTGAAAACCTTATATATTCTTTTAGGTTGAGAATGGATGTATGGTGGATAGGGTTAAAGACCAGTGTTTTATGATTGAGTGGATATGCTCTTGAGGATTATTATGATCAGGTGGGATCAGCTCGATAGTGGTATGGAGACCGAGTATGCAATTCATCTCAGAGTTAGTAGTACAACCATGTACTTTTATTTCAATTTCTTTTGGATACTCCTATGTACATTATCCACCTAGTGGAAGGTTTGTGTAGTATGTATGACATGTATTTTTTTGTCCTTTAATGCATTTCATTTTATTATTACACCTTGCTTTACATTTATTGTTTCCAAAATCAAATTATTTACAACTATGGATGATGTTTGGTTATTTATTCTAGTTTCTTACTCCAGTATGAGGGAAAAATCGCCGTAAAGACACAAATTAGGCCCTTATTACTAGTTATTTACCTTTGGTTTATGAGGAGGTAAACTTGAAACCATATTTCCAACCAATCCAATTACTATTTATAGAGTGATATGGGGCAGGATGTGACAAATTTCTATCAATGGTGTTTTTTTCCTATTGTTTTACTATTTGAGATATGGGAGATAAAAGATTTAAAAATGTGTTGTAAATTATGATGGATATAGTGCTGGTGTATTGAGAACACTGGTTCTAGTAAGAATTCATACTTTTCAGGGTCATTGGATAATTGTTCTTGATATGAGTTGTTAGAGTTTTATATGAATTTCATTTTTTGTGAAACACATGTTTAATGAAATTTTGGTTTATTATGGATTTGTGTCTCTTGGAAAATTGGAAATAATCCAGTGGTTGATTTAGAATATTTTCCAATTGGGGAAAGATATTTTTTTCTTTCATCATATTTGGAATGTTAGGTACACACATAATTATCTTGATAGTGTGTAATTTTACAACTAAAGATAGAGTCTAATTTTTGAATGGGTTAAAAAAACGTAATTTTTTTACCATATAGGTTCTTTGTGGAATTTTACTCTGTTAGTTAAACTTATATATATATTTACTTCTAATGGTAGGTCATGTGTATCTATGATGAGATGTTTGACAATAAGGATGATGGCTCAGTCCTCATGAACTAGAGGTATAGTAACCCTGGAGGGTTGATAGGTAAAATTATTCCCATGTGTTGGATCCCTTGTGAGGTGTTGTTCATTAGGTTTGGTTTTTTAGAATTCCAATAAAAAACTATATAAAGTTTTCCCACATATCTTGGAATGACATTCTATTTAACTGAACCGTGTGAGTGTTGGATGACACAGATCATTGAGACGATGTTGTGTCTATATTGTTGACCATTATAAGTAATCATTGGTAGTTGGTTGATTTTAATTAGATCCATTTTTTGTGTTTTATTTTTAGGTGTTGTTAACTAAATATTTGTTACAATCTACATGGGGTTTTCCCATCTATCTTGCTATGATATTTTATTTAACCATCCTTTATTTATGTTTATCTAGTTAGGTACTATTGTATGATGTCGATAAGTACCTAAATTTTTATAGTAAATGAGGACCTCAAGGGGGTATTACCATATATAGATGCCCACTGAGTGTCAATTCATTATTTTTCTATGTTATATCATGACACTCTAGGGGGAAGTTCATTATGAGGATTCTCAGAGTGAATCATGGCCTATGAGGTGATTGATTGGAAGGATATTCCATTAAAGTTATTTCCATAAGTTAATATTCAATAATTAGTTTCAATTAAATGTTTTTACAATTAAAACTTATACGGTATTTTCCTCTATAACTTGACAATTGAAAATCATTATAATTAAAATCATGTTGATAGGTTTTGACCCTTATAGGTTGCGTTATCCTAATCTCCCTTAGTGAGGTTTGACAGGTGCATTAGATAACTTTTGTTGTGATGGGTGTGTGGATGATTCCCCATGATATGTGACCTTGGTGACATGTTTGAACTTTTATGATGGGTAGTCATACCTAGTTCCATTGTTATGAGACTTGATCTGTAGGAATGGGTGGGATACCTATAGGCCATTAGTTATAACTCAAACCCTTGTAGGATAACAATTGGTTGGATCAAGCGTAATCGGTGAGGGGGTTGAAAAGGGTTTTCACTTGCCTTTTTAGGTAGTGATCCTGATTGTATGATTGTGTAGAGATTAATGAAAAGAAGGTGCTCAGGTTTTTTGATATATTCATGATGATTCCTTTGGTTTCTAGGGAATCACCTACATTTATTGTGTATCGATAATGTATTCCATGGTTAGAAATTTTTCAGATCCTGGACCCATTGACCAGTGTTTGTGTGGTTAATGATTTAATATTGTAAATTGACATCATGTGATGGGAGATCATGGAATAAATCATATCACCAGTGAGGTACTCTATTTTGAAGAGGATTTCCAAGGGGATTCTAGATTAATGAGAAAAACATGTCATGTAACACAATTATCTTGGACTTGTGATGGAAGACTCATGGGAGCATGATTCAGTTCTTGAACTAGGTGGTATGGGAGTGTTTTCCTATTGTGTATGGTGAGTTTAGTTTGCACTAGGATCATGTGACAACTGGTTGATATGGAATGTCAGTGAGAATCTAGGTACAATATGAGGATCAATGATTTCAAATATGATGCTTATGGTCATAGTGAACCAAATATTTGGGTAAATTAAAAGGACTTATTGTGATGAGTGATATCCTGAAAATGAACTAAGTTCCATGATACAGTTAATCTATGGGTGGACCTTGACATGTATTTTTAGGATACATGTTGCTAGGTATTGGTTAAGGAATGCATAGCCAAGTTTTTTTGGTCATGGATCAGGGAGATCAATACAGTCCTATTGATGGAATCTTAGTGTACTCCAAGTTTATATAAAATCATTCCCTATATCTTGACATAATCTTGAGAATACTAAAAAAGCATTATCTATATTCCGAACTATCTAAATGTCCTTTTTTGTTTTTTGAAAGGAACTCCTTCACAATTGTTCTCAAGGATTGGTATAATGTAGTCCATATGATGTGGATATCAACATTATCCACTAAGGGTGGTGACCCTCATCATAAGTTGAAATTCAATGTTTGTCATGGGAACTTTAATTAAAAAGAGATAATGGGATATGTTCTGATGTTTCGAGTTGATGTCAGAGAATGAATATCTTTTTTCATGCGATTCATCACATTTAGTGATGAATGAAGTGTGTTCCTTTGAGATTGGATATCAGTTTCAAGGAGATGATGAGGGTATTATTATAGTGGGGAGTATCATATCAGTCACTGTTGAACGTATTCCATGATGGGGGAGTTACGTAGGCCATGGTATTGTTCATTGGATGGTCAAGATAGAATAGTTGTTTAGATTCTTATGATGGGATCATGGTTTATATTTTACCACCAAGGCTTCTCAAGGATGATAAGGTTTATGGTGGGTATGTTGTAAATAAACATGTTTTTAAGACTGTGAAATTTGGTATAAATTTTTATTTTTACTTATAAATGATCATGAAGGGTAAAATGGTTATTTTACTCTAGTATATGATCTCAAATAATTTTTCTCAACACTCAGTGGGTATTAGAATAGGGTGCTTACCCTAGTACATAATTTTGGGGTAAATCAAAGTCATTCAAACTTTTCATGGAATAACTAATAATTAATACTAAATTAATTAAATATTAATTTATTCACACATGTTGATTCATATTTATATTTTTAACAGATTGTTTTATTGAGATTATGACTCTTCCATCGAGTCCAGAATGGGTAGTTTTTTCTAGTCGAGTTATAAACTCATGTCAGATGTCGAAGTTAGGACTCCTTTCCATTTTCTTTTCTTTTTCTATTTTCTTTATTCTCCTACCCCTATCTTCTCATGTACCCCCTATGTTCTCTCATTCACTACAACATAGAGATAAAATAGAGATAGTGAGAGAGTGGGGAAGAAGGGAGGTGTTTCTATGGAGCTTAGGAGGATCCGAATCATGGAAACAGGTGAAGCTCTGGTGGATTTTTCCCAAAAGTGGGATATTTTAAATTTTATGTTTAAATTCCCCCTAGATTTACTTGTTTCTAGTATTAAGACCCTATAATGATTTATAGGGACCCTTAGTGGGTTGATCTATTCTTAACCTGGAGAAAACAAGTGTTTCAGGGATGATTGTAGGGGTTCCCATTGAGAAGTTTTAGTCACATGGTGTGTGGTTCTATGAACACATTTCATGAACTTTTAGTATTTAGGGAAGATGAGTTTTTAGAATTTCATGTCATGTACTTGAATTAAACAACGTGTATTGGTTCTTGGATATGAAGACAAGTACATGGGTAAATAAAATTTTCATAACTACACTCTAAGTAATAGTGGTACATTCCGTGCAGCTGAGTACATGGCTAGATAGTCCATGAAAGGGCACATGGTTGTGTACGATACATGGCTAGACCCCATGTGGGTTACACACCATGTAAAAGTACACAGTTGGGTGAATACACTTAGGCACACCATGTAAGGTACACAAACAGGTACCTCATGTAGGTTACCTTCCATTTACATTACTTACATTCCATGTACTTGGTTTTTACAATCCAAGTTAAGGTGGAGTACACTCCCAGGTGGGGATTTGATAGTACACGCCATGCTCTTGAATATAAATTTCGTGTACTTCTCCATCAAACATTTTTATGGTTTTTTTTGTTTTGACACACTGAAGTCATAATTAGACACATGAGTAGTCTATTTTGAGTGTTTTTAACAATGATTCTGATGTTGGAACCTTTGGGGTGTTTTGAGGACTTTTATGAGGTTCTTTGGGAAAATATATAGAGAGGTTCTTCCTCCAATAAATTAATTTAGATATCTTCTACGATTGAGACTTATAATGAGACCCAGTTGAGGGTTGTGATATATAGTTAGGGACTTGGCATGGGATCACCAAGCCTCTCATCTTGTGTATATTGTGACATTCCATGGGTTATCAGGACTAAGATGAAACATGATTAAGTTGATAAGTTGAGTGTTAGTACCAACCTAGAGTAAGACTTTGATCTGGTATGGGCCATGATCCATCCCCTTAAACCAGTGTTTAGTAGCCCCCCTTGAAGAAAATGGGTAATTTTATATTTCAAACTAGAGGATTCCACATATGATACCTTCATTTTCTTACTCATTTAGAGTATCCCAAGTGGGATGCCTCTACCTGTGTACTATTTTATAGGATCCCAAGATGGATTTATTTGATTAAATTATAACTTAGAGGGTCCCAAGAGGGATTCCTTCACTTATGTGTGGATGTTGAGGATCCTGAATTGGATTACTCTTTTGTGTTTGATATAGGAAGACCAGTTAGTTCCTTTGTGTTTGACCAACCCTAAGATATTGCATGGGTTTTGGCAGAGATGGTAGAAAGTGTCACCTTAGAACCCATACCAAACATGTAATCCTGATGGTTTGTGGTTGTGGTGATGGGATTAGGCATTAATCCAACCTAATTCTCTATTTACCCTTTCTATTAATTACTATTTATACAACTATGATTCCAGACATGATTCTTGGAACTCATCCCATGGGGCCTAATGTGATATGATGTTATGATAGGGATTCTTAGTGGTACTTAATGGGATCTGAGTTATGATCCTACATGTTTGAATATTACTTTACTGAGATGCCCATAAGTGATTATTGGGATTCAAATTTTTTAGTCTTACATAATTAATATTTACTGTTACTAGAATTAACATTTTTTACTAGGATTCATCCCCACTAAGGTATTATAGAGGATGTTATTGAACATTTTTTGGAACCCCTCTTTGAGATACTCTTAGGGATTGATGATGATCTCCTTGAGTGATGCCTAGGATGCTCCTCAGTATTGGGTGGAATCATAATTGCTACAATTCCTAGACTTTCATGGGGGTGGTTCTATTGATCCATTAATTGAATTGATCATCGAGTTATTACCCCATATCAGGTGACAATCTATTTTAAATTTCCTAAGTTTCATCCCCTTAGGGATTATCCAAGTTGCAATGTCATGATTTCCTACTAACCAAGACCAAATAATTAGTTATAATATTGGATTTACATGGAATGGGTGGTATGAAATTCATATTAGTTCCGTATTCATAGGATGTATATATATTACCCAGAATCCTTCAATATAGTGTTTGGGGGATGGTATGGGTGAACCCATGGATATGAAATGTACCCCCTATGGTGATGTAGCTTGCTGAGAGACATTTTTGGCACAATCTAAAGCATGTATTTTAGATCGAGATCATAGACCCAAGTATCAATAGAGTATTTATTTTATTTATCTATTTCAATTATGTCTCATATAGGTTGAACAAATTGTATGGTCATTCACTTATGATAGCAGTTTATTGGTTCACCATTAGGGGTGGCCTACTGAGATTTATTTCTCACCCCATGTATGTGTACCTCAGTGTGTGTGAAGAAATTTTTTATGATTTTAGGTTGTGAGAAGATGTAAGATGGATGGGGATTTGGACCATGGTTGTATGATATAGTGGAGATACTCATTATAGTAGCTCGATGGTGTCTTGGAGACCATGTATGTGGTTCATATCAGAGTTATAAGTAGAACCTTACAATTTTATTTTAGTTTATTTTATGTTATTATGTATATGTGATTGTACTAGTGTTTGATATGTCTTCTATGTATGACATGGAAGTTCAGTCCTTTCATTTTATTTTATTATTATAGCCTAGTTTACATTTATTGCTTCTTCACTTTGATCATTTACTATTATGGATGTTTTTTGGTTACATATATTGGTTTCTTACTCTAATATGAGGTAATAGTCTCCTAAAATACACACCATATGCCCTCACTACTAGTCAGCATCCTTTGGAATTTAAGGAGGTGTGCTTGAGGTTTTATTGTCAGCCGGTCTGGTTATTATTTGTAGAGCGACCCAGGTCAGGAGGTGACAGCTCGATGTCTCCTAGTGGAAGTGGGAGGATGTTTCAATGGAATTCATCACCACATTTCCCAAATATAATGGCAGTTATAATGTTATATGGTTGATCATGGACCACTCAATGAAGTCAACTCACATCTTAGAAATTAAGGTGTTAATCTCAGTGGAGGTGTTGTCGAGGTAGTACCTAGAGAAGAAAGTGAGGCTTCATGGGGTTCTGAAGATGATCATATCTGATCATTATCCTATTTTTTCAACTAGGATGTGGATAGGTCTCCATCATTCAGTTTTCTCTATTTTATACCTTATCAAATCTTTTTATACATAGAAAAATGGTCAAATAGAGTGGGTTATCCAGTCTCAAGAGGACATATTATGCATGTAAATTCTAGATTTTGGAGGTATGTAGGTGATGCATCTATATATAGTTAAGTTCTACTATAATAATAGTTATCAATATACTATTGGTATAAAACATTTTGAAGCACTTTATGGTTAGCCTTTATGATCTTCATTATGTTGGACCGAGGCCATAGATTCATTTTTTCTTAGACCAGAATTGGTGAAGAGCATGAAGAAGAAGGTACATGAGATTTGTGACCGAATGAAGGAAGTGAAAGATTTTTAGAAGTCTTATATTGATCATATAATGAGTTATTTAGAGTTCTATGTCTGATATCACATGTTCTTTATGGTGTCTCCTCATTGTGGAAAAATAAGGTTCAGTCAGAGAAGTAATATTCCTCTGAGGTTTTTTGGGACTTTTGAGGTTTTGGATTAGGTTGGAGATGTGGTGTATCAGTTATCACTACCCTCACATATGATTCACATTCATGATTTCTACCATATATCAAAAATCCACTAATATCTTCATGATGATTATCACATCATCGACTGGGGTGAGCTAGATGTTGAATGTAGTGTGACCTTTGAGGAGCAGTGTGTCAATATTTAGTACCTTCATGAGAATGTGTTATGTGGGTGTGTTGTACCTTTAGTTCATGTAATATGGAGACACAATATTTTGTAAGAGATCAGTTAGGTGTGAGAGTCATATATTCATCCTTAATATCTTTATGTTTTTTTGATGCATTGTTTGTTTTCACTTTTTTTAGAGACAATTTGATTTGATCTTCTACTGATATATAAGTTTATTTATCTTCCTCATTTGGTGAAATTTCATGTTTATATACTCTTTACTTGTGTTGTGTGTTTTTTTGTGCTTCTGTTGTAGAAGGATCCTTGAGAGGTATCACATGGGGTGGTTTGTTTGTCCCCCTTTCTCTTTTTTCTAAGTATTGTTTTAAATTATCGAGGAGAAAAATTATTTGAGAGGTACCTGATATGAGGTCTCATATTTATAAAGTCCTTCCATTTGTGTTTTCTAGAGTATATTAGGTATTCTGAGGGATTTTGGAAAAGTTTTTAGGTTTAAAAATATTTTTCCCTTTTAAGGGTCACCATGCCACAGTGGTGGGTGTAGTGCTACCTCTTTCAAAGATTCTTGAAGGATTGATCATGGGGTAGGATATTTTAGCCTTGAGTGATTATATTTTGGTTTTGGTGCTGGTTGTTTGGTGTTGGAGTGCACCATGATGATTGAAACTGATTTTCTGACAATTTTTCAAGGTGTTTTCTCATAGGGTTTCACCTTCAATACATGGGGATATAAAACAGTTTTAGAGTCCATGTATACGAAGGTAGGTTGGGCGTTGCTCTTAGATATTTCCACTATCATATATGAGAAGTGTAAGGCTCAACACACCATAGTGTTGAGCATGGTAAGGGTAAAAAAAACTTGGTATTTTATGCTACACTATAGTGGAGGTCATGGTAGTGGTCAAATCATTTTATCAAGGGTTTTAAGGGTGTGATATCCATAAAGTTAAAAAGCCTTTAAAACTATATTATTCTTTTATTGAAGGCACCACAAGTGTTTTAGGAGCTCATTATGCATGGTGAAGGATTTTGGGATTCCTCTATAAATAGAAATCCTTAAAATTATTGGTTCATATTTTCTCTCTTTCCCTTAAACCCTAACTGACCCTTACATGTATCACCACCCTCCAATCATTCCTTGAAGAGTCTAAAACCTTCATATCAATGGATTGAAGTCTTATATCAAGTTATATTCCTATTTCATCCAACTTTACTATTCACCTATTCTTATTTCCTTCTTAAAATCTATTTTGGAAGGATTATTCTATTTTGGGTTTTTTTTAAGTAAGTATTGATGGAAGTTTCCATTATTAGTTTCTAGTGGTATTTATTTTGGTTTTAGTATTGTATCCTTAGGTAGTGGCAATTTCTTTCCTGTTCATTCTTTTTCTACGAATGTTGACATTCTAATCACAGTATGAGATATATAACTTATACTTTTATTTATGTGAAAGTGTGAATGAATCCTTTTTTTTATACACTATCTAAATGAGTTTTATTGACCTTAAAAAGATTATAATCCAGAAAAGGAACTTCATGTTGAACAATTAATCCAAAATGGAAAAATTTTATGGAATAAAAAGGAATTGTTGCATGATTTTATTTATTTTATTAATTAGAGTTAATAACATCTCATGGAATAATGTTTTTGTCATGAATTAAATATTTTTCTAGAATTTGAATTTCATGTCATAGATTAAAGGGTTCATCTCCTTTAAATCCAAAAATTTAAAATAACCAATGATTTTATCAAATTCTATAGTTTATCTTATTTTTTTTATTATAAGAATATTGTTTACAATACTATTAGTTAATTAATGTAAAATATAATTATCACATGTTCAAGATAATTATTGTTCATTTGGGAAATTAAATTAATGGTTGGGTTTTTTTATCGCATATGGTTTTTGTTTTTATACTTCCTCTTGACATGAACTAAGCTAGTTTGATACGTTTTTGTAATTGTTTTTCCTTTTTCTAATTTATAAAGGTTAATTTCTTGAACCTATAACAATGTAAATATTAATGATAATAATTAAAGGGATAGTCATGAGCATTTTTTCTACTACTCATCTTGTATTTGAATACTTGAAATTATTCTTTAAAGTGTGTTTTTGGTTAGCTATGGTTAGTTGATGCACTTAAGTTTCCTTTTGTGGATAACCTAATTGTAATGAAATAGTTAATTCAAGATGAAAGTAAAATGGTTTTTTAATAAAGAAAAAAAAATTAAGAAGTATATGAATATTTTTTATTGTGGAAGGAATGAATTTGATAATATCATGGTCTTAGTGCCCTCGCATGTGTGTGTAAAACACGTTTGAAATGTATGTGTGATCTATGTATTTAGATCTTTATTTTTTTTTATGAATTTTTTTGTTGTTGGGAACCTTGATGAGTAACAGACAGGAATCCTAGGGATATGTTTTTTGTTTTTTATCTAATAGGCAAGAAATGGGATGGGATATCGGGCTACTATGATGGTCAATGACATTGGCATCAATATAGATTTTAATATGCGCAATGGTGTGGGACTCTATGGTTTTCGAGATGATCTCATAGTTTGGATTTCTTGTCTCTATATAATTTATCTTTATTGATACTTTAATTATTATTTCTTAATGGATATATGGTCGGATGATGTTTTCATGATCAGTTTCCAACCATGGGACACAATTGATGTTATGAACCATGATTGAATCCTTTAAAAGGTATCTTAGGTTGAGTCATAGAGTTACCATTTAATTGTGAAATAATAAATTAACAAATATAAGAATGGTGTTGGTTCATGGTGGTTATAAAGGATGATGACATACTTGAGAATATAAGCAAAAGAATTAATAGTGTCATTGGAACTTGTCTTTAGAAGATTAAAATTTCAATATTGAAAATGCTAACATGGATTAATTAATAGTTAATTAATTTATTAATTATTAACTGAATTTATTCTTGTATTCTTGTGTTGTAATAGTGGGTTCCCTAAACCCAAATTGAATAGTTATTTTGATTGGCATACCATGTATACGGTGAGTTATGCATGACGTATGATTACTAGATAGTATTGATATTTTTCACCCACTATTTAAATGGTAATTTCCATAGATTATTCATCATATAAAAAGGTTATAATAGTTCCTAGGATATAATGATAACCTCAGTATACTATAAAATCAATCTGAAACAAATCTCTTATGGTCTAAAAACATCATACATGATGGAAACAGTTGATGTCTGACTATTAGGTGTTGTAACTCATAAGAATTGAGACTTATTCTCATTAATTTCACACTTGGTGATCTCTATTAGGTTTTATCACGAGGATAGACCCACCAATAGGAACACCACATGTTTCAGGTGTTATTGGTATTTCCTATATAGGAATGTGTATATTGGTCTCCAGACTTTATATCATCATTAGTGTGTACCATTTGATCACATATTTTGATTCAAGGAAAAAACAACCACATTGAACTTGTGGTGAGGTATCTTGTGATGGGTGTGTCATTAGTGGCATGGAATTGGTTGAATGTCCAATATAGAATTTGTTTCTTCCGATTTGAGGAATAAATATCTTGGGCATAATTGATCAGGATGGTTATACCTTCATAAATATGTATCCAAGGTTGTTAATGGTAAGTATGTATAGTTTGATCAATAAATAATAAAGCAACAATGGATGATCACACAAGCTATACATCTTACTTTATAAGGTATCGTGAGACAAAAATTTTATGTTGCATAATGTGTGTTCGTAGGATTGTTGTCATTGTTATGAATTTTCCTTATCTCCTCAGGGGTCTTAATGGGTTTATAGAACCCAATATTGGTCTATGATTATTCATCACTGCTATTGAGATAAGGGCCTAGAGGGTCACACGCAATAACATATTCAAGAGTCTTCCCTATTCCGGTGAATAGGTGTATAGGATGTGGTGGGCCCCACTATGGGGTTCGAGAGTTGTACAAGTGTCTTTTATCACCAAAGAATAAATAAATTTATTATTATTCATGTATATAATAATTGTATTAAATTTATTTATTAGATATATTTTTAAGTATTTAAGTAAATACATGAGAAATATTATAAGATTGAATATTAATTTAATATTTCAGTTTTTTTAATATTAGTGGGAATTATGGGATGAGTTAATGACTCAGGTTTATCACATAATATATTTATTATATATTACAAGGTTGTGATAAAATATAAATTACATTTATAACACAGTTAGTTCATCATAAAATATCATTTATTTCTTATTTAGTTGGAATTGAATATACAGGGGTCGGGGAACCCTATTCGGGTATTTTGGATACCAACTATATAAGTAGGGGAGGATAACTATTCCATAGACTATTAATTATAGTGGTTTGAGATCCCATCTATCCTAATATATCCTAGAGATAGGATGACTCCTTTTGAGTTCTCTTTCCAAGAAAAACTTCATGGATTGAAGGAAGGGAGTGGAAGTGATCATTGTGATGCTAAAGGATTAATTAGAGCTCCACACTAGCACCTAGAATTTGAAAAATAGATATTGTACAGATTCTTGAAGTGTGTGTGGATTATTTAGAGTGGTTCATGCTCAGATCCTTCTAGAAACAGTCATAGGTGATGAGATACTATCAAGTGTGATTTGATTCGAATGAGGTAAACATTCTATTTAATTTGGGTGCTTTGATAATCAACATGATATTCTTGGACTACTACTAGGTCTCGAATCATTGAAGATAATAAAGTTTCATCACTTTGGTGATGAATTTTTTTTACATTATTGGCCCAAAAACTTCTATTGCATGCCTCTATAGAGGTTCAATGATCTTACACCTTGGACCACTGGCTGCTACCACCCCATATGATACCCAACTCAACGCCATGCCACTCTACCTCCTTCAGACGGTGGTGTCAACAAAGCTTACCCAGCCATCCTTGTTGCTCCTACTACCACATCTCCATCTCCAACCAGACATTTCACCTAGTCAATCCCCCCATAACTCCCAGTAAATTCGAACACCACTGCTAGTTCTCGGGGTCAGTCTCCATATTGACCTTTGTTATCCTGGTATTGTAGCCTTGCCCTACTATTCCTGCACCGAGATGCTTTTATATTTCACCACACCATGACCACCATGCACTAGAAGCCACTCCTATCATGGCTAATATTGTTATATGTTTTCACATACCATAGTTAGGACCCCCACCACCATTTATGGGACCATGTAGGGTGAAAATTGGTTATCACCATCAGACATCCAAATCCTGAGTGTCAAACCTCCAAGTGGAATGACTCCCTTCAATCTGAGTTCATCCAAATATAATGATCACCATCGAGCCCCACTATAGCTTCATCCTCCCACATCAAACCCCCTTAGCCGGTGTTAGCTTCCTCCACCCTAATCGTGATTATTGGCCCTTACCGATGTACCCCCTGCCCAGTTCCTCCGACCAGCAGGCCTTCTGTAGGTCTTGTTCTACTCGACACACCCCACAATGGGCCTAGGAAGGTCAACCTAACCTGGAATAGGTCAAGATGGGTCTTCCCAGCCCAAAATTTACTTTATTGGGGTTTTCTTAGCTCGATATGGGCCTACCTGGTTTCGGCTTAATCCTTAATGAGCTTGGGAAAGTTTAAGGGACCAAGAAAATATTTTCAAAATATAAAATTCAATTATTAATATTATGAATTAAAAAATAATTATTATTAATAATCTAAAAAATTAATTTAATTTTGGTCTAAAATTAAATTATTTAGATAATTTAATTTTGGAATAAAATTTAAATTAATAATTTGATTGAATTAAATTAAATTATTTTAATTTAAAATAATTTATTTAATTTGTTCAATGCCCTCACACTTAAATTTATTTTATTTTAATTTTATCACACTTTTCATTTACCCGTAGTCTAGTATTGAGAATTTTTCATGCATGTCTAGTTTTATTTTATTTAATTGTTTATTAAAACTAAGTGCAATATTTGTAATATTTAATTAATTTTTTTGACGATTTGTGTATCATATTATTCATTTAAATATGTATTAGGGGATAGGTGTCTATCATTGTTTCTATATATTTTTCTATTCTTGAGACCCCCTATCATATGTGTGATTACATTTAAACAATTGATGATGATAATGTAAGACATATACCACACCAAGATGATGCATTATACTAGACAAGAAGTGAAAACACTCTACTGAGGGTGAGCTACATCATGAGTCACGATCCAACTTAGGTATGATATCCCTAGGTCATGGTTGATTCATTAATTTTAAAAGTATTATTAAATATTAGATTATTAATACCATTCAAGTAATTTTACATTCTTTATGCATTGATTATTATTTTTGGCACTTTCATGTCTGTGGGAAACTCGTAAAATATTAAACAAAAAATTCATAATGAAGTGATGAACGTTTTCCTATTAATGAATGTTCTGTTGTGAGTGTGAAAGCATAGTATGAACATATTTAATAGAAAATGATTACATTTATTGAAAATATTAAAAACCCCTCAAATAAATATTAAGTAATTAATGCCTTTTGTCAGTCAAATTTGAACAAAACTAGGTGTATTAGGTGCTCATCAACCAAAGTTGAAGGTGCCTCATACTACCACAAATTTTTTATGAGAGTGATGGGTTGAATTATTTGAAGTTGGTAGAAATGGAGTAGAAAAATCTAGCTTGTTTCAACATTAGATGAAATCATTGAGAAAATCATGTTTATAATTTTTAGAAGTTAGGGATTCACTCAACAAATTAGGAAGTTGCGAGTTAATACAGTTGGCCAGCTTAGTGTCTACCTTGAAATTCCTTGAAAAGTGGGATAGCCAATGTATTTAGACTATAAGGGGAGGATTCAAGAATCCTATCCACTATAATACTCAAGAAATAGAGTATTACAATTCACTTAGTAAGGGATACTAGAGTTTGATGAAATAGTGAGAGAAATTTAATGTTTTAATTATATAATCAATAATTTATAATCAAAGATCAAGATAAAAGTACTAATATGCTAGATTTGTTTTGTAGAAAATTTAAAGTAATACCAAAAGTACCCTATGATTAATATTGGACACATTAAATCTTTTATCCATCATGAATTTCCAAGAGTGTTACTGGAACTTGTGAAAAGTACTATGATATAAAAAATTCAAGGTTCTAGTGTCCCCAATAACTGTTAATCCTCCTTAGGAAGAGAGAGTGATAAAAATTATTACAGGAGACTCATGTATGATGTATATGTTGGTTATGTCATAATTACATCATAAATATCTGATGTGATTATTTGATACAAGATCCGGACATGTATGAGTTCACATGTTGTCTCATCTCCAAGAATCATGTAATGAAAAAGTGAAGCGATATATGAATTGGTGATAATTATTAAGATACATTTAAATATTAAAGATGGATCATGATATTTAAATACATATCATCATTATATCTTTATCACACATTTAATCCACTTTAATTTAAGTTTACAAAAATGAGCAGTATAAAGAAAACGCTTCATTACCTTTTAAGGTAAATCTCCTCCAAGTAAATAAGAACTTTAAAAGGTATAATATTTAGTAATTACGGTGAAAAATTTGAGATATATGGTGAAAAGAATAAATGGAAAGATTGAAACCAAGGAAACCTTCACAACATCCTTCATCGAAAATAGGAAAGGAATTATAAAGGGGTTTATTTTCATTTCATGTCATGAGATAATCCTATTGAAGTCTAAATTCCACAAACTAGATAGAAGAAGTATGTATTCACATCTTATTTAGGTATATTAATTAATGGTATTTTATGTTTAAATCATACTTCTTGGTTATTAAAAAAAATATTCTTATAAAATATGTATATTTAAATATTGTAACCATGAAAGTATAGAAAAATTACAAAAATTAAGGTGAATTCTCTAAGTGGATGAGAAAGGGTGATTCTTAAGTTAGCGGATAACAATAATCTACTTCTCATTGCCAAGATTATTGGTTCTAGTTAAAATTTTGTTAAGTATTATCAAAACATTAATATGATGCATCAAATAGACATAAGGATATATTATTATAGTTTTGGATTGATTTGTGTTTGTGGTGTTTAATACTCAAACAATAGTTTTGTCATGTTTGAATCACTGGCAATACCTTATGAATATAAAATGTAATACTTATATACCTAGATGTTGAAATATAATATTTTTTCAAGAAAAAATAAAATGGACGTCAATAATATACTAAATATGTTATTTAGACTCTTTGGAGCTAAATAACATAGTTATTATCAATATATATAGTTTGGTAAAATAAAACATTATAAATAATGGTAATCCAAAAAGATTTTGGAATTAGTTCAGCTAGAGAGAATAAAATATTATAAGGTTGATCTGGTGATAAATATAATTTATAAGATCCCTTTAAGTGTTTTAAGGAATGTAAAAGTGAAATAAATAATGTTAATGGATAGAATATATGAGTATCTTTGGGACCATTTTCCAAATGATATCTTGACCAAGCATTCATTGATAATTACAATGTAGCATGGAGTAATTCCAAAATTCATATTTTCTAATTTATATCAGATTTATGATGTTACCAAGGAGAATCAATATTTAGTGTTATATGTTAACATTGATCAACAAAAATTTAGTGTAGAGTAATTCCTAGAAGCACATTTCCTTATACAGATCAAATTCAAGATGTAATTGATAGGAGAATCAATGTTAAATTTTATCCATTGTAGATACTTAATTCATTTTTGAGATACGATTCTCAAATATCAGCATTATCCCATAACTGTATGCCAACCATAATGATATATAGATATCATATGAGGTTTATTATGATAAAAATCCATTATTTAATAATAATATGTGTTAAGATGAAAAGTTTTTCTTAATGATATAAACAAAATTTCATCAATAAAAACACAATGTGAATCCAAAGTAGTTATCCGAAAGTTTTATAAGGATATTAATTAAACTGTAAGATAAAATAGATATAGTCCATTCATAGAATATATTTCTATAAAAATGTATACATCTTTATTTGAGATAGTGGGAGAAATATTGACTTGGATTTAGTCAATTATAAAGATTCACAAGTAGTTAGAATAGGAAGAAGTTCTATAAGAGCATACAGAAAAGTAATGCTCTAAAGACACATACAATGTTTGAAGGATAAAACCATGGTAATGGTTTTGAAATTACCATGACCAGTGATATATTATTCATTGATAATAATTTATCCCATGGGTAAGTAGTAAATAGTAACAATCTGTGATTGATAAGATCAATTAAAATACAATAATGGATTCCATGTATAAAATTAAAGAAAGCTTATTATTTTGAATACTATAATTGGTATTCAAGTGATATTATATTTGGGTGGTAAAATAATGGTACTAATGAGGATAGATTGGTAATACCAAGTCATTATACCTAAACCAATTAGAATTATACCTATCATAGATACCTTCTATGATCATTTTACTCATCATTGGATGTAAAGACCACCAATCATGGAAGGTGTCTATATGATGCAACCAAAAATGGATGGTGACTCCATAGAATTCCAATAAGGGGTGTGAGTTGCTGAAATCCATTTTAGGATTAATTTAAGAAAAAATATCATAGAATATTCATTGTGTAATGAATTGAAACTATGTTTCTACAAGAGGTAAGTGAGAGAACCAATGTTACCAAGTAAAATATGTTTGATAACATATGGAAAAACTATTGGTATTATAGTTAGTTAAGACCATAATAAAAGTAATTATATAGAGTTTAACTTAAAGTAGATACCTATGTTCTATGGAAAAAATCTAGTAAGGTTGATCTAACAGTTTCTTAGACCTAGTCAATAGAACAGATACTAACATGGAATTGAAAAAATACATGTTGGAACAATTTGAGAGAGAATTATTACCAGTGTCACATGATATAAATTTCTCTATGAAGACATGCATAGGCATAATAGGAGATTAAATAGGTGATTATAATTCCATAAGCACCCATTAGGGATCTATCACATATTCCATGTTATATGATATATCATATATTTACAATATATACATAATGTTAGGAAAATACAAATTATATCTAGGATAATTTTATGTGAAGTAGTTAGAACTATCTGATTATAGTTAAAAAATCACAAGGGATATGTACCTAGTACAAGGAGAGAAAGGTATTCTAGGTATAAGGAGACAAAAAATAGTCATCCTATGGATCAATATGATCTAATATCACATTCATGATAATTTAATGAGAGAAAAAAGTTCATACAAGCTAGTGGTATCCATATCAACAAATACTGAGTGTTTTGTACCTTTTTAGGTATCTAAAGAAACATTGTATAAAACACAATGATTTTTTATATTTCATGAAATTGAACCTAGTAAGTAGAGTTTTATCATAATATAGATTATGATAATTCCAAAACTAGTACTATCCAAGATGTAATGTTTTTACAATGGATAAAAAAGGGGTATATACTTAGGGTTTACATATCTTGAGGAGTATTACTCAATGAGGTGTGGTTTTAGATAGAAAAATAACCGCATATTAGAGACATGGAAGACCCATGACTAAATCTATAACTCAGTAGAAATGCTATATTTTCATGTGAGAGCTAACATGGATATTTATCAAGTTGGATCTAGTGTAAGTGGGAGTGTTGTAATAGTGGGTTCCCATGTCCCGAATTGAATATTACTTTTTGATTACCACACCGTGTATACAGTGAGTAATGTATTATGTATTCATGCCATAATAGTGTTGATATTTATACATCAACTATTTAAATGGATATTTACATATATTATTTTTCACATAAAAATTTTCTAGTTGTCCCCAAGATATAATGAGAACCTTGAGATACTTTGGAATTAATCTTAATCATACGTCATATAGTCTAGATACATCATAATTACTGGACACGATTGATGTCTAACTATCAGGTGATGGGGGTGTTGATATTTTTATGTGAGTATGATATACTCTATAATACCAAATTTAGGATCGAAATAATGTAGATACTGTATGTAGTATCTAATGATTCTCAATATAAAAGAGGGGGAGGGGGTTAATTGTGTACTTTAAAAATTACTTTGGAACTTTTAAAGATGGTTATGTTTAACAAGGTTAAACAAGGTAATTCACAAAACCTCTAGTTCTACACACTTGCTGTATTCATGAATTGTGATTTTGAGAATGTGAATCCGGAAAAATGGTTCTGAAAAATGAAACTAAATGAAAGTTTACAAAGATGAAGATTCTACCTTAAATCGTATAGAATCTAACTAAATCAGAGTACAAGTATAAGGATGTATAAGATAGTTATACTTTTCTTAACAATACAAATTCAGTGGGAAAATTGTCAAAAAACAAGTAACAGTAGTAAGTCTTTTAACCCAAAGAGAAGGGTATCAAAAAACCTTGGATAAAGGTCCCTTGATTTATACATTCAAGAAAGTCTATCTTACCCACACCAGGGTAAGCCCTCGATACGAATATTGGAGTCTATCTTGCTATCCCCCGGGCCCTCAACTTCACGGTAGTCGGCACCTATGTCTTCCTATCCCCGGAAGCCCTCGAATGTAATCATAAACATTCGGAGTCGCACAAAGCAAATATGAACAAGAAGTTCAGTACACACTATGCATGAGAGTCTCTCTCTAGAAATCACTTCAACATCATGTAATCTCTAGAGTCATAGAACTTTGTTGAGCTCCTATTTATAGGAACGACTTCAACGGTCAGCTCCCTCCTCCAACAGTCATATTTTCTTTAAATTTCGGAGGGACCTGTACACGTGTCACTCAACCAATGGTTAGTTAGTAACTGAGTACATGAAATCATTTTGTAACTAAAACAAGTGTAGGAAAAAATATGATTATGTAAAAAAAATCAAATAATCGGAGTGTAAGAAAATAAAAGTTCTGAGTCTAATGAAAAATTTATTCGGAGTCTATAATACAAGGATATTTGGATTCTGTTTATCAGGGAATTCGTAGTCAGAATTCAGAGTCAGAATTCATAAGAATTCGTAGTCAGAATTTGTAACCAGAATTCATAGTCGAACTTTACGAGAGTTCGTATCCATAATTCAGTGTTGAACTTCATGAGAGTTCGTATCCAGAATTTGGAGTCTAACTTCATAAAAGTTCGTATCTAGAATTCAGAGTCAAACTTCATCAAAGTTTTTATCCAGAATTCAGAGTTGAACTTCATGAGAGTTCATATCTGGAATTCAGATCCTAAAACATAATGCTTCATATCTAGGTATTATTCGATTCTGAGGATTTAGATATGACACTGAATTTTATACTTAGACAGAATAAAGAACAAAGAAAAAACATGGTAAGGATAAATTTCCTTGGGGAAGGAAATTTTCCTTATATAAGTAAAACACGGGGTAAAAATAGATTTTCCTTGAGATAATATGTTTGTGATTTTAAAAAAAAGAAAGAATGGTAAAGTCATAAGGGAACCTCATTGACTTAACAATCTCCCCCAAGTATTAAATAATGGAAAAGTCATAAGTAAAACCTTATTGACTCAATAATCTCCCCCTTTTTGGAAAGCACAAACATTCTTACGAAAAAGAATAAAATGGACTAAGAAATTTTTTCTAGACTTTTAAAATAAAGCTTATATCCCTTTTTACATTGGAAAAGATGAATATGACTAACTCCCCCTTAGTATTTGATACACTAAGGATTGTATTCTAGATTTCTAGAATGATATTTATCTTGATTATAGAAATCTCTGTAATGAAAACTCCTCCTTAGATAAACTCTCCCGTACTTAAGTATATTTCTTCTAAGATTAGAATTATTTTTCCTTCTCCCCCTTAAAATTATTTTTCTTTATCCCCCTTTGTGATTTTCAAAAAGAGTTTGAGGGAATGGAAAACAATATGGTACATAAAATATTATTACAAACAACCAAACAAAATCGAGCAACCACATTTCTATTACGATTGGAAGAATTTTTACAAGGAAAGACATTACAACAAAAGATAGGATTAGGTCTGTTTTTCTTATTTTTCCTTGGGTATTAGCTTCTTCATGATGGTTTTTAGCTTCTTTAACTCTTTGTGATCCTCCTCTGCTTTTTCTCTAAGGCTTTGATCTTATCATCTTGAGCCTTCAGAGCCTCTACCTGACCCCTCAAGATATCATCTTGTTTTACAATATTTTCTTCAGTCTCGATCTGGAGATCCCTTTATATTTTCCAACATTGAACAACATAATTCAGCTTCCTAGTCGGATATTTAACACCCTGAATCTAAGATTTCTGTTCAAGATTTTGCTTTTACTCAAATCTATTTGACAAATCCTTGATTTTTCTATCTTGAGTATCAAAACATTCCTTAACATCATTTTGAAAACCATCAAGCTCCCTCAAATCTTTAACAATATTCTTCGACCATCTGACCATTTTCTTGAAATATTTTCTATGGGATTCATAGTTGATAAGAAAGTTTTTTTGATCAAACTGAATCTTTACACACCTATCCATCACCATGGAAACAAAATCTGATTTTTGATTCATATTATGTTGGAGCATTTGACATATGGAGTCAATTGTTGGAAAGATCAGAATGGTGTGCACTAGCTTCTTCATAGACTCAATGACAAAAACATGTCTTAGAGCTGAAGATTCTGAGTCTGACACTTGTCTTGGTGATGCTTTTTTTTCCTCTAGCTCAACCAACTTCCTCTTAGAAGATCCACCAACTTGTTTCTTACTTAATGAAATTTTGGTTGGTGTGTCAACAACAACTTGTTTTCCTTTTTTAGTTTTCTGAATAGCTTCTTCATTTGGAGACTCATGATCACTCTCAAACAACTGAACAATCCTATTTTCATCAATTTTTTCTATCTGAGCACCTGCCTCAATATCCTCAGGGTTAATGAAATCATGATTTAGACTTTCTTCTTCAGAAAATTTGTTTACATCTTCTTCTCCCTTCTCTTCATCCTTCTCTTCATCCTTCCCAAGAGTAACAAGCTTCAAGAACTCTGCTTCATATGTTTGGAGTAACAATTTTTCGGATGGCGTTCCCCTGTCTTGATAATCTTCAACTTTCTTAATTAGGTCATCTGTGTCACTACTCTCTTCTTCTACTTATTATTCTCCCACCTCGTCCACTTCTTCCACTTCTTCAACAAGTTTTTCTTTAGCTTTTTTCGGTGTGAAGAATTTGTTCCTTGGAGTCTTAGGTAAAGGTTCAACTAAGAATGATTTTGGAACAGGAATGTTCTCGCATGATACTTCAATATCCTTCAAGAGATATTGCACAATATAGGCCTCAAAAATTTTATTATTAAGATTCTTTTCTTTGGCTTGCTTTTCAAGCTCTTCAATAGTTGACTCTTTCAAGGCCTTAGCCTCAGCAGGATCGAAACCAGACTGTGGCTCCCCTGCTTTTCTATTTTTCTTATCCTCCCTCCATTTTTCTATGACTTCATCTGTGTAGGATTTCTGTTTCTTAGGTTTAGGAGGTGCGGATTGGACTTCCTTATACTTAAGAGTTTTGTATTCTACTACCACTTCCTTCAGCTTTCTTTTCTTTCCATCCTTCTTGATCGGTTTATCCTTTTCTGCATATTTTAGAATGGCTTCTACTTCTTCCTCTAGCAGATCATAAAACTCTCCTGACTCTTTAGAAAAAACCATATTCATCCATTTCAAAGTGTCATCACTTACTAACATTGCTTTTCAATTCCTTATCTTGGAACTGCTAAGAATCTTGAATGATTCAAGACACCAAACTATCATCTTGGAGAGTAAGGCAGGATACATGATAATCTGAGCTCTCAAATTCCCATTCTTGATATTCTATATCATAATGATAATGTGCCTCATAAAATTTATTTTCCTTAGATTTACCAATAAATCCAAGATATATATATAACTTTTCATGAGAGTGTACTTGTCACCCTTTCTCAGTAAGAAAAATCCTTGAACCCATAACTGCAGGATCTGATTGTTTTTATATAGGGGAGAAATATTTGCTGTATTAACATATGAAAGTCTAAGACTTTCCAAATCCTTCACCTTGATAAAAATTCTGTTAAAATATGGTAGTTTGTGGGAAAAAAAATCGGCTTCCCCTTCATAAGACAGCCCCACTAAGCTAGCAGCCTTGGTGTAAGAATGTTTATAAATTTTTTCATAAGAGTTGAAGGAAAACTTTTCTCTGTCATCTTCCTTGAAAAAGCAAACTAATTCATAAAATTATATCAGAAGATCCGGATACACAACATCCTGAGCTCATGGCTTAGATATGGCTACACTCTCCCATCCATTAAGCTTGATATTCTTGGATATAATAGAATTGTATTTGAAAAAGTTTGGACGGACTAACCTTTCCCTGTATACTTTCCAACTTGAGATTGGCTTCATGGTAGACATATCTTGAGAAGAAGCTTCTATAGACATTTGGATTTGAGAAACTCTGAGAGATTCAGAATGGGCTTTTGAACTGAGCCAGAGCTTTGACACACAAAATCTTGAAAACTAATGTGGGAAAACCCTTCAGGGGTTCTTTATATAGGTGATTAAGGTGACCTTTCATCTTCCAAATCTAATATAATGGTTGAGAATCATTCTAATCGGATCTAACAGTTGATATGATAGCCGCAAGGAAAAAATTTAATAGGATCTGATCTTTTGAGGTTTTTTCTTAAGAAAAACTGGAATCCGAGAAATTAAAATACAAAAGAAAATACCAAAAACGAAATAATGACTATGAAAACCTAAGAAATAATCATACCTTTTGGATTGGTAAGGAAGATTATTCGTAATAGGTGATATTTTTCTTGGAAAAAAATTTGACTACGAAAAACTCACTACAAAAATAAAATTTATGTCTGAAAATATCCATTATGAAAAATTTTGGTATAAAAATATTCATTACAAAAATTTTAAGTATGAAAATATTCATTATGAAAATTTCAATATGAAAATATTCATTATGAAAATTTGAAAAAATCATTATGAAAAATTTGTTAAGAAAATTTTTGAAAAACTCATTATGAAGAATTTGTTAATAGAAATTTTTAAAAACTCATTAAGAAATAATAGTTAAGAAATTTTTTGAAAAACTCATTATGAAAGATTTGAAAAAATGCCTACGAAAAATTTGAAATCATAACAATAAAATGTACTCCCATAGGAAAAGGAGTTTTTTACTGTAAGGAGAATGATTCAACAGAAAGTTAACAAAAGAAGATTACATTACGGTTATCATTCCTAACTTCTCTTTAATGTATTATAATATATTAGAAGGTAAAGATTTTGTGAAAATATCAGCAAGTTGATATTGCATTCTGATAAATTGAAGAATGATATCTTCTTTTTGTGTGTGATCCCTAAGAAAGTGATTCCTAATATCTATGTGTTTTGCACGAGAGTGATGTGCATGGTTTTTACTAAGGGAAATGACACTTGTATTATCACACATAATTTTTGTTTTGGTAAAACTCGTACCATAGTCTGTGAGTGTGTGTTGCATCCACAACACTTGAGCACAACGAATTCTAGCTGCTACATATTCAGCTTTAGTAGTGGAAAGTGCTACTGAGTATTTATTCTTTCATGACCAAGAAACTAATGAATCTCCTAAGAAATGAAAAGTTCCGTATGTACTCTTTCTATCCATTCTACATCCACAAAAGTCAGCATCTAATTTTTTTTTAAAATAAAATCATTTACAGAAGTATAAAAGAGTCCTCAATCCATGGTTCCCTTTACGTAGAAAAAAATTCTTTCCAATGTCTTTAAATGATATTCCTTAGGATTGGATTTATATATTGCCCATAAGCATACTAAAAACATTAATTCTGGATGGCTATCTTTCAAGTAAAGTAAACTTCCTATCATACCTCTAAAAGTTGTTTGATCCACTGGTTTCCCAGATTCATCAATATCAAGGGTGTTTGAGATACTGATGGGAGTACTAATACTCTTAGTGTTGTCATATCCATACTTTTTAAGAAGATATTTAATATACTTATGTTGGGATATATAAGTTCCTTCTGGTTTTTGAGAAATTTGAAAACCAGGAAAAAATGTTAACTCACCCATCATACTCATTTCAAACTCAGATTTCATTAGATCCACAAAGGAATCAGTTAAGGATTTCTGAGTTGAACCAAAAATAATGTCATAAACATATATTTGAACAATCAAAACATTTTTCTTGTCTCTCTTTAAAAAAAGGATTGGATATGCATTTCCCTTAACATAATCATTTTGAAACAAAAATCCTGTATGTTTATTATACTAGACTCGAGGGGCTTTCTTAAGTCCATACAAAGGTTTGGTAACTCTAAAAAAATGATTAGGATGTTTTGTGTCTTCACTACAAGGAGGTTTTTCTACAAAAACTTCCTCTTGAACATAACTGTTAAGGAATGCACATTTAACATCCATTTGAAAAATTTTGAAATTGAAGAATGCTACAAAGGCAATTAAGATACGAATAGATTCAAGTCTAGCTACTGGAGCATAGGTTTCTTCATAGTCTATTCCCTCTTGTTGATTATAGCCTTTAGTGACTAATATAGATTTATTTATAACTATGATTCAATTTTCATCACACTTATTTCTAAAGACCCATTTTACTCCAATAACAGAAGTTTCCTTAGGTATTTCAACCAAGGTCAAGACTTTATTCCTTTTGAATTCATTTAGCTCATCTTTCATATCTTTTATCCAATCATCATCACCAAGAGCTTCATCAGTTATTTTTTGTTCTAATTGGTAAAAGAATTCTAGATGTTCTATTTCATTTCTTAAGGAACTTATAGTCCTTACAGGTTGATTCAAATCACCAATGATACTATCACTGGGATAAATCTTAAGAAACACCTGATTTGGGTTTTGTAAAGCATGTTTATCAACATAGGGTTAGAAATATTCTAGGGTAAATCTTTCAGAAGAATTTTCTTGGAAATTTTCCTTATCAGAATGATCTTCTATCATAGGTTGATAATCAATTTTTGAAAATACATATGAAGATGTAGGTTGGGGTTGTTTAAAAAAAGATCAGTTTCATCAAATTTCATATGTACTGTTTCTTCAATAGTACAAGTGTTTTTATTGAAAACTCTATAATCCTTAGAAGTTGTGGAGTAGCCTAGAAAAATTCCTTCATCATATTTTGGTGTGAATTTATATAAAATATATTTAGTATTCAGAATGAATACCTTGCAACCAAAAACCATGAAGTAGGAAAGTCTAGTTTTTGTACCAATCCATAACTCATAAAGAGTTTTATTAATAAAAGGTCCAATTAAAACTCGATTTATAGTATAACAAGAAGTACTTACAACTTCAGCACAAAAATGTTTGGCTATAGAATACTCACTCAACATGGTTCTAGTTATCTCTTGAATAATTCTATTCCTTCTTTCAACAACTCCATTTTGTTGAGGTGTTCTGGGTGCTGAGAAATTGTGAGTAATGCCTTTTCTACTACAAAAAGTTTCAAACTCAAAATTTTGAAATTCTCCACCATGATCACTATGAATAGTTTTCAATGGAAGGCTTTTCTCAGTTTTAACATGGGCTCTAAAACTTTTGAAATATGAAAAAGCGTCAGATTTCTTTGCTAGAAAATAGACCCACATAAATCTAGTGTAATCATCAACTAAAACAAATACATAATACTTGCCTCCAATGCTTCAAGTTTGTGTTGAACCAAAAATATCCATATTCAACAACTATAATGCATCAGTTGTTGAGACTTCACTGATTGATTTAAAACTGGATTTATGTTTCTTTCCATATTGACAAGGGTCACGAACTTTTGATGAATCAAATATAAGCTCCGGTATATCCTTAACTAATATTTTATTAGAAAGTTTTCATAAATTCCTAAGGTAACAGTGACCTAACCTTCTATTCCATAACCAAGAATGATCATCCATTACACTAAGTCAAGGTAGATCTTGTCTTCTAAGGTCTTCAATGTTTAGTGTGTATACATTCTCTTGCATATGGGAAGAAAGAATAAACTCTTCCTTGGACTTGTGTACTAAGCACTTATCATTCCTAAAATTCACAAGGTAACCTTCATAACATAATTGGACTATGCTAATGAGATTGTTCTTAAGACCCTTAACAAACAAAATATTTTAAATTAACATTTTTACAAGAAGAATGATATTACCTATACCAAAAATTTCTCCCTGGGAAATATCTACAAAATTTACTTTCCCTCCTTTTGTCTTAATAATCTTTTCAAAATAGTTTTTGTTACCAGTCATATCCTGAGAACATCCACTATCCATATACCATGTATTTCTATTGGTACTCTCTCTATTTTCCTAAAAATAAGAAAAAGTTAGGTTTTCAAAATCCAAACTTTCTTGGATCCAAAAATCTCAAAAAGTAAAATTTTAGGAATCCACATCATTTTAGAAAAATAGGCTCTATGAAATCTAAAAGACTGAGTTTTGTTTAAGGAACAATTTGTGTCCCAATGCCCAATACACTGACACTTAGTAAAGAATGGATCACTTTGAGGAACATAATAATTGTTACTAAAAATTGGTTTAGAACCAGTATAACCAAAACCAGAACTATTCTTTAGAGGTCGGATTTGTGAATACATTTTATCAAAATTTTCTTTACCTAAGGTAAAGTTTGAAAACAAATTCCTCAAGGGAAAGATTTTAGATTTTAGTTTGATAACTAAGTTCTTTTCTTCAAAAACATTTTCTTTATAACTAGAGTTAGGCTCAAATTTTTTTTTAGAAATTACTTTTTCTATATTTTTGGAATGTTTATTCTTCTCAAAATTTACTTCTTCAAGATTTTTTGAAAAACTTTCAAAATCAACATTTTTCTTATCAAGAGATTTATAAAGATCTAAAATTTACTTAGTAAGAATAGTATTCCTAGAATTTTCCTTATCATGTTTTTTCATGAGTTTTGAATTCTCAATCTCAAGAAGTTTGGAAAAACAAGAAACTTATTCATAGGTAAGTAATGTATTATCATCATCAGAAGAAGATTCTTTATCTGAAGAGTTATAATAATTATTATCACTATAGTTTTCATTTAAAGAAACATTGGTCATTGATTTAGAATTGTGTACCTTATCCGTCAAGAAATGATTGTCGATAGGTAGTCTGGCTATTAGACGAAGATTCTTCTATCCAGAAGATTCGTAATCAGATGATTCATCTGAAGAGTCACCTCCACTGGCACTCCAGGTGTCATTAGCTTTTAAGACTTTCTTAGCTTTAGCCTTGTAGTACATCTTTCTATTTCTATCTGAATGATTTTATTTCCTCTCTTTTCTTTTAAGCATAGGACAATCAGGTCTTATATGTCTAGCTCTCCTACATTCATAACAAGTAACTTCTGAATCTTTCTTATCATTCCTTTCCTACTTTTTATATTTGGATTGAAATTTCCTCTGCCCTTATTTCTTATTCATTCTTCAAGCAATATTTGATAACTCATTCTATGAATATTCACTTCCACTAGATTCAGATTATATAACAACCTTCTTAGATTTGGATATAGTAACTATATTAGGAGTCTTGGATTTCATATGATTAGAAGTTGTAGTAAAAACAACACTACCATTACCATTATTCTTCTTGATGTTATCAGGTGCTCTTTTATTCTAGTCTCATGTTAATGAAGAGTTCCAAAAAGTTCATCTAAGGAAATCTGAGTAACCTTTCTGTTCTCATCAATAGTTGTTCTCTTGTACTCCCATTCGTTTGGCATGATGTTTATGATGTTATCAACAAGAGCTTCATCATATAATCCTTTCTCACCCATTGATTGTAAACTATTCACAATAGTCATAACACTTTATTGAACCTTACATATGGGTTCTCCATAAGGAAATCAGAGACCATGATATTAAGCTCTAAGCATGGATCTTCTAGTTTCAATAACTTTGGAAGTTCCAAAGTGAGTAACTTTAATTTTATTCCATATACAATTTTCTGCTTCAAAAGACGAAATTTGGCTATATATATTTCTATTCATGGAGAAAAGAAAAGTATTGTGTACCTTGTAAGTCAGTTGATATTCATGCTTTTCTTGATTTGTAATGGTACTAACTTCCTTGTTAGGGATTTTGTATCCTCCAGTAAGAATAACAAAATTTTCAACACCACTGTTGATAATGAATGTCTTCATGCGATCTCTCCAATACTCATAATCCTTTCCATCGAAAATGGGCTGTCTAGTAGGATTGAGATTGTCTATGGATCCATCATTGATTCCTTCCATCTTAAAGAAAAATATTTCCACACAAACTTGTTAGTAATAAAATTTTTATACAAGGAAAATATTCCTAATAAAGGCAAAAGATTGAACACAAGTACTCTAAGAAAAAATGAATCCGAACATTATGAGTCTGAAAACCCGATTCTGATAAAATAATGAGATGAATTATCATCTAAATATAATAGTGAGACTAATTCAGATTGAACCAATCCTCTGATTCCAATTTTTGAGGTGGTATGTGAGTATGATATACTCTATAATACCAAATGTAGGATCGAAATAATGTAGATAATATATGTAGTATCTAATGATGCTAAATATAAAATAGGGGGTGAATTGTGTACTTTAAAAATTCCTTTGGTACATTTAAATATGGCTATGTTTAACAAGGTTAAACAAGGTAATTCACAAAACCTCTAGTTCTACACACTTTCTATATTCTGGAATTATGATTCCAGGAATGTGAATCCGGAAAAACGGTTCCAAAAAATGAAACTAAATGAAAGCTTACAAAGATTAAGATTCTACCTAAAAGCGTATAGAATCTAACTAAATCAGAGTACAAGTATAAGGAAGTATAAGATAGTTATACTTTCCTTAACAATACAAATGCTGCGGAAAACTTGTAAGAAAACAAGTAATAGTAGTAAGTCTTTTAACCAAAGATAAGGGTATCCAACAACCTTGGATAAAGGTCCCTTGATTTATATGTTCAAGAAATTCTATCTTACCCACACCACAGTAAGCCCTAGATATGAAGATCGGAGTCTATCTTTCTAACCCTGCAAGCCCTCAACTTCTAGGTAGTCAGCACCTCTGTCTTCCTATCCCTAGAATCCCTCGAATGTAATCAGCAACATTCAGAGTCGCATAAAGAAAATCTGAACAAGAATTTCTGTATGCACTAAGCATGAGAGTCTCTCTCTAGAAATCACTTCAACAGCATGTAATCTCTAGAGTCATAGAACAATGTTGAGCTTGTTCAAATGAGCTCCTATTTATAGGCACTGCTTCAACCGTCATCTCCCTACTCCAACAGTCATATTTTTCCTTAAATCTCAGAGGGACCTGTACATGTGTCACTCAACCAACAGTTAGTTAGTAACTGAATACATGACTTTGTTTTGTAAATAAAACAAGTGTAGAAAAAAAATATGATTATAGAACCAAACTCAAATATTCGGCGTGTAACCAAATAAAAGTTTGGAGTCTAATGAAAAATGTATTCAGAGTCTGTAATATAAGGATATTTGGATTCTGTTTATCAGGGAATTCATAGTCAGAATTCATAAGAATTCATAGTCAGAATTCGTAACTAGAATTCATAGTTAAAATTTATGAGAATTCATATCCAGAATTCAGAGTCGAACTTCATGAGAGTTCGTATCCATAATTCAGAGTCTAACTTCTTAAAAGTTCATATCCAGAATTCAGAGTCGAGCTTCATGAGAGTTCGTATCTGGAATTCGGATCCTAAAACAGAATGCTTCATATCTAGTTATTATTCGATTCGAAGGATTTAGTTATGACACCGAATTTTATACTTAGAAAGAATAATGAAAAAAAAATATGCTAAGGATAAATTTCCTTGGTAAAGGAAATTTTCTTTATAGAAGTAAAACATAGGGTAAAAATAGATTTTACATGAGATAAGATGTTTGTGATTTTCAAAACAATAAGGAATGGTAAAGTCACAAGGAAACCTCGTTGAATTAACAATCTCCCCCAAGTATGAAGGAATGGAAAAGACATAAGGAAATCGTTATTGACTCAACAATCTCCCCCCTTTTGGAAAGCACAAACACCCTTACGAAAAGGAATAAGAGGACATTGAGAATTTTTCTAGACATTGAAAATAAAACTTATCTCCCATTTTACATTGGAAAAGATGAATACGAATAACTCCCCCTTAGGATTTGGTACACAAAGTATCATATTCTAGATTTCCGGAATGAGATTTATCTTGATGACAGAAATCTCTGTAATGAAAACTCATCCTTAGATAAACTCCCCCTTACTTATGGATATTTCTTCTAAGATTTGAATTATTTTTCCTTCTCCCCCATAGAATTCTTTTTCCTTCTCCCCATTTGTGATTTTCAAAAAGAGTTTGAGGGAATAGAAAACAATACGGTACCTGAAATATTAGTACCAACAACCAAACAAAATCGATCAACCACAATTTCATTAAGATTGGAAGAATTTTTACAAGGAAATACATTACCAAAAAATATCATATTGGGTCTATTTGTCTTTTTTTCCTTTGGTATTAGCTTCTTCATGATGGTTTTCAGCTTCTTTAACTCTTTGTGATCCTCCTCTTCTTGCTTCTCTAAGTATTTGATCCTGTCATATTAAGACTTGAGAGCCTTTTCCTGAGCCCTCAGGACTTCATCTTTCTTTACAAGCTTTTATTCAGTCTCGATCCAGAGATCTTTTTCTGTTTTCCAACATTGAACAACATAATTCAGCTTCGCATTTAGATCTTTGACACCCTGAATACGAGAATTCTGTTCAAGATTTAGCTTTTCCTCAAATCTATTTGATAAATCCTTGATTTTTCTATATTGAGTATCAAATGATTCCTTAACATCACTTTGAAAACCATCAATATCCCTCAAATCTTCAAAAATATTCTTTGACAATATGACCATTTTCTTGCAAGATTTTCTATGGGATTCATAGTTGATAAGAATGTTTTTCTGACCAGCCTCAATCTTTACACACCTATCCATCACTGTGGAAACAGAATCCAATTTTTGATTCATACTATGCTGGAGCATTTGACATCTAGATTCAATTATTGGAAATATCATAATGGTGTCCACTAGCTTCTTCAGAGACTCCATGATAAAAAACATGTCCCAGAGATAATGATTTCGAGTCTCACACTTGGCTTGGTGATGCTTGTTTTTCCTCTAGAATGACTAGCTTCCTCTTAGAAGATCCACAAGTTTTTTTTATTATTTAATGAAATTTTTTCTGGTGTGTCAACAACCAGTTGTTTGCCTTTGTTGGTTTTCAGAATAGCTTCTTCATTTCAAGATTCATGCCCACTCTCAGACAAATGAACAATCCTATCTTCATCAATTTTTTCAATCTGAGCACCTACCTCAATATGATCAGGGTGGATGAAATCATGATTTAGACTTTCTTCTTCATACAATTTGTTTACTTCTTCGCCCTTCTCTTCATCCATGACTTCTTCTTTCCCAGGAGTAACAAGCTTCGAGGACTCGGCTTCAGATGTTCGGAGTGACAATTTTTCGAATGGAGTTCCCTTATCTTGATAATCTTCAACTTTCTTAATAAGGTCATCTGTGTCACCACTCTCCTCTTCTAATTCTTCTTCTTCCACATCTTTCACTTCTTCCACTTCTTAAACAAGTTTTTCTTTAGCATTTTCTGGTGTGAAGAAATTCTTCCCTGGAGTCTTAGGTAAAGGTTCAACTAAAATGATTTTGGAACAGAAATGTTCTCAGATTCTAGTTCAGTAGCCTTCAAGAGAGATTGCACAATCTCAGCCTCAGACATTTTTCTTCTTAAGATTCTTTTCTTTGGCTTCCTTTTTCAAGCTCTTCAGTAGTTGACTCTTTCAAGGCCTTAGTCTCAGCAGGATCCAAACCAAACTGTGGCTCCCCTAATTTTCTATTTTTCTTATCCTCCCTCCATTTTTTTATGACTTCATCTGGGTAGGATTTCTGTTTCTTAGGTTTAGGAGGTGCGGAATGGACTTCTTTCGACTTAGGAGTTTTTTCTTCTACTACAACTTCCTTCAACATTCTTTTCTTTCCATCCTTCTTGATCGGTACAGCCTTTTCTGTATCTTGAGGAATGACTTCTGCTTCTTCCTCTGGAAGATCATAAAACTCTCCCGACTCTTTAGAAAAACCCATATTCATCCTTTTCAAAGTGTCATAACTTACTAAAATTACTTTGCAATTCCTCGACTTGTAACTGCAAGGAATCTTGAATGATTCAAGACACTGAACTATCATCTTGTAGAGTAAGGCAGGATACATGATAATACGAGCTCTCAAATTCCCATTCTTGATATTATCTATCGTAATGAGAATGTGCCTCATCAAATTGATTTTCCTTATATTTACCAAAAAATCCAAGATATATATATATCACTTTTCTTGAGAGTGTCCTTGTCACCCTTTCTCGATACGAAAAATCCTTGAACCCATAACTGTAGGATCCGATTGTTGGTAGATAGGTGAGAAATCTTTGTGGTCTTGAAATCTTAAAGTTCAAGACATTCCAAAGCCTTCACCTTGATAAAACTTCCTTGAACATCCGGTAGTTTGTGGGAACAAAACTCGGCTTCACCTTCATAAGATAGACCCACCAAGATAACAAACTTGGTGTAATAATGTTTATAAGTTTTTTCATAAGACTTTAAGGAATATTTTTCTCTGTAATCTTCCTAGAAAAAGAAAAGTGATTCATAAAACTCTATCAGCAGATCTGGATACACAGCATCCTGAGCTCCTGGCTTAGATATAGCTACACTCTCCCATCCATTAATCTTGATATTCTTGGATATAACAAAATCGTATTTGACAAAGTTCGGATAGACTAACCTTTCCCTGTATACTTTCCAACTTGAGATTGGCTTCACGGTAAACATCTCTTGAGAAGAAGCTTCTACAGACATTCAGATTGGAGGACATCTGAGAGATTTAGAACGGAATTTTGAACTGAGGCAGAGCTTCGACACACAAAAGATTGAAAATCAATGTGGGAAAACCCTTTGGGGGTCCTTTATATAGGCGATTGAGGTGATCAATTGTCTTCCAAATCCAATCTAATGGTCGATAATCCTTCTAATCAGATCTAACAGTTTATATGATAGCCGCAAGGAAAAAATTGGGAAGGATCTGATCTTTTGAGGTTTTTTAAGAAAAACTAGAATCCAAGAAATCAAAATACAAAAGAAAATACCAGCAATGAAATAATGACTATGAAAACTTAATAAAGAATCATACCTTTTGGATCGGCAAGGAATATTATTTGTAATAGGTGATATTCCTCTTGAAAAAAAATTTGACTATGAAAAACTCACTACAAAAATAAACTTCAAGTCAAAAAATCTCCATTATGAAAAATTTAGGTATAAAAAACATCATTATGAAAATTTCAGGTATAGAAATATTCATTACGAAAATTTCAATAAGAAAATATTCATTATGAAAATTTGAAAAACTCATTATGAAAAATATTTTAAGAAATTTTTTGAAAAACTCATTAGGAAAATTTTGTTAAGAAATTTTTTGAAAAAATCGTTATAAAAAATTTGTTAAATTTTTTTTTGAAAAAATCATTACAAAAAATTTGTTAAGAATTTTTTTGAAAAACTCATTACAAAAAAATTTTTAAGAAATTTTTTGAAAAACTCATTACGAAAAATTTGAAAAAATGACTACGAAAAATTTGAAATCCTAATAATAAAATGTACTCCCCCAATGAAAAGGAGTTTATTACTGTAAGGGGAATGATTCAACAGAAAGTTAACCAAGTGAATTACCTTACAATTATAATTCCTAACTTCTGTTTATTTTATTCAAATCAATCGGAAGGTAAAGATTTTTTGAAATATCAGCAAGTTGATCTTGCGTTCCGATAAAATGAAGAATGATATCTCTTTTTTGTCTGTGATCCCTAAGAAATTGATGCCTAATATCTATGTGTTTTTCATGAGAGTGATGTGTAGGGTTTTTACTAAGGGAAATGGCACTTGTATTATCACACAAAATTTGTTTTTTGGTAAAACTCATACCATATTCTTTGAGTGTGTGTTGCATACACAACACTTGAGCACAAAAACTTCTAGTTGCTGCATTATCAGCTTCAGTAGTGGAATGTGCTACTGAGTGTTGCTTCTTGCATGAATATTCTATATACTATTCACTCAAATTTATTGCGATCCCCTCTCTCCTACTTCATCCTTAAGAGAGAAAGAATCATTCCAAGCACTTGATCCAATATCACCTATTTGGATCGAAGGAAGAGAGTTAAGGTGATCATCATGATGTTGAAGGATTCATTGGAGACCTGCTCTAGCACCCATAATTCAATGAATAAAGATAACATAGATTATTTTTTCCTTTTTAGATGATATATAGGGGTTAAAGCTCAGATGATTTGAGTAATATTCACTGAAAATGAGCTGCTATCAAGCAAACTTCGATTCGAACAAGGTAACCATTAAGTTTATTTTTTTGTGATTTGATAAATCATGTGAGATCCTCAGGCCACTATCAGTGTAACATCCCAAGTAAGTAATGAATAATAGATATTTTTATATATTCCTATTAATGAATTGGATAGTGTTTTAGAGGCTTAAAATGAAAATAAATCCAATCTTAAGCATGGAATACACTAATATTTTTAAAAGATTGGTTTACTGCCTTTTAATTGAAAACCATTTTCAAATCTATATTTTGGCAATTTTATAAGATATGTTTGTCAAAATAAACTTATTCTTCATGATTGGGACATCAAAATTTACTTTGTGTGAATTTTTGGTATTTTTCCGATAAAGTTCATTTTTTAATGAATAGTGAAAAATGTTGTATTTTAATTCAAAACCTCTTTATAATTTAATTTATTTATATGATTAGATTATCTTTTGAATTGGTTTTAAAGTGAAATTAGAATATATTTTTACCATTTAATTAAATAGTGGTCGTTGGAATCAATTTCACTTTGAAATTGGACTTAAACTAGTGTTAATCTTTTGATACTTATTATTTCATAAAAACACGCTATTTGTCATGACAGCGGGAATTAATTATTAAATTAATTAATGTGACATATATGATTATAATTTTGTAAAATAGACATCATTTTTGAATTCATAATATCAAATATATCTTAGGTTGAAGTTTTGGTATTTTTCTGAAAAACTTCAATTTTCGATGAATAGTGAAACCACTAATTGGTAGTTAAAGAAACTGATTTTTCGTTTAAATGAAACTTTGCCACTTCTGTGATTTGATTTTCAAAAATCCGAAATACATGGTTGTAATTAAGAAGTAAAATGTGGTTTAATGAGATTAAAATAATTTTTTGGTGAATAGTAACTTTTAAGTTCTTAATCGCGATTAGAGGTAATTAGTGTAGTTTAAGGTAAAAATAATGTTTTAATAATATGAGATGAGCTTGAAACATGTCCTACCCTCATGGGATGTGTCATGGCCGACCAAGACAATCCATGGGTCAACTTGGGGACCCAGTAGAGCCACTTTGGTTAGGAAATGACATAAATAACTTTTTATTTAATGTTAAAGTAAAAATGACACAAACATGAGATGTTTTACTAAAACAATTATTACATGGGGTTATAAAAGTCAGATTTTTTACTATAAATATTCATTAGAAAGCTAAAAATATTTCCTACATCATGATATTTTTTTATAATTTTTAGACATTAAATAAATTAAATTATTTATAACATCATGATGATGCAGCGATTACCTCATTAATAAAGGATTTAAATAAAATGAAAAGATAATATAAAATCTATGACCTACACATGTCAAAAACCTATTGGATGGGTATATTTATAACACTCATCACCTGATCCTAGAATTATATCAATGTGGGACCTCTTAAATCCGAATCTCATTTTAAAATAAAGTAACTTTTCTTTACTTTCCAAGAGTGCACCTCCTCTCCTCTTATAAAAGGCCCCCACCTCTACCTCTTCACCCACACTTCCAAAGCCTTTGGCTCGGCCAACCCCTACCCATTTTGTCTCTCCACATCCCTCTCTTACTCCATGAAGCCTCACTTTGGGCAGAAGTCTTCCCAAGGAAGCCTTTGAGCTCAAACCAAAGGGAGTTACCCGATTTTAAGGTAATGTATTCGCTTGAGTCGTTTTGTTTTATTTTGATTCTCCAACCCCTAAACTCTTTTTATTAATTTCTTTTGTAATAACTCCAATATCATCAATATACTAGGATGTTGTTATAATAAGTATTCGAGCTACACTTACACACACCTACATCTAATGGTTAAAGAACATACTGTTTTCGTGGATGGAAAATTTCTGCCTCACGAAACGATGATTGTTCAACACTCATATATCACCTTAAAAGGGGGCCATTAAGATGTAACTATATTTATATATTATATATAATATGTTTATTTTTTACTTAAGCTTCTGTATTTTTCATTTTTGGCATATCCTTTATGGTTACCATTACGAGTAAACGTGATATCTTCATTTTAGGAAGTGCGGACTACCGCCACCTCAAAGTGATTTGATTCGTTAACTCCATATGTGGGAAGTATAAAGGATGTAATTAATGGTATCATATATTATATTATACTGGAATTATAATATAGCTTTATATCATTATGATTCCATTCTATAAAATACGAAATAGAAATGAAAGTAGCGTTCATGCGTACGTACGACTTACCGTCTCCATGAACGGTGCATTTTATTTATTACCTCTAAATGATTATGTAATATTATAAATGCATGTATATACTGGATATATATGATATATATATCATGATTATAATTCTGGATATAATGTATTCATGAACAACTTGTAATTATAAAGAGCATATTTTGACTCAAGTACCAATGATCGTTAAAACGACTGTTATTAACTAAAATAATTACATAGTGTTCATGACATGGTAATAAGTGATATAAAAGGAATAATGAAATTTAAAAAGGTTCTTAAGCAAGTATAAATTAACTCAAGTTTATTATTTAGGAGGTTAAAGAACGATTGAGTCAAGTTAGACCCGAGGTATGGGACTTCGTCTCAATCTCCTTTCATTGAGGCATATTTTGTTTTATACACAACCTTATTTTATATGGTGTACGAACCCCTTTGACTTTTACGTTTATTTAAAAGGATTCATTTTTATATGAAGCGTTTACTAAATGACAGAATGGAATGTTTTTGTCGTACTTATGCGGTGACAACGACTTCTTCGCTGCCATGACCATTATTTGTGTTTCAGCTTCCTCTACAAGCCATACAGTTTTTTTAAAAGAAAAATATATACCATGTTTTACTTTTCTTTTATTTTGGTATTGAAAATGGTTTTCATAATTTTTTTATTATATCAATGTGTTGTATTGATATCTTGTGATTTAAATATGGAAATGTTATGTTTCCTTTATGTATGTTTTATGTGATATGATTATGTTATGGTTCTTGGGAATTATTATGAAGACGGGTGGTTCTGTGACAAACTAAGGGCGGGTGAGCCCGATATAGCTCTCCAATGCATTGGGTAACACGAAGGAGTGAAACTTTAAGGTTTCTCAGAAGAGATTTAGGGAATATTCTGTGATGGGTATTCCAAACGTAACCAAGAGGGTTACTCCCTATGTAAGAATGTTATGAATGCCTCAAGTTACCATTATGTCTTATGATTTCTATGATTTATTCATGATTTGATGTGGTATGTTAAAGTGCTTATGTTTTATGGGTAAAGTATGATTTCATTCTTATGTGTATATGTACCCATGTTTCCTTTATATATTTTTTTATATCCCTTACTGAGCTTTTTATGCTCATCCCAAGTTTTTGAAATGTTTTTCACAGGTCAAGGGAAAGGTACATGATATGATGATAGTGTCAAGGAAGTTTCAAGAAAGAATCCATGTTTTATTTTAAATATGTTTCCATTGATGGGAAAAATGAATACTATCTTTTATGTAATCGCTTTGTTTAAATGTGGAATGTAATGCAAGTTTTATGTTCTAATTCTCTAAAACTCTAAACCTGAAAAGATCCTCAAGGTGTAATCTTGTAATAACTCAAGATTAAGTAAGGTTTAAGGCTGGGGCCTTATAGTTGGTATCAGAGGTCGGTTTAGATAACATTAGGAGTTAGAATTATATTAAATGATTATCCAAAAATATTTTTTTTATGGCCAATTGAAATGATATAGCATTTGAAGATTACCATGTTTATTCATATAATACATGTTTGTTCTGAATGGTTTTCCACAGAGGAAACAGGGAATCAGTGCTAGGAAGGCATACAGAAGTAAATAACCTTCCGAATCATCATCCTGAGATGGTTGGAATTGGAACTGAACAGTTTGTTATAGTGATGGCACAGTTGACTCAAGCGATAAATGGTGGTGGTATCCATGCACGAGATCAGCTAGATCAACCGCAGAGGAACATGTCAGTGGTGGAACATTTCATGAGGAAACATCCCCCATCATTCAGAGGATCATTTGACCCTGTGCTAGCTGAAGTGTGGATTAGACCACTGGAGAAGATTTTCTTTGTCATGGGTTGTTCAGACAATCAAAAGGTTAGTCTTGCTATTTACCGTTTGGAGGGTGAAGCAGATCAGTGGTGGTCGATGGTTAAAAATATCAGGGACACTGATTAGATTGATGCTCTCGACTGGGATGAATTTAAAGGTACGTTTCTTGAGAAGTATTTTCCTAAGGCTGTTTGACTTAGGATGTAAAAGAAATTCTTGGAATTGAGGCAAGAGGAAGACTCAGTGGCTGCCTATGAAGAAAGGTTCACTCGTTTGGCAAGGTATGCTCCAAATTTTATCCGAGACCTTAATAGTAAAATCAATCATTTTTACTTAGGATTAAAGCCAAAATATCGAAGGGCTTTAGCTTCTCATGAGTTTAAAAGTTATGAAAATCTTGTTCGATGTGCTGAGAAGGTCAAATTGGAATTTTCTGATGATCAAGTGTTATATAAAAACCAACAGAAGAAGAGACCGATGTGGCCGGAGAAAGGAAAGAATTATTCAAAAAAGTCTGATGGTAAGAAAACTAAGTTTCCAATTTGTGATAAATGTGGTAAAAGGCATGCTGGGGAATGTCTTCTAAATTCTGCAAAGTGCTACCGATGTGGTAAGCTGGTACATAAGGTTCGTTATTGCACTAAAAAAGATCAAGGTGATGGTAAGAACAAATTTGATTTACAGTTAGTGAAATTTTTTAAGTGCAGTGAGATGGGTCACTATGCAAATGAGTGTCCGACAAAGAGCTCGAGTGATGGGAAGCAGTTAGACTACAAGCAGAAATGGGTGGTGAAATCCTTTGCAACTACTTCAGAAGATGTTGGGCCATCAAATGATGTTGTATCAGGTACTTTGTTTGTTTTTTCATATTATGCCATTGTGTTTTTTGATTCGGGGTCTACACATTCTTTCATCTCTGAAAACGTTTCTAGTAAAATGGGAATACCATCTCAAGAAATGACTCCTGAACTTTTTGTAAAAACACCTGGGGGAAATTTTGAGGCAAAACGAATTTATAAGAATCTTCCTATCCTTATCTGTGGAAAGAACCTACTTGCGAACCTTATTGTTTTACCTCTAGTAGAGTTTGATTTTATCCTAGGTATGGATTGGCTCTCTATTTACCATGCTAAGATTGACTGTAGAGCTAAAGAAGTTTCTTTTCAGAAAGACTTTCAGTTTGTGTACAAGAATGAACCGTTACTGTTGATAACTTATTAAGAGGCCAATAAACTTGTAAAATATGGAAATGAATGTTACCTTGCACACATCGTTGAAAACAAAGGAACTGTTCAGATTAATGATGTGCCAGTGGTAAATGAGTATCCTGATGTTTTTCCTGATGAGTTGCCTGAAATAATACCAGATCAGGAAGTTGAATTTACTGTCGAATTAGTTCCTGATGCTAAGACAATTTCAAAACCCCCTTATCGAATGGCTCAAATTGAACTTTTAGAGTTGAAGAATCAATTGCAAGATTTATTAGAGAAAGGCTTCATTCGACCTAGCACATCACCATGGGGTGATCCTGTTTTATTTGTTAAAAAGAAAGACGGTTCAATGAGACTTTGCATTGATTATAGAGCCTTGAATAACATCACTATTAAGAACAAATATCATTTTCCTCATATCGATGATTTGTTTGATCTGCTCCAGGGAGCTCATTATTTTTCAAAGATTGACTTGAGATCGGGGTACCGTCAGCTGAAGGTAAAGGAATCAGACGTTCCGAAGACTATGTTTCGTACAAGATATGGCCATTATGAATTTTCAGTAATGGATTTTGGGATAACCAATGCACCTGCAGTATTCATGGACTTAATAAATAGAATTTTCCATGAGTTCTTGGATAAGTTTGTGGTGGTTTTCATTTATGATATTTTGGTGTTTTCTAAAATTAAAGAGGATCATGAAAGACATTTAAGGGTTATTTTGAAACCTTAAAAGAAAAGAAATTGTATGAGGAATTCATCAAGTGTGAGTTTTGGTTGCAACAAATTTCTTTCCTTGGTCACATTGTTTCTAAAGATGGGATAACTGTTGATCCTGCAAAAACAAAGGTTGTTGAAGAATGGCCAAGACCCAAAAATGTAAAAGGGATTCGTAGCTTCCTTTGTTTGGCAGGATATTACCGAAGGTTTGTTAGAAATTTTTCATGGTTATCTAGTCCAACGACTAAGCTAACTCGGAAGGGTGTTAAGTTTATCTGGACAATAGAATGTGATGATTGTTTTCGGGAACTGAAAAGAAGATTGAAGAATGCTCCAGTTTTGGAACTACCTTCCAGGAATGGGGAGTGTGTTATCTATAGTGATGCTTCATTGAAAGGACTTGGTTGTGTCCTAATGCAGAATGATCAGGTAATTGCTTATGCTTCACGATAGTTGAAAACTCATGAGGTAAATTACCCTACACATGATTTGGAATTAGCTGCTGTTGTTTTTCCTCTAAAAATTTGGAGGCATCATTTGTATGGAGTAAAGTGTGAAATATATACTGATCACAAAAGTTTAAAGTATATATTCACTCAAAAAGAATTGAACATGAGACAGAGGAGATGGATAGAGTTAATCAAGGATTATGATTGTATAATTCATTACCATCTGGGAAAATCAAATAAAGTGGCTGATGCTTTGAGTCGAAAAAGTAATGCTTCATTAACAATGTTGCGTTTGGAACGTGATCCTTTGGTTAAGGATTTGATGAACATTGGCATAGAAGTTGTTGGTGTAGGATGTCATTCTGTTTTATTTTAGGTATCAGTGAAATCTTCTCTATCAGACAGAATCAAGAAAGCACAGAAGCAAGACAGTGAGTTGCAGAAAAATGTAGAGCTGGTTCAGAAAGGTAAGTTGCATGAATTCAACATTGATAGTGATTGTGTTTTGAGATCTGGGAAGAGATTGTGTGTGCCTTGTGATTCACAGTTGAAGAGAGAGTTGTTATGTGAAGCTCATAGTTCTCCGTTTTCAGTTCATCCTGGTAGTACTAAGATTTACAAAGATCTGCGGGAGTATTACTGGTGGGATGGAATGAAAAGAGATACTGCTGATTTTACTGTGAAGTGTTTGACTTGTCAGCAGGTTAAAGCAGAGTGGCAGTTACCGAAAGGGATGCTTCATCATCTACCAGTGCCAAAGTGAAAATGGGAAAACATATCCATGGACTTTGTTGTGGGATTACCGAGGAAATCTCGAGGTAATAATGCAATCTAGGTTATTTTTGATCGCTTGACTAAATCTGCTCATTTCCTTGCTATAAGAGATACTTTTTCCCTAGATCAACATTCCCGTTTGTATCTTAAAGAGATAGTCAGGTTACATGGAGTTCCTCTCTCCATTGTATCTGATCATGATCCCAGGTTTACTTCTAACTTTTGGAAAGGCCTTCAGAAGTCATTGGGTACTGAATTAAATTTTAGTATAGCATTTCATCCTCAATCACATGGGCAGTCAGAACAAACAATTCAGACTTTGGAAGATATGGTACGTGCTTGTTCGATGGATTATCAGAGAAGTTTGGACCAACATCTTTCTTTGGTTGAGTTTTCTTATAATAACAGTTTTCATTCCAGTATACAGATGGCACCATTTCAGGCATTATATGGGAAGCGGTGTCGAACTCCAGCTTTCTGGGATGAAGTGGGTGAAAGGAAGCTGATGGGACCAGAATTGGTAGAAGAGATGGCAGAGAAAGTTTAGCTGATACAGAAACACATGAGAACAGCTCAGAGCAGGCAGAAGAGTTATGTGGACAATAGGAGGAAGGATCTCTCTTTTGAGGTAGGTGATCATGTTTTTCTCAAGGTTTCTCTATGGAAAAGGGTGATGCGATATGGTAAGAAAGGAAAGATGAGTCCAAGGTTCATTGGACCATATGAAATTCTAGAGAGATTTGGATCAGTTTCTTACCGAGTGGATTTACCTCCGAGTTTATCTCAGGTACACAATGTTTTTCATGTTTCGATGCTGAGAAAGTTTATACCAGATCCATCTCATGTTTTGAGTCCAGAAGTAGTTCAGCTGGAAGAGAACCTATCTTATGAGGAACAACCGGTCCAGATTCTTGACCACAGGGAGCAGGTGTTACGGAATAAGGTGATTCATCAGGTAAAGGTTTTGTGGAAAAACCACATGATTGAAGAGGCAACATGGGAATCTGAAAATGCAATGAGGGATAAATACCCCCACTTATTCGATAAGTAAAAAAATTGCAGGGACGCAATTTTCTAAAGGGGGGAGGTATGTAACATCCCAAGTAAGTAATGAATAATAGATATTTTTATATATTCCTATTAATGAATTAGATAGTGTTTTAGAGGATTAAAATGAAAATAAATCCAATCTTAAGCATGGAATACACTAATATTTTTAAAGGATTGTTTTACTGCCTTTTAATGGAAAACCATTTTTAAATATATCTTTTGACAATTTTATAAGCTATGTCTATCAAAATAAAATTATTCTTTATGATTGGGACATCAAAATTTACTTTGTGTGAATTTTTGGTATTTTTCTGATAAAGTTCATTTTTAATGAATAGTGAAAAATGTTGTATTTTAATTCAAAACCTATTTTTAATATAATTTATTTATATGATTAGATTATCTTTTGAATTGGTTTTAAAGTTAAATTAGAATATATTTTTACCATTTAATCCAATAGTGGTCGTTGGAATCAATTTCACTTTGAAATTGGACTTAAACTAGTGTCAATCTTTTGATACTTATTGTTTCAAAAAAACACGCTATTTGTCATGACAACGGGAATTAATTATTAAATTAATTAATGTGAAATATATGATTTGAATTTTTTAAAGTAGACATCATTTTTGAATTCAGAATATCAAATATAGCTTAGGGTGATGTTTTGGTATTTTTCTGAAAAACTTCAATTTTTGATGAATAGTGAAACCACTAAGTGGTAGTTAAAGAAACTGATTTTTCGTTTAAATGAAACTTTGCCACTTCTGTGATTTGATTTTCAAAAATCCGACATACATGGTTTTCATTAAGAAGTAAAATTTGGTTTAATGAGATTAATATAATTTTTTGGTGAATAGTAACTTTTAAGTTCTTAATCGCGATTAGAGGTAATTAGTGTAGTTTAAGGTAAAAATAATGTTTTAATAATATGAGATGAGCTTGAAACATGTCCTACCCTCATTGGATGTGTCTTGGCCGACCAGGAAAATCCATGTGTCAACTTGGGGACCCCATGGAGCCACTTTGGTTGGGAAATGACATAAATAACTTTTTATTTAATGTTAAAGTAAAAATGACACAAACATGAGATGGTTTACTAAAACAATTATTACATGGGGTTATACAAATCAGATTTTTTACTATAAATATTAATTATAAAGCTAAAAATATTTCCTACATCATGATATTTTTTTATAATTTTTAGACATTAAATATATTAAATTATTTATGACATCATGATGATGCAGCGATTACCTCATTAATAAAGGATTTAAATAAAATGAAAAGATAATGTAAAATCTATGACCTACACATGTCCAAAACCAATTGAATGGGTATATTTAGAACCCTAATCACCTTATCCTCGAGTTATATCAATGTGTGACCTCTTAAATCTGAATCTCATTTTAAAATAAAGTAAATTTTCTTTACTTTCCAAGAGTGCCCCTCCTCTCCTCTTATAAAAGGCCCCCACCTCTACCTCTTTACCCACAATTCCAAAGCCTTTGGCTCGGACAACCCCTACCCATTTTGTCTCTCCACATCCCTCTATTACTCCTTAAAGCCTCACTTTGGTCAGAAGTCTTCCCAAGGAAGCCTTTGAGCTCAAACCAAAGGGAGTTACCTGATTTTAAGGTAATGTCTTCACTTGAGTCCTTTTGTTTTATTTTGCTTCTCCAACCCCCTAAACTCTTTTTATTCATTTATTTTGTAACAAATACAGTATCTTAAATATACTAGGATGTTGTTATAATAATTATTAGAGCTAAACTTACACACACCTACATCTAATGGTTAAAGAACATATTGTTTCCGTGGATGGCGAATTTCTGCCTCACGAAACGATGATTGTTCAACACTCATATATCACCTTCAAAGGTGGCCATTAAGATGTCACTATATTTATATATTTTATATAATATGTTTATGTTTTACTTAAGATTCTGTATTTCTCATTTTTGGCATATCCTTTATGGTTACCATTATGAGTAAACGCGATATCTTCATTTTAGGAAGTGCGGACTACCGCCCCCTCAATGTTATTTGATTCGTTAATTCCACATGTGGGACTTATAAAGGATGTAATTAATGGTATTATATATGATATTATACTAGAATTATAATATACCGTTATATCATTATGATTCCATTCTATAAAATACGAAATAGAAATGAAAGTAGTGTTCATGTGTACGTACGGCTTACCGTCTCCATGAACAATGCATTTCATTTATTACCTCTAAATTATTATGTAATATTATAAATGCATGTATATACTGGATATATATGATATATACATCATTATTATAACTCTGGATATAATGGATACAAGAACAAATTGTAATTATAAAGAGAATATTTTGACTCAAGTACCAATGATTGTTAAAACGACCATTATTAACTAAAATAATTACACAGTGTTCATGACATGGTAATAAGTGATATAAAAGGAATAATGAACTTGAAAAAGGTTCTTAAGCAAGTAGAAATTAACTCAAGTTTATTATTCAGGAGGTTAAATAATGATCGAGTCAAGTCAAACCCGAGGTATGGGGCTTCGTCTCAATCTCCTTTCATTGAGGCATATTTTGTTTTATACACAACCTTATTTTATACGATGTATAAACCCCTTTGACTTTTACATTTATTAAAAAGGAATATTTTTTATACGAAGCGTTTACTAAACGACATAATTGAATGTTTTTGTCGTACGTATGCGGTGACAACGACTTCTCTGCCACCGTGACTATTATTTGAGTTTCGGCTTCCTCTACAAGCCATATTGTTTTTTTAAAAGAAAAATAAATACCATGTTTTACTTTTCTTTTATTTTGGTATTGAAAATGGTTTTCATAATGTTTTTATTATATCAATGTGTTGTATTGATATCTTGTGATTTAAATGTGGAAATGTTTTGTTTCCTTTATGTATGTTTTAGGTGATATGATTATGTTATGGTTCTTGGGAATTATTATGAAGACAGGTGGTTCTGTGAAAAACTAAGGGCGGGTGAGCTCGATATAGCTCTCCAATGCATTGGGTAACGCGAAGGAGTGAAACGTTAAGGTTTCTCCGAAGAGATTTAGGGAATATACTGTGATGGGTGTTCCAAACGTAACTAAGAGGGTTACTCCCTACGTAAGAATGTTATGAATGCCTCAAGTTACCTTTATGTCTTATGATTTCTATGATTTATTCATGATTTGATGAGGTATATTAAAGTGCTTATATTTTATGGGTAAAGTATGATTTCATTCTTATGTGTATATGTACCCATGTTTCCTTTCTATATTTTTTTATATCCCTTACTGAGCTTTTTATTCCCATCCCAAGTTTTTGAAATGTTTTTCATAGGTCAAGGGAAAGGTAAATGATATGATGATAGTGTCAAGGAAGTGTCAAGAAAGAATCCATGTTTTATTCTAAATATGTTTCCATTGATTGGAAAATTTAATACTATCTTTTATGTAACTACTTTGTTTAAATGTGGAATGTAATGCAAGTTTTATGTTCTAATTCTCTAAAACTCTAAACCTGAAAAGATTCTCAAGGTGTAATCTTATAATAACTCAATATTAAGTAAGGTTTAAGGCTGGGGCCTTATAATCAGGGCTCAGATTATTAGATACAATGAAGTTTCATTGCTCCAGTGATGAAAATTTTCAAATCTTAAACCCATCATCTTCTACTGCATTCCCCAGTTCCAGTACCTTGTTAGATATCTAGTCCTTAATAGTGGTAGTATGGGGTCTAATATAATGATAGAGATAGATGATTTTAAGGATAGGTAGTTTTAATTAGTGTGATTTTGTGTGATATTACTATATATTTTTTATTTCATATTCTACCCCACTCATTTTATTAGGTAAACTGATACCCAAATGTTTTGGGTTGTGTTTTATTTAATGTCCAAGATGTCGAGGGAATAGATGGATGACTTCTCACTCTTCCAGATCACCCTATAAATGTAGATGAGTAGGCATATCCTAGGCTATAATGAATTATGATATATTGTGATTTCTTATTGGGTTTTTGATTTCTTGTAGTTTTTAATACATTTATATACATATTGTAATGGCTTGAGGTATAGTACATACTTGTATCTATTCATGGTGGCTCTGACTTCTCATGGGTCAACGTACATGGGATATAATGTATTAATGTATGATGAATTTACACAGGTTATAGTGACTTCTGGATGTAAACATGGTTACTAGTATTATATGATTATGATGATATGTTAGGATACATAAGATGTTGTAATGATGGTGATATTATTTCATGAGGTACAAGATTATTTATATGATAGATGAGCATATGTTGTTGTTGTTGGGGAGTGAGAGTAGAAAACTAGTGAATAAGTGGAAGTGGGTTGACTTAATTTATATATATTATTTTTTATATAACTTATTATTAATATTAATTATTTAGTGTGTGATCCATGGAAGGGATGATAAAATAAGAATATATTATTTTATGTGACAAGTTGGTTTCATTTGATTATTAATTGATCTTCAGTATGCTTCATTCACATTTTCTACAATAGGTTTCCAGGAGGATCCTACTAAGTATAAAATTTATTCCCACCCTATGTATATAATTTTTTTTTTCATGTCATCATGAATTGATCGAAGATCATGATAGATATTACTAGATCGAGCAGGTTTTTGAGTAGTTTTTGGGAGTTACTATAGTTTATGATTGTTGCCTAGTTTTATGTTTGGTACTTGATATTTCCCATTTAGTTTATGTATGACATTATATGAATTAGGATTTTATCTTCACATTATACATGGTGATAGTTAGTGGCTCTTATCATCTTATCTTTTACTCATTACACTTTATAGAGGGTAAATCCTCCCATTTATGTGATTGATATACCCTCAGCACTAGTGACCAACTCATGTCCTATTAGAGGTGGGATTTGGGGTCATTATATATATTTCTCCATTGAAAGACAAGGAGGGTTACCTTTAGAGGGAGGGAATCACGACATAATAAATATTTTTTTTTGAATCAAATTCCATGGGTTTCATTGATACACAAAGTTATGATTTGTTTATTCTATATCATGCTTTATGGGAGTCTAAAAAATTACTTGTTTGGGTTATGTAATTCATCCTATTGTTATTTATCGAAATATTCCAACAATGTGAATTAATTCAATAATATTTTGATTGGATTTATGAAAATAGTAACATTGTAAAGACTAGGAATATAATTTCTATGTTTTATTTGTTTTATATACAGAACCAATGGGTAGAAGTTAAAACCAAAAGAAGAAAATTTGAATGAAAATTTTAATAATGTTTCTTTAAGGATACAATCAGGGTCTTTGAATCCCAGGGTTGTTATAAAAAGGGGGAAAGGGTTAAAAAACTTCATTATAATTGAAAATTTTCCAAACACATATAATATCATATAATAGCATTAGTTTATTTGTTAAATATACTCATTAAAAGGACATAAGTGTTATTTACTAAACAGAAAAAAGTTTGTGTATCTCAAAAATATATTCTGAAAAGAATATGGTGTCTAAGATACTAGTGGAATTATGATTGAACTTATAGAAGTTAAAATTTAACAATAAAACCTTTCCATGATTAAGGTGATCTTTAATTGGATATCCTAAAAGAGTTTAAGTTATAATGGAAAATAGAAATGTAGATGAGTTATATTAGTTTCCATAAAAAATTTAGTATCTCACTTTATTATAAAAGGGTTTAATATGTGTTTTTAAAGAGAAAATGTAAATAGTTTTATTATTTATGATATATTTAAAGGAAAATTTTGATAGAAATGGTTCCAAGTAAGATTATGAAAAAACATAGAAAGAAAACTAAGTAGAAAACATAAGTTGAAATTATAACATTTTATGTTATGAATATAAGTAGTTTGAATAATTTAAAATAGATTAACATTAGGAATATTATTCTTAAATATCACCATTTCCCAAAATTAATCATTAAACAAGGAAAAAAACATTCCAAAATCTCATTTATTTAAAAACGACCACATTATATAAGGAATCAAAACACATTTTCCAGAAACACATGTTCTTCTAAAAGTACCCAATCTTTTTAAAACACTCCAATTAATTTAAAGGTCCAATTCCCAAAGAAATTTTAAAACATTAATGAGGTTTTGAAAAAAAATTATTTAAAATATGAAACCAACTCTTGTTTCAAAAAGATCTTATTTATTTAAAAATACTTTCTTAAAAATTAACTTTCCATTTCAAAATACCTCCGGAGTTTTATTTTTAAAATCAACCAACTTTGTGAATACACCCCAATAGGGTTAAATCATTTTAAAAATAGATTAAAACACTAGTTTTAAACCTAAAATTCTTTCCATATTTAATTATTAAATCAACCATTTCCAAAAAAAATCATGAAAACCAATTCTATTTAACAACCAAGACCAAATGCCTCATTTTAAACCCAAAAAAAAATTGTTAAATTTTAATTTTCTACATAAAACCAGTTTTAATAGAAACTACATAAGAAAAAATACTATAAATAAAAATATAATCACATACACAACATCAACATGTCATAAAAATCCCTTGAGTTTACCCACATCACTGAGTATCACCCAAATTAAGTCTAAATATAAATACAAAATAGGATGCAAACCCATGCAGGACTTGGAATCCTGGTTTGATAGACTATGTGCCAATCATGAAACATCAATTGAAATGGTACTAGAATCATGCGGCCATCCTCTGCATAATTTTTAGCCATGTGAGATATATTTGTACCACTAATTATTCTTTTTTCATATCCCAAAACCAAATAAAACCCCCTAGTAAACTCAAATAATTTTGATGAGGATCAAAACACCATCATATTAAATAATTATCCAACCATTTAAGAAAAATGGAAACCAAATCCCAACAACCCATAGAAACTCAAGTGTCATACTAAAAGGGGGTGATTATGTAACTTCTCATGACCAACCTCTTTATTGAAGTAAATAATACTAATCCATATTCTACCATGACACCCCAAAATAAAAAGAGTGAATTTCAAGAACCTAGTCCATTTTAGGAACCTGGGATCTGATACTAGTTTGTAAAAAACCAACCCAAGATACCACCAAACTGGTATAAAACATATCTCACCACAAGACTTGAATGGAATTCTCAATTCCAACAATTTGGAAAAAAGCACCAAGGGTATCAATAAGAAATTAAGGGAATGATTTCACCCTTATATGATAATAAAAAATTTGGTAAAACTACTAAGAATTTAGTATGACCAATCTAGGTGTTGAATTTCCATGCATATCAGATAAATAAAAACAAAAAATAAATTATCTAAATAATTAATAGTAATCAAAAAATATTTCCAAAAAATGCAACTGAATAAAATATAATTGAAGAAAATACATCACATTGAATCAAAATAGAAAAGGATGTAAGAGATAGACCATTCTAAAATAGCTGATAAAACATCCGAAAAATAAATCCAATAGAACCTAAATAGCTCTAAAACAACATCTATATGACTCATTTTTACTCTCCATATCCAAACTCATCCAACCAAGAACCCAATTAAAAGAAGAAAAATTTGGTACATGTGAGAAAACATAAGAGCTGTATATATGCACACACACTAGTGTATATGCAAGGTGTGATCGAAACATGTCTAATATGATTTTTACAAAGATTATATGCCGTTCCTTTTATATCAAAATCCAAAAATTCTATTTTAAACATAATTATAAAATAGGTTTTCACATGGGAATAATAAAGAAAAAAATATATAACATTTTATCACTTCCTTTCCAAAACCAGGAAAAACCTTTTAATAATGCATGGGTTCATCCTACATAAAACCATAATTTTAAAACCAACCAACAAAAATTTTTTCCATTGAAATAATTTTCAAACCATGAAAATATAACTTTTAAACTTAAAAGTAAAATAATAAATTATTCTTATTTTCCTAAAATATTACTCAATTCATTTCTAGAAATGAATTCACATTCCATTTTATAAGAAACCACCCTTTACAAACCATTTATATATTAGTTTTGAAGTAATCCAAAATCCTAACAATGTATAATAAATAACCATCAAATCCCATATATATCAAGAGAATAAAATAAAAAACTCACATCCAATATGTATGAACCTAGTTTTTATCCCAGTTATAGATCCTTCAAAATTTGGTATAATTATTTATTTTGGACCTAATATGGATTCTCTATGATGTTAGAAAGGTTTAAGAGGTGTATGTGGCTTGTTCGGAGAATGGAATACTAACCTATGGAGATAATCTAGGGTCCACATGGTTATTAAATACTATGAAACCCACCCCACATGGTCTCTCCTAACTGTGCGGGGATGGAAAATGGGGTGAAGTAGGGGGCACGATTTTCCCTAATTGTGCGCTAGGGGCCTCATGTCCATGAAAAATGTATGTAAATTTTAGAAAACTTGATTCACACAATTGGAACACAGTTTCCCTAACCATGATTCATAATTGTGTGGGTTCCATCTTTAAGTAGTGGTAGGTGTACGGTTGGCACATCGTTTAGTCAATCGTGCACCCAAAACATGTGACTTGGGAATTTTGGGTAAAATGACCATTTCAACCTTAATGAAATGTTTAAAGACTATTTCCTTATCATTTATTTATTCTCATATATAGAGACTTCTCTTATCCTTGTATGATCTCCTTTGAATCACTTTTGAAGACTTTTATCTTGTTCATTTATCTGAAGTTCGATTCGATCACCATTCTTCACGTTGGATGCACATCGGTAAGATATCGATTTCTTTTTAGTCGTTATTCATTTCTATTCTCCTTGATAAAGTAATTTAGATGTAGTCTCATGTGCCCTATTTTCAGTGCATTGATCAATTATTTAGATCTCTTATAATACAAACTAAACTAAAGGTTGATATTGGACAAGTAGAGTTATATGAGATTAAGTTAGGAGGTCTATGACTCTTCCCTCAAGTTTCATCATTTTATAGATTATCGTACTTGTGAACGTGAAAATTTCATTTGGTGTGGCCTGTCAAATCCATGTGAATTTATTATATTCATTATAACCATTTTATAAGACACATTTTATACATGTTTTTATGTCACTTCCTCAATGATGATCACCCAAAGTATGGTGTTTTCCTTAAATATTCCTTTAGTAGGTTTTCATGTTCATTTACACCACCGTTCAGGTGTGCTATGGCTTGAACCTATTAAAGGTAATCCCTTACTTAATTAAATTAATTATGAATTGTAATGGTTATCCTTTTATATGATAATTTCACTTGACCCATCTAAGGTAAGTGTTTCAATATAATTAATGGATCTTAATTATGAATGGAAAGTATACCATTTATATGTATTTTCCAAATTAAATGTAATAAAATGAATTGGTTTCACATTTGTGTAACACCTTTACATGATAAATAGAAGGAATTAGAGTAAACCCAATGAATTGATTATGACATAAATGAACTAATAAATGGTTTCAAGCATATTTTGTTCTTGTAACACTAATGAAAGGCAACGACTTGAACAAAATGACATAAAAATAGAATGAATGTTACATGGAATTAACTAATTAATGTATTATGTATAAGGTTTCTATTGAATATGGACATTTATATTATTATAGTAGTGGTCAAACTCTGGTTAGACTTTTATTCCTTAGGTAATTCTTTGAGAACTCATGGATGCCACTCCGATTCAAGGATGTCAGTTTCCAAGGGGGTGACCCACATTGGAACCCGATATTGGTATACTTGTGGATGAACAGTATGAAAATCTTGGATCCCTATATTATCATTACATGATTCCTTTAGATACACTCATTTAATCTAGCATGACGTCTACAAACATAGTGCTCCTTGGATACACACTTGGGCCTAGTCATTCTTTATCCTGTTTTACCTTTGATGAATTCCTTGGACTCAGTTAGAATTATGTTATTTTGGAATGACTTAAGAGATTCCCCATGAATTATACTCTTACACCTTTATTCAGGATATAGATTATCATCAAGTTGTCTTGACGCCTAAGGTCAGGGATTCCTTGGTTATTACCTTAGATCCTCTTCTTTATTAACATAATCAAGGATGCCTTGTAATATATTAGATCCTTAATTATTATTATTATTATCATGTTAAGAATTCATTTCTGGTTATACCACACATGAATTATTATAGAAACTAGAACATAATTAATTAATGAAATGGTTACATGTTCAGACAACAACTAAGGCTAAATCTGGTACTTGGGTATTGACATTACTGTATAACTTTACTTTTTTATATTCATGCCTACACACTATTTCAATTTAAATTACACAAATTAGATGTTATATATTCTATTAGTGGTGGCCTACTAATATTTATCTCATACCCTATCTAGGACTCCATTAGTAACCAGTAATATTACATGTATTCATGTGTTGTCAAATGGAAGGGTTTTACTCTGGACACTTGATATTACTTTCTTACTTAGGATGGAGCTTGGTGGAACATGACTGAAGTAGAGCTTAGTATGTTGGATAGTTTTTGGTTTCTGTTTTATTATTTTGTATTGAATGTATTTATTGTTACCTTTTATCCATGTTTTCTAATTTTATAGACACATGACATGTATCATATTTTTTATATGATTGAGCTTCCATTTTTAGTTTATTATTTTCAGTTGCTTCTTTTGTTCCATATTTTTACTTAAATCACATCCACTATTTACATGTTATTATATTTATCCACTATGTTCCACTCTGGTAATGAGGGCATAGTCTCCCCATAGACACACCATATTCCTTCACTACTAGTGGTCAACCTCTGGTGTTCGGGTAGATGCCCTTGATTCCATGTGGCCAATTGTGCTCGGGGCACCTTTGAGTGGAACCTAGGTTTGGGATGTCATAATGTGGTATCAAATATTTATTTTCTTTCTCTAATATTTAGAGAAAATAGAAAATATATTAGGAACTCTTTGTAACATGGTGATAAGTCATGCTTGGGTGTAGCTAACCCATGTTCAGGGTAAATGTTGAGTTACCTAAAACAATTTTGATTGTTATAATTTTTATTAGTACTATTTATATAATTTAACCATTGGGTGATGCACACATTATGTGATGGTTATTATCATTATTATTATGGAGGATTTTATTTCATCCTTTGCATAATGACATGAGAGAATGGATCATTGATACATGCATTATTGTAGGCACCTATAATTCAAATTCCATGCATATTACATGCCATATAGGTGCCTTTCACTACATTCATTTTCTTGTATTGCTTGTGTTTTTTGAGTGTGCATTGTTTATATATATGCATATTCATACCTTTTTCTATTATTTAGTGACTTCCAATTTCAATTCATGAGGTGTATGGGACCTCATGGGTTGTAATGGGTAGTTTACCAAGTCTATCCATCGTATAAACCAATTACATTTTGAGACCAGATGTAGAATAGGTTAATTATAAATTAAATGGATGTTTATTTTAGTGATAAGGTGTATGGGCCCTGGTTCACTAGGAATGAAAATCCATTTTTAAAAAAAATTGATACAATTATATAAGAAAATGAAAACATAAAATGTAAATATCAACTTAAAAAAAATAAATGGTGGCCAGTTAATGAAGAGGAAATGTTGTATTAACCCATTAATCTAGTGGAATGCATATAATTTAAACTTTAACACTTACGAATACTTAACCTTAAAAGTTGGTAGTTTGGGTGGTATAGCATGGGTAGTTAGCCCTTACTCTTATGTTCTTCTTCTGCTGGTGTTTCTATCGACTTAAATATTGTTCTGAGGTATGTGATTGGAATTTATAGACCTATCCAACCATGATGTTCTCATGTAATGAACCAAGAGCATTGTGATGACCATGATCTAGGTATGGTGGTACCTGAGCCACTAGTCTTACCACCAGGAGTGCCACTTGAGGTTCCACCTGTTATACCTGATCTGGGCACTAATGATCAACTTCGTGAGAGTTTTCTAGGGATGATTTAGTTCATGAAGGTTACTAAATGACCTTTACCTACAATGGATAATCTATCTCATGATTTTTATGAAAATATCCTCCCACCTTCTTGGGGGATTGCAATCTATAGGCTATTGAGTCTTTTCTAGAGGCTACCCAATATATATTTGATCATATAGATATGCCTCCAGAGTAGAGGTTCAATCTTACTACCAATATGCTATGTGATTTGGCCAAACATTGGTGGGATTTAATTACCTAGTATAGTCTCCAAGAGGGCATGATCTAGGTTGATTTTCATACTTCCTTCTATGAACACTTCTTTCCTCAGATAATGAGGGATGACCGAGCCAGAAATTTCATGCATCTAGAGTATGGATCTATTTCAGTCATGGAGTATTTAGAGCGTTTTACTGATTATAAATTCTTTTCACCACTTCTAACTGGTGATAAGATTTTTCTTATTAGACATTTCACGGATGGGATCTAGTATGCCATATGTACTCATGTGAACGTTTTTTTTCTTACCTAGTTTCCATGATATCATCAATTAGGCTCTTATCCCTGAGTGAAACTTGAGGGAAGGTGATTGTACTGGGCATAGAGGATCAATATAGAGGTCGTCCATTAGTTCTTCCAATAACAGGAAACATTCCCTTGAGGTTTCATGTCATATATATAGAGGTCAGAGTAGCCACACTGGCATCACTTTTATATTCCATTAGTGTGGACATTAGAGGAATATGAATCCTTAGTATGATAGAGAACTTATGGAGTGTCATGCTTGTGGCCCTATTAGACATCTTCAGAGATTATGTTGTACTTTTCCATCTTCTTCTAGTGGAAGAGGATCCACACCAGCTCCACCTTCATGGGAAGGTTCTTTTATGTCACACCAGGTAGGGGGTTGGAGTAGCACTGGCATGGAAGGCCAAGGAAGAGGTCATATTCATGGTAGCTAGACTTTATATCATCAGCACCAGCAGACCGGTTATACTCAGGGTAGTCAAACTGTAGCACACGGTCATGGATCAGGCCACTTGAATTCTTTATAGTTGATACCTAAGGATCAAAGTACAATATCATCTACTGTATGAGTTACTATTCTAGTAGCCACTACTATTTTATCTACTTTATTTGATAATATTTCTCCACACTCCTTTTTCAATTTATCTATCATGGAAATTATTGGGCATAAAATTCAATATTACAGTGGTGTAATGACCCTGGATACACCGTTGGGAGTACGGTCAGAGGGAATACGCTAATGTAGGGAATTTTCCCTTGAGGTAGGTAGCTACCCTCTATTTTGGAACCTATTCTTACTTCAGATGATGGGATTTAATTTCATTATTAGGATGGATTTGTTTTTCCCATATCACACCTTTGTATATTTCTATCACTATAGTGTATCGCTTACATCACTAGATGGAAGAATTTATCTACATAAAGGTGAGTGGGATGTATAGGACAACATATATGTATTAGATCATCATGGTATAGGTGGAGTGACCACCTACATTTCTAATATATTTATGGAGAACTAGGGTTTACATAAGGATGAAATCATTTTGGTATTAGATCATTTTAGGGACATCATTCCCGATGATTTTTTTATCTTACCTCATGAGAGAGAAGTATATTTTATGATTGGGCTTATTCTAGGAGTATATCCAATGTCCATTACTCTATAAAGGATGACACCTACTCGGCTCTAGGAGATCAAGCGGTAGATCTAGGATCTAGAGGCCAAAGGTTTTATATGTCCTAGCACTTTCTCTTGGGGTTCACCCATGTTTTTCACCATGATAATGGATAAGACCCTTTTTCTATGTATGTATTCAAGAAATTTGAACTATATTTTGGTCAAGAACTGATATCTATTACCTTGAATATATGATCAATTTGACTAGCTCTGGGGAGCTAGGGTGCTTTCTAAGATGTACCTCCGATTGAGCTATCATGCAGTGTGAGTTAGGCCATCAAACATACCTCAGGTACCTTTCCATAATAGGTATGGTCTGTATGAGTATCTCATTATTTCATTTAGACTTACGGACACACCTATTTTTTTACCTTTACGAATAGGGTTTTTCACCCATATTTGTATTCTTCTGTCATGGTCTTTTTGGATAACATATTGGTGTATTCTCATGCTCGTAGAAACCATGATAAGAACCTTGAGATCATTATATGTATAATAAGAGATAATCATATTTATGTCAATCTTTATAAGTTCCACTTTTGGAGCAACAAATTTCACTTCTTGGGTCATATTATCTTAGAATCATGAATATATTTTTACCCAATGAAGGTGAGGGTCGTGGTTTCCAAGGATCATTCCAAGAACATATTTGATATACATATTTTATTTGGGATGGATAGATATTACAGTAATTTAATACAGTAATTATCATTATTTTTTTCACCTATTTCTATCCTTAAAATGAAGTGTGTCAAGTTTTTGTGGTCAGAGTAGTGTGAGAAATCCTTTCAAGAGACAAAAGGAAGGCTTTTCTTTGCACTGATTCTGATACTGCCGAATCCTAGAAGAATCTATAAAATATTCTATGATGCATCTAACATCGGGCTAGGTGTAGTGTTGATAAAAGAGTATAGATTCATTATTTATGAGTATTGATAGTTGAGGCCTCATGAGATAAATTACCCAACACGTGACCTCGAGCTAGCAGCAGTTGTCCATGTCTTACATTTCTGGAGACATTACCTGTTGAGTTATGACTTTTTGGTGTATATGGACCACAATAGACTCAAATATATCTTTATAAATCCTGACATGAGTATCAGATAGTGTAGATGGGTCAAATATATTTAGTCCTTTGATTTTGAGATTTAATATATGACTAGAAAAGGCAATGTGGTAGTGGATGCATTGAGTCAGGAAACTTCGGCACAGGTCATACAAAAAGCTAGTAAGGAATGGAAATTTTCAGCTCTCTTTCTTGAGCTGAATCTATAGTTTCATGATATTCATGATAATTATTGTCTCTTAGCCTTGAAGATTACCTCTTAACTCTTTTAGAGGGAATGGAGTAGGAAATTTTTAGATATTTAAGGCTTGGTTCTCTGGGAGAGAATTGATAGTGGGGACCCTCCTCCAGATTGGTCTATGAATAGAGACGATATCCTACATATACACAGACATGTATGGGTTCCTAAACATATTAGAGAGAAACTGATGTGGGAGTCCCATGTTTCTTAGTGGGACATTTATCCAGGTATCTCATAAATGTATCGAGATATGCAATTCTATTATTGGTGACATGTGATGAAATGTCAAATAGAAGGCTTTGTAGCTAGGTGTTCAACCTTTCAGTAGGTGAAGGAGGAGTACCAGTGAACTATAGGCTTGTTACAGATTCTTCTAGTCCTAGAATGGAGATGGGAAGATTTTTCTATGTACTTTATAGCCATATTACAGTGGTGTCTTAGAGGTTGTAATGTTGTATGGGTGTTCTTTGACTGACTGAAGAAAGTATCCAACTTCATTACTATTAGGGATACTTTATTATTTGATGAGTTAAGAATATTATATGTCCATGAGATTATTCAACTAAAAATGGTCCCTTATAATATCATTTTAGATAGGGACACTAACTTCATGTCATGGTTCTGGAATGGGTTGCAGAAGGCTATGGGTGTATAGGTGCATATAAGCACAAAAATTTCACCCTCATACCAATGGTCAGTCAGAATGGATGATACTGATGTTAGAGGATATGATCCATAAATGTGTCCTTGATTTTTTTAGTTCTTGGGAGAAGAATATCCCTCTCATCAAGTTCACATTTAACAATATATTTTTGGGAAACAATTCAGATGGCTCCTTTTGAAGCCTTGTATGGTAGGCCATGTCATTCACCCCTATGATGGCCAGAGGATAGTTATTGTGTTATACTAGGTCCTCATCTCATGTAAGATACTTTAGATTAGGTTCAGCTAACCAGGAAGCGTATGTATTCTACTTAGTCTAGATAGATCTCTTATTCTCATTTTCACCAATGACCTATGGAGTTCGAGGTCAGGAATTATGTTTTTCTATGGGTGTCACCTAGGCTTGGGCATAGATGGATACAAAGTCAAAGGAAGTTTTCACCTCATTATGTAGGGCCATTTGAGATTCTGGAGAGATTCGGGATGGTAGTCTATCAGTTGCTACTACCTCAGAGGTATTGTTCCATGCATGACATATTCTACATTTCACAGCTTTATCTTTATCACATCAACTCATATCATACTTTTTATCCCAAGGTGTCTGAGTTATATGTTAATTCTTTGTTTAAGTATTATCATATATGAATCATTGTTTAGAGAATGAAGGATCTCTGAGGCTAGTCTGTCCCTATATTATGGGTTATATGGAAGTACATCCACTACAGGATACGATTTTCGAGAGGGAGGCTGACGTACATGCCCAACAATCATATTTTCTCTTATATAGTGATTCATCACCCTTGGAAGGTGAACTTGAGGATGATTTCCTTTAAGGGGGAGACTTTAATAAATTAGTTTTTATTTCAGGTAAAAACCCTTTTAGATTTTGTTCAATTATTTATTTTGGACATAATATGGATTCCCTATGAGGTTGGAAAGGTTTCATGGGTGTTCAGGGCTTGTTCAGATCTCGAAACCCAACCAGTGGTGAAAATTACTTAGCTTCACAATTATTAGAAACCATGAGACCTAGCCCACACTGTCTCTCCTAAACTTATGGAGATTGATAGTGGGGTTAAGTAGGCTGCACGATTTTCCCTAACCGTGCACCACGTGATGCATTCCTATGTGAAATGTATATAGTTTTTAGCAGAGGTGATTTGTATAGTTGGAACATTGTTTCCCAAAATTTGTGGCCTAACAATGAGGGTCCCTCATTAAGAAGTGGGGGGCACACGGCTGATGCACAATTTGGCCAACTGTGCAGCTAAACTGTGCAACCTAATAATTTTTTATAAAATGAAAATTTCATCCTTAATGAAATGTTTAATCCTTATTTCATTCCCATTTGTTCATTCTATAAGAAAAATAATTATCTTATCCATCTTTGAGATCCTTTAAATCACTTTTGTAGACTTTGATCATGTTCATCCATCTAAAGTCTGATTCGATCCCCATTTGTCATGTTGGATGTGCATTAGTAAAATCTCAATTCATTTTTAGTCATTATTCATTTCTCTTATCCTTGATAATGTTTTCTACATGAGAGATCATATGCCTTATTTTTAAGGATTGATCTATTCTTCAGATCTCTACCAATACATTCCAAAAAAATTCCAATACTGGATGAGGAGATTCGTATGAGCTTAAGGTAGGTGGTCAATGACTTATCCCTCATGTTTAATCATTTTATAAATTTTTGTAATTGTGCACAAGAAGATTTCATCAGGTGTGGCCTATTAAATTCATGTGCCTTAATTATAGTCATTATAACTATGTCTTATGACCCTTGATATATATTTTACCCATTTTTGGAGGTTACTTCCTCAATATCAACCACCCCAAGTAGGGTGTTTTCCTTAAACATTCTTTTAGTGGTTTGTTATGTTCGTCTACGCCACCAATCATGTGTGTTGTGGAATGACCCTATTAATGATAATACCTTCCTTAATAAAATGGATTATGAATTTTAATGTTTATACTTGTATATGATCATGTAACTTGACCCTTTTAAGGTGAAATTTTCAATATAATTAATGAATCTTAATTATGAATGGAAAGTATACTGTGTATATGACTTGGCCTAATTAAATGTAATAGAATTGATTGTTTGAACTTCTGTAGCACACTATTTCATGCTAAATGAAAGGAACCGGAGTGAACCTAATGGATTTATTAGGACTTAAATGAATAAATATATTGTTGCATGCCTAGTTATTCTTTTTCACACTAATGAAAGACAATGACATGAACCAAATGACTTAATAAATGGAATGAATATTACATGGCCTTAACTAATTAAAAAATTAAGTATAAGGTGTATATTAAATATGGACCTTGATATTATTATAGGAGTGTTCAGACTTGAGTTTTTCTTGTATTCCTAAGGGAATACCTTGATCACTTGTGGACACTATTCTACTTCAAGGATGATGTTTTCCAAGGGTGAGACCCACCTTGGAACCAGATCATTTTCTACTTGCTGATGTCCGGTATGAAACCATAGGAACCCTCCATTATAATTATAGGATTCCTTGGATACACTCCATGGATATAATGTGACATCTATGGACATGGTTTACCCTGGATTCACCCTTGGGCCAAGTCGTTTCTTAACATGTTTTACCTTGGATGAATTCCTTGGACTCTATTAGAATTATGTTATTGTATAATGCCTTGGGAAAAAGACCTTGTATTCCACTCTTACCCCTTTATCTAGGATATATATTATTACTTAGTTGGATCTACCCCAGATTTCAAGGATGCCTTGGTTATTACCTTGGATCCTCTTCTTTATTAACATCAACATGGATACCTTTTCATATCATGGATCCTTTATAATTATTATTATTATGTTAGGATGTCAATGCTGGTTATATATCATGTGACTTATTATATAAACTGGAACATAATTAACTATGAAATGGTTACATGTTTAGACCCCAGCTAAGGCTAAATAAGATACTTGGGTATTTACATTATGGAACTACTTTACTTTTATATATGCATGCATTCATACTATTTCAATTTATATTACATATACTGGATGTTATAGACTCCATTGGTGGTGTCCTACTAAGATTTATCTCCCACCCTATCTGAGTTTCCATTGATACTTGAGGAGATTACATGTATGTAGGTGTTGAAAAACTAAATTTTCCTACTTTGGACACCTGATATTGCTTTCTTTCTTAGGATGGAGCTTGGTGGTAGATGATCGAGCTGGAGCTCAATATGCTAGATTGTTTTGGGTTTATTTTTTATTATTTTTTATAGAATGTATTAGTAGATTTCTTATATCCAGTTTTTCCAATTTTATAGATACATGATAAGTATCATATTTTGTATGTGATTCAGCTTCTATTTATAGTTGATTACTTTCAGTTGGTTTTACTTTTCCATTTGTTTACTTATATTTATTTATCTATCTACTTGTTATTATATTTATACATTGTGTTCCACTCTATTAATGAGGGTATAGTCTCTCCACAAACACACCCTAGTCCCTTTCTACAAGTCATCAAAATCTGTCATTCAGGGAGATACGCTTGAGTCCATGTGGCGAACCAGGATCAGGGCACCTTTGAGTGTAACATGGGTTCAAGACATCACAAAAGAGATGGTTTCATGAATCCAAGTTAAAATTAAGTAGATTCAAATTACTTATATTTACTGATACCCCCTAAATCATCCAAAAAAATATATATAATCATGGACAACTTACTATGCTATAATTTAAACGATAGTAGAAATAGTTTCCTCAGGTCACATCTTTCTAGGGGACCTTATATAGTATTGAAACATTCCTATCTTCACCCCTTATGGTCATTGAGTAAAATAACCTCTATTAGGGAATAACATTCCTAGGTAACTAGCTAGCCTATACACACTAAGATAGCATAATATGCATCCAAAACATTTTCTTATATAAATAAGGTTCACACGATATCATCAAAAAGAAAGTGAGAAATCAAAATAATTACAAGATCATTATAAATTAAACATTTAAAAAAAAAAATAAACCTCTTATCTCCTTAAAAACACTCACATTAAACAAAACCTTTCACAAATATTTATAATCATCAATAAAAATAAATATACAAAACCCCTCCCCCCCTCGAGGCCACAATACATAAATGAACATAAAATAAAAAAAGGGGAAAAATAAGGATGGAATGAAAATTTTGAATTCAAATATTTTAAAATTTTCTGAACGAGACTTAAAAAACATGCATGGAATAAAAATTCACCTTAAATCATTGGAAACCAACCATTTAATATCCTTTGAAAATTTTTCAAAATTCCAAAAAGACTCGATGGTATCAAAAAAATTGAAATAAGGTCCAATTAACTCATTTTTATAGAATATTATTTTTAAAAACCAAACATTCCCTTTTAAAATTAATTCAATGTAAAAAACCTTCCATAACACTTGAATTACTTTAAAAGAGTCACTCAAGCATTTTGACAAAATATTGGCATGCAATAACTCCATGAAAAGTACAATAAACCATTAAAAACCACACATGGGAAATGAATATAGATATAATTTGGAAATAAATATATTTTAAACATTCTATCATCTCAGGGAATGTGATATTAAGGAATGACATGAAAACAACTACCTCAATCAAAGAGGAACAAGTCATAATTCATTTCCTTTGATAGAGAACACTAAACTAATAAAGGAAAAACCCTTGACAGCACCTAAAATTAATAATCCGAAATGATTAGATCTACATTGAATCCTAACTTTAAGCCACATGTCTATTAGGGTTCACATAAGAAGGAAAATCGAAGGGAGAGAGTAAGGGGAGAAGAGAGGAAAAGATACATGGAATATATAAGGACTTACCTCCCAAAAATTCTTTAAATATGAAGGAAAAGAATATAGAAATTAAAGATATAGGATAGAATCTCCCTTGGTTTTCACCATCCTCATCCAAATTAGATAAAGGTGGATTATAGTCCAAAGTCCTATCAATTTGGGAGGGAAAAACTTTGAAATTCAAGTTTTATTTTAACTAGGTAGCTCACATGGTTTGGCCACATGATTTGGAAAACCATGTTCCAACCTTGTGGGATACAATAGAACCAAATTTTATAACTTTAATGGTTTGGATTAACATTTTATACTAACCATGCTCCAACCATTATGGTCCCCCCCCACACATAAACTGAGTTGCACAATTATTATAAAGACCCTACACAGTTTTATAAACCATGCACTAACCATGAAAAATGACACTATGAAAAAACAAAACACTATTTCATGATCAATCACATGATTTTCCCTAACTATGCACAATCCATGTTCTAGAACCCCAAAAAAATGTAACCACATAGTTTCCACAATTTTAATAGTTTTAACTCAATTTTCCACTACCCATGTAAGAAAATCATGAAAGTAAAAAAAGAACTAAAAAAAACACCTATGTAAAGTTCAACACATGATTTTCCCTAAAATGTGCACACTAACAGTGTACTAGAGGGAAATTTATATATTTTTCAAATTTTAACCCTAAAAATCATGGTTTTAAATTATTCAAAAGTGATAGAAAAATAAATAATATAATAGTGACATGTGGATTCCATAATCTGTGAGTTGTTTTTGGCATTATACATAATTAGAAGTTATTTAGGAAGCTATAGAAGTGTGATTTCTAGGACCATGAGGTCTATTTCTTGGTATATGTTGTGTCTTAGTGTGTAGTAGTTATGGATCCTTCTAATGTTGAGTTATTTTTTATTGGTTAGTCATAGGAATGTTGTAGAGGTACATAGTTTCCTTATTCTATATTGTTATTACAGAATATTCACACTCGAAGAAGAAATTGATTTCTGAAAAAAAATATATGATATTACTCCATTGGGTGTTATTTTAAGGGAGGAACTTTTTTCTATCAGTGATGTGTGATGTGGTTCTCTGTGAGTTCTATATATATCCTTTGGAAGTTATAACATACCTCTCCTCACCCATTGTCTTGTAAAGTAGCATAGGTTTCACTAACCTTAATTGACATCATCAAGACAATAAATTCTAGAAAAAACTTCCAAGTGTTTAATGGAAAGTTTAGGGATGATTTTACCTTAAGAACCAAAACAACCATAGAGACCAAAATGAATTCAAGAACCAATGAAAAAATATAACTCATAGGAAAATAAATAAATAAATAAAATCATCAGAGTAGCGGTGAAAAGTAATAAAAATGAATCCAAGAAGCAAGGATTTCCAATGCGGTACACAAATGTGGAATAACACCCAAGACAACAAGAGAGGACTCAAAGCTCTAAAAATAGAATTTAGGAGGAAGAATTATGACGAACCATAAAATAACCCACCCCAACTCATTATATTGATAAGACATAGAGTGTCACTAACCATAGGTGACATCCCCAAGATACCAAAGGATGGAAATTAATTCCAAGGGATTATAAAAATATTGGGGGATGATTTTTCATAAATAAAAGGAACAAAATTACCATATAAATAATAATAAACCATAAAAATCTATATGATCCATGACTATAAACAACACCACTCAATGTTAAAATAAAATGAACGACAATATCATAGTGCCAAAAGAAATAAGAAACAAAAACCAATAATATATGACATAAGGCATAACTCCATGACACCCAAGATAAATAATCCCAATCATAAACCAACTAGATCGAAGCTTCAACTCCACATTCCATGTCATGATATCAATAGGAATCACTAAAAAATTAAGAAACACCCCCTTTCCATGTGTCTCTATATATAACATCTTCAAAAGAATCAAAGCATCCAAGAAAAGGGTGATTATAAATTTAATAGGCATTCCCAAAATAATTCCCATAAAATTCCACTAGGAAAAGAACAATATAAAACATTTTATATAATATAATTATATAAAAAAATTGGGAAACTAAAGAAACAAGGTTAGAGTCTCAAAATATTTCACCACAAAAAAAAATTAAGAAACATAATTGATTATTTATTCATCCTTTCAACAAGTTGTCACTTGGTGACCGATTTGGATATGAGTAATTTCATGATTTTATATTTCCATATTTGATTGCGGTAATTTCATGATATTATCCATTCCAAATTAATATGAACACAAACCCCGTGTATTAAAATTTATCATTATAAATTATTGTAACAAAATATTTTATTTGAAAACCATTTTCTTTCAATAATTTTATCAAACATCTTATGAAGATCATTTCAAAACCAAGGATTTGTGAACTAAAACCAAGATATATTTTCAACAAAATAAATGAAAATGGAATTTAAACACTAAGATATAAAGTTATAGAACTATTAAAATTAGAGATAATACACATGGATCTTAATATATGATAAAAACCTAGAATGGCAATAATAACTTCTACATTGTGCCTTGATTATTATTCCCTTAAATAGATCCAACAAGATCTCATCAAGATCCACAACATAGGACATCGATCAATCCATGAAAGAGTAGATATAATGATTTTCGTGAGAGAATATGATAGGATCTAAGTAGAAAGAGATATAATGAGGACTTACCACTAATTATTGACCTTGAATTCACTTTGATTCACCAAAATATGTCTATGGATCAAAGGGAGACACCAAAGGAGCCTTGGGAAGAAGTGGAGTTCATTAACCTCAAATAATTAGAGAAAAATGAGGGTTATAGGGCCTTAAATAAGATTAAAATATATATTTTAGAGAATTAACTACATGTTTCATTGTTAGGTCATATAGTTTAAGAAATCATCAACCAACTGTGGGAATATTTATACCTCCCCAAACAGAGAGACACATAGTTCTATCATATGGTTTGCAAAACTATGAACCAACTTTTCCCTACTACTATCTCAAGACCATTCTATAATATGGTTGGATCACATGGTTTTTAAACCATGTTCCAACCATGTTTTCCCCACTATTTCCACTTATACATTTTTCACCTAAGAACCCATAAGATTTGGTCAAATCATGTTCCAACTGTGCGCCTACCTAGTGACTCAAAACATCACCTTGTATGGTTTTTTAAAGAGATTTCATAGTTTCTAAAAAACACATGAAAATTCATAAACACTTCCAAAATACTCAAAAACCCTCTAGAATATCTTGAAACATAACCCAGGTATTATATAATATAAAAGTAAAAAATAAAAGTTTAATGTACCAAAAAATGGGTGTGTTACATTCTCCCCACCATTGGTTTTTCCTTCCTCCAAAATTAGGATTCCAACATTTATTTGGAAGATATTGGGCCACTACTCTACCTTCTCTTTCTCACATTCGCATGCCTATTCCTAAATCTAACCATGATTCCATAAAACCCAAACTGAATTGATACTTTTCCCATTAAAGATATTATCTTTCCTATCCATAATCTATATTGAGACATTAATTAACATAGCATTCAGTTCAAGATCAATATGGTCCCATCAAATCACATGGTCAGGATCAAGATGGTAATTCTTTAGTTTAGATAGATAAAGCACATTAGGCTTGGAAATGAACCTTGGTAGTAGAACAAACTAACTCATAATTAAGTGAGACGACTTCGTGCGCCGATCCATAATCAACCATATGGAATCATGTTTCTAAACCAGTTTTTGTAGACCTGTGAAAAAATATATAGTGGTCATTTCCTATTTCCATATGGTAATAGGTAATGAATTTAATATACCAGTTGACCACTGGTGCTCCTCCTTGACCTAAAGATAGGTGAGATATTTTGATAAAAACTGAATCACTTTCCTCTTTATAAAAAGACACCAAAACTATTCTCCATTTTCTTTAAACATATTTTGAATGTCAGGATGAAAATATCATATTGAATGGTGGTAGGAATTAATAAATTGTTCTTTTTAAGGTTGAGGTAGAAAAATCCAATCTCTAAAATGTAACATATAAATTTCATCGAGTGTTTATCACTCATTGGTCTCCCATCCATTGAATTTTTACCTTGTGATTAGACATTTAGGATTATTTTTTTGGTCACCTTTAACCAAATCTACTAAATAATGAATTAAGTAAAAAGGAAACAAAACCACAACATTAACTTATTCAACACAATATAGATACATATATTCTATGATTTAAATTAGCTTTTATTGATCTGAATACTATTTATCCAACTAATTATATGACTTCCTAAATAATACATAATAAATATAATTCCCTTTACCTGTTGTATAAAATAAGTTTTATTCAAGAATTTTCAGATTTTCCACCTATATTGATTTCTTTATATTCAAACTCTTTGTGAGAAAATGCGTTTCAAGATCTTATAATCCATAATCACAATAAATTTCTCACAAAAAATATCTAATTCAAAATTGTGTGTTGCATATTTCTTATCATGAACTCATAACTATCATGATTCATAAGAGAAAAAATTATCCCCGTGCATGAGAACTCAACCCAACCCAGATCATGATGTATCTAAGTAAACCACATAGTTTTTTCCTGATTTAATCAATGTATGGATAAGTGTTGGGGTAAGTTGAATCTAATGATATTTGAAATATTTATAGCATTCATAAATCTATTGGAGAGGAAAAAATTTCTTCTTAAAATCTATAATTGATGAATAAATTCAAGAAAAATAATATAAAAAGCATCGGTAATATCCTCCTAGTCCAAGTAAACTATGTATCTCAAATACATTCTTTGGTAGTTTCTAAGAGATATCAAGTTTTTTATTTTTAGGATCTATAGAAACTTCTCCTTTATTGATGAAATAACCAAATAAACATACATATTGTATCAAAATATTCCACTTTTATATCTTATGATAAAGTTGATTACCTCACAAGACACCAAAAACTATAGCCAAGTGTTTCTCATGATCAACCTTAGTACTAGAATACACCATAATATCACTTAATATCACCACCAATAATGATTCAAATTGACTTTGAAATATTTTATTCATAAAATCCATATATTTTTTGGGGAGTTAATTAGACCAAAGGTAATTACCATGTATTCATAGTGACCATAACAGCTCCTAAAGGTTGTCATTGGAATATCTTCCTTCTGAACTCAAATTTTATGATGCCCTAATAGTAAATAAATATTAGAGAACCATAAGGATCCCCTAAATTAATAAATCATGTCATAAATCCATGGAATATGATACTAATTCTTTAATTTATGTTGGTTGATCTTGTTACAATCTACAAAGATCCTAAGAGTTCCATCGATTTTCATGGAAAAAAGAATCAGTGCTTCTCATGGAGACATAGTAGGTAAGATGAACCATTTTCTTTCCAAATCCTCCATCTAGACATCTAATTAACTCAAGTCCATCGGTTCCATCCTATATTATAGAAGTTAAATTAGACAATTCCTTGGTAGGATATCAATCATAAATTCCACTTCTCATTCAGGTGGAAACCTAGAGAAATTTTTAGGGAAGACATCGAGAAATTTATTAACAATGGTTGAAAAATATCTCGGCTTGATTAAAAAAATAGATAAAAAAAGCAACTATTGTAAACTGATAATGTATAGTCTCAACCATCAATACCAAAATTCCTTCTATTCTTAAATCCACATCTCAATATCCTTTAAAGAGATGATTTATGCTATCTAAAGATATAAAAATAACTTTCTAGGCATAACAGTCGATGTGGACCTTAAATAATTTCAACCAATCCATTCCCAAAATTAGTTCAAAAATTTCCATCTCATGAATAAATAAATCCCAACCCAATTTATCCACTTTTATAGTTATATAATATGTTGGACACTTTAAGTGTTGATACTCCCATTGTCCAAGAGGTGTTTCATGTTTCTTGACAAATGACATCATTTCAACATATAAGCCCATATGATAAACAATATATCAGTAAATAAAAGAGTGGGACTCACCAATATAAAACAAGTCTTGAATTAGGGTATAATGAAAAATAATATTACCTCACACAGTCAAAGGATCATATTGATCCTCTGTGATCATCTTATTAGTACTATACAATTGCTTACTTGTGCTCCCCATATCCTTGCTTCCCTATTGATATTGCATTGGATTAGGATTCATGGGTTCCTAGAATCACTCTAGATCACTCCATTCATAGTATGATAGTTACTATAATTATTCCATCCAATTTAATCATAAGATGTCTTAGAAACATGATATGTATCTCTAGCACCAAACATTCGAGTGTTGTGACAATAACTTTGGAGATATCCCATCCAATGGTAGTTGTGGAAATTATGAGGTGGTACTGTAAAATATTTCTTTATATGAGTGAATGAACTAGAATAGAAAAATCCATGGTCATTATTATTCTTTGGGTGAAATTTTACCAATTCATTGGTTTGGGTTTGAGGGGATCCACTTCCTTGAGAATAGGTGTCCCTATTTTTCTTAATCCCAACATATAGTTCCCATCTATTCCCATGGAAACAAACATAATTCCTCCTTTAGGATTCATAACATGTTCTATTTCTACTACGGTCTCCCTATTCCCCATCTCTATATAGTCTATAATACATATGGTAATTAATTTATATAAAATATATGGGAAAAAACCTCATTCAAATATGTGTTCCTTCAAGGGCGCACTAGAAACTACCACTAGATAAAAATAGACTAAGTTCATAAACATAATGTTATAATCTATTATTGATATGTTCCCTTTATTTAGGTTGAATAAATCAATAATCCTTTTTATCTTGAATGTGTGAGGATATAATTTTTTGTTAAAAAATTCTTCAAAGTCCCCCCACATAAGACCTTCGTCAAATCTAACATGAAAATATTAATCCCACCATTGTTGTGTAAGATCCTCTATCATATACAATGATAACTTTACCTTTATCTCGATTATTGTACTAATAAAGTTAAATTTTTGATTCATTCTTTTCATCCAAACATACTCTTTTTCAAGCTCGAAACCCCAATGAAATATGGGTGGATTCTATTTTTAAAACTATATAGATTGATCCACATGTCGAGGTTCATCGTTCTAATTTCCTCTATCAACTTCTTCAAAATACTAAATGATGATTTGGAAAATTTGTTGTTTCATAGGTTCAACCACATTTTCCATGGTCTATTTCTTCTAATTTTTATAATGTATTCTTAGTTCCATTTTCTATAAACATAAAAAACACCATTTAGTCATCACTTACTAATAACTGAAGGCTTAGAAAATTACAAATCACTATAATTAATAAGTATCACATCCATTTTTCAAAATCCACCCATTAGAATCCTTCTAACAATTTTCTTTAACTATAAAGAAAAAAATTGAAAATGCATCCCTAGTGGGAAGTCTCAGTAGTAATGCATGATATTATTCCCTCATTGGTTAAACACATGAATATGAGACGATGAAATACCTAAAAGTGTATTAAAACACTTTTGTATCCAAACAACCCTAGTAAATTGAAGTTTTGTATAAAAACTTTAGATATATATATTTTAATGTTATAAATTTCAAGTTCTAACATTTCTATCTCCTTGCTACCATCCCAAGATGACATTCATACCAAGTAATCTCAGAAACTATTTGTAATATCACACCTGGAATAATTTTCTTGAGAAGAGATGGAATGCCACTAACCTTAGGTGACATCCACAAGACACCAAAGGATGGTAATTAATTTCTAATTCTTAGAAGAACATTCGGGGTGTGATTTTACCTTTATAAAATAAAAAACCTAACCATACAATGAATAATAAAACAAGACAATCTATATTAGTCATGATTATAAACAACATAACTCAAAGGTAAACCCAAAATAACAACAATATCAGAGTGAGAATGGAAAAAAGAGATAACAACCAAAAAAGACTAACATAATACATAACTCCATGACACCTAAGTGGCATCATCTTAGGCATCACCTAACTAGCTCCATGCTCTGACTCCACATTCCATTCCACGATATCAAGATCCATCACTAAAAAAGTAAGAAACATTACGATTCTTTATGTCTCAATATATAACATTTATAAATGAACCAAAGATCCAAATCAGGGGTTGATTATTAACTTATTATGATTTATCCAATGACTTCCCAAAACTTTCCACTATGATAAGAACAAGTTATTACATTTTATAGAATATAATTTTTTAAACAAAGTTAGAAAACAAGGATACAAGGAGAGAGTCTCAAAATAGTTTATCAACATAAAATAGTTTAAGAAAAATAATTAAACTATATAAATTTAACATTTATTTCCATAATCTTGGAATACAAACCAATGTATCATATCCACACACACCAACACATGGATGCAACCATGTACCTCCTTATACTCACATATTGTGAGTCATCCTTTCACCAAGTCATCACTTGGTAAACCATTTTGACTGGGGTACTTTCATTCCATTATTTCACACCTCTTTTATGGTTGTAACTTCAAGAAATTATCCGACAATAATGCATATGAACACACACCAAAATATATTCCATGTTTTCATTCCAAATTATTCGAATAAAATATATCATTTGAAACTATTTTCTTTCAAAAAAATTATCAAACATATTATGAGCATCATTTAAAAAAATTATTTTGGTACTAAAACCAATAGAATTTTCCAAAAAATAACAGATAAATAAATTTGAAAACTAATCCTTCATGTTTTATAATATATAGAATGTGAGAGAAGAAACCCACCTCTCAACAGATAATGAAAATCAAGAAAGATTCTAATAACTTCTAGATAATTAATTTTTTATTCTTATCTTCAATAGATCAAACAATATATCATCGAGATCCAAAAAATTAGACATATATCTATCCATAGAAGAATAGATATAATGATCTGGGTGAGAGAACATGAAAGGATATAAATATAAAGATAGATAATGAGGACTTACGAGCGATTAAATATCTTCAATGCATATTTATTCACCAAAATATGCCTTAGTATCAAATATAATTTCAACAATATCATAGAGAGGAAGAGGAGTTCAAGACCCAATAATAATAGGAGAAAAATTACGGTTTTGAGGCCTTAAACTGAAATAAAATCTAATTTTCAGGGAATTAACTACAAGTAACATATTTGGGTAACAAAGTTTGAAACAATGTGCACCAACTATGCACATGATATTTCCTCCCAAAATTGTAATTCATATAGTTGTGATACATGGTTTTTAAAACAATGTCCTAACCATGTTTTCCCCCACTATTTCTAATTTCACAGTTTCACCTGGGCAGCCTCATAGTTTGGCCAAACCATGCACCAACCATGCACATTCCCATTGAATTAAAGCATCACCTTACATAGTTTCCTAGAGAGACTACATGGTTTTTACTAACCATGATCAAACTTTGAACCTCCATAAACACTACCAAAGTAGTTTATAAACTCCCAAAACTTAACCCAACCATTATATAAGATAAAATTACAAAATAAAAGGGTAGAGAACCTGAAACATGGGGGGGTTACACACTACTAGATAAATGTGGAACCTTTTCATTATTGGTATCCTGAGATATTACATATAAAAATGACCAAAGTTACCAAGATATGGGAGAGTATAAAATCAATGGGAATAGCCCAAATAATTCCCAATACATTTCACTAGGATAAGAACAAGTTAACACCTTTTAAATAAAATAGAATATAAGTAGACAAGAAAATTATATCAAAACAAAAAATAGGTTTCACATATGAAAGACATAAAAAATGTTTTTATTAAATTTTTCCAACCACATGGAATAATTATTCCATTTACACCCCCCACACACAATGTATACAAATATGTACATCTTTATACTCATGAGTGGCGATTCTTCCTTTCACCAAGTTGTCACATAGTGAACCATTTTAACTAGGGTACTATCATTCCCTTATTTTCCCCTTGTTTATGGTTGTACTTTAATATCATTTACCTATACCCAATTCATATGAACACACACTACCACGTATTCCAAGTTCCCATATCAAAATATTCCACATAAAACACTTTTTTTGAAAACCCCTTTCTTTCAAACAATTTATCAAACACCCTATGTTCATTATTCCATAACAAAATACATTCGTACTAAAATCAAGATAATTTTACAAAAAAATAATAATTTGAAAACCAATATTTCAAGTTATAGATTGAGTATAATGAGATATAATCCACCTACCTTTTAACAAATGACAAAAATTAAGAATAAATCATGAAAACTCAAGATATATCCTTTAATATTATTCCCATAAATAGATCTAACATGATATCATTAAGATACAAAAAATAGTACATAGATCCATTCATTATAGAATAGAACTAATGATCTGGGTAAGAGAAGATGAGAGTATCTAAGTAGAAAGAGAGAGAATGAGGACTTATTGGTGATTCAAAATCTCCAATGCACTTTGATTCATCAAAATTTTCCTCCAGATTAAATTTAACCAACACTAGAGCCTAGATACGGAAATTAGTTTGAGATCCTTGACAAATAGAAAAAATGAGGGTTTTAGGGCCATAATATGAATTAAAATATAATTTTTAAATTCACATTGTATGGCATGGTCGGATGGTTTATCAAACCATGCCCCAACTATGCACATGATACTAGACACCGCCCAGTTAGTTTCATAGTTAGGTTGCATGTTTTAACAACACATATGTGAACCCTTCTCATGATACTATCTCAAGGACAACCCCTCTCATAGTTGGAACACAAGATTTGATAAATCATGCACCAACCATGTTTTCCCCCACTATCTATATTTTCATAGTTCTGATGGGAACTCACAAGGTTTGGAAAAATTGTGCACCAAATATGTGCCTACCAAGTGTTTCCTAGAATCAAATTTCATAGTATAGTAGATAGTTCACAATTTCTACTAACCATTCTCAATCCATGTACCTATAGAAAAAATTCCAAAACACTCTAAAACACTCTAGTAAAATCCCAAAACATAACCCAAGCATTATAAAATATTAAGAAACATAATAAAAAGGAAAATTAACTAAAACCAAGGGTGGTAGATTCTCCCCACAATTAGTCTTTCTATCCACATAAATTTCGAGTCTTGAATTAATTTGGAAGAGTTCAGGATACTATTATATAATTTCATTCTCACATACCCATGTCTCTTTCTAAATCTAACCACGCGGTCATAAAACCCTTACCAAACTAATGATTTTTCCAAAAAAAATATTCTCTTTACTATCCAAAATCTATATCTACACAATAATTAATGTAGAATACTAATAAATATCAACATGATCTTATCAAATCACATGTTCAGGATCATTTTGGTACTTATTTAATTGAGAAACGTGAAACTCATTGTGTACAAAAATGAACTTTGGTTGAAAATTCGTTCAATAATCCACATCACCAACATGTTCAATTACCTCAAAAGGGTCAATGTATTGAGGAGAAAATTTTTATTTCTTACTAAAAAAATGATTTCTTGGACTTGGATAGATTCTAAAAATACATGATCACTCACCTCAAACGATAACAATCGATGATGATGATCCACGTAAAATTTCTAATAGTTCTAATCTATAACCATTAACTTATTGATCATATGAATATTCTCTGTCATATATTTTATTAGGATAGGTCTAATAAGTTAAGTATCACTTTTTTCCACCCAACAAAGTAGAGAATGACAGGGGTGTTTGTACAAAGATTTAAAAGAATCCATGTGCATCAAGGAATGATAACTATTATTATATGAGAACTACACCAACTATATATGCTCTTCCCATGAGCCTCCAAAATCCATCACACAATCTCTAAGAATGTATTACAAAATTCAGAACATTTTTTTATTTTTTTCCATCCATTTAGTGATGATAAGATATGTCATGGTCAACTGGGTTCTAAGGATTTCTAAAAGGACTTAAAAAATAGATATAGGCATGGGGTCTCAATTAGACATAATAGAAATTGGTATGTCATACAACTTTAAAACTTTCTAGATATATATTTTTGACATGCCTTACACTGTATTTATTTGATAAATAGGGATGAAGTGATTGATATTTATGAGATGATACTGAATAATCCATACGAAATCATGTAAGGATTGTAGTGCATGAGGAGTCGCGGTGTTCCTAGAATCACCTTGTATTACTCAGTTTTGAGGATGAGAGTTACTCTAGCATGTTTGTATGGTCAAAACATAATATTTTTGAGAAACATGAGATGAATATCTAGCACTGGAATTCAGAGTTATATGATACTAACACTATATAAGTACCGTACAATTACATTTGTAACAAACTGGAGGTAGTTCCATATAATCTCACTTCATACGAGTGAAAGAACCACACTAGAAATAGATAGTATTGTTATTGGGTCTTGTAGGAATGTTTACCAATTCATTGGTCTGGGTTTGAGGTGTGATGACTCCTTGAGAATAGGTGTCCCTCTTCTTCTTATTCCCATCATTAGAGTTTTCACTGATTCCTATAGATATAAACATACATTTTCCCACAGGATTCCTAGAAATATACCTTTATTCCATAGTTTCTCTATTAAACATCTCTGTATAATCTCTAATATAGAGTACCAATATTTTAGAATAAATATCTAGTTAAAAATATGATTCAAATATGTGTGTCTTCAAGGATTCACTAGAAGCAACCTCTAGTAAAAAAACAAGTTAAGTTCATAAACATATTTGCGTACTATATCACTGATAGATTCTCCTATTTCAATATGAAGAAATAATTTTGTCTTGATATCTCAAATGTGTGTGGATATATTTTTTTGTTGAAAATTTATTCAAAAGTCCTCCCACATAAGATTATGGTCAAATATAACTTGAAAAGAAAAATCCAACCATTTTTACGAAAGATCCTCTACCATATGCACCATTAACATGACCTTTTTATCATCTGTTTTACTATGGAAATCAAATATTCAATTCATTATATTCAGCCACACTTCCTCTTTTTTAACCTCATAATCCCCTTGAAATATGGGTGTCTTTTATTGAAATTGAATAGATTGATCCACTTTTTAGGGTTAATCACTCCAATTTCCTCTATCAACATGTTTAAAAACATGAATGACTATTTAGAAAAGTTGTTGATTCACCCATGGATCAGGTGAAACCTAATTTTCCATGTCCTATTATTTCTAGTTTCTATTGTGTGAACCTAATTAAATTTCTATAACTAGAAAAAAATACCCTTTAATCGTCACAAACTAGAAACTATAGGCTTAAAATATTTCACGTCATAAAAAATTTCAATCATTCTAACCAATTTCAAAGAATCATCACAATAAACCACCATCATAACCATTTTCCCATAATTAAAAAACATATTATGAATAATGTAGTCCGAGTGGGAAGCTTTGGTACTAATGCATGATATATTACACTCATAGGCTAAACCCATAACGATGAGATGAAAAAACACCTAGAAGTGTCTTATAACACTTTTGTACCCAAACCACACTAGTAACATGAACTAAAACATAAAAAGGTTACCTTCATATTTTTATGCAATACATCTCAATTTCTGAGATTCCTTCCTCCTTGCTACCATCCCAAAATTACAAACAGACTAACTAAGACTGATACCATTTGTAACATCTCACTCCTCACCTATTGATTTTGTAAGAGGTAGAGGTACCACTGGCCTTAGGTGGAATCCCCAAGACACCAAAGGCTAATAATAAATTCTAAGGGCTTAACAAAAATTTTGGGATGATTTTCCCTAAAGAACCAAAATAACCATAAAAAAATACCTACAACCAAACCAATTATATGATGCATGAGTTGAAACAATAAAACTCATAAGAAAAAAATAAATAGAAACATAATATTAGTAACTACAATTAATACAAAATGACTCCAAGAACCAATGATGTCCAATGCACTAAAGTGATATGGAATCACCCCAAAGACACAAAGAGAGGAATCTAAGATCTAAATACCAAACTGAGGAGGAAGCATCATGATGAACCACTAAAGATACGAGACACCTTTTCTTAACCTATATCCTGATATATGATATCTTTAAACATACCAAATTTCCCAATAAGGGGTTGAGTATAAACTCAGTAGGCATTCCCCAAAGATATCCCAACTCATGAAACTATGAAAAGAACAAGTTAGTACAGTTTAAATAAATCAAAATAGAAGCAGATAAATAGTTTTTGTTAAAACTACAAACAAGTTCCACATATGAAACCATAAAAAATCTTCTATTTCTTATGACTTGGAATAATTTCTTTATTTCCATGCCCACATAAACACACAAAATTCATGAAACCATGGACCTCTCTAGAATCACAGATAGTGAGTCATTCTTTCACCAATCCATCACTTGGTTAACCATTGTGATAGGGCTAATTTCATGCCCTTATTCCATCCCTCTTTTATGGTGGTAATTTCACACCATTTATCTTTTCACAATATATATGCATATACACTACCATTTATTTCAGTTTCCCATATCAAAATATTCTATATAAAACATTTATTTTGAAAAACCCTTTCTTTTAAACATTTTATCAAATAACTTATGTGTATCATTCCAAAAACATGGATTTTGGTACTAAAACCCAAATAGTTTCCCAAAAAAATGCAAGAGAAATAAATTTAACCACTAGTCCTCAATGTTATAGAATGAGAGAGAAGCCACTAATATCTCAACAGATGATGAAAATGAATAATGAAACATGAAAACTCTATATGATTCCTTGATTATTCTTCCCTTAAATATATGTAAAAATATCTCATCAAGATCCATAATATATAACATAGATCTATTCATGATAGAATACATCTAACAATCTAGGTGAGAGAAGATGATAGGAACTAAGGAGAAAGAGATGAAATGAGGACTTTATGGTGATTCTATATTTCCAAGTAACTTTTATTCATCAAAATATGCCTCCATATCAAATAGAATCACCAAAAGATCTTATGTAATAAGTGGACTTTGAGACTTTAGAAGAATAGGATAAAAATTAGGGGTTAGGGGCCTCAATATAAATTAAAATATAATTTTCATCTCATTATTTTCATATCACATGGTTAGGTTCCATGGTTTGTTAATATGTGCACCAACCATGTCCATATATATCACCCAGGTAGCTTCATGGTTAGGCCACATAGTTTAATAACTCATGTTCCAACCATGCACATGCTACTGTACCAAGGCTAACCACTCTCACGATTGGCTCACACTGTCTGAAAAACCATGTACCTACCATGTTTTTCCCACTATATCCATTATTACAATTATCTTGTGAACCTGTATGGTTTGAAAAAACTATGTGCCAAATGTGGTCCTACACAGTGACTCCTAGAATCACCTTACACACTTTACTAGAGATAGTGCATGTTTTTACTAACTATTCCCAAGTTCACATTTTAAAACAATTTCAAAACACTCCAAAATACTCTAAAAAACTCTTAAAAATTAACCCAAGAATTATATTAGATCAAATCACATAATAAACAAGTAAAGTACCTAAATATGGGGGTATTATAGTTGTATTTACTCTTATGTCTAAGATGTATCATTTTTTTCAAGATCATTTTTGGTGGTATGGAATAAAGTGATCTATTCTATTTTTAGTCTCTCAATATTTTTTTTCTAGAGGATAGAGGCTTAGAACCATTTTCTTAATGATTTTATTCAGTAACTTGATATTCTACAGTGGATGTGGGAGGACATTTCATTGGAATTTTTCACCAAGTTTCCTTAATATTAAGGTGGTTTTTATGTGATATGGTTGATCATAGACCACTTGATGAAGTTATCTCACATATTATAGATTGATGAGTCGATATTAGTAGAGGTTTTTTCAAGGTAATATCTAGAGGAGGTGGTGTGGATTCATGGGGTTTCAAAAATGACCATCTCTGATTGTGATCTATGATTCACCTCTATGGTTTGGAGAGGTATCTATCATGATTTTTGATCCCATTTATTCTAAATCATTGATTTCCATCTATATATGGATGTGGACTATCCATACTCTAAAGGACACATTTCATGCATGAATTCTAGGTTTTGGAGGTTTGTGGGTGTGACACCTAACCTTGGTGGAGTTTTCTTACAATAAAAATTATCAATCCACTATTGGTATGGATTCATTCAAATCATTGTATAGCCAACCTTTCTAATATTCATTATGTTGGACCAAGGTTAGGGACTTAGAAATTATTAGATAAGAATTGATACAAATAATGACAAAGAAGGTATAGGTGATTCTTGAGTTAATTAAGGTAGCACAAAATCATCATAAGTTCTATGATGGTCATATGTGGATGCCTATGGATTTTTTTGTTGTAGATCATGGGTTTCTTAAGAAATATCTTCATCATGGGAAATGAATTTTTGGTCATGGGAGTAAGAATTCTCCCTAATTATTTGTACCTTTCAAGGTGTTGGTGTGTGTTATAGTTGTGGCATATCAGTTAGAAATTCCCCCACATATGATCCAGATTCTTGATATCTTTCTTGCATCACATATTCACTAGTATCTTCATGATGATTCCCACATCATTTATTGGGGTGAGTTTGATGATGGGGATGATACAACCTTTTAGAAATGACCAATCAAGATTCCAAACCATTAGGAGAAGGTGTTGTATGAGCATTATATTCTCCTAGTTCATGTCCTATGGTGGAATAGTGTCTTTGAAAAGTTTACATGGGAGAATAAATCATAGATGTGTTCTCATTATCTTGAGTTATTTGATGTTTTATTTTGTTGAGGTGTTATGAGTGACCATATATTATATATGCGTTTGTTTCTCTTCTTGGATATAGTTCTTGTGAATAACTTTATTTCTATCTTAGAGGTATCCTCCCATGGGAGTGTTTTTATGAACTTTTTTCCTCCAATGTTTTGGCTATATTCTTGATGTGGTGAGTTCCTTAATAGGTATCTCATAGGGTAGTTGTTCAGACCCATTTTTTTCCAAGTTTTATTTTGATTCTCCAAGATGAGAATCATTTGGGAGGTATATAATGAAATGGTCTAGATTTTCCTAAACCCTTATTTCATATAATTCATTTTTATTTAAGGTGTTTAAATCCAATTATTTATTATTTATATGTTTCTTTAATTGATATTTTTTTCAGGGATCTTGAGATATTTATAGACTCATGTAAGAGTAACCCAAATCATGTTAGGGTCCTTGAAATATTTATAGACTTGTGTAATAGTAACATAGCTCATGTTATGGCCCTTGTTATATTTCCAATCTCATGTAAGGGTCTTCACATTAGGTTTAGTAACATAAGGTTAATATGATTCCTATGTAAGGGTCACCTATGTGAAATAGAGACCCCTAAAATGACCAAGGTGGCCATTTTGTATAAGGATTCTCTATAGGGAGAAAACACTCAAAGAGGTTATTTTTCAAATCATTTCTCCTTGAAGTGTTTCCATTGTGGGGAAGGGTAAGGGATCCACACCATAGTCGAGGGAGTGGTGCCAATGGAGGTTCTTGGGAGATTCCCTATTGGAAATGGTCACCATATAAATGCCCGACTTGGTTGGTCTCAGTTCTCAAAGATACATCTTATGTGAAACAAGGAGACCACCATGTTGTAGAGCTGGGTGTGGTGGCGTTTGAGGTTGAGGTGAGGATGATCCTATGAGGGAGGATGAAACAGTGATTTGGAGACCCCTTTTTTGTGTTCCTCAGTGTGATATGTTGAAATGAATAGGTTCTTTGTGATATAATATAGAGGGATACCGTAGTGGTTTTCGTATGGTCAAAATACCAAACACTATATTGTGGTGCGTGGCATGGGGCCAACCAAAAGGATCAAGTGTAGATTTTAAAATGGTCATGATTTTGGGAGATAAAGAATTTTAAATGTCAAGAAAACTAGATCCTCCTTTAACTGAGGGAACCATGCACATAGTGGGATTCACTATGTCATGGTTAAGGTATTCTAGGATTCCTATATAAATATAGGTTCAACATCCCCTTGGTTCATATTTTTTCTTCTCTTGAACCTTAGTCAACCCCTAGGGATCTCCCCACTCTCCAGCTATATTATTTGAGAGTATAAAAACATTGGATCAAATTCTCTTGTATCAAGGTACTATCTCTATTCCTCTTCTCATCATCCTCATTTTTCCTCTTTTCTTAGGATCTGGTGGTGTTTGCATTGGTGCTAATTTATTTTTGTTCAATGGTTTTTTGGATAACCTTGAACCTCTAATAAAGGTAGTGTTTTGGTTACTTCTCTTTATTTATGTGCAAGTGTGAAATTATCATGCTTTTGTTTCCTTTGGTAATGATGGAATCATCCTGATGAAGATAACAATACCAAAATTTAAGGAATAATGAAATATGAAATTACATCATTGTGATTAAATGTGATTTATGAAATGTTGATGTTTTTATTGATTTGTTATATATATTTTTCTATATATTTTTTTATTATTTTTATCCTAGTTAATATATTAGAAATATGATAAACCACATAATGATGGAATGATGTAATGGTTAATAAAAAATACGTGTAAATTGATTTTTGTTATTCCTTGAAATTAAATAATATTGATGTTATTATTTAAGAATGTTTATGATTTATTGTTAGTTATAGATGGTTTATAGTTATACGTATTTTATTTTTGTTGAACCTACACATGATGAATCAATTAATTCAAGATGGTAATGAAATGATTGTCTGCTAAAGATAATGTTTGGGGCTGGGGGATCCCATATTTGTTTGTAAAAGGCTTCAATGCTATGGTGATATGAAATTTTTTCCCCAGGAGTGTGCCATACTGAAAATTCATTTTTTTTCTTGTATGATTTCTCTAGTATGGTAGATACTTTATGGGCTTCATTGATAACCTATAATGGTTGGTATTTAAAAAAAATGGGCCAGATTTCCTGAGGTTCTATTGGTGGATTAATGCTAGTGATATTAGTGTGGAATGTGTTGTGTGAAATGGTTTAGGGATGAAATTAGGGCAGTTTTATCAAGTTGAAATTTGTGTTTCTCATTGGTTATTTTTTATTCCTTCTTTCAAATGGTTGGTTTTATGGATATTATTTGTTATGATTTCAAATTTATTGATTTAGTTTGGATCTATGAATGAAAATTGTATCTTTGTTTGTGGTAGATTAGGATGTTTCCTATAATACCTAAAAATTATGGAATGGTAAATGGATTAATAAATGAACCCATGGGATAGGGTTTTGTTATTGGAATTAATCATATGATATAATTAAATAATGGAAACTATGGGATGTTTTAATTAAATTCTCAAAGAGAATGGGTATTGAATATTGACATATAATATGATTTATGAAATCAGGTTGTCTTGTGATAAAAGGAAATGGTTAAAATGGATTTAATAATAGACTAATGAATGTTGGGTCAATTGATGGATTATTAAATTAATGAATAGTAATTTCTAATTATAAATTGTAAATGGTTAAATATGTTAATATTTATGCATATGTGCATGTTTGAGAACTAGTTTCATAGGCCTTAGTTGTAGCAGTTGGGTATCTTATGAGCCTATAGTCATAGTTAATGTCTAAGGATAAATAGTTTCCATTAGTCTATTTGTGCATGATATTATTTTATATTTTATGATTTTTTACACTTCACCACCTAATTTTACCAAAAAGTTTGATGTGAGGGGGGGGGTTCTCTCCCCAACATATAGGTTAGTGAGGGAACATATGGTTGACTTCTCCCTATCCACCGTTCTCCCTTTGGTTTTAGTATATTATGTACGAATACCCAGGCTGTGAAAATTTAAGATATAGGGTATTGTATTACAAGAGATATGGTGGCTCTAATTTTTATATACATTTATGCCTAGGATTTAACTATAATGAATCAGACCAAGATAACATATGACCAAGCACTCGACCCAAATCGACACAGGGCCTAAAGGGCGATCCTGATCCCCATGAGCTAGCGAGAAGAACCTAGGCATCACAGGAACCCCTTTGGGAATGGTTTTTTCTCAATCAGAGATACAATAGTGGAATAAATAAAAGTAAAATCCATGATAAATAGAGAGCATACCAAAATTTCATAACTACCATGATGTAACCCATTTTCATATACCACACAAAATCCATACTAGGAAACTATAAAAAGAAAAAAATAGAAATAAAACTAACCAAAAGGAAAACTACTAAAAGAAACTAACCCGAGAAGAACCCAAACCACCACCACCATGTAACCTATGGTCGTTCAACTCCACCCAAATCATCCCACATCATCCATAACGAACAAGAAGGATCTAACTTAAAACCTAGAACCTTAATTTTTTAGGCATTAGATAAAAATCTAAATACATTACCACAACCCATTAAAACTATGAAATATGTTTCATAAGGAAATTCATCAATGATATTTTGAAAATAAAGATAAAAATTAATATTTAAATACATAAAAGATTATGGAAATAAAAATAGTTCTATAACATGCACTTTAGAAACATTTCCCCTTTGTTTTACAAAATCAAAAACACCCATTTTGAGAAAAAAAATCCCGCTTAAGACATTTCATAAGAAAACCACACACACCATTATCGTTTCTCAAAATAAAATATTTGTTTTCATTAAATGTAATGGTCTATTTAAAACATTTTTACTGGAAGAATCCATCTCTAAATCAAACCACCCATTTTGAAATCCATTTTAAAGAACTCACACAAGATCCTTTGAGAACTTAAAATAGGTTTCCACCACTAACTTTAAAAACTCATTTCGAAAGGAAAAACCCAAATCATACACTTCAAGCATCACAATAAGGATCCACAAATATATAACAAAGCATATAAGAATGAAACCATGGTGAGGAAAAGTTCCATACCAATGAAAGCATAGGAATTATAAAAACAAACACCAGATCAATCCTTATAAATAAAATACTTTCTGAGAAAATGAATATGTCAAGGTCCTACTAAAAGTTCACTAATGTACCAAGTATCTAACCATACATGGTAATGCCCAACTAAAATAGACACTAACATATGTTAATTCCCTACCTTTATCACGGTATCCCACGCAAGAATCATATTGGTCAAAACACCCCACCTAACCCTTGTTCCTATCATGACTACTGGGAAACTAGCAATGTGTGAATCAACTAGAGGAAAAAGACAGATCATTCATTTAGTACCCAACACCCCATGACAAATATGGAAGTGAGGCATAGTGAAAAAAATTCATATCTGACCCATAATTCAAAACCAAAACTACTCTCACCCCAAACACCCAGTGATGAAAATCCCCATACACATAACACACACTATAGGCATGACAAGAAGATTCCCATACAAGGAGAGGAAACAAGGATCACATAGTGACAAAAACCCCACACAAGTGTTAAATGATCAAGGGAATATGAAGGGTTACACCCACATACTCCATTTAAAACAAAAGTTTCCAACATTCCTTTAATACCAATGTGGGGCTTGGAATGACAAACCCTTTCACATTTCATAAAAAACATTAATAACGCCACTCAAAAAAGGATGGTAAAACACCCCAAGCATTTAAAACAATTAAAAGTCACACTTACACAAATATATATTCTTTGAAAATCCAAAACATGGACAAAGGCCTTCATTTAAATCAAAAATTTCATATAAGCTGCTCAAAACATTTTAAGAGGTTCAAAAAACCTTATATTTCTTTTAAAAAAATATAATATGCCCTTCAACAGGGGTATTTTTTTTTGAAAATCAAAATAAGGACATAGAAAAACCATTTCCATCATTTTATTTAAAATAATACACCATTTCATTTATAGAAAGGATGAACCACACACATTTTTTAAATCATTATTTGAAATAAAACTAAAACCATTTTCAATTCACTTTGAGGTTAACACCTCAATTTAATACGAAATTCACTTTTAAAAAAATTCACTCTATGAAAAAACTAAACCAGGTAAAAACCCATCACCTAATTATAAAAACCATTTCAAAAGGTCCCAAATTAATTTTATAAAATATTTTAGAAATTAAACTTTCCATTTCAAAAGATGAACATGGATTTTACATTGAAAAAAATAATATTCCATGCACAAAACAAACTAAAATGGTTCCAAAATATCAAAACTCTATTATATATAGTTATACTTTCATAAAAATGGAATTTAGAAATCACATTCATATTAAAATTACAAAAGGAAAAAATTTCATAGTAACACCTACCTAAAATAAGTAGAAACCAAGTTGAAATACTCTGAAACTCATCATCATCAACAAAGACCACACCCATGGGACAACCAATGGTGTCTACAACTCGTAAAACCCAAAATATCAATCAATAAATCCACCCATAACCCTAAAATAAATCCAAATGATAACTAGGGTTCATAATGGAATTTGAAACTAAGATAAATGGTAGGGATGGAGGAAGAAGAGTAAGAAGAGGAAGAAAAAACCTCAAACCTCCTGAAAATCAACAATGGAAGGGATCAACTCCAAGGGAGGAAGAAAATGGAGATCCTACCATGATCCCTAGGGTAAAATGAAATAGTATAAGGGGAAAGGAGGAGGTAACCCCTTAAAATAAAAAAGTGGAAATTTGGGAACTTCCCAAATTTTAAACACAAGGGCAACTTTCACAGTTTGGCCGTATGGTTAAACAAATTGTGCAACAACCATGTGGGTGCCACTTCCTCCCAACTTTTTTAAGACACACGATTACTGTTGTGAGGTTGAATGGTTTTCCAAACCATGAACCTCACTCTAGAACCACCCTAATCCCCACACATTCTCTTGGGGTGCCTCGAATAGTTTGAAAAACCATGTGGAATCCATGAAAAAGGATCTATCAAAGCTATAGAGTGAACTGCATTCGTACTACATAGTTTACCAAATTGTTCAAAAGTCATATACCACACCTTGGACACACCAAGGACCCCACATGGTTTCCCCTAGGGGCCACATGATTTGGACTTAACCCTATGCAAACTATGCTAAATACTATGTACAATACAAAATTATTTGAAATAGATCCTTGCCAAGGGGGGCCACATGATTTACTTCTAATCGTTCACATTAATAGTTTACAAAAGGAAAACCTTAAAAAAATTCTTATTTTCAAGCCAAAACTCTATGGAAATGTAACTCAGACCTCCACTTCTCAAAATAACACAAAAATAACAACTCTGTAACTCTGGGTGTCACAAACTCCCCAATATGCCACATCCTATAACCAGAAAGTCTGCGGTTGAAAGAAAAATACATTATGGAAAAAATGGCACTTTGCGACAGGAATAAATCTCATCGCAAATAGTCTGTCGAAGAGGTTATTTGCGATAGAGGCATCAACCCATCGCAAATAATTAGTTATTTATGATTGGACTTGGGGTCCCGTCGCAAAATGTTAGGCGTGATTTGGTGCGGTTTGCATACCAAACCACGTGAAGGGTATTTGCGACGGGGAGGAACACCCCGTCACAAATACCCAGAGGCGGTAAATATAATTTGCGACGGGGAATTTCCTCGTCGTAAATAGTTCATTCACGGGTCAGTTTTTGTGATGGGTCCCATCGCAAATTTAATACCAGGTGACGGTAAATACTATTTGTGATGGGATGTTGCCCTATCACAAATAGTGTGTCAGCATGCCACTATTTGCAACGAGTGTCGTCGCAAATACCCTTTTAAATGTCGACCGTAATTAAGGCGGTCGAAGGTATTTGCGACGTGTGTTGTCGCAAATAATAGCATGTGTGATGGGAGTCCCGTCACAAATAATATCATCGCAACTAATCTATCTTATATATACCCCCATCGGATTTTTCATTCTTCCTCTCAAATCCTAAGTTCTCTCTCTCTCTCTCTCTATCTAAACTCTAATTTTACAGTGAAAATTTTCTCTAAGTTAATTTATTTTACGAAGAAGTTATTGAAGTCATCTCCACCGATAAGAGATCAAGTTTAAAGGTATTTATGTTTTATTTAATTTAATATTTATTTTACTTTTTATATTAATTTTAATTATTGTTAATTAGTTGTAATTAAATTAGATTTAGAATGTTTTGTCATCAGTATTTAATTGTAATACTAAATTTAAATTATTAGTACTAATTATTAATAATTAGTAGTAATTATGAATTATTAAGGATAATTAGTAATGATTATAAATAATTAGCTGCAATTAGTAATTAGTAGTGGTAATTTGCAGTAATTAATAATAATTAACGGTAATTAGTAATAATTAGAGGTAATTAGTAATAATTTGGAATAAATAGCAATAATTTGTAAAAAATAGTAATAAATACTAATAAATAGTAAAAATTAGTAAAACTAGTAATATATATTCATAAATAGTAATAATTCGTAAAAAATAGTAATAAATACTAATAAATCGTAATAAATACTAATAAATAGAAATATATACTAATTAATAGTAATAAATACTAAAAAATTGTAATAAATACTAATAATTAGTATGAAATACCAATAATTAGTATGGAATTCTAATAATTTGTAAAAAATGCTAATAATTAGTAACAAATACTATTAATTAGTAACAAATACTAATAATTAGTAACAAATACTAATAATTAGTAACAAATACTAATAAATGGTAACAATTAGTAATAATTGGAAATAATTTGTAAAAATTAGTAATAAATAGTAATAAATAGTAATAAATAGTAATAAATAGTAATAATTAGTAATAATTAGTAAAAATTAGTAACAATTAGTAATAATTAGTAATAAATAGTAATAATTAGTAATAATTAGTAATAATTAGTAATAAATGGTCATAATTAGTAAAATTTAGTAAAAATTAGAAATAATTATTAATAATTAGTAATAATTAGTAATAATTAGTAAAAATTAGTAAAAATTAGTAATAAATAGTAATAAATAGTAATAAATAGTAATAAGTACTAATAAATAGTAATAATTAGTAATAAATAGTAATAAATAGTAATAAATAGTAATAAATAGTAATAAATAGTGATAAATAGTAATAAATAGTAATATTTAGTAATAGTTAGTAATAATTAATAATAATTAGTAATACTTAGTAATAATTAGTAATAATTTGTCATAATTAGTAATAATTAGTGATAATTAGTAATAATTATTGATAATTAGTAATAATTAGTAATAATTAATATTAATTATGAATAATCAATAATAGTTAGAAATAGTTAAGAATAATTAGGAATAGTTATTAATAGTTAGGAATAGTTAGGAATAGTTAGGAATAGATTGGAATAGTTAGGAATAGTTAGGAATAGTTAGAAATAGTTAGGAATACTTAGCCATACTTTGTGATAGTTGGGAGAAATTGGGATAAATTAGGAGAAATTGGGAGAAATTACCAATAATTAGGAAAAATTAGTAATAATTAGGAAAAATTAGAAATAATTTGGTATAATTAAAAATAATTAGGAAAATTATCAATAATTAGAAAAAATTAAGAAAACTAGAAATAATTTGGAATAATTAGGAATAATTATGAATAATTAGCAATAATTAACAATAATTAGGAAAAATTAGGAAAAAGTATGAAAATTTGTTAATAATTAGGAAAAAATTGCAATAATTAGGAAAAATTAGCAATAATTAGGTAAAATTAGCAATAATTTGGAAAAGTAATCAATAATTAGGAAAAATTAGAAGCATGTGTGAGCTCTGAGTGAGCTTATAGAGAGTTTGCAGAAGTAGTAGGAAGAGATGCATCAGCAGCAGTAGCAGGAGGAGTATAAGGAGGTTATTTGTCGATGGTAGCAACAGTAGTAGAAAAAAAACAAGGAGGAGATGCGTCGATGGTAGAAACAACAACACGAGCATATGGAGTACATGGGTTGTCTAACTCATAGTTTAGGGATGGAGTTTCCTCCACCATCTTCTCCATCCCATCCACCTCCTCCAGAAGACTATCCCCACCAATTATTTTTTTGTTTTGTTAAAAACATTTGAATTCAAGATTTATTTTAATATGAACTATTTACAGTTTTTGTCTTTCATATTGGGGAGAAAATTGCATTATTTATTTATTTTTATTATTTTTAATATTTTATTATTTTATTACTTATTATTAGTATTATATTTTTTAATGTTTTTTATTTTACTAATAATAACAATAATATTTTATGATTTTTTTATATTTTTTTTGCGAATATTGAGAATTTTAATATTTTTTATTTTTTTATTATTTTAATAATATTAATATTATTTTTTCATTAATTTATCATAATTTTATTAATTTTATTATTTTATTTAGTATTTATAATAGGACCTTTTACGATGGGACCCTATCGCAAATAATTGATATATATTTTTTAAAATAATTTGTGGCAGGAAAAATGTCATGTCGCAAATACTCTTTTGTGATGGACCCATCACGAAAGGTTTTGATATATATATATATATATATATAACCTATATAAACGTAGAACTATTTTTGATGGGAAAACAGTCCCGTTGAGAAAACTTTTTCCAACAGGCCCATCACAACACATTTTTTATATATAATGTATACAATCAGAGAGTTAGTTGCGACGAGATAGTTTCTTATCGCAAATAGTATTTTTTCGATTGGAACGTCGCAAAAAATACTAATTGCGATGCCATTTTCTAAAACTGGCGCTTTGCAATGGGACCCAATCGTAAAAGCTCATTTGCGATGGGATCCCGTCATAAATAGCCCATCACAAATACCTCAAATTCCAATAGTGATAGTAGAAAGAGAGGAATATAAAAAGATTATAAAACCAAATGAATAACTCAACTTAATGTTTAACAACCAAATTCCTCAAAACATTCAACCAGTCATCCAAAAATAACCAAATGTCTCCAAGAACAAATGAGACGTGGATCTCTAATAGGAAACCCTAAGAATCATGGGAAACCTAACATAGTATCTCCACTATTTAGAATTCCTATAAAATAATCTCCACACCATTTAGAGTTCCTATAAAATGGTCTCTCCATCATTTAGAGTTTATTTAGCATGATAGAACAAAGGGACCACTGCTGAGAATGCACCCTGAAACAATTGAGAAACCATGAGAGGAACATACTCTCAACCAAAAACACTTCCAAAACCCAATGGAAGGAACAACATCCATAAAGAGACTCGAATAATGGTAAGAACCCACACCTCAAGTCATGAAACACACAAGAAACCTAGGTTCAACACTAGAACACCTCCACATGGTGCATACCACAAAATGCCCACATCCAGACACCAATTAGTATACTACACTCAACTAGTGTATCATAAACCCTAGTTATTGATTATTGAAACCAAAGTCCTCTCTCAATTCCAAAAAACGAGCACCACTAGGATCAACCAAAACAGTGGGCATAGACCACTATTACAAATGATGGTTTTCCTAAATAATGAGGCTCAATGAAAAGGTACTCATAGCATAGTTACATAACACCCAAGAGGTTGGGAGAGTGGGGGGAGGAATCCATTAATATAACAACACATGCCATAATCCATTATTCAAACTGTACATCAAATAATTCCAAGAAGTTGTTTTCCACAAAGGACATCACAAAAAGGGGAAAGGATCCACAAAAAAACCAGACAAGAAAGCTAAAAATACAAGGCTAAGATCACAACTATTAAGGAAAATGGGCCTTTAATAAAAAACACATGAACTATCATCAAAATATTAATCCCAAGACCACTTATATCAAATAATCTTACAAAACATCTAGAGATGACCCAAATTTCATAACGGGGGAAAAATTGAAGAAACTCTAGTACTTTCTCCCCTTTAATACTCCCCGGGAAGCAACACTAGATGAAACCTAATGTAGAAATGGAGGAACCAAAACTCCCACCAACTCGGTTAAAACTAAACAAAAATCTCTCAACATCTCTCACATTATAATATTTATGTGTTCCAAGAGAATTAAGGATCACCTCAATCTCTTCTGACCTACTTTTCACTCTCAAACTCAATAAATATTTCACATCAACCACTCCACTTGGAATCTGGCTAAGTACAAGAACTAGAGAAATATTTTTCACTATTTTGGGGGACATTAGAAATAATTACTTGATATAACTTAATTCATGTAGATACCCTAAGCTTGACGTACATGGGCATTACATTAGTTTTTCGGAATACTTAGTACATAACAAAAACACACACACAAGGACCGTAATAGTTTAGTGTCTTTGGAAACTCAGAATATAATCTTCTAATCATGGTGAAATATCTTCATCATCTCCCATAAAGATCTTCTTCTTTTTTTTTAAACCTAAATCCTTTCTTTATATCCTGGGGAAAAGAAAACATAAAAGGGTGAGCTCAAATTCTCAGTAAGGGAAAACAAAAGAAATATCAATCACATCATATTCATAAGAACATATCTTTTGAAAATCTTAATCTGCAAAAGAGATCAAAATTTCATATCATGGGATAAATCATAGTTGTGAAATGTAATCCCAATAATCATAACATAAAACATGAAACTTTGTGTCATACACACATAATCATATAAAATCATTTCTTATTAGTCAAGACTCATTGCCAAGACTATCTTAGTGGACAAAGTCCCTTTCTGAACCGAGTTCACTCCTCGTTTCAATCCTGTTTCACTAAACCGATATAACCTACCGTTCCAGCCATGTCTATTTCATGAGATATAAAATCTTTACCCAATGCATTGGAGGGAGATATAGGTCCCACCCATCTCATAATGATACCATTCTTATGTGTGCCACAAAATCATAAATCATACATCATTGCATAACCCATGTAATAAAAATGGGATTCTTAAACAACATAACATCATAAAACAATTCATATAAGATAAAGGAATTCATAAAAATAATTCCATCACAACATTATCAAATCAATGTAATAATTGGTATAGAAACAGAACCCTATAAAATCTTAGATGGAAAATAATTTTGATAAAACACTTGAACTTCATTCTTGAGGAAAATATCATTTCTACTTCAAAAACATTTTTCCTTTATTAACATGTCATACAATTTTAAACTAAAATAAGTTGATTAAAAATAAACATGAAAACTTGTAAAGGAATATTCTTGGAAATAATGTTTTAAAAATACATTCATTCTGTATAAGTTGAAAAAAAATTCTTCTCGTACTTTTGTCGGAAAAGTCAAAAAGTACCTCGTATGAAAAACGACAAAAGATTCATTTCATATCTTTTAATAAAAACTCACCGAAGGGTAAAATTGGATTTAAAAAATTCTAGGTGTATGGAAATAATATTACATATTGAAGAAACATGGATGTGGATGATAAAACACACCCTAGTAAATTCCAAAGTATAAACAATTTCGGATAAAATGAGATTGTAATATTTTCCCTTACCTTAGGTCTGATTTGCTTCGTAAGTGTCCGAACCTCATGTATAATGATTTAAATAATGTTATTTAATTATTACAGAATCATACTTATTGTTATGATATCATATATGGTCATATTATTAGCTTCGTATTAGTAATATTTCATTACTACTTGTTATTCGGGTGTTTATTACTTTTTGTTATTATGTGTGTTTTGTCGGATAAATTCTTATTATTATCTTTAGGTTATAGATACCTCATTTACAGAATGGTATTAGTGTAATATATATCATATTCATTCATTCAATTCATTTATATAATCATTATGAAATGAAGATCATATAGAACGAGTGCATCACATCGTGGAGACGGTATTCCATACGTACGCACGAGTGATGATATCGTTCCTATGATTGTGGAATTGTATTGGAGTGTATGTATACTATTTCAGAATCAATATCACTTTATAATAGTCATATATAGTCATTATTTACAAAATTATACCCATCCAAGTAAGGTGGTGGTGGAAAATAGATTACACCACGGCGTGGAGATGGTATTCCGTACGTACGCACGCGCGGTGATTTCTTTTTCCGTAGGATGGATAGATGGTGAAATTGGGTTGTTTCATACTTATAATAACATATAATTATGTGAGTGATACTGATGTTATTACTTAATAATGAAACAACTAAAGAAGAAGAAGTGGAAGAAGAAATAAAGATGAAAGAATCGGTAACGGGAATTACCTCTTCTTTGAAGTGCTTCTTTGAGACCTCCTTTTAAGGCACTAAAATAGGTCTTTGAAGAAGAACAGAACCTCTAGGATGTTTCTAGGGAAGTGGAGAGAAGAAATTGGCAGGTGTTGGCCGAGCTTGAAGGCTCAAAGTGGTGTGAGGAAGAGGGGGAGGAGGTGCCCTTTTATAAGGGAGGAGAGGGGCACCTTTGGAATAACTAAAAATATTATTTTATTATAAAGTCAAATTCTGTTTTTAATAGCTCCAAATTGATATATATAGAAGATAAGGTGGGTAGGGGTCTAAATCCTCTCATGCAATATAATTTAGACAAGTTTAGGTATCAATTTTAACCTTATCATTTAGATTTAACTTTAAGTTAGATAATTTAACTTTTACCGTGTCTTCTTGTTTTCTTACACTATAAGGTTAATAAACTTACCATATCAAGCCAAACGAACCCCAAGTTGTTTATTATTAATATATATAGCCTTATCTAAGTCATTGTTCCTAACCTTAAATTTTTATGAATAAAATAATAATTAGAAATATAATATTTGTTTTAAAAACTATTTTATGTCAATTTTGACACTATTTAGTAATTGATTTTTTAGAAAATCATAACAGAATGATTAGTTCGAACCAAGTTACTTAAATCAATACTAACAGGTAATATTAACCTATAAAATTAGTGTAATTCATAAAAAGTCTCAAATTACATTTATTTGGGTATTTATAACATCAATTATGTCAATATTTCATTAATAAGATAATTACTGCATCATCGTTGTGTCATAAATAAATTAAATTATTTAATGTCTAAAAATTACAAATAAAATACGATTATGTAGGAAATATTTTTAGATTTCTAATGAATATTTATAGTCGAATTTATCTTATGTATAACCCAATATTAAAAATGATTTACTTATTAAACTTTGATTTTAACTATTTTAACCCTTCTTTAAATAAATTAATAATAAATGTCCTAATCTAATCCAAGTGGGCTTAAATGGTCATATTTTATTCCTAAGGTTGTTTTTGGTCGAATTACACTTGTTCAATAGAATTAGGACATGTGTTAGGGTAATAATAATATCATTTTTACCCTTAATTACCCTATTTACTTTTAACTGTGGTTAAAAAAAGTAAAAAGTTACTATTCACCAAAATTTATTTTCATCTCATTGAACCACATTTTAGTCCTTGATATTAACCGTGTCTCTCTGATTTTCGAAATTCCACCCACAGAAGCGGTAAAATTAAGTTTTATGAAAAATTCAGTTTTTTTAACTACCACTTAGTGGTTTCACTATTCATCAAAAAAATGAAAGTTTCCAGAAAAATACAAAAAATTAGTCCTAAGATATATTTGATATTATGAATTAAAAAATGATGTCTATTATACCAAATTCAAAACATATCAGTTACATTAATTAATTTTAAAAATTAATTCTCGTCGTCAAAACAAATAGGGTGTTTTTAAGAGATAATAACTATCAAAAGATTGACACTTGTTTATGTCTGGTTTAAATGTGAAATTACATCCAATGACCAACATTGTATTAAATTGTAAAAATATATTCTAAATATACTTTAAAACCACTAAAATTAATAATTTATCACTATTAATTATTTTGATTAAAAAAATTGTTTTTAATTAAAATTTAGTAATTTTCACTATTCATCAGAATATGAAAGTTATCCGAAAAGTACCAAAATTTCACCCTAAGCTAATTTCGATATTCCGAATCCAAAAATGAAGTCCATTTTGAGAGATAAAATTTCTAAAATTTTAAAAGGTGGTTATTACTATTCATAACGGCTAGTTTTAATAATATTTTAATAGCATATCGTTGTTTAGTGAAACTCGGTATTGCGTACTACACACGCTATCAAGGAAGGTCGCGATTGCATGTAATGAAAGGCAAGTCAAAGATGCGTGTTGTGCAAGCTCCTTTTGGTGTAGCGTACAACACAAGACATTAATGAAATTAAAAAGAATATTTTTCATAAAATCTCGGGGTGTTACATTCTACCCCCCTTAAAATTAATTTCGCCCTCGAAATTCATCGGGGTTATAAATGGTTTACTACTTGAAAGTTTCTTTAATAGAAACCCACATCGTAAAAAGGAATACCAAAACCATTCTTTAAAAACAAAAGTGTGAAACGTAATGGTTTCCCAAATAAACTAATCATTGGGTTTCCACATAGGTGAAAATATGGATATGGAAGAGAAATCTAACCATCGTGTTCTGATGGAGAGTGGTAGAGAACATGGATATGGAAAAGCCGCCAATCACAAAGCCATAAATTTGTGACGATCTAAGGTACCATCTAATTCATCAGATATAAGAGCACTAGGACAACATTTTTGGTTTTCAAGATCATTTCCCTAAAGTTGATGAAATTGGAATTAGAAGAAATACTTTCGTGATTTTGGTACTGTGTCACCGTTGGTCATTCTTCGGACAATTTCCACTTCATCTCTTAAATAAATGAAGTTGGATTTGTCATTCGTGAAGTGTTAGCAGATCATGTGATAGAATGATGGGTCATTCCATCTGTCTCAATCAAACGGTTACAAAAGTTATCAAAAATAAATAAGACCATCTATGGTGAAGTTAATCGTATACGATTCCAAAAATGAACTTATACTTCATATATCATACCACGTAATAAAATAAAACTAGTTTCTACTAACCAGGGACTTCTTGTAGGCCAGTGGTAGGCGATAAAGTCCAGTCGCACTTCGGTTGTGGGTTCGATTCCCACAGCCTTGTCCGATGTGATGGGCTGTCGCCCGTCCTGCAGGTTGTCCTTTTTCTAAAGCTATATTACTGTAACTTCCCATCAATAATATCGAAAAAAAGTTCTATCCTTAAACAATACTAACTTGTTTCCAACATAATCTATTCCAATCTTTAGGCTTATCTAAAATACTTCGGTCCAAGCTCATAGTATAAAGAAAATGATTACTTGAAATGTCACATAACAATCATGTGAATGCCATCATTTATCCCCCATATATCATAAGATATATCTTTTGGTCAAATTACAAACATGTGAATACCTTAATCATGTATTCTCTTGAAGAATGAATACCCATTGAACCTTAGTGAAAACATGAATACAATTAAAAGTTAACACTTTCCAGAAACCAAAATCCTCAAAATTCTTTATACTCAAACCATGATATAACCTTCTCCTTACATCAGTCATAAGCTCATGAATACTATCAAACATTTAATTTTCTCTTTATCCCTTCATTATGCACATATCATCTACATTCCAAAAATATCTGAATAACCTTTCATGGATACTGGTACCATTAATCATACACTTTCAAAACTCAAGGAAAGACAACAGTGTAACAATCCTTAGATGTCTCTTTATTCCATAGTACCATGAGATTACTTATACAACATTACACATGATAAACAAGTATTCATTCCACTACATTCTTAAACCATTGACTGAGCTTCAACAATTCTTTCATCTCATGTATCATTTTTAGTCTCTTCATCATCATCAACATAAATACTACCCATACGACCCTACTGATTCTCTTCATGAGACATTCCCTTACGGCATTGGTTTGCATAATTCCCGTACATTCCACATTTACAACATTTAACCATTGTTGATGTCGTAGCAATACCATTATCCTCATCCCTGGTGTTAACTGAACCTTTTCCTTTGCACTTACTGGCTTTGTGTCCTTCTTTTCCACAACCAAAGCATCTTCCAGTTCCTTTGAAACATTCTCCTTGATGCCTCTCCCCACATGATTTACATATGGGAAATTGAACTTTCTTTCCTCTATGATCATCATGAAACTCCATCTTTCTCTTATTATCCGAGTCAGGAAACTTACCAAATTTTACTTTATTGATCATATTATGAGATTGCTGATTCGGAATAATAATGATGTTTGGACTTCCAAATACCATTTCATTTGGTTGCTCATGAATAATATCATTCCATTGTCCATCATATCCTCCATTATTGTGAATCATCTTGTTTCCAGCCATTTTCTAAAACCCAAAAAGAATAGTGTGAGAAGCAAAAATCATAATAAAGGGGGAGTAACTTCAATATCTAACATTTTTGTTTAATCTAATATCATTACCATAGTTCTAGGACTATATCCTATACGTATACTTATCCTTAGGGACATCCCTAGACATACTTTAGAAATACCTCTAGGGATCTCACTAATGCTTTCGCATCCTTGTTTCCAAAGGTTGACTAAACTTTTCCTCTGATACCAAATGTAGAGACCCTAAGCTTGACATACATGGGAATTACATTACTTTTGCAGAATACTTAGTACATAACAAAAACACACACACAAGGACCGTAATAGTTTAGTTTCTTTGGAAACTCGGAATAAAATATTCTAATCGCGGTGAAAGATCTTCAACATCTCCGATAAAGATCTTCTTTTTTTTACCTAAATCCTTTCTTTATATCCTGGGGAAAATAAAACATAAAAGGGTGAGCTCAAATGCTCAGTAAGGGTAAACAAAAGAAATATCAATCACATCATATTCATAAGAACATATCTTTTGGAAATCTTAACCTGTAAAAGAGATCATAATTTCATAACATGGGATAAATCATAGTAGTGAAATGTAATCCCAATAATCATAACTTAAAACATGAAACTTTGTGGCATACACACATAATCATATAGAATCATTTCTTATTAGTCAAGACTCATTTCCAAGACTATCTTAGTGGACAAAGTCCCTTTCTGAACCGAGTTCACTCCTCGTTTCAATCCTGTTTCACTGAACCGGTCTAACCTACCGTTCCAGCCATGTCTATCTCATGAGATATAGAGTCTTTACCCAATGCATTAGAGGGAGATATAGGTCCCACTCATCTCATAATGATACCAGTATTATGTGTGCCACAAAATCATAAATCATACATCATTGCATAACCCATGCAATAAAAATGGGATTCTTAAACAACATGACAACATAAAACAATTCATATAAGATAAAGGAATTCATAAAAATAATTCCATCACAACATAATCAAATCAATGGAATAATTGGGATAGAAACAGAACCCCATAATATCTTAGATGGAAAATAATTTTGATAAAACACTTGAACTCCATTCTTGAGGAAAATATCATTTCTACTTCAAAAACATTTTTCCTTTCTTAACATGCCATACAATTTTAAACTAAAAGAAGTTGATTAAAAATAAACTTGAAAACTTTTAAAGGAATATTCTTGGAAATAATGTTTTAGAAATCCATTCATTCCATATAAGTTAAAAAAACATTCTTCTCGTACTTTTGTCAGAAAAGGAAAAAAGTACCTCGTACGAAAAACGACAAAAGATTCCTTTCATATATTTTAATAAAAACTCACCGAAGGGTAAAATTGGATTTAAACAATTGTAGGTGGATGGAAATAATATTACATATTTAAGAAACATGGATGTGGATGATAAAATACACCCCAGTAAATTCCAAAGTATAAACAATCTCGGATAAAATGAGATTGTGATATTTTCCCTTACCTAAGGTCCGATTTGCTTCGTAAGCGTCCAAACCTCCTGTATAATGATTTAAATAATGTTATTGAATTATTACAGAATCATATTTATTGTTATGATATCATATATGGTCATATTCATAGCTTCTTATTAGTAATATGTCATTACTACTTGTTATTCGGGTGTTTATTACTTTTTGTTCTTATGTGTGTTTTGTCGAATGAATTATTATTATTCTCTTTAGGTTATAGATACCTCATTTCCATAATGGTATTAGTGTAATATATATCATATTCATTCATTCAATTCATTTATATAATCATTGTGAAATTAAGATCATGTAGAACGAGTCGCATCACATCATGGAGATGGTATTCCGTACGTACACACGAGTGATGATATCGTTCCTATGATCATGGAATTGTATTGGAGTGTATGTATACAATTTCAGAATCAATATCACTTTATAATAGTCATATATAGTCATTATTTACACCATTATACCCATCCAAGTAAGGTGGTGGTGGAAAATAGATTACACCACGGCGTGGAGACAGTATTCCGAACGTACGCACGCACGGTGATTTCTTTTTCCGTAGGATGGATAGATGGTGAAATAGGGTTGTTTCATACTTATAATAACATATCAGTATGTGAGTGATACTGATGTTATTAATTCATAATGAAACAACTAAAGAAGAAGAAGTGGAAGAAGTAATAAAGATGAAAAAATCGGTAACAGACATTACCTCTTCTTTGAAGTGCTTCTTTGAGACCTCCTTTTAGGGCACTAAAATAGGTCTTTGAAGAAGACCAGAACCTCTAGGATGTTTCTATGGAAGTGGAGAGAAGAAATTGGAAGGGTTTGGACGAGCTTTAAGGCTCAAATTAGTGTGAGGAAGAGGGGGAGGAGGTGCCCTTTTATAAGGGAGGAGAGGGGCACCTTTGGAATAACTAAAAATATTATTTTATTATAAAGTCAAATTCGGTTTTTAATAGCTCCAAATTGATATATTTCGAAGATAAGGTGGGTAGGGGTCTAAATCCTATAATCCAATAGAATTTAGACAAGTTTAGGTATAAATTTTAACCTTATCATTTAGATTTAACTTTAAGTTAGATAATTTAACTTTTACCCTGTCTTCTTGTTTTCTTACACTATAAGGTTAATAAACATATGATATCAAGCCAAACGAAACCCAAGTTGTTTATTATTAATATATATATCCTTATATAAGTCCTTTGGCTGAACCTTATACTTTTATTAATAAAATAACAATTAGTAATATAATATTTGTTTTAAAAACTATTTTATGTCAATTTTGACAGTATTTAGTAATTGATTTTTTTGAAAATCATAACAGAATTATTAGTTCTATAAAAGTTACTTAAATCAATACTAACATGTCATATTAACCTATAAAATTAGTGTAATTCATAAAAAGTCTCAAATTACATTTATTTGGGTATTTATAACATCAATTATGTCAATATTTCATTAATAAGATAATTACTGCATCATCGTTGTGTCATAAATAAATTAAATTATTTAATGTCTAAAAATTACAAATAAAATACCATTATGTAGTAAATCTTTTTAGATTTCTAATTAATATTTATAGTAGAATTTATCTAATGTATAACTCTATATTAAAAATGGTTTACTTATTAAACTTTGATTTTTACTATTTTAACCCTTCTTTAAATAAATTAATAATAAATGTCCTAATCTAATCCAAGTGGGCTTAAATGGTCATATTTTATTCCTAATATTGTTTTTGGTCGAATTACACTTGTCCAATAGAATTAGGACATGTGTTAGGGTAATAATAATATCATTTTACCCTTAATTACCCTATTTACTTTTAACCGTGGTAAAAAAAGTAAAAAGTTACTATTCACCAAAAATTATTTTCATCTCATTGAACCAAATATTAGTCCTTGATATTAACCGTGTCTCTTGGATTTTCGAAATTCCACCCACAGAAGTGGTAAAATTAAGTTTTATGAAAAATTCAATTTTTTATAACTACCACTTAGTGGTTTCACTATTCATCAAAAAAATGAAAGATTCCAGAAAAATAAAAAAAATTAGGCCTAAGCTATATTTGATATTATGAATTCAAAAATGATTTCTATTTTACCAAATTCAAAACATATCAGTTACATTAATTAATTTTAAAAATTAATTCCCGTCATCAAAACAAATAGCGCGTTTTTACGAGAGAATAACTATCAAAAGATTGACACTTGTTTATGTCCGGTTTAAATGTGAAATTACATCCAATGACCAAAATTGTATTAAATTGTAAAAATATATTCTAAATATACTTTAAAACCACTCAAATTAATAATTTATCACTATTAATTATTTTGATTAAAAAAGTTGTTTTTAATTAAAATTTAGTAATTTTCACTATTCATCAGAATATGAAAGTTATCCGAAAAGTTCCAAAATTTCACGCTAAGCTAATTTTGATATTCCGAATCCAAAAATGAATTCCATTTTGAGAGATAAAATTTCTAAAATTTTAAAAGGTGGTTATTACTATTCATAACGGCTAGTTTTAATAATATTTTAATAGCATATCGTTGTTTAGTGAAACTCAGTATTGCGTACTACACACGCTATCGAGGAAGGTCGCGATTGCATGTAATGCAAGGCAAGTCAAAGATGTGTGTTGTGCAAGCTCCTTTTGGTGTAGCGTACAACACAAGACATTAATGAAATTAAAAAGAATATTTTTCATAAAATCTCGGGGTGTTACAATTCATGTACCAAAATTTGAACTCAAATGACCCCTTCATGATCATGGAATCCAAGCCACAAAAAATCCCTTAAGCAAGGAACACCGAAAACTACATCAAAAGAAACCTTAATTTTGAAAAACACCTTTTCAGCAAGGTGTGCACTCAAAAACCAAGGCAACACAAGCTATAAAATGAAACTACCCCATTGGAATTCACACATTTCCTAAATAAGTAAATACACAAAATCCACCTTTCAAAATCCCATTCCTCTTTAAAATAGAAGTATCCAAAATGCTATTAAAAACCTACTTCATTTTCAAAAACACTTTCCAATATTGTTTTGAAAAAAAATTACTTTAGAAATGAATACCAAAAGGGAAACCACCATTTTATAAAAAATTTCATAAAACCATGGGATTTAACTCTTCCTATTATTCACAAAACCATGCTTGAAAATAAAATTTCAAAACACTACTTTATTTTCCCAAAAAAAGGTTTCAAAAACCAAGCACACACAAGCACAACATAATCATAAAAAAATCAAAAAAACCACATCCCAAAAGAAGAAAAAACACTCCTCGTTCCACCCCCAAAAAATGAAAACCCCTTTAGAGAAATAAAGAAACAAGAGGAGTCCAAACAGGATAACTGGGGAGAAAATTTTTTATGCATACCTTGACCACCACATTTTGGGTGACTAAGCATCAACCATGGAACACACTATGAAAAGATAATTAACTCGACCACAAAATTAACACATAGTTTACATATCCATGAGAGATAATTTTGTATCCCAAGTTCCATTTTGTTTCTCCTCAAAACCAAAGTGATCCTCAATACCATATACACAATAAAAGGAGATCAAAACACATGATCTCACATCAAAATCCAAAAATACAACAAAAACATCTCAAATCTATTTTTCAAAACCCAAAACCCCTAACAACTTGAGGTTTGGGAAAACTAAGAGCTAGCTAGACTCTTCTTACCATAACATCTCAAGCTTCTATGACCTCAACCTCATTTCTACCAAAACATTTCCAAATAATAAGGGTGGACTAATAATATTATGTTCCTGATAAAGGAAAACCCAAACCAACTCTAATATTATTTTATAACAAAATGAACCTGGATTCCATCTGACCCAAAACATGACTTGGATTGGAATAGGGCCCAAAGAGAACTTCTGATCCCCCCATGTTAGAAATAAGAACTTGGGAATTATAGGAACTACTTTAGGAATGGTTTTTCCCAAATAAGAGATACAATAATGAAATAACTAAAATAATTATCCAAGATAAATAGAGATCATGAAAAATAGGTCATAATCAACTACCATAATCAAAACCATTTGCATATACCTTGAAAGATTTGTAACAAGAAACTAAAAACATCCAAAATAGAGATAAAACTAACTGAAAAGAAAACTAAAACAAGAAACCAACTTGATTAGATCTTTAACCACCACCAACATGCAACCCCGATTTTGGAACTCTATTAACATTATCCTATATCATCCACAACAAAAAAAATTAAGGATCGATCTGAAAACCTATAACCTAAAGTTTTTTATACGTTAGCTAAAAATCCCATTATGTCACCACAACCTGTTGAAACAATGAAATATGTTTCATATGGAAATTAATAAATTCTAGTTTGAAAATAAATCTTAAAATTTAGTTTTACATACATAAAACTTTATGAAAATAAAAATAGTTCAATAATATGCACTTTTAAAACATTTACACTTTTTCCCCAAAATCAAATACACTCGTATTGAAAATAAATCCCCCAATCACTTCATAAGAAAACCACACACATAATTATCATTTCTAAAAACAACATATTTTTTACTTAAAGGGAATTGTCACTTTTAATCATTTTTTCAATCTAAATTCATATTTAAATCAAACCACTCATTTTGAAGTCCACATTAAATCACTCACACAAGATTATTTGAAAACTCGAAATAGGTTTTCACTACCAACATTGAATACTCATTTGGAAAAGAAAAAACCCAAATCACACAGGTCAAAAATCTCAAGAAGTCACCCCACATATATCACAAGTCATATAATAATAGAACATCATAAAGGAAAGGTTTTATACCAATGGAATTAGGGTAATTATAAAAATAAAAACTAGATCAGCCCCCCCCCCCCACAATTAAATACTTACTAAGCCAATGAATGTGTCATGGTTCTATCTAAAGATCATTAACGTGATATGTATCTGATTGTATATGGTTATAACCACTTTAACTGGATACCAACATATGCTAAGTCCACACCGTCATTTTGGTAGCCCACAAAAGAATCACAATGATGAAAACCCCCAAATAGCCCTTTTTCCTAGCACAACTGGTAGAAAACTACCGATTCGTGAACCAACTAGAGGAACATGCTAGATATTCCACTTAGTACCCGACATCCCATAACAAATAAGAAAGTTAGGCATAGTGAAAATGAACCAGTTCTAACTCACAAGGAATAACAAAAACTACCCTCACCCATAACACCTAAGGATGAAAATCCCCATGAACATAACATGCACTAAAGGCATAACATAAAAATTCTCACAAAAGGAGAGAAAAAAAGTGTCACATAGTGATCACAAACCCACAAAACGGGTAAATGAGAAAGGTCATATCAAGGGTTTTTTTTATACATATGATATTTAAAACCAAAGTTCCAAATGGTACATTAACACCAAATCACATCTTAGAATTCTAAGACCTTTCAAATTTCATAAAAACTCTTTCCAAACACCACTCGAAAAATGATGTGAAAACACCCCATGAATTTAAAACATTTAAAAGTCACCCTTACACAAAGTAAATATTATTTTAAGATCCAAAACATGTATATAGTACTACATTTCCATCAATCATTTCATATACACTACTCAAAATATGTTAAAAGGTTCAAATAAAATCACCCATTTCTTTTAAAATGTTTCAAAGTTACACTTCAACATGGGTCTTACACTTTGAAAATAAAAAAGGTCATAGTCCAACTATTTCCATCAACCCTTTTTTAATAATCTATAATGTAATTTAAACAAGGTTAAAACATGCACATGTTTCAAATAATGATTTTCAATAAAACTAAAACCCCTTTCAATTCACATTGAGGTTAACACATCAGTTTAAAACCAAATTCCCATTAAAACATTATTTTCACTCAATTAAACCCAAAACTTCGTCAAAACCCATTTCCCAATTCCCAAAACCATCTAAAAAATCCCAAAATTAATTTCATAAAATCATCACATAATTAAACATTCTATTTTAAAAAAATGAACACGGATTTCACATGGGAAAAAATATTTCAAGAAAAAAACACACCAAAATGGTTTCAAAACATTACAAGGCTATCACATATAGTTAGAATTTCATTAAAATGGAATTTAGAAAGTACAAGAATATTTTAATTCTTAAAGGAATCAATTTCATAGTAACACGTACCTTAAATAAGAAGAAACCATGTTGAAATTCTTTGAAACTCATTACCTTAAATGATAAACACATCTACAGGAAAAGTAATGGCGTCTATATCCCCTAGACACCAAAAAAATAAAAAATAAATCCACTTTAAAACCCTAAAATCAATACACATAACAAATAGGGTTCATGGGGAAATTAAAAACTAATATATAAGAGAGGGAGTGTCACAACCCTGCTCCCGAGTACCCGGAACCGGTGCCATACAGAGGATCGAATTCGGTTTGGGCTCTGAGAAACCATCTTCTTCTGAAATGTTTCTTCTACTAAAAACTGATACTTGAAAATTTTATTTCAAAAAAATAGGGTGAGCATACAAATTCCCAGTAAGGGGTTTAAAAATAACATACTATACCCAAAATAACTTTTGAAAACATTCTTTAAACCATTTCATAAAACAATCTTCTTAAAGAAAAGTTTTAACACATGGAACATGTCATAATAAAAGTGATTAATTAGAAACATGCTAGCATAAATACCAGGACACATGATTCGATCATAGGAATGCTAAATAAAAGAAATTATGAACATGTATGACATGAGAATATGTAAACACAAATTAAACAGCTAAGAGTAATGAATAATTAAATTTGCAAATAAAGGTCTTAACTTCAATTTCATATATCAAATACTAAATCACCGAGTTCTATACAAATGTCATGACATAAGCTTTTATTTTTATGATAATCATAAGTACTGGCTCTTAACCATAGATATTATACTAGTTGAATATCAATTTGGTTAATTAATTATCATACACATAATGAGGGAAGTGCATATGTAGGAAATTCTGAAACATTTTGTCAAGGCCTTGGCCAAGAAGTCTATTGATTTAGGCCTCAGCCGAAATCTATATATCACATTGGGAAAGGACTCGGCCAATTCCATGTCTATTTGTCTCATGAGACCTAATGATGCATCGAGAGGCTATAGTGGGACCCACCCATCACATAATAATGCCAATGAATTCCTCATATTAACAGGGATCTACATAACAAAATATACATTCATATCGAAACTATTATATGAAATGTAACTAACTTTCCCCAATCATTAAACATAAAACACTAACTATTTCGAGTAATATGGTGAATGGTTCTAGGATAGATCATCCACAATAGGGTTATTCATAAACCATTAAATAAAATTTGGTAGATGACTTCATAAATGATTAAACCTAATAATACCATGGAATCAACAAGAGTGTTGAATTAGATGAAAACACTCTTATAAAATCATTAAGCAATTCTTGAGATAAATACTCTTTTATTTTGAAAAGAAGAGTTCTTTTGGAAAAATCTTTGTATAAAACCATAAGTGAAGTAATATAGTATTTTCATAATAAAATGAGAGATTTTATAAATATAATGGTTTCCAAAACAGATTATAGAGTTCCCTTGAAAATAGGTAAGAATTTGAGAAATTCCCTTGAATCGGGCTTGTATTTTGGAAACAATTTTGATTGTTCCTTTTAAAACATGTAACTATCCATAAAATAAGGAAGGTTTCTAGTTTTTAAACATATATATGATACTCACACAGAATATATGTGGAGTACATAACAATACATAAAAATTTCATTGAGGTAATTAGACAATGAAAGTATACCGAATAAAAATGGAAGTTTGGGTGGAAAACCCCTTACACAAACTTAAATTAAAATTTAACATTAAATAAAACATATAATATCTTTATATGACTTGAAATAGAAAAATTGAATACTATTTCCATTGCATGAATCAATTTTTTGATAAATATACATTTGAGAATAAATTGTATTTTCCCTTACATCATAAAACATAAGATCGTAAAATAAATAAATATTCGAGACAAATATTTAACCCTTACAAAATATAAATTTAACGAAAAATATCAAAACATAACCCTTCCACAAATAACCAACATCTTGAAAATAATTAACTTCTTGAAACAAAATATTGATTGAATTCAAAATATATATAACTCCTTTAAAAATACTAGTTTTCACCTTACTAAAATGACTCCTTGCATTTTATAGTTCTTCATTAACTTTGAAAGTCAAGTTTTTAGTAAAACATAACTTCGGACATATGGTTTTATGAAAAACCGTAGGGCTGTGCATATGAAAATATTTATATATATATATTTAGACGTATAAGGCATGTGGAAGTGGTATGTAAATAAGTTTTCAAGGGGTATATATGCTTTGGGTTTGCTAATTCTCTATAAACTCAAAAAATCCCAAAGCTCTAATCCAGATAAAGAGGGGTTCTAACTCAACTATAAGGTGATGTATATTTATATAAAAAGCATATATAAACATACAAATTAAAAATCAACAAGAAAGACAAACATAAATCACCTACCTTAGCTTTAGGAGAAAGAGGGATGAGAGGAATTTGTTGAAGCTTGTTGGCAGTTGAGTGCAACGAACTGAGGGAATCCTTGGGGGTGCTGTGGATGTATTTTATAAACTAAACCTATAATATATATATATATATATATGTATTTATATATACATGTTTCATGGAATACGAGGCCCAAAATAGATTATAAAAAGACTAGGGGAAGAGGTCTCTGTGGAAAACGTGAGAGGGGAGGGTCTGGAGGCTATAATGGTGAAGAAAAATGGTGCAAAAATAAGAGGTAGGGTACTAGTGCATGGCACACCGCAGGGAAGAAGACAACACCACGAGAAGAAAACTGAGAGGAATTTCAATGGATAAGATTAGATCTGGCTTAGATTCAAGGTCCAGGATGCATCTGTGGTTTATAAAAGTAATTGATGGCTTGGCTTAAATATGAGCCTGATCGGATGACACCAGATCGATGCGGCATTTTAAAAACTTCGAACAGCCACGATTAGATCGCGCCAGATCGAACAGACCAAAAAAACCTGGTGGTGCTCCATAGTCACTAAAGGTCGAATGCAGGATCGAGATCAATGTCCCAGATTGCGCGTGATGTGATCCAATGACCCAGATCCCGTTTCACCCTAAAAAATGCATCCCACATCGAAACAGTGGGGTGTTTGCGCCTCCTTTATAATCCATAGACTCTGTTCCATGGTTCATAAATCACATAGCACACACTCAGGGGGCTTACACACGGGCTCCTGCCTCCCCCGAAGGCCTCGGCCTACCGAAGCTCACCACGGCCTTGCACCCATACTGCGCACTCATGTGCTCCTGTGTTCCCATACTCTTGTGCACCCCTCGGGAGACCTATGTCCGAGCTTGGGCTGGCCCAGGCTAGGGCTAAGGGCTAGGCTCTGCCACCTTGCGTGACCTGCCTCCCTTGGCCCAACCATAAAGGTTTTGCCCAAGCGGGCCCAATTTTTTATAAAAACTAACCTAAATAAATATATGATGTCTTAAGGGTAAATATTAGTCTGTGGAAATTTTCCTTTTCAAACATGAATTTTATTTTAGATTAAGAAAAATTAATGAACTCTGAATTGTACCTTGTCTAAAAATATTTCTAGAACTAATAATAAACACCAAATCTTTAACATAAATTAAAATTAGGCATATCCACGTAAAATATTTTGTATTAATATTATAGTAGTCAAAACTAAGTTGATCAAAAATATATTTTAATTAAAATAAACAAAATATAGTTTGAAAACAATGAATGAAAATATTTATAATACATTTTAATTAATTGCAACATGTTTTTAATTCTTTATTACATTTAAAAAACACCAATGTATAATTTAGAACATTCCTCTATGACCTTTTAAAGTTCATGGTTAAGAGTAGTTTTATGATTTTTCAATTTATAAAATAATTATTTGGAGAACTAAAATATAATCATATGTTTTAAATTAATTATCTGACATGGCCAATGGATATATTTATAGCCATTATAATTCCATGTCCACCCAGGGAAATAGTAAAATTAGTGTCATATAAAACCAAGCCTTAGGGTGCCATAAAACTCCAAGGAGGAAAATGGTTCTCATCGTACCATTGGTGCTTAGAGTATTTGTGATGGATTTGCCCATTATTATGTTTTTTATGAAGGATACTAAGGACATATATTATCTTCTCAGGGTTCTCATTGTTTTGGGTGGTCTCCCTGTAATATTGATAGGGTTTTTATGAAGTATATTCGATTATCTTGATTTCCCTTTTGATCTTGGTGTATTATAAAAACTACAGTGTTCCTATTTGAACAAATATCCTTGCATCCATTTCATGTGTTTTATTCCATTGCATAAAAAAACAAGTTAAAATAATATAATTACTTCTCTAGAAGGAACAAGTTTTGTTCGGTTAATAGACAACATAAAAATGTAAAAATTACCATATTGTGAAACTCAAGTTTTTGGGGCGTTACATTACCCCCTACAAATAATTGCATCCTTTCAATTCTAAAATGCTCATACACAATCACAAAAATTCCAGACACACATCACTCATGAGGTTCCTTTACCAGGAACACCACCGATGGTAAGGTGCTAACGACCTCAGGTAGATTCTTAAGGTAGTATTATCTGCTTGATCTCTTTGGCCCAGACACATTGTGAACACATGGGGTTGTACCTATGCCTAAAGCACTCGGCCTTCCAGAAAGAGGCACGGGAAGTGTGGAGGTCGGAAATTTCAGAGTGGACTAAATCCCTATAAGTCCCACACACCACGTCATTCTTGAAGATATTGATGTCGTAGAGTTCTCTATACATACTAAAACTCCGGACTTGGAATAGGTAGGCTGCTCGATAGTCACCATCCAAAGAATCTTTTAGAATTTTACCTACACCTCGGTATTTATCATCCAAAGTGAATCATAAAAAATGGGCTTCATGAAATTTCCTCCTCTGCCTATAAGCTACAAATTGTGCAATCACAACATGGAAATAGATAAGATTGATTCCTTGGTAAATATGGAGAATGTTTGGGTGGTTCAACACCTGATGTAGTTTTTTACAAGTCAGACGTAAGTTGGCATAGGTCTGGTACTCCTCAGAGCACGTCTTGACGATTATAGTCTCTAACGATTTGGTAGGTAGGGATAAAATATTGGTTTGTGAACTCATACCTTCTATCTGAAAATTTTTAAGAAGTCAGCCTTCAGTATGACAATTATTGTTTAAGCATAGTCATTGTTTAATATAATAGCCTATCAAAATAGAGAATACAACATTATTCATTTGTAAATGATTTATAAAACTCAATAAATTACGTAATCTCTTGATCTCTATCACAAAACATTAGTATGGATTTTGTGACATCCTCTAATATGAATCCTCATAGATTCCACCGATGTTGGGGATTTCCCCAGTTCTCAGACAAACATATCCCCAAAGTGGTTCTAAATTATTATATCTCCTTGGTCCATATGCAATGTATGCAACTTGGATCAACCGCGTGTGGACATCTAGAATTCATATTGAGAGAATCATGTCAGGTACCAAGTTGAGTGACATTGGTATGAACTTGATACTGATAATGCAAATGTGTAGTCTCGTTCTCAAGGGCTTCAAAGTCCATAACATGACCATGAAGACCCTAGGTCAAAATCTGACATAGACATGCTGCTCAGAGGTCGCCCCTTGTGAATCCTCCTTAAAGTCTTCAAGAGAAAAGAAATCATTGGCTAGGGTAAAACATTTAAAGATACCCTCAAAGTATTTCCCTAGTCATGCATAAAACGGGAATTGATCATTCATGATGAGGTAATAGACAAAACCTTCTCCTTAGTGAAGTTGGAGTACATGAGGAGAGTTGGATACTCAGTAGAGGGTTTTGCATGATAAACAAATATTTTCAAAATTCTCATAGTTTTATACACATGATTTGGCCACTATGGTCTCTAATACTTCTGTTAGAAACGATAAAAGACTAGTACTTTCATTTTCCATCTGAAATTTAAGAAAACATCGTTCTTAGTATTTCTTAAGTAAGTTTTTCATTGTCCAGTTCTGGTTTTCTAGAGTTATCTAAACTGAATCCACTGATACCAACTATCACGCCCTAGCTCCTGAGTACCCAGAGCTGGTGCCACACAGAGGATTGAATTCGGTTCAGGCTCTGAGAAACTAGCTTCTTTGGAAATGTTTCTTCTACTAAAAACTCATACCAGAAAATTTTATTTCAAAAACCTAGGGTGAGCATACGAATGCACAGTATGGGGTTTAAAAATAACATACTATACCAAAAATAACTTTTTAAACATTATTTAAACCATTTTATAAAACAATCTTCTTAAAGAAAAGCTGTAACACATGTAACGTGTCATAATAAAAGTGCTTAATTAAAAACATGCTAGCAGAAATACCAGGACACATGATTCGAACATATGCATGAAAAATAAAAGAAATTATAAAGATGTATGACATGAGAATATGTAAACACAAATTAAACAACTAAGAGTAATGAATAATTAGAGTTTCGTATAAAGGTAATAACTTCAATTTCATACACCGAATACAAAATCACTGAGTGCTATAAAAAAGTCATGCCATATGATTTTATTTTTCTGATACTCATAGGTATTGGCTCTTAACCATGGATATTATACTAGTCAAATATCCATTTGGTTAACTAATTATCATACACATAATGAGGAAAGTGTATATGTAGGACATTCTGAAACATTTTTTCAAGGCCTTGGCCAAGATGTCTAATAATTAAGGCCTCGGCCGAAATCCATATACCACATTGGGAAAGGCCTCATCCAATTCCATGTCTATTTGTCTCATGAGACCTACTGATGCATCGAGGGACTATAGAGGTCCCCGCCCATCACATAATAAGTCCAACACATTCCTCATATGAGTGGGGATCAACATAAACAAAATATAGATTCATATTGAAACTATCATATGAAATGTAACTAACTTTCCCCAGTTATTAAACATAAAACATTAACCATTCCGCTTAATATGGTGAATGGTTTCAGGATAGATCATCCACATTAGATTTAGTCATAAACCATTAAATAAAATATGGTATATGACTTCATAAATGATTAAACCCAATAAAACCATGGAATCAACAAGAGTGTTTTATTAGACGAAAACATTCTTATAAAATCATTAAGCAATTCTTGAGATAAATACTCTATTATTTTGAAAAGAAGAGTTCTTTTGGAAAAATATTTTTATAAAACCATAAGTGAAGTAAGATAGTATTTTTATAATAAAATGAGAGATTTTATAAAGATAATGGTTTCAAAAAATAGATTATAGAGTGCCCTTGAAAATAGGTAAGAATTTGAGAAATTCCCTTGAATCGGGCTTGTATTTTTGAAACAATTTTGAAAGTTCCTTTTAAAATGTGTAACTATCCATAAAATAAGAAAGGGTTCTGGTCTGTAAACATATATTTGATACTCACATAGAATATATGAGGAGTAAATAACAATACATAAGAATTTCATTGAGGTAATTATACAATGAAAGTATCCCAAATGAAAAAGGATGTTCGGGTGAAAAAACCCTTACACAAACTTAAATTAATATGTAACATTAAATAAAAACATATAATCTACTTATATGATTTGTAATAGAAAAAGTGCATAAAACCGTTTCCATTGCATGAATCAATTTTTTAAAAAATAGACGTTTGAGAATAAATTGTATTTCCCCTTACATCATAAAACATAAGATCTTAAAATAAATAAATATTCGAGACAAATATTTAACCCTTACAAAATATACATTTAATGAAAAATATCAAAACATAACCCTTAAAAAAATAACCAACAGCTTGAAAATAATTATCTTCTTGAAAATAAATACTAATTGAATTAAAAATATATAGAACTCCTTTAAAAATACTAATTTTCACCTTACTAAAATGACTGCTTGCATTTTATAGTTCTTCATTAACTTTGAAACTCAAGTATTTAGTAAAACTTAACTATGAAAATACGGTTTTATGAAAAACCGTAGGGATGTGAATATGGAAATATTTATATATATATTTAGATGTATATGGAATTTGGAAGTGGTATGTGAATAAGTTTTCAAGGGGTATATATGCTTCGGGTCCGCTAATTCTCTATAAACTCAAAAAACCACGAAGCTCTAATCCAGTTAAATAGGGGTTAAAACTAAACCATAAGGTGATGTATATTTATATAACAAGTGTATATAAACATAAAAACTAAAACTCAACAAGCAAGAAAAATATAAATCCCCTACCTTAGCTTAAGGAGAAAGAGGGATCAGAATAATTTGTTGAAGCTTGTTGGCATTTGAGTGCAAAGAATTGAGGGAATACTTGGGGGTGATTTGGATGTATTTTATAAACTAAACCTATAATATATATATATATATACAATTTTCATGGAATCTGAGGCCCAAAATAGATTATAAAAAGACTAGGGGAATAGGTATTTGTGGAAAACATGAGAGAGGAGGTTTCGGCGGTTGTAAAGGTGAAGAAAAATGGTGCAAAAATAAGAGGTAGGGTACTGGTGCATGGAACGCCGCAGGGAAGAAGATAGTGCCACGAGAAGAAAATTGGGAGAAATTTCGATGGCCAGGATCTAATCTGTCTTAGATTCAAGGGACAAGATGTGTCCATGGTTTATAAAAGTAATAGACGACTTGGATTAATTCTGAGCCTGATCGGACGACACGAGATCGATACGACATTTTAGAAACTTCGAACAACCACAATTAGATCGCGTCAGATTGAATAGACCACTAACACTTAGTGGTGCTCCGTGGTCACTGAAGGTCGAATGTGGGATTGAGATCAATGGCCCAGATCACGTGCGAAATGATCCAATGGCCCAAATCCCGTTTTTTCCGAAAAAACGTGTCCCACATCGAAACGGTGGGGTGTTTTGACTCCTTTATATGCCTCAGCCTCTGTTCCATGGTTAAGAAATCACACAACACACACTCAGGGGGCCTTACACATGGGCTCCCACCTCCCCCACAAGCCTCGGCCTACCCAAGCTCACCGTAGCCTTGCACCCGCGTTGTGCACTCATGCGCTCCTGCGTTCCCATGCTTCTGTGTGCCCCTTGGGAGACCTATGCCTGAGCTCGGGCTGGCCCAGTCTTGGGCTAAAGGCGAGGCTCTGCCACCTTGCGTGATCTAGATCCCTTGGTCCGGCCATAAAGGGGTTTCCCTATCGAGCCCAATTTTTTATAAAAACTAACCTAAATAAATATATGAAGTCTCAAGGGTAAATATTACTCTATAGAAATTTACCTTTTCAATCTTGACTTTTATTTAAGCTTAAGAAAAATTAATGAACACCTAATCGTACCTTGTCTAATAATATTTCTAGAACTAATAATAAACACCAATGCTTTAACATAAATTGAATTTTGGTATATCCACATAAAATATTTTGTACTAATATTATAGTAGTCAAAACTAATTTGATCAAAAATATAGTTTAATTAAAATAAATTAAACATAGTTTAAAAACAAGGAATTAAAATCTTTGTAACACATTTGAATTAAGAAAAGTTTTATGGTTTTTCAATTTATAACCTAATTATTTGGAGAACGAAAATATACTCATATGTTTTCAATTAATTATCCAACATGGACAATATCTATATTTATAGCCATTAGAATTCCTTGGTCACTCAGGGAAATTGTCAAATTAGTGTCGTATAAAACCAAGCCTTAGGGTGCCATAAAACTCAAAGGAAAATGGTTCTCATCGTTCCATTGGTTCTTAGCCTATCCGCAGTGGTTTTTGTAATTCTTATGTTCGTTATGATGGATAATAAGGACCCATATTATCTTCTCAGTGTTCTTATTGTTTTGGGTGGTCTCCCTGTAATCTTGATAGGGTTTTTAATAAGTATATTCGGTTATCTTGATTTAACTTTTGATCTCAGTGTATTGTAATCACTATGGTGTTCATATTTGAACAAAGAGACTTGTGTCCATTTCATTTGTTTTATTCCATTTCATAAAAAATAATTTAAAATCACATTATTTCTTTTCCAGAAGGAACAAGTTTTGTTCGGTTAATAGATAACATAAAAATGTAAAAATTATAATTATGTGAAACTCAAGTTTTTGGGGCGTTACAAGGAGGAAAGAAAAGAGGGGAAAAAGGAAGAAATCACTTCAAACCTCTTGGAAATAAATAATGGAAGGAAAAAACTCTAAGGGAGGAAGAAAATAGAGATTCTCCCAAGCTTCTGAGAGTTAGATGAAATAAGATAAGAGGAAACGGGGTGAAAAGTTCTTAAATTCGAAAGGGTAAATTTGAAAAATTCCTAAATTTTAAACACCTCAATAACTCGTATAGTTTGTCTACATGATTATAAATATAGTGTGCCAACCATACGGGTTCCACTACCTCCCAAAAATTTTATGCTCCATAATTACTCCTAAGAGGCAGCATAGTTTTCCAAACTATACACCTCGCTCCAAAACCTCCCCAATCCTCGCACGACCTCTTGGGGTTCCCCTCATGGTTTGAAAAACCATATAGAATCCATGAGAACAAATATATCAAGAACTCCATATCCAAATTCATGTTTTTCACACATTTTACCAAACTATTCACAAGTTGTGTACCATACATTATAAACCCCAATGAACCCACATGTTTTATCCTATGGGATGCATGTTTTGGACATAACCATGTGTATCTCATGATGCAAAATATGTATGATTAAAAATGATCTAAAAAGTATCCTCATGAAGAGAGGGTACACCATTTCCTTATAATCATGTAATATAACCATGCATTGAAGTAAAACCTTAAAAAAATTACAATTTACAAGACTTAACTCTATGAAAATGCATCCCGAACCTTCACTTCTCAAAATTGCCGAAAAATAACAACACCATGGCACATGGGGTGTTAAAAACTCCCCACCATGCCACTTTATACACCTAAAAAGTCCACAGTTCATAGAAAATTAGTAGAAAGAGTGGAATGTACCAAGAGTATCTAACCAAATAAACCACTAAAAATAGATCGACCTCATGGTAAATAACCAAAGTTCTTAAAACAATCAACCGATCAACCAAAAAAGCACCAAACATCTCCAATAATAAATTTTATTAAGATCTATAACAAGAATTCCTACTAAGAATATGAAACCTAAAATTATTTCCACACCCTTTAAAATTCATCTAAATGGTCTCCACACCATTTATAGTTCCTCTAAAATTGCCTCCCTACCATTTATAGTTCACTTAACATGGTGGAAAAAAGGAACGACTCCCATGAATGCATCCACAAAAATTCCAGTAACCACGAGAGGAACACACTCTTAAACACAAACAATTACAAACCCAATGAAAGGAAGAATGTCCACAAATATCCTCAAATAAATACCAGATCCCTCACCTCAGGTCACAACGTGGATGGGTAACCAAGGGTCAATGTTGAATCACCTCCATACAGAGAATACCACAAAGTCCCATATCCAGACACTAGCTAGTATACCACTCTCATCTAGTGTATCATACACCAAGTTATTGAGTCATACACCCAGACACCTCTATCAATTCCAAAAAACATGCACCAATGGTCTCAACCAATATTATAGGAAAAACACACTACTATAAATGAGGGTTTTTCCAAACAACAAGTCTCGAGAAAATGGAACTCACAACAAAGCCACAGAACAACCAAGAGGTTGGGAGATGAGGGGGTATCCCTCAACAAAACAAAACATTCCATAAATAAGCTTCAAAATAATCTACAAAATCATTCCAAGAAAGAATCATCCCCAAAGTACATCCCAAAATGGTAAAACATACAAAAAATACCAACAAAAAAAGTTGAATCTCTAAGGATAAGATCACAACCATCAAGGAAAACGGGTCTCTAATACAAACCCCATGACTCATCCTTAAAAGATCAAACCTGAGACCACATCTAACAACTGAGGTTAAAAAACTTCTAAAGATGACCCAAAATCCATAATAGAGGAAAACTCGAAGAAACTCCATAACACTATACCATTTAAAACTCCTAAGGAAGAACCACTGTACAAACACTGAAGTATAAAATAAAGAACCACGAATTTCACCAACTCTGTTAAAACCAAACAACAATCTCTAAACAACTCTCACATAAAAATCTTCAAGCATCCCAAGTGAATAGAGAATCAACACAATATCTTCCAACCACATTTTCTCTCTCAAAATCAATGAATATTTTTCATCCATCACTCCACTTGGAGTATGGGTAGGTATTATAAAAAGATAAAGATTTTTTACTATTCAATGGGACATTAGAAACAAGTACATGATCTACCACAAGTCATGCCATAAAAAAACCCAAACTACAAAATCAGGAGCAAGGAATCCAATCCACAACAAAAATGCCTTAAGAAATGAATATAAAAACCCATATTAAAAGAAACATTTTTTACTATTTAATGGGACATTAGAAACAAGTACATGATCTACCTCAAGTCATTCCACACAAAAAAACCCAAACTACAAAATCAAGAGCAAGAAATCCAAGCCACAATATAAATCCCTTAAGAAAGGAATATAAAAATCCATATTAAAAGAAACCTTTCTTTTTAAAACCACCCTTTCTCTTAGGAATGAATTCAAAAACCAAGCTAACACAATCCCTAAAATGAAACCACCTCGGTGGAACACCCACATTTCTTAAAAGAGGAAAGCCGCAAAATCCTCCTTTTAACATCCCATTCCAATTTAAAAACCTCCCATACACAATGATTTTAAAAATAGTTTTCCCTTTTAAAAACACTTTAAAATATTTTTTTGAAAACAAAACTTCCTTTAGAAAAAAATACCGTAGGGGAAACCATAATTTTATAAAACATTTCATAAAACTATGAGAATTCACTCTTCCCATTATTAAAAAAACAAATCCTAAAAATATTTTCTTTAAAAATACCATTATTTTCCCAAAATAAGTTTTATAAAATCAAGTGAACATGATCACTACACATGCATCGAAGAAAGGATCACAAGAACCACATCCCGAAAGAGGCAACACAACACTCCTCATTCCACCTTAAATAAGTAAAAAGTACCTTTGAAGAAATATTGAATCAAGCGGAGTCTAAATAGGATAACAAAAGACAAAAAGTGGTATGAATACCTTGAACACCATGGTTTGGGCGATTAGGATTCAACCATAGAACACACTACTCAATGATGGCTGACTTGTCCACAAGAGCATCACATAGTTTCCCAGTCCATGTATGTTAATTGTGTTGCCCAAGTTTCCTTATGCTTATCCCCAAAACCAAAAGTGATACCCATTATCATATAAACTATCAAAGGGGATCAATACACATTATCTCACATAAAAATCCATCAAAAAAACAAAAAACAACCTGAATCCATGATTCAAAACCCAATAACCCCTAGATGGTTGAGGCTTGGGATATGCAAGATATAGCTAGACTCTCACCGCCCTTACCTCTCAAGATCCAAAAACCTCAACCTAATTTATTCCATGACATTACAAAATAACTAGGGAATCTTGATAATCTTAGTTTTCTACTAAATTAAAACTGAAACCCACTTTGATATTATTTTTTAATGAATTGTCTTGAGTTTTCATCTGACCCGACACCTGACTTGATTCATCACAAGGCCCAAAAGGTGATCCTAATCCCCACATGTTAGTGATAAGTGCTTGGGCATCACAATAACTCCTTTGGGAATAGTTTTTTCCAAATTAGAGATTTGACAATTGAATAAATAAAATCAAAAGCCAAGATAAATAGATAGTATTCCAAATAGGTTAGGACTAACTAATATGATCCAACACATTTGTATATACCTTGCAATATCCATAACATGAAAATAAAAATAGGTATAATAGAAATAAAACTAATCAAAAAGAAAACTACTATAATCAACCAACTCATGAATAGCCTGAACCACCACCACCATGTAACCTGTAGTTGTAAAAATCCACCCGACTCATCCAATTAAAATCTTGGAACCTAAAATTTTATAAGCATGATATAAAAATTCCAGTAGGCCACCAAAACCTTCCAAAACTATGAAATATTTTTCATATGTAAAATCATAAATTCTAGTTTTAAAATAAATCAAAAGCATAATCTTTATATACATAAACTTTTTTGGAAATAAAAACAGTTTCATAACATGAAATTTTGAAACATTTAGAGTTTATTTTCCAAACCCAAATACACTCATTTAAAAAAACCTTCAACCTCAAATATTTTATAAGAAAACCACAGACACCATTATTATTTCTCAAAACAACCCATTTTTTTATTAAATTGAATAGTCACTTTAAAAAAATTTACCATCCAAATCCATCCTTAAATCAATCCATATATTTTGAAATCCACTTTAAATCACTCACAAAAGATCCTTTGAGAACTCAAAATAAATTTCCACCATCAAATTTGAAAACATATTTCCAAAGGAAACAACCCAACTCACACAAGGTGATAATATCAAGTAGGAAATACACATATATCATAGGGTATATAAGAATGAAACATTATCAAGAAAATGTTTCATACCAATGAAAGAAGGGGAATGATACAGAAAAACACTAGATCAAACCCCCTCGATAAAATAATTAAAACTTAATGAATGTTTTATGGTCATTCCCAAAAGACACTAACATTACAAATATATAATAGTATAGGGGTAAAACCATCCGAACTGGATATCAGTATATGATATGTCTATACCTTTATTGCTCCTGCTGAAAAACCATGTGTAGTTCAAAATGAACAAAACATTTTTCTCATGAGGGGAGGCCACATGGTTTCCTTATAACCGTGAACAGAAGGAAAACCCTTGAAAAATTCAATTTTCCATGACAGATATCCCTAGAATTGAATATTAGAACTCCACTACTCAAAATAAGACAAAAAGAACAACACCATGACATGGGGGTGTTATAGTAACATCTTCAAGTTATAACACATACTTTTATCCAGTTTTGGTGATTATGGTTTCCCATGTGCATACATACATGGGTTATAGTTTCTTAACGTATAATTCATGATAAATGAAAATAAAATCATTTTAATGTAAAAGAGATGTTTTTATGAAAAGAAAAACTATTTTTATTCACGTAATTTGTTTTAATATTAATAAATTAAATTTATCACTATTGGTGAATTATTATAATTAAATTTATATATTATATATTCAATAAATTTTTTTAACATTAATCTAATTTTTTTGAAGGAATAACATTAGTGTATATATCCAGTTTTAAGATTAAAAATGTATTTTCCAAAAAGAAACTATTTTCATCGCATTTGGTACACTTATTTTAAAAAACATTATGCCACAGATAGAAATTAAATCTTTAAAAACTTATTTTTTATTTTTAAATAGGAGGATTAAATTTGGTAAATATTTCTCTTTTATTTTTTTCGTTATGAATAGTAACCTTGGTGAATTTTTTTCACCTCAGTAAGGGTAAAAAAGGTAAAATCATGTTTAAACTTAGGGATATGGCTTTAAAATTTATCTAGAACATTACTTTATCCTATTGGATGATTTAAATTTTTAAATTTCTATATAATTAAATAATATATGGTCAATTTTTACATATTTCTTTGATTACGTCCTTTCCATTAATTTTAGAAGAGAATAAATACAAAATGTCACTCTCTTGTCTTTAATATCTCTAAAAATTTTACATAAGGATAAAAATAGGATAAGTTCAGTTATAAGTTTTTATTTGAAAGATAAGTTAATTTTTTTATCATGTTAATTTATTTTTAGGTTTATTAATTGAATAATTACCATAAATGTTTATGCAATTTCAACATGGAATTTATTAAATTAATAGAAAAATAAAATCAATGATGTTAAAAATATTAAAATTAATACAATTTAAGTGAATTATTTTATTAAAAATAACATAAATATAACATATTTTTATGTGTAAAAGTAATATATTTGAATTCAATCTTTATATTTTTTTCTTTAAAGTAAAATTAAATGAATCATTTCAAAATTGAAATTAATGATATTTTATAGTAAATAATATTTTATTAAATTATTTAAAATTAATAAAAATATAATATTTAGTCAAGTGATTGGAATATGGTTGAAAATATAATCCATGTTCTATTTATGATTCAATTTTTCATTTATGGTAACATTCTCAACCCTTTAATATTTAAGTAGTTGTTACCGCAGTTTTGGTTAAAAATGGTTAATGAAGGGGTTAATAAAAAAGATAGGGTTTAAAATGAAAAAAATATTAAAAAATTTAATGTATGATTTTATTTAACCCTAGAATATTTTTCTTAGAATTATTTTACATATATAATCATTTTTATTGACAATGACTTTATTATATTTTAATCTTTTAAGAAATTCCAAGTGTGTCTTATCCCCAACATATAAAAGGGAGGCCCTCCTTTTTCTTCTTTACACAACATTAATCCATATATCCTGGATAAACCACACCAAATTATCTAATAAACTTTCCTATTCACATTATAGAGGTGTTTTTCTTCCTAAAATACCAACACTAGGCTCTTTAATAGGAGATCTAAAGGTTTTATGTTGAAGAAGAGGTAATCACCTTAACTAATCACTTTCTTTTTTATGTTTTCTTTTAACTGAAATAAATCTATGATATTTATCATAAAATAATAAATTTATAATAATAAATATTATAAAATATTTTTATAATTATTGAAACACCAATATCCACCCAATATTTCTTCCAATGTGAAGTTAAAGTATCATTCATATGTATGTGTGGACTATTGCCTCCACGTAGCGATATAAATAATTTTCCATCACCATATTATATGGATGGTTATTATGAGGGGTTTAAAGTTAATATATGATATTTGTGACATAATTATACTTATTTAGTTATAATATCTCATCTACCTTCTTAGCTTCCAATCTTTTAGAAAATGATAATGTTGCTCGTGTGTACATGTGGACTACCACCTCCACGAAGCGATGTGATTTTTTTCATTCCCATTTTTCTTAGATGGTAATAAGCATAGATTTAATTAATATATATGACATATATGATATAATAATTATTCTATAAATGTGAATAATATTTACCATTCTTTCATTCCATCTGTATAAAGTGAAAACAACGTTACTGCATACGTATGACCTACCATCTCCATGAATGGTGAAATTCATTTTCTTATCTCTGACTTTTATGGTTGAATAAAAAAATGAATCTAATAAATATATATAATATTTATATTCTGACTAAAATTCTTAATATAATGGAACTATTATTAAATTACAAGGACCATAACCATATAATAGTAATTCTCATGAAAAAAGAAAGAGTTAACACCCGAAAACTATGATTTTCATAAGGAGTTATTAATACTTGGTGTTTAAATGTTATAATTAGATTATATATAATATTATAAGTATTTAAATTAATATAATATAAAATTATAATAAATATAAATATATTATACATGAGGTTAGAGTGATTTTGAAGAAAGTGTAAATTCAATTAAGGGATTTCTAGTCTCACTTTTATTCCTAGGAGACATATGACATATTCACCACTCATTTATTATGTGTGGAATATATAATACCACTTATACATTCTATATCTCAAAAATAATTTTAATAATTATATTTAAAGTTTCATTTGATATTATTATTTCATGGGGCTTATGATTTACAACTTACCAAAGTGGTAAGGGTTTTATGTTACAATCTCATTGTTTATCAGGACTCTTTACAATTAAGTTTATGATGATGAAATTTCATGATATACTTCACAAAAAACTCATTAATTTTATTATATTATGGTTATTTATTGAGAATATATTTTTTCTTTATTTACCTCACTTTAAGTACTCAATAGATTGAAATAATAATTTTAAGGAAAATTGAATTTATTTATTTATTTGCTGGGAAAACATTTTTATTCCATATACATGGTTTCTAAAAATATTTTGAAGAACATTTTTAATATTAAAATATGATTTTAAAGTAATTTTACCCATTATTTAATATTTTAAAAATGTTTTAAAAATAAATCGTTTTTTTTTCATTTTTTGAATGAGACACGTTTGACTTCTTTATAAAAATGTGAAAAGATTTTTTTTTTCAACTTATACATCATGAACAGAATTTACAACCATCCTGACCACTCAATGGTTTAAATATTCCTTTACAATTTTACAATGTTATTTCCAAATAATTTTTTTCTTTAATATTTTGAAAAAATATAGATTTTAAATAAGAGATTTCAAAATTTAAAAAGATATTCTCCTCAAGGCATGCTTCATGTAATATTTTAACAGAATTTTTCATTTATAATGACACCCTTTGATGTTTCATAAATTTATAATGGGGATATGATCTAATGAATCCATTCTTATTTTTTCTCTGAATGTTTTATAATTATGATTCCAAGATGTTTAGGGAACCCATTTATTTTATAAGGGTTATGTTACGATTTAACGATGAAATGTTTATAAAACCTGTTTTTTTCCATGGGTTATGCTATGTTGAAATGATTAAATGTTTATAAAACCCATTTATTTTCCATGGGTTATGCTATGATGAAATGTTTATTAAACCAATTTCCTTTTCAATTGTTATGATATCATTAATGATTTGTGATCTTATGGCACACATACTTATGATTTTCATTATGTGATGGATGGGACAAGAATTATATAACCTTCCAATGAACCGGGTAAATATATAAATATCATGAGATAAATAGTAATAGAATGTGGAGTGAACCCGATTCAGTAATAGAATTTTACACTATGATAGTCATGAGGGTGAACCTTGACTACTATGATGGAATGTGGAGTGAACTCAATCCACTATGATTGTCTTGGAAGTAAGCATGGACTACTAAGGAAATTATTTTTGTACCTATCTGTATGCCAAAAATCTAGGTATTATGCCAATTTTATGATCTTATACATTATATTCTTTGATTCCATTATGATTTATATATTATGGACTGCCAATATTTGTTCAATGAATCAATATTGTGATCTATGATACATAAGATATTGTTTTCAAATGTTAATCTCATGTTCTCATACCATTATGCTCATCTTATTATTAAGTAATCATTGGTATCTACCTTGTTTATCTTTACTAAGAATATAAGCTCTCCCTTTATCATGATTCCCTTTCCCTAGGTTATGAATAATGATTTTAAGTATGATATGTCTAAGATGGGTGTTATCTGTGAATAACATATAGGGAGATAACATATATATCATATGAATTAGTGTTTTATGTATCCAAGCATTCAAAGGAATGTGCCCTATATGATTTGGGAGTGGATAATTACGTTTTATAATGAATATTAATCTAATAATATGTAATATATATTTATGAAATGTATGTTTAATTATATTTGGTATCATAGAAAGGCTTATTTACCTTTGGAAACTAAGATGAGAAAAATTTAGTGAGAACCTAAGGGAAAAGTCTCCGTATAGTATTACATCCTAAATTTTTGGTAATGATCATGGATGGACTCAGTTAAAGATAATGTGTAATAGGTATAAAGTAATGTGTCCTTATTTAGACATCATATAAATTATTTATCACGATTATGTGGTTTTTCAGTATGATTATTATTGCTCGCACTATCAATTTTGATTTTTTTCAATGGACGGAACCCAAAGGAATCATGTTAATGTTGAATGTGATGGAAAATAAAATGATTGTACTCATGGGGAACCAAATAATATGGGATTTTTAATGAAAAATCTCATTTTTATACTTATATAACTTTATCAAGCTATGAATCATGTTTAGCTTTCAAATGATCAAAGGAGGGAATAATGTTCTATCAAATCCTTCATGAGGTAACACCCACCTTCTTTTATTGGGTCCTCTAATCCATTATTTATTGAGTAATGAATTAGTAAAACTAAAAATATATTTTCCATTATCCAGTGTTCAGAACATGAAAAATCTATTTTGGTTGTTTATCATTTGGAAGGCGAATCAAATCAATAGTGCAATGTTATCAAGAATATGAGGCAATGGTAATAAAATGAGTCCATGGAGTGGAATTATTTTAAGATCTTAATTTTTAATAAGTACTTTCATCAAATTCATCATATTAAAATAGAGAAATAATTAATTGATTCGTAGTATAAGGATGATGAATCTGTTAGAACCAATAAGGAAAATTTTTCAGGGATTCTGAGATACTCTTTTATTGTTATCATCCAACCTGAAAGTAAGGTTGATCGATTCTTCAATGGATTAAAACCAAGTCACCAAAGGGAATTATCCATAAGATACTTTAGTAGATTTGAATAAATTTTTCAATGTGCTATTAAGGTGGAAATGGATATTGGAGTTAGCTATCCATATCATAGTTTTGATAAGAAAATAAAGATATAATTCAAAGGAAATTATAAAAATCGTGGAGAGAAGAAGATGATATTTCCTTTATGCTCTAAGTGTGGAAAGAAACATGGTGGAAACTATATTAAGGTGATTGGTAAATTTTTTAAGTGTGGAAATAAAGGTCATCAGATAATTGAATCGTGTGGCGATGGGAAGAATTTATCCAATGATAGAGGAAAAGTACCATAATATACACCACCAACACTCCAGTGTCTCAAATGAAAGGAGTATGAGAGTTCTCCTAACTAGTGCTCAAACCTGAAGGTTAAGGATGATGATTGATGTCAGGAACCTCTTAATCCTAGAGACAAAGATAAATCTCATGTGATCACTATTTCCAATTTGTAGTATGATAACAAAGTGGTAAAATGTACACTTATCAGCCAATCTAGAACTATTAATGTCTTATTTGATTCAGGATACTATCGTTATTTTATATATAAATAAATTTCTAAGGTTATCGCAGTTCCAAATTAATGATTAGATGTTTAGTTAATAGTGAAACCCCCTAACGGTATGATGATCACATGACAATTTTATGATTCCTATTGAAGTTTTTGGGAATTTTTTTCCTATAAATATCATTATTCTCTCGCTTGTTAAATTCAAAGTTATTTTTTGAATAACTTGGATTTATTTACATAAAGTGCACATGAATTTATGAGTAAGGGAAGAAATATTTGATATTCCAAACCAACCTATGATCTTCTATCTGTGTAACAAAAAATATGAACTTTAAAATGGAAATTACATACATTTTTTGGGTCTTTATTCACATTAAAAGGTTTTTTTATCTCATATGATTGGGGAGAAAATCAATATCAATTATATGATTATTTTGAAGGTGAATTTTGATGTATTTCTGAGAGTGTTTCATAGTCTTCCATTGAATAGTGAAGTTTTTTTCTCAATATAACTCAATCCTAGTGCTACACCTATTTCCAAGAGTCTATAATGAACGGAATTGATTGAATTTTGGTAATTAAAGAAGAAACTTGGGGATAATCTCGAAAAGGGGTTTAATCATCCAAGTGAATCACCTTGTGGTGAAAAAATTATTTTTGTTAAGAAAAAAGATAGATCAATGTGAATCTGTATTGATTATCAATAACTTAAAAAGATCATTATCAAGAACACATATCCTCTACCTCATATTAAAGACTTTTTTAATCAACTATATGAAGCTCAATACTTTTCCATGATTAATCTTCATTATGGATATCATCAATTTATGGTCAAGAAGTAAGATATACCCAAGAAAGTATTTCATAAAAGGTACGGACACTATTAATATATAGTAATACCATTTGATCTTAATAATTCCCCTCATATCTTCATGGATTTAATTAATATAGTATTTAAATATTACCTTGATTAGCTTGTGGTGGTAATTATAGAAGATTTACTTATATATTAAAAGTTTAAGGAAGACCATGATGATTACTTTATGATTGTACTAAAGACCGTAAGGAAGGATAATTTGTATAAAAAATTTACAAAGGGTAAATTTTAGCTTCCAAAAGTTTCATTTTTTGGGGAATATAATCCAAATATAGGGTGTACTAATGGACCCTTCAAAGACAGAAGTTATTGAACATTGGCCTGGACAGACCATTGTGGTTGAGTTCTTGGTTTGGATAGATATTATTGATGATTTGTGGAAAATTTATAATGACTTTATAATATAATCAACAAGTTAACTTAGAACGTATCCACATTCCTTTGTAAAGATGAATGTGAGAAAAATTTTAAGGAATAGAATAGAAGGTTAGTCAGACCATCTGTGCTTACAATACCCTATGATGGATAAGGGTTTGTAATCTATAATGATGCATCAAAGAAGTTACTAGAATGAATTCTCTTGTATAATGATATGGTTATATATTATTTCTTGTGAAAATTGATGGTTCATGGGAAAAATTAACTAACTCATGATTTGAAGTTAGCAGTGTTAATTTTTTCATTAAAGATATAGATGATTTATCTTTATAGAGAAAGACATGATATATATACTGATCATAAAATTTTAAATCATATATTCACTCAAAAATATCTGAATATGATCCATAGAATATGGTTATATTTTATTAAATATTATGAATGTGCAATACAGTACCACCATAGGAAAGAGAACAAGGTGGTAGATGATCTGAGTTGAAAGGATCATGCTAGATTATATATTATGAGGATAACCAAATATACAATAATTTTGTATTTTAAAGGGTGTATCTATAAATACAGAGGAAGGGGATAGACCTTATCCTTCTCAAATTAGTGTTCAACCATCTATCTAAGTAAATATTAAAGAGGCTGAGAAGGAAGATATAGATATAAAAATGAAGGTGATAATTATTCCTAAGTTCAAACATGATTATGATGGAATGATATGGTTAATTAAACTTTTATGTGTCTCATCAATACCATATTTTAAGAATGAGATATTGGATGAAGATTATAGTTCATAATTATCTATTAATCCTAAAATTATAAAGATGTATTTATATCTTAAAGAGTATTTATAGTGGGATAACATGAAGGGAGATATTGAAAAGTATATATATTGGTGCTTAGTATGGAATAAAATTAAGTATAAGATATATAAGTCTAATGGTATGTTACAACCATTTCCTATACCGGAATGGAAATGGGAAATAGTCACTATAGATTTTTTCATCGAAATCTGCAAAAAATATAAAATCTATAATGCTATTTAGGTTATAGTCGATAAACATACAAATTTTGTATACTTTATTATCATCAAATAATATTTATATCCTATTAATATTTGCAAAATATATATTAAGTAATTGGTAATTTTTCATAGCGTATCACATTTTATTGTATCTCATCAAGAACTGAGGTTTACCTTGACGTTTTGGTGAATGGTTTGGCAGGATCTAGATACAGAGTTGAGTTTCAGTACTGCTTATCATCTTTAAACATGTGGTTAGTTTGAGAGAACCATTAAAATCCTAGAAAAAATTATGAGATATTTTTATATAGATTTAAAACGTGTTTGGGATCAACACCTTCATTTAGTCAAGTTTTCTTACAAAAATATATTTCACTCGAGCATTTAGATGACTCATTATGAATACCTATATAGAAATAATTGTAGAACTTCAACATGTTGGGATAAAGTTGGAGAAAAAATTTATTGGGATCTGATCTAGCTAAAGAAATGGAAAATAAATTTATAGTTATTCAATGGTGTATCAAGGCAGCTCAGAGTCTAAAGAAAATTTATACTGACAATCGTTGGTATAATATGCTATTTGAAGTTATTGAAAAAGTATTTCTATGAATTCCCTCATGGAATATGGTTATCATATTTGAAAAGAAAGGAAATATTAACCCTAGGTTTATTGAACCCTTTAAGATTCTTGATAGAGTAGGGACAATATCTTATCACTGGGCACTTCCACTAAACCTCTCTTAATTTCATGATGTGTTCCATGTATCTATCTTGTGGAACTACATACCTGATCCTTTACATGTAATGAACATAGAGGTCATAGCAATGGAGAATGATATTTACTATGAATAATAACCATTATAAATCTTTGATCATAGAGATAAAGTGTGATGGAACAAGACTACTCACATAGTTAAAGTTCTCTAGAGGAATAAAAAAATCGAAGAAGCTACTTGGGACAATGAGGATGTGATGAAACATATATATCCTTATTTGTGTGTATCATAATGTTGGAATTTCGATGTTGAAAATAATTTTAAGGGGGTAGAATATAACACCTTGATATTTAAGAATTTATTTCTTTTCAAATACATTTTATTTCTTTGATATCTTGTGTTACGTGCAACGCTGAGTTTAAACAATCTGTGATATACTATTAAAATATTATTAATTAATGTGATAATTATCACTTAGCCATTGTCTTGGTGAGTATGAATAGAAACAAAAAAAAATTGAAAAATTTATGATTTACACATATATAAAATGAATTCATTGGTTATCAATTTATTAAAAATGAAAATAAAAATCATTTTAAATTAAAAGAGATGTTTTCTGGAAAAAAACAATGTTTTTATGCATGCAATGTGTTTTTATATTAAGAAATTAAATTGATAAATATAGGTAAATTATTTTAATTAAATTTATATATTTTATATTCAATTAAATTTTTAATATTCATCTAATATGTTTTCTAGTCATAAAAGTATATATCCAGTTTTGTACTTGAAATGTATTTTAATAAAAAACGGATTTCATCACAATTTTCACTCATATTTTAAAATTAATTTCTACCACTTATATGAATTGAATCCTAAAATATTTATTTCATCTTTTGAATCAAGAGTATAGTTTTTTTAAATGGTTCCATTTTATTTTTTTTCATTATAAATTGTAATCTGGGTGAATACTTGTCACCTCGGTAAAGGTAAAATGAGTAAAATAAGATTAAAACTTTGAGATAAGGATTTAAAATTTATCTGAAACTTTATATTTTCCTATTTTATGATTTTATATTGGTAATTTACATCCAAATATAGAATATATGGTTAATCAGTTCCATATTTCTTTTATTATGACCTTTTTATTAATTTAAGAAAATAATAAATAAAAAATGTCACTCTCTTGAATTTAACATCTCTAAAATTTATTACGTGTGGATACAAATATGATAAGTTCAATCATAAATGTTTATTTAAAAAATAAATTATTTTTTTATTAAATAAATTTATTTCTAATTTTTAGTAATTTAATAGTTTCCTTAAATTCTAACGCAACACCAACACAATATTTATTCAATTATTAGAAAAATAAAATCAATGATTTTAAAAATATTAAAAGAAATAAAATATATGGTAATTATTATGCTACAAATTGTTTTATATAAATATAACATAATGGTGTTTTTTAACAAGATTATATTTGAATACCATTTTTTTCTTGGATTCTTTAAAGTCAAATTAATTGAATATTTCCAAAATCGACATTAATGATATTTTATAATAAATAACATTTTATTAAGTAATTTAAAATTCATAAAAATATTATATTAGTCTAATTGAATTTAATATTGTTGAAAATATGAACTATTTTCCATTTATGATACACTTTTCCATTTATGTTAATATTCTTAACCCTTTAAGATTGAAATAATTGTTATTGTGGTAAATGTAAAAATTGTTAACGAAGGGGTTAATAAAAAAAGATAAGGTTTAAAATGATAAATAAACCTATTTAAATTTTATTGGATGATTTTTATTCCGAATATATACTTTTTTCATTTTAATTAATGTCTATTTGGAGACATTTTTCTTGATAATTACATTATTATATTTTATTCTTTTAAGAAATTCCAAGTTTGTCATCTCCCCCACCTATAAAATAACACCCCTCCCTTATCTTATTTACACTAAATTGAGCCTTATATCTCTACTAAACCTAAAAAATTATCTTATAAACTTCCCTATACATATTATAGATGTGATTTTCTCTTCAAAATATGAACCCTAGGGTCCTTATGTAGAGATCTAGATGATTTATTTCGAAGAAGAGGTAATCGCCTTAACCGATCACATTCTTTTTTTACTTATTCATTTACCTCCTCTAAATTTGTTTTATTTATCATAAAATAATATATTAAATTTAATATAAATATTTAAAATTTATTATGATTATGTATCCACCAATATCCACTATCTATTTCATCAAATAGGACGTGAAAGTATAACTCATGCGTATGTGTGGACTATCACCTCCACGTAGCGATACAATTCATTTTCCATCACCATATTTCATGGATGGTTATTATTATGGTTTTAAAGTTTATATATGATATTTATGAAATATTTTTACTTTTTTAATTATAATATTTTATCTACTTTATAACATTCAAATCCATTAAAAAACGAAAACGTCGCTCATGCGTACGTGTAAACTACTACCTTCATCAAGTGATAAGTTTTTTTGAAATTTTGTTTTACTTGGATGGTAATAAAGATATATTTAATGAATAAATATTATTTATATGATATTATAATAATTATTTTAATTTTATTATTTATTTACATTTCTTTCATTCCATCCGTCATAAAGTGAAAAACATCCTTCAATTGTGTGTACGACCTACCATCTCCATGAACAATGTAATTCATTTTTTATCTCCATGTTTTATGGTTGACTATAAAAAGGTATATAATAAATATATATGATATTTATATAATTATTACTATTTTTTATATTATGTAAATGGACTTAAAGTACCAAATTGATATTCTCATGAAAAATGAAAATGTTAACGCTTGGAAACAAATATTTTAATAAGGAGTTATTAATAAATGGGTGTTTAAATGATATAAGTGGATCATATATGATAATATATTAATCTAAATTAATCTTTTATATATGTATAAAAAAAATTAAATTTATTATACAAGATTTTATAATTCTTTTGAAGGATGTGTAACTTTAGGTAATGTATTTCTATTATCACTTTTATTTTTGGGATTCATATGACATTATCACCACTCATTTCTTTTGTTTGGTGAATATACTACCCATTAGATGTGTTATGTCATGAATATACTTCTATTAATAATATTTAATGTTTTATTTTAGGTTATTAATTCATGGGGCCAATAATTCAAAACTAAACAAAGCGGTAATTAGTTTATGTTACAATCTCCTTATTTATCAGGATTGTTTATGATAAAGTTTTTGATGCTAAAATTTCAAGATTATACCTATAAATAAACTCATGAAATTTATTCTCCTAGGGTTATTTATTTAGACTACATGTTTTCCTTCCATTTTTCTCACTTTAAGTACTCAATATAATGAAAGAACATTTTTAATGATAACTAAATTTATTTCTTTCTTCGGTCGAATTTTTTTTTTCTTCCATATCCATATTTTCTTAAAATATTATAAAGAATATTTTTAATATTATAATATGATTTTTTAAATTAATTTTTAACCATTATTTAATTTTTAAAAAGTGTTATAAAAATTATTTATCTTTTCTTTTTCTAAAAGAGGTACTTTTTTATTTTTTAAAAAATTATGAAAGGAATGTTTTCTTTTATCTTATATGGGATGAAAATAATTTCCCATTATCATATACAATAAATATTTTAAAGATTCATTTATAATTTTACAAGTTTATATTTAAATAAAAAAATCATTAATATTTTGGAAATTTTTATATTTTAAATAAGTAATTTTGAAGTGAAAGTGTATTTTATTTAAGACATACTTCAAGTGATATCTTAAAGGTATTTTTCATTTTTGATGTCATATATTGATGTTAATTAAATTTATAATGGGGATATGATCCAATTATACCGTACTTATTCTTTCTCTATATGGATTATTATTATGATGATTTTTTTTATGAAACTCGTTTCTTTTCCACGGGTTATGCTATGATGAAATTATTAAATTTTTATGAAACCTATTTCTTTTATATGGGTTATTATATTATAAAAGATGAAATATTTATGAATCCCATTTATTTTCCACAGGTTATGTTATAATTAATTATTTATTAAACTCATTTCATTTTCATGGGTTGTGATATTATTACTGTTTTATGATCATGTGGATAACATATGTATGATTTTCATTATGTGATGGGTGGTCCTAGAATTATATATAAATACAATTTATTGGGAAAATATAGATATGTCATAAGATAAATAGGATTTTAATGGGGAGTGAGCCCAGTTTAGTAAGGGACTATAACCACTATGATTATCTTGGGATTGAACCATGACTACTATGATGGAATGTGGAGTGAACCCAATTCACTATTATAGTATTAAAAGTGATATTTTACTAATAAGGAAATGATTTTATATGTTTATATGTATGCTAAAAATATATATCATATCCTAATCTTAAACTCTAATGGCTTATGTTCTTTGATTCCTTTATGATTTATGTCTTATTAACTATCATGATTTGTAAAATGACTAAATATTATGATCTATGATATATAGGGAATGGTTTTTAGATATTAAGATCATATTTTCCTACCATTATACTAATGTTATGCTTAATTATCTCCCTAATTTACCCTTACTGAGCATATGATCTCACCTTTTATTATGTTTCCTTTTCCCTAGGTTATAAAGAAATATTTTAAGTATCATATGAATAAGAATGGTTCTAGTTATAAAGAACATAGAGGGATATTTTATAGACCTCATATGAATAAGTTTTTTATATATCCAATTATCCAAAGGCACTAGACCTCTAAGATTTTGGCATGTATCATTATATTATGAAATGAATATTGATTTAATAAGATGAAATATCTATTTATGAAAAGTGTGGATTGATATAATTATCATATTATGAAAAGACAGATAGGATATTGGATGGTTTTGATGTGATTCTCGAGTTTGGGATATGATGACTTATGGGAAGGATGAGCAGAGGACATGAATAGTTGGGGCATGAGAGAGACACTACAGTGGGGAAGTTGAAGAAGAGTACCTTTCATGTGTGTTTGAGTGTGTTTTGATATATATTGTTTAATTATATGCATTACTTGGTGATCAAGCCATGATTTGGATGAGAAATGGCTTTACATGTTTTGGTGATGAATTGGTTTCGTTTGTTAATTCCTTGGGATTTATCATGGTTGTATCACAATTTTTATGAGAGCTTCCATGGAGGATCCTACTATTATACTTGTATACTCACCCTACTTATATATATAAACTATTGTTCGCGTATATAGGAGTTGTATGGTGATTGAGCCAGGTGTTACTATCTTGGAGTGGTTGTTTAAGAGTTTTCAATGTTTGTGGCCACTACCTAGGATTTCCTTTAGTGATTTTCAGTTGTTTTCAGTTATGTATGAAATTACATTCATGTATTCATATTGTTTCCTTATTTTTGTTATGGTGTTGATTTTTGGATCTCTTTATGATACCCCCTATGCCACTTTGTTGTTTAATATTATATAAATTTGGGTTATCTTGATGTTTCCAAGTATTTAGGTTCTTTTTTGGTGGTTTTGGAGGCATTGGGTGGTAAATTTGTATGTTTTAGGTTGTAAGCTACAGGTTAACAGAGGACTATTCCACCTTATGGGGTACTACAACATGGTCATCACCCCTACATTGTGGTGGTTAGGTAAGTGTTCAATGTAACATCCCAGGTAAAAAAAGAATATAAAATTTTCATATTTACTTAAATTTGTGAATTAAATATTAATTTTAATTTAAAGTGGATTTTATGTTCGATAACTTACCCAATACGCAACAATGAGTTTCTTTGAAACTTACGTTGCACAAAACGTTGAGTTATATTGAAAAATAATAATATAATATTATTATTTTAAATGGTAGTTAACGCCTAGTCGTTGTAATAGAGGGAATGAACAGAACTAACTAGAATATGACAATACATGTTTGTTAAATGTTTTTACATTTATCCAATAAAACTTAGAGGCTAAAAATGTGAATGAATATAATTTTAAGCATAAATACTCTAATATTCTTTTAAAGGTCGATTTACAACCTTTTGATGGAAAACCCTCTTTAAACATAGTTCTGGTCACTTTTATATATATTATGTGAAAAAATAAAATTGTTATTTAGAATCAGGACATCTAAATTTACTTTGTGTAAATTTTTTGTATTTTTCTTATAAAATTCATTTTTTTAATGAATAATGAAAAATAATGTATTTTAATTCAAATCTTCCTTTTAATCTAATTTAGTTATATGGTTATATTATCTTTTTAATTTGTTTTAAAGTGTAATTATATTATATTTTTACCATTTAATCCAATTTTGGTCATTGGAAGTAATTTCACTTTGAAATTGGACATAAACAAGTGTCAATCTTTTGATAGTTGTTATTTCTTAAAAACACGCTTTTTGTTTTTACAACGCGTATTAATTTTAAATTAATTAATGAAACTTCTCTGTTTTGAATTTGGAAAAATAGAAAACATTTCTAAATTCATAATATAAAATATATCTTAGGGTGAATTTTTGATATTTTTCTGAAAACCTTCAATTTTTTATGAATAGTGAAAACACTGAGTGGTAGTTAAAAAACCAAATTTTTTATTTAAATGAAATTTTACGACTTTTGTAAATTGAATTTCGAAAAACTGACAAATATGGTTGTTATTAGTAAGTAAAATGTGGTTCAATAAGATGAAAATATTTTTTTGGTGAATAGTAACTTTTGACTTTTATTTACCGCTGTTAAAGGTAAATAGGGAAATTCAAGATAAAAACAATATTTTAATAATATAAAATTATCTTAACACTTGTCTTAACCTTATTGGGTGAGTAATGGATGACCATGAAAATCCTTGGGTGATACTTTTGGCTTTTGAAATCCACTTGGGTAAGATAATGAAATTAATAATTTTTTATTTAAAGTAAAAAAAAATATCATAACCATGTATTGTTTTTCTAAAAAAATTTAATGTGAAGTTATATAATTGATATATTTGACTATAAATATTCCTTATAAAGCTAAAAATATTTCCTACATCATGTTATTTTATGTATAATTTTCAGATATCAAATAAATAAAATTATTTATGACACAATAATGATGTAGTGTTTACCTCATTAATAAATGATTTAAAAATGAGATTATAAAGATTAAAACAATATCCAAAACCTATCCAATTATTATTGTATGATTTTATTTCAAAAAATAGAAATCTTATCTTCAACTTTAATAAGTTTTGGACCTTTAGAAACCGAAAATCATTATATAATAAAATAATATTTTAAAATTTCCTAAAGAGACCCTCCTCCCCGTTATAAAAATCCCTTACCTCTAACCCATTACTGACACCTATCAAGCACCTTGGCTCGTCCAAACTCTACCCAAATAAGCTCTCAAGATACATATCTTCAACCTAGAAGCCTTACCTTAGGTGGAAGGTACTTCAAGAAATCCATTTGGTTCAAACCAAAGGGAGTTACCTGATTTAAAGGAAACGACTTCTCTTAAGTTCTTTTCTTTTATTTTACTTCTCCAACCACCTAAACTCTTTTTATTCATTATTTTTATAACAACAAAAGTATCCTGAATATACTAGGATGTTTTTATGAGAAGTATTATTACTACGACTACACACACCTCCGTCTAATGATTAAAGAACATATTGTTTCTGTGGACGGCGAACTACTTCCTCACGAAACGATGATTGTTCAATCTTCTCCTACCACTTCTCATGGTGGCCATTATGATGGAACTAAATTTATATATGATATATATTATGTTTATTTTTTCTCTATTATTCTATAATTTTTATTTAAAAACATACCTTTATGATTTCCAATATGTGTAAACATGATAATTTCATTTGAGGAAGTGCGGACTACCGCCCCCTCAAAATGATATGACTCGTTCACGCCATACGTGGAACGTATAAAGGATGGAGTTAATGAAATTATATATGATATTATACTGGAATTATAATATACCTATGTATAATTATATTTTTCATTCCATTAAATATGAAATAGAAATGAAAGTAGCGTTCATGCGTACGTACGGCTTACCGTCTCCATTAAAGGTGCATTTCATTTCTTACCTCAAAATGTTATTTACTATTTTAAATACATAAATATACATATATATACTATATATATATGTAATATCACAAGTAAACAATGAATAATAGATATTTTTATCTATGTATATTAATGAATTAGATAGTTTTTTAGAGGCTTAAAATGAGAATAAATCCAATCTTAAGCATTGAATACACTAATATTTTTAAAAGATTGTTTTACTGCCTTTTGATGGAAAACCATTTTTAAATCAATATTTTGACAATTTTATAAGCTCTATTTGTCAAAATAAACTTATTATTTATGATTAGGACATTGAAATTTACATTGGATATTTGTTTTGGTATTTTTCTTACAATGTTCATTTTTTTAATGAATAATGAAAAATACTGCATTTTACATCAAAACTGCTTTTTCATCTAATTTAATTATATGGTTATATTATCTTTTTAATTGGTATTAAATTTTAATCTGAATATATTTTTACCATTTAATCCAATGGTGGTCATTATGATTAATTTCACTTTGGAATTGGGCATAAACTAATGCCAAACTTTTCATAGATATTGTTAAAAAACCGCTATTTGTTTTGACAACGGGAATTATTTTTAAATTAATTATTGCAATTTCTATGTTTTTAATTTGGTAAAATGGATTACATATTTGGAATCAGAAGGTCTAAATTATGTAATCAAGACTCTTTTATTTTTGGACATTATGAATAGTAATGACGGTAATTATCTTTAATTATCTTGATTAATGAGTAATCGAGTAGTTAAGGATAATAAAATAATATCATAATAATAAAAAATGACACCAAAATGTGTCCTAATGCTACTATTTGTCTAATGGCAGACCATGGGATGCCTTGTTCCCAACTTGGGGACCCCATGGAATCAATTTTGTGGGAAAGTGACTTTTTATCTTTTTATTTTTTAAAGAAAGTAAATATAACAAAGAATGTATCACTTGAGTAAAACATTTTTAATTTTGTCTAAATAGATGATATTATAGACTATAAATATTAATTGGAAAGATACAAATATTTCCTACATCATAGTATTTTTTTCATAATTTTTAGACATTAAATAAATTAAATTATTTAAGACATCATGATGATGCAAAAATTACCTCATTAATAAAGGATTTAAATAAAATGAAAAGATAATGTTAAAAATATAACTTACACTTGTCAAAGACCTTTTTTATGAGTATATTTAGAACCCTTATCACATTATCCTTGATATACATCAATTTGGGACCTTTAAAATCCGAAACTCGTTTGAAAATAAAGTAACATCTTGTAACTTTCCAAGAGTGCCCCTCCTCTCCTCTTATAAAAGGCCCCACCTCTACCACCTTACCCACACCTCTCAAGCCTTTGGCTCGGCAAACCCCTCCTCATTTTGTCTCTCCACATCCCTCTTTTACTCCTAGAAGCCTCACTTTGGGCATAAGTCTTCCCAAGGAAGCCTTTGAGCTCAAATCAAAAAGAGTTACCTGATTTTAAGGTAATGTCTTCACTTGTGTCCTTTTGTTTTATTTTGCTTCTCCAACCCCATAAACTCTTTTTAATCATTTCTTTTGTAACAACACCAGTATATTACATATATTAAGATGTTTTTATAATAAGGATTCTAGATAAACATACACAAACCTACATCTAATGGTTAAAGAACATACTATTTCCATGGATGGCGAATTTCTGCCTCACGAAACGATGACTGTTCAATATTCTTTTAACACCTTCAAAGGTGGACATTAAGATGACACTATATTTATATATTATATATAATATTTTTCTGTTTTACTTAAGCTTATGTATTTTTCATTTATGGCATACCTTTATGGTTACCATTATGGTTAAACGCGATATCTTCATTTTAGGAAGTGCGGACTACCGCCCCCTCAAAGTGATTTGATTCGTTAATTCCATATGTGGGACATATAAAGTATTTAATTAATGATATTATATATGAAATTATACTGGAATTATAATATACCTTTATATCATTATTATTCCATTCCATAAAATATGAAATAGAAATGAAAGTAGCGTTCATGCGTACGTATGACTTACCGTCTCCATGAACGGTGCATTTCATTTCTTACCTCTAAATGTTATGTAATATTATAAATGAATTTATATACTGGATATATATTATATATATTATATCTAAATAATGAATATAACTCTAGATATAATGGATACATGAACAACTTGTAATTAAAAGGAGTTTATTTTGGACTCAAGTACCAATGATCGTAAAAAAGACAGTTATTAACTTAAAAAATTACATAGTGTTCATGACATGGTAATAAGTGATATAAAAAGTAATAATGAACTTGAAAAAGGTTCTTAAGCAAGTAGAAATTAACTCAAGTTTATTATTCTGGAGGTTAAAGAATGATCGAGTCAAGTCGGACACGATGTAAGGGAACTTCTTAACCCAATTTCCGTTCTTTGGGTTAATCTCCTACTTTCAAATTATGCCATGATATTATTATGTAATATATTTTATTTTTTACTTTCTTTATGTGTAATTATAGTGAATACACATAATAGATCTATTTTATTTAAAAAAAAATATCTTTGTAAGGGAATTCGTCTCAATCTCCTTTCATTGAGGCATATTTTGTTTTATACACAACTTTATTTTATACAATGTATAAACCCCTTTGACTTTTATGATTATTGAAAAGGAATATTTTTATACGAAGCATTTACTAAACGACAAAAGGTAATTTCTTGTTTTTTCGTACGTATGCGGTGACAATGACTTCTTCGCTGTCGTGACCATTATTTGAGTTTCGGCTTCCTCTACAAGCCATAACTTTTTTTGAATGAAAAATAAATACCATGTTTTACTTTGGTATTGATAATGGTTTTCATAATGTTTTTATATCAATGTGTTGTATTGATATCTTGTGATTTAAAGGTGTAAATGTTATGTTTCCTTTATGCATGTTTTATGTGATACGATTATGTTATGGTTCTTGTGCATTGTTATGAAGACGGGTGGTTCCATGATAAACTAAGGGCGGGTAAGCCTGATATAGCTGTCCAATGAATTGGTTAACGAAAAGGAGTTAAACATTAAGGTTTCTCCGAAGAGATTTAGGAAATATACTGTGATGGGTATTCCAAACATAACCAAGAGGGTTAATCCCTACGTAAGAATGTTATGAATGCCTCAAGTTACCTTTATGTCTTATGATTTCTATGATTTATTCATGATTTGATGAGTTATGTTAAAGTGCTTATGTTTTATGGGAAAAGTATGATTTCATTCTTATGTATATATGTACTCATGTTTCCTTTCCATATTTTTTATAACCCTTACTGAGATTTTTATGCTCATCCTAAGTTTTTGAAATGTTTTTCATAGGTCAAGGGAATGCTACATGATATGATGATAGTTCCAAGGAAGTGTCAAGAAAGAATCCATGTTTTATTTTAAATATTTTTCCATTGATGGGAAAAATGAATACTATCTTTTATGTAACCACTTTGTTTAAATGTGGAATGTAATGCAAGTTTTATGATCTAATTCTATAAAACTCTAAACCTGAAAAGATCCTCAATGTGTAATCTTGCAATGACTCAAGATTAAGTAAGGTTTAAGGCTGGGGCCATATAGTTGGTATCAGAGGCCGGTTTATATAACTTTAGGAGTTATAATTCCATTAAATTATTATCCAAATTTTTTTATGGTCAAATTGAAATGATATAGCATTTAAAGATTACCATGTTGCTTCACCTAAGGTATTTCAGTGTTAAGAATGGTTTTTCGTAGAGGAAACAGAGAAGCTTTTTTGGGAAGACATGCTGAGGGAAATGACCTTCCAAATCAGCATACTGAGATGGTCAGAATCAGAATTGAGCAGTTTACTACAGTGATGGCTCAGTTGAATTAGGTGATAAGTGGTGGTTGTCTTATTGATGATATTTTGGTGTTTTCTAAAAGTAAAGAGGAGCATGAAAGCCATTTAAGGGTTATCTTGCAAACCTTAAAAGAAAAGAAATTGTATGGAAAATTCAGCAAGTGTGAGTTTTGGTTACAACAAATTTCTTTCCTTGGTCACATTGTTTCAAAAATGGAATAACTGTTGATCCTGCTAAAACAAAAGTTGTTGAAGAATGGCCAAGACCCACAAATGTAACCGAGATCCATAGTTTTCTTGGTTTGAAAGGTTACTATCAAAGTTTTGTTAGAAATTTTTCATGGTTATCTAGTTCAATGACTAAGCTAACTCGGAAGGGTGTTAAGTTTATCTGGAAAAATTAATGTGATGATTGTTTTCAGGAATCGAAAAGAAGATTGGTGAATGCTCCATTTTTGGAACTTCCTTCTAGGAATGTTGAGTTTGTTATCTACAGTGATTCTTCATTGAAAGGACTTGGTTGCGTCCTAATATAGAATGATCAGGTAATTGATTATGCTTTACGACAGTTGAAAACTCATGAGGTAAATTACCCTATACATGATTTGGAATTAGCTGCTGTTGTTTTCGCTTTAAAAATTTGGAGGCATCATTTGTATGGAGTAAAGTGCGAAATATATACCGATCAAAAAAGTTTAAAGTATATATTCACTCAGAAAGAATTGAACATGAGATAGAGGAGATGGCTAGAATTAATCAAGGATTATTATTATACAATTCATTACCATCTGGGAAAATCAAATAAAGTGGCTGATGATTTGAGTCAAAAAAGTAATGCTTCATTAACAATGTTGCGTTTGGAACATGATCCTTTGGTTAAAAATTTGATGAACTTTGGAATAGAAGTTGTTGGTGCAGGAAGTTCTTCTGTTTTGTTTCAGGTATCAGTGAGATCATCTCTATCAGACAGAATTAAGCAAGCATAGAAGCAATACAGCGAGTTGCAGAAAAAGGTAGAGCTGGTTCAGAAGGGTAATTTTCCTAAATTCAACAATGATAATGATTTTGTTTTGAGATTTGGGAAGAGATTGTGTGTGACTTGTGATTCACAGTTGAAGAGAGAGTTGTTATGTGAAGCTCATAGTTCTCCGTTTTCAGTTCATCCAAGAAGTACTAAGATGTATAGAGATCTTTGGAAGTATTACTGGTGGGAAGGAATGAAAATGGATATTGCTGATTTTACTGTGAAGTTTTTTACATGTCAACAGGTTAAAACAGAGTGGCAGTTACCAAAAGGGATGCTTCAGCCTTTACCAGTGCCAGAGTGGAAATTGGAAAATATATCCATGGACTTTGTTGTGGGTTTTCTTAAGATACCTTGAGGTAATAATGCAATCTGGGTTATTGTTGATCGCTTGACTAAATATGCTCATTTCCTTGCTATACGAGATACTTTTTCCCTAGATCAAATTTCTAGTTTATAACTTAAAGAGATAGTCAGGTTACATGGAGTTCCCCTATCCATTATATCTAATCGTGATCCTAGGTTTACTTTTAACTTTTGGAAAGGCCTTCAGAAGTCGTTGGGTACTGAATTAAATTTTAGTACAGCTTTTCATCCTCAATCAGATGGGCAGTCAAAATGAACAATTCAGACTTTGGAAGATATGTTACGTGATTGTTCGATAGATTATCAGGGAAGTTGGGACTAACATATTTCTTTGGTTGAGTTTTCTTATAATAACAGTTTTCATTCCAGTATATAGATGGCACCATTTGAGGCTTTATATGGGAAGCGGTGTCGAACTCCAGCTTTCTAGGATGAAGTGGGTGAAAGGAAGCTGATGGGACCAGAATTAGTAGAAGAGATGGCAGAAAAAGTTTAGTTGATTCATAAACACATGAGAATAGCTCAGAGCAGGCAGAAGAGTTATGCGGATAACCGAAGGAAGGATCTATCTTTCGAGGTAGGTCATCATGTTTTTCTCAAAGTTTCACCATAGAAAAGTGTGATGCGATTTGGTAAGAAAGGAAAGCTGAGTCCAAGGTTCATTGGACCATATTAAATTATGGAGAGAGTTGGATCGGTTTCTTACCGAGTGGCTTTACTTCTGAGTTTATCTCAGGTACACAATGTTTTTAATGTTTCGATGTTGTGAAAGTATATGCCAGATCCATCTCATGTTTTGAGCCCAGAGGTAGTTCAGTTGGAAGAGAATCTATCTTATGAAGAAGAACCAGTACAGATTCTTGACTGAAGGGAGAAAGTTTTGAGAAATAAGTTAATTCACCAGGTAAAGGTTTTGTGAAAAAACCATATGGTTGAAGAGGCGACATGGGAATCTGAAAACTCAATGAGGGCTAAATACCCCCACTTATTCGATAAGTAAATAAATTGCGGGGACGCAATTTTCTAAAGGGGGGAAGGATATAACATCCCAGTTAAGTAATTAATAATAGATATTTTTATCTATGTATATTAATGAATTAGATAGTGTTTTAGAGGCTTAAAATGAGAATAAATCCAATCTTAAGCGTGGAATACACTAATATATTTAAAAGATTGTTTTACTGCCTTTTGATGGCAAAACATTTTTAAATCAAACTTTTGAAAATTTTATAAGCTATATTTGTCAAAATAAACTTATTAATTATGATTGGGACATTGAAATTTACATTGGATATTTTTTTTGTTATTTTTCTGACAATGTTCATTTTATTAATGAATAGTGAAAAATACTGCATTTTACATCAAAACTGCTTTTTCATCTAATTTAATTATATGGTTATATTATCTTTTTAATTGGTCTTAAATTGTAATCTGAATATATTTTTACCATTTAATCCAATGGTGGTCATTAGGATTAATTTAACTATGGAATTGGGCATAAACTAATGCCAAACGTTTCATAGATATTGTTTCAAAAAAACCCGCTATTTGTTTTGACAGTGGGAATTATTTTTAAAATAATTATTGCAATTTATATGTTTGTAATTTGGTAAAATGGATTACATATTTGAAATCATAGGGTCCAAATTATTTAATCAAGACTCTTTTGTTTTTGGACATTATGAAAAGTAACGATGGTAATTATCTTTAATTATCTTGATTAATGAGTAATCAGGTAGTTAAGGATAATAAAATAATATCATAATAATAAAAAATGACACCAACATGTGTCCTAATTATACTGGTTGTCTCATGTCCGACCATGTGATTCCTTCTGCCAAACTTTGGGACCCCATGGAATCACTTTTGTGGGAAAGTGACTTTTTATCTTTTTATTTTTTTTAAACAAAGTAAATGTAAAAAATAATGTATCACCTGAGTAAAACATTTTTAATTTTGTCTAAATAGATGATATTATGGACTATAAATATTCATTGTAAATATAAAACAATTGTATACATCATAGTATTTTTTTCATAATTTTTAGACATTAAATAAATTAAATTATTTATGACATCATGATGATGCAACGATTACCTCATTAATAAAGGATTTAAATAAAATGAAAAGATAATGTTAAAACTATAACTTACACTTGTCAAAGACCTTTTGGATGAGTATATTTCGAACCCTTATCACCTTATCCTAGAAATAAATCAATGTGGGACCTTTAAAATCCGAAACTCATTTGAAAATAATGTAACATATTGTAACTTTCCAAGAGTGCCCCTCCTCTCCTCTTATAAAAGGCCCTCACCTCTACCACCTTACCCACACCTCTCAAGCCTTTGGCTCGCCCAAACCCTCATCATTTTGTCTCTCCACATCCCTCTCTTACTCCTAGAAGCCTCACTTTGGGAAAAAGTCTTCCCAAGGAAGCCTTTGAGCTCAAATCAAAAAGAGTTACCCGATTTTAAGGTAATGTCTTCACTTGTGTCCTTTTGTTTTATTTTTCTTCTCCAACCCCCTAAACTCTTTTTATTCATTTATTTTGTAACAAAACCAGTATCTTACATATACTTGGATTTGTTTTATAATAAGTTTTCAAGATACACTTACAGACACCTACATCTAATGGTTAAAGAACATACTGTTTCCGTGGATGGCGGATTTCTGCCTCACGAAATGATGATGGTTCAATATTCTTTTAACACCTTCAAAGGTGGAAATTAAGATGACACTATATTTATATATAATATATAATATGTTTATGTTTTACTTAATCTTCTATATTTTTCATTTATGGCATACCTTTACGGTTACCGTTATGGGTAAACACGATATCTTCATTTTAGGAAGTGCGGGCTACCACCCCCTCAAAGTGATTTGATTCGTTAATGACATATGTGTGACGTATAAAGGATTTAATTAATAATATTATACATGAAATTATACTGGAATTATAATATACATCTATTTCATTATGATTCCATTCCATAAAATATGAAATATAAATGAAAGTAGCATTCATGCGTACGTACGGCTTACCGTCTCCATGAACGGTGCATTTCATTTCTTACCTCTAAATGTTATGTAATATTATAAGTGCATGTATATACTGGATATATATGATATATGTGATATCAAAATAATGAATATAACTCTGGATATAATGGATACATGAATGACTTGTAATTATAAAGAGTTTATTTTTTACTCAAGTACTAATGATCGTTAAAACGACCGTTATTAACTTAAATAAGTACATAGTGTTCATGAAATGGTAATAAGTAATATAAAAAGGAATAATGAACTTGAAAAATATTCTTAAGCAATTAGAAATTAACTCAAGTTTATTATTCAGGAGGTTAAATAATGATCGAGTCAAGTCGGACACGAGGTAAGGGAACTTTTTAACCCAATTTCCATTCTTTGGGTTAATCTCCTACTTTAAAATTATGCCATGATATTATTATGTAAAATCATTTATTTTTACTTTCTTTATATGTAATTATAGTGAATTCACATAATAGATCTATTTTATTTAAAAAAATTGTCTTTGTAAGGGAATCTATCTCAATCTCCTTTCATTGAGGCATATTTTGTTTTATACACAACATTGTTTTATACGGTGTATAAACCCCTTTGACTTTTATGATTATTCAAAAGGAATATTTTTATATGAAGATTTTACTAAACTACAAAAGGGAATGTTTTTTTTGTCGTACGTATGCGGCGACAATGACTTCTTTGCCACCGTGACCATTATTTGAGTTTCGGCTTCCTCTACAAGCCATAACTTTTTTTGAATGAAAAATAAATATCTTGTTTTACTTTGGTATTGAAAATGGTTTTCATTATATTTTTATATCAATGTATTGTATTGATATAATGTGATTGAATGGTTGAAATGTTATGTTTCCTTTATGCATGTTTTATGTGATATGATTATGTTATGGTTCTTGGGCATTGTTATGAAGACGGGTGGTTCCGTGATAAAATAAGGGTGGGTGAGCCCAATATTGCTCTCCAATGCATTGGGTAACACGATGGAGTTAAACGTTAAGGTTTCTCCGAAGGGATTTAGGAAATATATTGTGATGGGTATTCCAAACGTAACCAAGAGGGTTACTCCCTACGTAAGAATGTTATAAATGCCTCAAGTTACCTTTATATATTATGATTTATATTATTTATTCATGATTTGATGAGGTATGTTAAAGTGATTATGTTTTATGGGAAAATTATGATTTCATTCTTACGTATATATGTACTCATGTTTCCTTTCTATATTTTTTTGTAACCCTTACTGAGCTTTTTATGCTCATCCCAAGTTTTTGAAATGTTTTTCATAGGTCAAGGGAATGGTACATGATATGATAATAGTGTCAAGGAATTGTCAAGAAAGAATCCATGTTTTATTTTAAATATTTTTCCATTGATGGGAAAAATGAATACTTTCTTTTATGTAACCACTTTTTTTAAATGTGGAATGTAATGCATGTTTTATGATCTAATTCTCTAAAAATCTAAACCTGAAAAGATCCTCAATGTGTAATCTTGTAATGACTCAAGATTAAGTAAGTTTTAAGACTGGGGCCTTATAATATATGATATATATGATATCTAAATGATGAATATAATTTTGGATATAATGAACCTTTTACCACATGGACAACTTGTAATTATAAGAAGTTCATTTTTGACTGAAGTACCAAATATCAACAAAAAGAAAATTCTTAACTTAAATGATTTCATAATGTTTATAACAAGGTAATAATTGATATAAAATGAATAATAAAAGTGAAAATGTTTCTTAAGAAAGTATAAATTAACTTTAGTTTATTATTCAGGAGATTAAAGAATGAACGGGTAAAGTCGGACATGAGGTAAGGGGTTTCTTATCTCACTTTTAATTCAGTGAGATTTCCATGTTCACCACTTATTTATTTCATGTGGTGTATTGTGTACTACTATTTTATATATATTATCATGATTCTATTTATATTCATGTTATTCTGTGATTAATTTTGTGGTTATTAACTTTTGTTCATACAACTCGATTGATTACAACGTGGTAAGGGGTTTTCATCTCACTTTTTATTCTTGTGAGATTCATGCTATGTTTTACACTATTTACTTTTTTGTGGTGTATTTAATTCCCATGATTGTATTATTTGTATAATATAATTTAATATATGGATATTTACATCTTCATTTTATGATCCTTCTTTCATGTGGTGTATGTTTCGTAATTTACCAAATTGGTAAGGGAACTTTTTAACCCAATTTACATTCCTTGGGTTAATCTTCTAATTATTAATTATGTCATGTTATGATTATGTGTGGAATAAATATTTATTTATTTATGATGTAATTTACACTCCCCTTTGTGTGGATATACATTTGATACACATAATAACTCTATTTATAAATTCTAAAGTCATCGATATGAACTTGATAAGAGTAATTTAAACTCAATTTCCATTCATTTAGTTAAACATTCAAGTCATTGGTGTTGTTTTTGCAAAAAAATGTGTGAATGTTATCTGATTGATTTACACTGAATATCCAATCATATTTAATTTATTTATATTTGTCACACATTATTATGTAATTTATTTATCCTTAATCTAAGCTTACAGTTTTTATAAGGGATTTTGTCTCAATTTACATTCCATTGAGACTTCAGTGTTGTTATGAACCAATTCACTCTTGTATGGTGTATACACTATCCTTTGGCATATTATATCATGAATAACTTTATTCTAATCATATTACAAAGTTCGGATTAAATGTTATTCCTCAATTATTTGTATTCAAGCATCTCTCATTTTGTTAAAAACACTTTAACTAAAGTATCATTTTAAATTTTTTAAATATTTATTCTTCTAATTATTTCTCATTAATGTCCATGTTTTCAAAATGGTTTTTAGGATTTATTTATATGGAAATTAATGTTTTCAAATGATAATTTATTTAAAAGTTTCACAGTGGTATGGGACACTTTGATTAAAAAATATCATTATTAAATGTTTTAAATGGTTTTGACAAAGCATTGATTATGTCGATATCTTGAAATGATATATTGTGATTGGACTATGGAAATTTTATATTTTCTTTTATGCTTGTGTTATGTGTTATGATTATGTTATGGTTCTTGGGAATTGTTTACGTTTACGGGTGGTTCCGTGATGAACCTAGGGCGGGTGAGCCCGAGATAGCTCTCCAATGCATTGGATAACGTGACAGAGGTAAATGTTAATGTTTCTCCTAAGAGATTTAGGGAATACACTGTGATGGGTATTCCAAATGTGACTCCATATATAGATGTGATAGCGACAATGTATGTATGTTATGTATGCCACAAGTTACCTTTATGATTTATTATTTCTACGTGTTATTCATAAATCTGATGATTTCATGAGGTAAAAGCTTATGTTTGGTATGTATTGATGGAATAATGTTTTCTTTCATTATTTTATAACCCTTACTGAGCTTTTAATACTCATCCCATGTTTTGAAATGTTTTTCACAGGACTTAAAGATGAATAGGGTCAAGGATGGGATTAAGGAAAAGTCATGATGTCTAAAACAAGGAACTAGACATGACTCTTTTTTTAAGATTTTTTATTTTATAAAAAAAATAGAAACTGAGTAAAAGTGCCTAATTTGTTTTTTTGAGATGTAATTTAATAGTTATGGCCTATTTCTATAAAACTCTAAACCTGAAAATATCTTCAATGCGAATTCTTGAATTCACTCAAGATTATGTAATGTTTAAGGTAGGGTCCTTATATTTGGTATTAGAGGTTGCTTTACACAACTTTAGGGATTAGATGTTTTTGTTAAACACATGGTTAGTCCCTATATATATTATTTTCATTAAATCCTTGTTTTATAACTTTTTCAGATCAATTCAATTCTATTTCAAATGGAAGGAGGAGGATCTAAAACGACATTCCTATGTCTTCTAGATGACATGCTTGCAATAATTATTGCAAAGTCATGTTCAGATGATTGTGAAACGTTTTCTAGCATACAACTCACTCTCAATCAGTTATTTGAGATATCAAACACCTCCACTATACCTAGATATCATAATGGATCATGGGGTGTATTTAATCAAATCCTATTTTCTCAATATTCTCATATTTTCAAGAAAGGTAAATATTATCAAGGAATTTTCAAATATTTTACCTTATCACAAGATTTTGAAGAATATTTTGATTTTGAAAAAGGTTTTGAATAAGGAGACCCTTGTACAACCTATTTATATTTGATTTTACAATATAGTCTCTCAACACATACTTATGGTATTTTAAAAGGACCATTGATTGAATTGTTTAACTCAAAATCAGTCCGATTATTTTATAAAAATAACGTTTTATCAGATGTTTTTTAATAATATGTCATACATGATTATTTTCCGAAACTATTTTTATACGAACACCCATATGACCCAAGTTGTACAAGGTGTATTTGGATGAAGGAAGAAAATGATTTTTAAGGATCTCTAAATAATTGTTGCAATGCATGGACCTTCTACCTACGTGAACAAGATGATGATCAAACCATATGGACACCATGATCAAGTTATGATGTTATTTCTATTAAGAATAGTTTTATTTTATCATATGGAGGTGAAATATATATATATATATATATATATATAAGATGTTGAGGTATTAATGTATTGGAATGAAAATGAAAGTTATAAGAAAACCTTTGAGGTTAAAACATGTTAGGGTTATTTTTGAGTTTTATTAATAGGAAAAACCATAAGATGGATGACAACCCATCGCGTCTAGAAAAGCCACATGAATCAAACCCATGACCGAAGGGTGACTTGGGTGCATCAACTACCCCTAGCCTACATGAAGTCCCTGGTTATTATGACTTTTTATTTTTAGTTAAAGGATTTTATAGATCAAGAATAAGTTGATTTTGGGAACTTCTGTTTTGTCAAATTGATATCATTAATGTAGGAAAATGATTTGGTGATTAAGTGATAAAGGTTATTTTGGAATATGTTCTCTATTTTGGGGAAACACTATATGCCTATGGAAAATAGAATACTTTGATGTTTCAATTGAGGAGTAATGGTGTAATTTTATTTTAGAAGAATCTATGTTTTTATTGTGGACTTATAAGAGTTTTGGGTTATTTAAGGAAATGATTAACCAATAATAGAGAATATGTGATTAGGTTAATTACACTTCAGTATGAGACTTTAAGAGTATTATATGTTTTTAGAGATAAATTTTATTATTTAACGTGGAAGACTCTGTGATTAAATCCTTCTATGTTTTGGATTTCAATAGTAGTTTGGATTATTTTGAATAATTTTAAGGACAATTGTATATTGAATGGTCTTTCTTGAACTTTGGGTTCTTTTTGTTGAATTTTGGATATTAAGGGTAGTATTTCTTTTTATAAAGGATTATCCTTTTGGGGATTATCTCATCCTGTACTAACCAATTTTGGTTTTGGTTGATTTCTAAATATAGGGGAAATATATAGTTCAACTTTTGTAGATTATGTGATACTCTATAAGTTGATTCTAGCACATCAGGTGTGACTAAGTCATCTTAAATACTTACCGTTTGGAGAAAAGATGAGTTTTTGGTAGAATTTTATTAAAGGATGACACTCTACATGACAAGTAAGTATATTTCCTTACGATATTATTCTAGTTATTAATAAAATTATTCAACTCAATGAAATTGATCTTGAAGAAAAAATGTTATAATATCTCTTCTATCATCAGACCTTACCCAACCACAAATTTATTGTATTGTGGTGGTTAACTTTTTGTGATAATGTTCACTACCACTCTCGGTTAATCTATGAGAGTTAGTTTCTCTTCCATATCCATGTTTTCATGGAATCCTCGTATCTGTTATCTTGGGTGACCTTTTTTACTTCTCTTTATTTTATATTGATATTTTTTTATTGACTCTTTTTCCTATTCGGGACTTTAAATGAAGTTTCCAAGCCCAATTTTAAAATTTTGAGGACGTAATTCCCAAAAGGGGGGAAGGATGTAACATCCTAGGTAAATAAAGAATATAACATTTTCATATTTACTTATATTTTTTAATTAAATATTAATTTTAATTTAAAGGGGATTTTTTGTTGGATAACGTACCCGATATGCAACAACAGGTTTCTTTGAAATCTTATGTTGCACACAACGTTGAGTTATTTTGAAAAATAATAATATAATATTATTATTTTAAATGGTAGTTAACGCATAGCCATTGTAATAGTAGTAATGAACATAACTGACTACAATATGACTATAAATGTTTGTTAAATATTTTTACATTTATCCAATAAAATTTAGAGGCTTAAAATGTGAATGAATCTAATTTTAAGCATAAATACTCTAATATTCTTTTAAAGGTCAATTTATTTCCTTTTGATGATAAACCCTCTGTAAGTATAGTTTTGGTCAATTTTATATGTTCTATGTGATAAAATAAAATTCTTATTTATAATCAGGAAATTAAAATTTACTTTGGGTAAAGTTTTGGTAATGTTCTGAAAAAAATCATTTTTAATGAATAGTGAAAAATACTGTATTTTAATATAAAACATCATTCTAATATAATTTAGTTATATGGTTAGATTATCTTTTTAATTGGTTTTAAAGTGTAATTTGATTATATTTTTACCATTTACTCCAATTTTGGTCATTGGAATTAATTTCACTTTGAAATTGGATATAAAAAAGTATCAATCTTTTGATAGTTATTATTTCTTAAAAACACGCTTTTTGTTTTGACAACGGGAATTAATTTTAAATTAATTAATGAAACTTATATGTTTTTAATCTGAAAAAATAGACAAAATTTTATAATTTGGAATATAAAATATATCTTAGGCTGGTTTTTTGGTATTTTTCTGAAAACCTTCAATTTTTGATGAATAGTGAAAACACTGAGTTGTAGTTAAAAAATCGAATTTTTAATTTAAATGAAATTTTACCACTTCTATGAATTTAATTTAGAAATTTAAACATACATGGATGTTATTAGTAAGTAAAATATGGTTCAATAAGATGAATTTTTTTTTTGGTGAATAGTAACTTTTTACTTTTATTTACCGCGGTTAAAGGTAAATAGGGTAATTCAAGGAAAAAACAATATTATAATAATATAAAATTACCTTAACACTTTTCCTAACCTTATTGGGTGAGTAATGGACGACCAAGAAAATCCTTGGGTGAGACTTTTGGCCTTTCAATGCCACTTGGGTAAGATAATGATATTAATAACTTTTTATTTAAAGTAAAAATAAAAATATTATAACCATGTATTTTTTTATAAAACAATTTTAATGTAGGGTTATATAATTGATATATTTTACTATAAATAATAATTATAATGATAAAAATATTTCCAACAACATGGTATTTTATTAATAATTTTTAGACATCAAATAAATAAAATTATTTATGACACAATATTGATGCAGTGTTTACCTCATTAATAAATGATTTAAATAAATAAGATTATGACGATTAAAAAAATATCCAAAACATGTCCAATTATTATTGGATGATTTTATTTAGAACTAGAGTAATCTTATCTTCAACTGTAAAATGTTTTGGACCTTTAGAAACCGAAAATCATTATATAATAAAATAATATTTTCAAAATTTCCTAAAGAGACCCTCCTCCCCTTATAAAAATCCCTCACATCTAACCCATTACTCACACCTCGCAAGCCACTTGGGTCATCTAAAATCTACCCAAATAAGCTCTAAAGATATATATCTTCAACCTATAAGCCTTAATTTAAGAATAATTCACTTCAAGAAATCCTTTTTCTTCAAACCAAAGGGAGTTACCCGATTTAAAGGAATCATATTCTCTTAAGTTCTTTTCTTTTATTTTACTTATCCAACCACCTAAACTATTTTTATTACTTTTTTTTATAACAAAAATAGTATAATAAATATACTAGGATGTTTTTATGAGATTTATTTGAACTAAACCTACACACACCTCCATCAAATGGTTAAAGAACATATTGTTTCTGTGGATGACAAACTACTACCTCATTAAACGATGATTGTCTAATATTCTCCTACCACCTCCCATAGTGGCCATTATTATGGAACTAAATTTATATCTGATATATATTATGTTATTTGTTATCTATGCTTCTATAATTTTTATTTACAAACATACCTTTATTCTTTGCAATATGTGTAAACACGATAATTTCATTTGAGGAAGTGCGGACTACCACCCCCTCAAAGGGATATGAATAGTTCATGCCATACGTGGAATGTATAAAGGATGGAGTTAATGGAATTATATATTATATTATATTGGAATTATAATATATCTATGTACCATTATATTTTTCATTCCATTAAATATGAAATTGAAATGAAAGTAGTGTTCATGCATACGTACGACTTACCGTCTCCATGAACGATGCATTTCACTTCTTACCTCCAAATGTTATGTACTATTTTAAATATATATATATATTGGATATATATTATATATATTATATCTATGTCATTAATATAATTTTTTAGATAATGAACTTTTTACCACATGGACAACTTGTAAATATAAGACGTTCATTTTTGACTCAAGTACCAAATATTTACAAAACGACAATTATTAACTTAAATGATTGAATAATGTTTATAAAAAGGTAATACGTGATATAAAAGGAATAATAAACTTTAAAATCTTTATTAATAGAGTATAAATTAACTTTTTTTATTATTCAGTAGATTAAAGAATGAACGGGTCAAGTCAGACACAAGGTAAGGGGTTTCTTATCTCACTTTTAATTCTGTGAGATTTCCATTGTTCACCACTTATTTATTGTATGTGGTGTATTTTGTACTTAAATTTGATATATATTTTCATGATTATATTTATATTCATGGTATTGTGTGATTAATTTGGTGATTATTAACTTTTGGTCATATGACTTGATATATTACAACGTGGTAAGGGGTTTTCATCTCTCTTTTTATTCTCGTGAGATTCATGCTATGTTTTCCACTATTTATTTTTGTGTAGTGTATGTACTTCCCATTATTGTATTATTTTTTATAATATAATTTAATATATAGGTATTTAAATCTTCATTTTATGATCCTTCTTTCATGTGGTGCTTGTTTCATAAGTTACCAAGTCGATAAGGGAACTTTTTAACCCAATTTCCATTCTTTGGGTTAATCATCTAATTATTAATTATGTCATGTTATGATTATGTGTGGAATCAATATTTATTTATTTATGTTGTAATTTCCACTCCCCTTTTGTGGATATACTTTTTATACACATAATCACTCCATTGATAAATTCTCAAGTCATCGATATGAACTTGATAAGAGTAATTTTAACTCAATTTCCATTCATTGAGTTAAACATCCAAGTCATTGGTGTTGTTTTTTAAAAAATGTGGGAATTTTCTCTGATTGATATTTAAATAATACCCAATCATATTGAGTGTATTTATATTTGTCACATATTATTATGTAATTAATTTGTCTTTAATCTAAGGATACAGTTTTTATAAGGGATTTCGTCTCAATTTACATTCCATTGTGGCTTTATTGTTGTTATGCACCAATTCACTCTTTTATGGTGTATATACTATCCTTTGGAATATTATATCATCAATAACTTTATTCTAATAATTTTACAAATTTGTGATTAAAAGTTATTCCTCAATTATTTTTATTCAAGTGTCTCTCATTTTGTTAAAAACACTTTAACTAAAATATCGTTTTAAATATTTTAAAGCTTTATTCTTCTAAATATTTCTCATTATCGTACATGTTTTCAAAAAGGTTATTAGGATTTATTTATTTGTAAATTAATGTTTTCAAATGATAATTCATTTAAAATTTTCAAATTGGTATGGGACACTTTGATTCAAAAATATCTTTATTAAATGTTTTAAATGTTTTTCAAAATAGTTTTGAAAAAGCATTGATTATTTCAATATATTGAAATGATATATTGTGATTGGAATGTGGAAATGTTTTATTTCCTTGATTATTGTGTTATGTGTTATGATTATGTTATGCTTTTTGGCCATTGTTTACGTATATGGGTTCTTCCATGATTAACCTAGGGTGAGTGAGCCCGAGATAGCTCTCCAATACATTGGGTAACATGATGGAGGTAAATGTTAATGTTTTTCCTAAGATATTTAGGGAATATACTGTGATGGGTATTCCAAATATAACTCCCTATTTAGTTGTGATAGATACAATGTAAGTATGTTATGTATTCCGAAAGTTTCCTTTGTGATTTCTGATTTCTATGTGTTATTTATAAATTTGATGATTTCATGAGGTATAACCTTATATTTGGTTTGTATTGATGTAATAATGTTTTCTTTCTTCATTTTATAACCCTTACTGAGATTTTTATGCTCATCCAAAGTTTTGAAATGTTTTTCACAGGACTTAAAGATGAATAGGGTCAAGGATGGGATCAAGGAAAAGTCATGTTGTCAAAAACATGGAACTAGACATGACTCTTTTTTAAGAGTTTTTATTTTATGAAAAAAATGGAAACTGAGTAGAAGTGTATACTTTGTTTTTTAGATCCAATGTAATAGTTATGGCCTAATTATCTAAAACACTAAACCTGAAAAGATCCTCAATGTGAATTCTTGATGTCACTCAAGATTATGTAATTTTTAAGGTCGGGTCCTTATATTCAAGCCCCCTACTATGGTTATTACCCCTATATTGTGGTGTCCAGGACATGCTACAGAGGGCCGGGGTGAGGGCATGATCCCCCTATACCAATTTCATGGTATTTTTATCGTGGTCTCTTGATCATGTTGTAGAGGGATGGGGTGAGGGATTGAGCCCCCTCTATCCATTTTAGGTAAATTGTATCATGGTCTATTGTATATAACATAATAGGGCCTATAAAAGTATTCTCCACATTTTAGGGCCCTAAGTTGTCTTATGGAGGGCACTTAGGGGTGTTTTTATGCCTTGTTGGTCATAGCCATGCTGGAACCCAGTATACCTAATTTTTTTAAAAGAGAATTTACCCTTTTCCCTCATTGGTTTTTAGGGATTTTAGCCAATGATTCCCCTCTCTCAGATTCAACCAAATGGGGATCACTTCAAAGGGATATTTCCTTCCCTATCCATTAATTTCAATCCTCCTATAATTGTATTTAAGTGGATTCCTCTATGTTAATCCCTCTTTTCTATTGTTTTCTTTTCTTCTTCTTCCTTGTCCCATTTATCCTTGGTCTGAATGTATCCCACAAACCCTATGGGATACCCTGACCAATAATAGAGGTTTTGGGTGACCTAACCTTGGGGTTTTTGGTTTCTATAACTTATGGAGGGTGTGTTATTACTTGTTTGAGCATTCACATTCAAAGGTGATGTGTTGCATATTTTTTGGCTTGATTCCTCTTTGTCGAAGGTAGATATTTTTGATAATTTACATTATATTCCATGTAATTAAATTATTAATGATTTTAAATTAATTTTTTGATATCTATGACAGATTTTAAATATTTTATAAAATGTGTTATCACTTGGAAAAAATTCATTAAATTGTTTTACATGGTTTTTAAAATGAGATTTGTATGCCTAGTTTTTTTAAATAAAAACCAAGTGTCTTGTTCTAAATTAAATGTAATGTATAAAGGTGTCTAACCCCATTTTTATTTGTGGGAAAGGAAAATTTTATTTTTCAAGTGGTTGTTTTAAATTAATGAAGTGTTTTGGGTTTCTCCAAAGGTGCGGATTGAAGGGTTTTTAGTTTTTAAACAGATTTGTGTATGGTTTTCCTTAGTTAGACTCCATGTGAGGTTTAAAAGGTAATTTTTAAGGGATTTTAATGGTGGATGAAGTTTATTAGAATTCCATTCTTTCTTCAAAGGCTTTTTTTTATGTTTTTAAGAGGTTTCTAAAAAATTTGTAACCCTCGATTGATCCCTGCATATTTGTTGGTCGGTTATAGATTATACCCCATATGGGGAAACTTATATTTTGATATTTTTATTGATGGATAACTTTCACATTGTTCTCTTACCTCCATTTGGAACAATCATAGGAACCTAGGTAACTAATAAATGTATTGGATGTGTGTTATTCTATTCTAGTGTATGAAATATAGCTAGTTACCTACGAGAGTCATTACCTTCTAGGGGTTGGTATTTTTAGAGTCCTTTAAACATACCAATATAAATAATGCATGGTATATCTTTATATAATACATGTAGGGGCATCGTGAATTAAAGAACCAGGTCCATCATCGTTCTGTTTAGAGCATAGTAAGTTTCCCATGATGTTTGATCCTTTTTGGGATTCCTTATGGAATCTTGATATGTAAACTTTGTTTTTATCCCCTAATTTTTAATTTTACATGGAATCATTATTCTAGTTGGGTGTTTTGGAATGTTTTATTCTCATTAGGTTCCATGTGTATTTATTTAGGTTATGGTTTTTTTCTTTTAAATTGATTTTTGAAAAGATTTGGAAGGGGGGATTTAGAAAAAAAGTAGTGAATTTTATTAAAAAATGATTTTTTAAGAAATGTATTAGAAGTTGGAAATGTTTTTTTTCTAGTTTTCATGGATTTTATAAAAGGTTCCTCTTTTGGTGATTGGAAAGTGTTTTATGAAGAAGGTATTGGTTCAATTATTCTATTTTAAATAAAGGGGACATTTTATATAAAGGAATCATGGCCTGATATTTGGTTTTGTCTAAATTATATATGAAATATATATTTTCTATTTATATTCAAACTAAAATTAATAAAATTGAAATTTTAAAGTAATTGAACCAAACTCCTTGGTGAAATCAAATTGGGAATTCTTTTCTCACACCCTGCATGAATCATTCAATGTATGTTGTTCTTATGTTTTTTATCCAGTTACTTGGTCAGGTCATAAAGAGAGTTGGGATAAAGTTGTACCATTAATGTTTAGTAGTGGGGCATGGTGATTTTTCGTGGTTCATTAGTAGATTCTTGGTGGTAGTTTGGGTTTTGTTTCTTTTATTTTGGGAAGGGTATGCATTATTCGTGTTGGGATGAAACTTTATTTTGGTTTATTTGTATATAGAGGCCTGATTTATTTTTTACTTTACTCATTTATGTATGTGTGTGTGTTTCCTTTATTTTTTCATTATACTCTAATTTGGTTGTACTATTTTTATTATTTTAATTTATTTTATTGTATGGATGTCTGGGATATGAATGGGTCATGTTTGATTTCTGGGTGGGATCCTCATTGTGGTTAATTGATTATTCAAGGGTGAAATCCTTCCATAGTGTACATTCTTGATACACATACACTAGTTTGAAATCCATGGAGATTGGGAACACCCTTTAGGACTTTTGGTAGGCTAATTCCGATGACAATTTAGGTCCACCTGAGATGGTTCATTGTAAAATTGTATCAAAGTCTATATTTTTTAAAGGCCTATGATCATGATGAAAGCTATCGAAATTTGGGAAGTCATGTGGTATAGATATAGATATGTTGGGAGTTGAGATGTAGGTATAGGGAGAGTGTTTCAATATATTTATCATTTTAATCCTTGATTTTTTATAGGGTGTTGGGATTTGAATTTTATTATGATCATGTGGATGTTGTTTGATCCCCCATTGAGTTGTATCAGTGATTCTGGTGGTCAGTTTTCTTTGGGGTGGAAATTAGAAGGGAAAAAGTTTCATGTTTAGGTCACAATGTCTTTAAATCATTTCTAATCCTATTTAAATGGTCTTAAATACTTCTTGGAGGTTGTTACACAATATACACATGGTCATAAAAACCATGTGTCCAATCAGTACACATCTCCATACCCCTCTTCGTATTATTGTTTAGACCAACTCTAATTTACAATATATCCAAAAGTGGTTTACACTTGTGGGAGGTTGACCAAATTGGTTTTGGTGATGTTTTGATATTGTTGGTTTTCATTTGGCATGATACCCTATATTATACCATGGTAGTGTGTATGTTTTTCAAAGGAATGGTTTGTATTCAAAAGGGATTTCATGGAATGGGTTGTTTTTAAAACATATTTTGGTAGTTTATTTAGAAACTAAAAATATTAATGGAACATTGGTTTTTGAGAAACCAAGTGGTTTTATTTTCTTCTTAAGTAATTTATTTCATTATGAGATAGAAAAATATTTTGAAAATAAAGTATAGTTTTGTTTAAATGTTTTAAAAAGATAGTGTGTTCCTTATAAAATCAGTTTTTTTACTTTATTTGCAATGTGAATATTATAAGGAAATGAAATTTGTTAATGTTAAAATTAAATTGAAATGTTTTAAAAAAGTGGTTTTTGATTTTAAAGTGTGCATTCCTTTTAAAACAATGGATTTACACTATTTTGTAAAAAAATGGGCATGGTTTAAGGAAAATGGGTGTTGTAAATATTTTTGGTGGTATGTTTTTCCCATATAGATTATTTATTTGGGTTTTTCGCTTGGTTTGTTTTTGTATTTTTAGATTGATTTGGGTAAATGTAAGTTTATTGGGATCATGTATTAGGTTTTTGATTTTTCCTCCCAGAAAGTTCCTAAGAAAATGTTCAAATCATTCTTTCAAGCATGGGCCATAGAGTGAATCCTTTTATAATTTTGGTGTAGTCCTTTAGGTGGGTGACTCTGCCCAAAATATTAATAGAGTGGTTGAGCTGAAATCTTTCATTACTCTAGGGATTCTTGAGTCAATGCCCCCTATTATATAGTGATCAAACACCTTTTTTATTGTTGGAATGGTAATATTGTTTTCAGGAATTTTGTATATTGAATTACCCATAATAGTTTTGTGTGATTGTTTGCTTTGAGTTTTGGGATCGCTAAGTTTAAAATGGATTTATTTTCTTTGGGTGATTTTCATAGTTTTATTTTCTTATTCTTTTTTATATCATAATTTGTTACGTTTTGATTATGGTATTTTTACTTATTCCTTGTTTTTTATCTCGTACTTTGAGGATCAGGCATGTGATGGTTTAGTTTTGTTGGATTGGACATGGGAAGGTTACGGGTGAGCGATTTAGGTGAATAGTGTGGTCATGGAACCAGTTGATATTTTACATATATTGGTGTTAGTTTTGATCTTATTAGGTTAACCATGGGAGGGTTTCCCAGGTATGAGGTCCTATATCACCCCTTCCACTCATTTTTGTAACCCAAGATTAGTTCCCATGTCATTTTATTATTGAGTAAAGTCTTGTTGGAGTTATATTTACTAAGTCATCTCTTCCCTTTTAGTTATATGGGTTGTATTGGTTTTAACTGAGTGATATCATCCCTTTTCATTGTCTTATGATTGTTTGGATGACCATAGTTCCATACCCCTTTGTGGACATGAGGTTGGTTCTGGTATTATTTTTTTGGTTTAAGAAGTATTAATATTTCCATTGATGTCTCGGTAGTGTATTATTGTTCCTTGTGATGTTTCTCTCTCTTTATGGTGTTTATTCTATTTTTCACCATTTTAGATGAATTCCAAATGGTGGTGATACCTTATCATGCCTTCATTCCCTTTAGTCCTTTTACATTATAAACATAATTGTGTTTTGTTTGTATATGTCTTTTTTGTTTTATGGAATTGTTTAATTTATCAATGGAATTATTATGTTGGTTGGTTTTCTTTATTTAGAACCATTTCTAATTGTTTCCCTATCCACCTACCTCTTGAGGTGAGGTTTCAAAGTGTCTTTCATCCCATTCCTTCCACTTTCCAAGGAATTTTTAGGGGAAGAAAGTGGTAATCATGAGATGAATTTTGATATACCATGTCAATGTGGTGTTTAATATTATTTAATGTAGGCTACCCAAATTTTTCCAAGCTTTTTGGTCATTTTAAGGTCGTTCTAGAGGCCCATGGTGTTAACTATATAGGATGAATACTATAGGATACATGCTTACAGAGGACCACACTGTGGGATGGGGTATTATAGAATGGAGTTTGTGATCCAGGGAGGTCCACAACATATATAGGAAGTTTGTGTAATAGACGTTATTAGAAAAGGGTTCAAGAACCCTGTCATGGTCATCACCCCTACTTTATGGTCTCTAGATCATGTTGTAGAGGGATGGGGCAGGGGGTCGATCCCCCTCTACTAGTTTCAGTCTTGCCATGTTGTTATCCCTGGACCATGTTGTAGAGAGATAAGGTGACAGTTTGAGCCTTGTTTACTGGTTTAAGGTCATCTACACCATGGTCCATGGACCATGAAACAACAAGGCCTGAATGAGGAAAATTTATAGCATATTTCCCTAGACTATGTCTCAAAAGGTTCATTTGGGGGAATTTTTTTACCTTGGTGGTTAAGGCCACACCGCAGCCCAGTCTACCCAGTTTTTTTAGAAATTTTACCCTTTTCCCCTCTTGGGTTTTTTTGGGATTTTGGAACATTATTCCCATCTCTTCCATTCATTATAATGGGGAACATAATAAGGTATTTTACCTCACTTTTCCTTCAATTATATGACTCTCAACAATGAATTTAAGTGTATTCATTCAGGATAATTCCTCCTTTTCTATTGTTTTCATTTTATTCTTCTTCATTCTCCCATTTTTTGTTGGTTCAGTTATCTCCAGCAAACCCTCGATACTACCTATATGAAAATAGGGGTTCAGGGTTACCTAGACTTAGGAGTTTTGGTTGTTATGTATTGTGAAGGATATGTTCTTAATTATTTGATACTTCAATTTTGAAGGTGACATGTTTCTTATTGTTATGTCTTAATTCCACTTGGTCATTTGTTGGTGTTTTTGTGCATTTCCTTTAAATTATATGTAATTAAAAGATTAATTATTCCAAATTAATAGTTTTATTAAGATAATCCTATATTTGATAGCTATTATAGATGTTAAACATGTTTTAGAGGGTTTTATCACTTGTCACAAAAGTATTAAATGGTTTTCCTTGGTTTTTAAAATGTGATTTATATACCAAGTGTTTTTAAATAAATCATAAGAGCCTTGTTATAAGTTTAATGTAATGGGTAAAGGTTTTTTACCCCATTTGGGTCTATTGTAAAGTAAAAGTATATTTTTAAGTGTCTGTTTTAAATTAAAGAAGTTGTTTGGGATTTTCTAAAGGTTTGGATGAAATGGGTTTTCTTATTTAAATGATTTTTTGAATTTTTTCATGGTTTAAATCTAATTTAAGTTTTAAAGTGAATATTAAATGGTTTTTAAAGGTCATTTAAGTGTCTTCACATTACAATATTGTTTCAATCGTCTATTTGGAACCTAATAATATGTTTCAAAAAAATCGAAACACATGATTTATCCTTGTGTGTTTTTTAGCTTGTTATAGATTGATACCCCATAAAGGGACTATTATATTGTGATATCTTTATTGATTCTTATGTATTGAAGTAAAATGGGATGTTTATTATGAGGTTTTAGGAGTCGAAAAAAGGTTTATTGTAAATGTTTTATTTTGATAAATATATGGTTATCTTCCTTGTTTTTTTATCACCTACATTTTGACCTATCATGGGAACCTAGGTGGCTAATTGAATTTTAGGATGCATGTTGCAGTGTTCCGTTGTGTAAAATCTAGTTGGTGACCAAGGAGAGTTGTTCCCTCTTAGGTGTTGGTATTTTTATAGTCCCTAACACATCTTGAGGAAAATGTTGGAATGGGAATCTTATCCAGATACACATAGGGGTTTTGTGAATCTAAGAATCAGGTCCAGTATCATTCTAGTTAGAGCCTAGTGATTTTTCTATAATACATGATCCATTTTAGGATATCTTTAGGAATCCTCTTATGTTCTCTTTTTTTGTATCCCTTACTATTTTTACTTTTAATGGATTTTTTTCTAGTTGGGTGTTATGGAATATTTTATTCATATTGGGTTCCATGTGTGTTTATTACAATTATGGTTTTTTGAACTTTAAAATTGATTTGTGAAATGATTTAGAAAGTGGTATTTAAAATGAAAGTGGTTTATTTTATAAAAAGGGTGTTTTGAGAATTTTTTTGGAAAGAGAAAATAGGATTTGGTTGTTTTTCATGTATTTTTGAAAAGTTTCATCCTTTAGTAATTTAAAAGTTTTTTCCAACAAATGTTTTGGTTGTTCCCTTCTACTTTAATTAAGGGATATGTTTAATAAAAATGAATCATAACAAGATTTCGGGTTTTTTCTAAATTTCACGTGAAAAAATAATTTTCTATTTATATTCAAAGAAGAATTAATGAAATGGTATTTTAAAAGGAAATGAAAAAAACTCATTGGTGAAATCCTACTGGGTGTGTTTTTCTCAAAACATGCCTACACCATTTAGTTTATATTGTTATTATGTTTTATATTAAGTGATTTTTATGGTTCTTTATTGGAGTTAGTATCAAGTTTGAACGTTGAAGGTTGGTAGTGGGACATGGTGAGTAACCTTAGGTCAAAAATAGATGATTGGTAGCTATGTAAGATTATTTTATTTTATTTTGGGATGGTCATGTATCGGTTGTGTTGTCCTAGGTCTTTATTTTGGTTTATTTTTATATGGAAACCTACTTCTTTTTAGTTTACTCATTTATGTATGTGTGTGGCTTTCCTTTATTGATGTTTTATTATAGTCTAGTTTGGTTCTCCTATTTTTATTGTTTTCATTTTTTAGGGTGTGGAAATATTCTATATGGATAGTTCATTATAGATTTCTTGGTGTAATCCTCATTGTGGTTAATTTTTTATCAAGGTTGGAATCATTCCATAGTGTGTGTTCTTAATAATCAAGCACTAGTTTCCATCTAGTGGGGATTAGGAATGCCCTTCAAGACTTATGGTGGGATGGTTTGGGTGATGGGTTAGGCCTACCTAGGCCAATTAATAACACTATTATTATCTTGTATTCCTTAAATTTTCATAAATATGGAAATTCCTCCCATTTGTGATTATACTCCCTCGATGATAGTCGCCAAGCTGTGACCTATTGGAGGCGGGTGTTGGGGGTCATTATCCCTACTTTCATTTTCATCTAAGGAGGGGTACTAGTAGAGGTGAGGTTATAAATATTATTCCTTAGAAATAATCTAAAAAAATTACCTTTAGAGTCTTGAGTTACCTTCTGATCATGTTAAGACCATTCAATTGATCATAAATTGACCTCACTTCTGATGCCTTAAGTTGAACATTCGTCACATTACGTACACCTTATTGATTGATGCAGGCTTCTCATATATGTTTTCTAACGTTGCTAAAAAATTCCTCATAATATTCATTTCTTATATTTCGCAGGCGAAATTTTTTTCCAATGCCATCCTTACCAAACTCAAATCCTTTATATTTAGCTTTTCTCATTCTCTCTTGTCTATTAATTCCAGTTTAAAAACATTTAATTTAAATTTAAAATATTTCTAGATGAGATAGTCCTCTATCTCTATCCTCTAGAATCTGAAATCCATTTCATCAAATCTGTGTATCCAAAACTTGATATCTTCTGATTCCAATGACTTTTGACTAACTGGGTTAGATTTAAGTGTGATGGGTCAGAGATAAATGGAAGAAGAGAGAATGACTAAGTACATTAATATGATGGAACCAACCAACAGACACCACCCCAAGGAATAATTAAAAAATAATGAGGAAAACTAAACCAAAACAAATTGATCTTCCACCATTATAAATTTCAGGAACATTTTATCGCTCACTTTTAACACATAAACATGTCATGTGACAAAATACAAACAATTAACTCAGATCGTTAGCTCCAAAATTTATTTAATGAACCTTAAACTTGTAAAATTTGTTTGAAAAATTATATTTTCTCATATTCAATTTTATAATTAAATATTTTTTTAATACCTAAATAAATAAATTTAATTATTATTATTATAAATTAAAATAATATAATTGAATTTCTTTAATTACAACCAATCACGCTTGAAAATTCAACAAAAATCGCATGTAAATTAATTAAATTAATTTATTTAACGTCATAATAATAATAATTGAATTTTATTTCTTTAGGTATTCACAAATTAAGTAATTATAAAAATGAATATGAGAAAATATAATTTTTCAAACGAATGTTATGTGTTCAAGGATCATTAAATAATTTTGGGAGATAACAATCTGAGTTAATGGTTCTTATTTTTTCACATGACATGTTTATGTGTTACAAGTGAGTGATAAAATATTCATGAAATTATAACGGTATACGATCTAATGTTTTTAATTTTTGGTTCATCATTTTTTCTATTTCTTCCTTTGGGTGGTGTCTGTTGGTTGGTTCTATAATCTCTCTATGCTCAGTCATTCTCTCTTATTTTCTTTATATCTAACCCAACACACTTGAATCCAACCTGGTTAGTCATGATAGTGTCTGTAGAAAATTAGTATGATGATAGGGCTTCTTTCAGTTGCATTACTCACTTCTTGATCTGCTGGTTTTTCTTCACCCTCTCTGGATTGTCTTGTCTGTTGAGCTTCATATCGTCTCATGGTCCACATGATTTATCTATTATAGTTTGTATAAGAGACTATCTTTAATGTATTCACAAAATTCATTATAATAGTTTTCATTGAGTTTTTGGTGGTTTGGTTCTCATCGAGTTCTATATTACCATTTCAATGGAGTTTTATATAGTGGTTATACTCAATTTAATCATTTTACTGGGATCTATTCTTTCATTTTCAAGTGTGGTTGTTCTGGTTGATGGTTGTGGTCTATGAATTTATAGTTAAAGTTTTTATGGTGGTTCTATATTTGAATTTTTTTCTCGTTTAAACAATTATGTCAATGTAACATCCCTTTTTTTATTTTAAGACTTTGAAATACATTAAGGAATGTGCTTGTAGCCAGGTGCTGGGATGACATGAGATTTTGAGGCTCAGTGAGCCTAGGTGTTGACAGAATAAAAATATAAAATATATTATATCACATGATTAGTTTTTCAAAAATAATATAATATCTCTTAAACTGGGTCATGAATGGGAAATATTAAACCATCAATCAATATAAAATGCATGATTTACCCTATGTATGATATAATATTTTTCAACATTAAGAATTTTGTTAAGGTATTATCGTAGGAAAAAATAATAAAATAAAATAAAATAATTTTTTTTTGTTTTAGGATAGAGACTTAACCTTCTATATAAATATGTTGTTATGGAATTTCTCTAGGGTTAGCCACATAACCCTGATAGATTATAGAGGGGGAGATCTTTTGTCATTAGAAAATTGGGATTGAGGATCGCCGATGAATGGATCAAGGTAAATCGAGAGACGAATGGAAAACATAGTTGGATGCTCATATCCTGATATAGGGGATGATTTTTTCACCAAATATCGATCCAATCAAGTTATGGATTTTTTTTGGTTTATTTACCCATTTTTTTATCCCATGATGAACACAAATCAAATCTTCTAATAGTTTGATTCATGGTTCGATCATGCCTTTCATGTTCAAGTCTAACTTCCTAGGATGAATGGTAATTTATATTATTTATTTATTGTTATTTGTTCATATTTATAAGTGAAATGAATCAAGTCCAACCTGAAAAACGTCCAAGCATCATTCCTCTTCTTTTATTTGGGAATTTATTCCTCGTTTCTTCATACATTAATCATCAAGAATTATTTTGGTAGACAGTTCGACAAATAAATGACATTTGATCATTTTGTGGTCGTTCTTCATCAAAATGGGTTGATACTAAGGGTTTGGGTTCATGATCTATGGAGAAACCTATGTGTGATGATGATAGAAGATGGTCATATATTTATCAAGATCAGATCAATGATCACTATTTCCAGTTTTTGGAATGAGGCGACAGTGATGTACAGTGAGGACCGATTCTCGAATGGATCAGATAGACAAAATCTGGCCACCATTTATGGAAAGTTCTATCAACCCAAGATCCTTAATATTTGGGAGTGGAGGATGTAGGATCTATTAGTGGTGGTAGCAGTGCAAGCAGCAGACATGTTAAGAACCCACAACTTCTAGAAAATCTCATGTTACACGATGTGTAGTCCATAGAACACACATTTTGAAGCCCCGTCCACATTTCTAGGGTTTACACATAGAGAAAAATATCAAATTCTATAATACATGTGTCATGTGTCATGTGACCTGATTATGGTGGATCTATGTATACCCTAAAGGGAACACAGGCACGAATACAGCTAGGAACATGGGTACGACCCAGTACTCAGGCACAACTAGGTACACGAGAGTGGATAGATGTACATGGGTAAGGGAAGGTGTCATGATGTGTGTTGTCCCAACCTCTAGATGTCGTGTACCCCTAAATGACTTGTCTTGTATATGTATTATTACATTTCAGATGAGATGGTGAGACATAGGCGTACTCGGGGAAGGAAATACACATCACCTACCCCTTAATGCATATCCTGTATTTTTTCTAGGGAAAGTGGAGGCCCTCCATCTCTTTAGTTTTGATTAGTTCAGTTGAGTGTGTTAATTTTGTCTGACCCTATGATGGAATAATGTGGAATTACATCTTAATCATAGGATTGTGATTCCCTCTATGGTTTATGTCTCTAATAAAGTTTTTTATATCCCTCTGTGAGGCTCAGGGTGGGATCCTCTATCGTATCTTCTTCCCTGGGTAGGGTTTATGGTATTGTTGTGACCACCATACCCAGAGAATTGATCCCCTATCTAATAGATTGATCCAATAGGGTTTTTTGTGTCCCGTAGCGGTCCAGGGTGTGATCATTTATCTAGATATCGACATCTTTGTAGTTCCAGTGAGTAACTATTGGGTGATACCCAATGAGAAAGACCTCTCAGATGAGCGTAATTAGTGAAAATATATCTCATTGTGTGAGTTATACTAAATTAAAATTACCTTGAATCCTCAATAATAATCACATAGCGTGCAGTGTCTGGGACCTCATTGAGATATAGAATTTGTTATGAGTGTATTTTGGTTTTTATAGTTATCTTTATTTCTTTGTCTCGTATCCTAATTGAAATTACTTTGAGTTGATCAGTTGACTACTATTGATGATTTATGTTTAGTGATTTTAATGTTTCCTAATAGTTATTGTTATACTCACCCATGTATGGGTTCTCACTACATATGAATTATCATATGGAGATGAAATTTCTTTTGATAGAGTCCTGGGAGGATTGGGAGCAGGAAAAGTATAGTTTTGGCTAGAGATATTATAGTTGTACCAAGTATTTATTTTGACAGAAATCCCTTCCTTATTAATAGTATAGAAACATTTTCACTTTTGGGAAGGCTTGTATTTGGGCCTTTTATTTCTTTCCATTACATTCTCTACTCTAATGTAGGATAGATGTTATTCATGCATTATGGTATCAGTTTCATTTACCTTTCAATATTGTGAGGATAATTGGATGTATCTGTGTGTACAAGTAAATTATTTTAACGCCTCTCATTGTGTGATATGACTAATCAACACTGGTCACAAGTCCCTGACCTATTAGAGGTGGGTTTGGGGTGTCACACTTGTATTATCATTAGGAAGGAAGGTCCCAGTGGGTTAGGTCATGATAGAGTGGTGTCAGAGAATGTGTCTATCTTAATATTGAATTTTGTATATTTTCTAGTAGTGAGATTAGTTTGGGAACTAATTAAACAATGTTAATGTTTTTTGATTTCAACTCTCAGTCTAGGGAATCTAGTGTTGTTGTATCAATTGATGTATCCATTCACTAGGACTCTGATAACATTTATGTTTAATTGGTACATGTAGAAACTGGTTGTAGGGAAAATATTGGTACATACATCATAAATTAATCAGTTTTTGTTTCCATGACCTTTTTAGTTAAATCCCTATATATACTCATTGATCATGGTACATCTTAGTATTATCTATGATTATTTCCAACTTCGATTCCATAGAGGTATCAAGAAGATGATCTACCTAGTTAAGAGGATTAAATGCATGGTCTTGTACTAGAGGTGGTTCCACTTGGTGGTTTTCCATATTTTCCACCACCTATTGAGTAGAAGGTTCCACCAGTAGTACCATCTAAGGATATGTGCAGGCTGATCATGCTCTATGAGTTATAAAGGTTATGAACTCCAAGGTTTTTTGGATGAACTAGTTCCCCAGGTATCCGAGGACTATCTAGTGGCAGTGACCCAAGTTTTTTTCCCTTGTGAGGATGCCTCCAGATCAAATTATTGTCCTAGAATAATGTCTTATTTATGGATATAGAGGGTAATGGTAGACTCTAATGACTTATAATTGTGATAATATGGATATATCTTGGTTATATTTCAATTATCTCTTTAAGGGGGAGTTGTATATAGACACATTGTGATTCATTAATATCCATAAGATTATTTTGTTATAATATAGCAGCCTGATTATGGATGAATATTCATTGAGGTTCGCCAACATCTCACGATACTCCTTGGATAAGGTAAAATATCCAATTTTTAAAGAAAATACATTCAAGAAAGTATTTCATAAAGATACCATTCCTAAAATGATATCTCTTTTCATTCTAACCTTTTCTAGAGTACTTGAGTTGTCTTTAGTTATGGAGAGATTTCGGGCAGAGCAGATGTTGGCAGTTAGTATTGGTAGTGGGCACACAGTAGCAAAGAACTCGAAGGCTGGTAGCCAGTGGTAGACATATAAATTTAGCTGTGGAAAACACTTCAATAGATGATCCTAGGATAAAGGTTTTATATTTTAGTGCTCTTAGTAACATTCCAGTCAGTTGATGAAGATAGAGAGTCAGTGTTTCTCTTACAATAGTCCGGGACACATTTCTTTGGATTTTATAACATATCATAAACCTGATAAACAGAAAATCAACGGACCACCCAAGAATAGGTATTTTTTGTATTAATGAGGTCTTCAGGATGGAATATGTGGTATAGGAGTAGGGAGAATAGCATTTGGTGGCAGATGATTTGAATTGTTTCCACCACCACCCCAAGGTGGTTCGCACTAGGTTTAGGGAGCGGGTAGATAGGGATGAAGAAAACTATATAAAGTTAATGCCTATGATTCAGAGGCTCTATGTATTATTATAGTTATGATATATTTATTCTTTAATTTATATAAAATATTGATAGACATGGGTGTGAGATGCTATTTTCTTTCAACTTCTCTGGTTCAAGACATATAGATTTAGGTTAATCCATTAGCTCATCCCTTACTCTTAGAGGCTCCTACTAAAGGGGATTCAGTAATCACACACTATTTTCAATAGTGTGATATAAATCATAGAGGATGTATTTTCTTATGGGATCTCTTTATATCAACAATTATTCCTTATGATTTCATCTTAGGTATGGACTCGCTATCCATAGTTTATTCCTAGAATGGTTATTTCAGGTGAAGGGTGTGGCGTATCTGCAGTGATTGGATGTGTTTTTTGTTGATAAGTGAGAATGAAATTCAAGTAGATAAGGATGGTATAATACATAGGAGGATACACCTGATTAATAAATAATTATCATGTATCACCCTTAGAGCAATGGATTATATTTCATTTCGGTTTCCTTTAGTGGTAGAGGAGTATGAGGGCGTCTTTACTGAGGACATGTTAGGTTTAAATCCCCACTAAGATATAAACATCTACATTTACTAGAACCTAGGGACTTTCCCAATATCCACACTAGTATATCGTATGGATACCATAGAGATTCAAAATATGAATGTGCTATTGAAGGACTTGCAAGATAAGGGATTTATCAGACCTAGTGTGTCATCTTGGGTAGTCGTAATGTTTTTCTCTAAGAAGGATGATGTGAGCTTGATGTTGTGTGTAGATTACCATTAACTGAACTAGGTTACCAAAAAGAATAAGTATTCACTACCAAGTACCTATGACATATTTTACCATTTATGATGGAAGAGATGGTTCATAAAGATATACCTTTGATCAGGTATCACAAGCTTAGTGTATAAGATGTTGATATACTGAAGATAGAATTCCCATGCTGCTATGGTCATTATGAGTACTTGGTGATGCATTTTGGTGTCATGAATTCCCCAATAATTTTCATGGTACTCATGAATAAAATATTCTAACCTTTCATAGAATAGTTTTTTGTGGTATTTATTCATGAAATACTAGTGTACTCAATGTATAATGAGGATCACATGATAGATTTGGGGATGGTATTGTACATACTAGTAATCTCTAAAAGAGTTATTTTGGAATTCGAGAGGTCTAATTTCTGGGACATTTCATCTCAAAAGAGGGTGTATAAGTGGACCCAAAGGAGGTAGAGGCATTTTTAGCTTGGGATACATCCAGTATCATGATAAAGGGGAAGAGATTCCTTAGGATGGACAGATACTATCAAATATTTTTCCTTGATCTATCGAAGATATCAACACCTTTGAATTATTTTCCTAGAATGAGAAGCCTTTCTTGTAGATATAAAGGTGTCAGCATTATTTTTAGGAGTTTTTCTTTAGGTTTATGAGTACCCCCATCTTGAGATTTTCATAAGAGGGTGTTGATTAAATAGTGTTTTGTGATGCCTTAGGGACTAGACTTGGTTTTTTTGTGATGCAGAGGAAAAAAATGATTACATGAAAGTACCAATAGTTTAGACCACATGACCATAAATATGTGACCCATTATGTAGAGCTAGTAGTGGTAGTTTTCAACCTGAAGATATGGATACACTACCTTATGGGTGAGCTGTTTATCTTATATTTTGACCACACGAGTCATAAGTATATATATTTGTAGAAGTATATTAACTTGAGATGGATGTAATGTTTAATTTTCCTCAAATATTATAACTTTGAGATACTCTGTACTCTCGAGAAGGGGAACACGGAGGCAAATTCTCTTAGTATGAAATATTTCTCAGAGTTGTTGACTAAAGCATTAGGGTAGTTAACCTCATTGGAGTTGTCCCTTATGGATGAGGATGGTGCAAATTACCTCTATTTTATGTTTGTTATCCCATCACTTCTACAACATTTTAAGGAGGTTCATCTTATAGATACTAACTATGAGACCTTATGTGATCAAATATCCATTATACATGGTCCTAATGTATTTTCTGAAAGTGGGGAGCATTTCATCCTTTTCAGAGGATGGATGATGGTACCAATGAAATTATTTGAGGATTTTTTAAGGGAGTTTCATACATCCCCCTTGTAAGTACATCCAAATGTAGAGAAGACATACCAAGACCTTCGATGTCAATTTTAATGTTCAATAATGAAGAATTTTGTAGTGGATTTTTGTATCTTGATGCCTCACTTGTTAGCAAGTGGAGGATAAGCATAAGTTTCTAATGGGTTTAGCTCAACCCCTTGAGGTTCCAGAGTGGATGTTTTATGGTATATCGATGGACATCATGATGGGGTTTCCATAAATGTCTATAGGACATGATTCTTTTAGGGTGATCATAGATTGACTCACTAAGTCATCCCATTTTTTAGCTATTTGATAGAAAAGTATGGTGAAGACTTTGGGAAAACATTACATATAAGAGATAATATGGCTTCATGAAGTTCCCTCGATGATCATTTCATATGATGATGCTCGCTTCAAAATCTGGATTATGGAGAGGAATGCAGGTGGAATTTGGGATTCATTTGAGCATGGAGTTTCACCCCTAAACTAACGGCCAGAATGAGTAGGACATTCAAGTTATGGAGGACATGCTATGAGATTACATGTTATACATTTTATATAGTTGGTAGGATAACATACCGAGGGTATATTTTTATAAAAAAACTACCATTCCACCATTTTCTAAAATAATTAGAGGCCTTGTATGATAGACCCTATAGGTCACAATTATGTTGGATGGATCTAGGTCATTCATCACACATGAGATCATAATTGGTGTGATCTATGATTTAGAATGTGAATATCATATAGGAGTGGATGAGGACTTCCAAAATCTATCAAAATTATTATGCAGGCTGATGATGGAGACCTTTAGAGTTCGAGGAGGGAGACCATGGGTTAATGAGGGTCTCACCTTGACGTGGATTAAGGTGATTTAGTCAGGGTATAATTTTTTCTTTGAGAATCATTGGATCATTAAATATACATCATAGGTTCAGTGAGGTGGAATACTACTTGGCCCTATTTCCATAATTATACTGGGCACATGACATCCTCCATGTGTTGCACATGAGGAGGTATTTTTATGACCCATCACATGTTATTGACTGGGGAACACTGAACATCGAGGATAGATCTGAATTTTTTAAGTACCAAGTGAAGATCAAGGGTAGGTAGGAGAAGATCCATCATGTATGATCTATTCCCTTAGTGCATGTTTAGTGGTATCATAAGAATATATATAAGAGCATTTGGGAGTGGGATACCCAAATGTGTACTCAGTACCCCCATATTTTTGAGTAGGATTTTTTTTGTTTTCATGATTAAAATCGATAAAGTGGGTAGAGTGTAACATCCCTTTTTTCCTTGAAATAGTTTAAAATATATTAAAGAATATTTTTGGATCCATGAACTGGGTTGTTGTGAGATTTAAAGGCCATTTGAGTCTCTGTGTTGGTATACTAAAAATATTAAATATATTATATGAAACATGCATAGTTTTTTATTAATAATGTAATAACTCCAGAATGGATACTTAGATGGTAAATATGAGACCTAAATTGAATCTAGAACATGGGTTTTACCCTAGGTTTGACATAATCTTAGTTGGTGTCAGGCATTTTTGTTAATGTGTCGCTGTAGACACAAATAATAAAATAAAATAAATAAATAAATTTATTTGTTATTTTAGTGTAGTGACCAAAACCCTTGTATAAATAAACTATTATATAAAATCCATAGGGTTATCCATATAAATACAAGATATTATAAAGGAGGATATCTTTTTTTTGTCAGTGGATCGAGATCGAGGTGAATTTAGAGACTGATGGAAAATGCATTGGGATCATCATCTTCTTCACTACCAGACACATTATTCACCAACAATCAATATAACTCACGGTAGGTAATTTTATTTCATGGATTATTTCCCCATTTTTTATCCCATGATGAACATGAATAAATTATTCTAACAAATTTATTCTTGGTTCAATCATGCCTTATAGATTTAGGCTTATCTTACTGGGATCATAGTGAATTGATATTATTTATTTGTTTCCCTTCATTCTTCATTATAATGATTATGAATCCAGGCCAAACCGAAAAGTGTATGAGAATAATTTATATTTTTTGATTTTTTAATTTCTTCCCCATTTCTTTTTAAGTTCCTTTCCATCAATTCATTTGGTTTTCAATAAAAAAAATTCCCATTATTTGATCATTGTGAGATCGTTATTTGGAATAATAGATTAATAACAAGGGCTCTAGTTCATGATTAACAGAGAGGTCAAGGTGTTATAATGATTTTGGATTATTGGAGGAGTTTTGGGATTATATTAGTGATCTTAGCTTCCTAATTTTGTTGTGCGATGATGTCATGGTGTAGTGAGAACCGATTCCTGAGTGGAATAGATGGTCGTAATACAGAAACTCATGGAAACAAGGTCAGTTAACCCCAAATATGTTATCTCCAAGAATTATGGGAAGTGGATTGTGTGGTGATAGAAACACTAGATACATATTCATGAATAACCCATGGATTCTGTAAAATCTTGTGTTACATGGCATGTAATTGAAAGAACACATCTGTGGCGCTATGATTTACGCGTAAATAAGAATATCACATATCATGTGACACATGTCACACGCCATGTGAGCCAGTGTTGGTGGCTTGGAATGTACCCCAGAGGGTGCATGGTCATGGAAACATCCAGGAACATGGGCATAACTAGAGTACATGGGAACATACTAGTACTCGAATATGTCCAGGTAAATAGGCATTGCTTGAAGTACACAAGCACGACCAGATGTACACAGGAAAAGGAAGGCATCACACTGAGTTCCAACCCAACATCTACATGTTGTGTATCCCTAAAGGAAATTTTGTGTATATGGATTATTATATGTCATGTGATATGGAGAGATATGGGAAAAATTGGGGAAAAGGAATGTGAAGGCCCTCTGTCTCTTTAGTTTGGACCAATTCAGTTGTGGGTGATCGATTTGTCCGACCCTATGAGGTTATAATGTGTTATTACATCTTGAGAATAAGGTTGTGATCCCCTCTATGATTTATGTCCTGGATATATTTTTTAGCATCAATTTTTTATACATGGGGTGGAATCCTCTATCATATCTTCTTCCTTAGGTAGGGTTCATGGTATCAGTGTGACAACCATGAATAGGTTGTTGATCCCCTATCTAGTGGATTTATCTAGTAGGGATTGTGGTGTCCCTAAATGGTCCTGGGTGTGATCCCCTATTTGGATATATACATCTTTGGAGTTTAAATGAGTACTTCTGAGGTGACACCTAACAAGCCTGAAATATCATATAAGAACCATTAGTCACAACATATCTTGTAGAGTGAGTTCTTCTAGATGATCATTACCTTAAAGCCTCAAGAAAAATAATATGGTTAGTAGTTGATGAGACATCATTGATACATGGGTTCTATTATGATTATATTTGGTTTTTTATGGTAATAATTATTTCTTTGTCTCATATCCTGATTGGCATGCCTTTGGGTTGATGAGTTGACTACTCTTGATGCTTTATGTTTTTTGATTTTGGGTTGTCTTATTGGGTATTTTTATACTCACCCATGAATGGACTCTTCCCACATGTTTCATGTCTTATTCTGATGAAAATACTTTTTGATGGAGTCCTGGGAATACCAGGAGAAGGAAAATCATATTTTGAGCTAGAAAGACCATGGTTGTACCAGGTGTGACTTTTTACCACCATATTATCCTTCTTAGTAGATTAGACTATTCTGTACTTGTTGGTGACCTTGTATTTTTCACTTTTATTTCATTCTAGTACTTTGTCAAACTCTAATGTGGGATAGATGTTATGCATTCATTATGGTATCAGTTTCATTTACCTTTCAGTATTGTGTGGGTTATTGATGATGTGTGCATATGTATAGGTATACTAGGATAATTCCTCTCATGTGTGTTATATTCCTAGTAAGCACTGGTTTCCTGCCCCAGGCCTATTGGAGGTGGTATGGGGTGTCACACATGGCATATCCCTGATCAGGTGGGCCTCAGTGGGTTGGTTAGTGACATTTACGGTGTATATATAGTTTCTTAGACTGAGGCAAGGATCTTGGATTGAGGTGGTTCAAGGTTGGATCAAAGCACTGATTTCCAATTATTTTGTTATTTAAATTTTATAATTTTAATCTAGTACTTGTGCTGATTTTGTGATGGTTTTTATTTGGTTGATGTGTAGGTTCTATTTTTTCTAGTCTTAACACATAACCTAGAAAAGTGTTTTATGAAAATATAAAAAATTAATTAGAGGAGAATGATTCTGGATAATGGTCTAAAATTAAGGTTATAACTTTATAGGTTCCAAAAGTCAATTTTAGAATGTATAAGCTAAGTATATGAAAAAATTTTAGACTCATCAATAGCACATCATGCATTATTCATGAATTTGAGAAATACCCATCTCTCTCTCAAGATTATTGATAGAGAGACCTAATGAAGAATTACAACTGATCTATTTCATCAAAAAAATAAATAAAATGTTCCTCCCATGATTTATGGTATGATAAAATATTATTTTGTTTCATTTTTTTTACTTGATAATCTAATAACAATTTTCCAGGGGTAATGGTTCATGTGTGGTAAATCTATAAGATGCCTCCTTTGGCACATTCAAACTATGATGATCCAAAGATTAGTAGAGATCACTCTGATCATGTCATCGACTAAAGGTACCATTTTTATTTAATTCTTTATAACTAAATTAATTTCACATGATTTGGGGTATAATATGATTGTTGGTATGTTGTTTTTTATTTTATGACACAAATCGAGTATATTTGTTTTCAAAATAATGATTATTCATGCTTCCGGTATACTTAAGTTCCTATATTTTGCTGAGAGAAAAACTTTTAGAACATAGCTAATAGGTATGGGGAGGTATTTAGATAGTGTTTGGGAAAGGATATGGGTATTGAAAGTGAATAGAAACGGGTAGAGGGGGGTAGTGTTGATATGTGTAGGAGATGTGTATTTTATAATAATTTTTTTATAAAATTTTATATCATCAATTAGTGAGAAAAATATAATTCAATAGTATTGGGATTGTTATTTAATAATAAATAAGTCATTAAAATATTTAATAAACTTCTATATACCTTATAAAATCATTAATATAAACTATTATTAAATACTGTGCTTATATAGTATTTTACCATTCACCTTCATATTTTATTATTATAAAAAATACCAAAACTTCAAACTAGCCAAATTTCTATAAGATGGTTCCAAAAAAGTCATCTATTTTACCAAAATAATTTTCTAAATAAGAGAAATTTAATTTTTAAATAAAATATTTATTTATTGAGAAATACTAATTTTTATGACACAATTAAATTTCAAACCCCTTAATAAATTAATTTTGATATCATAAAATCATATTATCAATTATATAAAAATATATAGTGTTTTTGAAATAACTTTTTTAAAAAAACTATTATTTTGAATTTTAAATTTATTATAAAAATATATTTTTAATGAAAATAAAAAAAATGTTTTACAAAAATACAATTATGGATTATTTATTCAAATATTTATTTTTTTCATATTTAATACTTTAATTTCATGGTATTACAATATAAATTACTTATATTTTTATTTCATAAGATACCCAAATATCATTTTAAAAGTTCAATTGTTAGGTTACTATTAATAAAGGATGGGATAATATTTCAATGGTCTTATAGGTTTTATACTTCATAGAAATATCTCATATTTCATTCATTAATCATTTAATTAAATTCATATCATGGTTATATTTTTCATTTTTAAAAATATCAATTACATTAATAAATTTTTTTTATTTTTTATAGTGTTTTTTATGGGTTTGATTATTCTATGAGAACAAAATGATCTAAATTTTAGTATTCTGGTTATTTTGTTTTGTTTTGTTTATTATCCCATTGTATAAATTTTAATTTTATTAGGTATATTTATCCCCTAAATTTAATGTAATAAATTAAAAAAATAATGTTTTATGGTTTTTATTATGTAGATAATGTGTTTTATACTATAACACACATATTTATTAATAAGGAAAACTCCATATTAAAAGTTTCTGATCATTAAATTTTACAACTGCTAAGGGTGATTGTAATAACCTTATTAGTGAGTGGAGTTTGTAGGTAAAAAATTCGAGACCAGAACATCAATAAGTATGATATATTTTATCCCAATTCTCCAGTGTTATATTGGATGCTAAGGATACACATTAGATAGTATTTCCTCTAATAATTAGTCAGTTATATGATGCCTCTCCTAAGTATTTATGAGGGTTTCCTCCTAAGAGAGAGGTCAATCTTATAATCGAGCTGATGTGATACATGAAGACCATACCCATTCCTCCTTATAAGATAGATACCATTGATATTAGAGATATGAAGGTTCAACTAGAGGATATTAAGGTGAAGGGATGCATTCACCCAAGTAAATCCCCTTGGGGTACTTTTGTTTTTTTGACCAAGAAGGTGGATAGCTCGTTGCACTTATGTGAAGATTACTTGAGGTTAAACTAGATAATGGTTAATAAATGACATCTTATTCCTCATATTAATGAAATAGTTTCTAGTTTTAGTGAATCTAAGTGGTTATCCATGATCTATTTGAGGTTAGTTTGTCATAATATTTCTGGCATGCCTTCTGATATTCCTCGTACTACTTTAAGGAGATGATATAGAGTATATGAGTTTATTGTGAAACTTTTTGGAAAAAAGAACATGCCAGAAGTTTCTATAAACCTAATAAATTTGTTATTACATACTTATATGGATTTATTTACCATGTTAATTTTTATAATATATATTGGTATACTCATAGTCACTGGAGGACCATGCTAGAAATATAGATATTGTTTTGAACAAGCTTATGGAGCATCATCTATATACCAAGCTCTCAAAGTGTCAGTTCTCGATCAGTGAGGTTCCCTTTTTATTCCATGTGATATTAGAGTTTGGAATATCAGTGGACCATGAAAAGGTGGAGTCCATGGATTCATGTGATATTCCTAAGAAAGTTTTTAAGATTCACATCTTCTTAGGTTTGGCATGCTACTATGGGAGATCCATTCACGACCTCTCCTGATTGGCAGTGCTAAAAACGATCCTAACTAAGAAGGGGTCAAAGTTTGAGTGGCCCTAAAATTATGAGAGATCCTTCTAGGAGATAAAATATTGGGTGACATGTGTGTTTCATTTGACCTTGTCTAAGATGGGTAAGAAGTGTACACTTTAATGTGATGCCTCAAGGGTTGGTCTGGGATCCTTGTTAATAAAATATGTACATGTAGTTACCTATTGATCTCGGTAGTTAAGAATGCATTATTTTACTTTTACAACCCATGATTTATAGATGGTTGTAGTAGTTAACACACTATGGGTTTTATATCACTACTTTTTAGGTGAGTGGTTCATGGTATATACCGACCATAAGAGCCTATGATATATCTTTTCTATACTAGACCTAAACCTTCTATAGAGAAGGTGGATTGATTATCTTCAATCCTTTTACTTTGAAATTTAATATTCCCCTATGAAGTAGAATTTTAGGGTTAATTCATATAGTGGTAAGACTCAGGTGCATTTGGTGAAAGAGGTTAGAAGCGAGTGAAAATTGATTATCCTTTTCATAGATTTACAACTAGATGGTCAGGATTACTAAGGTAGAGTAACCATTGGGAATTTTATTTATTACCTCTTAACTCCTCAAGAGGGTGAAATAGAGTTAGTTTTCTGACTCTAATTTCCTAGTTATGAGGGAAATTTTATATAATGGGGATATACTATTTGATTGGTCCTAGGATAATAATGGCATATTATATTTATGAGGTGTTGTAATGGTCCCTTGTGATATGAGAGGTTTTGATGCGATATTTAGATGCCATGATATGGTTTGTTCACTTAGGGATTACTAATATGTACCATGATATGCACATGTAGTACTGGTTTCCCAGGATAAAGAAGGATATTTTAGAGTTCTATTTGCAGTGCCATTCTTGTTAGCAGGTGAAGGGTGAGCGTTAGATAATCATAAGACTTTTTTATATGTTACCTATTTCTGAGTGTAAACAAGATGGATTGATAATGTAATTTTTGATGGGGTTACCAAGGATACATTAGGGTATAAATGTGGTATGAGTTATTATGGATTGGTTGATAATGGTTTCACATTTCCTACCAATTCTAGAGACCTATTATATTACAGAGATGTGTAGGTTATATTATAAAAGTGGATCCCCTATAACCAAATTGAGTTTTACATTTATATTACCATTCCATGTATACAAAGAATTATGTTTGATGTTATATTACCAGAATAGTGTTATTACTTATGACATTAATATTTACATGGTAATTTCCTTATATTATTTTTCATCTCAATAGGTTATATTAGTTTCCAACTATACTCGGAACATTAAAAAAATATGATAGTAATCTGACACATATTTCATATGGTCATAGATACATCATATTGATGGGATACAAATGATTTATGACTATCAAGTTATGGAGACTCATAATAATTAAGACTCTCATGAATTTCACAATTATTGAATTTTTTTTACTATAAAAATGATAATGAGACTATCAAAAGTTAAGATTTAAGGATGAAATGACTTCTTTACATAAACAAATTCAATAGGGACTATTTTTATCAATTCATTCACTAGATATAACATTTAAATATTCTATGGTATTGAAAAATTCCACTATAAGATAAATACAATAATGTTTTCTCTAAATGCACAATTAATTATTTTATTACTCAAATAATTGGATTTATATAACAATTTTTGGGTTATTTCATCAAGAAGTAAGAAAATATAATTTTTCTGAGTTTATATCTCAAACTTTCAATGATTGTTGTATATTAATGGGAATTATAGTAGATAATCTATCCAACTATGTCCATACTATGAATGGTTTAGCTGAATTATTGAAAAAATGATTTCAACTTATTATTTTACCATTAATAATGATAAAAATTATAGAGAACTACAAAGGGTCATGCAATGTCACATGATTCGAATTTAATTTTAATTAAACTTCTTTCATATCATAAGTCATATCCACTCCAAATATAATTTAGTTAATAAATTTATATCTCCCATTTTTTTAAAAAAAATTATATTTGTAATGTATGTACCATTTTTTCCCCACAATATAATAGAATGGGACCTTAGTGAAAAATTATAGTATATTTTGGATTGAATCCTCATCCATCGCCAGATATCTTGAACCCAAAACTAGATATGTTTTTACAATATATTTTGATGGCGGACACTTAAATAAATAAATATACCTAATATTAGGGGGGAAACAAAGGGAGGAGATTTTATGAAATGTACAATCATTATCACTTCTTGATCCACTTACAATGAAGTGTGAGATAAAGGTGAAAAATATTTATTATTTTCAAGAATTGAAAAATAAATTTTCACATGCATTCACTAATTTAAATAGAGTGGCTAAATAACACATGTCATTTGTGAATACACCAGCTATAATTTATTCCCTATAGACTCAACAAAATAATTACATTACAAATATGTCAAAAATACACCAAAATCATGGTATACCTTCTGGATATAGGGATAAAAATCCTTAAAAAATAAATGTTTATAATTGATAATTTTAATATAAATGTGCATGTTTCAGAAGAAAAAAAAATCCAGTTCTCTTAAATGAACACATGATGATGTGATTAATAAAGATAATTTGAATAATACTGAAAATATAGAAGGTTTAAAAAAACTAAAATAAATTTTAACATTGGAATTATAATGGAATTATGTAATGAAATTAAATGAAAATATTGATGAAATATTTTTATATTTAGTGATAGAAGATATCAAGAATGGATATCCTGAACCAAGGTCAGTTATTGAATGTAAAAAATTAAATTATAGGGATAAATAAAACAACATGATGAAAATTAAATTAAAATCAATTAATAAGTTAAATGTCATTGGACCCATTATTCTCACACAAAAATTTATGGAGCATATTAATTATAAATGAGTTTTTTTGTGTAAAATAAAAATGTGAAAAAGGATATTTTTTATTCAAACTCTTTATTTATCACAAATATTTTTAAAAATATCATAAATTGATTATCAATTGGAATATTACTCCTATTATGGATGAAATTCCAATTCAATGTTTAATTAATCATTCAGTCGCTAAAAATACTTAAATGTATCTTATAAAAATTGTTATATCCTACTTATATAGGTCTCTCAATAATGTCAAATGTATGAAAATTTTTATAAAATATCTAGTGAAGTATTTTTGGGTTGTACTTGTTGAGAATGTTGCTTTAGAGAGACTTCCAAATTTGGATCAACAATTCAAAACATAGATTTTTGGAAGAACACAGATGTTTTTGTAACAATTTTTCCTATAAGACATAAGTAACACCAAATCAACATGAGTCATGAAATAATGGATCTCACATAAAATTAATGTTAAGTGGTTCATGTAATTATTACACCATGTTATAAGATACCATGAATCCATGGTTCTATATTAGGTAAGGATGAGAAAATGTATGAATAACTAATGATTGATTTAGTATATTTAGGAATTGATCATGCTATAATGGGTTAGCTCATTCCACACTTGATCTAGGGGTGAATAATTAAGTATAGAAATGGTTAATGTAGGGAATGGTTACTGTTTTAGAGGTTTTACCATGAATGCGATGTGTTGGGATATTTGGAGCATTTTTTGGCACGTCAAGGATTTTGGTATTCACACCATAATGAATATTGTGTGTGATTAAATAAAATTCATGTAATAATGGATCTAAAAAGCTTAAATAAAAATAAAACCATATTTTTATGGGTTTTTTGAGATGTTTTTAGAGATGATATTAGTTATTATGATTATAGGTAAAGGTTATAATGAGTAAGTAGGTTCATTACATGGGGGTTATTCAAAGTAAAACCTTAAAATTTTAACCACGATGTGATTTTTGGAGTCCAAACTGTGAAACATAGAGGATAAGGGCTTTGTTCCCTAATGGTGGTAATTATGTTATGGTGGTGTCAAAACTGGTAATAATGTGGATCTATTTTTTTGAGTGAAGTAATTTCTCCATAAATATGGTTGTCACATCAAAATGAATTCACGGCAAGAATAATATGTAGAATTTAAATTTCTTATATTTTGGGTATATTGTGGGAATATTTTCAAAGGTGTAATTTAACTCAAATTTAAAGAAATAATTGGATGAATTTTTCTATCCTAATTAAGGAAAATTGATGATCGGTCAAATGGGAAACTTGGAAATTATCTTGAGATTAGATATATATCTTTCTCTCTAAAAATGATAATGAGGATTTTGGGTCAAAATGAGAGGGAAAAGAAAGAAAATATATATATATTCTAGAAAGTAATAATAATATATAAGGAAATATAGTATTATATATCACTAGAGGATCATAGAATTATTCATATGGATGAAGGATGAATTTATTGATACACCATGAATTGTGAAATATCATTCCTGGTTCAAGATGTTTGAGATAATTTTTCTTATAAAAGTGGTGATATTTTTGAGTGATTTAGAGTAGCGAATTATCTATATTATGAGGTTTTTAAACCTATAGTTTCAATGTATCCACCCTAAATTATAAAAAAAAATACACTTAGTGATACTAGCACATCAATTTATTTATATTATATAATCATTGGATTATCCTAGTTTTGGGTAAACTAAGTAAAAATAACTTATTCCCCTCTTTACATTCTTTTTCACTTTATATTTATCATGATCGGAAGAGGTGCGCCTACTAGTAGTGGAACAAGATCATTGGTGAGGGTTGTTTGAGGAAATTTAAATATCTTAATTCACCCCCACCTCAGGGTATTTACATTGATTTCGGTCTAAAATAACTATCAGATCTAAAGGTTATTAGTGGATTATTGTATCTATAAATCCATGGAAGTAAACATCAACCACATGGGAATTTAGATATTCCACAATAATAATTTTCAACTATGGAAGAATCTAATGCAATAGTATTTTTGATCATGGGAAGGGATATCTACATGGATTTCATACATGTGTAAGAACTCCAGTTTTTTCATGTCATACTTTGGAATATATCTAATAATATTTCCAAATTCATGTGCTAATTTAGCATGGAATTCCATGGCCCAAAGAGCCTCGGTATGATGATATTAAAAATATTAAATATTTTATATCATGTGCATGTAGTTTTTCATACAAAGTAGAATAACTCTTTATTAAAGTATCAATTTAGAAATATGAGATAATGGTTTTTTCCATAATATGGGGTTTTACCTAGGCGTGATATAATGTTTATCATCATCGGGTTCCCTATTGGAGGTGACTATTAGTGGGTGTTAAATGATAAGTGTTTATTAGTTAAGTGAAATTAATTAATAAACCTAATTCCACCTTGTTTTCCATGATCAGAAGAGGTATATTATTTTTTCCTCCCACTAGTGATGACCAAACCGAGGGAGAGAGAAGGTGTTGTTGGATGTCATCCTTGATGATGATTGAAACCAGATCAAGGTGCAACAGCTTCATAGTGTTGTGTTAGACCCTAAGTTTTAGCATTTCTCCATGAGGTAAGAATATTTATGATATTTATGTCCTAATACCCATATATGTTTCATTTTAAGGTTTTATATCCCTTATATAGATTCTATAGATCCCTTGGGGGTTGATCTATGGATAATTGAAGAAAATCAGTGGTTTTAGATGAATCATAGGGATTTACCATTCAAAAATCCCAATCACATGGTGTTTAGTTCTAGAGAACATATCGTGTGTTCTTCCCATTTGGGTCAGATGAGATTTGGTAACTACAATATTTTTATTATGGGTACAAAACATGTAGAGGCACTAATTCATGTGGTTGAAGATATGGGTAGGCACGCCATGTAAGGGAACATGGTCTTGTGGAAGTACATGACTAGACCTTGGGTTTACACAGACCAAAGGACATATCCAAGTACATGGGCTTGGTCAAGGACACGATCTTGTTCTGGGCCAAGTTATATGTTGTGTAATAAGTGTACATGTTGTTTAGTGTGACATGGCTATCCATCCATGTGTGTTAAAGGTCACATCCAAATGATTAGGCAAGGTTACACACCATATAACTATATGTACACATTGTGATCTTTATTACACACTAAGTACCCTGAGGGGACATGGAAAGATCCTTCCTCAATAAAAATGTTTTGTATCATAGGGGGAAACACTATTTAATCCCCTTAGTGACTTTTACCTTGCACATATCTATCTTTAGGACTCATATGGAGGCCCACAAGTAGCATATCTTGAGTAGTTGTCCACATTGAACACGGTGGTAGACATAGTTTTGGCATGAAAGATCTGACATGAGGTGATTATTATAGGACACTTATATTAGCAATGTATAGATCATTTCCAATTAGGTACTTCCCCATGGTTCATCCCTCTAAGGGTATAGTGTGTAATTACATCCTGATCATAAGATTATGGTCCCCTCTACGGGACTGGTTTGGATAGAGTTCTTGTATCCCTTTAGAAATCTCAAGGTGGGGTCCTCTATTGTATTTACTTCCCGAGGTGGAGCTTTTGGGGTCATAATGAGAAACTTTCATAGGAGCAATATCCCTTACATAGTGGGTGTTCTAGATTGGTTTTGTGGTTTAGCCCAGTAGTTCTGGGTGTGATCCCCTATTTGTATAACATGTTTTTTTATCCCAGATTAGGTTTTCATAAACCACCATCAGTCTTGTGTGTGATCACCTATATGAGTAACAAGATATCTAGAGTACTTTTTATAGTTATTGGCATCCCCCAATAGTCCTGGGTGAAATCCCATACATGTTTATTGAGGTATTCAGAGTTTTTAAGAGTTCCATCAACATAGTAACCCAACTCGCGAGACCTCTCGAACGAGTACCATTAAGGATGGAAATGATTGTGGAGTAAAATCTCATCGATGAGAAATACCATTGAGCCTTGAGTATAATCTTGTGGTTTGTTGTATGGTTGGTACCTAAATGAGACATGGAGTCTGTGATGAGTATATCTGGATGATTCTGAGAATCCTTATGGTTATGTATCGTATCTTGACAGAAATACCATATGATGATGAGATGACTAGTCATGTATAGAAAATATATAAATATGGATATTCTTATTATATCTCTCTTGTTTATCTATACCCTATGTCTATATATTGAACATACCATTCCCTTTTACTTTATCTCATACATTTTCGGTTTTTTGGGTGCCTAATAGGTATTTTTATACTCACACCTACATAGGATCCACCCAAACATGTCACGTATTATACTAAAATAATTCCTTTTCATGGAGTCCTAATAGGACTATTATTGGGGGTATAATGATTAGATAGACAGACCAAGGTCTGTACTAGTTATTTATTTTGATGGTAGTCCCCTCCTTCTTAGAAATTTGGACTCCTTTATAGTTTTTGGATGGAATTTTATTTGTACCTTTATGATTTCAAGTAATTTTGTTGTACTATAATTATGGGATATAGATGTATGCATGCATTTGGTATCATTTTTATTATTATATCTTCACTATTTCGTATAGATGGATGTGTGTGCATGCGTGAAAGTACCATAGGCTAAGGTATCCCATGTGTGTGATATTCATTCTTGGCATTCTTTGTAATCCCCTGGACTATTAGAGGTGGGATTGGGGTAGTCACACTTGGATTATAACTGAACAGATGGGTCTTGATGGGTCAGGTCCTGATATAGTGGTATCCGAGTAGTTTCATCCTAGGACTGGAGTATAGTGTTTTTTTCAAGTTATGAGGTCTAGTTTTGGATTTATGGAAATAGTGTTACAGTTTTTTGAGTTCATATTTCAGGTTAGGGAATCTTGTGTTGGTACAGTAGCTGACGTATCCATTCACCAGGACTTGGATAACCTTCTTGTTGACTCATTACATGTAGGAACTAGTTATGGGGAAAAATTCTACACGCATCATATAGGAATTGTTTGTGGTTTCCATTTCCTTCTTGAGTCATCTCCCCGGATATACTCTTTGACCGTGGTGAATATGGATTTTAGTTTAATATTCATTTGTGATGATATCCATCTAGGATTCCATATAGGATTCATGATGATGATATTCCTAGCAATGAGGCTTCAGTGTAGGGGTATTCATAAGAGTTGGTTACTTCGTGTGGTTTTTTATTCATTCCACCACCCATTGATTATTAGGTTGAACTGATAGTACCAAATGAAGATGGTATAGGATGAGCACACTTAATGAGTTTCTTAAGAAGGGACCTCCCAATTTTTAAGTAAAGATAGACCCTAAGGTAGTAGATAACTATATTGAGATATTAGTGGTGGTTATATATTTTTTTATTCCCACCTATGTTGGAGTTATCGAATGGGAATTGATAAAGAAAATATTTTTGGCCGAATAAATACTGATTTTTCATGATGGTAGTGGGAAAAAAAAGAGTTGAGACCTTAGTAGTTGGTAGCCTATGGTAGTTTCAAGGATCAGTTCATGAAATATAATTCAAGATATGATATTGGGAAAAAGATTCTATAGTTCAGTGATCTCAATAAAAATCTAGTCAACCAAGAGAGTGGTGATGTTTTTCTTGCAACGGGCAGGGACATCTCATGTGGGATTATTGAACCCACCATGTAGCTGATAGGGATACAATTGATGGACCACCCAAGTAGAGACCATGATAATAGAAACAAGGTCTTCATGATGGTAGATGCAGAATAGTATTATGGAGGGAAATATAAGGTGGAATATGGTATGACCTATTTCCACCACTACCCCTAGGTAGTCCACATTAGGTTTAAGGAGTAGGAGGAAGGGGGAGAGGATAACCGCATGACATAGAGACCTATGACCAGGAAAATATAAGAATGATTTGAGGTATGATTTGTATCCTTTTAACTTTTCTTCAGTATTTATAGATATAGGTTTGATCAACACTTTTATTTTCACTTCGTGTACAAGTCTCTTCTAGGGTGGCGTATGGAATCAATAGAGCCTTGTGTTGATGATGTTTGACGTATCTTCAGACTTGATAGAAATAGGGGTACTTCCCCCAATGAGATGTGTTTTTATGGTGAAATAAAAAAACATTTGATTGAGTTAGTGTCACCCAAATAGGATATATCTAGGTGTGGCGTATGAGTTCCTTTTACTTGTGTGTTCATGACAGTTTGGTGTGTTGAGGTGTCAGAGAAGGACCTAATTTTGGTGGACATTCGGGAAAGAGAAATGATGAGTTTCAGGCTATATGTGCTTAGGGCCTATATACTTTGTTTGTGTTTTTATGTATTAAATGTGTCTTCAATATCCCGATTTAATTTTTCACAGATTTTTGAGCCACATTCCCTTGAGTGTATCCCTTGTTCGAGGCCCAGTTATACCAGCGGAACCTTTTTAGCTCAACCCCTATGTTTGAGGCTCCTAAAAATAGGATCAGTGATTACACATTTCTATCAATAGTGTGACCTAACTCAAGGAGTATATAAACTCATGTATAATATTTTCATAACAATAGGGAGACCCTGAAATGTTTCCCTCAGTATGGATTGGTTTTTAACCATCCATGCTCAAGTTTTTTCTACTGGTGAGTGTGGTAGTGTTCCATCTTGTGGGATGAATTTATCCTCCTTTTATAGGGAGTGATTATAGGTAGGTAAGTATGTGATATTTTACTAGAGGATAAAACTGAATCCTTATGAGTTAGCTAGTGTGATCCTTGGAGTAGTTGATGTTGTGAGATTTTAGTTTCCCACGGTGTAAGTGGAGTATGAGGATGTATTTTCTGAGGATTTTTCAGGTAAGATTACCCATAGAGAGTAAAAATTATTTATAGATTGAAACCCAAGGAATAAATTTACATGTGTTCCAACATATTTTATGGATTCTACTAAGCTTCATGAGCTAGAGGTATAGTTTGAGATAATGTAAAAGGAGAGATTTTTCAGACCTGGTGTGTTCACCTAGGAAACCCTATATCTTTCTCCTAAGAGGAAGATGAGATACTTATGGACCGGGTCCTTTAAAATTTTTTGGATTGGTTCATGGTAGTCTCATTCATTATTATCGTCATTCACTTAACATCAGAGTTGTGTGTGATACACTTGAGGTTGGATTTAGACATGCTCTGAGTGTATGAGTCACAAAAAGATATCTCGTATAGTATGTTCAAGATTCATAAGGTATATTTATTTTTATATGTATTCTTGTACATGAGAGTGATAGTGCAACTATTAGATGTTGTGGTTGTTCTTGATTGAGAGCCACCCAAGGGTGTGTCCATAGCTGCAGATGTGCACAATGATGATTTTTGTCCGCTGTTGTTGAGCATGGTGACAAAATAGTTGACCGCATTTTAGTTGAACCTTATGGGTGAGGATAGTGTAATATATGTCTTCTTGATGCTTTTCATCCCAATTATTTTTTAGTGAGATAGGGAGGCACATATTGGGGATATTATCTGTGAGGTCTCACATGACTAGATATATATTGGACATGTTTTGAATGGATTTCCTAAAGGTGGGGAGTATGTCATCCTTATGAGGAATAAAAATAACACCAGTCATGACATGAGATGATGTAGTAAGGAGGTTTTTTCCCTTAGTAGTGAACCTAAGAGCGGTTTGTTTATACCAATATCCTTTGGCATCAGGTTTGTTGGCCAAGGATATGGTGGCTAATTATTGATTTAGCTCTTGATGTTACACCTATAAGTAGGTGGTGACTGAGGTTCTCATATGGTAGAGGAAATGGGGGTGGAGAAATTTTAGTTTTCATGATGGGGTTTCCATGATCAGTAAGATTTAATGACACTATATAAGTATTCATGGGCTGGATCACCAAGTTAGCCCACTTTCTGACCATACAATAGAAATGATTAGTGGGAATTTTGGGATGCCTCTGTGTAGAAGGCAGCCCAACATCATGGAAGTTCCCTCAATGATCATTTAAGACTGTTATGTTTACATAATTTTATAATTAAATATAGTATTCAAGATACTTTTTAGTATTTTTCTAGGGTTATATTTTATCTCTACAGTTCATAGGCCATTTTCTGGTTAATGTGTTGGGTAGTGAGGTGGTGTACCACTTGACCCTATTACTATAGTGAGAATGGGTGCATGATGTATTCTATGTTCCGCAACTGAGGATGTATGTGCATGATTCATTTCACAATGTCAACCAATATGAGTTGGGAATTGAGTGTGGATTTTAACTTTTGAGGTGCCCAATGGAATTTGATAACTGTTCAAAGAATACCCTTCATAGGAAATTGGTTCCCCTGGGTGTGTTTTTGTTGATAGAACGGGAATATTGTTACTCGACCCCAGTAATCCTAGAGTCAATTCCTACTACTATTAAATTGGAATAATATACAAGGAAATTTCATTCCAAATGATGGAATAGTTTAGTAGTCCTTGTAAACTAGATACACACATGAGTCTTTCACTATAATTGAATACAAATATTATAGAATAATTTTTTTATTCTATTTTTAGATAATATATTTATTCCATCAAGAATATCCCTTCATATCATTAATAATAAAATTCATGGATTCCTGGGGAAAGAAAACAAAATAAGGATGATATAAAATTCTCATTGAGGGTTAAGTACAACGAAATATATCATGAATCAATAAGAATAATCAATAAAGAAAGGTAAATAACTTAATAAACATGCCATTTAAATAAATTTACTACATGAACATATAAGGAATAATCAATATATCATGTTAAATAACTAAGCATACATTCAATTTAAATAACATGACTACATGAACATATAAGGCATAATCAATATGGAAAGGTAAATAATTAAAAACTCATACCATATAAACAATAAATGATAATGAAATGCATCCATAGATAATTTCACAGTGAAAATATTGTAGATAACAATAACTAAATACTAAATGAAGTAAATTCTTAATTATAAGGAATCATATTTCCTAGGCACATGATACATTTACCGTCAAGATCTATCCTCGTGACAGATTAAAACATACTTGGTAAAACCCCAATTAGTTTAGGTTAGCAAATAGATTCACCCCATGAGAATAAAGATGCATCGATGTGCTTCCATTAACTTCTCCATATCATGTTTAGTGTATTTACAAATCATTCCTCATATATCGCATAATATATTTAATTCATAAAGAATATGTCTTATCATTAAATATCTGTATTTCCTAAAGGGTACAAATTTATCAATATTTCCCTAGATAATAAAATAACTTTAAAAGTAACCACTATATGTTAAGATGGTATATTTTTTAGGAAATAATCATATCCATGATAAATGATATTGATATTTAGGGGAAATTTAATGTTCAATGATCATAGGAAAGAGAATAACTCAAGGGGAAGTTAATGATTACAAAAATGATTCAAGGAAAGCAATTTCAATACCATCCTTGGTTAAAATAATCATAATCCATCCAAAGGAATAATAATTTTGGTATCAATAGTATTTATACCCATTGGAGTAATAATAAGGGTTATTTTCAAGGAAAAAATAGATTATCTTTAAAGAAATTCTTGAGGAAAATATCCTTTCTATTTTGAAAATTACTTTTTAAAACATAAAAAAAATTTAAATTATTTTCTATGAAAATAATATTTTAAAATATTTATTTTAAAACATCCTTGTAAATATGAAAAGGAAGCTTCAAAAAATTTAGTTCAGGTAATTTTTTATATATTGTACATGGTAAAAAGAACATTTTGTTTTCATTATAGAAAGGTTAGAAAAGTACCTAGTTTTGAAAATAAAAAGAATATTTATTTTCAAATATTTGATAAAAAGTAAAAATGGATAAAAAATTCATTAATAAATCATTTTGAAAAATATACATATATTTTTGAATTTTTTTTACAGAATGTGGTTTTGGAAAAAAACTTCAGACTGAAGAGGGATATTAAGTCTCATTTTCGTAAAAACATTTTATAAAACATTTTAAGTAACAATGAGTGGGAAAATGGTACTACTAATCCAAAACAATAATTAATAACTGTATGAGAATAAAATTAAAGGGTTTATTAAATAAATATCATATTATTTCCTTTAATGTAAATTCAAGAGTAAACAATCTCGAATAAAATGAGATTGTAAGGTAAACCCTTACAAAGATTATAAGATTTAAGTGAGAATAAACCAAAGAATAGATTATGTATATCGCAAATAAATCCAAATAAAATAATTTTAAATACAATATTATATATTAAAAATTCAGTACACACACAATATTATAATATTTATGACAATGAGGAAGTAATATAACCCAATGAAAATAAATTGAATTATGAAATTATTTACCAATTAGTAACTCATAATTCAAATCTACATAGACGAAACAATTAAAATTGAAACTTAAAGTAAAATTAATAATGTATTATTAAGGAAATTATATGTCAATTAGTAGTATATACATCATATAAAATAAACTAGGTGCATAATATTTCAATATGCAATAACAAAATGAAATTGAGACAAAATCCCTTACCTCGTGCATTGTTTTTTGTCATACTTGATTCAAATTTCTGTATAATGGTTTTAAACATGTAATTAAATTATAATAGAACCCTATTAATATTTATTAAGTCATATATGATTATTTAATACCATCTTATCAACCATTTTCTAATAATATTTCATTATTTTAATTGTTTTGGGTGTTAATTTCCATGTTTTCCAAGTACGTTTTGACTTGTTATTTTTTATTCCTCTTGCTTAGATCATGATTTAATAATCACAAGAATCTAAATCATGATATAAATATCATATATTATCATTATATATTTATTTATATTAATCCATAAATTTTGGGGATATGAAATGAAATACACCTTTCATGGAGATAGTAGGTCGTACATATGGATGAACGTTGGTTCCATTTTTTGGTCATATTGAAAGAAATTAAATTAATAGATATATATATATATATTATAATTATAGTATCATTATTATGTCATATATATCACTTATTTTTATTAAAATCATACTTTATACATTTCATGGAAGGTGTGAATGAATCACAACAATTCATGAGGCGATAGTCCGCCATACACACGAGCAACGTTATCGTTTTCAAAGAAAAATGTAAAGTATGAAGAAATGTATGATGTTACAATTAAATAATTATAATAATATCATAAATATAAAAATTATCATATATAAATAGTATGTTCATAATTATTCTCAACCTTGAAAGGTGGTAATGAAAAAACAAATGACATTTTTTCCCGAGGCGATAGTCTATTATACACACGAATGATTATTTTGCAACCCATTTGATGAATGTTTGTAAGTTTTTATATAATGACCTTAAAATAAAAACATATGATTACATTTAATATACTTAGGTTATTATAAAATCATGTTATAATAACAATTTAAGGATGTGGAGAAGGGAATAAAATAAAAATTCTTTTAGAAGAACATTACATCTTCTTCAGTTATCCTCATTAGGTTTTCACTAATGCCATCATAAGTTTGATTTATGACCAAGATAAAGATTATAGGATTAGGGGAGGGAATTTTTGGAATTATTTTTTTAGGTATTTTCCAAGCATAATTTTCTTGAATGTGTGAAGATAGGATGAGAGTGGGTGGCCTTTTTTAAGTGAGGCGAGCATCACTTTTGTAAATATTTAAAATAGTGAGTTCTATCAATGTTTTTTTCCTATAAAGTGGCTCAAATAGAGAAACAAAATTATAATATAATTTATAAGGTACAAATATGTCCATAAAAAGGTTTTTAGAAAATTTTCTAGATCATTTGTCCCCCTAAGTTTAGAGTTTAGTCCCTTAGTAAACTCGTTTTTCTCTTAATCATTATGATTAATTTTAACTATTTTCACTAATCAATTTGGTAAAAAATTAAGTTAAAGTTATTATAAATTGTAAATTATTATTATTCTAAATATTTAATCCATTTTTCTAATTTCAATTCATATAAGTGGAAAAAGTTAATATAAAATTAACCCCACATACAATATGAGAAAAAGAATTTTTAATATGAAAATGTTCAAAAGTTTACTAAGTTTTTATATCTAAATTCAATAAAAAAATGATTAAAATGACATAAATTGGATTAATATTTGTATAATTGAACTAATTTTACTTTAAAACAAATTTAAAATATAATTTAACATTATAAAGTATTTATATGAAAAGTCGGTTTTCAATTACAATTCGGTATTTTTCACTATTCGTCAGAAAATAAAACTTCTCAAAAAGATACCATAAATTATCCCTCATATAATTTTGAAATTGAAATTTCAAAATTTTATTTTATTTTTTTCAAATAAAATTTATTAAGGTTTCAAAATTTATTTTTAATGCAATTTCACCGTTAAAAGGCAACAAAACTGCCTTTAGAAAAGTAGAGATTTTTATACATAAATTTGGATTTGTTTTTATCTTATGCCTATAAAATATATTGGATGAATGTAAAAAATATATATCTAATATATAATATATGAATTTAACTATGATCATCCATTAATATTATTTAATTTAATTTAATATGATAAAAATTATTTGGGTGTATCAAAATAGTTTTTGTAAAAACATTTTCTTTATATTTAATTGGTTTAAATTTTCATTTCTAATTAATTTATAGCCAACAAATTCATTTTATATTTGTTTAAATCATATATTTTCATAATTTAGATAATATTATTCATAACTTCCAATTTAATTTCTAGGAGATAATTTTCATTTTAAATAATAATATTAATAATATTCACTAAAACTCGGTCTTGCTTGTAACACATGCCATTAATGAAATTCATTATTGTGTACAAACAAATATAACTCAATATTTAATGAATTTAAAGATATATAATGGAATAAATTTATTTTAAATATTAAATATATCATAAATTCTTGAGATTCTATCTTATCTTCTATGTTTGGTGTTGTATGTCACATACGCTGTCAAATAAAATGTAATTATTTTAGAATTTTGAGGTGCTATAGTAACCTTTTGGAGAGCTCAATTTTTCCCCTTGTGAGTAGCATTTCACTTTTCAAGATTATAATCCTTGAAGGTGGGGATATTTTAAAGACTCTATTTTTTCCGTGTCAGTCTTTAGAATATTTCCAAAGCCAGGAGCTGAGTTTGGATGGAATTTTGGGACCCAAAGAGCCTTGGTGAGGTGATATTAAAAGCACTAAATATTTTATAACAATCTCTCATAGTTTTTAATGAAAATTAGAATAAAATATAATTATTTTATTTTCTTAAAAGTGTGAGACTACCATTTTTTCTGTAATTTTGGTTTTACCTTTGGTACAACATAAATTTTTTCAGTTTTGGTTTCCCAAATAAAGGATATTGTTGGAGGGGTGTTAAATGATATGGGTTTATTAATTAAATTATATTTAACTAATAAACCTAATTATTATCCCCATTTTTTCCACACTTATAATATGTATAGGATGTTGTCATCACATGGGTGATCAATAATATGAGGGAGATAGGAGGCTTTATCGGACTATGTCCTTTATGGTGATCGATGCGGGATTTATGTGCAAAAGCTTTTTAGTGTCAAGTTGGACCTGAAGCTTTAGAGTTTCTCCATGAGGTACTTGGATTTATGAGATTTATATATTTATCCTCATATATGCATCCTTTTAATATTTTAAAATCCTTATATGGCTGTTATAGATCCCCTAGGGGTCGATCTGTGTATAATTGGTGAATGTCGGGGGCTTCAGGAGGATCAAAAGGATTTCCCATTTAGAAATTCTGATCGCATGGTGTATAGTACTAGAGCACACATTGTGTGTTCTTACCGTTTTGGGGAGATGAGATTTTTGAACTACACTCTATGTACAGGAACAAGTTCGTGTAGTCAAGGAAAAGGGTAAGCATTCCATGTGAGTGGACATAGTTATGTGGATGTACATAGTAAGACCGCAAGTTTACACGGGCTGGAGGACACATCTAGGTACATGAGTATAGCCAAGAACATAATATTGGGATAGGTTGAGGTATGAACCATGTACGATGTTTTCACGTCATGTAAGGAGACATGGATATCCAATCCATGTGTGGGAGAGGACATTCCCAGATGATTAGTTGAGGTTACATGATGTGTAATCACATGTACATGTTGTGTACTTTCTTACTTGTTGAGTACCAAGAGGGGACATGACTAGGATTTGGCCTCGAGAGACATATTATGTACCCTATGGGGACATGTCATGTATTCCATGTAGTGAATTTTTCCTTTCACATTTTCATCTTCAGGACTCAGATTAAGTCTCATGAGTAGCCCATCCTACGTATTTTTTTACATATAACATTATGGTATCTGTGGTTTTGGAATGAGAGATACAACATGAGGTTATTCTTGTATGACACTTTTGTTAGAGATGAATAGATAAGTTATAATTGGGTATATATCCTTGGTCTATCTCTATGAGGGTATAATGTAGCATTAGTTCATGAGTTTGGTATTATGATCACCTCTATAGGATTGGTTTTAGTTAGATTTCATGTATCCCTTCAAGAATACCGGGATGGGATCCTCTATCACATTATCTTCCCTAGGTGGGGTTTGTGGAATCATCATGACCAACTTATGTGGTTTTATGATTCCATACATAAAGGGTGTTCCATATTGGGTTTATGGAATCACCCATAGGTTATGGGTGTGATCCCCAGTCTGTGTAACATGATTTGTATCCTATATGAGGGTTTTAATATCCCGTAGTGGTCCTAGGTGTGATCCCCTATCTGACTATTGAGATCTATAGAGTTCGAGTTGGGGTTTGTGGTGTCCCCCAATGGTCTTGGGTGTGATCCCTTACCTATGAATTGAGATATTAGAAGTTCTATTGAGTTCCATCATCACAATACCATGATCAATGAGAACTCTTAGATGACTTCCATCTGTGATGGTAAGTCTCATGGAGTGATTTCTCCTAGATGAGTGATACCTTTGATCTTTGAGTAGAATCTTGTGAATATTTGTATGGTTGGGACCTCTATGAGACTCAAAGTCTATGATGGGTGTATCTATGTTATTCTAGGGATCCTTGAGGTTATGTATCATTTCCGCCTTGAAATTCCTTACAATGATGAGCTAACTATTCATTTATAGTCGATCTATAGAGATGGATATTATTGTTCTCTCTCACTTAGGTTTTTGTATCCTATGGATATAGGTTGAGAGTACTATTTACTTTTAGTTTATCCCTTTAATTTTGGGCTTCTAGGGTGACTACTATGTATTTTTATACCCACCCCTACATGGGATCTTCCCACACATGTTGTGTCTTATGTAGATTATATGCCTTTTGACAGAGTTCTATGAGGGCCAAATAAAGTTGGATTATAGTGAGATATATAAATCAAGGTGTGTACGAGTTATTTCATTTGATTAAATTCCCATACTTCTTAGTAGGCTGGACTCCTTTAATATTTTTAGGTGTAATTTTATTTTTACCTTTATGCTTTATAGTACTTATATTATACTCTAATCAAGAAATATATATGTATCCATGAATTTGGTATCATTTTTATCATTAAATCGTCACTATTTCATAGATGTGGATGTGTGTTAATGAATACTTGTACTATAGGATAAAGAATCCCATGTGTATGATATTCCTTCTTGGAACTGGTCACCAACCCCTGGTCTTTTGGAGGCTGGCTTCGGGTAGTCGTACTTATTTTATCACTGGCAAGCTGGGCCTCGGTGGGTTGGTTCATGATAACATGGGATCTAGGTCACCCTGAAAAGCGGAGCATTATCGGAAAAATATTGAATGTAGATTAATGTTAATGAAAAAAGTGATAAAATTTTAGTGATATATTTATCTAATGAAATTTACATGAATGTGATGTCATGTAATTCATCACACACAATGTGTGAAATTTTTATCAACATTAATGGTGATTCCAAGGTACGTAAAGTTAAAATGTAGGTTCTACAGAACAAGTATGAAGACTTGAGGATACACCTGAATGAATTTTGTAACATCCCAAGTAAGTAATGAATAATATATATTCTTATCTATGTCTATTTAGGAATTAGATAGTGTTTTAGAGGCTTAAAATGAGAATAAATCCAATCTTAAGAAATGGAATACACTAATATTTTTAAAAGATTGTTTTAATGCCTTTTGATAAAAAACCATTTTTAAATAAATATTTTGACAATTTTATAATATATATTTGTAAAAATAAACTTATTCTGTATGATTGGGACATTGAAATTTATTTTGGATTAATTTTTGGTATTTTTCTGACAATGTTCATTTTTTTAATGAATAGTGAAAAATACTGCATTTTACATCAAAACTATTTTTTCGACTAATTTAATTATATGGTTATATTATATTTTTAATTAGTTTTAAAGTTTTAATAGAATATATTTTTACCATTTAATCCAATGGTGGTCATTGGGATTCATTTCACATTGGAATTGGGCATAAACAACTACCAAACTTTTCATAGATATTGTTTCAAAAAAACCCCGCTATTTGTTTTGACAACGAGAATTATTTTTCGATTAATTATTGAAATTTATATGATTGGAATTTGGTAAAATGGATTACATATTTTGAATCATAAGTTCAAAATTATGTAATTAATACTCTTTTGTTTTTCAACATTATGAATAGTAACGACGGTAATTATCTTTAATTATCTTGATTAATTAGTAATCGGGTAGTTAAGGATAATAAAATAATATCATAATAATAATAAATGACCCCAAAATGTGCCCTAATGCTAGTTTTTGTGTCATGGCCGACCATGGGATGCCTTGTGCCAAACTTAGGGACCCCATGGAATCACTTTTGGGTGAAAGTGACACTATCATTTTATTTTTAAAGAAAGGAGAATATCACTATAGAATGTATCACCCGAGTAAAACATTTCTAGTTTTTTATATGTAAATGATCTTGTAGAGTATAAATATTAATTGGAAATATAAAAATATTTCCTACATCATAGTATTTTTTATATAATTTTTAGACATTAAATAAATAAATTTATTTATGACATCATGATGATGCAGCGATTATCTTATTAATGAACGATTTAAATAAAATGAAAAGATAATGTAAAATCTAAGACTTAAACTTGTCAAAAACCTATTGGATGAGTATATTTATAACCTTTATAACCATAACCTCTAAATATATCAATTTCGGACCTTGTAAATCCGAAACTCATTTTAAAATAAAGTAACATTTCTTGACTTTCCAAGAGTGCCCCTCCTCCCACTTATAAAAGGCCCCCACCTCTACCTACTTACACACACTTCTCAAGCCATTGGCTTGGCCAAACCCTGCTCATTTTATCTTTCCAAATCCCTCTATTCATCATATAAGCCTTACCTTAGGCATAAATCTCTTCAAGAAACCCTTTTGGTATAAACCAAGAGGAGTTACCCGATTTAATGGTAAAGACTTCTCTAATGTTCTTTTGTTTTATTTTGGTTCTCCAGCCCCCTAAACTCTTTTAATTCATTACTTTTGTAAAAATACCAGTATATTAAATATACTATGATGTTTTTATATTAATTATTTGAGATACACTTACACACACCTACATCTAATGGTTAAGAACATACTGTTTCCGTGGATGGCGAATTTCTGCCTCACGAAACGATGATTGTTCAATATTCTTATAACACCTTTAAAGGTGGCTATTAAGATGTCACTATATTTATATATGATATATAATATGTTTATATTTTCCTTAAGCTTCTGTAATTTTCATTTATGGCATACCTTTATGATTTCCATTATGGGTTAACACGATATCTTCATTTTAGGAAGTGCAGACTACCGCCTCCTCAAAGTGATTTGATTCATTAATGCCATATGTGGGACATATAAAGGATGGAGTTAATGATATTATATATTATATTATACTGTAATTTTAATATACCTTTATATCATTATGTTTCCATTCCATAAAATACAAAATAGAAATGAAAGTAGTGCTCATGCGTACGTACAACTTACCGTCTCGATGAACGGTGCATTTCATTTCTTACCTATAAATATTATGCAATATTATAAATGCATGTATATAATGGATATATATGATATATATGATATCTACATCATGAATACAATTCTGAATATAATGGATATTTTACCACATGAACAACTTGTAATTAAAAAGAGTTTATTTTTTACTCAAGTACCAATGATCGACAAAACGACCATTATTAACTTAAATATTTACATAGTGTTAATAACATGGTAATAAGTGATATAAAAGAAATAATGAACTGGAAAAAGGTTCTTAAGAAAGTATAAATTAACTCAAGTTTATTATTCAGGACGTTAAAGAACGATCGAGTCAAGTCGGACCCGAGGTAAGGGACTTCGTCTCAATATCCTTTCATTGAGGCATATTTTGTTTTATACACAACTTTATTTTATACGGTGTATAAACCCATTTGACTTTTACATTTATTCAAAAGAAATATTTTTTATATAAAGTGTTTTACTAAATGACAAAAGGGAATGTTTTTGTCGTACGTATGCGGCGACAACGACTTCTCCACCGCCGTGACCATTATTTGAGTTTCGGTATCCTCTACAAGCCATAACTTTTAACTTTTGTTTAAATGAAAAATAAATACCATGTTTTAATTTTCTTTTATTTTGGTATTGAAAATGGTTTTGATAATGTTTTTATTATATCAATGTGTTATTGATATCTTGTGATTGAAATGTGGAAATGTTATGTTTCCTCTATGCATGTTTTATGTGATATGATTATGTTATGGTTCTTGGGAATTGTTTATGAAGACGGGTGGTTCCATGATAAACTAAGGGCGGGTGAGCCTGATATAGCTCTCTAATGCATTGGGTAACACGAAGGGGTTAAACATTAATTTTTCTTCGAAGAGATTTAGGGAATATACTGTGTTGGGTATTACAAACGTAACCACGAGGGTTACTCCCTATGTAATAATGTTATGAATGCCTCAAGTTACCTTTATGTATTATGATTTCTATGAGTTATTCATAAATCTTGTGATTTTGTGAGGTATTTTAACGTGCTTATGTTTTATGAGTAAAGTATTATTTCATTGATTCTTATGTATACATGTACTAATGTTTCCTTTCTATATTTTTATATCCCTTACTAAGATTTTTATGCTCATCCCAACTTTTTGAAATGTTTTTCACAGGTCAAGGGAAAGGTATATGATGTGATGATAGTGTCAAGGAAGTGTCATGAAAGAATCCATGTTTTGTTTTAAATATGTTTCTGTTGATGGAAAAAAATGAATATTATCTTTTATGTAACCACTTTGTTTAAATGTGGAATGTAATTCATGATTTATGATGTAATTCTCTAAAACTCTAAATCTGAAAAAATCCTCAATGTGTATTCTTCAAATAACTCAAGATTAAGTAATGTTTAAGGCTGGGGCCTTATAGTTGGTATCAGAGGTCGGTTTAGATAACTTTAGGAGTTATAATTATATTAAATGATTATCCAAAAATATTTTTTTATGGTCAAATTAAAATGATATATCATTTTAAGATTACCATGTTGCTTAATCTAAGACATGTTTGTTCAGAATGGTTTTCCGCAGAGGAAACAGGTAAGTAGTTCTAGGAAGGCATACAGAAGGAAATGACCTTCTGAATCAGCATCCTGAGATGGTCAGAATTGGAACTGAATAGTTTTTTGCAGAAATAGTGCAGTTGACTCAAGCAATAAATGGTGGTGGTATCCATGAATGCGATCAGCCAGATCAACCGCAGAGAAACATGTGAGTAGTGGAACATTTCATGAGGCTACATCCCCCATCATTCAGAGGATCATCTGACCATGTGCTAGCTGAAGGGTGGACTAAAGAACTGGAGAAGATTTTCGATGTCATGGGGTGTTCACACAATAAAACGGTTATTCCTTCAATTTACCGTTTGGAGGGTGAAGCAGATCAGTGGTGGTCTATGGTTAAAAATATCAAGGACGCTGATGAGATTTATGCTCTCGACTGGGATGAATTCAAAGGTAGGTTTCTTGAGAAGTATTTTCCTAAGGCTATTCGACTTAGTATGGAAAAACAATTCTTGGAATTGAGGCAAGAGGAAGACTCAGTGGATGCTTATGAAGAAAGGTTCACTCGATTGGCAAGGTATGCTCCAAATTTTATCCGAGACCTTGATAGTAAAATCAATCGTTTTTACTCAGGATTAAAGCCAAAATATCGAAGGGAATTGGATTATCGTGAGTTCAAAAGTTATGAAAAGCTTGTTCGATGTGCTGAGAAGGTGGAAATGGAGTTTTTCAATGATCAAGTGTTCTATAACAACCAATAGAAGAAGAGACTGAGGTGCCAGGATAAAGCAAAGAATTGTTCAAAAAGTTCTGATGGTAAGAAAACTAAGTTTCCAATTTGTGATAAATGTGGTAAAAGGCATGCTGGGGAATGTCTTCTGAATTCTAGAAAGTGCTACTGATGTGGTAAGATGGGACATAAGGCTTGTTATTGCACTGAAAAAGATCAGGGTGATGGTAAGACAAAATTTTGATTTATAGTTAGTGAAATGTTTTAAGTGCAACGAGATGGGTCACTATGCAAATGAGTGTCCGAAAAATAGCTCGAGTGATGGGAAGTAGTTAGACTACAAGAAGAAAGGGGTGGTGAAATCCTTTTCAACTACGTCAGAAGATGTTGGTCCATCAAAGGAAGTGGTATCAGGTACTTTGTTTTTTCTGATTATGCCAGTGTGTTGTTTTATTCAGGGTCTACACATTCTTTCAACTATGAAAAACTTTCTAGTAAATTGGGAATTCCATCTCAATAAATGACTCTTGAACTTGAGGTAAAAACACCTGGGGGAAATTTTGAGGAAAAAAGAATTTATAAGAATCTTCCTACACTTATTCATGGAAAGAACCTACTTGCAAACCTTATTGTTTTACCTCTAGTAGAGTTTGATGTTATCCTGGGTATGGGATGGCTCTCTATTTACCATGCCAAGATTGACTATAGAGCTAAAGAAGTTTCTTTTCAGAAAGAATTTCAGTTTTTGTACAAGAATGAACCCTTATTGTTGATAACATATCAAGAGGCTGAGAAACTTGTAAAAGATGGAAATGAATGTTACTTTGCACATATTTTTGAAAACAAGGGAACTGTTCAAATTAATTATGTGCCAGTGGTAAATGAGTATCCTGATGTTTTTTCTAATGAGTTTCCTAGAATAATACCAGATCGGGAAGTTGAGTTTACTGTTGACTTAGTTCCTGATGCTAAGCCAATTTCAAAACTCCCTTATCGATTGGCTCAAATTTAACTTTTAGAGTTGACGGAGCAATTGAAAGATTTATTAGAGAAAGGTTTCATTCGACCTAGTACATCACCATGGGTTGCTCCTGTTTTATTTGTTAAAAATAAATATGGTTCAATGAGACTTTTCATTGATTATAGAGCCTTGAATAACATCACTGTTAAGAACAAATATCATTTTCCTCATATCGATGATTTGTTTGATCAGCTCCAAGGAGCTCAGTATTTTTCAAAGATTGTCCTGAGATCGGGGTACCATCAGTTGAAGGTAAAGGAAGCAGATATTCTGAAGGCCACGTTTCGTATAAGATATGGCCATTATGAATTTTTAGTTATGCCTTTTGGGCTAACCAATGCACCTGCTGTATTCATGGACCTTATGAATATAATTTTCCACGAGTTCTTGGATAAGTTTTTGGTTGTTTTCATTGATGATATTTTGGTGTTTTCTAAAAGTAAAGAGGAGCATGAAAGACATTTAAGGTTCATTTTGCAAACCTTAAAAGAAAATAAATTATATGGGAAATTCAGCAAGTGTGAGTTTTTGTTGCAACACATTTCTTTCCTTTGTAATATTGTTTCTAAAGATGGAATAACTTTTGATCCTACAAAAACAAAGGTTGTTAAAGAATGGCCAATATAACGACCCATACTTTACATACATTGTTAATACATCAAAATTGAAGCACACTTATTACAACATATGACAAAACCACAAAGGACTATATAGGTATAGTGTCTTTAGAAACTGGGAAACATAAACAACTGGTTCATAAATCTTCTATAGTGTCTCCCATTTATTTCATCATATCTAGGGTCCCTTTTAGCATATTCTACTTAATATCCATCTTCCTGACCTGGGGAAAAGAAAACATAAAAGGGTGAGCTCAAATGCTCAGCAAGGGCAAATAAAGGAAATAAAAATCATATCATATATTTTTGAAAATCAAAACCTGCAAAAGAGATCATAATATCTTAACATGGAATAAATCATAGAAGTGAAAATGAGATCCCCATAATCATAACATAAAACTTGAAACTTTGTGGCATGCACACATAATCATGGAAAATCATTTCTTGTTAGTCATGACTCATTGCCAAGACTATCTTAGTGGACAAAGTCCCTTTCTGAACCGAGTTCACTCCTCGTTTCAGTCCTGTATCACTGAACCGAAATAACCTTCCGTTCCAGCCATGTCTATCTCATGAGATATAAAATCTTTACCCAATGCATTGGAGGGAGATATAGGTCCCACCCATCTTATAATGAATCCTTTCTTATGTGTGCCACATAATCATAAAACATACATCATCGCATAACACATGTAACAAAAATGGGATTCTTGAAACATCATGACATCATAAATAAATTCATATAAGCTAAAGGAATTCATAAAAATAATTCCATCACAACATGATCAAATCAATGTAATAATAGGGATAAAAACAGAACCCTTTATTATCTTAGATGGAAAATAATTTTGATAAAACACTTGAACTCCATTCTTGAGGAAAATATCATTGCTTCTTCAAAAACACTTTTCTTTTCTTAACATGTCATACAATTATAAACTAAAAAAAGTTGATTAAAAATAAACTTGAAAACTTGTAAAGGAATCTTCTTGGGAATAATGTTTTAAAAATCAATTCATGTCGTATAAGTTAAAAAAACATTCTTCGTACTTTTGTCGGAAAAGTCAAAAAGTACCTCGTACGAAAAAAATGACAAAAGATTCTATTCATATTCTTTACTAAAAACTCACCGAAGGGTAAAATTGGATTTAAACTATTGTAAGTGGATGGAAACAATATTACATATTGAGGGAACATGGATGTGGATGATAAAATACACCCCAGTAAATACTTACGAATAAACAATCTCGGATAAAAATGAGATTGTGGTATTTTCCCTTACCTTAGGTCCGATTTGCTTTTTACATGTCCAAATCTCCTGTATAATGGTTTAAATAATGTTATTGAATTATTCCAGAATCATACATATTGATATGATATCATATATGGTCATATTCTTAGCTTCTTGTTAGTAATATTTCATTGTTACTTGTTACTCGGGTCTTTATTGCCTTTTGTTCTTATGCGTGTTTTGCCGAATACATTCTTATTCTTCTTTTAAGGTTATAGATACCTTATATCCAGAATGGTATTAGTGTAACATATATCATATTTATTCATTCAATTCATTTATATAATTACTATGTAATGATGATCATGTAGAACGAGTCGCATCACATCGTGGAGACGGTATTCCGTACGTACGCACGAGTGATGATATCGTTCCTATGATCGTGGAACTGTATTGGAGTATATATATATTATTTCAGTATCAATATTACTTTATAATAATCATAAATAGTTACTCATTACACCATTATACCCATCCTTGTAAAGTGATGGTGGAAAAATAGATTACACCACGGCGTGGAGACGGTATTCCGTACGTACGCACGCGCGGTGATTTCATTTTTCCGTAGGATGGATAGAAGGTGAATTAGGGTTGTTTCATATTTATAATAACATATCAGTATGTAAGTAATACTGATGTTATTACTTTATCATGAAACAACTAAAGAAGAAGAAGTTGAAGAAGAAAGAAATTGAAAAGATCGGTAATGGATATTACCTCTTCTTTAGAACGCCTCTTTGAATCCTCCACTTAGGGAACTAAGATTGGTCTTTGAAGAAGACCAGGACCTCTAGGATTATTATAGGGAAGTGGAGAGGAGAAAGTGGCAGGGGTTGGCCGAGCTTGAGTGCTCAAATTGGTGTGAGGAGGAGGGGGAGGAGGTGCCCTTTTATAAGGGAGGAGAGGGGCACCTTAGGAATATCTCAAAATATTATTTTATATTAAAGTCAAAATCGGTTTATAATGGTTGCAAAGGGTTTATTTAGAAGCTAAAGTGGGGATGAGTCGAAATCCTATCAACCAATAGGATTTAGACAAGTTTAGGGTATTATTTTAAACTTATCAATTAGATTTAACTCTAAGTTAAATAATTTAACTTTTACCATGTCTTTTTGTTTTCTTTCACTATATGGTTAATACACTTACTATAACATGCCAAACGAACCCCAAATTGTTTATTATTAATATATATATCCTTATCTAAGTCATTTGGCCTAACCTTAGATTTTTAGGAATAAAATAACAATTAATAATATAATATTTGATTTAAAAACTATTTTGTGTCAATTTTGACACTATTTGATATATGATTTTTGTGAAAGTCATAACAGAATTATATGTTCAAACCAAGTTGATTAAATCCACACTAATATATCATAGTAACCTAGAAAATTAGTGGAATTCATAAAATGTCTTAAATTACATTTATTTTGGTATTTATATTATCAATTATGTCAATACTTCATTAATAATATAATTACTGCATCATCTTTGTGTCATAAATAAATTAAATTATTTGATGTCTAAAAATTAAAAATAAAATACCATAATGTAGGAATTCTTTTTAGATTTCTAATGAATATTTACAATCGAATTTATCTTATGTATAACCCTATATTAAAAATGATTTACTTATTAAACTTTGATTTTAACTATTTTAACCCTTCTTTAAATAAATTAATAATAAATGTCCTAATCTAATCCAAGTGGGCCTAAATGGTCATATTTTATTCCTAAGTTTGTTTTTGGTCAAATTACACATGTCCAATAGAATTAGGACCTGTGTTAGGGTAATATTAATATCATATTTACCCTTAGTTACCCTATTTACTATTAACCGCGGTAAAAATAGTAAAAAGTTACTATTCACCAAAAAATTATTTTTATCTCATTGAACCACATTTTACTTACTGATATCAACTGTGTCTATCGTATTTTTGAAATTCCATTCACAGAAGCGGTAAAATTAAGTTTTATACAAAATTCAGTTTTTAACCTACCACTTAGTGGTTTCACTATTCATCAAAAATTGAAAGGTTTCAGAAAAATACCAAAATTTCACCCTAGGATAATTTCGATATTCTGAGTCCAAAAATGAAGTCCATTTTGAAAAATAAAATTTATAAAATTTCAAAAAGTAGTTATTACTATTCATAACGGCTAGTTTTAATAGCATATTGTTGTTTAGTGAAACTCGGTATTGCGTACGACGCAAGCTATCAAGGAAGGTCGCGATTGCGTGTAAAGCAAGCCAAGCAAGTGTTGTGTAGAAAAAGATTCCTTTGATGATTTATATAACATAAAAGTCTCGGGTGTTACATTCTACCCCCCTTAAAAAGAATTTCGCCCTCGAAATTCGTCACTTTGTAACAAACAGATGAGGATACTTCTCCCTCATCATATCCTCAAGCTCCCATGTAGCTTCTTCAAGTTGGTGGTTCCTCCATAAAACTTTCACCAATCGAGTGGTCTTGTTTCGTAGGACTTTTTCGCTACGATCCAGAATCTCTATCGGCTGTTCTTCATAAGAAAGATCTTGCTCCAGCGGTACAACTTCTGAGCTGAGTACATGTGAAGGATCTGGTATGTACTTTCTCAGGAGAGATACATGGAACACATCGTGAACTTGAGAGAGATTCGGTGGAAGCGCCAATTGGTAAGCTACCTTCCCAACACGATCCAGTATTTCGAAAGAACCGATATATCTAGGGCTCAACTTCCCCTTCTTTCCAAATCTCATAACCCTCTTCCAGGGAGATATTCGTAAGAACACTTTATCACCCACTTCAAACTCTAGGTCTTTTCTTCGGTTGTCGGCATAACTTTTCTATCGACTATGAGTTGCGCTTATGTTTTGTTGAATAGATCTGACCTTTTCTGCCATTTCATCAACGAGATCAGGTCCTAATAGCTTTCTTTCCCCAACTTCATCCCAGCAAGTTGGAGTCCTGCATTTCTTTCCATATAGAGCTTCATAAGGAGCCATCTGAATACTGGAGTGAAAGCTATTATTATAAGAAAATTCCACCAAAGGTAGGTGTTGATCCCAACCTCCTTTGAAATCCATAGAGCAAGCTCTCAACATATCTTCTAGGGTTTGAATTGTTCTCTCAGACTGACCGTCTGTCTGGGGATGATAAGCAGTGCTGAAACTCAACTCTGTATCCAGAGTATGCTGAAGACTTCTCCAGAACTTCGAGGTAAATCTCGGATCCTGATCAGATATAATAGAAAGTGGTACTCCATGCAATCTTAACACTTCCTTTACATATATCCTGGCAAGCTGATCTAGAGAGAAATCCTCTCTAATAGGAATGAAGTGTGCAGACTTTGTAAGACGATCAACTATGACCCAGATAGCATTATTGCCTTTGGATGTTTTAGGAAGTCCTGTGACAAAGTCCATAGTGATGTTTTCCCATTTCCATTCGGGTATGGGTAATGGTTGTAACATCCCCTTAGACTTTTGTCTCTTAGCTTTAACTTGTTGACAAACCAAGCATCGAGAGACATATTCAGCAACATCTCTTTTCATGCCATCCCACCAGAAGTACTCTTTCAGGTCCCTATACATCTTCGTGCTTCCAGGATGAATAGAGAATGAAGAACTATGAGCCTCATCCAGCAGCTCCTTCTTTAATTCAGGGATGGAAGGAACACAAACCCGATTCCTGAACTTTATTATCCCATCACAATCAAGGTTGAATTCAGGAACATTTCTCACCTTCTTTTGTAACTCGACATCTTCTTTCTGTGCCTCTTTAATCTTCGCATGTATAGATGGTTGAACATTCATTTGAGAAAGATAAGATTTTCCCCTTCCATTATAATTCCAAGATCCATCCTTTGTAAATCCATAAATATTGGATCTTTTGTGATCCTAATCATGGATAAACTAGCATGGTCTTGTCGACTTAATGCATCTTCCACCTTGTTTGCTTTCCCAGGGTGGTAATGGATTGAGCAGTCATAATCCTTAATCAGCTCCAACCATCTTCTTTGACGCATATTCAACTCCTTTTGTGTGAAAATATACTTTAAACTTTTATGATCAGTATAAATATCACACCTTTCACCATAAAGGTAATGCCTCCAAATCTTTAATGCAAAGATTACCGCAGCCAACTCCAAATCATGTGTTGGGTAATTTTGCTCATGTATTTTCAACTGTCGTGAGGCATAAGCTATCACCATATCATTTTTCATAAGAACACACCCCAATCCCTTCTTGGATGCATCACTGTAGATCACAAACCTTTCTCCACTACAAGGCAGTGTGAGCACAGGTGCACTGGATAACCTTCTTTTCAACTCCTTGAAATTCTATTCACATTCCTCTGTCCAGACAAACTTAACTCCTTTCTGAGTCAACTTGGTGAGTGGATTAGATAATCGTGAAAAATCTTTTACAAAACGTCGATAATTTCCAGCCAAACCAAGAAAACTTCAGATCTCAGTTACTGTTGTTGGTCTCGACCATCTTTCGATAACCTCTGTTTTTGCTGGATCCACAGATATCCCCTCTTTTGAGATTATGTGACCCAAAAATGCAACTTTTTGAAGCCAAAATTCACACTTGGTAAATTTGGCATAAAGATTCTCCTTTCTCAGGGTCTTCAATATAATTGTCAAGTGATCTTCATGCTCTTCCTTGCTCTTTGAATAGACAAGAATATCGTCTATAAATACTACCACAAATTGATCAAGATAGTCTCTAAAGACTCTATTCATTAGATCCATGAAGATAGCAGGGGCATTAGTAAGACCAAATGGAATCACTATAAATTCATAGTGTCCATACCTTGTACGGAAAGCCGTCTTTGGTATATCCTCTCTTTTGACCCTTAATTGATGATACCCTGAATGAAGATCAATCTTGGAAAAGTATTGAGCTCCGCGTAGTTGGTCAAATAAGTCATCAATGCGTGGGAGAGGATATTTGTTCTTGATAGTGATCTTGTTAAGTTCTCGATAATCAATGCAGAGTCTCATTGATCCATCTTTCTTCTTAACAAATAGAACAGGTGCTCCCCAAGGTGACGCACTAGGGCGTATGAATCCCTTATCAAGATTCTCTTGGAGTTGCTTCTTCAATTCCTGCAACTCAATTGGGGCCATTCTATAAGGTGTCTTTGAAATAGGCAAAGCACCCGGTACGAGTTCTATTGAAAAATCAACTTCACGATTTGGTGGAAGACCCGGTAATTCCTCCGGAAAGACATCATCAAACTCCCGTACAATGGTCATATTCTTAATCGTGAGTTTCTCACCAACCATTTGAGATAAATAACCTTCATTTAGTGGAATCAATACCCATAAGATGGAAGAAATTTCCACTGGAAGATTATGTTCATCCTTGCATTGATATACGATCGTAGATTGATCTGGAATATGAAATGTGACTTCCCTTCTTTGGAAATTGATATGAGCTCCATGTAGAGAAAGCCAATCCATGCCAAGAATCACATCAAATTCCGCTAAAGGAAGGATCACAAGATTTTCAGGAAGCACTTTCCCACAAACTTCGATCGGAGAAGAATTATAAACTTTTGATGCGACTGTTGTGCCATTAGGTGTTGTCACAGCTAACTAAACATCTAATTGTTGAGGTAATACGGTGATACCCTTAGAAAATTATTTAGAAATAAAAGAGTGGGTGGATCCAGAATCAAATAAAACATTTGCTTCTTTAGAGTGGATGGTAAGTGTACCTTTCACCACTTCGTTATCGTACTCCACATCGCTAATAAAAATTGCATGTGACTTTCCTTTGTCTTTAGCCTTAAGATTTTGTTGACGTCGACCATCATCATCAACCCTTGGATTTGGGCATTGATTGGCATAATGCCCCATCTCCTTGCACTTGAAACATTGAAGTGTAGTAGGTTCATTCTGTGTATCCCTTCCTTTGTTTGCGTCATTAGACATCTTCTTCCCATTATCACGGCATTCAAATGCCTGATGACCTTCCTTTCCACATTTAAAACATTTACTTGTCCCTTTAAGACAACTCCCTCCATGTTTCTTTCCACACTTTGAGCATAAGGAAAAGCTCATCTTCATTTCCGTGTGCTCTTTAGATTTTTCTTTGAATTCCATCTTCCTCTTCTTATCAAACCCATGTGACTGATGGGTTATTCCAATCTCCATCTCGACTTTGAGAGCACATCGAACGATTTCCTCATAGCTATTGAAGTCCCTTATGGCTAACGCCCTTCGAAGACTTGGTTTTAAGCCACTAAAGAATCGATCGATCTTACTCTCAGGTTGGATAATAATACCAGAAGCATACCTTGCAAGTCTTGTAAAATTTGCTTCATAGGTACCAACAGATTCATCATCCCTTTGCTTCAGTTCAAGAAACTCTTTCTCCATCTTTATTCGGAGAATACGAGGGAAGTACTTATTGAAAAATAAGTTCTTGAACTCGTCCCATTCCATAGACTCAATTTCATCCCTTTGCCTCGTATTCTTAATAAGATTCCACAATTGATCAGCATCTCCTTCCAAATGATACACTGCTAGGATGACTTTATCATGTTCAGAACATTGAAGAACTGAAAATATCTTTTCAGTAGTACTAATCCATTGTTCAGCAACTAATGGATCAGTAGACCCACTGAAAGAAGGTGGACGCTACCTCATGAAGGATTCAACAGAATGTTGCTCCTTCCTTTGCTCGTTTGGAAGTCCTGCATGATTCATAGCTTGAGAAAGTTGTGTGAGCATGGCTACAAGATTTTGCATTCCAGCTCCCATATCGTTTGGTTGCTCAGGGGGACAATCATTGCATTTCCCATCGCATTCCGCATTAACACGGTTCCTTTGGGTTCCAGCCATTGACTAAAACCAAGAAGAATAGTTTGAGCAACACTAATTATAATAGGAAAACCACATAATTCAAGAATAAAATTTTCATGCTTAAGGTCTTATCCTAGGTTATTCAAGGCCATTTCTAAAACACTAAGATTGTGTTCTATGCTTAGACTTATCCTTAGGGTTCTTACTAAGGCTTTCACATCCTAGTTTCCAAAGGTTGACTATACCTTTCCTCTGATACCAACTATAACGACCCATACTTTACATACATTGTTAATACTTCAAAATTGAAGCACACTTATTACAACATATGACAAAACCACAAAGGACCGTATATGTATAGTGTCTTTAGAAACTGGGAAACATAAACAACTGGTTCATAAATCTTCTACAGTGTCTCCCATTTATTTCATCATATCTAGGGTCCCTTTTAGCATATTCTACTTAATATCCATCTTCCTGACCTGGGGAAAAGAAAACATAAAAGGGTGAGCTCAAATGCTCAGCAAGGGCAAATAAAGGAAATAAAAATCATATCATATCTTTTTGAAAATCAAAACCTGCAAAAGATATCATAATATCTTAACATGGAATAAATCATAGAAGTAAAAATGAGATCCCCATAATCATAACATAAAACTTGAAACTTTGTGGCATGCACACATAATCATGGAAAATAATTTCTTGTTAGTCATGACTCATTGCCAAGACTATCTTAGTGGACAAAGTCCCTTTTTGAACCGAGTTCACTCCTCGTTTCAGTCCTGTATCACTGAACCGAAATAACCTTCCGTTCCAGCCATGTCTATCTCATGAGATATAAAATCTTTACCCAATGCATTGGAGGGAGATATAGGTCCCACCCATCTTATAATGAATCCTTTATTATGTGTGCCACATAATCATAAAACATACATCATCGCATAACACATGTAACAAAAATGGGATTCTTGAAACATCATGACATCATAAATAAATTCATATAAGATAAAGGAATTCATAAAAATAATTCCATCACAACATGATCAAATCAATGTAATAATAGGGATAAAAACAGAACCCTTTATTATCTTAGATGGAAAATAATTTTGATAAAACACTTGAACTCCATTCTTGAGGAAAATATCATTTCTTCTTCAAAAACACTTTTCTTTTCTTAACATGTCATACAATTATAAACTAAAAGAAGTTGATTAAAAATAAACTTGAAAACTTGTAAAGGAAGCTTCTTGGGAATAATGTTTTAAAAATCAATTCATGCCGTATAAGTTAAAAAAAACATTCTTCGTACTTTTGTCGGAAAAGTCAAAAAGTACCTCGTATGAAAAAAATGACAAAAGATTCCTTTCATATTCTTTACTAAAAACTCACCGAAGGGTAAAATTGGATTTAAACTATTGTAAGTGGATGGAAACAATATTACATATTGAGGGAACATGGATTTGGATGATAAAATACACCCCAGTAAATACTTACGAATAAACAATCTCGGATAAAAATGAGATTGTGGTATTTTCCCTTACCTTAGGTCCGATTTGCTTTTTACGTGTCCAAATCTCCTTTATAATGGTTTAAATAATGTTATTGACTTATTACAGAATCATACATATTGATATGATATCATATATGGTCATATTCTTAGCTTCTTGTTAGTAATATTTCATTGTTACTTGTTACTCGGGTCTTTATTGCCTTTTGTTCTTATGCGTGTTTTGCCGAATACATTCTTATTCTTATTTTAAGGTTATAGATACCTTATATACAGAATGGTATTAGTGTAACATATATCATATTTATTCATTCAATTCATTTATATAATTACTATGTAATGATGATCATGTAGAACGAGTCGCATCACATCGTGGAGACGATATTCCGTACGTACGCACGAGTGATGATATCGTTCCTATGATCGTGGAACTGTATTGGAGTATATATATATTATTTCAGTATCAATATTACTTTATAATAATCATAAATAGTTACTCATTACACCATTATACCCATCCTTGTAAAGTGATGGTGGAAAAATAGATTACACCACGGCGTGGAGACGGTATTCCGTACGTACGCACACGCGGTGATTTCATTTTTCCGTAGGATGGATAGAAGGTGAATTAGGGTTGTTTCATATTTATAATAACATATCAGTATGTAAGTAATACTGATGTTATTACTTTATCATGAAACAACTAAATAAGATGAAGTTGAAGAAAGAAATTGAAAAGATCGGTAATGGATATTACCTCTTCTTTGGAACGCCTCTTTGAATCCCCCACTTAAGGAACTAAGATTGGTCTTTGAAGAAGACCAGGACCTCTAGGATTATTCTAGGGAAGTGGAGAGGAGAAAATGTCAGGGGTTGGACGAGCTTGAGTGCTCAAATTGGTGTGAGGAGGAGGGGGAGGAGGTGCCCTTTTATAAGGGAGGAGAGGGGCACCTTAGGAGTATCTCAAAATATTATTTTATATTAAAGTCAAAATCGGTTTATAATGGTTCCAAAGGGTCTTATTTAGAATCTAAAGTGGGGATGGGTCGAAATCCTATCAACCAATAGGATTTAGACAAGTTTAGGGTATTATTTTAACCTTATCAATTAGATTTAACTCTAAGTTAAATAATTTAACTTTTACCATGTCTTTTTGTTTTCTTTCACTATATGGTTAATACACTTACTATAACATGCCAAACGAACCCCAAATTGTTTATTATTAATATATATATCCTTATCTAAGTCATTTGGCCGAACCTTAGATTTTTAGGAACAAAATAACAATTAATAATATAATATTTTATTTAAAAACTATTTTGTGTCAATTTTGACACTATTTGATATATGATTTTTTTGAAAGCCATAACAGAATTATATGTTCGAACCAAGTTGATTAAAGCAACACTAATATATCATAGTAACCTATAAAATTAGTTTAATTCATAAAAAGTCTTAAATTACATTTATTTTGGTATTTATATTATCAATTATGTCAATATTTCATTAATAAGATAATTACTGCATCATCTTTGTGTCATAAATAAATTAAATTATTTGATGTCTAAAAATTACAAATAAAATACCATCATGTAGGAAATCTTTTTAGATTTCTAATGAATATTTACAATCGAATATATCTTATGTATAACCCTATATTAAAAATTATTTACTTATTAAACTTTGATTTTAACTATTTTAACCCTTCTTTAAATAAATTAATAATAAATGTCCTAATCTAATCCATGTGGGCCTAAATGGTCATATTTTATTCCTAAGTTTGTTTTTGGTCGAATTACACTTGTCCAATAGAATTAGTACATGTGTTAGGGTAATATTGATATCATATTTACCCTTAGTTACCCTATTTACTATTAACTGCGGTAAAAATAGTAAAAAGTTACTATTCACCAAAAAATTATTTTTATCTCATTGAACCACATTTTACTTACTGATATCAACCGTGTCTGTCGGATTTTTGAAATTCCATTCACAGAAGCGGTAAAATTAAGTTTTATGCAAAATTCAGTTTTTAACCTACCACTTAGTGGTTTCACTATTCATCAAAAATTGAAAGTTTTCAGAAAAATACCAAAATTACACCCTAGGCTAATTTCGATATTCTGAGTCCAAAAATGAAGTCCATTTTGAAAAATAAAATTTATAAAATTTCAAAGAGTGGTTATTACTATTCATAACGGCTAGTTTTAATAGCATATTGTTGTTTAGTGAAACTCGGTATTGCGTACGACGCAAGCTATCGAGGAAGGTCGCGATTGCGTGTAAAGAAAGCAAAGCAAGTGTTGTGTAGAAAAAGATTCCTTTGATGATTTATATAACATAAAAGTATCGGGTGTTACAGCCAAGACCCACAAATGTAACTGAGATTCGTAGCTTCCTTGGTTTGGCAGGCTATTACCGAAGGTTTGTTAGAAATTTTTCCTGGTTATCTAGTCCAATGAATAATCTAACACGGAAGGGTGTTAAGTTTATCTGGACAAAATAATGTGATGATTGTTTTCAGGAATTGAAAAGAAGATTGGTGAATGCTTTAGTTTTGGAACTACCTTCCAGGAACATGGAGTATGATATATATAGTGATGCTTCATTGAAAGGACTTGGATGAGTCCTAATGCAGAATGATCAGGTAATTGCTTATGCTTCATGTCTGTTGAAAACTCATGAGATAAATTACCCTACACATGATTTGGAATTAGATGCTGTTGTTTTCGCTTTAAAAATTTGGAGGCATCATTTGTATGGAGTAAAGTGTGAAATATATACCGATCACAAAATTTTAAAGTATATATTCACTCAGAAATAATTGAACATGAGATAGAGGAGATGGCTAGAATTAATCAAGGATTATAATTGTACAATTCATTACCATCCGGGAAAAGCAAATAAAGTGGCTAATGCTTTGAGTCTAAAAAGTAATGCTTCATTAAGAATGTTGCATTTGGAACGTGATATTTTGGTTAAGGATTTGATGAACTTTGGCATAGAAGTTGTTGGTGCAGGATTTCCTTCTATTTTGTTTAAGGTATTAGTGAAATATTCTCTATCAGACAGAAATAAGCAAACACAGAAGCAAGACAGTGAGTTGCAAAAAAGGGTAGAGCTGGTTCAGAAAGGTAAGTTGCCTGAATTCAACATTGATAATGATTGTGTTTTGAGATTTGGGAAGAGATTTTGTGTGCCGTGTGATTCAAAGTTGAAGGGAGAGTTGATATGTGAAGCTTATAGTTCTCCGTTTTTAGTTCATCCAGGCAGTACTAAGATGTATACAGATCTTCGGGAGTATTACTGTTGGGACGAAATGAAAAGAGATATTTCTTATTTTACTATGAAGTGTTTGACTTGTTAACAGGTTAAAGCAGAGTGGAAGTTACTAAAAGGGATGCTTCAGCCTTTACCAGTGCCATAGTGGAAATGGGAGAATATATCTATAGACATTGTTGTGGGATTGCTGAAGACACCTCCAGGTAATAATGCAATCTGGGTTATTGTTGATCGCTTGACTAAATATGCTCATTTGCTTACTATACGAGATACTTTTTTTCCTAGATCAACTTTCCCATTTGTATCTTAAAGAGATAGTCAGGTTACATGGAGTTTCTCTCTCCATTGTATCTGATCATGATCTCATGTTTACTTCTAACTTTTGGAAAGTCCTTCAGAAGTCATTGGGTACTGAATTAAATTTTAGTACAAATTTTCATCCTCAATCAGATGGGCAGTCAGAACGAACAATTCAAACTTTGGAGGATATGCTACATGCTTGTTCGATAGATTATCAGGGAAGTTGGGACCAACATCTTTCATTGGTTGAGTTTTCTTATAATAACAATTTTCATTCCAGTATACAGATGGCACCATTTGAGGCATTATATGGGAAGCGGTGTCGAACTCCAGCTTTTTGGGATGAATTGGGTGAAAGGAATTTAATGGGACCGGAATTGGTAGAAGAGTTGGCAGAAAAAGTTCAGGTGATCCAGAAACACATGAGAACAGCTCAGAGCAGGCAGAAAAGTTATGCGGACAACAGGAGGAATGATCTCTCTTTTGAGGTAGGCGATCATGTTTTTCTCAAAGTTTCACCATGGAAAAGTGTGATGTGATTTGGTAAGAAAGGAAATCTGAGTCCAAGGTTCATTGGACCATATGAAATTATGGAGAGAGTTGGATCAGTTTCATACCGAGTGGCTTTACCTCTGAGTTTATCTTAGGTACACAATGTTTTTCATGTTTCAATGTTAAGGAAGTACATGCCAGATCCATCTCATGTTTTGAGTCCAGAGGTAGTTCAGCTAGAAGAGAATCTATCTTATGAGGAAAAACCGGTCCAGATTCTTGACCATAGGGAGAAAGTGTTATGGAATAAGGTGATTCATCAAGTAAAGGTTTTGTGAAAAAAACCACATGATTGAAGAGGCAACATGGAATCTCAAAATGCAATGAGGGATAAATACCCCCACTTATTCGATAAGTAAATAAATTGTGGGGATGCAATTTTCTAAAGGGGGGAAGGATGTAACATCCCAAGTAAGTAATGAATAATAGATATTTTTATATATGTCTATTTATGAATTAGATAGTTTTTTAGAGGCTTAAAATGAGAATAAATCCAATCTTAAGCATGAAATACACTAATATTTTTAAAAGATTGTTTTACTGCCTTTTGATGGAAAACCATTTTTAAATCAAAATTTTGACAATTTTATAAGATATATTTGTCACAATAAAATTATTCTTTATTATTGGGACATTGAAATTTACTATGGATTAATTTTTGGTATTATTCTGACAATGTTCATTTTTTTAATGAATAGTGAAAAATACTGCATTTTACATCAAAACTTCTTTTTCATCTAATTTAATTATATGGTTAGATTAACTTTTAAATTGATTTTAAAGTGTAAATTGAATATATTTTTACCATTTAATCCAATGGTGGTCATTGGGATTATTTTCACTTTGGAATTGGGCATAAACAAGTGCCAAACTTTTCAAAGATATTGTTTAAAAAAACCAGCTATTTGTTTTGACAATGGGAATTGTTTTTAAATTAATTATTGAAATTTCTATGTTTTTAATTTGGTAAAATGGATTACATATTTGGAATCATAAGTTCCAAATTATGTAATTAATACTCTTTTTTTTGTGGACATTATGAATAGTAACGATGGTAATTATCTTTAATTATCTTGATTAATTAGTAATCGGGTAGTTAAGGATAATAAAATAATATCATAATAATAAAAAATGACCCCAAAATGTGTCCTAATTCGACTTTTTGTGTCATGTACGACCATGGTATGCCTTGTGCCAAACTTAGGGACCCCATGGAATCACTTTTGGGTGAAGGTGACACCTTATCATTTTATTTTTAAAGAAAGGAGAATATCACTATAGAATGTATCACCCGAGTGAAAAAAAATTAGTTTTGTCTATGTAAATGATCTATTAGACTATGAATATTCATTGTAAATATAAAAATATTTCCTATATCATAGTATTTTTTTTAATAATTTTTAGACATTAAATAAATTAATTTATTTATGACATCATGATGGTGCAACGATTATCTCATTAATGAACGATTTAAATAAAATGAAAAGATAATGTAAAATATAAGACTCAAACTTGTCAAAAACATATTGGATGAGTATATTTAGAACCATTATCACCTTATCCTAGAAATATATCAATTTGGGACCTTTTAAATCCGAAACTCATTTTAAAATAAAGTAACATTTCTTGAATTTCCAAGAGTGCCCCTCCTCCCTCTTATAAAAGACCCCCACCTCTACCTCCTACCCACACTTATCAAGCCATTGGCTCGGCCAAAACCTGCTCATTTTATATCTCCACATCCCTATCTTCATCATATAAGCCTTACCTTAGGCATAAAGCTCTTCAAGAAACCCTTTTGGTACAAACCAAGAGAAGTTACCCGATTTAAAGGTAAAGACTTCTCTAATGTTCTTATGTTTTATTTTGCTTCTCCAACCCCCTAAAATCTTTTTATTCATTACTTTTGTAACAACACCAGTATATTCAATATACTAGGATTTTTTAATAAGAATTATTCGAGCTACACTTACTCACACCTACATCTAATGGTTAAAGAACACACTGTTTCCATGGACGGTGAATTTCTGCCTCACGAAACGATGATTGTTCAATATTCTTATAACACCTTCAAAGGTGGCCATTAAGATGTAACTATATTTATATATGATATATAATATGTTTATATTTTCCTTAATCTTCTGTATTTTTCATTTATGGCATACCTTTATGGTTTCCATTATGGGTAAACGCGATATCTTCATTTTAGGAAGTGTGGACTACCACCCCCTCAAAGTGAATTGATTCGTTAATGCCATATGTGGGACATATAAAGGATGGAGTTAATGATATGATATATGATATTATACTTTAATTATAATATACCTTTATATCATTATGATTCCATTCCATAAAATATGAAATATAAATGAAAGTAGCGCTCATGCGTAAGTACGGATTACCGTCTCCATGAACAGTGCATTTCATTTCTTACCTCTAAATGTTATGTAATATTATAAATGCATGTATATACTGGATATATATGATATATATTATATCTACATCATGAATATAATTCTGTATATAATGGATATTTTAGCACATGAACAACTTGTAATTATAAAGAGTTTATTTTTGACTCAAGTACCAATGATCGACAAAACAACCAATATTAAATTAAATAATTACATAGTGTTTATAACATGGTAATAAGTGATATAAAAGAAATAATGAACTTGAAAAAGGTTCTTTATCAAGTATAAATTAACTCAAGTTTATTATTCAGGATGTTAAAGAACGATCAAGTCAAGTCGGACCCGGTGTAAGGTACTTCGTCTCAATCTCCTTTCATTGAGGTATATTTTGTTTTATACACAACATTATTTTATACGGTGTATAAACAACCTTGAATTTTATGTTTATTTGAATGGAATATTTTTTATACGAAGTGTTTTACTAAACAATAAAAGGGAATGTTTTTGTTGTACGTATGTGGTGACAATGACTTCTCTACCGTCGTGACCATTATTTGAGTTTCGGCTTCCTCTACAAGCCATAACTTTTTACTTTTTTTAAAATGAAAAATAAATACCATGTTTTACTTTTCTTTTATTTTGGTATTGAAAATGGTTTTGATAATGTTTTTATTATATCAATGTGTTATTGATATCTTGTGATTGAAATGTGTAAATGTTATGTTTCCTTTATGCATGTTTTATGTGATACGATTATGTTATTGTTCTTGGGAATTATTTATAAAGACGGGTGGTTCCGTGATAAAATAAGGGCGGGTGAGCCCGATATAGCTCTCCAATGCATTGGGTAACTTGAAGGGGTTAAAATTTAAGGTTTCTCTGAAAAGATTTAGGGAATATACTGTGATGGGTATTCCAAACGTAACCATGAGGGTTACTCCCTACGTAAGAATGTTATGAATGCCTCAAGTTACCTTTATGTCTTTTGATTTCTATGAGTTATTCATAAATCTTATGATTTCATGAGGTATGTTAATGTGCTTATGTTTTATGAGTAAATTATGATTTCATTTATTCTTATGTATACATGTACTAATGTTTCCTTTCCGTATTTTTATATCACTTACTGATCTTTTTCTGCTCATCCCAAGTTTTTGAAAAAAAAATCACAGGTCAAGGGAAAGGTACATGATGTGATGATAGTGTCAAGGAAGTGTCATGAAAGAATCCATGTTTTGTTTTAAATATGTTTCCATTGATGGAAAAAAATGAATACTATCTTTTATGTAACCACTTTGTTTAAATATGGAATGTAATGCATTATTTATGATCTAATTCTCTAAAACTCTAAACCTGAAAAGATCCTCAATGTGTATTCTTGAAATAACTCAAGATTAAGTAATGTTTATGGCTGGGGCTTTATAAATTTTTTGATGAATTCTTCAATCATGTGAACATGATTTTGGAGGATATACATGTACTTATAGAAACCCTTGATGATATAAAAATCATAAAGAGGATTTTGAGAATATTATCATTTTTTTAATGTGTATCTCTCAAAGCTAAAAAATACCCAAAGGAGGTGATGTTGGATAGTTTTCAGTTAACTCTTATTTTATATGATTGATGAATAAATACAATGATTACTTAGTAAAGAAGTATTCTCAAGAAGTGGGATTCAAGGTAATGCAGATAATAACATTGTAATAAGATCCTAAATATATATAATCCAATGAGTTGATTTCATTCCTTCAAGAAAATGTGAAAAGGGGAAAGGTAAATTCTAATTCAAGCTTCCACTTACTCTCTTTCAATATGTAAAAGTTAGGAATCTTGATACGAAATGTCAAAATAAATTTCCATATGATTATGAAGATGAAGTAAAAACATATAAATCATCAGAATATGTGAAAGTAATGGGGATTTCAAAAGAAATATTGAAAAATAAGAACTTACTTTCATAAGAATATATTATCTCATAATAAACAGAAGTTTTTAAAATTGATGAGTGCAAAGAACTTAATGAATAAGTTCTTTTTAATATTATAGATAAACCAAAACTGATGGAAAATGATAATAATATCACTAAGGTTTAGGGAATAACTGACTACAAGGTTTAAATAAAATGTGATATTGAAGAAATTTATTTTTTGATGGACAAAAAAATAAGGTGGATGGAGTGTTATGTGATTCAAAACATTATATGTAGTAGTAAGTTGAGAAAAAATATAAGGAGAAAGATGAAATTGAATAGTTAAAATATGTAGATATAGAAAAATCATAGAATATGGTATATTATAAGATAAAAATTTAATTTAAGGATGAATTATCATTTTTTTGACCAATTTTTTGAAATTTAATCTCAAAATAATTAATTATCTAAAAGAAATTATCATGGCGATGTAATGAGAGATTGAATATAAAGAGATAATTATAAATCCCAACATTACATTACGAAGTTGGAGTGTATGGATTATCGAATAATTTAAGGAGGAACATGGGGAGTCAATGAAAATGTTTGAAAATTTCTCACAATTGAATCATTACCAAAATTGAGGCAATTTCATTGACGATCTTGACTGCAAGAAAAAAAGTAGTGGTGGTTGATACAAAACAATAATCAATCACTCCCCCAAAGAAATTTTATTTGGGTGACTCCTAAAAGACCCAAAAGGAAAAAAGTGGAGTATTAATTACACATAATAATACACCATGAATATAGTTCTATTATTGTGTAAATATGGGGTACACATAATATATGTGATCCACAAAAAGGTTTCACTTCAAGGAACAAAAAAATAGATGAGTAAAAATTCTTATACTAGGTATGATTTTAATGTATATTGTTTTTGGTGTGAAATATATGGTTAAAAATTTATTAATTGATCATCAATGGTACTAAGAGATATGAAAAAGGGCACCCAAAAAGGGAAATCTTAATATCTAGAAGCATAATCAATTGGGATGAAAATGGAAAAAATTGCAACCCTATAAGATGAGTTTGATCTAGGGAAGCTAAATGTGAAGAAATTATATTCACCATAAAATTAATTTAATTACTAGGAATGGATTAGGAAAATAATATATTATAATTACGATTTCATACATATTACTTTAAAATAAATAAATCAAGCCAGTGTATGTATCCTTAATAGTGGATGTAAATCCCATATGATGGGAGCCAAATTATTTATCATGGGAATAATGTATGAAAAATAAGGTGTGATTTTTTCAAATTAATAAAGGATTGGAGATCATTGGATCTAGAAAATAAAAAATTATATTATGTTTTTCGAGTTGCATAAATTTCTTGGTAGTTTAACACCCTGGTCACAACTTTCTAAGTGTGAGTCAATTATGTGATTTGAGGCATTCAGTAAATTTCAATAATAAATTTTGAATTATTAATGTAATATATGGATTGATTTTCATGCAAGTTAAGTTCATAAAGTGTAATATAGACCTTATTCGTGGTGAATAATCCCCATGTTTTATTTCCAAGGAATACGAGAACAATTTGTGCCATAAAAGGCTTAGATACTTGAGCCAAACATTCTTGGAAGATTTTGTGAGGAATGATAGAGCCTTTGAAATCACTAATATTATATTATATTGCATGTATATGTGTGATGCTTTCCAAAATTGTAAAATTATTATAAATTCATACAATCTAAATTTCAAGAAATCTATGATATTTATGGAGGTGTTGAATGTCGATGTGTGTGGGCCTATATCACCTACAGACATGGATGGAAAAAGGTTTTATGTTTTATTAATCAAAAATTATAGTCAGATTGCATGGAAAATGGAGAACTCTGACCAATATGAAGTGTTCAAGTCTATTACATGTTATTGGAGATTAGATGAGAATATTATTTAGTTAAAAAATTTTAAATTATAGACTTTTAATGGTATAAAATTGACAAACAAACAAGTGTAAGAATATCTTTAAAACATGAGATAAGGAACCAAACTTAAATAGTGGGAACTCTTTAACAGAACAAGTTCATTGAGAGAAGGAACAAAATCGTTAACAATAAGAACTAAAAGATACTAGTTGAGAAATATCTACTATAGATGTATTGTAAAGAAGTATTTTTAACATTGGTTTACATTTACAATAAGGCGTTGTTGTGTCTATTTAAAGAGAAGACACCCTCAGAGATATGTTATGGGAAGAAGAGAAAATTGAAATACTTTTTATTTTTCATAATTAAATGTTTTATTTTCAATAAGGAGAAGACCTAAATGTTTGAAGCTCATGGAGATGTAGGTATTTTTCTTGAATACACATCTAAGATAAAAACATACAAGTGCAATAACAAAAGTCTTGGAATATGCATTGGAAACCTATGAAAACCCATAGATGTTACCATCTCAATTAAATTGATTAAATAAAATATTTCATCACATACATTCCCATGACCTTTTAGGTTTAGAGTTTTAGGGAATTATGATAAATCATAAACTAACAAAACCCATTTTTTATCAACTAATGGGGATTTACCCACTATATAATAAAATTCTTAATCCATGAAAATCCTTCAACATCCACCATAAATTCTCCAAACTATATTCTTATTTAGACACATCATATGTATTAATTATCTTTATAATATGAAGAATAAAAATAAAAGAAAATTTTGATCTCAAACACTCGGTAAGGTAAAAACTTATTATAATTTTTCATATCATAAACATGAAATAGAACATGAGTAGGGGTAAATATATTATTAAAATATCATGATACCATATATGATAATTATAAAACATGGTATAGAAACATATAATCATAAAAACGATATATAAGGAAGTATAATTTTTTGCATGGATCAAAATACATCTCCATAATCATAACACATGTGATCACGACATAAGAGTATGAAATATTTTAAAAATAATTCATAAAATGAAAACAAGGAATATCTTGAAAATGAAAAAGTATCTTGGAAATGTGGTATAACTTGATAATTAACTTAGACATGTGGCATAACCATAACCATAAGAAAACCTTTCTATGAAAACTCATTATTCTCATGACTATGTGAAAAAAATAATCATGTTCATACTTGAAAATGTGAGAAAACTCATTATGTCCACGCCTATGTGAACAAACTCATTATGTTCACCCATGAATATATCATGAGATATAAATTTAAATAAATGGACTAGAGGGTGATATATGATCCCACTCATCTTCATCCTTACATATGTGAGATACCTAAATTCAATTATCATCATATCTTAAAGAACCCATGAAAAAGTAATTAGTTTATTAAACATTTAAAAAATATCACATAAGATGAACTTAAGAAAACATAGGATGTAAAAAATATCATTTTCCAAAAGGAATCATATCCTAATAAAATATATAGGGTTATCAAAACATCATTTAATGTGATAAAAACATAGGGGGAAATATAAGTGAAATAAAAAGGTTTTCACAAAAACTTTTAAACATTATTATAAAAGATGAAGTCAAAATTAATTTTTTAAAAAAAATTATAAGGGAAAAAGAATAATTTTTAAAACCTTATTATAAAGAGTTTCAAATAAAGGATCATTGAAAATAAAAAAAACTAATAAATATGGAGTGTTAAAAAATGAAAATAAATTCAATTATTATGAATTTTAGGTCATGTTAATGAAAAAAACCACATCAATGAAATTTTGAATGGAATTTATTTCATAAAATAAGTAAACAAAAATATGATTCATATAAAATAAAAAATATATTTGGATTTTATTAAATAAAAAACATTCGATTGGAAAAAAATGGACATTGATGAAAAAGATTCATTTGTAAGAATGGGAGTTTATCATTACCCCCTCCCTCTATAGGTACCCCACTTGGGTTGGTAGTGAAGGAATAGAGATAATGATGCCTAAAACACACCTCATATAGGCCACAAGTTGGGGACTAACACCAATAGTATATCAACCACACAAATGAGAGGCATTACCCACTGTATAGTTTATGGAGTAATAGATAATAAGGATAAATTTCCAATTAATATCTTGTATAAACCATAAGAAATAACAATACATATAATGCCATACATAAACTAAAAGGAAAAAATTCAAGTACCAAAAGTATGACTAGGGAGAAACAAGAAACTCTAGTATCTATTGACAACTACTCAACCAATTATCTGAGCTAGTAATGTCCATACCAATCACTAACTTGTTCCTGCTAACCTAAAAAATAGTTTATATATACATAAGGCGAGCATAACATGCATACTCAGTAGGATCCTACCTAAAAAATCTCATAAATAATGTGAAATAATAATACTAAATCTTGGTGAATAAAAAATGATACTAAATCATAACCTAAATAGATAATACTAGTTTACCCATCCTCACCATGGCACACTCACAAAATAACTCATATAATTAAACCAATATATGTCAGAAACATATATATATATATATATATGAACGAACCCCACTTTCACTAATCCACTGGGTTTTATCTATCACCCCACAATGTCACACATTCAGAGATCATAGCTTCCATAGGTAATTCATCCCTGATGTGATTTGGGCCTCAAACCTACTTACCTCAGTCCCACATGGGGCCAAACACCTTAGGTTTTCATCATTCCACATATCCATCTCATCATCATCATTAGATTGTCTATAACCAAATGTATGTAAAGAAACCACAAAATATTATTTAAATGAATTATACATAAAGTCTTCATATCTCATTAACATACACCCATGGGAAGAAAGATCCACCATGATGGGATAAAATTATGCACTATACCTCAAGCAATTATAACCTACACATAAATTTATAGTAAACCAAGAATTTTCATATCTTGAGTAGGAACACAACCTATACTTTAAGCCATTATATCCTAGGATTTACCAACTCATCTACATCCAAAGAGAGAGTGAGGGAGAGGTATAAATCATTCATCCATTCCCTCACTATCTTGAATATTGGAGAAATAACCCCCAAAACGTTTGGGTGTCAATTGACCTACTGACGTGGGTTGGGTAGCATATGAAATCATAAAATAAATAAATAATATTACAGACAAACCACACTAAGGGAAACATCCTAGACTTTTTCTGATCTATCTATATTATCAAACAGGACCCATGAATGCCATTTCTAAAGAATATATATCATAAAATAACATAAACATATAGTTCATATTAATTAATTTATTAACCATTAATTAATATTATTCCAAGATTAACATTTTAATATTCTCAAGCCAGGTTCCAATGAAAACTATAATTATCTTGCTTATATTATCATGTTTTTTCATTATTCAAAATATTTTAACCATTTTTATAGCCAATGGTATTTATTAATCCACATTATAAATTATATATTTCATATTCTTGTTCACTGGAGCATCCCATTCAACCATCCCATGTTTTCCATTAATATGATATAAAAATTTTAACATCACTACCATCAATTACACCCCATACCATGGGATATTTATTTATTTATTTATCATTTTAAATTTTTTGGGTAATCTTGGACTCTACCTAGGTTACCACATCGAAACTTTATATGTCATGGAATGATTCAAACTATATCAGACTATGGGGAACCAACAAACAAAATTAGTCCAATAGTAAATCCAGTAAGTGTCAAGAAAAACATTGATGAGAAAACCCTACTCTAAACTCATTATGACCACCCTAGTTTCACACACCATTGAACATAACATCAAATTTTCCCATAATTAATGGAATCAACCATCACCACACCCTAGTCTCCCAAACCATTTCAAATCTATCAAAATAATCGCCATTCAAACAACCCCGAGTCTCTAGCCTATTCATCATGAATAAAACCAACCACTCATGGTTATAAAACTATCACAACAAGTCTTTAAAATATCATATAAAACATATACATTTAAAATGTATTTTCCACACATTGGAAAAGGAACTAAGGCCATAAAACCAAGGCATACAATCCCCCCACAAAAATAACTATCTCGCTCATGCCTTAATCATTATCTTTATAAAAAACATTTTAATTCTCATTTTAATTATCTGGTTTATTATGAATAGGTTCCCAAAAAAAGAAACCTATAAATAATTAGAAATAATTTTTTTTGAAACAAATTAAACATGTGTTTAACATTACTTTCATATTCAATCAAATTCAAAGAAGAACATATATCAGATTACATGACTTTTTTTCAATCATAACATCATAATTATTCTATATTTATGTTGTTTATTAAATTTATAGAAAAAACACAATACATACAACAAAATCTATAACATAAATATAAAATTCCATCTTATAAAACATGAGGATCAATAATCATATAACCAAATGCGATAAAAATCCAAAACCACAACTTTATTATTCCTTTAAATTCCCATTTTTTATCTTTATTAGGTTAAATCCACTATTAATTAAAGGATTGAAGCATGGTAATATCACACTTTCACTTTAAATCAATATATATGTAAAATATATCATACCTTAACACAAAAATCTAAATGTTATCTAAGAAAGAATGTAACAATAAGTGTTAAACTCCAAACACCTCTTTTGTGGGGAACCATTGATCCCTAAATCACCATACCAACATGATTTATCTATCATTAACAGATAGAGAACACAAGATAAATAGAGAGAGTAAACCTCCATAGAATGTAAAAAATAAAAATAGAAGATAACATAACCACCGGAGAAGCGAAAAGTAACCTTCGATCACCAAATATTCACCTCTAAAAAATAAGGGTTGAATACAATTGAATAGGCTTTAAAGGCCTTCAAAAAACGTACTTTGGTCACCTAGGGTTTGATATTAGAGAGGTTAAGTATGATAATTTCATGGTACATCTCAAAGTATAACCAAACTAGTTAAGCTAAATTCACAACATGAAAGGATACTTTACACTATGAGTTCCTTAACTCCAACATCTACTGAAGATTCAATCACCCTATCTATAAAACTCAATAATTACTTCACATCATTAAACACCAATTCATGTAGTTGATTTATTCTAGGTGGAACCACTAAATTTGACCTTTATACCCTTCATGTCATGAATCGAAATTTAAAATTTGAATCACAATACACATCATGAATACGAAGTTCACACCATGAATTCCTCCTACTACTAGGTGTTCAACTTTCAATCACTCACTTATACCCAAAACATTAAAATACCCAATAAAAAATGATCCCTTAAATAATATACCTCTCAAAAATTATCATCATCAATAATTAGAAACAAAACTGGAAAATAATAAAAAGGTCCTAACAATTACCCTATAAGATACCTCACAAGGATCCCACTACAACAATAACACAACCAACCCACCAGAGGAACAAGTCATAAAACTCTTAGAATCACCAACCAACTTCAAAACATACTCCTAGGGGATATACCTCTCAAGGATATTGCTAGAACAAGAACAATATTAGGGAAGAAAAATTATCTCAAAAAATATCCAAGGTTTATAAAACATAACAAAAAGGATCAAACAAAGCATCAAGTTAAGAAAGATAAAGCTCCAAACAACTCAAAATATTGAGTGTGCAAATACGAATCCCAATCAAAGGTTCTATCCTCTAATCCAATGTGTTTCTACAAAACATGAACCAAAGGAATATCATTCCCATGTAGTGCCTTATCATAACAGTCATGAATCTTGGCAAGCTACTCATAAAAGGTCACACCATTTTCAATATCAAAGTCTCCCCAATAGATTATATGATAATCAACATGAATATACCAATGAATATGTGATACATCGAAAAAATCACAAATATATATTATATATAGGGGTGGTTCAAACTGATATATAATAACCCTTATCTTTATTTCATATTAATTCATGATTTATTACATGAGATTAGACATAATACAACATATAAGATTGCTATGTCTAGTGTATTTGGGAATTAGGTATATTAAATAACAACTTAAAAGGGAAAACACATAATATTTATTGAAAACTTCCTTATCATTCTCACACTTAAAACTAAATGGGATAACCTGGGGACATACATAAGAAAGGGGTGATCTATAAATCCCAGTAAGGGAATAAACATGGAATAACAAGAAGAAAGAAATACATGTTATAAAATACTCATATCAATGGGGAATAAAAGGGGTGATAATCATAAACATAGAAAATTAATCATCATATAGCATGATAACATAAAGGAAACATGGGAAATGTGGAAACAACTTAAAACACTACATCATAAATATAGGTCGGCTAACCTTCCAAGACATCATGGTGGAAAAAGTTTCATAAAGGAATAAAGTTTACTCCAATTCCGAACATGAAGTCTCATGAGACTAAACATTTCCCAATTCATTGGAGCCCTATATAATTCTGCGTGCACCCGTCACATTAATTTCATTCCCATGCTTCAATGTGCCACATAGATCATAAAACATGGAATCATGTATCATCATAAATTATTCCATGATCATGGAGTGTGGAATACATACATTTAAGTACCCAATATATAAGTATAAGTTAATAAAGGTGAAGAAACTTGATAGGAAATGGTCTTGGTATTCACTACATAGTTGTTTTGGTCATTATGATGTCATAACAGACTGTATATTTATATCATATTTAATTTGTATCTAAAAAATTGACTGTCTCATAAAATTATTAAAAAATCATTGTTGGATAATTTTGACATTATGATCCCAAAAATAATATTCATTTAATCAATTTTTTTTAAATATGTGAATTTTCACTTATAAAATAATAGTCGATATTTATAGAGGAATGATGGGTTTTTTTATATAATAGTTTTTGAAACCTTATAAAAAATGAATTTTACTTCACAAAAATCATATGACCACTTATACTTAATAAAAATTATTTAATATTTTATTAACATATTATTTATTTCAAAAATACATTAATTCATCAAAATAATTTCCTTAATTGAATTTGAATATTACATAAAAAATAAAATTCAGGTTTTATTGTATCAGAATAAAAAACATCTATAAGGTGATAATAATAGGATGAAAATATAATAATTATTATATAAAAAATAATTAATATACACATATTTTTCGGGTCTTGATATATATCCCTTTAATACACTAGAAAACACCCTAAGAGTAAGGTGTGTGACAATGAGACTTTCATGGGGTGGTTCGGTGTATATGGTTTAGTTCATGATCTCAATGAGATTGAACTTCTACCTTAAATGGTTTTTTTCATGATTAATTTATTAGATATGAGCTTGGGCTTGGTAAAGGGATAATTCCAAAGATTTTATCTCCCTCAAAAGCTCTGATAAATGGGCTTCATAGGGTATAATCCGGCTGGTTGAGGTCATCACTTCTTTTTTCAGTGTCAATTAGATTTGTCAAAAACCTATATTTATACTAATCATATGATATTTATTCAATGGATATATTATATATGGTAATGATTCTTAAAGGTCTTTTTAATTTGATAGTGTGTAATAAAACTGAATAAGTGCATGTATTTTCAACAACCAAAAATACATAATAATACATTTAATTAAATCATAAGGGGGATTTTATTTATAAAAGTTTGGTTCATTACAATATTCCACCTTTAGAAATTTCATCCTTGAAATTTTATTTTCCCACAGTAAAATAGATGAGGGTAATTATGTTTCATCACTTCCTATGGTTTCCACATTGCTTCTTCAAACTTGTGGTCTCTATATAACACATTTATCAGATGAATTGTTTTATTCCATAGAACTTTTTATCTACAATCTAAGATATTCACCAGCTTCTGATCATAGGAAAGTTCATTCTCTAATGGTACCACCTATGGATTGAGTACATATGAGGGGTATGGTATGTACTTCCTTAAGAGGGATACATGGAAAACATCATGTACTTTAGATAGGTTAGGTGAGAGTGCTAGTCAATAGACCACTACTCCGATGAAATTGGGGATCTCAAAGGGCCCGATGTATCTTGGACTAAGATTCCCCTTATTACCAAATATCATGAATTAATTATATGGATATATACATAGAAATACCATGTCTCCAACATAAAACTCACGATATCCTCGATGATTGTCAGAATATCTCCTTTATTCAATCTAAGTAGCCTTGATGTTCTTCTGAATTGTCTTAAACTTTTCCACCATCTCCTCGATCAATTTGGGACCTATTTGTTTTCTTTCCCCAACTTCATCCCAACATGCATGTGTTTTCCACCTCTTCCCATAAAGGTATTCATACAGATCCATTTGTATTCTTGAGTGAAAAATATTATTCTATGAGAACTCAACCAAAGGAAGAGGCTGATCCCGTCCTCCTTTGAATTTAGTTGATCATGTTTTCAATATTTCTTCGAGTGTCTAAATGGTCCAATAATATTTTCCATCAGTTTGAGGGTGATAATCCATGCTAAAGTTCACCTCATTATTCAAATAATTTTGGAGAATATTCCAAAACATAGAGGTAAATCTTGGATCTTGATCATATACAATCAATAATGGTGTTCGTTTTAGCCTCGCCACATATCTAATGTATATCCCTACAAGTTTATTTAGTGATAAATCCTCTTAAATCAAAATTAAGTGTGAAGTCTTTGTAAGATGATCCACCACAACCTAGATAGTATTATTTCCTCACTATAAGAAAACATGCATATACCAATTGTTTATTGAAACTATGGGATTAACTTGTATACTCAAATCTATACCTTCAGTTTTTAAAAAATCATTGCTATAGGTGGTGCTATACCAATGGTTTTTTAAAAACTATGGATATAAATATTTTTCTATAAATCCTTGCTCAGGCTCCTTCTCTCCCTGCTCATTCAAAGCCCTAACTATATCCCCCTCCCCTCCATAATAATCCTTAAAGATCCCCCCTCCCTTCCTCAGGTGAGCTTCAGAATCCCCCTCTCCCCTCCTCAAGTGATATTTGGAGTCCCCCCTCTCCTTCCTTAATTTCCCTTTCACCCAAGAAAGCAGAAACCTCTATATCCTCCAGAGATATCCTATATTTCAATCATTTTTTGATTCAAATATTCCACAAAAATCACATATGTGAGGTCCAAATATTTTTACTCTTCTAATTATTATTTTTTTAATTTTTATCTATGATATCATGTGATTTAACTAAGAAAATATTATTTTCTAAATGGTTAAATATAGATTTCGTTATTTTTGCTTCATTTTTTTAAATTCAAGATTTATGAGTTTTGATTCATGTTAAGAAGTAAATTATTCCAACTATTTTAAATTTTTTTATTTGGTTTGATGTTCTTTTTTTTGTTTTTAAAACTACTCCTTGGATTGGTAGTGTGTGTGGTTGTTTGAGTATATGTATTATTCTTATGTTGTTTTGGAGTTTTTTGGTGTTTGGTTGGAATTTTTTTGGAATTTATTATTGTGTGGGCTCCCACTAAACGCCAAACATTTATGTATAATGTTCCTATTTTCTTAAAAACATTAGACCTCTATATTTTTTGGTGTTTTTATGTATATTTATGTTAAAAATAATATAAAAATATGTGGAAGAGATATGGTTTATTATAAATTTTATTTTTAGTAAATAATATCTACTATGTGTTTGATGAAATGTTAATATTGAGTTATCATTTATTAATTAATATTATATTTATGGAATGAATTAATATTAATTAAAAAAAATTAATACAATTGTTTAATAGTTTTTCACAATTGTATGAGGTTGTTTTTCTTGTTTCAAGAGAGTTTTAATTTCATGATTCACTTTATATTGTTTCACATTTAATGATATGATTTGTCATGATACAAAATAGTGTTATACAAACTAAATGTTATTCGATTTAAATATGAAAATGTGATATTTAATTTAAGGGTTATTAGAGAGGAGGTGAGTGGTTTTTAAATGTTTTTATTGTATTTATTGCTGAATTAGTTTTGAAAACATCATGGAAGATACTTCTATACTCAATGGAGTTCTACAAATAAGTAAACTTTCTAGGTTAGGTTACATATTACCTATCTTTTTCATGGTTTTAATTACACTCATGCTAGGATATACTAGTTTAAGATTATGATTTAGATAATTCTTTTTGGGATACCCTCACTAGTTTAGATTATTCACTAGATAGTTACTTCATCTCTAGTTCAGGATTATGCTTTTATTAGATGACTATATTTAGATTATGTATTGACTAAAAGGATCATGTAAATCATTTAATTGGACATATGGTTAATCTCCAATTATTTCTAGGAATAAATTATGTAATATAATTGTTTTATATATAAACGTATTTATGTGAATGTTCATTTTGAGTAAACATGATTTATATGTGATTTTATTTTGTTAAATTTATTTCATATAATTAAATGGTTTCTTTTCTTATATTAATTTCAAAATATAATGTGATAATTTTTTCCTAAAGTTTGATAATAGATAATTTGGTGGAATCATAAAAGGAATCAATTCTGACAACCTTTATACAGAGTTTGTATGTATATAGACTTGGCCTCATTTCATGATTGTAAGGAAAAATATATGCCTTGAGATAATGGTTATTAGAAGTATTTTTTCATAATTGGATAGGATAATATATGGGATATGCATACTTTCCATATGGGTATGGGTAGATGTAGTTTTTCTTCAATTATACTTTAGATTTTATTTACATTTTTTGCTTCTAGACTCTTTGTCTTCAAATCCCCTTTTTCCATTGTTTTGGATGTTTTATATGATAGTAGGATATATTTTAAAGATAGAGATTTTTTCAAATTTTATATCTTTGTCTTTAATAATATATTTAATATTGCCTTATCTTATTATTCATTATTTTAATGTTCTTTATTAGAAAAATCATTATTTTATATGTATTAATAAAAAATATATAAAATTTTCATCCTAGGTTCCCTAATGTAATTTTTGTTAGTTTTATTTTTCTTTAGGTGAATTCATTTCTATTATGTAATGAATTTTTAATTATGGTTTACATTTTTTATTTTAACATAAACGTTTTCCCTATAATGGAATGGATATAAGATGGATGTATCACACTGATCAGATTTCAACCGAGTTTCAAAATAATTTGGCTGTTTTTTAAGATTTTTCATTTAATAGTTCTTTAGATGGAGGTTGTATATAGTTTACATGCTATAATTTTTTTTAGAATACCATCATTATGTTTGTAAGAAATTAGATACCATCTAAAAAAGATGTATTTCAAAAAAAACTATTATGTTTGGTATCACCATAGAGAGATAGGATAATATTCTTTTGTTCATGAATGTAATAAAATAAGTGGTATGGAGAATTTGATATTTGATCAATTTCCATTTTTGAATCATCATGAGAAAGATAGTATGCTAGTGTAATAAGGTAATTATATCAATATAAATGAGAAAAAGACTAAAGATGATGATATTAAGAGAGTGAAAACTTTAATGGATGAATCCAAAACTCCAGTATATCAAGAATGTACAAAAATAACCTAGTTAGAATTTTTAATATAGTTATATCATAGAAAAACTATGTATAGACTTTATAATACCACAATTTATTATATTATTAATTTTTTGAAGGAATTTGATCCTGACAGTGTAGATATTACCTCAAATAATTATAAGGCATGGAAGTTAATTAAGAAGCTCAGAATTACTAATAATAAATGTTGTGCTTATCTGAAATATTTAAATTTATTTTGGGGGGAAATAGATGACCTTAATGACTGTGAAGAATTTGGCACATCTCTATGGAAGGAAAATACTGATTGAACTCCCTATTGTGTGCCATAAAAATTCATTTTACACTTTCCATTGATTCCCAAACATCAAAATCTATTCATGTATGCATAAATATCATCCAAAATGAGATTTCATGATGCTGATATAATTAAAGTTAATGATGAGTTGGTTCTTCCTAAAGATGGATTTGCATGTCGAGAATATTATTCACAACATCCTAATTTTTTAGTTGAGGTGCATAATGTCAAGTTGGTTATATCATGTGATGGTTTTAATCTGTTCGGTTATATTCTTACTGCTCATAGCACATGGCCATTTTTTATTCAAGTTTATAATCCTCTTCCATGGATGTGTATGAAAAAATTATTTCACTTTCTTGATTATACTGATATCTGGACCTTTTTATCCTAGTAATGATATAGAAGGCTACTTGTAACCTTTAATAAGATATTCGAAGGAACTTTGGGATATGGATGTGTGCACATTCGATGATTCTTCAAAAAATATATTTCATATACATGCTTTCTTTCTATAGATTATAAATGACATCTATACTTCTGAAATGATGTCTATTTGAGAATTAAGGTAAAACTATCATGTCCTATTTTTATAAAGAATACATGATCAATAAGAATTAAATATTATCGTAATTTTAGTTTCATGGGGAATCGACGATTTTTTCCAATGGATCATCAATATAGGAAAAATCACGGGAGGTTTGATAATAATATTGACACTAAAAAACCACCTTAACATATTTTAGGAACTGATGTGACTAATGAACTGAAAGATTTTGGTTTTTCGTTAGGGAAAGGTCATATGAAATCTAAAAAGAGAATGAATGTTGAAACTAATGCCACTTACAATTGGAAAAAGAGAAGTATATTTTTTGAGTTTCCATATTGGTCTATAAATTTTATACATCATTATTTATACATAATTCACATTGAGAAAAATATATGTGCAATTTTTCATTCAATTCTTCTATATATCCAGAGGAATACCAAATATGACTTTGGATGTCTACACTGCCAGTAATGATGGTGCAACCTATACCATTTCTATATCCATTGATGTATCCAAAACCCTAATACCAATATCATGTCATGTTAAAATCTCCTACATTTCATTTTATCCATCTAGGATCTAATGATTTTGTTCCTTTATCTCCCAATCTAGTTCATGCAGATCACCTAGAGAATGTATTGGAATAGACACATCCTTTAGAGGCTAATAATCTAGGATATCCCATGTATCCATCAAAGCCTATTGACCAACTTGAATCAGGTTTTTTTATTATAAATGTGTCAAATTATATCACTTAATTTTTTCATGTTGTACTATGACATAATTCTTATTTTTTCTCCCTTTTATCTTATTTGGTGTGATCTTCTAGTAGGTCACATGGAACAACCCGTATGCAGGAAGCGTGGAATCTAAAAACACAAATAATGGTGGATTGAAATGAAGAAAATTAAATGATAGGTAAAAAAGATAGGTAGTGTATAAGATTAATGGACACTTTATCCAAGTATAATGATATCATTCTGGAATACCAGACCCATAGAGACATCACGGTAATGACATCAGGGTCAAATCATGGGTGCAGAAATGGGTAAAAAATTTATAAATTTATATCTATATTATTGTTTTTTTATATGAATTAAATTTTTGTTACATATTTGGTTTAACTTTCCTAATAGTGATGATAATAAAGTTGTAAGGTTGATGGATCTTGGGGAGTTATAGAGATCATATGAGCATGAGTTATATATTGCTTTTAGGAGTATAGTTGGATATTATTTAGAGGGTGAACCCATATTCCCCAACTATCCAAAAACAAAATATAAAAAATGATTTCATATTGGAAGACTGGTGAGTTTATGTTATTCCCAATTTTTATTAGTTTTCATATAGAATTTAATTGTTATTACTTGTATTGATTTTTTTCTTTAGGAATCATCAGGAAAAAGAAAAAAGAATAAAGATTTAATGACGTATCTACACACATTGGGGAAAACTATAATGACCATGTATGAGAAGTTCCATGTACTTTAATATGAATAGAAATAATATCTACATTTATATTGTTACTTAGTTATCTATATATATTTTCATGTCTTATTTTGTTATTAATAAAAAAATTGGATTGTAAATCTCTGAATTATGTCATGTTATGCTATTGAATAATTACGATATACCATAAAAATTTTAATTTTAAACATGATAAAATGTATCTTTTCATCAAGAAATGAACAATATGATAATTTTTTTTCAAAATGATATATAATGATATTTAAACTTGAAACAATCCCCTTGTAAATGTGATATAGTTTCCATGTATTAGATGACTTGTAGAAACCTTCATTCATCAAATTAAATTGTTTACATTAATTATTAGAACTGTTCTCAACATTATTGATTCATATATTCATAGTCAACTCTGTGAGTTAAATGCTGTATTTAATATGTTGGACTCCTCATGTATTAATCATGTTTTAATGATCACAAATCTTATTACTGTTAATTAATCTCATTATTATTTACAAATATTATGCATGATCACAAATATTACTTATCATATCAAACCTCTGTACTTATTTTTCAAGTTATCTTACCTTATAATGGTTAAGATTAATTCATATTATGCATATTACTGTTTAAGCTTGACATAGTGAGACAGACTGTGTGCAAGATACAGACACCGTGAAGTGTAAGATAGACACAGTAAGCCTGACACCATAAATTCTAAGTCTCAAAAACCATGACCAGTGAGACACCGTGACCTCAACACACCGTGACAGTAAGCCTGACACCGTGAAGAAAAATACTATGAGCAAGGCACCGGAAGCCAGAAACCATGAGTCAGATACGGTGACTCAGACACCATGACATGGAGACACCGTGAAGGACACACCGTGAGCCACATACCGTAAAGGTCGTACCATGAAGGACACACCGTGAGCCACATACTGGGAAGGTCATACCGTGAAGGACACACCGTGAATCACATACCATGAACAAGACACCGATTCAAGGAGACACCTTCTGCCCAACTACTATGACACTATTTCTTAACCTTTTTGTTAATATTATTTAAATAATTCTAATGGTCATATTTGATGTGTTTAATGCAATTAATGATATTTAATGATAGTTTTTTGGCATGTCAGGAAATCTTACCTCGAACCTATAGAAAGGAAATCATTCCTACTGCCGGAGCTTATGGAATATAAAGAAGATTGAGCTGCAGTAGAATATAATATGCCCAAGAGTGCGTCCAAGTGCTTGAGAGTGAAAAAGATCAATACACAAAGACAATACATGAAAGAACTGTACTGAAAAGAAGTGAAACACATTGCAAGATCCTCAAAGAACTCTCATACATACAATCTGACACTACTGAAGAACACACAAAGTAATCTTAAGTCAAGAGAACACCTTCGCTCCTAAAGAACAAAAACTAAACCACGACACTCTGTTTTTCAACAGAAAAACCAGAGAAGGACTCAGAAGAATTTCTGATGAATCCAACGAGTCCATATCTACACTACCAATCACTATAGATTTCTAAACATTTATATACTCTCTCTAAGTGATTCATTATTTAATTTCGAGTAGTGTGTGTACCCTATTTATTTACACACACACTGTCTCCTGTGCTGAATTGGAGGATTTCTAAATACTCACTCACATTTGTTTTATATCTTGTGTTTCCCACTGAGGATAGTGGTAGAGGTCAAGTAGGACCTGGACAGCCTGTGTGCTATTGAGTTGTTTTCCCACGAATAACTATGGTAGAGGTCTGAGTACCTGGACAATTTTAAACTGTTGTTAACCCCGATCCAGGGTGTGGATCAAATTTATATATAAATTTGAGAGGACTAAGTCTTGGATTGAGACTGAACCTCTTGGTTATATCTGCTATGAATTTTTAGTTTATTTTTTAAAGTATACTACTTTTATTATTTATATTTCGCTTCTATTACTTTGAAATACAAACTATTTTAAAGTTACTTTTATAGTTAATCTAGCAAGTGTTTTTAACTATTGTAAATCAGTAGGTTAGTTTCAAAAGCTAATTTAATCTTCTGATTAAATTAACTAAGAACTAATCAATATTTTGATAATCTAATTGAACCTTTACAGTTTTACAATTCGCTACAGTTTAACTTGTTTTTTAAATTGGGGATTGTAATAGAAATAATTTTTAACAAAAAAATTTATTGGAACTTAGTTCAGCACCCTCTTGAGTGTCCACTCCAACGAACACAATATTAAATATGTTACTTTTAATAATTACATGAAATTATGAACATATTATAGGTTTATATTATAATTTCTTATTCTTTAAATCATTGTAATTCCTCTTCCAAGAACCTTTCTTGCCTCATGTGATTTAGAATGCCACTTTCTTATTTTTATATTGTACTAGTATTCATATTCAATGAATTTTGGTAGTGTTCACTTGGATTTTATTTTTATTTTCAACACTAAATAATAGATGATATTTATGGAATGTTTATAATTAGTAGCTAAAATTATATAGTGTTTATTATTATATTTTATTTATGAATTGTTCGTCAATGCTTATCACATGTTTAAATTTATGAAATTTTCATTCATTTAAAAGTTATTCACTATTATTATTATTTAAGATCATAAAATTTTTATATTATGAATATGTGTATACTAATCAATGTCATTCTAAGCAAGCAGCATTGGCCATTGAAGGATGTGTTCCTTGAGAAATGTTATTTTTCTTAAGTAGAAAAAGGATGGAAGTACAATAAATGCATCAACATAAGAAACGGTTTTAAGTATTTTCATTTATATTTTAAATATCTATATCAAACTAATAATTAAATATCTTGTTTATATTTTCAATATTATTCTCTAGAGTACCTCGATGGTAAAAAAGGTGAAAAATTGAGGTCAAAAGATCATTTGAGTTGGGTATTATGTGAGGAGCACCAAGGGAGAGTCTAATGTCATCCAGAAAAAAGCATCATCCCCTCTAGGTATTGGTCCTCATCAGGCTCCTCTGAAAACTATCATATGCCTGAGCTACAAAGCACTCATGCAAAAGTAGTTGAGGCAAAAAAATATCTTTAAAGGAGTGAAAAATGAGTGAAATTGAGTGTGAAAGATGTAAGATGATCACTGAAAACATCATGAAAGCTATGTTAGTCATAATTCAATCACATCCATCAAAGATTTCTATTAATATTGATTCATATATTACATCAATTCACTCTCTAAATTATTCCCCAAGTGATTTCAATGAGGGTATTAGTGTTGGTGGAGCTTATAGTGGTGGTGATGATGATGTTAATGATTCGGTTTATGATTTTGCTACTCCGGATGATGGATTTTCTACTCAGGATGATGTTTTTGGTAGTGATTATGTTGCTGATAGTGATGATGATGTTTCTTATAGGGATGAAGTTGAGAATTTTTGTGATGGGGAGATATTTATCCATTCTATTTTTGACTTAGATGGAATAATACTTGTGTAATTTGCTTAATGACTAGAATTAATTTCTTGTATGGATGTATATGTATTTTTTAGTATTGTATATGGTTTGAAAATTATTAAAAATGGGTTTTCAATGCTAAATATATAATATTTGTACTATGTTGAATGTGTAATTTGTGTTTTATTTTATTTATAGGTTCATGAGCTAGTATCAGAGGTGATAATGTTGTTGCTGGAAAATGTAGGAAGCTACCTCTACCCATCATTTTCCAAATTGTGGGTATATGTTCTATGTTGGGATAATCTTTACCCATGGTTTTTTTTCAAACCGTGGGTATTATAGAATCTCTAGGACCTATACCCACAATTTATATAGAAACCGTGGGTATATGTCTATAACCGCGCCTCCATCAGCCATAGTCCCTAAAACCATGGGTATAGACTATACCCACACTTGTAGGGGTTATACCCATGGTTTAAAACTATACATATAGACTAGTTTTCTAGTAGTGCCTCTTGATGTCTTTGTAAGACCAGTGACAAAGTACATGGTGATCTTTTCCCATTTTTATGTAGGTAGGGGTAATGGTTTCATCATCCCCTAGTATCTTTTCCTTTCTGTCTTCACTTGTAGACATATAATACATCTTGATGTATATTTCATGATCTACATCTTCATATTGTACCAAAAAGAGTTCACTTAAAGATCTTGATACATGTTTTTGCTTCCTAGATGGATGGATAAATTCAAACTATGTGCATCATCTAATAGCTCCTTTAACTCAGGATTTTATGGAACACATAATCACGACCCAAACCTTACAGAACCTTCTTCATTAAAATTGAACTATAAAGATTTTCCTTTTATTATAGTTTCCACTTTCATCAAATTTCCAATATCATTTCTTTGATAATACTTTATCTTATCCATAAGGGATGGATGGGAAATAATTTTTTAAAGGATTAATGATGTTCTTTCCTTTATTATTCCCATTCCCATCCTTTCCAAATATAAGAATATCGGTTCCCTCTCAATTCTAATCAATGGTAGAATTTAAGGATCCTTTTTACTTAGATTGGATGCCACTTTATTTTGTTTCTCAAGATGGTAGTGAATTGAGAAATCATAGTCCTTGAGTAGATCTTACCATCTTCTTCGGTGCATAGTCAAATATTCTTATGTGAATATATACTTGGGGCTTTTAGGATCCGTATATATTTCACACTTCTCTACAAATAGATAATTCCACTATATTTTCAAAGTAAAGATCACTACAACCAACTCTATATCATGCATTGGGTAGTTATGTTCTTGAAATTTCAACTACCTTGAAGCATAGTCTATCACTTTTTTATTTTTTTTATTAACACACATCTCAGTCCATTCTTTGAAGAATCGTTGAATGCCATGAAAATTTCTCCACTTCTAGGTAGTGTGAGTATAGGTGCAGTGGTAAGTCTCATTTTCAAATCCTTGAAACTCTCTTCACATTCATAATTATAAGAAAACTTGACTCCCTTCCATGTTATCTTAGTTATATGGTTTTACAATCATGATAAATTTCTCACAAATCGATGATAACACCTAGATATTTCAAGGAAACCACGGATATATGTTGTAGATGTTGACCTTGACCATCCTTCAATTACTACTATTTTTGAAGGGTCCATAGATATCACATTTCTTATGATGATATTCCAAAATAATGATACTTTCTTCAACTATAAATCACATTTTGTTTCTTTTTATAAAGTTTCCCCTTTCAAAAGGTCTTTATCATAGCGCTCAATTGCTCCTCATGATCCTCCTTGATTTTTAGTATAATAGAATATCATCTATAAAGGATAACATAAATTTGTCAAGGTAATCTCTAAAGAATATATTCATCAATTCCATGGATATTTATAGAGAATTAGTGAGTACAAATGACAATACTATGAACTCATAGGGCATGTACCTTGTATGAGAAAGAGTCTTGGAGATATCATCCTTCTTCACCCAAACTTGGTAGTATCCCAACCACAAATCCACCTTGAAGAAGTATTGTGCTCCATGTAGCTGATCTAATAAGTCTTAAATATTTGGCATAGGATACTTTTTCTTATCATGATCTTATTTATCTCATTATAATCAATGAAAAGTCATATGGACCCATCCTTCTTCTTGACGAAGAGGACCAGTGCACCTCATAGTGAAGCACTTGGGCGTATGAACCCTTTATCCACATTCTCTTATAGTTTCTTCTTGAGATCCTAATTTTTGACAAAAATCCATTCTATATAGAGTGTTGGATAATGGTAACACCCCAAGTATAATCTTGATTTAAAATTCAACTCTTGGCAAGGAGGATGACCAAACAATTCCTTGAGAAACACATCACTTTATTCCCTCATAATGGGCTTGTCTTCAATAATGATTCATTCCGTAAATTCAATAATTTGATATTGATATGATTTCTCCTAGAGAAATAATATCCATTCTAGATTTTATGGTGCTAAATAATATTCATCCTACTTCTTGCACTTTTATAGAATTGGGGGTCAATTCATGACACGAAGAGTAATTTCCTTCTTGTGGTGATTTATGTTGGCACTTTATTGGGAAATCCAATCAAAACCCATAATTGCATCAAATTCCAAAAAAAGAGAGTATGATAAGGTTCTGGTATGTTTAGACCACAAATTTTGATAGGGGAGGAGTAATGTACTCAAGATTCAATAATTTACCTGTTTTTTGTTTTCACTGATATCTTTACTTCCATGCTTTGTGGTGGTGTTTGAATAGTTATACTAAAATTTCATGATATAAAGGAATTCTTAGAACCATAATCAAAAAGTATGTTCTCTATTATTAAATTAATAACCAGCATACCTATCACCATTTTTTTATTGGGATCCACCTCAATAGTTGTGATGTAAAGATCATTCCCTTGTTTCATTTGAGGTTGTTGGTTTTCTCTAAAAACCCTGGGATTAGTGCATTAGATTTAAAAGTTCCCTAGTTCCTTAAAGTTGAATAAATGAAAAATGTGATGAGGGTTGACCAGATAATTCCTCTACTCTATCACATTAGTGAATTTCTCATGTTGCCAATCACTAGTTAAGTGAACTTCCTTCCCACATCTAAATAATTTCCTCTTCTCCCTTAATAAATTTTCATGATGTCGAAATTTATTAGCACCAATAAATTTCTCCATAATAATGATATAATTAAACTCCACTTTCTAATTCTTATTCCTGTGATTCCATTAATATTATCTAATCTCTATTTCGACTTTGAGGGAGCATCAGACTATTTCCTCATAGCTATCAAAGTTTCAGATCTATAGTAATTTTCATAGATTAGGTTTTATCCCACCAAAAAAGCATTCAACCTTTAATTTGTTATAATGAAAAAGTTTTAGGTGTATCATGAAAGTATTGTGATGTTTTCCTCGTATTCCCTAATAGATTTATTATCTTTTTTATTTAGGTCAAGGGAGTTCCTTTACATTTTGAGTCAGAGAGTGTGAGGAAAACATTTATCAGAAAACATTTTCCAGGATTCCTTCTATTCCATCACATTGATCTCTCCCTCAGTCTTTTTAATTTTTATCAATTTTCACCACTGATCATAATATCCCTCCATATGATAAACAACCAATAGAACCTTCTCTTGTTTGTAACATTGAAGTATGGAGAAGATATTATCAATGGAGTTGATCCATTTAAAGTTAGAGGCCTTTATCGCATAAATCTCTCAATTTTAGCTTGTTCTTTATTAGGGGGATTTGGGTGCTCCTCCTGATCTCAATTTCTATTCAAAACCTAATTCATTTGAGAGATTATCAACATAAATATCACGATTCTCACTCCCATTAGGTTGGGAATCTCATTGGGGTAGTCATCACATTGCCCATCTTATTGGTTGTTTACCTGATTCCTCCTACTTTTGTCCATTAGTTTGAATAAATGAAAAAATTAGGGATGAGTATTTTTAAACTATTAAACACATAAATGGGAATCTAATTAAATTAAAGATATAACTTATAAATTTAATGTATTTATTTAACTTATAAATTTCTGGGCTTCAATCAATGTTATCCCTGATCTATTTCTAAACATATATTCTTATGTTCATTTTTTCACTTAATAATAATTCTTAATGAGATTATGAATTTACAAAAGAATATCCCCTAGGAGTTTCAAACCAGGTGTCCATAATGGCTCATTGTTGTGCACTATATCCTAGTCGAGTCTAGATTAATGCGATGTTTTCAGATTTTACCCCTATGTACATCTATGCCATAACCACATACACTTGTAGTATCCAGATAGGGATATTTTTTCTTGATAATACCTTTACTCTATACTTACCAATAATTAGGGATGATTTCGTATACTTAGTCTTATCCCTAAGGATTTCTATAGAGTTTTCTAATCCAAACCCTAGAAATAATTAATATTTTCCTTTGATATCAACTATAACAATCCTTATCTTTATTACATATTAATTCATGATTTATTACATGAGATTACACATAATAAAACCCAAAATATATATAATTATAGTGTATTTAAGAATTAGGTACACTAAATAATAACTTCAAATAGGAAATATATCATCTTTATTGGAAACTTTTTAAAAATGCTCACATTTAAAACTACATGGGGTAACCTGGGGGCGTACATACAAAAGGGGTGATCTAGAAAGCCCGATAATGGAATAAGCATGGAATAAAATGGGAAAATAAATACATGTTAGACAATAGGAATATAAATGGGTCATCAAAGTAGTGATAATCATAACCATGAACAATTAACCATGATATAACATGATAGAATAAAGGTGGTATTGGAAATGGAGCAAAATCATAAAAAATTTCATCCTAAAAATAGGTCATGGCTAACCCATGAATACATCATGGTGGAAAAATTACCATAAAGGAAACAAGTTTAATCCCTATCCCAAAATTAAACCTCATGAGACTAAAAATTACCCAATGCATTTTAGCGCTATATAATTATGGGCACACCCATCACATTCATATCATTCTCATGATTAATTGTTCCACATAGATCATAAAACATGGACTCATTTACAATCACATTTTATTACACTATCATGGAGTGTGTAATAAATACATTTAATTCCCAAATAAATAATTGTAAGTTTATAAAGTTGAACATCCTTAATATGAAATGGTTATGGTTTTCACTATACAATTGTTTTGGAATGGAAAATCATTATGAAATTTCACCAGCATAACGACGTCACATAAAGATTCATAAAATGGGTTGATGATAGTAAAAAGGGTCTCTCATAATTTTTAAATAAAATAGAAAATAATATGGGCATGTAATAACATATACCATCAACAGTAATTAGAAATATACGACATAAGTTAATTAAGAAACTTGAATCAAGATGAGAAGGAAAAGAAATCTTACTTGAGTGTGTGACTCCAAATTCTTGGGAGGAGCTTCATGAGAGATTGGGGGAAACATGTGAGGACTCTAGAGAGGGTAGGGAAGAGTAAGGATGTCATAAAAGTATTTTTAGTGATGAAAAATGGGAGATTGGGTGGATTTATATAGGAAATGAGTGGGGAATTCTTTATTATTTTTAAACTTAGGTTTAAGACTTTATATAAAAAATAACCAAAACCAAAAAAATACATTGTTTTTTCCCTTGGTTTTCACCAAATTGGAGTGTTTATCATTATTTTATAAGTATAAGGGACTAACTTAATAAAATAATACCATTTCTTATTTGGAAGTGGGTCGTACTCTTAAAGAAATGATTTTAAAACCATAAAATATATTAATGGTTTTGAAGGATTCATAAAAGATTCATAAAATTAATAAAATAAACATAAACTATTATTATTTTAAAGGGAAAATATATTTTTGTTTAGGGATACCATTTTTAGTATTTATTACATCATTTTTTTGTCATTATTATTTCATGATACACACTGTATATTTATACCATATTTAATTTTTACCTGAAAATTTGTTTGTCTCCTAAAATTATGAAAAATTTACAGTTTGATAATTTTGAAGTTATTATTAAAAAAATAATATTAATTTTATCAAAATAATTTTCTAAAAATGTGAATTTTGACTTTTAAAATAACAATAATCATTTATTGAGAAATGATTGGTTTTTTTACAATAACGGGTTTTGAACCCTTATAAAATTTAACTTTGACTTCATAAAAATTATATGACCATTTATATTTAATATAAAATATTAAATATTTTATTTATATATGATTTATTTCATAAATCCATTAATTAATCACAATAATTTTCTTAATTGAATTTGAATATTATCCAAAAATACAATTTGTGTTTAACTGTATAAAAATAAAAATTTATCTATAAAGTAACAATAATATGATGAAAATATATTCATTATTCTATAAAAAATAATATAAATACTCATATTTCTAGGATCTTGATACATATACCTTCAATATACTAGAAAATTCTCTTAGAATAAGGTGTGTGATGGTGAGACTTTCATTGGGTGGTTCAGCGAACACTGTTTGGGTTGTGATCTGGATGAGCTTGAGCTTCTCCCATAAACACTTTTTATCATGCTTAGGTTATTAGATATTAGTTTAGGGTTGGTCAAGGGAAAATCCCAGAGATACTATCTCCCTTGTAAGCTCCGATAAATGGGATTCATAGGGTATGATCATACTGGTTGAGGTAATCACTTCCTTGGTCTATTTCAATTGGATTTTTCAAAACCCTATATTTATGAAAATGATATGATCATTGTTCAATGGATATATTATCAATCTTAATAATTCTTAATGGTCTTTCAAATACGATAGGATATAATAAAAACAAATAATTTCAATTATTTTTTATAACCAAAATACATAATAATACATTTTATTAAATCATAAGGGTAATTTTATTTATAAAAGTTTAGGTCATTGCATGTTAAGCCACAACTCCAACCTGAGCCAAAAATTTGAAAGGTCTAATGACCCTAGGAGAAAGCTTACTCCCCCAATTGAACCTTCACTTCCAATGATGGAGTTACACATTTAAGAATAGATTATCTTTAATGTAAAATTCTAAAGTCCTCATACTATGATCAGAATAGGACTTCTAGTGATCTTTTGGTGCCTTCATTCACTTTTGGATCACCTGTGCCTATTTATCATACTTTTCACCAATTTTGGTTCATGAATACCTGACTCTCAGACCTCAGTCCAACAAAACATAGATCAGTAAGGTTTTCTATAAATCACTTCAAAAAATTTCATACTAATAGTATAGTAATCATGATACATGATACATACCTAGGTCTTTTCCCTAAAAGAAGCATCACTTCACTTAGAATGTTTTATTAAACTTGATGTTCTTTGAGTTGGATAATAGGTGGCCATAAAATCCTATATCCGAGGTAGTATTCCTTTTTAATAGTATGTATTAGGCCCATATAATATGGTTTCCCTTCCCATTATTAATTCTAAATACCATTTTATATCTCAACCATCACTTTTGATACCAATCTGTCATGACCCTACTCCCACCAAAGGTACCCCACCTAGGCCTACAATGAAGTAAGAGAGATAATGATGCTTGAATCCCACCTTTAATAGGTAATGGGTTGTCAAATAAAACCAAGTTTATATCAATCACACACATGAGATACATTACCCTATATATAGTTTAAGGAGTAAGGGATAATGAGGATAAACTATCAACCCAACACTATTAATAAACCATTAAAAATACCAATACATGTAATGTCATACATAAACTGAAAGTAAAATTTAAATTAAAAAAGGTAATTCTAGGCATATAAAGACCCAAGATTAATATACAAGGATATTACATCATTTTAGATGAATATTCAGCACATTACAAAAATGCATGTCTGAGGACCGTAATAGTTTTGTGTCTTTAGAAACATGGAAAAATAGTCTTCTATATTGGTGATTAACTTTCCACATATCCCTTAATTATATTCCCCTTTAGTACTCCTACTCTTAATTAGCATCTGATCTCACACATTTCATGGCTTAAATATTGGAAGTTCATAAGACATTAATCATAAGATAATCAATAACGTAAAGTATGTGAGCATATCATAGGCATGAGACATAGATTTGTGGCATACACATCGTCTTATAACATTATGAGCACGTATAAGTAGAAAAAGGTTTACTCATTTAGTTAACAAAATGTAATCAGGACCTCGCATAAACTTATGGACATGAAACCAGGTCTATGCATAACATTGTAAACATGTAATCAGGTTCATGTATAACATTGTGAACATCTAATCAGGTTCACGCATAAACTTAAGAACATGAAACCAGGTCCATGAATAACATTGTGAATAGGATAAATCATAACATTGTGAACATGTAATCAGGTTCATGCATAAACATATGGAAAGGTAACCATTTTCATATATAATAATGAGAACATCTAATTAGGTTCACGCATAACATTGTGAACATGTAACTAGGTTTGTGAATAAACATATGGACATGCAACCAGTTTGATACATAACATTGTGAATGTGTAATCAGGTTCACGCATAACACTATGAACACATAATAAGGTTCACTTATAAGATTTTGAATATGTAATTAGGTTTATGCATAACATGTATACTCATGATTCATCCATGATTACCCAATGCATTGTAGGGAGATATAGGTCCCAACCATCATATAATAAAATCATACATATGTGTGCCAAAGTATCATAAACATTCATAATATCATATCCCATGAAATAAAATGGGTATTATAAACACTTCTTCCTATCATAAACTATATAAAATATACAAATTTCATAATAATTTAAGTATATAGTAACCCATGAAATTAAGTGAGTTTCACAAGATTTTTTATCATGGTATAACCCATAGATGATAAATGAGTTTCATAAGAAACTTTTCATTATTAACATAAACCATTAAAAGAAATAATATGAATGGTTTCCATGGATCATATCCCAAATAAATCATATAATATATAAAGGATTTAATATTATATATAAGATGATTTTTTAAAGAACACCTGGATCATTTCTTAAGGGAAATAACCTATCTTTGAAAATCAATTAAAACGTAAAAAAATTCAAAATAATTTCTTTGAAAACCACTTTGAAAACTTATTAATTATTCTTTATAAAACATTTAAAAAAATCTTAATGAAAATATCCTTTTCACTTGGAAAAAATATTTTTTGAACATAAAACATTTTGAAAATATTTTTCTTTGAAAATAGATTTGAAAATTTATAAAAGAATATTTGAAATAATTGATGTATATTTTTTTAAAATAATATTTTGAAAATAGATAAAGGATGTTTTGAAAATAATTTAAAACACATTTTAAACATATATCATTTTTGAGAAAATATTTATTTTAAGATATATTTGAAAATATATAAAGAAATCATTTATAATTATTTAAAACACTTCTTAAACAAAAATAAAATCAAAGCATTTTTCTTCGAAAACCAGTTTAAAAAAATGAATGTCTAGAATATTAGGAAAAAAATTCTTACAAAATTTAATCTTTTAAACTTTAAAATGAAGCTTTAAATAAATTATGGTCATGATGGTAGATAAATCCATAAATGTCAACCATTCCTTTTGTGCCATAAAAGTTTAAAAAATTGCCTCAATTAAAAAAATGAAAAGAAGATTAATTTTAAAAAAAATTGTTAAAAATATGAAATATGGATAAAAATATCATAGGATAATAGTAAATCATTTTCTAAAACATCTTTTTAGAAAAACAGGTTTTGAAAGGACACATATTTTCGATCGAAGAGATATATAAAGTTTGATTTTAATAAAAAACAATTCTTAATTATATTCAATTAAAAAGTGTGTTAAAATGGTACAATTACTTGAAGATATCATTAATAAAGAGATAAAAATAAAATTCATGAGATTTCTTGATATATGGTTCATAATATTTCATTAATGGAAGCAAAATCATAAATAATCCTGGTAAACAATGAGATTATTACAATAAACTATTACCACTTTGGTAACATTGAATCATAATCACCATAAAATAATAACATTACATGAATATTAAAATATCATTTAAATATTTATATTCATGATATAAAATTTCAAATGGCAGTATATACACCTTTTATAATAATATAGGTGCATAACATTACATGTGTCTCAAATAAGGCAAATTGAGAAAAAATTAATTTATCGAGTTGGTAACTTTTGAACTATGAAACCGCAAGAAATAGAGATAATCAAATGGATATATAGATAAAAATAAATAAAAGTATAAGTATCATGTAATAATTTAATGGTAAGTATATAAACTACACAAAATAAACAAGTGGTGAATAAGGTAAATGTATCACAAAAATAAAAGTGAGACTAGAAATCCCTTTACTACTTGAATAAATTTTGAATCATGAGATTTGTGAAATAATCACATCAATTTAAATTTTTAATATAATTAAATAAATTAAATTCATGATATATAATTTCATAAGGAATTATATACACCACAAAAAAGAATAAGTGGTGATTATAACCTATATCTCATAGAAATAAAAGTGAGATAAGAAAACTCTTACCTTAAGTATTAACTTTATTCGTACATGTTAATACCTACTATATAATAAATATAAGTATATTATACATCAACCATAGAAACATATTATTATATATAATACTATATATTATGTTATTATGAATTTATATTATCCGTTTATTGATAATTCCTTATTAATGTTATGTTTTGAATACTAACCGCTTTGTTTTTTGTATATGTTCTGACTTTGTTATTATTGGTCCTCTTACATAGATCATGATTTAATTATTTACAGAATGTGAAACATGATATTAATATCATATATATTCCTTATATTAGTATTTATAATAATTTATAAAATGTATAAATATAATATAGAATACATAGTTCATGGAGATGGTTGGTCGTACGTACGCATGAATGTTATTTACACTTTCTTATCTTATTAAAAGAAAGTAAGTGAATGATATATATATATATATATATATTTATATATTCATTGGACTATAATTATTATTTAATATATAACATATAATTTCACTAACCCATCCTTAATAAATTCCATGTAGAGTGTGAACAAATCTCATCGATTTGAGGAGGCGATAGTCCACACATCCACAAACGAAGTTATCTTATTCCCACAAAATGGAAGGCATGAAGGTATGTATTATATAATAATTATTAAAGAATAAATACATAATAAATATCATATATATATTATAAAAATATTATTTACATCATAATTCCCAACCATGAGATGTGGTAAAGGAAAAACAAACAAAATCGTTTCGTAAGGCGGTAGTCCACCGTACACACGAAGGGTAAGTTTGTTACCCATTTGATGGAAGTGTATGTAGATGTAGGTTTAACCCTTATAATAGAAACATATTATAATATTTAGGATAATTATTTTATTATATAATAATTTAATAAGAATAACTAAATGGGTTGAGAAAGAAATAAAATAGAAATGAACATCGCAGAACGCTACTTCTTTGTCGGGTAACTCCTTTTGGTTTGCACCAAAGGGCTTGCTTGGTTGGATTTATTCCCAAATTGAGGATTATAGGATGAATTTAGGGAAGTTTTGATATTATTTTTTTAGTTTTCATATGATTAAAATGTATTGACATGTGTGAGTAATTAAGGGGGTGATTTCCCTTTTATAGTTGAAGAGGAGTGGCATTCTTGTAAATATAAAAAGGTAAACACTATTGGGAGGTCTATCTTACATCATGTGTCTCTAATAAATTTAAATTTTAGCTCCAAGAGATAATTTGGTCAAAATATTTCAGTAAAATGGTTTTTTAGTGTTTCTAGTGTATTTTTCACCTTAAGTTAAGTTTTAACCACTAAGTAAACTACTTTTTACCTTAATCAGTGTAACTAATTTTAATTACTTTCACTAGTATTTTGGGAAAAAATAAGTTTAAATTATTATAAATTAATGATTATGATTCATAATATTTATTCCATTTTTCCAAATTCTAATCACATATTTGAAAGAAATTAATTTAAAAATAATCCCATAGACGGGACAAAATAGTTTGTTTTTAAAGTGAAAACGTTAAAAAGTTCAATTTTTTTTATATCCAATTTTATTTTTAAATTGTTTAAAATAACCTAAATTGTATTAATATAATTATCATTTATCTAAATATATTTTAAACAAAATTAAAATATAATTAAAATATATAAATAAATTACATAAAAAATGGTTTTCAATTAAAATTCAATGTTTTCCACTATTCATAAAAATGAAACTTCTCAGAAAAATTAAAAAAAATCACCCAATGTAAATTTTTATATTCCTCTTTCAAATATGAATTTTATTTTTTCAAATAAAAAATATCAAAGTTTCAAAAATTATATTTAAAATAGGTTCTCCATTAAAAGGTGGTGAAATTACTATTTAGAAAAATACCTCTTTTCTTCATACAATTGGATTTACTCTTATTTTATGACTATCAAATATATTGTATGAGTGTCAAAAAAATTGATTAAATATATAATATAAAATATTTATTTAAAACATTCATTAAAAAAATTGTTTAATTAATTGAGATAAAATGGTGTTTTTACATAGAGAAATAGTTTTCTTAAAAAAGTAATTTCTTTATTTTCAAATTTTTTTTACTTTCAATTCTAACTAATTGATTACCAAAGGAATCATTTTATATACAAGTGTAAATTATATTTTTACACTTTTAATAATATTATTCGTAACGTCCATTCTAATGTATATGTGGTAACTATAATAATATTTTAATAACAATATTAATAGTATATTATAGTTTGGTAAAACTCGGTCTTGCGTGTACTGCAAGCTATCAAAGGAACTCAGCAGTGTGTGTAACACAAGACAAACATAGCATTGTGTTTACCTCAAGTTAATATAAGTGTTATGTGTATTGCAATATTGACATTTTTTTTTTGTATACAAAGTGAGAAAAACTTGGTGATTTCATATAACACAAGCCATATTCAGTGTTGTGCGAAATGAAAAATATTAAATAAGTTAAATTAATTCAAAAAAAATATTTCCCAAAATTTGAAGGTGTTACATTCTACCCCCATTAAAATGAATTACACTATTGAAATTAATCTAGGTTATCAAAGGTATAATACTTGGAAGTTCCTTTCATAGAAACCCACATTGTAAAAATGAATACTTAAACTTTCTAATGGAGAGTGATAGAGAACATGGTTAGGAGAAATATAAAAAACACAAATTTATAAGCCAAAGAGGATTGAAAAAAGATATTAATATCATAAAAAATGACGATAAAAGGACAAAATTTTATTTAAATAAAAATTATCTAAAGTTGAATCATTTTCACAAGGATATATACTTGCTTGATTTCATTGTATTTCATATGCACAATCTTATCTTTTGGTTATTACTTAATTAATTTCCACTTATTATCTTATTCTATGAAATGAAGGTGAATTTTTCATTCTTAAATCACTACCATATCATCAGATCCATAAATAAAATGATAAGTCATTCCATCTATCTTTAGTTATCATCATAGCAAAATGGTTATCCCAGGTTATCCAATATTCATAAATTCTCATATGGACAGACAATACTTTAATCTCTAAAAACTAACCTGAAGTTTAACATAAACCATTCCATAAATGTTTAATCTTATAACCCTTGAAAAATATGAAAGTAAAAAACATTATAAATAATCTCACTAAGTTTCTCAAAATCATATTAATATTTATCCCCATATATCATAAAGTAGATTTTGGTTTTCACATACCAAACATGTGAATAGCTTCATATTGTATCCTCTTGAAGCATGGTAATGACTTAAATTACCATAACTACTTATCGAAAACACAAATAATTTATTATCCCAAATATTATTGTATATGTTCCTAAAATTCCATAAAATCCATCCATGATAAAAATAATAATTTTTCGACAAATACTTTTTCATTTCTAAGGTCACTGATATTATCCAATTTACTTTGTCCAAATAATTCATCTCTTTATCCAAGGTGAACGCAATTTTATCAACATCAAGAACAAATTAAGGGTTAAATTTCCTTAATATAAATACCACCTTTACATTAAATCACTTTTCTTGGTCATCATCATCATTAAATATATCTTTTCGAATCCTTAATGGAAAACATATACTTCATAATTTATATAACATAATTCTTGAATTTAAATACATATACACTTCAACCATGCAACTCTATTCCTAAAACATTATTAGGATTTATTATATTATTCCTTAATACCCCTTTTATAGAATTTTTAAATATTAATCATGTATTAAGGTTCCTCAAATTCAATAAAATCATGCATCTTATGTTTAAATAAAATAACAATTTTAGAACATCCCATACTTTTTCATGTTGTTTGTGGTCTCTTTATCTTCATTAGTATAACCAATAATTATACCACATTCCTAACTCTCTTCATGATATTTCAATATAGGACATATATTTTTATAATACCCATAATTTACATTTCTGAAACATTCAATTTTGATATAGTTCTTTCTAGTTTCTTCTATTGACTAAGACCAAAAATCATAGTGTGACCAACACTTATAATAGAAGAAAACCACATAATAATGAAAAAATACATATAATATTCCTAAATCATAAAAATTACTTTTAAATATATGACACCTTAGGTTTTTCCATATATATGTCCCTAGAAATATCCTTAAAAATAAACCTTGGGGACTCACTAAATTTTTCTCATCCTAGTTTACAAAGGTTGACTAAACCTTTCCGTTGATACCAACCATAGCAACCCAGATATAACATACATGGATATTATATAATTTTAGATAAATATTCATCACATTAGAAAAATATATTCCCAAGGACCATAACAGTTTAGTGTATTTGGAAACATGGAAACATAATCCTCTATTTTGGTGAAAGATATTCAACATCTCAAATAAAGGTCTTCCCCTTTAGTACTCTTACTTAAAACTATTATTCATAACCTGGGGAAAGAAAAAATAAGAAATGGGGAGAGCTCATATTCTCAGTAATGGTAAACAAGGGAGATATATAATCACAACATGAGCATAATGGTATGAGACCATTATCGTATCATTATAAGAGCATACCCTACATATCAAAGATCATAAATAAGAGTCATTGCATAAAGATTGGAAGTTCATAAGACATGAGTCATAAGATAATAAAGAACATAAACCATGCAATAATATAATAAGAATAAGACATATATTTATCGTATACACATCATATTATAACATTATGAACATGTATAAGTAGAAATAGGTTCACTCATTAAGTTAAGTACATAAAATCAATCCATCGCATAAAGTTATAAACATGCAACTAGGTACACGCATAACATTTTGAACATGTAATTAGGTTCACACATGAAATTATGAAAATTTAATCAGGTTCATGCATAAAATTATGGACATAAAAACAGTTCTATGTATGACATTGTGAACATATAATCAGGCTCACGCATAACATTGCGAACATGTAATCTGGCTAACGAATAAATAAATGGACATGCAACTAGGTTTATGCATGACATTATAAACATGTGATTGGGTTTACACATAACATTGTGAACATATAATCAAGTTCTCACATACCATTTTGAACATTTAATAAGGCTAACTCATAACATTTTTAACATATAATTAGGTTAAAGAATAAAATGTATACTTATGAGTCATACACCATCACCCAGTGCATTGGAGGGAGATATAGGTCTCACCCATCACATAATGCAATCATATATATGTGTACCAAAAGATCATAAAGATTCATAATATCATATCCCATTAAATAAAATGGGTATTATAAACACTGTATAATATCATAACCTATGAAAAATATATAGGTTTAACAATCATTTAATCATAGAATAACCCTTGAAATGAAGTGAGTTTCATAAGCATTTTATCGTGGTATAAACAATGAAAGATAAATGGGTTTCATAAGAAACTTATCACCATATATACAAATAATTAAAAGAAATAAAAATGTTTTCCTTGGATAATATACCCAATAAATCATTGACTATATCTAATGATTTGATCTTAGATGGAGGATGATTTTTGAATGATCACTTAGAGCATTTATTAATGGAAATAAAATTTCTTTGAAAATCAATTTTAATATATAAAAATTTCGAACTCCTTTTCTTTTAAAAACACTTTGAAAACATATTAATTATGATTTTAAAAACATTTAAAATATTTATTAAATAAAATATCCTTTTCTCTTAGAAGAAATATTTTTTGGACAATAAACATTTTTAAATCCATTTTCATTGAAAATATATTTGAAAACTTATAAAATAAGTTTTTAAATCACTGAAATCATTTTCATTAAAAATATACTTTTGAAAACATATAAAGGAAGTTCTTAAAATAATTTAAAACACTTTTTAAACATATAAATTTTTTGAAAACATTTTTCTTTGGAAATAACTTCAAAAAAATATAATGGAATCTTTGAAAATCATTCAAAATGATTATTGAACATAATTTTTTTGAAAATATTTTTCTTTTAAAAACACTTAAAAATTATTTTCCATAATATTAAGAAAAAAAATTATTAACAAAATTAATCTTGTAAAATTTCAAAGGAATCTTCAAATAAATGATGGTTAGGATGGGGAATAAATCTATACATTCCAAACATTCCTTTAATTCTATACAGTTTAGAAAAGTTCCTCGAACAAAAAAATGAAAAGAAGATTCATTTTAAAAAACCATTTTTTTGAAAAAGTTAAAACATGGGTAAAAAGTTCTTAGGAGAATAGTAGAACATTTTGGAAACATATTTTTTGATAAAATGTTGTTTTCAAAGAACATGGATTTATTACCAAAGACAGAGATAAAGTGAAATTTTATTAAAAACGCATTATTAATTATCTTAAGTATAAAAGAGTAGAAAAATGGTAACATTACTTGAAGAAATAATGAATAAACATTTAATTAAAAAATTCATGAGAGTTATTGAGATATGGATCATAATATCAAATAAATGTAAGCATAATCATAAACAGTCCTGATAAATGATGAGAATGTAGCAATAAACTGTTACCACTTTAGTAACTTTAAATCATAGTCCCCATGAAATAATAAAATTACATGATGCTTGAAATATCATTAAAATAATTATATTCATGAAATAACATTTAATATTTAATTATATACACTTCTTATAAGAATATAGGTTCATATCATGGCATGTGTCTTAAAAAAGGCAAATTGAGACAAAATTACTTTACTGAGTTGGTAACTATTGAACTGTAACACCCGATGAAATAGATATCATAAAATGAATATGAAAATAACCATAAATTTAAGTATAATTATAATATAATATATTCATGTTAATTATATACACCACACAAAATAAACAACTACTGAATAAATAATATGCCTCACCGAAATAAAAGTGAGACTAAAAATCCCCTTACTACTTGAGTAACTTTTAAATCATGAGATTCGTGAAAGAATAACATAATTTTAAACTGTTAATATCATGAAATAAATTAAATTCATGATATAACATTTCATATGTAATTATATACACCACACAATAAGAATAATTGGTGAATATAGAGTATGTATCATAGAAAAAAAGTGAGACGAGAGAACCCTTACCTTAAGTCTTGGATTTCTTCATGCACATTAAAACCTCCTATATAATAAATATAAGTTCATTAAACATATACCATAGAACAATATTATTATATATAATACCATATATGATTTTATTATGACTTTATATTACCTTTTTATTATCAATTCCATGTTAATGTTATGTTTGAGGTAATAACAACTTCGTTTTTTGTATATGTTTTGACTTAGTTATTTTTGATCCTCTTACTTAGATCATGATTTAATTCTTTAAAAATGGATAAAATGATATAAATATCATATGTATTCAGTATTTTAGTATTTATAATAATCTATGAGATATATAAATATGAAATGGAATACATTGTTCATAGAGATGGTAGGTCGAACGTACACATGAACTTTGTTTCTGTTTTCTGGTTGTACTGAAAGAAAGAAATTAAATGACATATATGTGTATATATATATTATCATTAAAGTATTATTATTATGTCATATATATCATATAAATTTACTAAACTCATCCATAATATATTCCATGTAGAGTGAGAATGAATCACATCACTTTGAGGAGGCAGTGTCTACAAACTAAGTGATCATATTCCCAAAAAATGGAAACTAAAAAGGTATGTGTAATATAATAATTCCATAATCCTAAATACATCAAAAATATCATATAATTAATATAAAAATATTATTTAAATCATAATTCTCAACAATTAGAGGTGATAAAGGAAAAATAAATGACATTGTTTCGTGAGACAGTAGTATGCCTTACACACAAACTGTAAGTTTGCTACCTATTTAATCGAAATGCGTGTAGGTTTAGGTATAAATTTTTGAATAAAAACATTTCATTATATTTAGGATAATTATTTTATTATATAATAATGTAATAATAATAACTTAATTGATGGAGAAATAAATAAAATAGAAATCAATGTTGAAGAACGTTACCTCTTTTTTTGGAAACTCCTTTTGGTTTGCACCAAGGACTTGTTTTCTTGGATTTATGACAAAAGTGAGTCTTATATGATAAATTGAGGGAATTTTGTAGATTATTTGGGAATTTTTTTTATGAGAAAAATGTATTTATAGGTGTGTATAAGTGAGGGGGTGATTTCCCTTTTATAGTTGATGAGGATTGGCATTCTTGTAAATATAAAAAGGTACACACTATTGAGAGGTCTCTCTTACATCATGTGTATCAAATAATTTTCCATTTTATATAAAATGAAGTATATGTTCAAAATACATCCATACAATGGATTATGGTAATTCTTATACGGTATTTGAAACTTTAAGTTAAATTTTAACCACTAAGTAAACTCTTTTTTACCTTAATCATTGTAATTAATTTTAATTAATTTCACTAATATTTATGTTAAAAATCTAAATTTCAATTATTATATATTATAAATTATTTTTATTCCAAATATGGAATACATTTTTTGAAATTCTAATTGCATAAGTGGTATAAATTAATTTAATAATAATCCCACAGATGGGGCAAAACAATGGGTTTTTAAAATGAAAATGTTCAAAAGTTTGAATAATTTTTATATCCAATTTCAATGTGAAATTTATACCAGTGACCTAAATTGTTTTAAAATATGTATAATTTGTACAAATATACTTTAAAACCAATTTAAAATATTATTTAATTATGCAAATAAATTATATGAAAAAACAGTTTTCAATTAAAATTTAGTTTTTTCATTATTCATAAAAAATGAAAATTCTGATAAAAATACAAATAAAATAACCCAAATTAAAATTGTATATTGTTATTTAAAAAATAATTTTTATTTCAAAAAAATTAAAATTTTCAAAAAATTGATTTAAAATAGGTTTTCCGTTGAAAGGCGGTAAAATTACCTTTTAGAAAAATACCTCCTTTTATTCATATAATTGGATTTATTCTTATCTTATGCCTATCAAATCTATTGGATTATTTGAAAAAAAATAATTTAATATATAACATATAAATTTCTATTCAAAGCATTCATCAAAATTGGTTTATTTAATTTATTGAGATAAAATGGTGTTTGTACAAAGAGAAATAGTTTTCTTAGAAAAGAAAATTCTTTTTTCCAAATAGTTCTTACTTTCATTTATAACTAATTAATATCGAAAGGAATCATTTTATATACATGTATAAATAATATTTTCACACTTTAGTTAATATTATTCATAAATTACATTCTAATGGATAGGTGGTAAATATAATAATATTTCAATAACAATATTAATAGTATATTGTAGTTTGGTAAAACTCAACCTTGCATGTAATACAAGCTATCGAAAGAACTCGATAGTGTGTGCAACACAATCCAAAAAAATTGTTGTGTTCGCCTCAAGTTAATCTAAGCATTGTGTGTAGTTAAATATCAGCATGGTGTTGTGTAAAAAACAAGAATAACTTGGTGGTTTCATATAACATAATCTATATTCAGTGTTTAATGAAATGAAAAATATAAAATATTTTAAGTTAATTCAAAAAATATATTTCACAAAATCCTGGGGTGTTATAATGATGTGATAATGAACTCTAGAAACTCATAACAACAGTTTAATAAATCCTCTTAGCAAGTATTGTCCATCCCAATCAACAACATATTCCTACTAACCTAAAATAGTTTTTATATATATAGGGTGAGAAAAACATCTACACTAAGCACGAGGATCCCTAAAACCTCTCATTCAAAATGTTAAAGAATCATAATAATGATTGGTGAATAAAAAATGAGACTAAATCATCACCTAAATAGGTAATAATAGTTTCCTCATCCGCACCATGGCTCACTCACCAAATAATGCATATAATTAAAAAAAAATTATACCAAAATCATATATATAAATAAAGGTACCCCACTTTCACTTCTCTATTATTTTTTCCCTCTCATGCCCCAATTCCACACATTATATGCTCATCCATTAATTAATTCATCTCAGATGTGAGTTAGACCTTGAACTTACCTACCTCAATCCTGTATAAGGCCCAACATCTCTTGTTCGCATGATTCCACATATCCATATCACCATCATCACTATCCCAACTATAACCAAGTTAATGTCTATAAACCACTATAACCTATGTAAATAAATTATACCACAAGACATCATAGACATTTTATGTGCACTTATGGTAATTAAAATTCACCATGACCATATACAAGAATCCATTATACCTCAATCCATTACAACCCATACATAAATGTATAATAAACCAAGATTCATCATACCTTGTATAAGAATTCACCCTATACTGTAAGCCATTATTGATCGAGACACACCTACCCATCTATATACACAAAGATTTTTGGGGAGAGGGGGAATTCATCAATAAGTTCCCTCACCATCCAAGATTTTTGAGAAAACACCCCCCTAAAAAATATTTATGTTTTGGTTTCCCTATTGATGTGGGTTGGGTGGTGTATGAAATCAAAAAAATATAATGCACAAAACACACTAAGGGAAACTAAATATTCTTAGACTTATATATCACTATTGTAAAATAGGGCCCTGGATACCACTACTAAGGACTAGATGTCCAAAAATCACACCGACATAAAGTTATTATTAATTAGTTAATTAGATTTTAATTAATATTAATCTAAGATTAACATTTTAATCTTCTCAAGGAAAGCATCAATGAAACTTTTAATTTTATTTCTTATATTCCCAAGTATTTTTTCATTATTAAATATGGTTTAACCTTTTCATTATATCCAATGGGATTTATTAAACCACATGAATAATTCCACATTCCATATCCATACTCCTTGGAGCATCTGGTTCAACCATCCCATGGTTTCTATTAATATCATACTAACCATTTAATATCATTTTCATTAAAAAAAACTCATCCCATGGGTTATTTATTTATTTATTAACCATCTTAAATAATTTTGGTACTTTAGGACTTCACCTAATTACCAAATCATAACTGTACACATCGTGTAAGGAGACCAACTTCTTTAAGTATTAAGAAACCAAAAAAGAGAATCTGACTAATATGCCATCCGAAAAGAGTCAAGAAAGAAAAATCATCGATGAGAAAACCTAAATCTGAACTCATCATGACCACCCCAGTGTCCCATGCCATTTCTCATAGCATTAAATTACCCCACCATTAATAGAACCAATCATTATTACACCTCAGGCTCCCATGGTTTCCATTAATAAGATAAAACACATTTAAAATCATATTCATCAACAACACCCCTTCCCATGGGTCATTTATTTATTCATTTATCATATTAAATTATCCATGTACTCTCAGACTCCACCTAAGTGACCACATTAGAACTGAACATGTTTTGAAATGAGTCCAATTTCATCAATAAGTGAGAAACTAATAAAAAAACATATGACCAATTGTCTATCCAGTAAGTGTCGAGTAGGAAAAAAATTGATGAGAAATCCCCACTTAAAAATCATCCTGAATTCCCTAGTGTCCCACACCAATGATCATACAAACAAAATATCCTTCCACTATTGGAATCAAAAATTATTTCACCCCAGGCCCCAAGCCCATTTCACATCCATCACAATGATCATCATTCAAAAAAACCCAAGCCACAAGCCCATTTATCATCAAGAAAACTTTCCACATATGGTTATCAAAAAATCACATCAAGGAACTAAAATTTCCTATATCACACATACATTTCAAATGTATTTTTCACACACAGGTAAAGACATTGATGTCATAGAACCAAGTCATACTAGCCTCCCACAACAAGAACATGCATGCTTCGCCCCAAAGAATTTATCTTTTGCAAACAACCATTTTATTTCTCATCTTGAATTAACTAGTTTATTAGGATTATATTTCCAAAAATAAGTAAACTATAAATTATTATAAATAAATAACTTTGAAACAAAACATGTGTTTAACATTACCTTTATATTCCATAAAATTGAAGGTAGAACATATATCATATTTAATTCTACATTATTTAATCCCAACATCATAATTATTTCTAATTTATATTTCCTATAAAATTTCCAAAAAAAAACAATTATTCTAAGAACAAAAAAACCACAACACAAATATAGAACACTATCTTAGAAAAACATAAGACATCAACAAGAATAAAACCAAAATTGATCGCAAACTCAAACCAAAACTTCATTTATCCTTTTCATTACATTATTCTTATTTTATTTGGTTAATTAAATTTTTAACCAAAGGAATAAAGAATTTTAGTATCATGATTTTATTTTAAATCAAAGAAAGGTAATAGATATCCAACCGGGAAATAAATATATCAATGTTCTGTAACAAAGAAAGGAATATCAAGCGCCAAAATCTGATTACCTCTTCCATGGGAACCAATGATCCCTAAAACACCATCCAAACAAGTCCCATTTATAATTAATTGATAAAAAATAATATAATTATAGATAAAAACCCACAATAGTACGATAAAAGAAGAAATTAAGAGAACATAACTATTGGAGGAGTTAAAACTAACCTACAATCACCACAGGTAGGCCTCTATAGGACGGGGGTTGAATCTAATTAAAGGGGATTCAGAGGCCTTTGAAAATTATCCCTTGGTTTCCTAGGGTTTGGTAGATGAGAAGAGAAATATGAGAATTCTAAGGGGATCCCAAACTTATAATCTATTCGGTTAAGATTCATTCACTATGTGAAATTATACTTCACTCCCTGAATTTATCAAATCCCACATCCCTTGAAAATTCAGTTGCCTCATCCCTAAAACCAAAAAATCAATTCATGTTGTGAAGAACCAATTCATGACATGAATTTATTATGGTAAAAACCACTAAATCTTACCTTGATAACCTTTAGTTCATGGATTAGAATTCACGTCATGAATCATAATACACATCATGAATACCGAGTTGACATTCTGAATTCCTCTTGCAACTAGGTTTCCAGCATTCAACCAACTAGAGGAACAAGGTTCAAAACTCATAACATCACTAAAAAACCTTGAAACACACTCTTGAGGAATATACCACTCAAAGGTAACGCTAAAAAATTAACAACACCAAGGAAGATAAATGATAACATAAAATAGATAAGGTTTATAAATAATCCCAATAAGGATAAAATAAATAATCAAAGAAAAAATATTAAACACAAAAAAAATTGGGATATAGAGCATGAATACACGACTACTACTCCTATGTTATATCTTATAAGATAATATGTATCCACTAGACATGAACCAAAGGGATAAAACTCCCACAAAAAACCTTTTCTTGATGGTCTTGAATCACAGAAAGTCACCCCCTATAGGTCACTCCATCTTCAACATCCATTTCACCCCAATATATAATGTGGGAATCATTTTAAATATACTGATGAAGTTTTAATATGTGTAATAATTCATAAATTTTGGAACATATATGGGATTAGTCGTAACCAATAAGCCACAACTCTAACCCAATAAAACACCTTAAATGGTCCAATAAACTTGGTATAATGATTACTCCCATGACTAATCCTTTATTTTCCATGATAAGAATACACCTTTAAAAACATGTGATCTCAAACATAGAACTCTAGATTCCCCCTCCTATGATCATCATAGGAATTATAGTGATACTTTACTACCTTCATTCTCTTATGGTTCACTTGTACCTTCTCAGTCATACTTTTCACCATTTGTGGTCTAATAATATCTGACTCTCTTACCTCAGTCTATCACAATAGAGATCATAAGGGTTGGTCATATAGTACTTTGATGGGTACAATACTAATAGTGAAGGAACCATGATGATTGATCGTTACCTCATCCTCTACACTACTGGTAGTATCACTTTTCATAGCATGTTTAGTAAACTTTAAAGTACTTGCATCAGATCATAGGTGTATATAAAATCATGTGTCTTGGTAACTATCCCTTGTTTATAGTATCTATTAATCATAGATAATATTGTTTCCCTACTAACCCATTCATCCTCACCAATTTCTAACTCTAAAATTCATCATATATCTCAATAATCACTTTTGATAAAACTATGTCATGATACTATGCCTCAAAAGGTATCCTACCTAGGCCATAAATGAAGGAAGATAGATAATGACACCTGAAACCCTCCTCCAATAGGCTTTGTGTTTGAAACTACTATTGAGGTTATATTAATCATTCACATGGGAGGTATTAAGCTCTATATATTTTAAGGATTAAGATATCATAAGGATAAACCATCAACCAACACCATGAAAAAACTAGAAGAAATATCAATACATGTAATGACATACATAAACTGAAATGAAAACTACAAGTACCAAAATTAATACTAGGCTATGAAAATGAACTCAAGAAACTCTTAATAGATTCTCAAAAAATTCTATGAGCTCGTAATGTTCATCTTAATCATCAAAATTCCCACTAACCTGAAAAAAAATTATATATACGCAGGGTGAGCATAACATGCATACTAAGTTAGATCATACTTGAAAAATCTCGTGAAAAATTTGAAAGAGATATTTCTAGCTAGGATTAATGTATCACTGATAGGGGGAGGGGTGAATCATTGATATATTTTTCTTTTAAGTTTCCTTTATTTTGAAATAACCTTCACCTCATATTAAATATTTGTCACTTTTCTAGAAAAAAACAATCACACATCCATTGGAATACAATAATTTACAAGGTTTACTACTCAGAAAGAGAAACTAGATTCTTGGTATGGTTTGGAAACAATCCAATACCACACAATCCACTAGAAAACAATCCTTTTGCGTGGATAAAAAAAGTATTATATGCACTTAAACTTGTGTAGAACTATGTTCAATACAATAGTGATTATGCTTCAAGTAGCATTATGTAATAAATTTTTTTATGGAAGGTTAATAAAATTTCACCAATTTATTCAAAACAAGTTACTATGCTACCTTGTCAACCTTCTCATATATGACCTTTAAAAAAATTCTTCACTTCCCTACCCAGTAGCAGACAAGAAATTATCTGGACTTCGTAATGATACTCAGTCTGGTACTTAGTCTGACTCCCAGTCCAATTTCCTAATCCGATAATATAATTATCATAATACCACTGAAACAAATCAAAACTACTTATGTCTCATTATATAAATTTCAATATTATTTCCATGTATGATGGCCCAATATAATCTGAGAAACTTAGAATATTATATTTCTTATTCTTCTTCTATCCAGAAAACTTCCTCATGAATGATCAATACAAAAACTTCTTCCCTATATAAAATTCCAGTGCTTTTCCTTATCTCTTAACCCATGAATAGTATAAGTGTAAAAAATTATAAAGTACTCTCCTCCTTTTATAGGTACACCAAAAGTGGTTTAGGTGGGATTTTGAAAATCATTCCTTCTTAACAAAATTTTCTGAATATTCAATTTCCCCTTGAATTTTGGATACATATTTTACTTCTTCAATGCTTCTCAACTCTTCTCATGCCTTATTGAACCTTCTCGAATATTCTCACAACATAGGCTCACTTATAACTTTTAAGTCATTCTTTTGTTTGATTCTGATTTTCATTTTGATTTTTTAATTAAGATGAATACATATGGCCACTCTAGTTTTCTTAACCCACTTGCTAAAACATCAGAACTAAAGACTTCTCATTATAAAGACCACTTATAAGAAAAAAGATCAATATTATTCTCTATACCAAATGATAAAATATTGAAACCATTCTTCCATAAATATAGTCACAACTTCTAAATATTCCTACACTTCCTTACCACCACTTTGGTATCAGATTCAACCTTCTTTGACAAACATTTTTTTTCTAAACTCTTCAAACATTAAAATCCCCTTGAAAACACTTTTTTTAACTACTTAAATTAGTTCTCCTTTTCTTATTTTCCCCACACCAATGATCCTACATCTGATGAAGTCTAGCATATAATGAATTTTATCAGTTCTAGCCTACTCCTGATAGATAGGACTTCACTTCACTATGATAATCTGTGTCAATTCTAGTGTGATGAATCTTGACCCAATTAATAAAGGCACTCAACAATTTTGATCTTTTCTCTTGACCCAATTGAAAAGTATATCAGATTTATTATTTTGTTCTTGACCCAGTTTAAACAAACATTTCAACATGATTAATATAGATGACTATATTGTCGATTGATCTCTTATCCCATTTTTCATCAGCTCAAAAAACATATAATTAATTTTTTTGCCTCTTATTAAATTTTTCAACAATAAATTCATATTATGATAGGTGTCAAAATAACTCTCATTATCAATGGAACACTGCATCTAATGAAATGATGTTAATAGCTTCAATTTCAATAACTTATTTATTTTTCTAATTATGGTACCTATTAACTTCTTTCCCTGGATACTTGTATCATGTGGGTTATTGGTATGACTGAAAACCAGTATATTCTTCTTCTCATGTTTCAAAAAAAACTTATCATCCTTCAAAAAATCTATGTATGGTGATCTCACACCAATGAGATAATATCAAAAAGCTTTGACTTTCTTCTCCCACAAACTTCATCTTGTATCAGGACTTCCTTGTCAAATTAAGAATGTTTAGGATTAGTGTTGCATCATCTTACATTCATTGGGATATTTTTAACTTCCCATTATTAGAGCATTTATTTATTTCCAACTAAACCTCAATATGATTGGAAATACTTGTTCTCCCCCTTTGATTCATAAGGATTTCATCGTAATTTTACAAGAAAACATATGATTTATGAGATCTCCAATAATAGCAAAGCATCATCATATTTTCATCAGATCCATGAATACTCTAAAACATATTCTCATTATGATCAAACCTTTCATTCCAAAACCAATGTGATTTTGATGAACCTTTCCTCCCAGAAAAATTCTACTCAATCCGATGGACTTTCTTAATAATTTTTCATCTAGTCTCTTTATTATGATTGTGAGTCTAATCACTAGCTTTTACAAAGTGAGGTGATTTCCTTTTCTTTGAAAAAAAATACAATACCTTCAAAAAATACTTCCTTCAGGTTTTAGAAACAGCTTCCATCCATCTTGGTCCCAATAGAAATATGTATACTAAAGCCTAGTGAATAAAAAATGAAACTAACTCATCATCTAAATAGGTAAAACTAGTTTCCAAATTCTATCCATGGACCAATCACCAGATTAATCGTAGAAGAAACCATTCTATACCAAAATCACACACACACACACACACACACACAAACACACACACATATATATATAAATTAAGGTACCAAGATTCAACTTATTCACTATTTTTTCGCTCTCACACCCCAATTCCACCCATTATATGTTCATCCCTTCTATAAATTAGTCATCCCATATGTGAGTCGGGCCTCGGACCTACCTACCTTGGTCCAATTAAAATCTAAATATCTCATGCTTTCATTAGCCCACATATTTATTTCATCATCATCATTGTCTCATATATAACCAAGTGTGTGGAAAAAAGGAACTATAGTTTGTGTAAATGCATTATACCTCAAGTCATCACAACCCATGAATGTACACCTATGGGAAGCTAGAGCTACCATGACTGGATATAATTATCTATTATACCTCAATTACCACACATAAATATATAGTAAAACAAGATCTGTCACCACTCGGGTAGGAACACACCCTATACCATAAGCCACTATATCTCAAGATATACCCACTCATCTACATACAAAGAGAAATTGGGGGAGAATAATAATTTAGCCATTTTTTCCTCTCTATAATGGATGTTAGAGAAAACAACCCCCCCCCCATATTGGGTTTTTATTTATTTACCAACATTGGTGTTGTAGTGTATGAAATCAAAAAAAAATATCATGCACAAACCACACTATACAGGAATACTGTTCTTGTAAATTAATTAATTAACATTTAATTATTATTATTCAAAGTTTAGAATTTTAGTCTTCTTGATCTAAGTGTTGCCAACACTTTTAATTTTCATGATTATATTCTCAAGTATATTTTCCTTAATAAAACCAGTTTAACCATTTCATTATAGATAATGAGATTTATTAAACCACATTAAAAATTATATATTTCATATCCATGCTCCCTAAACCATCTCGTTCAAAAATATCATGGTTTCTATTAATATGATATAAATTGTTTATCATAACTTTCATCAACAATAACTCATTCCATGGGTAATTAATTTAATAATTTATCTTCTTAAATTATCTACATTCTCTAAGACTTCATCTAAAAAACCACAATAAAACAGAACATGTCGTGAAAGGATTACAACTGCATTAAGTAGTGGGAACCAACAAACACCATTCGTTTAATAGGTCTTCAATAAAGCATCAACCATGAAAAAACATCGACAATAAATCCCTACTCTAAAATCATCATTACCACCCTAGTATCTCACACCATTGTGCATAAAATCAAACTATCCTTCCATTATCATTATCAACCATCATTAAACCTTAGGCTCCCATACCATTTCCCATACCTCAAAATAATCATCAGTCAACCATACACAAGCCTCCATCTTATTGCCCATTTTGAAATCAAACAACACATGGTAATTAAATAATCACAACATGGATATAAATTTTACTAGAGAAAACACACATTTTAAATGTATTTTTTTCACACACAAAAATGAATAAAGGCCATAGAACCATGACATAAAATCCTTCCACAACAAGAATGGGCTTACCCAATTCCAAATCATTTATCTTTCGGAAAAAACCATTTCAATTCCCATATTAAATTAACTGGTTTATTATGAATTGGTTTCTAGTAAAATTAAACCTAAAACATATCCATAACCAATATATTTCAAACAAATTAAATATGTGTGTATCATTACTTTCTATTCTATCAAATTCATGGAAGAACAAATATTGGATTACATTTATATTTCTTTAATCACAACATCATAATTATTCTCGATTTAACTTTTTTATAAAATTTCTAAAAAAAACAACCATGATAAGCATAAAAATATACACAACAAAAAGATAGAACACTATATTATCAAAATAAGATCCATCAACAAGTATACAACCAAAATTGATCACAAAACCAAACCACAAATTTATTATTCCTTTAAATTTCCATTTTATTTTCTTCATTAGTTTAATTAACTATTACTTAAATGGTTAAATCATGAAAATTTCACACTTTCACTTTAAATCAAGATAAAGGTAATGAATCTCGTACCTCAACATGAATATCTCAACATTCTCAGAGAAATAATGAAACAACAAGTATAAATATCCAATTACCTATTCCATGGGGAACAACTGATCCCTAAAACACAATCCCAATAAGAACAATCTATCATTCATCAATAAAAGAAATAATAGTATCAGTGAGAAAAACTCATCATAAAATGGAAAAATAATAATGAAAGATAATATATCCATCGAAGAAGGGAAAAATAACCTCGAATCACTATGAATCGGCCTCTAGAATATGGGGGTTGAATCTGATCAAAGAGGATTCAAAGTACATTGAAAAAGGTTGTAATGACCCGCCAATTCTCATTGGATTAATAGTACAACGAGTCATTACTAGGCCTTAAGTGACATCCTCAAGACGCCAAAGGCTGGCAATAAATGCTGAAGGGTTTCAAATACAAGTGGGGGGACAATTTACCCTTTAATAAATAAACTAATAAACCTAACAACTATAACCAAACATTCACTAAATGATGCATGAACAAATTAAAGACAACTAAAAAACATCATGCGGTCAAAACCATATCAAAGTATGCAACAACGGAAGAATAACTGAGTATCAAAGTACACAGCGGATAAACAATACAAGACTCTCAAAAGACCACAAGACTCCATGCTCCACAACCTCTAAGCTCCAAAATCACCGAACATCCCAAACATCACCAGGTAGTGATAAATACATGTGAAATGTTACCTTTTCCCCTATCCCAAAAGATAGCATCTACAAAAGCACCAAAGTGCCAATGCAAGGGTGAGTATAAAATTTAGTAGGTTTTCCTCAATGACTTCCCTACTCATGCCACTAGGATAGAAAATTTAGTCACATTTATATAAGACAGTTTATATAAAACCATTTACCAAAATAGTTTATAAACAAATTTCCAAAACCATTTATAACCAAAAGCATACAAGTGTAATTGAAACCAATTTTTTCCAACAAGTTATTTTTCCAGAAAAATAACTAAACAAGCTTTAAAACCATTTTTTCAATATTACTTTGACATACCCAATTCATTTCAAACATTCACACAACCAAAACTGCATGTAACCTAGATCTCCCTATACTCACAAGTGGTGAATCATCCTTTCACTAAGTTATCCCTAGTGAACCAATTGACGAGGGAGAGCCCTAACCCTTATCCATCCCGTTAATGAAGGGGGAGACCCCTAACCCTTATTCGTCTCATATGCACCATTTGATGGGGGAGATACCTAACCCTTATCTATCCTATTAATGATGAGGGAAACCCCTAACCCTTATCTGTCCCACATTCCTATGAACACACACAACCATTATGTCAAAAACCAAGTGTGTTCAACCAATTCAAACCATTTCAATAATACTGTACTTTTATTGAAAACCAAGGAATAAACCAATTACAAAATAGTAATTTCACTTCAATAAAACATTCCATTTTATTGAAGACATCTAATCCAAACCATGTGTCAGAATTCCAGAAAATCTCCATTTTAAAATCTCTATTTTAAAATTAAGAACCAAAGCACTCATTTAAAATCCCCAATTTTCCAGATTTCACAACCATCACTCAAGAAGGTTTCCAACAAGTGTTAAAAAACCAAATCACAATCAATTAAAAACCACACATTCAATTTTAAAGCATGCCAATCAGTTTTGATAAGTGGAGTTAAGAAGGAAGCCTCCTACCTCGAAGGTTTTGATGAAAACCACAATGAACGAAAAACGCCCAAGAAAACTGGGATGATTCTTCAAGAACCCAACATAGATATATTTTAATAGAAATACCAAGAACAAATCTCATCATATTTTGAATCCACACAATTATATTTACACATAACAAGTGTAGATCTAAGAAACCAAGAGAATAGGAGAATTAGATCTAAGAAACTGATCAAGAACGATGATGAACGATCACATACCTCAAGAATCTGGCTTTGATTCGCCAAGGAAAGCCTTTGTATCGCTTAAAAAATGCGTGTGAGAGGTTTTAATACCTTAAAGGGAGATTGAAAATGAGTTATGGCTACTTAAAAGGAAAAACGAGCCATTTAGAGGCAAAAAACATGTGAGGTCCACTTTTTTAGGATCTCATTTAAGTGTCTACATGGTTAGTTCGCACAGTTTGAAAATCGTGTGTTAACCGTGCATTAGACACTACCTCAGAAGACCCTCGTACGACCTCCTCACACGAGCTCCCAAACTGTGCTCCAACCTTGCGGGATCCACTACCTCAAAAGTTTCAACTATGCATGGTTTGGCTGCATGGTTAGACAAACCGTGTGCCGCTTGTGTGACATCCCCTTTGCCTCAAAACATCATTCCATGTTCTCCCGACTCTGTCATTCATCACCCTTAACTTTATAACCATTAAAATCATTAAGTAAGGGTTACATACTAGAAACTGGGGGCACTACATTCTCCCCACCATTGGTCTTTCTGTCCTTATAAAGTATAAAACCCTTGTTGGACAAAAATAGTTTTGGCCACTACTCTTTCATTTCCTTCTCATGTTCCCAAGTTTGTTCCTAAATCTGACCATGTTTCCACAAACCCTCACTAGGCCAATGATTTTCCCATCCAAGACTTTCTATTTTATATCCATGATTCGCACTAGAATATGTACTAGTGATGCATCTGGTTCTAGCTCAACATGATCCCATCTAATCACATGGTCATGATTAGGGTGATACTTTTTCAAATGGGATACATGGAACACATTATACACTGAACTAAACCATGGTGGTAATGCCAACCGATATTCCACCTCTCCAAACCATTCTAGTATCTCAAAAGGGACAATGTATCTAGGAGATGACTTTCCCTACTTCCCAAAATGATGATGTCCAAGCCTTAAAGAGATCCTCAAGAAGATACGATCACCCCCAACGAACGACAACGGTCTTCGACGGTGATCTGCATAAGATTTCTGATGACTCTGAGCTTTCTACATCCTCTTTCTAATCAACTACATCTTCTCTGTTGTTTCTTGGACAAGGCTTGTCCCGACTAGTGAAGTTTCATCCATTTCCACTCGGCATAGTGGAGAACGACAAGGACGCCCATACAATGCTTCAAACGGAGCCATGCGTATCGAGGATCGATAGTTATTATTGTATGAGAACTCCACTAAGGGTATATGATCCTCCCATGAGCAACCAAAATCCATTACATAATCCCACAACATGTCTTCCAATATTTGTATTGTCCGTTCAGATTTCTCATCCGTTTGAGGATGATACGCGGTGCTCATAGTCAACTGAGTTCCAAGGGATTGCTGTAATGATTTCCAGAAACGAGATGTGAACCTCGGATCTCTATCTAAGACTATAGACACTAGAAAACCATGCCTCTTTACCACTTTTCAGATATTGATTTTTGAAAGATCCTGCACTGTATGAGTTTCACAAATAGGGATGAAATGGGCCGACTTGGTTAAACGATCCACTAAAACCCAAATGGCATCGTGTTTCCAGACCGTTCTTGGAAGACCTATAAAAAAATACATTTCTATTTGATCCCATTTCTACACTAGGATTGGAAAAGATTGTAACATACCAGCTGGTCTCTGATGCTCTACTTTAACCTGCTGACAAGTTAAGCATCGCGAGATGAACTTGACCACCTTCTTTTTCATGTTTCTCCACTAAAGTTGTGCCTTCAACGCCTTATACATATTCTGTGTACCTGGATGTACATCCCATCTTGAATGGTGGTAATAATGTAGGATTTGTTCCTGAAAAACCATAAGTATAACTATCTGATCTATGAAACACAAAACTGAACCCCCATCAAGTTTCCATCCACCAATGGTCTCCCCACCATTGAGTTTTGAACTTACAAATAGACATTCTACATCAGATGTTTGTGCTTCTTTGATCATTTTTATTAAATCAAGAAGAAGTTTAGATAAAAAGAAAACTGCAACATCACATCAGTCTTTACATTCCACATGCATGTCGGCTAAGACCAACATCAACTGCTATTCATCTAAAGCTTCTTTCACCAACTAAGCATATGAATTTCTACTCAATGCATCTGTCACCAATTTTCCATTCCACGGTGTGTACATAAAGTCAAATTCAAAAATTTGAAGATACTCCATCCACCTCCTTTGCCTCAGATTCAAATCACATTGTGAGAAAATGTGTTTCAAGCTTTTTTGATCTGTAAACACAGTAAATTTCTCACCACATAGATAATGTCTCCATGTTTTCAAAGCAAGGATAAATGCAGCTAACTCCAAATCATGTGTTGGGTAATTATTCTCATTCAACCTCAACTACCTTGAACCATAAACAACCACATGATCTATTTGCATGAGATCACAACCCAACCCTGATCTTGAAGCATCACAATACACCACATACCCCTGTCCTGATTCTGGCAAGGTCAAGATAGGTGCCGATGTAAGCCGAACTTTCAGTTCCTGGAAGAACTTCAGACATTCTTTTATCCATTGGAATGGAGCATTATTATTTTTATGATCATTCATTGGTGAATCTAATCTTGATACATCATGCACAAATAGTTGGTAGTAACCAGCTAGATAAAGAAAACATCGTATCTCGAATACATTATTTGGTGGTTTCTAAGAGATAATGGCTTCTATCTTTTCAGGATCAACATAAATTCCTTTCATAGAAATGACATGGCCAAGGAAACGTACTTCCTGTATCCAAAAACCACACTTTGATAAATTGGCATACAAATGATGATCTCTCAAGATTTGTAACACTATTTCCAGGTGCACCTCATGATCAGCCCTTGACTTTGAATAGACCAAAATGTTGTCCAAAAACACCACAATAAAAGAATCTAGATATTGTTGAAATATCCAATTCATCAATTACATGAAGACTTTTGGTGTATTTGTTATACCGAAAGGCCTAACTACATATTCATTGTGATCATATCTACTTCTGAAAGCTGTCTTTGAAATATCCTCTTTCCAAAATCTCAATTGGTGATATCCTGATCTCAAGTCAATCTTGGAGAACCACTGAGCTCCCCTTAATTGATCGAATAGATCATAAATACATGGAAGTGGATATCTATTCTTTATCATAACATGGTTAAGCTTACGATAATCAACACATAGCCGAAGAGTTCCATCTTCCTTCTTTACGAACAAAACCAGTGCTTCCCATGGAGACGTACTTGGTCAAATGAAACCCTTGCTTTCCAGCTCCTCTAACTGCACTTTCAATTCCCATAACTTTATTGGTGTCATCCTATATGATGGAAGGGAAATAGGATGGGTCCCATGAAGGAGATCAATCATAAAATCCACTTCCCTTAGAGGTGGTAACACTGAGAAGTTCTTGGGAAAGACATCTGGAAATTGATCTGCAAGAGCTGGAAAATTATTTTCCTCGATCAATTCCATTGATGCCAAAGTCAAAAATTCCAATTGGTAAGATATTGTTCCCACTATTGGTGCCAATAATCTATTTGCACCTTTCTTTACAATCTTCTCTCCTCTAAAGAGATGCTTGATACCGTCCCCAGTCATGAAACTAACTATTCTCCTATAATAGTATATTTGAGCCTTGAACGTTGTCAGCCAATCCATACTTAGGATTACATCATAGAAATCTATATAAAACATTGAGAAGTCTCATTTTAACTCAAATCAATCAATAGTTATAGCTCATGCTCTACAGACAAAGGCTTGACATTCTCTTTCACCAAGAGGAGTTTTCAGTTTCAAAACAGAAGGCATGATTTCCAGTTTTAAACATAGAAAGTAAACAGCACAAGAAGCAATGAAGGAATGTGATGCACTAGTATCAAAAAACACTTGCACAAAGTTAGAATTCAAAATAACCGTACCTCTTACTGTAGATGGTACATCCTGATCATCAACAATCATCTGCTCAGCTCCATACAATCGCTTCTTCACTATACTATTCTCCTTGTTTCCTTGGTGAGGTTGCCCTGGTTAAGGATTCATGGTATTTCTAGAATAACCATGGCTAGATCTGCTCTGCTGACAAGACTGATTCTGCTATCCTCATTCAGTCGAAGCATACGATGATTACGATAGTTGATAAGTGTCTCGAGCACCTGACCTTGGAGCACTGTGACAATAGCGCTGAAGATGTCCCATATTGTTACAATTATGACATGATCTAGGTTGTGTTGTACAATATCGCTTTATGTGGTCAAGAGAACCACATTGAAAACAACCTGCTTTCCTTTGGGGTTGTGGAGGAAGGTTTACTGATCCATCCGTTGGGTTATGATTTCCACTTGAACCATAGAAATTGGTGTCCCTTTTCCTCTTGTTCCTAGCAGTTGATTTCCCACCATTTCTTATAGGTATCATCATGCCTCTTCCAATAGATCCTGATATATCACGTTCAACCATAGTTTCTCTTTTCACTATATCTATATAGTCTGTAATACAAAGTACTACAATCTTTGATCGAATCTCCTGTCGTAGCCCTGATTCGAAGATGTGTTCCTTCAAAGAGGCACTTGCCACAACTTCTGGTGAAAAGAATAAAAAGTTCATGAACTTATCCGCAAACTCTGTGACATAGAGACTCTCTTGTTTCAAGTTAAAGAAGTTCGTAGTTTTCTAGATCTTGAACGTGTGAGGATAGAATTGTTTGTTGAACAATTCCTCAAAATCCTCACATGTAAGTCCTTCATCCAATTTAGCCCGCACCGCTAAATCCCACCACTAACGTGCAAGATCCTCGAGCATATACCTCACTAGATTGACCTTTAGCATTAATGGTGTGCCAATGAAGTCGAAGATATGATTCATCCGACATAACCACACCTCTGCCTTCTCAGGTTTGGAATCACCCCGAAAATTAGGTGGATTCTGCTTCATGAACTGGATGGTATGATCCACATGTTGTGGCTAATTACTCTGGTTCCCTGTGTCCACGGCTTGAAAATCTTGGACAATACTTTGAACTAGCTCTTGGTTCAACCGTGGTTCAGGTGAAACCACATTCTTCGCATATTATTTAGGTTGGTTTTGACGACGCATACCAGGTTCCATTTTCTAAAATAACAATAAAATCAATTAATCTCATTCTCTAGCAACTGTTGTCTTAGCATTTAAAATTCTATCACATCAACTATCACAACATTGTTTTCTACATCATCCTTTTTCCCTTGTTCAACTATTTTAAAACCACTTCATCTGCTTTTGAAAATTAAACCATTTTCAAAATATGATAATCATTCGCTTTTTCAAAATCTTTCATTTGAAAACCAATTCCATACTTTTCAAAAATGATCATTTCTCAAAATGATGTATGCACTCTTATTGGGAAGTCATTCCTCTATAATGCATGTCATGCTCGTCTCTTTGGCTAAACCCATGACAATGAGATTTCAAAATCTTATAAGTCTCTCAAGAAACTTATTTACCCAACTCCCTCAAAACTTGAAGTTCAGGATAAAAGGGTTAGCTACGTCCTTTTATGATATATATTTCAAGTTCCAAAAATCCTACTCTTTTATAAGATTCCCACCCAAGGAATAGACAATAAGGGATTTCATCTGCAAAACTAGAAACATTGATGACTACTTGTTAGGCAGGGACCGAACAAGATGATACCATTTGTAATGACCCACCAATTCTCATTGGTTTGAGAGTACAACGAGTCATTACTAGCCCTTAAGATACATCCCCAAGACACCAAAGGCTGGTAATAAATGCCGAAGGGTTTCAAATACATGTGGGGGGATGATTTACCCTTTAATAAATAAACCAAAAAACCTACCAAACATAACAAAACATTCACTATATGGTGCATGAACAAATGAAAGACAACTCAACAACTTCATGCACTCAAAACCATATCAAAGTATGAAAGAGTGGAAGAATAACCCAGTATCAAAGTACACAGCGGATAAACAATACAAGACTCTCAAAAGACCACAAGACTCTATGATCCACAAGCTACAAGCTCCACAATCACCGAACAACCTAAACGTTATAAGGTATTGCTAAATATGTGTGATACATTACCTTTTCCCCTGTCCCAGAAGATAGCATCTGCAAAAGCACCAAAGTGCCAAAGAAGAGGTGAGTATAAAACTTGGTTGGTTTTCCCTAATGAATTCCCTACTCACACCACTAGGATAGAAAATTTAGTACATTTATATAAGACAATTTATATAAAACAATTTACCAAAATAGTTTATAACAAAATATAATCAATTTTCAAAAACCATTTATAACCAAAATCATACAAGCGTAATTGAAACCAATTTTTTCCAATAATTTATTTTTCCATAAAAATAACTAAACACACTTTAAAAAAATTTCTCAATATTTCTTTGACATACCCAATTCATTTAATACATCCACACAACCAACCCTGCATGTAACCTGTATCTCCCTATACTTTTAAGTGGTGAGCCATCCTTTCACTAAGTCGTCCCTAGTGAACCAATTGATGGGGGAGAGCCCTAACCCTTATCCATCCCATTAATGATGGGGGAGACCCCTAACCCTTATCCATCCCACATTCACCCTTCGAAGGGGGAGATCCCTAATCCTTATCCATCCCATTAATGATGTGGGAGACCCCTAACCCTTATCTATCCCACATTCCCATGAACACACTCAACCATTATGTCAAAAACCAAGTGTGTTCAACTAATTCAAACCATTTCAATAAAATTGTACTTTTATTGAAAACCAAAGAACAAAACAATTTCAAAAAAATCATTTAACTTAAATAAAACAGTCCCTTTTATTTAATAAATTTATTCCAAACCATGTGTCACAATTCTAGAAAATACTGATTTTAAAATCTCTATTTTAAAATTAAGAACCAAAGCACTCATTCAAAATCTGCAATTTTCTAGATTTCACAACCATCACTCAAGAAGGTTTCCGAAAAGTGTTCAAAAACAAAATCACAATCAGTTCAACAACACACATTCAATTTGAAATAATTCCAATTAGTTCTACTAAGTGGGGTCAAGAAAGAAGCCTCCTACCTCAAAGGTTTTGAGAAAAACCACAACGAACGAAGAATGCAAAAGAAAACCAGGTTGATTCTTCAAGAACCCGCCTTAGATCTCTTTTTCTAGCAAGAACAAGACCAAATATCATCATATTTATCATCCAAACACTTATATCTACCCATAACGGGCATAGATCTATGAAACCAAGAGAATAGGAGAAGTGGATCTAAGAAACCGATCAAGAATGATGACGAATGATCACATACCTTAAGAATCTGGCTTTGATTCGCCAAGGAAAGCCTTCATATCACCTCCAAAATGCTTGGGATAGGTTCTCCTACCTTCAAGGGAGAGTGATCCTAAGTTATGGATGCTTAGGAGAAAAAACAATCCATTTAGAGGCAAAAACGTGTGAGATCCACTTTTTTAGGATCTCATTTAAGTGGTCGCATATTTAGTTCATACGGTTTGAATAACTGTGCACTAACCATGTGTTAGACACTTCCTCGGTAGACCCTCGCATATCCTCCTTGCACGGTCTCTCGAACCGTGCTCCAACCGTGTGGGAGCCACTGCCTCAAAATTGTCAACTACGCACAGTTAGACAAACTGTGCGCCACCCGTGCGACTTCCCCTTTGCCTCAAAAATTTATTTAATGTTCTCCCGAACCTCTCATTCATCACCCTTAACATTATAACCATTAAAATCATTATTTAAGGGTTACATAATAGAAACTGGGGGTACTAAAAAACTCCCTTTCTCACTTAGTGTTCGAATGAGGTGTGGTGAAATATGAAATTCCCATGGGGATCCCCAAATTATAACTAGGTTGTTTAGGTTTCATTAATAATGTGAAATGATACTTCACAACATGAATTACTTGAATCCCACATTCATTGAAAATTTAGTCACCTTATCCTTAAAACCTGAAAATCCATTCACGTCATTAAGCACCAATTCATGTCAGAAATTTATTCTATATAGAACCACTGAATTCCACCTTAATAACATTCTTGTTGTAATCTAGAATCTATTTTTTGAATCACCTTACAAATCATGAATATTGATTTAATGCCTATAATTCCTCCTACAACTAGGTTTATGTCTTTCAACTACTGCTATTACCTCAAACTCATAATGTAAATACCTATAAAAAATTAGCCCCTTAAAAAGTTATTCTTAACAACATTATACATTTATTTTGGAAAATGTTTTATGAAAGATGTGGTAATTGATAATGATAAGTAATTTATCTAGAAAAAAAAGAAAAAATACAATATAATATAATGGAATTATAGGATCAAATAAGGGTTGATAAGTGTATTCAAATAAGAAAGACAATGACTCAATGAATTGAAAATTGAGTTGATGAAGCCCTTAAAAAAATTAGTAATATGTAAATTAAAATCCATTTTAAGAAAGTATATGATATGGATCTTCAAAACCCATGAATTAAATGACTATATTAAAAGGAATTTGTTTGTTAGTAATCACACTATATTAAAGATATCATGGTGCATAATAATAATTATGTATCATGAAATTAAATTTGAGAAAAATAACCCCTTAGATTGTTTCCCCACTTAATCGAATGCGCCATAACCTCCTTTAAAAAAATACCTTAATATTATATTTAATTACCATACTCATATAAATTAAATTTTATGTACTTCACTTACGATCATTTATTATTAATATATTAGCTAGTTATAGAATATTTTTATCATTAGGTGTTAGTAACTTTATTGGTTTCATGTATGACTTATGATGTTAATTTCAGTACCCGTTATTTGATACCAAGTTCACCAATCCTATAAATTTAAGTTTCTGCTGTAGATAATTTAAATTTTTTTATAAATCTCTTACCTTATTTCATAATTTGTTTCGTTATGCTGTATGAAAATGGAATCGATGTCAATATATTTCGGCAATTTTAGTGATTAAAGATGATATTTTACTAATAAGTTAAATGCTTAATAAAAATTTTCAAGAAGCATAATCCAATCATTATTTTATTTTTAAATTTTAATAATATAAGTATTTAAGTTATCATATTTATCTATGATAGAGTTTTATAGCATTGTTTTTGTAGGTGGTTAAATCAGCCCAAACAAGAACATGCTATATCTTGATGGGTAAGTTTTTTTTAATGGTTGGGGCCAAAACCTCATTTTATTATTAAACAAAAGCAAATACCTCTTTTTTCTCGGTAGAGGGAGACCTATTACATATCCTGAAAGACCAGGGTCATGAAGGCCCATTTTTTGGCCCAAAGGGCCCTCCGTTGAATAGTGATGCTATAGTACTCATGCTGTTATAGTACCATCACCACTAGAGTACCTATGCCTCTATAGTGTCACCACCGCTACAGTTCATCCACATCTACAGTAACCCAATAAATTTATCCCTTCCCAAAATTGATCCTGGGTATTTTGGATGCCAAGCATGAGCCTTTACCACTTGGGTACAGGCTCGTTGGCATATATGGGTAAGTATGGTTACAAAATTGTTTATTTTTACATAATTTAATTATAATAGAATCATAATAATATTATTTATATTTTTAAAAATTTTAACATATTTTAATAATTTTAGATAAATAATGAAAATATAAATGAAAAATGAAAAAAAAACATTATTTTATGGAGGTGATAGTCCATACAATCCAGGATTAATGTTTTCATTTCCCAAGGAATGAGAGGGAATAATTTTGGATTCTAATTTGTCTCTTAATAATAATAATTATATTATATATTTAACATTTATTCTTTAGTTTCATCCTTATAACCAATAAATATGGGTAGTGGTGGAAAATGGAAGACGTTGATTCATGGAGGTGGTAGTCCGCACAAATGTGTGATCAACGTTATTTTTATTTTCTAAGTGGATGGAAAAGGAAGAAAATAATGTTTTTAAATCAATATAATAATAGTTAAATATACTAATCATACTGATTTATTATATTACTATGGTAATTGTAGGTTTATAATAGAAATATTTATAAGAAAAACATAAGGATTAAGTAATACTCACTTTGGAACCTTGAACATTCCCTTGAAATTATCCTTGAAAATAAAGGTATTAGGATAACTTATTGTGCGCAAGGTATTTACTTAATGAATGGGATTCCTAAGAGAGGAATATTATGTAGTTTTTCATTGAAATTTATAAGTTTATGTGTAAATTTTATAGGGTGGAAGTGATCCCCTTTTTTAACTAAAAAAGGACACTTTTGTGAACACACGTTATTTTTTAATAATGGAATGACACTATTTAAGGGTAAAAGGCTCCAAAAGTGAGAAATACTGAATTATAGGGTGTTATTGGGTCTATAAATCCTCCAAAACTAATTTTTAAAAAAATTAAACATTTTTCAATTCATTTACCATTAGGTTATTACATTTTACCATTTTTTTACCTAGGTAACTAGTTTTTAACTATGTAATATGTGTTTAAAAAAATATATAATAACCCAACATAAAGAAAATTGTTTTATGAACATAAATTTAACATTTATTTTATCTAATTCAATTTAAAAATTATATAAAATTTAATTTTAAATTAAAACATTTAATATATAGAAAAAAAATTGTAGAAAAATGTTATTTTAACCGTTAAGTGTTTTAATCTTATTTATTAATTACTATTAATTAAATTAGTGTTAATATATTTATATATGGATTTAAAAATTATATTAGATTCATTTTATCTTAATGTATTAATTTATCTTATTATATAAAAATTACACAATGTTAATAAAAGAGTTCTTTGAAAATAATTGTTTTATCGTTATATTAATAATTAACTTTAATAATAGTAATCATACTTATATACTAAAAGTTAAAATAAATTTATTCAATAAAATTAAAAAATTTATCTAAAATATTAAAGGGTTTCATTAGTATTGAAACCTTATTTTCAAGAACCAATTTATATTTAGTCTTACCCTTTTCATTTTATCTTTGTGAGCCTTTATAAATCCATGGATAACTTTGTTTGGTAACCACATTACAAGCCTAGAATCCCAATCTAACATACTCTAAGAAGTGAAATGTAAGATAAAGTTTGACTTAAATGTGGGGTTATACTATCTTGTAGTTTTCTGAATCATGTTGGGTTAATTTTAGAGGAAAAATAATGGCATAAAAATTGGATTTGAATATGAAAAGGTGAATCTTATTCAATTTTTTATAATTATATTTTTTAGATGAAATGTTGACAAAATTTCATTGAACTAAAGATGAAGAAATAATAAAATCAAAATCAAAATTATGAATCTAAAACGATATATTATCATTTTAATGAAGGTATGTAATTCATAACCACTGTATAGAACTCAACAGAACCCTCACTTCCTTCAAACATAAAATATGGATAGATTTTTGAAAACATAAATGAAATTCAAATATATGAAGGAAGTTGAGTGGAACCATTTATGATTTTAAAATTTTAAGTGGTGTGAACTTTCCATGAATATTTCAAGATGATTTTATCTTAATTTTTTTTTCAGGGGAGTGAGTAACAACCATTATTGAGTTTAAATTATATTCATGCATTTTTCTTCTAAAAGATCCAACCATCCTAATTCTCGATCATATATTTTTAACATCTGAAACCAAAAATCCATTATCCACCGAACAACCCTAAAAATTCCTCAAAACTAACACAATTACTTGACTAAAATTTGGGGGAGATTTAGAAATTTATAAATCTTATGTTGAACCTTTCATGTGTTTGGATGAGAAAACCATTATTCAATATATACACTTCTATGATGAATAAAATTTCAAGTAAGGTAATGTTATTTGCATTAATGAGAGGAGAAATGAATTGTAAATGGATTTAATGAAATAAATGGAAAAATGGAAATAATTGGTTTTTATAAGGAATAATAACTTTTTTACTTGTATCAAATTGGTAGATCTCATGGGTATGTGTTTTGAAGTTACCTGGATTTGATTTTGATGGTCACTTATCCAAGATTCCATGTGTTTAGTAAGGGATAATTTATAGAGATTAAATTTAAAATACATTTCCTGTGTATCTAAAGGAAGAAATACCCATTAATATTTATTTTTAAGTGAAATTATATCATTTTTGGATTTTTGGTGAATTTTGAACTAAATTGGGAAAATAGCTTAATTCTAGATTTGTAACTATTTTTATCACTTTGATATTTCTTCCAAAAACTCTAATATACTAATCAAACTTTTGAAAAAAATAGGATTCCATGGTTAGTGGTATTCAATTCCTTCAAATGGACCAAGTGTTGATTCAAAACTTAAGGGGACTAAATAAATCATTCACTTTGGAAAATACTTTGGGAATATATAATTTATTAACCCTAGATAAATTTGGAATAACTTCATCTAAACAACTCAAAATGAGGTTATTCTAGTTTAAAATTAAATAATACTTGTAGAATCACATGTAAATATAATTTCATGGGATAATTAGTTCATTATGGAAGATGATTTATGTGTCAAAGTGAAGGTAACTAAATAGTATCTTTTGTTAGAAAATTTGTTCTTTAGTAATTTGAAAAAAAAATTATATAAATGTTAAAAATACTTTAAATAATTATAAAATGAGTAAAATACAAATCAAAAAAATCATGAATAAAACCTTGAGATATTTGGCAGTCTTGGGGGCCAGATATGCTCATCTTTTAGACCAGAAGAAACTAGAGGGAAATTTTTCCATGCCTTTTCTATATAAATAAGAGTATCTACATCCATTAAAAAAAGTTATAGAGGGAGAGTTATAGATCATATACTTAGAGAAGTAGATAAGATGGAGGATAAATAATATAGGGGAGTTCATTTATCCATGCTTAGATAAGCTTCTAGGAAAATGTGGCAGTAGATATTTAAATATGTTGTACCTTTTGAATTTTTTTTCCCACTATATTCTTTTTTATATTTTGTCTAAAAAATATTTTATTAATTAATTAAATTATCTTTATTTATTTTTTTCACTTTCTTTTATTTTATTCTTAATTTTTTTCTAACTTATAACTATAAAATAGTTGGATTGTTATTTAAACTTCTTTGATTGAGTTTTCCCCCATTAAGAAAAACAAGTTCAATTAGTTTTGATTTCTTATAGTTCTCTGGAAAATAAAATAACTTTCATGAGGGTATAATAAAAAATATTTTAGATCTCAATATGGTTTTTAGGAATATTAGGTGTTCATTTGGTTTTTTTATTTATAATTGAGAAATATAAATAGATAATTTGTTTTTACAAGGATAAAGGGGAGTGTATAAGGATCAAAACTTGTCCATAGCATCCGACTCAATTTTGATTTCTCTTTTCATATTAATATCTTCTGTATCTAAATTTATTAATTATTTTTATTTTATTTAACTTTATTTAATTTCTATTCCAATAATACCAAATTTATTAATATTTATCAAAAACAAATTAACAAAATTGACAGTTTCAACCTAGCTTGCAATCTCGTCCTGAGAAATACCTATAGTTACCACTACACTACATTTATAAGGGGAAATTATTGATAAGGTGTTTTTTTAATAATATCACTTATTATAAAGTGGAATCATTTTAAGGTAGTTTTCCTAATTTTATTTTATTTTTTGAATCACTAGGTTTTCAACCACTAATTTAGAGCCTTAAAAATGTATTTTGATGGTAAATACTCCTATGTTTTTCCTAATTATCAAAAATTTAGGGAGTCTAATAAGGAAGAGTTTTGGAAACAAAAAAAAATAAAAAAAATGATCACAAGTTTCAATAAAATTATTTCATGATTCAAGAAGAAACCAAAAAAATTAAATGTCTAACTACTTATGTAAAATATTTGAAATAATTGGTTAACCAAAAAAGATCCCAACACAAATAAAATCTTATCCCAAAACTTTTTATATTGAAGAAAATTTTGAGGATGAGTTAAAATATAATTTGGAATTTTCTTTTTTGAACTCAAAAGAAGAAATTATTATTGAATTTCCCACAAATGTAACTTTATGAAATAAAGAGTATTTGGAAATTTTTTTATATGAAATTTTAAAAAATTAAATTCCATGTGAAACTATAATTTTTCAAGATAAAAAAATAAAATTTTTGTATTAATTTTGGATAAATAGGAAATATCACTTGAGATAATCAAATTTAAAGAACTGGAAGAACTCGATTGGTTTCCTACTTTCAACACAATTGTTTACCATATATAAATAGAGATGTAACTTGATCAAACACAAGTAAAACTCTTAAATTATGATCCATTTTTTGTCAAACTATAAAAGTAATATGTTATTAATTGATTATATATATGCTGATTTTATGCCTATTGATTGGACATTTTTTATGATATAGAGGAAGTAATGGTTGAAATTGAAGAAAAAATATAGTGTATGATTGAAGAATACACTAGTACATTTAAGGATGGTGGTACTGTGTTGTTTTTCAAAGAAGATATCATTTTTCAGGATAAAAATAAAGGCAGACCGCATCCTAGAAATAATTTTCAGTAACCAGTGGATGTCTTTCCTAAACACAAAGTGATGTGTAAGTTCCCTTACATTTTTCCCCTCTTACACTAATTCATGATAATAGTATAGTCAAGGAGGGGGACATGAAAAAAAATTATTTTTTAGAAATTCTAAAAAAATTAATGTTTAATAAGACTATATAAATTTTATTTTGGTGGTTTATTATCAAGAAACCATACCCACCTTCAAACTGGAGATAAACCACTACCACTGTCTAGTTATTGATGGCATAAAATTAATCACCCACTTGGGGGTTCAAACCAAAATTATTTTCCCTTATATTTTTTTATTTATTTTAACAATGTTTTTATTTTTTCTTTATTTTTTCCTTATAGGTTTCCAATTTTCTAATTTTAGGAGAATAACTCAGGGATACTACTATATAATAAAAATCAGGTCTTATCTTTCCTTTCCCCTTGTTTTTGTCATGTATAAACTTATGGATTCTAATTTCTTATCAAAATATCTGAAAATGATGTAATTTTACTAAATAAGAATGTGGAGAGGAATATAATTTATTAGAATCATCTTTTTGTGTTTTTTCTTTTCAAAATATAGCTTGTAGTTTTCATTACAAAAAAACTATTTATCTTTTGAATTTTTTGTGTTTTTTTTTCAAATTTTGTATTTTTTTAAACTTATGAGCTTGAATGATTATATTTTTAATTTTTTAAAATCAAATCAAATGATATAACCAATTTAACCGATGAAATTGAACTTTAATTAATGTTGAAAATGACTTTGTTTTGAGTTCTAAAATTTAGGAATTTCATGAAAATACCTCTAATTTTTGAATCCCATATCACACCTCACTATCTAATTTTTTTAATAATATTACTTTAAGTTTTTTCCATTTTTAAATATTATTTAATTTAGCCTAACATCTTAATAGAATTAAATCGTTCCTGTTTTAACCCTAATTTTGTTTGTTTTAGTCAAAACCAGAGAGATTTGAGGTACTTCTGTTGGATGATTGAGTCATTTCATTGGTATAAAATCTCCATTTTCAAGAAAAAATTTTATATATGCATTAAATTTATATTTTATCTTTTTTATCCTTTATAAAAACTTGAATGAAGTTGTTAGGTATCCACATTAGAAGCCTGAAATCTTTGTCCAACCTACTATAATAAGTGAAATGCATATTCTATTTGGACTTAAGTGTAGGGGGTAGTTTCTTATAATGTGTACATTATTTTGAGCTGATAAAAAAGAATAAATAATTGGATTAAAGTTTATTTTGAAGTTGAAAAATTGAATATATCATTTTTTGTTTATAAGAATTTTTTTAAAAAAATTGAAAATATTCTACTAAGTCGAAACTTTTGGAAAAATCAAATAAAAAAAATATTGTGAATCTAAAAATATATATTATAATTATAATTAATGGTTGGAAGTAACACCCACTATTTTGGACTCAAAATAACCCTCACTATCTTCAAACATCAAATATAGATATATTTTGAAAATAAAAATGAAATTCAAATATGTGAATTTAGTTGAGTGGAATCATTTATTCTACTGAAATTATAAATGGTGTATACTTTACAAGAATATTTCAAGGTAATTGGATCTAAATTTTTTTCAAGATGAGTGAGTAGGATACCCATTCTTGATTACAAATTAAATTCATGCATTTTTTCTTTTAAAATAGGAAATCCACTTTATTCTTCTTTATATGTTTTTAACATATAAAAGATATTAGTCATTAGCCACTAAAGAACCCTAACATTTTAAAATGATTAAAATTGTTTCTTGACTCACATCAGGTGAAGATTTAGGAATTTATAAAGCCATTTTTGACCCTTGTATATATTTGGAGGATAAAAACATTGATAAATATCTACACTTATATGATGAGGGTAACTTCATCCAAGGTTAGGGATTTGTGTGCATAGGAGAAGAAATGATGTGTAAATGGATTGAATGCAAATAATAGAGAACATATAATAATTGTTTTTGAGGAAGAATGATATATTTTTTTCTTGGCATTAAATTGTTCAATCTCATGAGTATGGGTTTTTAATTTTCCTTGATTTGATTTTTATGGTCACTTGTCTAGGAGTCCAAATGTTAAGTGTTGGGGAATTGATTGAGATTTAATTGAAAATAATTTTTACTTTTATTTTAAGGAATAAATATATGCCAATTTTTAATTTTATGTGAAATTAAATCATATAACAAATCGTCTTGGGTTACCCTCAAAACTCATTCCCAAACTGATTCATCACTGACCTGAAGGGAATTTCGGATCCCCATAGGCTGGCAACTAGCACCCGGGAATCAAACAAAAAATAGAGGAAACAATTTTACCCAACCCAAAATAAGATAAATTTCATATATATATATATATACACACACACAAGTAGAATAATAACCAAATATATATTTTATAATCAAATAAATGACAATGGTAGAGATACAACTCAAAACTCCAAGATAAAAATCTAATGTACATGTCCAACAATCAAAGGGACACCCAAAATAGGAAACAACTACTCTATGTGATATGTGAGAAAATCCCCCACCATCTCACCACCACCTACCCACATCCTACTGACATAAACCTCATTGTCTCACTGTGGTGACTTCCCTTTTCCTAGACCAAAAAACCATACAAGGTATACACATTCCCAAGGTAATGTATAGGGTGTGAGATAAATAGGCTTAGTAGGATCCCACCCAAGTGTTCCATATTATATCTTTGTATAATAATCTCAATATTCCCAATTTATAGAATACATGGAATAATAAAAAATTAAACAGTTTTTATAAGAAAATCATAGTAAACAATTCCCATTTTTCCAAAATTCCAAACAATCCAAGTTAAACAGGTTCAAATAATAATTTCCAAAAACCAATTATATTTATCAAAATATGTATTTCAAATAAATGAATTACAAGTCCAAAGAAAAATTATAAAACACTCCATGGATAAATTATATCCAAGTTAGCTAGGTCACTTGTACATAAATCATGGTTAGATCACACTACAAGTCTTAAGAAACCATGCATCAAGGTCTAGCGAACAAAGAAACCACCCAGAAAGTGAACCCTCCTACCATGTCAATCATGTCCTAGTGCCAAATGCATCTCAATCTAGGAATGGAAAGACACCAAATAAAGTGAACCCCTTACATTACCAAAGTAATATCCCTAATACTACACTCTCTACCTAAGTACCCAATTATCCCATGTGTAGTATTTATTAAATCAATTCTAAAGTCTTATAAATTTCACAGTACTTTAAAATAATTTTTTTTAATGTGGGGAAAACCATATTTTCTCAAAACCAATTTACACACACAAACCAATAAATCTAGTATCATGATAGTTATTTAGAAAACAATTTATAAAACCAAGAGAAATTGTGGTTCTTCCAACATAAGTTAGAGATAGAACCACCTACCTCAAACTCAGGTCGCATGCAACCCATAATAATATCCACACACACCAAGGGTAGAAATGAAACAAAAGATAAATGAATGGAGAACTATAAAGGATTGATACATATTACATCCTAAAGAAAAGACTCCCAAAATCATATCCCATCATTATTTCCACAACCAGGGTCAATGAAGGAAATGAGAAGAGAGAAAAATGCTTACCCAAAGGAGAGAAACCATCTATGTTAGATATCAACATGTCAGATGAAGTGATTCAAAAGGAAATAAGAACCCAAATACAAATGGAAAGAACATAGAGTTTGGGATATGATTATGTATATAGAATGGAAGAGATTCAATAATGTAGTGTGATAAAACCTACGGAGTAGGGATGATTAACATCATGAATCAAATATTTATAGTGTTAATCCTCTTGGATGCAAGTATTCTAAAAAAGGAATCAACTTGGGTTAAAAATATTGAGCGACCAATTCATGACATGAATGGAATTCACATATTGAACCATTTTCACATCATGTTTTGAATTCATGGATTCTTACTAGGGTCATATTCACATATTGAATTATCCCTCCATGGCTTCAATTGATCTTGCAGCTAGTTCCTAGCACTAGGCCCTGCAGAAAATTCCCAGTTGGATATAAACCCAAATAAAAACCTCTTAAAGATTAAAATAAAATACCTTTAACTAAGAAGTTAAAATATCACCAATATATAACTCCCTATACCTATAAATTCGTGTGAAAGAAGGGTGCTTTATAAATAGGTGAGTCCACTACTCCGACACTGACGATTCACCCTCCCAAGTGATTTGAGAATTTTTTTTGTCCCATCACAAAACTATAGATAAAGAAATAGATTTCCCATGTGATTATTTCATCTAAGAATGAATTATCTCCACCAATTTCTCCACAATAGAAACATTAGGTTCCAACTTAATCTACACCCATCCCAAAACATGGGAAGGTCAATATGGTACTTTATAAGTTGAGATATGTAAAAAATATCATGAATACCTATTAAGTGAGCTGGTAATTACAACTAATAAGTAACCTTACCAAGTCACTCAGTGATCTAAAATTTTCTAAAATACCTTAGATTTATCTTTCCTAGTTTCCCAAGAAAATGATGACCCAATCAAGGAGAAAATTTCAAGAAAACATGATAACCAATGGAAAACTCCAAAGGATGACATTGATAATATGTATATGATTTATAATGACTCTAAGTTATAACTAAGTATTGAAATATATCCTGAATCCTCACTAACAGATATTAAATGGGACTCGATCCCATAAGAGAGGCATTTTCAACCTCTACCCAACAAAGAGGGGGTCTGCACGGGTTACCATATAAAGACTTGAAGTAGGCCATTATAATAAATGATTGATAACTATTGTTATATGAAAAATCAAAAAGTCACAGATGGTTGTCCCATAATCCTCCAAAATCCAAGAAATAGGCATAGACCATACCCTCCAGAATCTGAATAGCATACTTAGTCAAACCATCCATCTATGGATTATAAGTTGTACTCAACCTGACATAAGTTCACATCACTTCTTGGATACTCTTCTAGAACATTGATGAAACCTAGTATCCCTATTTGAGGAAATGGTAGAAGGAACCCCATAAATCCTCATGATCTACAAAATATGTATCTTACCTAGGTCTTCAACCTTTGATGTTCCCCTGATCAGAATGAAATGTGCTGATTTCTATAACCATTAAATCCCCGCCCAGATAGAATTATTTCCTAAGAAAGTTTGGAAATCCAAAAATAAAGTCCATAGACACCAAATCCCATTTCTAATCTAGTATAGAAAGATGATATAGAAGATCGTAAGTCTTCAAGTTCTCTATTTTTATCTACTAACGGTTTTACCAGAAATTTCATATCATGTCATAATACACCTTTATAGTTCCAAGGTGAACGACCCATGAGGTGTGATAACAATCACACAAGTATAAATTTCCCATGGATTACAATATGAAAAACTAATCTCTAATGTAGATAATACCATCAAAAGGGAGATATAAATTAGAAATTGTATCTCATTATATAAGGTTTATTTGATTCTTATAAACTAATTATACTACTATTGACCCTACAGAATAGATTCAAGGAGAGATGATAATAATTGAACATTTTTCATAACCATACCTGAATCATCCTATAATAACCTAGTTTTTATTTTATGTATAGATCTTTTTTTTCGGTTAAAAACCATGTTGTAGTTCTCATTTTTATAAATATGAAATTGTTACTTTAGATCATTTGGTTTGTTTTTTAGAAGAAGTAAATGGGGGATATAGGTTGGATGCAAGCTAATTACACATTGTGTAATTAGAATACATGGTGTGTATCAATTACACAACCTGTAATGTTCTAGTAAAAGCCTTTCATGTCATGTAAACAGTTTTTCAAAGGGGGAAAGACCCCAAACATTACACGACGTGTAAAGAATGTACATGTCATGTAAATACAAGAAAATTTTTTAAAAAAAAGGAGGAAGGGACTCTCTTTTTTGGATAGAGACTCACCTTCCCTCTCTCTCACATGAAGGAACCTAATCTCATGCCTAAACCTAGGCATTAGTGTTTCTTTGCAACATAGACTACAATTTGATCGTCATCTATCATGTTGAATTCATTTCGATAATACCTTGATTCCTTTTTAATCTTTTATAATTCTTCTTCCTATCAACGATGATATTTAGATACGGGATCTTATGCCCCATTTTCAAGGCCTTGATCCGTTATTAAAATATCATATAATCCAAGAAAAACCAAAGGCTGATACTGGATGAGGAGAGTTATATGAGTATGAGGTAGGTGGTCTATAACTGAATCATCAAGAATCATCATTTTATAAATTTCTATATGCTCATAAAACTTTCATTGGGAATAACCTATTTAATTAATACTCCTTACTTGTAGTCATTAAAATTATCTTCTAAGACCCATGCTGTAACACCCTGAGTTTTCAAAAAGGAGTCACAATGTTCAATAGCGTACATGATATTCCACATTGAGCTTAACCGAACAACTAAACATTATTATTCAAATATTATCATTATAAAATAGCCATTGGAATGGTGGGAATGAAAATTATTAATTGATTTATGAAAATATTTTTTATACATGTATATAATTAATTATTTTGTGAATAATTATTTATAAATGAAAATAAAACATTTTTTAATGGAAATGTTTTTCCAAAAAACTATTTGAATGAAAATAAGTGAGTTTATAAAATAATAAAAACATTCTTCATGGACGTTATTAATGAATTATATAGTTAATATATTTAATTTAATTTTTAAAATTCATCTTATATGTTTTATAGAAATTATATAAGAACAAATTTAATTTTACTATTAAAAAAAGTTTTTTTCTAAAAATATAGTTTTTCTGCCTTTTATTGGAGAACCTTTTCTAAATCTAGGTTCATTCACTTCTAAATGTTATATTTTACAAAATAAACTTCTTATTTGGAATCGGTAAATCAAAACTTACTTTGGTTGAAATTTTGGTAATTTTATAATAAAATTCATTTTTTAATGAATAATGAAAAATACTGCATTTTAATTCAAAACTGCCTTTTAGTCTATTTTTTTATATAGTTATATTGTACTTTTAATTGGTTTTAAATTTTAATTGGATTATATTTTTATAATTTAATCCAATTTTGGTCATTTTAATTATTTTCACTTTGAAATTAGATATAAAAAACATGTCAATCTGTTGATGGTTTTTACTTTAAAAGAGTCGTTTTCTCTTTTTAACAAAGGGAATTAATTTTAAATTAATTTCTACCAATTATATGTTTTGAAATTGGGAAAATGGATTCCATATTTGGGATCATAAATTCCAAATTATTTAAATAGGTCCCTTTTATTTTTGAACATGATGAATAGTAACTTCAGTAATTATTTTTATTTACCATGGTTAAAGAGTAAATCAGGTAAACAAGGGTAAAAATAATATTATAATAAAATAAAACTACCCTAACAAGTATCATAATCCTATTGGATGAAATTTTTCAAACCAATATAACCATTGGGATGAAAAGTTTTCTTTTGTATGCCACTTGGGTGTGATAATGACACTTATAACTTTTAATTTAAATTAAAGAAAAATATGTTATAAAAAATATATCTTCTTACTAAGATAATTTTAATATGGGTTTATATCACCAATAAAGTTGAATATAAATATTCATTAGAAATATAAAAATATTTCCTACATCATGTTATTTTATTTATAATTTTTATACTTTGAATAATTAAATTTAATTATGACACAATAATGATGCAGTGATTGCTTCATTAATGAAGGAATCAAATAAATGAGATTAATTGTATTAAAATAAATATAATATGAGATATTTGATTCCATACCTGAATTTAATGGATGGATATGACATGTTAGTATTTATTAAATTTATTTTTTTAAAATGAATCAAGTTGTTATGAATTTTTAAAAAATTCCAGTATGAATAGTGTCAAATTGACATAATTCATAACTTAAAGTTTAAAATAGTTTATTAAATGTTATAAAATTACTAAAAATATAAGATTCAGAAAAATTGTTAAGATAAGTCCTAATATGTAATAAATTCCACTTTTTATTGTTTTTTATAACATTTTATTATAATTAAATTAACACAAAAAGTGTAAATAACATGATATCACGGTAAGATTAAAAAGGGTAAAATAAAAGTTAAACAAAATGATAAGGATTAAAAAATATTCAAAACTTGTATAATTTTAATTTTATAATGGGGATATGATCCAAAATCATCTTATTTTTAAAATAAATGAGTTTGGGACCATTATAAATCAAAAATATATTTATAATAAATTAATATTTAAAGACTTTCCTAAAGTGCCCCTCATCTCTCCTATAAAAGGGAACTTCTCCATCTCTTTTATTGACACTAAAAATCCTTTAGATTCATCTAATATCTGTCTAAAACTCTTCATATAATCCCTCCCTATATTCTTAAAGCCTTCTATTAGGCATAAAACCCTTCTTAGAAGTGTTAAGGAGTTCCTCAAAGGCAATGAACCGAAGAAGAGGTATCATATTCATTAAGTGTTTCTATTTTATTTCTTCTTCCACTCCTTCAAATCTCCACCAACCATTATGATATAATAACTCTAGTATACTTAATATAATGAGATTTTATTATGTTAATATCATAACCTAAATCCATATCCAATTTCCTTAAATGGGAAAGGAATAAATTGTTCATGCATACGTGTAAAGTATCACCTCCACAAACCGATCTAATTCGTTTTCCATAACCGTCTCTAATGACTGGTTATAATAATGGAATTAATATTAATATGTGATATTAATGGAATATTTATCATTTTAAAATAATAATTTTTTAATTACTTTTTTACCTTCCATGCACATAAAAACAATAATGTCGTCCGTGTGTACGTGTGAACTATGACCTCCATGAAATGATGTGAATCGTTTTTATTCACCAAATCACTTTTATGATATATATAAGTATATTTAAATGATTATTATTATGATAATATTATTATTATAATTCTGGAAAGGTAAAATAATAATTACCTTATTTCCCTAATGATCAAGGAAAAATGAAAACGTTACTCATGTGTACGTATGGCCTACCGTATCCATTAAAATAACGTTGTCCATTTTTCATAACCATAATTAATGGGTTGATTTAAAAAGTAATATTAATGTATAAAAGTGTTGATTATTTCATTAATACTATTATGTATATGATATAATTATGACCACATGTAGTAGTGACATCAAAACCATGTTCTTTTCTACTCAAGTACCGAATATCGACAAAACGTATTATATGAACTTAAATAATTATGTCATTCTTATAACATGGTAATAAGTGATGTAAAAGGAACAATAAAAATGAAAAATTTTATAAATCAAGTATAAATTAACCTAATTTTATTATTCTAGAACATAACGACTATACGTAATGAGTTGGACTCAAGGTAATGGAAATCTTAACTCAATATCAATTAATTGAGTTAAATATCCATGACATTAGTTCTTTTAAAAGAATATGTGTGAAAGAAAAATAATTTTTTTACACTAAATATGCATTTATATTGGGTGTATTTATATTTGGAATGCATATTTAATTCATTTATTTATCCTTAATCTAAGGATATGATCTTTTAAATGGACTTCATCTCAATGTCATTTCATTCAGGAATATCTCGATATTGTGCACCTTTTCTATCCATTAGGGTATATATACAAACCTTTTGACATGTTATATCATGAATTATTATATTATCATCATATTTAAAAAATAATAATTTTATTATTTAATGATTTTTATTCAATTGATTTCAAGTGGTAAGGTACTCTTTAACTAAAACATCATTTTAAATGTTTTAAAGATTTATTCTTCTAAATATTTCTCAATAATGTCCATGTTTTCAAAATGGTTTTAATGATTTATTCATATGGACTTTTATTTTTTAAAATTTTAATTCTATAATTTCTATTAAATGTTTCAAAGTGTTATGGGACACTTTGATTCAAAAATCACTTTTATAA